>OZ020558.1:32589471-33839471 GCA_963971465.1 Lepidochitona cinerea
ATTTATGTTTGCCTGACGAATGACGTGTTGACACTGTTGTCTGTTGTCAGTTTTGAAATATCCCTTTGGAAAGTTTACTAAATTACAGTTTATTGTTTTTACTTTGTACAATAAAACTAATTTGCTTTAAAAATGATTCGTATAAGTCGTATCATTTATGAATGCTATAATTATACAATTAAACAAATTTGTATTGCACTGTTTTTCTTCCGCTTTCAACTGTTTACTCAGCACGACTGTTTACTCTGACCGCATTCCAGTAAATCAATGCGCGTTATTTATAGTTTCACTGAGAGACGACGGCGACAGTTGGTTTGTTTTTTGTTGAATTTTGATCTCTGGTATTTATGGGATAAATAGGATCTCCACCTCGTGACCCTGAGATATCAGATTTATTAAACTCGAGTATTAATTTTCATTTGTTCCTCGCCAGAGGCTCGGAACAAATGAAAATTACTACTCTCGTTTAATAAATCTGATATCACAGGGTCACTCGGTGGAGATCCTCTATATATGTATTTTATTTTAGACAAGAAGATTTTTCCCTGTGCCCGTGTGTTTTAGTGTTCATAAATATATATATATTTATGTTTTTAGAGAATTTGAAGAGAGGCTGAGGACAATATACAGAAAAGCCAGTGAATAGAACAAGCCGGATGATTGGGACAGTTGGAAAATGTTTGGATGATGTATTTCAGCATCATGTTCCGAAATGAAAACGTGGCACGGAAGCAACATATGTTGAGAAATTTGTAGGGTATTATAAAAGTCAAGGTCTCTTTGACCCGATACCGGGATGTCATTTCCAGAATTCAGACACAACATCCTTATCCATGAACCAGCAGAACTGCATGCAAAAGTAAGAGATCATAGCCACATTCTCAACATTGAAAGAAAAGCACTGGCTATCCATTGAATATGTCAATTTATAGAGTTAAAGTATTACTGATATGCATGGTCTCTTAGCAACATATAGTTAATATCACACACCCAAATGACATGCCAGATATTTTCAAAGCAAAGAGGTCCCATATCTTGGACATATAATTTCAAAACACGGCATATCTGTCGACAAATCCAAAATTGATGCAGTGAAAAGTTGTCCACATCCTAAAAACTGGCTTGATGTCAGAGCTTTTCTTGGTCTCTGTAATTACTACAGACGTTTCATTGAAAACTTTGCCATGAAAGCACAGCTGTTGAACCAACTGTTGCGGAAAGGTGTGAAGTTTGACTGGACAGATGAGTGTGAAACATCTTTCACCACCATGAAAAAGATGCTTTTCTATCACCTCCCATACTCAGTTTTCCAGACTTAAGTAAGTCTTCATTTAAGTAAGAGTTCATTTTGTATGCTGATGCGTCAATGTTTCTATAGGCTATATGTGTACTTGGTCAAAAGCAGGAAAATGGAGCAGAAACAGTGATTTCCTATGGTGGACGATCTTTACGCAGGTGTAAACTAAACCGGGGAATTACTGATAGAGAATGAATGCTTAGCAATAATTCAAGGTATTCAGCAGTTTCATGTATACCTTGCAAACCACCATTTCAACATAGTTACAGATCATATTGCCCTATCTCATATCCAGAGTATGAAATGTGGAACAGGACGTCATCAGAGATGGGCTATATTTCTACAGCAATATGATTTCACCATAACTTATAATGCAGGAAAGAAACATGGAAATGCTGATGCCCTACCATGCAGAATTTACCCGAAAAATCTCTTGATGTTAATATTCCTCAAAATGATGTTATGACTCAATCAATTGAAATGATAAAAACTGAACGGCCGTCTACAATTGCAAAAATAGCTAGTTTAGAAGTTGTTTATCATGACATTGGAGCCTGTTTGTATACTACAGGAAGTAGTGGCAGTATCAATTGAAGATATCAGAGCGGCACAGGACAATGATCCACGTCTGTCAGCTTACATAGAATATCTAAAAAATGAATAACTGCCAACTGATAAGAAGAATGCAGATAAAATTCTCTATCACTTATGTTCACCAAGAGGCAAAGGTACCAAAGCAAAACGAGAAGTGAAGCAGCTGTGTATTCCACAATCAATGAAGGATGACATTCTAAGGTCATACCATGACAGCCTAGGTCGTACTCAAAGAGCGATAATGTTGAAATATTACTGGCCAAAGATGCAGTCAGAAATTGAGGTGTATGTGAAATCCTGTGTTGTCTGTCAAACATCAAAACCATATTATCTTTAAGGAAAGGCAACACTTCATCCTCTTCCCATGGACTTTTTAGGCCCACTTACCACTAGTAATGTCCCTGTTCCAAATGGGTGGAAGCTTTCCCATTCAGAACACAAGAAGCTAAAGAGGTTGCGAGTGTACTATTCAGGGAGATAATTTCCAGATATGGAGCTCCAAAGGAACTTCTTTTCTGACAGAGAATTTCATGTCGAAGTTGATATCAGAAGTGTGCACAGACTAACGCTGCTTGTGAGAGAATGAACAGCACCATTCTACACTCAGGTCATATTGTAAGCCGATTCATTCTGACTTGCCTGAGGTGTTACCTGCTGTTCTTATGGCATACAGGATGACCCCAGCAACAGAATCTATAGGACATAGCCCTTTTCAGCTTGTTTTTGGAAGAGATCCAACTCTGCCTATTGATACCCAGTTGCACCCTACGAAGAATATCGGTAAAAATGCAACTGACCACCTTGAAAAGTTAGAGCATATTTTCAATGAGATTGTGAAGAAGAATATTCAGCATTACAAGCGAGCGGCAGATCCCCAATTTTAAGATGGTGATGGAGTGTGGCTCTACTGTTCAAAGAAAGAATCTGGACTATCACCTAAATTATGCAAAAAGTGGGTGGGTCCTTATTATATATGCTAATCTTACGATAACAGAACATATAGACTACGTAAGGTATCTGGTCTTACAAGTCTGAAATCTGTGGTCCATGCTAATCGACTAAGACCATATGTAAATCTGTCAAAACGACCAACGAACCCTCCTTCAGAAGCCAGCAAGAAATGGACCCTGATAAAATCATAGACTGTCTCAAACACTGCCATCATCAGCCCAGAATGTAGGAAATTCGACAGATGTTATACTACCACCATCCCAAAGTATCTTTAAAACTGAAGAGATAATCAAAATAATAAATGGCAGGAAATACAACAATAAATGGTGGTATAAATGCAGAATCAACTCAGATAAGTTGAAAGAATCTCGTTTACCTGGTGAGACAATATCACATCACCAGAGAACAGACAAACAGTGGTCGTCGAAAAAGACACAAGCGCCTAGACTTATAGCATATAGATTGATATGTTTGAGGAGAACATTTTTTTAGTATTTAGTTGTTTTCTTGTCTGATGGGATGTGACTATTTTGAATTTTCTTTGTTTCTTTTGTCTGATTTTAATGGAATTTTCATGTTTATTTAGAAATGGGTATTTAATCTACAAAACTGAGCTGTAGGTTAAAGTCTTGAGACATTTATTTGGGACACAATATATATCATTTTTATTTTTTTCTTCTATTTCTATTATCCATAATGGGATGAATATCTAATAATGTACTTGAATGTTTCGGTTTTCCTAGCCATACTCAACTGTTATATAGTTTTTGTAGTCAAATAATACAGATAAACAATATTAGGAGACATTTTCAAATCTACTTACATGTGAAGAGGTGTGAGCTGGAAAATTGCCAATTGCATTGGTTTAAGTATGATTAGTAAATTATGAACTGTTTTTCTAATAAAATGGTACATTTTAATCTAACCTATATTAAGAATGTACATTGCATGCTTGTTTATGGACAATGTGAACAATCAACATTCTGAATGTTTTACATCAAACTTTAGCAGCAAGTGAGAATTCAATACTTGTGCTGAGTACAGTCTAGTTAATGATTGTGGATCCAAAATACATGTAGCCCATTGGAATTTTATACAAATTATACATCTTGATCTAAATCCCTAGTCTTCAGACTAACCGCTTTGATTAGACCGTCACATATCTGTCGCTTCTTTCATTTCAACTATCAATTCATTCCAACCATTATCATGTCTTCCGTTGCCCGAGGAAACTACAAGAAGTACACTATTGACCAGAAAGTGAAGGCTGTTGAGATCTGGAAACTTCGTTCAGTTACATCGCTAAGCAGTTCAAGATCCCTAGAACTACCATTGGGTACCTGGAAGAAAGAAACAATGGGCGTAAAGAAAGAATCTGGCAAATGCTTGACATATTCAACTGACATGGATTTGGAAATCCGGGATTAAGTACTTGGGCAAATTCTTTTCCCTCTGACTGTCACCAGGCTTGGGTTATCTGAATTTGCGAAAAAGAAAGTACATGTAGACAAACCTGAATTCAAAGCCACAAACGGATGGTTGAGACACTTTTTTTCGCCATGATCTTACACTTGGATCCAGGACAAGCGTTGCCCAACAGCTCCTAGCCGATTCAGAAAGGATGATGGAAACCTTCAGAGGACACCTAAAACAGCTTCGCCAGGAGAGGGAATTTACCCATGTAGTAAATATGGACAAAACTGCCGGCTTTTTTGAACAGGTACCTACCAGGACGATAGCCATGAAAGATCTGATGATCAGCCTCCCTTCGTAAATTTCTAAGGTAATATAATACAACCAATATTTGATCATTAAGGAAACTTTTGTTTGTCTTTATATATTTATGTATACACTTGCACAAATTGACGTTTTCATCTTCCATTTTAGGAAAGAGATGGCCATCTGACATTATATCCGTACCTGGGTACATGAGGGTGTGATGCAAGAAAAGGGTTGGATGATTGAGAAATTGATGCTAAAGTGGATAGATGACACCCTCCTGCCGTACACCAAAGGCGAGTTTTACCTGCTTATCATGGACCACTGCGACAGTCAGAGAAAAACTGCAGACTTCAAACATTACTGCGGCTGTTATTCCAGGTGCATGTACCTCTAAGGTATGTTACAATTTTGTTTCTAAATGTGATTTTATTTGTAAACTTGTTTTAAATGTTTGTACAGACACATTTCTTGAATGCTTGTTGCCTTTATTTTTGTTCATTTGTACTTTTGTTTGCTTTAGCTTCAACTTTTAGATGTCTCTATCAACAAGCCTTGCAAGGATAGTTTGAAATCCTTCTGGATAATGTACATCACAACCACCCCGGTCAGTCCCACAGGTCGCTTGCCTTTAGCAAATCGCCAGGTAGAGATGGCTTGGGAAAGGATATCCCAGAATCCGGTCATGATCACCCACAAACTACGCAATATTTACAATATTTGTTATATTTAAAATAAGAAAAATTACAAAACAATGACAAAATATTTTCATTTCATAAGTTCATTTCATAATATTTTTTGGAAATTTATTATTAATTAACATAGCAGTTTATGATTACAATATATACATAAATATTAGCAGTACATAAATGAACAATATATAACTAGACATAACTGAGATACCCCCCGCTCTGCAAGAAAAGTCTGCCTATCTGAGAATTGTAGCATCAAAACAATAATATAATGGTCAGTGATAAGTGATGAGAAAACCAACAATGAAATTGAAAATGCAAAAACACAGAATATGATAATTCTGCTGGCAAGTAAGCAAGGAGAACAAGCTATGAGATGCAGATATGACTTTACATGAGCAGATGATGACAGCAGCAGACTGCATCAAAATTGCAGGAACTGGCACCAACCAAGGCCAACATCTATCAACAACATGAAAAAATTAATAACATTCAGGAAAGTGTAAGGGGGTATTAGTGTTAAGACAGTGAGTTGGATGGGTGGAACAGCACCAAGAGGAGGAGACACATGAATTGGGCATGATTTAATGCTACGTCTGTGACAAATGATGGAGTAAGACAAAATATCATGCAAAATACTCCTTGCTGGTCATGTTTAGTTAGCATCGACAACAAGAAAGTAGACTATGAGGCTGCTTGCCGATCATGTTACCAGCACTCACTACGAGGAAGTAGGCTATCAAGAGTGCCACAAGCACAATAATGAAACATGCAGGCTTATATGACAAGCACAGCAACTACCGTACAACTGTACAATGGGACAAAATTGTGTCTACAAACAAATGTATGAACAGACAAATGGCAGAACAGAGAAATGTCAAAAGGAGTCCAAAATGTCATAAATATGTAAAAAATATCTCCTTGCAAGTAGGACATGGACAACTTCATATGATTGGTAACATTTGTCAAGTTTCATTAAAAAAGAACCAACATCTAGGAGGAGTATTTTGGACAAAATTGCGTCTACGGACGGACGGAGGGCACAACGATCAGACAGATGTATGTGTGTACATACAAACTTTATGCCAGCAGAATGGGGGGGGGGGGGGTAGGGAGGAGGGAGGGAGGGGCGATAACATGATAACCCTGTCTTCATATGGAATGAGACCCATTTGAGGAGTATTTTGGACAAAACTGTGTCTATGGACGGACGGACAGAGGGAACAACGATTGGACGGATGTATGAGCGTACATACACACTTCATGGCAGTAGAAGGGAGGGGGGAAGGTAGGGAGGAGGGAGGGGCGATAACACGATAACCCTGTCTTCATATGGAATGAGACCCCAAAAATGGCAAAGTCCTATAAGTCAAAAACGTCATAAAAATGTGAAAAAAGGAAATATCATCCTGTAAGTTGGGCATGCACATCTACATACCATTGGTAACATATTTGTGAAATTTCATTGAAATCAAAGCAAAATCTTAGGAGGAGTAGTCCGGACAAAATTGTGTCTACAGACAGACGGACAAGCCGATTCCAGTATACCCCCCCCTAACTTCGTTGCGGGGGGTATAATTAGCGCCATTAAAAACGCACGGTTGAATTTTATGTTTCTACCCCAGTAAGGCTATTGGCCATTTACGTTTTGTTGTTTATTGTTAGTTGAGTTGCAATAACTGGATAACCTATGGTGTTCCCGACGCGCCTGTCGTGAACATTACGCAACATTTCCTAATAACGTCCATTGAGTGTTTCACCGTCACTGAGAACAGCTTTCAGGGCCCATTTGTCATGGGTTCAACACTTTACACGAAGCTCAGCAAAAAGACGGAAAAAAAATCATTAAACGTTACCATGCCCCGACTTACGACACAACAAAGGGAACGTGCCATTGGCATGTTACAAGCGGGTCTCAGTTGTGCCGCCATAGGACGTCACATGCAGTGTCATCCCTCCACAATTAGTCGCCTCAGAATCAGGGAACATGAAACTGGTAATGTTGCCGACCGACCACGCCCTGGTCAACCAAGAGTCACTACAGCCCGCCTGGATCGGTACATCGGTTTGTTGCACACACGTGACCGATTTTGCACCTCGACACAGACTGCTCGTGAGACAGGGGGAATCGGAAGGCCCAGGGTAAGCCTCAGCACCATCCGACGCCGTCTCCAACAGATACAGATGCATGCACACATCCCCTACCGAGGGCCCATATTGACACCCGCCGCACGCCATAACCGTTTACGATGGGCCCGAAATCATCAGAGATGGCGTACCAATGATTGGAACCCTGTCCTTTTCTCTGACGAGTCTCTTATCTGCCTCGCTCGTCCTGACTAACGTCAACGTGTGTGGCGCAGACGTGGTGAACGTTTCGCAAATGCATGTTTGAGGGAAGGAAATCGCTTAAGCCAATGCTGGCGTCATGACGTTTCAGTAAGACAATGCGCGCCCACACTCTGTAAGGTTGACACAAGACTTCTTGCAACAGAATAATGTGAACATCATGGAATGGCCAGCTCCCCCGATCTATCACCCATAGAGCCCTTTTGGGATCAGCTTAAGAATGCCGTTGCATAACGTCAACCCAGGCCACGCAACCGACCTGAATTGATCCAGGTAGTGCAGGAAGAGTGGGACCAGATTCCACAGCACAGAATAGCCACACTCATCAGGTCCTTGCGTCGCAGATGTACTGCTTGCGCTGATGCCCGAGGTGGACATACCCATTATTGAATGATGACACCTTCAATTTCTGTATCAACGATTTGTTTGCAAGGAATAAAAGTCACCAGGGTTTCACATATTGTCAATTCTTTGTCTCATTGTGACCAATGCCTTGTTCTTCAATTTAAGAGTACTTACAATATTTTACACTTCTCGAAATATTTTACATTCTTTGGGTCGTGCGTTTTTAATGGCGCTAGTATATATTAACTAAACAGTATTTTAAATAAATGAATTAATTTTTCATCTGGGTGAAGGGGGAATACAGTCTGACTCGTCACTTGATGAGGACTGTTTGTCTTTCTGAAATGAAAACAAAATAGATAAATAAAGCATGACGCAAACACTGATTTCACATGCATATTTTGCAACTTACAAGCTATCCATACCTTTCGACCTTTTGTCCACACGATTTCGCGGAACTTATCAGTGGCCCACACTGTAGATTTGGTCCCCACACGCTTGTCGTATCTCTTTTGAGTTCGCGGATCATGGGTCATGTGCTCCGCCAGCATCTCCTTTGCGGTTAACGAACAGTCTTCATCAAGGATCTAGAAAATTTAAAAAGAAATTTAACTTTAGTTTTTTTAAATATTTGAATAATAAAATAAGGGTCATAAGAGGACACTAGAAGACTTACTGCGGTAACTGCAGATTTCCGATTTCGGCATGCTGTTAAAGAGGGAACTTCCTTCCCTCATTTTAGCCACTAGAGGTCCCAGCCCCTATGTATGCACTTGGATATCAGGGAAGGCTTTAGCTCCCCGCCTGATTTGGTGGTGAAGAGCATGCCGCAATCTTCTTCCCCCTTCCACCAGACATGGACGAAGACGGTTTCGGTACCGCTGACAGAGGACAAACAAATCGCCTTTAAGGTTTATATTCGACCTCTTACCAGCGGATACCGTCGTGTGCTTTAAAATCTGAAAATCATCAAAACTTTCGTTGTTTGTTTTGCTCTGGCCGAAACGATTTTTTCCAGTTATTAGCCAGATGGATGAGTCTGTCAATGCTGGGAGGGGCTTCTTCTACTTCCGCCCTCGCCCATTTCAAAAATCCAGTTAGGTAGCTAATATAAACTACAAGTGAGTCAGCCAAATATCTGCAAAATAAAATAAGTGGCTGTCGCCATCAGGACCCCTCGGGTCTGGGCCAAATAAACCGAAGATATATTTATTTTCCAGACAATTTGATGCGAGTGAAAAACTACTCCACATACATGCATCATTTACAAGGAGGTTTTTGGCTGACAGTCATGTAAAGGGCATTACTCTTGAAAAACATGTTTCCGCCTCATTATAAACATTGTATTGATTTTCGAATGTTTAATGACCTATCCATTTTACGACATTGCCTACTTTCTGACAGCAGACGACAGACAATAACATTGATTGATTGATTGGAGTTTTACACCGCACTCAAGATTATTTCACTTATATGGCGGCAAATAGAAGTTTTAATCAGACAGGCCCATTTACATCAAAATTACAATAAAATAAAAAGGACGGAAAAAAATGTATGAAACATTTTAAAAACAGTGTAAATCACTATTTTGGAGGTTAAAAGGACATGCAATGTTAAAATGATCTCCAAAAATAGTATATGAAAATATGTCTATTACAAAAAAAATTCAAATTTTATGGTATGAACCAATCTGTTTTAAATTTTTTTTAAATAATAGGGCTTTTCACCTTGGTGAAAAGCTTATTGATGGAGTTTGCCTTGAACAAATATGAAAATATGTCTATTACAATCAAAATTCAAATTTTATGGTATAAACCAATCTGTTTTAGATTTTGTTATAATAATAATTTTATTTTTATAATAATATGGAGTTTGCCTTGAACAGGCGATTTCTCACCAAGGCAAACTACACACACTCTAAAAGAACATGTTTGATGTTGAATCGGCCATCACAAGGGATGCACCATGGATGGGGATCCTCCGTGAGTACAATGAATGACCGATTCGACATCTGGATAAAACCAACTTTCCTTTTCTTGAAAGAGAAGGGAAAGTGGAGAGACTGATCTCTGCCTGGATTTGCGCAAGTTTGTTATTGTGTCTCGCTTTTGTGCATCCCACAAAGTTTGCCAAATACATCAAACAGATTTGGCAATCAGACTATAACAATTAACCCCCACTGTCAGCTCGTTAGTGTCACGATCACCCCTTTGTTCTCTGTCACGTGGCCTTAGTTGGGAAAAAAGTAATTGAAATTTCACGTGATTTACAGTATATGGTGATAAGGGACACCCTTGCTTTGCTTTAGAAATGCAACTTGTTTCATTATAACAAAGATTTGCCATTGTATAAATGACTATCCAAAACCAAGAACTTTTAGAGCAAAATTAATAAATTTATCTTCAATAGAATCAAATGCCTTTTCAAAGTCTAGAAAGAGTAGATATTCTTCATCTCGTCGTATGCTTTTCTCGAAGATCTTGTTGCGGAAGATCCTCTAACATTTTGAGCACTGCCCTTTAGGGTTTGTCTGGCTGAATTCAATATTTCAATACCAGAAGAACCTACCTGTTATCAGGACCATATCTGGAAGGCATGCCTCATGCCGTACCCCTTTTACCCCCGTGTCATACTTGCGAACAAGGACTTGGTCCAGAGCATCATAAAAGTCGCAGTGCCTTTGACATGCAGGTCCTAGAGATAGCCAGCGAGTTAAAACTGCTTTAATCATTTTGAGTGATTGATAACCATGTGCATGAAATGTTCTCTCCAAGTCATCAATCCATAATGTTGAGTCATCAAATATTTTCCAAAGGTTGTATATGAAGGACACAAACCGTTCAATGATCTTGTAGGACTTTTCCAGATGTTTTAACGGAAGTGCAAGAAGATGGTTCATGCATTTCACATACACGCAGTGGGGATTGGTTTTCTTGAAATATATCTGAAGTCCACCCTGTACACCAGACATTACACTTGTTGTTTCCATTCCAATGAACATGCAACGCTAAGTTGATGTCCTGAGCGTCACAAAATTGTTCAATTGAGCTGAACAGGCCTTTTGCGCTCTTGTTGAATATTCGAATAAGCCCAATGAAAAAACTTTTATTTCTCCCGCCTCAATGATTCTAACATACATTGCCAGATTCTCGCGATTAGCCTTGTATATTTTGCATGTCAAGGACGGCCTCTTCTAAATCCTTGGCAACAAATTGAACAAACTTTTCAAGGTTATTCATTAAAGCCCATTTCTGTCTGATCATGAAAACCACAATTTTCAGTATTTTGATGACTGCTATACTTCTTTCTGTCGTTTCTAGCACTGTAAATTTCTTATGCACCATAGATTGCAGAGAACAAGTCTGATCAACTGACGTTTACATGTTTTTCTGACTGTTCATGGTTTTTCAGCATTCTTCCAGCGTGGTCACCTAGTGAAGGTAGTGGGTTACTAATCCACTTTCCAGCGTTGGACCCTCTCCCTGAAGAAGCAAAGAATTCACAGATTTTGCATTTGTAGCCACCTTTCGAAAGGTTTAAATAGAGCCAATCAAATCTCTTTTGCCAATGGGCTAGATCAAAAGTTCTAGCATCTGATTCGATCTGTTTTTCAACTTTTGGTTTGAATTAAATTTGTGTTTTTGTCACCAGTTTGGTTTTAGAAGCTCCTTCCATCAGTTCTTTTACTATATTCAGAACTGTGGGCACAAGGGTTTTTTCTTTATTGTCTGTTTTCGTAGTCAGGTGATAACTCTTCCAAACATTCGGTATCTGTCACAATCGTAGGCTCTTCCGGCGAGTTCCTGGGGATCGCCTCAGACACAGAAATCTGGGATTCTGTTTTCACATACAAGGCAAAGTTCACAGCATAATTTCTGCTCGACAAAAGAGTTAATACGTCTTCACTGTTAGGGACTTTTCTCCCATCAGCTTCTGCAAAATTTGCCTTAGGTTCAGCAAGACCATCTGCTGCTAAATCGTCCATGTAATAAACTTTGTTGCCATATCGTGTAACCGATATATGGTGTCCAGGCAGATGTAACGCCATCCCAAACAATTGGAATTCCTCTTCTCCAAGCTTAAAACTTCCACACAAAACTAGCGGCACTTGATAGTTGTTGAAAGTTTAGTTTTGATCGGATCTAACATCAAGTTGAATTGCTAAAAAGCTGGGAAATGAAAAGGAAATTTCAGCATCCTCAAGCACAACACGCTCCCTGCCATCCCCACCTATTACAGAGCAGCATTTTTGTGACCTTCTTGCATGCATGCCTGCCCTTTCTCGAAGAGTGTCTTTTATAGCATTAGCAAGATTTCCATTGGCTGCTCGGATGTGCTTGCCATCTAATCTCAGGGAAATATTTGTGAATGATCTGTCGCAGACACTACACCGAGAGAAATAATATACAAAGGCTTTTCCTAAAAGCCCGAAAAAATGGTTAATCACATCATCAATTTTGGCATGGGGGGGGGGGGGGGGGGTCCCCTTAGGTAAACCAGTGTTCGGGTATTTGGCCAAAATTGCATCCCAAAATCTGTGTAGGAGCTGATTTGAAGGCGCCTTTGTAAGATCTTGTGACCTAGATGCCGCAATCTCCACAAGAACTTTCACAATACTGTCATCAGATTCTTCTAGAATTTGTCTTGTATTGGGATGGAAATATACACTGCAGAACAGTTCTACTACTGTATCGATAGCACAGCTCCACATATTGCATAAAGGGTCTCGATGGGAATGTCTATAATTTGTATTCCTTCACTGTCTGTAGGATTCGACGAAATTTCATCTTTATTTGTTTTATTGTCTGCTTTTGGAAGTTTGAAAAAATGTTTAATTGTCGCTGTTTTCTCTTTTTCTATTTTAGGTTTCTTGGCAGTGGGCCCCGGTTTCCTTCCACCTATCCCTTTTCAAGAGCCTGGCTCATATTTTCGGGTTTTGGGGTACCTGCCACCGCCTTTAATTTCATCACTTTCCATCAAGTCTACAAATAGAATAAATAAATTCTGCAAGTGTTTTTCGAAGCATAATTATCATATTGTGCGTGAGTTCACTTCATCAAGTAAATTATTTGTAATGTTTGGAATCAATAAAACGTTTATATTTTATTATATGTTAAATTACATCAAACATGTTTGAAACATAAGGTTTCCAACTGACAATAACTCTTAAAAGGAAAAGATAATTTCAGTGTTTTTTTAATTAGTAAATAAAATTAGAAGATGGCGTTAAACACCAAAGAAAACACAATCCCATCCAAGGTGTGGTGGATATACACAATAGAAAAAGATTTTGAGTAAAAAAAAAAAAAATGTCTATTCATAATAGGGACATGCGTTAATTTAGGACAGGGAAACAATTTACTCAACAAATGTCGGCATAAGTGGTCTCCCCTTGCCGATGTATTTTTAGACCGACCTTACGTGTGGTAAACGGTCAAGCAACAATTTGCATTTTATATTTCAAGGCAAAGTCATTGCATGCTGTTTTCTCTTTGCAGTAGCTTAAGAAATGCACAAATCCATACTTACCCTACTTTTGCATTGGTTAAAAGGCCGTTCAAGTTGATCGATCTCTCTGGACATTCGGACGTTCTGAATTCATAAAAAAGGACTTAAGAAGAAAAATAGCTCTGTAACAATCACTCAAACATAAAATGCATTTTTCTATCAAAACAAAATTTCAACTGCAGGTGATGCAATATTATTACAGCTTTTGACGATATTTCAATAAAAAAACAAAGGTTATTTAAACTAGCCGATTTTCGGTGGGTTTTGCTTTGGAAAGTTTGCAGACGTCACTCTTAGCAGCTTCGAGAGTTTCCGTACCTTAAACATAAGTCGGATTAAGAGAGTCGACCAGACCCAAGCGGAAACCGCCGAGGTTTCATAGAATTCATAAAAACGAGACTAAATCTACGCTTCCGGTTTAAAAGTAAATTAAAATGTCGAGAGGAAAGAAGCAGCGTCTAGCATTAGCAAAGCACTCTATCGAAAGACCGCGGTTTGAAATAAATATTCAACTTTTACTCGGTCTATGACAGAGGTAAAGCGCTTAAATAGTTGATAATCGTTTCATATTGAGTTTTTGACAGTCAAATTCAGTTAATTTTTTTTCTCCCCGACATAAATTTTTTTAACTGAAAATATTGAGTTTTCTGTCCGAAAATTCAGTTTTAAACTCAATTTTACGAACCGAATACTTTTACATTATTCGAGTAACATAGCTGTTAAATGATAGTTGATCATTAGTAATACCAAATGCACTTCAAATTCCGGTTACTTGGCGTAACTTAACGTATAATTTGCACTGATTGTCAACAATCACAGATGTAATATTTTTATATGTGATGTAATTAGCTTATTAACTCGTGAAATAGGAAAAGGCAACTATAAGTCATTAGCTTACACTACCATTATTATCTATGTATTAATCTTCATGTATCATCTATACTCCATGTTATTCTTATGTAATTTCACAACTTTGTATTTTTATCATGTTTTAGATTAGTTTTGGTTGAATTAAAAAGATCCCCAAAACAAGATTTAGTCTTCATGGCTTCTTCTTAGAATAATAACCCACAAGTATGTGTTTTTTTTTCTCTTAATGCAAGATTGTTATTTTTAATGCTGCAGGGACTGCTCTGGTAAGGAGAAGACTGAATCTCATCGGTGTTTCAATGGAAATCTAACCCCAGCACAAGAGAGCAGATGCTTGAGCTGCTGCACATAATAAAGATGTTTCTTTCGATATTTTTAATGTTCAACATCAAGTAGAAATCTGTACAGCAGAATCTTTAGAGACTAATGAAACTTTAGAAATGCCAGTAATCTTCACTTCCTCTAGCACACAAACCAAGCCAGTGTCAGAAATGCCTCCTCTTTGCATTGAACATCATGTAAAAAATGATGCAGCTATCAAAATGTATACAGGTCTTGAAACTTATAAGGTCGGCCATGTGATATATGATTTAAACCAAGTTACTTGACAATTATGGGATGATCCTTAATGATAATCGCCTCATGAGCATGTTCTAACCATTTCTTAAACACATTCTGAGATCCCAAAATCAGGTTGCCAAGTTTTAAGGAAATGAGAAGAAAATTATAGCTGCACAACTACACCCTAGTGGGGATCTCTGGTCAAGATTCAACCAAAGCAGTGATAGTTATCGAGTGGAAGGAAAAATTACAGAGGCCATGATAGATTTTGTAATTTTTCCTTCCACTCCATGCAAACTGTGGTTTGGAAAATACGTCAAAGAGTATATATAAAGAGAATATATAATATACTTGGGGGAAAATGCTTAAATCAGATAAAAACGTTCTGAAAGAATTTTGAAGGTAGAGTCAAAACAATGGAAGCTAGAATATTGCATAATCCAATATGGTTGCTAGATTACAAAACAGGGAGGATGTGATAAATGACTGAACACACACCATTTGTCCATAAACAATTATGAAGGCCAAATAAAAACTTTTTGAAAGTTTTAGTTTGTCCACCTGGTTAAACTGACTGTACTGAAAACATTTATTTATTTCAGTCTCAAGGGCAGTTTCTTCAATCTTTTTCTTCGCTACTCTCATTTCCCATGGCACAGAGCCTTCGGCAGACATGAAATACTGTTTAAGGCTGTCACGTTGTTGTTTTGCTTTCAGTGTAGCATTTCTATTTCGGCTCTTTTCCATATTTGGGAAAATCACGTTTCTTTCCATTTTTTAAATATACAGGGTCAGGGATGTTTAACCGTTTCTGATCTATTCCAGCCTTAAGGCTCCTAAACAAAATGGATAGTTCCATTTTTTCTGGAAATCGGTTGCAATCCCCTTCCACCTTTTTTCTGTGGTGGGCATCTGCAAATATCAAAGGAATATACATATATAATATAATCACATAAGCAAGATCATTCGTAGAAACTTTTTTTGTGTACCTTTTCATGTTTTATTTTCCGATCTCTGAGAATGATGAGGAAGAGAGTTTAAGTAGTGATGCCCTTGAAGTTTCTCGTGATGAAGACGATTGTCTTGAATTAGGTCCAACAACCTCAACCCCCACATTAGGAAAAGAGAATGAAAAGCCAAATACAGAAAAAGTAAAGGCTGTTAAACACCAGATTCAATTCAAAAGCCAAAAGTGCAAAGAATAAAAGAGATGAAAAGGAACTGGCTGTTTTACAAAATGTTCAGCGTTTTTTAGAAGTCGATGAAGAAGACAAAGAGGCAGATGCTTACTGCAAGTGGTTGGCAAAAACATTCATCAAATTTGAAATGAAAGGACATTTGCCATGCTGAAATATAAAATTAACAACATCATAAGTGAAGTCGAGCTTGGACAGCTGCATGCCCCATTTTACCCCCTGTCACAATCAACAACAAGTAAAATCAATACCCCTAACTTTCCTTCTCAGACCACAAGATTTCCATTTTCACAAACAAACCTCTCAGGCCCTGTAGATCCACAAATGCATACAGGAGTACCATCAAATAGCAGCAATCAAATATCTTTTCGGTGTTATTTCAGGGTCCATGGACATGTACAACACACGTTAGTAAGTTTTAAGTTCTTAACTGTTACGCTGCGGCGAGCCACTATAATGGCTCTAGCAGAAGGCCGTCGCGAGTACGGCGATCCACTATAGTGGCCTCAGGCTTTACACTGCAGAAATGCGGGGAGCCATTATAATGGCTTTCGATAGTACCTATGTTAAATGCTGTTCGATTGGATAACTAGGCTTTATACGTCCATAAAATCTGTTGAATATTCATGAAACATACTTTTATTATCGCAATTTTGATTGGTCGAAATAAAAACAGACGATCAAAGCCCTAATTTGGGCGTATGAAGGCGGGAAAGTGCAGAAGTGAAACTAACGCTTCTGTCAAAATGGTGGTGGTTGTTTATTCAGACAGCGATAGCGATTCGGACAGTTCTTTTTACGGATTTTCGAGGTCAGATATTGAAGATTTTGTGTTGTCAGGGAGTTAATTCACCGATGGATCCGATAATGACAGCACAAGTAGCGAGGACTAGGACATAGAAAGCCAGCCGGAATTCACGTATGGTTGGAAGACTGTAGGTGATCTACCATCGGACTTTTTCGATCAGCGTTTGACAGGGGTACCAGAGTTTTCGGAGTTACGTGGACCACGGAATATTCCAACTAGTGTTACAACTCCGGCGGATTTTATTCTTCTTTTACTTGAACAGTTTCTGGATGATTTGGTGGAGGAAGTGAACAGCTACGGGGATTTAAAGGCAGAAAGATTGATTGATTGATTGGAGTTTTACGCCGCACTCAAGATTATTTCACTTATATGGCGGCGAAAAGAAGTTTTAATCAGACAGGCCCATTTACATCAAAATTACAATAAAATAAAAAGGACGGAAATAAATTTATGAAATATGTTAAAAAGAGTGTAAATCACTATTTTGGAGGTTAAAAGGACATGCAATTTTAAAATGATCTCCAAAAATAGTATATGAAAATATGTATATTACAATAAAAATTCAAATTTTATGGTATAAACCAATCTGTTTTAAAAATTTTATAATAATAGGGCTTTTCACCTTGGTGAAAAGCTCATTCATGGAGTTTGCCTTGAACAGGTGATTTCTCACCATGGCAAACTCCACACACTCTAAAAGAACATGTTTGATGTCGAATTGGCCATCACAAGGGATGCACCACGGATGGGGATCCCCCGTGAGTACATGTCGGTGTGATAAAAAAGAATGGCCAATTCGACATCTGGATAAAACCACCTTTTCTTTCCTAGAAAGAGAAGAAGGAAAAGTGGCAAGACCGATCTCTGCCTGGATTTGAGCCAGTTTATTATTTTGTCGTTTCTCTTCATCCCACGAAGTTTGCCAAATCTGTTTGATGTATTTGAGTATCTTCGGTCTGAAGTCAGAATATGGTACTTCGACCGAAGATACTGGTTTGGTCAAAGCAGATTTGGCTTCACTGTCCGCGACTGTGTTACCATAGATGCCACAATGACTGGGCACCCAGCAGAACACAACTTCCTTACCCGCAGATGTTAACAAATCATGTACGTTTAGAATGTTACGAATTAGCGGGTTTTTAAATTTCCTGTGTTCAATAGCCAAGAGGCTCGACAAAGAATCGCTACAGATGACGGACTTGTCCAAGTCATGTGTAGCGATCATGTCCATGGCGAGAAGAATTGCTCAAGCCTCGGCAGAAAAAATTGAACTGGATGAAGGAAGGCAGAGGGAAGCAACATTACGGCCAAACACTGTCGCAGCAGCAACCCGACCGTCATCCTTCGATCCATCTGTGTAAAGGAAGCTATGTTCTGCAAAGTTATTCTTAATCTCAGCAAATTGTTGTTGGATTATTAGAGGATTCGTGGTAGACTTGTCGTGCTGGCGGATGTCATAGATGAACCTTGGCCTGCTTGTCAGCCAAGGTGGAGCACGGGGAGGTCTTACTGTTGCGACCTCCTCCAAGTCTATGCCCGCAGCCTCTAGATGGGGCCTTATGCGGAGACCAAACGATGGAATCCGCTAGGAGAGGCTGCATAGAAGTCCTCGAATAACGGTTGGAAAACACAGTCGTGGGCAGGGTTCGTGGCATATTGGAGACCTAGTTTGATTCTCCTGTTCGAGAGTGAAGGTTCGTTTGCCTCCACATACAAACTCTCGACAGGAGAGGTCCTGAAAGCCCCCAGGCAGAGTCGGAGTCCCTGGTGGTGCACAGGATCAAGCATCTGTATGTATGTTTTCCTGGCACCACCATACACAAAAGATCCGTAGTCCAAAATGGACCGGACCATAGACCTGTAAAGGTTTAGCAAAATATCCCGGTCCGCTCCCCAGTCAGTGCTGGAGAGGACCTTTATTATGTCTAATGCCTGTGTGCACTTGGCTTTTAACATTTTGATATGGGGCACAAAATTAAGTTTATGGTCATAGATGAGGCCAAGGAATTTAGTCTCCTTGACCACCTTCAATGGTTTACCATAGAACTTAAGGTCGGGGTCCAAGTGGAGCTTCCTGAGGTTACAGAAGTACATGGCTACGGTCTTGGTAGATGAGAAGCGAAACCCATCCTCATTGGCCCACTTCTCGATCTCATTGAGAGACGCCTGTAATTGTCTCTCAATGGTAGCCATGTTTCTGGAACTGTAACACACAAGAAGATCATCCACATACATGGACCCCTCTACATTGTCATGTAGGACGCCAGCCTAACTGTTAATTTTGATGCTGAACAGGGTTGGGGACAGGATGCTCCCCTGTGGGACTCCCATTTCTTGTTCGAATGAATCCGATAATGTGGAGCCCACTCGTACCCTGAACGAGCGATCTTGTAAAAAGTTTGCAACAAAGTTTGGCAGGCGCCCTTTGAGCCCCATACCAAAAAGATCTTTAAGAATGCCGTGTTTCCAGGTGGTATCATAGGCCTTCTCCAAGTCGAAGAAGACCGACACGGCATGTTCCTTACGCACAAAGGCATTTCTAATAAAGGTCTCAAACCGCACCAAGTGATCAGCAGTTGACCGACCTTGTCTGAATCCGCACTGAATGTTTGTCAGGAGCTTATTCTCCTCCAGATACCAGACAAGGCGGTCATTGATCATCCTTTCCATCGTCTTACAGACACAGCTTGTCAAAGCAATAGGCCTGTAATTCGATGGATCGGAATGATCCTTGCCGGGTTTGAGGACCGGGATAATGCACGCCTCCCTCCAGGAAGGAGGAAATGAACCAGTTGACCATATATGATTAAATAAATCCAAGAGGACGTTCAGAGATATTTTTGGAAGTTGTTTAATTAATTTGTAATAGATCTGGTCTGGACCACAGGCTGACTCATTGGCCTTTTCCAAGGAGGCATTAAGTTCCTCCAAGGAGAAAGGTTGATTGTAGTCTTCCAGATTCTGTGAAGAGAAGTTAAGAGGTACCGTCTCTTCCTGGGCCTTTTTGTTCTGGAATTCTGTGGTGTAGTTCTCAGAGGATGATTTCTGAGAGAAGTTCCGGGCCAGACTATTACTTATATCTCTGGGAGAGGTTAAAGTTGTACCATCTCCCTTCAAGTGGTGGGTTCTGGGTTTATTATTCTTGTTTTTTAATTTTTGTATCATGTTCCATACTTTTCTCATGGGAGTCTTGGTGGTAACCGAGGATACAAAATCACGCCAGCACAGGCGCCTCTTGGATTTAAGTAATCGGCGAGATTTTGCTCGCTCGATACGGAACTGGTCCAAATTCTCCTTCCTACCATGGTGTTTATAGCGACGCTCAGCCTTCTTTCGAGATCGAATAGAGGCTTTGCAGTCGCCGTCATACCATGGTTTACTACGTGTATTGGGATTTGTCGAAGTCTTAGGTATTGTTCTGTCTGCAATGGATGTTAAGATTCTCGTAAATTCCCCGATTGGATCCTCTCCTTCGTTGAGCTCTGAAGTGAGCTCTGGCCTCTCTTTTCGGCACTTTGTGAGGCTATCGGCTTTCTGGAATTTATAACGAGGAACTTTCTCTACACTCTTTGAAGTCAGATGTTCTAGGATGACTGGGAAATGGTCGCTACCGCAAAGATCATCATGCACCCTCCATGTGAAATCTGAGAGGAGTGCAGGGTCTGTAATGGACAGATCTATAGCGGAGTAACGACCATTCCCAGAGTGTAGGAAAGTGTCTGTGCCGTCATTAAGTATGCACAGACCTTCCTCGTCGAGAACCTTCTCAATAACCTTAGCCTTTTGATCGTTATTATCACAGCCCCACAATGGACTGTGGGCGTTGAAATCCCCAAGTAACATGTATGGGGCTGGAAGCTGTGCCACCAATCCTCTCAGTTGTTCTATATTTAACTGAGAGGAAGGTGGAATATATATGGAACATAAGGTTATTGTTTTTTCCAAAGACACACGGACAGCCACAGCCTGTAAATCTGTGTTCAGAGGCACAGGACTGTGTGCAACACCAGAGTTGACAAATATAGAGGAGCCACCAGTTGCTCGCTCACAATCGCCAACAAAGGTGCTGTAGAGTACGTAGTTTTTCAGGGTTACTCTATCGCTGTCCGTCTGTCTGAGATGTGTCTCTTGCAGACAGAAAGCAACAGGATTAAACTGTTGAATTAATAATGTTAGTTCATTATGATTGGTCCTAAGACCACGACAATTCCATTGGATGATGGTATCCATTAAGGAGGGAGGCGTGCAGGTGTGCCATCGCCAGGTCTGGAACGATGGTCACCCTTTGAAGACCCACCCTTTTTCCGGGCCTTGGAGGATTTTGGTCCGGGTCTCTTCGGCTTCGGTGAGCGGTCCCGGGATCAAAGGCAGAAAGAAGACTCCAAATTGACAGTCAGTATGAAACATCAGTCGCGGTTTCGAAAATGGCGTCAGACAAATATGGAAGAAATGAAAGCTTTTCTCGGGCTTGTTTTTAACATGGGCCTTATTCAGAAAAAAGTTGAATAACAAACTCCTTACTTTTCTACTGTGATGACCAGGGATCGTTTTTTTAATGCTGTTAATGTTATCTAAGCTCCACTTCAAGTTTTTTTGTGTTTACCTGTTGATTGCTAAACTTTCTCATGTGTATCGACTTTCTTCGGACAACTGCCCATAGAGGTGTGCTGTCAAACATCCAGACTGTTCTGCTGCCCAAGAAAACTCCTGTGAGCTGAAAGGTGAGCCTGACTTCTGAGTTGTAACCATCAACTCCTTCAAACGGCCCTTTTCAGGGCCAATCAAATCTTCCAACGCCCCTTTTAAGGGCCACCCAAATAAAACGAAAACGTTTCTTACCCAATTATTGCACTCTCAGAGTAGGTAAAGGTGTGTAATGTCCTTAAACAGTTTCTTTGTCACATAATTTTACTTTTCATAAAGCATAAAAATTGTCTTTGCCTGAGAAATCTGATGAATCTGATGAAATCTGATGTTTTCTTACCTGTCTTTACCTGTTGATTGAAAAAATTCATGGCATCTGGGGACTTAATTATTACCTGGAAATCAGGTAGGCATGTACCGTGAATATGAATTACTAAAAAAAATTCCAAGAATAAAATAAAACAAACAAAATAAATTGATATGCATGATCTTTATTTTTGAGCATTTCTGAAAAAAAAAGCCAGCATTCCTGGGTTATTTACTCCTATATAATACAGCATTGTACATAGTGATCTGCATTGAAAAACATAGCAGCGTAACAGTTAAGAGCAAAATAGTACAATTGTGTGATTTTATCTTAACTGTTTATGAGGATTTATTATCCCAACTTCATTCTGACAGGGACTTATGGAATTACTTGGTCCGTGGTCTGTCCGTTGGCGCTGGTGAGCTGTGTGTTGCTGGATAAAGGGTCAGTGGCGGAAAATACCACTATTTGAGGGCGAGGGGCGAAGCCCCGAGTCTTCAAATAATAGTGGTAGTCCTTTCCAGGAAGTCCTTTGTTTCTATTCTAATGCATATCATATGTAAATTAATTCAATTTCAGTATTCCAAACGTAATTATTTTAATCAGAAAACCAGCCTTTCCAGCCTGCATTGGAACATTTAGACCCTCCCTTGTGCATTTGGAAGTAATAACGATTTTCAGCCATCTTTCCATGTCTACACCCTCGAAAATATAACTTCTCTATGAAACGACAAAATCGTGAGTGAAGCTGTATGGACCAAGATCAGAGAATGATCGCAGAGGTATCTAGCACAAAGTAATGACAATAATTTAACACACTAAACTGATAAAAGATGAAAAGGGTTTTCAAGAGAAAATGTAAAGCCGTTTTAGACATAACGTCCGGATACCTCAAATTATAACTGTTAATATAGTCTAGGCAAGCAGTGGCGCCTCCTATGAGCGGATTTCCTCAAAACACAATCCCACCCGAGGTATTGTCGATATACATTACAAAATGGCAGGGGCATACAAAACAAACTTAAGTCAGTTTGTAACAAAGCAGGACGACTGTCCTTGAAGAACACTGGTCCATAGATATCTTATAATAACTAAGATTGGCTAACGACAAGCATCTTCTGGCAACTAAGTTACCATCTTGCTAGGTGATTTTTGAATTGCGTTACCAAGTTGTTTTCTAGTCTAATATGGACATTTTTTAGAGAACGGAATAAATTTCAAGCGGTAGGTGCAGCATAAAATTCCTCGCCCATCATGACGAATGTGTAAAAGTGGCTATAGTAGGGCCTATGTCTTGACTATCATGCAACAACAGTGACAAGAAATGTTTTTTAAGCGGTAACCTTGTTCTGGATTGTAACGTTAACGTTATAGTTTGCCATTTTGCTAGGTGACGGACTATTATGCCGTTTTCTACTGAGCATGGCCAATCCAGTTATAAGATACCAATGGAAAGGTCTTGGAGAAGAACAACAACTCGTCGAGCCAAATACACAAAATCGGGGTTAAAAGACATGGATAATGTCCCTTTAACCAGATTGGCGAAAAATTAGAGATGATTAGATGACAAATAGCTAACATAAACGAAAGAAAAAATTAATAGGGGGCATGATCAAATGACAATCAATACAGGAGGCATATATAAATGCCAAATGGCTGAATTGGCAGAGTACAGATTGACGAAGGAGTACAAGCTTAAATAAAAATTTATCGAACAAATTCATCCAGACTCTATGAACCTCATCAGTTGGAAGGATGAGCAAACAAGCATTGCAGAATGGCCATCACTATATATCACTGACATTGCTTCCTACTTAAATAAAGATAGCGACACTCAATTATTAAATCAATTGCTGAATGAGTTCAAAGAAGGAAAAGCATATCGCTACTTCTCCTGTGGATGGGTTAAGGCAATTCTATTTCATAACATCCGAGCTGACCTTGCAGTCTGTTTCCTTAAAACGAAAGTTACCCCCTCCTCTCAGGTGGTGAGAAATAAGGCTTATGAGGTATGGGTAGGTGTAAGGAAAGATTCTGAGAGAGAGCCAGGTTGGAAAATAATTAGTGCACTGCAGGCATGTTTGGTTCCTGTAACCACATTGCCGGAGTGTTAGTTCGTGCAGAGTATGCAGTTAAGGCCGGCTTAACTAAGCCGTCTGGAACGAGTCAAGTTTGCCAATGGAATGTTCCTACAAAGGCACACACCTCTAAATCAAGTACAGGAAGAAAAGTTTCAGGATACAAATCAACAAAGGCTTGAACTAACATCTTGAAAAAGGAAGTTCTAAATTCCTGCTTTATTTGGTTATTAGATAAAAAGCAACGAAAGGCAAAAAAATTAAAAAATACCTGTTTCTCTTATGGAGATTTTGTCTGATATAAAACATCTAAATCTTGACGAGAAAGCTAAAGAAGAATTTTCGGAAAACATCAAATTATCAGACAGAAATCGGCAGTCATAGTACAGCATATTAACAAGGACACAGATCCTCATTGATCAATTTAGTTATGGTCCACACTTCCCCTATACAAAGGCCATGAAACATGTTTATCCTCCAAAACCATTTGTTGCAGGTCCAAGTCCTGACCTGCTAGTGTGTTGCACGTGTTGTGGCGAGGGGTTGCATGAAATTAAATGCCCTGAGACAATTAAGCAACAAGTACCTACAATAGAAGCTGTCCCTTATATTCATAGCATAGATGGCAAGCTTTTCGTAAAAAAGTCTCATCAATATTATACACAAATTCAAGACAGATGGGGGTTTTGAGTAGGCAATACTGCGACCTATTTATTTACACGTTTATGGGTCTTTAAATGTCAGTGTGCGGTTGATGAAAGTTTTTTTGCATATATGTTACATCAGTTGTGTTGGTTTTTTAATATGTTTATTTTGCCCTGTTACTAAAATATGTAAAGTACTTGATCCCACCTTTTGTTTAAAAACACTGCAAATTGATTGTATCTGTAAATGGCGTACATAGTCTACCACACATTGAGGCCCTAGTTCTCAGTTATTGACAATCAGTGGGTATATGTTGAAATATTTTGTTAAATCACACTTGCTGCTATGAATTAGTCATTTGAGATGTTATTTTGACAGTCTTTTTGGGGAACCCAACCGTTTTTGAGCTGTTTTTCGTGAAAATCCACATCACAGTTTACTACCGGACCCATGCGTTATTGAGTGCTCACTTTTTGCGTATCCACGCTTCAACTTGCAAACTCTTTCCGCCTTTCTTCAGATCGCCATTCCATCAAATTTTATAATACATGTGTTTTCATTTGTGTATTTCGGTTTTTTTAAAAAGTGTCTCATTTACTGTTTACGAACAATTAACTGTGACAACCTTTAACGCTGCTAAGCACTAGACCTTGTATCAGTCAGCGCCCAGTTTTCGTGTGATAGCCTACGGAGTGACTTCCCCTTTGTTATGAACACTCGACGGAACCCCTTAGATGCTATGGATGTGTGAAAAGTGGTAAGCGATGCTGTCGAAAGGGCCATCAAACCTCTAGCGGAAAGTATAGCTAAACAGTCTTCTCTTGATGGTCTCAACAAACAAATATTGGAAGTAATCCAGCCACAGATTGCGGAAATAGCATGTTTAAAAACTGAAGTCAATAATCTGCGCCGCAAACTGGCTGATTTAAAACTTGAAAACAGTCAATTGCATGATAAAAACGAGCAGTACAGTCGAAGAGACTCGTTACGTATATCCGGCTTAATGACTACGGACAACAACACAGATGACGCAGTACTCAAACTACATGTAGCTAACGATCTTGGTGTCCAAATGAATCTTGAAGGAATTTCTCGTTCTCACTTTGTTGGCAAGCCAGTCCCCGACCAACCGCGACAAATAATTGTGAAATTTGCATCTTACCGTTCTCGAATGAAGCTACTTCATGTTCGCTCATCTCTGAAGGATAAATCTGTTAAGGTATTCATAAATGAGGACTTAACTACACAGAGGTTTGAAATGTTCAAGCATCTCCTTGGCCTAAAGAAGAATAAGAAACTGCACAGTGATTGGTCATATGATGGAAACCTATACTATAAAGTCTGTGAAAATTCCTCTAAATTACAGGTGACAAACAAACCCTAAACTTTTCTCTATTGCTGAAAATTAGCTCTATTTTTAATCAAGTTTTCGGTAACTTTATGCTACAAGGCATCTTTTGACTTTTTTTAAATTTCAGACTTGGCTAGTCAAAGGAAATATTTTGGTAACAACCTTTCTTTCTGTTTATTTTTCCAAATCCTTATTAAATAAGTTACATCATTTTAAGCGATCCACAAATCTCGGTTTTTGACATTTTCCCCTAAGTAATCGTACGTTTCTGAACATATTTCCCCTTTTCTAATTTTACTATTTAAGTCAAACCCTATTGTTATCACAACAAACTGCATTATGTTTTGTATGGTTTGAAGATGTATTAATATTACCAATAATGTTGAATGTCAATGTTTTTACCTGATAAACTGCACTACATTTTGCATGCTTAGAGGATATTTCCCATGAGATATAAATTTCTTACCGCACATGTCGAATATCAACATTTTTTTCACGACAAACTGCATTAAGTTTGTAAGTTTTGAAGATATTTCACAAAGATATTAATGTTTACTACTCATATCCAATCTCAACATTTTCCATGTCAAACTACTCTAAGTTTGTATGTTTGGAAGACATTTCTCAGATATATGAATTTTTACCACTCAAGTCGAATGTCAACGTTTTTGAATTTCCTCAACAAACCGCATTATGCTTGTATGTTTTTGAAGATACATCCCATAGATATCAATATGTTTTTGAAGATACTTTTGGGGAAAATCGCAATCATGGTGTGATTCAGAATGGAAGGACACTTTTTGAATGAAACGGGGTACCTTTCAATATATTTGTGACACCTTAAAACGTTTTACTCAAAAGAAAACTACTACATTTTGCCAACCAATTTCAGTTGAAAAGCGTTTTGCTCTAACCCTATGGAGATTGTGTATCGGTTCAGACTTTCGCACAATAGGTCATCTTTTTGGTGTAGACAAATCTAGTGCAGTTCAGGTTTGCAGAGATGTATGTCATGCCTTAGTAGACAATTTGATGCAGAATTATCTCCTTTCCTGCAAATACAGAATCTCTAGTCCGTAGTATAGCGAACTTTAAGGAGATTGCAGGTTTCTCACAAGTTGCAGGAGCTATTTATGGATGTCATATCCCTATTGTTGCAACAATTGAAAACTGACAATTTTAACAGAAAGGGTTTCCATCTATAATTCTACAAGGGGTTGTGGATGCCAACTATTGTTGTGTAGATGTCCTGTTGGGTTCATCACTCAAGAGTGTTTCACAATTCACCGATTTTTAAATTAGGTCTTAGGAGAAAGCAATTTCCCTCAGACAGCTACATCAGATTCACAGATGATCTTACCCGTATGGATTACAACGAAACAATAGCTTAGAATCGTTATGGAAGAGGCGTTTAAAAAAAAAATTCCTTGATGAAAGACTTTACATTGGCGGTAACTTGTACAGAGCTCCATCCGTTGAGAACAGAGGATAGAGTCCTGTTAAATTAGACATGAGCTGCCAAAATGTTGATAATTCAGAAGCTTTTTATTGCTTCTTGTCTCGAAAATGTACGATAAAGTATTGTTTTGAACTAAGTTTGGCTTAGAATGAATGAATGGTCGTCCCGGTTATTTAAATTTTGTTTACTTTTCGAACACATTTTCGTTTCGTACAGGCCACATACTGTATGGATTTTCCTCATTCCAACGCCAATCATTTAGTTTTTCGATGGCCTTCAAACCCTTTTACTGTTGTGACGGTCAGAAATTATCAAAAAAGTGTGAATTTTGGCAGCTCGTGCCACTTTAATGAAACATGGCTTTGTGAATCCATTGGTAGGTCTTCAATTCCACCTCTTTTTGAAATAAGCCATTTTCAGCAGCACACAGCACCTATCACACAATGAGTTGTAATCAAAGGTCACCATATGTAGGCAATGCAGTCATTATTAAGTCATATCCTCAAGAATTGGCTAAAAGCTATATTCATTAAGGTTTTTTGTATACAAAGAAGAATGAGTTGTATCCGATGCCTCTTCGCTGGGAACATTTCCATGTCATCTAAGGGCTCAGTATCAACTGATCCTAAAATTGAAACTGTTATCTCATTGGTCAAATAAGTCACCAAATTAAACGTGTAATTGAAAAACAAGACCCTGTAGAAGTTAGGTTTAGCAGTATGCCATCCTTGAAGACACTATTATCAGCTAACGGTAGATCAGGAGAAAGAAGACAACCCTAAAGGAATTGTGTACAAATTTAATTGTTCTTGTGGTGAGGATTACATCGGAGAGACATCACGGCCCCTTTCAGTGCGTACTAAAGAACGCAAAACTGCCACCACCAAAGGAGAAACTCAAAAGTCTAAAACACTGTAAACCCCGGGTCATCAGGGAAGCCCTAGAAATCCGTAGATTCAGACCAACAATGAACAGAGACCAGGGCCTACCCATATCTAGTGCTTGGACTATTATCTAGGCTGGGACCTTGTATATATTTTCCACAACCCCTTTGACAATAATTCTTAGTACCCAATTTTCATTATACAGTATAGCCATTTATCCTCAAGACCATCTCCACTGCCTTACCCCCTACTGCTAAAGCCATATCCAATCATCTTATTACCCTTTATGTATGTTTAACCCATTGATACCCTTTTATATGTACATATAAAGATATATAGTTGACTACCATTAATGATTGTATATTGCCTGATGAAGCTGGAAGCATATCGAGCGAAACGTCGTGTATAATAAACACAGAAGTAATAACCCAGAAAACCACTCTCAAGCCGCCCACAGACTGCCCTTGCGGTCTGCAATTTTTCACCGGCGCCTCAAGCCGCAGTGTCGCAAGCCTCGGTGTGCAGTGAACGACGCAGCCATTTGAGGCTTACGGTCTGTGGCGCAGCCATGATCGCAAGCATCAAAATGATTTGATATTTGCCGGCGTCTTATTCACCGGTGTCCCCAAACAAAAGCAGTGTGCGTGGAACCTCGCCGTCTTTTATCTTGCCGTAAGGCACTCGACCAATGAGAAAAGGTCTTCCTGCCACGTGGTTTGAAAATGTCAGCCCTTGAGGAGACGATACCGTCGGAATTTTGGTCGGAATTTGACCTGTGGTGGAAATATGTCAACTTATATGATAAAACTTACCGGAATTCAATGACCGTGTCCAGAAGTCTTTGACGATAAAACAGATTGCTGGACAACATTCGGACATAGTTCTTGTAAGACCGAATGTCTTCTTCCTCTAATTTAGCAGACTGTGATAAGTCTCCATAAACGTGTCACCTTAACAACCAAGGGCGCCTCCTCCTAAAATTATGAGAAGAATAGCAGGCTTAAGTATATTGGAAAGCGCCCTGTTTTCTTGGAGCTACAAACCCAAAATTACGTCATAATCAGATATGTTCGGAAAAATCGCGCCACAACTTTACTGTTCACCCGCACATCGATGCGCAGCCATATTCAGAGCGCAGTGGTTTGTATATGGCGCCGATCAGAGTGGTAGACCGCAAGCGCAGTGTGCGCCCAGCTTAATGTTATTATGTTGCCCTACTTCTAAATGTCCTTCAAAAGTTATACTGTTCTCTCATCTACAGAACATAATCATCGAAGCAAACAAGAACAAAGTCGAAGCCTCAAAATTGATGAATAATATATACATTAGGATATAACAACCTCAATCGGAGCAAAGCTACGTCAAATTTTGGCAGATGCTACAGATGTTCCAGTAGAGGCAAACATTTTGTTGAACAAAATAAATATTATTCTTTTAACCATTACACTTATTTTTGAAGATTGTTATAGTAAAAAAGGAGTTCAAAGAGAGTCTTTAACAGACAATCTGTACAAAAAATGTAATATTTTACGGTTACTATTATTTTTACAACTTTTACAACTTTTACAGTTATTTTAATTGACACACATATCATATATTTCCAGGTTCGCGCAGAGCTTGGTAAAGCTGAAACTACTACACTCACCAAGCGTGCACATATACCAATTTGACAAACTCATACTTGTTTATAGGCTTGACACTTTGACGTCACAACGGAATCCTCGCATCACGTGACTGCTGGATTTTGGAACGTTTGTTGATAGAGCCGACTGTTTAATGGTTGGTCTAATGTGTGGCTCTTCCTGACCGGCAAAGTAAGTACATGTAAAACAGGATGAGACACATGTTCGGGCTATCCAAACTATATAAAAACATGCACATATATATATTTCTGAACACTAAAACACACGGGCACAGGGAAAATCTTCTTTTCTACATGCATATGGATGTTTTGGTCAGGAAATGAATATATAATGCTTGTTAGGCAAATGTTTTAAGTTGATTATTTAAATGATAATTTTCACCGATTAAAATGACTAAGATGAGAATAAGCGCATTTTTTCATCATTCCTTTCTTCTGACTGTTCGCATTCACAGTCCTGGTCATCACTTTCTGAATCATCGACAACCATCTCAGTCTCACAAAGCATTTGAGAAGCGGCTGCAGTGCTAGAGGCAGGCTGAGCTGACCCTTTTCTTCTAAAACCTGGCCTTCTTGATCTTCCAGACTTTGGCGTGATCTACAGAGAGAACATACAATACTAACTGGTTACAGAAACAGCCAGATTTCTTGCACATAAATAATGACCCATTGTGACACCGGCGGCAAAATTTTAACCACGGTCAAACTAACGTACCGGTACTGTACATAGATTGCTTATTTAAGTTGAATGTTTCGAGCTTCAAGCCTGTATATAGGCTGTCCCACATTATCATACCAGCAAATATATGTATTGCATGTATAATCAGACGTCTGAAGAAGAAAAGTCCCAACGGAAGGTTAATTTACCCTCACAGTACCTCACAGTACATTCACGAATTTATCGATGAGCCTTTACCGTAATTTATATTGGACAGTCGCCATGGTCATTGTTACTTGTAGTGTGATCAACGGTTCCAAGATATTAGTTCAGCCATTAGCCAAATCATTCGATGAAACTGTTCTGTTGGACGAAGTGACTTCGGCCTTCATTGAAGTTTTAGTAAAGTTGAACAGTTCGTGGGTTGCTCTTGACAAGAGTCATTTGGGGACTTTCGATTTAAGTTCAGTGAAAAACGAGTTTAGTCCTCGTAGCCTCTTGACATTAAAAGTGCGAGTGAATTTGATAGAACAATCCGTAATGGCGTAACGGATGATCATGTCACTGGGAGCGGGAAATCCGAGTTCATGGTGGGAACAGCGGGTCCATCCTTGCGTCAAAACGGGTGAAACTAGTGAGAGATTAGCATTTCGACGATTTGTCGGACAATAAATTCGAGAAAATCCATGAACTGACTAAGGTTTTTCATACAACAAGTAAAATTTTACTTTTGGATGCATTAGTCTTGAAACTGAAGGGTGTTTTTCCTGGGGTGAAAGCTGGCCATATTCCTGACTTCAACCGGCTTCTTGTAAGTGTTCGTGACTGCTTGTGGTATATTGGACCTCATCACAAGTCTTTCTAAGACCGAAACTGTCTTGTGCCCAATCTTTTGAAGGGTCTTTTGTATTTCAACAACCCACTTTTTGCATGCCACTTATGTAACCAGGTACAAGGCGATGTAGAATTTTACACACCGGTTTATATTACAGATCTGATACCCAGTGTACCTTCCAAAAGATATAAATTTTTGAAAAAATTACGAGAGTATGGTTTCACAAATGTAAATTTTGTACTTTTCACCAGATGTGTTCCTGGTTCAAGTGGTTATGTATATCATGTGTGGAAAGAAGAGGAATCCTGTGATAATCAAGCCACGGCACGATTGAAAACAGTGAATGAAGTTCAGGCCACCCTCCCGAAGTTCTTCTCTAGGTTCATATATATATATATATTTAACCTTGTCATGTCACGTATGTTACACAAAGCAATTGCATTATTTAGAATCTTGAATATATATTTTACTGATTTAATAACTTTAAATAAAACACCCATGTGGGATGAATAACATATATGTTATTTTAGACAAGAAAATTTTCCCTGTGCCCGTGTGTTTTAGTGTCCATAAATATATGGGATGGTCGCCAGAAACCAGCGAATGGTCGGTCGGACTAACAGTTTTTCTCTGGACATTGTTGGTTTCTACCCCTAACCCGCCATGTAACTAACATAAGCCAAATAATCTTAAGCACGGCGTTAAACATAAAACAATATTTTGTTTTAAAGGGCGCACAAGAAGGTGTGTCAAAATTTGCTGAACTTGTTGATGTTGGACAGGATTCAGCCTGCAGAGTTCCGTGCCATTTATAGGGTTCTTACTGGTGATAGTTCTGCAACAGTGAATGAATTCACTAAAACTGTGGATAGTCGTTTAATGGAATTGTTGACAATGGCAGATCCATGTATTATCCGCGATTATAGAGTGCAAAACGGAAGAAAAACTGTATTTGATTCTTTCTGGGATCTGGATCTGACCTTATCGGAGAAAAAACAGCAGTTGATGATAGGCGTCATGGTGACGTCACCGTTGATGGTGATGTTGTAACTCACATGGCAGTTGCCACGAGTGCGAAGGACCTATATGAACAATCTTGTACTCGCTTCAAAGAAGCGGATAATCCTGAAGAACATATACCCTCTTTTAGTTAGTTTAGGTTTTAATTTTGGCCAAAAAGTTCCTATCAAAAAACCATCTCTCCATTATACGGGTAAATTAAGTGTCAAATTAATGATTGAACAAAGACAATACCGCAAATTTCATGTTGACCAACATTATACATCTGCCATCTTTCTTTACTGTAAGTCTTTTTCAGTAGAATTTAAGGATTTTGTTGCATTTATTTGCACTGATGACAAACATAAAATTTCTGTTGGAGAACCTGGTTGTCCAATAGCCTCTGTTGACAGAGGAAAGTGGGTCCCGGTCGCACATAATGCGGCCTTATGAAGTGATGGACCATGATTTTTCCCTTCTATCCCTCATACCAACTGTAATTCTTCATAACACTATTCCTGCCAGTGCTGACGGGTCTTGGTATAGGGGAAAACCATACGTTTCCTTAAAGCTAACTGCCACAGAACCATCCTCCGCCTTGCGAAATTGCGGACTGTCTTATTACACAGTATGGGAAAAAAAGTATGGTACCACCAATACTAGTCGTGTATACAGATGGTGGCCCAGAGCATAGGTCAAATTTTCTTTCTGTTAAAATAGCATTACTGTCTCTAGCTAAGTACTTGGACCTAGACTGCATTATTGCCGCAAGAACCTCACCTGGCCATTCATACCTTAATCCTGTGGAAAAAATCAACTGTATCTTAAATTTGGGACTTTATGGTACAGGAATAATGATAAACAAATGTGATGATCCATAATTTGAAATGAATTTAGGTAGATGCTCAAATCTTACAGATGTTAGGGGATTATCAAATAATTTCAAAGATTTTAAAGAAAAGATTGAAGGCACTGTTGCAAAGATTTACTGCACGCCAATTTTTTTAGACTCAAATTAAAAGACGAAACATTTAGTATATATACCCCTACTTCTGACCCTGAAATAGATTCTTTCTTTAATGCCGCTGGTCTGGAATGTCGGCCAAAAGATACTGCCAAATAGACCAGTTCTAAAAGAAATTTTGTCACATTGTTGTAAAGAAAGAAATTATTTCTTCTCATACAGAAAATGTAAACAAGCTGGCATTGATTGCCACATTTGAAGCAAACCACACAGACTTCCACTAGAGTTGATAGGTAAATTACACCACTTACCTGATCCGATGCCAGGTGAAAACTCTCACTACAAACCATTTAATGAGGTTTATGGCACGGAAACCTCGGAAGAGCACATGCCCTCTTTGAAAGAAAAAGCTTCAAAGAAAGCTCATGATATTCCATTCAATCCTGTCCTACAGCATGTCAATAATGTCCGGTTGTTAGTTACCTGTACTGAATGTGATAAACCAAGATTGTTGTACTCAAAACAAAAGTTGTCTCAGGTCGAGGCAAAACGTTTGAAGCGTGCCCTCAATGAAAAATTGTACACCTGTGGTACACAACTCCATGAGTTTAAAGAGAGTGGAGTCAACTCAGAGTGCCAGTACATGTTAGAGAATGTCTTTGTAAGAAATAATATGAGTAACATTCTGCAAGTAGCCCAGAAGAATCCTTAGTGAAGGACTTGCGAAAATAACAAGAAATTTCTAGCAGTAATTGTTCGTATCCAAACATTTATAATCTTAATTAAAAAAAAGATTGAACCCCAAAACAACAAAGCTGGTCGTTTTTATATAAATAATTTAGTATTAAAAAACAGCAGGTATGATAAAGTGTATCTGTCGGTAAAATTTTTTTAAAACAAGAGTCATCAGAGATTGTGGAAGTGGAAACATACTAAAAACAGACAACAGTTCATTTCTATACAGGATATCAACATCCTCACTTGATTAATAACAACCATCCTCACCAAGTTTCAACAATATTGTGAGGATCGTAAACTTCACCAAGCCGTTGATTACCAAGGGTTTTATCTCACAATTGTCAACTGTCAACGAGTGATAGCGCGAGGCATGTTGACACTGAACCATTCAGTGTACAGTTTACGCTGAGTTCACAACAAAGGCGTTAATAGAGAGAGCATGGCACTGAGTAACAACCACTCAGAGAGATTTTCCAGATGTCTTTAAATAAAGGGCCAACTTACTTTATGACCAGGAAAGCTTTTGAGTAATAGTCCAAAGTGTTTACACTGAGAAAGTAAGCGGTTGGATTACCGAAAGACGCCATCTTTGCCTGTACACGAAAGCGAGGCTCCATAATGACAGATCGTGTACTGTTTAACCTATACGTTTATTCGAAAATCAAGATGTAATAATTCTAAATAAATAGATGTGCGTATTTATTTGATTCAACGACATACAGCCTCTAGAAATATAAGTTTGCCGGTGTAAACTGGGCTCTAGTTTGCAATAACTATTATATGTGCAGCTGAGAGTTGTTGTCAAGGGCGACCGGCAGGTGGTGCTGTTTCCCTATACCAATTCCATCTGGCGCGCGCATATTAGTATAAAAGGGGGGGAACAACCAGGGTTTCAGCAGTTGAGGTCAGACTCAACCCCTGGAAGCAAGTCTCTGAAAGGTCAGTGGTTTAAATAGATGAAAGCCTTACACGAATGGATAGTTCATAATAAGATAAATTGTAACAGTTCAGGGGGAACTAACCGAGGAGACCGGGTGGGAATTTGATTAATGTAATTCCACGTAAATAGAGGACACCCCATATAAACACGGGGTACCACATATCAGAGGACACCCCATATAAACATATAAACACGGGGTACCACATATCAGAGGACACCCCATATAAACACGGGGTACCACACATCAGAGGACATCCCATATAAACACGGGGTATCACATATCAGAGGACACCCCATATAAACACGGGGTACCACACATCAGAGGACATCCCATATAAACACGGGGTATCACATATCAGAGGACATCCCATATAAACACGCGGTACCAGGCATCAGAGAATGCCCCATGTAAACACCTGGTACCGTAAACATAAGAAAGATTCATAACAACTGCAAAACTTGACGCCTACCACCAATTGCTGTATAGATGAGGATTGGCTTGTAATATTAAGAGAGAAATTGTAGAGCGGCCCATAAGACGCACACCCTGACAAGCGATTTACTGAAATTACTTTAAGATTACTTTTCTTGAGATGTACTAAATGAAAGAATAAAAGTTCTGTTTATTTTACTAAACTTGTTTGTTTATTTTGAAACAATCTTTAAGCCGCAAACTGAAATTAAGAGTATTACGCATCCTGACCGGTTTCCATTCTTACATACAAAGACAACACCTCTTTAGTGTAAGGATTGTGACCGTAACATTTGGTGTCAGAAGTGGGATCCAATCACTGTCAGATATTTTAATCTTCAACACATTGGATCCAGAGATCCTGAACCCCGTTTTCACACACCCATCTTATGATGACAACTGATTTTCGAAGCGGTGGTAGCTATGCTAACAAACTTCCTCCTTTCTCTGGAAATGATGGCTGGGAAGTATGGTTCAATAGATTTGAAGACGTGGCACAACTTCGAAACTGGTCTGTTTGTGACAAACTATGTGAGCTACTAAGTAGGCTACAGGGTAGAGCTGGGGAGTTTGTTTATGGTCAGTTACCCCCTGAAACAAGGACAAATTTTCCTCTGCTTGTCCATGAATTAAATAATAGATTGCTTAAGGTGGAAACCTACAAACGGTTTGGGGTCAAGTTCAGCAATCGGAACCAACAAAATGGGGAGTCTGTAGAAGATTATGCAGCTGAATTGAAGCGTTTTTATGATAAAGCACACGCTCGTCAGGACAGGGAAACACGACGAGAAGATCTCCTCAGAAGATTTTTGGATGGACTTAACGATGAGGCAACAAGATTTCAGGTTGAATACATCAAGGACCCTCGAGACATTGATCAAGCTGTTTATGAGGTAGTAAACTTCATGGAAACACGGCAAATTAACAGAGATCAGAGAAACAAACGTCCGGTAAGACTTATCAAGCCAGCTGATGAATCACAAAGTGACTCTGAATACTGACTGTATTCGAATTCTTGCAGAATCCAGTTCTCAAAACTCAAAACCTAAAACCAAACAAATTAAGAAAAATCAAGACAGCTCTATCCAGCCATTTAAACACGCTGAAAACAACCACAACGAAATATTGTCTGAGATGATAAAACTAAAGTAAGAACTTAACGGCAAATTAAGTTTTGTCGAACAGAGGGTACTTCACCTAGAAACATCAAACAGGGAAAGTAACACGAGAGGAAACTTCAAAACTCGAAACAAAGAAACTACCTATCAACAAAGCTATACCGGGTGCTACAATTGTGGGGGAAATCATTTCGCGAGGAACTGCTCAAAAAGAACTTTTAATTTACCACCTACCCAAACAAATAATCCTAATACCAATCAAAATAGATGGGATGAAAGAGGAAAACCTGAAACCCGTAATAGACAGTCTCCTTTTAACCAGCACCCAAACTACCAGGGGCCCACCCGGATGGCCAAGGGGCGGCCCGGAGGCGAGATGTAGAAACAGGCCAAAATGATACGCAAGATGTTTTCATAGTAATTAGAGGAAGGCCTCGATTTGATGGGGTTTACATATCCGGGAGTTTAGAGGGGATCAATATCAACTTTACTGTTGATACGGGGGCAACTTGTACGATAGTTTCGTGCAAAATTTTCGAGGAACTACCTAAACACTTAAGACCAAAATTAACGATTTCCACATGTAAGGGTTTTACTGCTGCAGATGGCAGGGCTATAAAATACATGGGAAAGGGGCTATTTAACTTCACAATCTAGGTAGTTTGAAGATGAGGCGATGGTTGTCGGTAGCAGATATTGATGACGATGTTTTAGTGGGAATAGACATCCTGCAGAAAGGACCGAAATGAGCGGCTGATATACTTTTAAGTGAGGGACTAATGATATTAGAAGACGTAAAAATTCCTTTGATGACAGTGTTGGAAATAAGCAGAAGGGTTATAGTTTCGCAGGACAGTGTAATACCAGCATTGTCTGAAGCTATTGTTGAAGTCAACATACCGGGTGGGAAAATAATGAAGGACAATGGCGATTTTATAATCGAAGCTCACCCAAGTTTCTCCGACAACTATCCATTGGTTGTCTGCCCATGTATAGTGAAGGTAATTGACAAAGATGATTTGAGCCAGGTTCGAGTCTTAAACCCCTTCACTGAAGACATAACCCTCCGTAAAAAGACCCACATAGACAACGCCGCAAATATCCTAGGAATCACAACGCTTGTAGAAAGTGAAGATCCAAATGACTCTGGAAACAACAATGCCATTCGAAGATTGAACCTTAACAAAAATGTAAAACCAAGCTCAACAGACACACACGATAATGCTCACAAAATCTTTATCGATGACATTCCGACCCATCTAAGGGATTTATTCAAAGAAACTGTTAAACATCTACAGTCAAGTGAACAGTCCCTCCAATTGCAAGCGATAGTTACTGAATTTCAAGACATTTTTTCTACAGACGAACATGATTTGGGTTTGACTCAGTTAGGAGAACATACCATAGACACAGGAGATGCAAGGCCAATAAAACAGCCCCCTAGACGATTACCCATTGCTTTTGCTGGAGAAGACCGAAAAGCACTTGAAAAACTCCAAAAACAAGGAGCAATTCGTCCCTCAACCTCCCCCTGGGCTTCCCCGATTGTACTCGTAAGAAAAAAAGACAACTCAGTACGGCCATGTGTGGACTATCGTCGACTAAATGCAGTAACAAAGAAAGATGCTTTCCCCCTTCCGCGTACCCAGGATTGCCTTGATGCAGTAGAAGGATCTGTATAGTTCTCGACTCTTGATTTGACCTCAGCTTACAATCAGGTGCCAGTGAAACATGAAGATATTCCCAAAACAGCATTTGTGACAAAATATGGCCTTTACGAGTATGCCATTTGGTCTTTGTAACGCTCCAATGACGTTTCAAAGAATTATTGAGCTAGCGCTATAGGGCCTACAGTGGGTACGATGTCTGATATACCTGGATGATGTTGTTGTGTTTGGCAAGACGTTTGAGGAACATTCAATAAGATTGTGAGATGTACTTCAGAGAATTAGACAAGCAAATTTGAAACTAAAGCCCTCCAAGTGTCACCTTTTCAAAAGAGAAGTTACTTTCCTGGGACATGTAAATTCTAAAGAAGGCGTCCGACCAAATCCGGAAAATACAGCTAAAATATTGAATTGGGCCATCCCTAGAAACGTTACAGAGGTTCGCTCCCTTTTGGGAATGGGTAGTTACTACTGACGTTTTTTAGCAAACTGGTCAAGCCACTGACAGAATTAACAAAAAAAGAGAAAAAATTTGTCTGGACTGAGAGATGTCAAGTTGCGTTTGAAGCACTGAAGTCTTCACTAGTCGGTCCGGAGGTCATGGCATACCCCAAAGAAGGTTGCCAATTTATACTTGATACTGACGCCTGTGATGTCAGCATTGGTGCGGTTTTATCTCAAATACAAGACGGACGGGAAAGGGTCATCGCTTATGCCAGTAGAACACTGAATAAAGCAGAGCGAAATTATTGCACAACAGATCGAGAGTTACTAGCCGTAAAATATTTCACGGAATACTTTAAACACTATCTCTTGGGACAAAAATTCACGACAAGGACAGATCACCAAGCTTTGAAGTGGTTATTTAGCCTTAAAGAGCATAAATACCGCATTGCTTGTTGGATCGAATCCCTGTCACAATTCGATTTTGAAGTGGAGTATAGGCCTGGCAAGCAGCACGGTAATGCAGATGGAATGTCAAGATGTCCAAACCCCAGAGAATGTAAATGTCTGGTAGATGAAACGTTGTCATGTGAACCGTGTCACAGGTGTTTTAAGAGAAGCAACGACATGCAGAGCTCAATGCCACCCAAGGCTAGCGAGCATGCCACTGTGAGACGAATTTCTTGTCTCACCAGCGGCATATTCATTTCAACCGTTTCTATGGTAGCTCTCCTGTTGAACCTAGTAGTAGGCTTATTTCAAATGGTAGTAAACTTTTCAAAACAGTGCAGATTAGCTCTAGCAGGGGGTGTCGCAAGCATCGTCAGGAAAGCCGGCCTATTTGTCTACCTACATGCACAAAAATGCAGTCGGGTCAATGATCTAAACAGGTGCCACCTTGGCACAACAAGGAAAATAACTGAAGTTCCCGTATTGCAGGGTTTTTCCTATACGCAGCTGAGAACGAGGCAACTAAATGATCCTGACATCGGACCAGTCCTCAGGTGGAAGGAAGCTGGAAACCGCCCTTATGGACCAGCTGTGTGTACAAAAAGCCCAGCCTGTCAACATTATTGGAATAATTGGGACAGTCTGTTTGTACAAAATGGTGTACTCTTTAGGAAAATCCTAAATGTGTTTTGGCAGTTTATTGTACCCAAGTGTTTGCGAGACCAAGTCTTAAAGCAGATGCATAACTCGGTACTTTCAGGACACCTCGGACGAAAGAAAACCAAAGGGAAGTTGCAACAACGATTTTATTGAAAATCGCTAAGGGACGATGTTAATAGTTGGGTCCGGAAATGTGATACTTGCGCAGCTGCAAGGTCAGGTGGTAAAACGCCTCGAGCACCACTAGGCGATATGAGGGTAGGCGCCCCAATGGATAGATTAAATACAGACATCGTTGGCCAGTTTCCTCAGACTGAGAGAGGGAACAGATTTATCTTAGTTGTAGTGAGTGGACCATTTTTCGAATTGGGTAGAAATATTCGCCATCCCAGAACAATCAGCCATAACATGTGCAAGGAAGATACTCAGTGAGGTCATTTGTAGATTTGGATGTCCACTAGATCTACACAGTGACCAGGGGTCGAACTTTCGCAGTGAAGTCATTAGAGAATTGTGTCGGTTGCTTGAAATTCGCAAAACCCAAACTTCAGCCAGGCATCCACAGTGCAACGGTTAAGTGGAACGATTTAACCACACCCTGCTTAAGATGATAAGAGCCTACACTGTTTCTGAACAATCAGACTGGGACCTCAATCTTTCCTACCTCGCAGCCGCCTACAGGGCGACACCCCACGAGTCCACCGGTTTCACACCAAATATGCTAATGCTGGGTAGAGAAATAAGGGTACCTGCCGAAATTGTTTACGGAAATCCAGCCGATAGGTCCGAAGAAGAAATAAGTGGATATGGGGATTACGTTGACCACATCCGAGACAGAATGCAAAATGTGTATGACTTAACAAGAGAACACTTACAGGCCTCCGCTGTAAGACAAAAACGTTACTATGATGCTAAGGGCACTTTCCATAAATATAAGCTGGGGGAAACACAAAACACGAAGGAAGGGTGAATGTTCAAAATTATCTAACCCTTATGAGGGGGCCTTACCTAATAGTGGGCCAACTGAACGACCTGGATTTAATTATTCAGTTCAATGACTTTGGCGATAAGAGTGGTGCACCACAACAAACTAAAGCCATACGAGGGAAGCAAAACACTTAGATGGGCTAAAAGGGGCATTAAATAATGCAAAACACACCAACTCATTAATATGTGAATCAGAACCACCCTCTAACAGCAAACTATAGATGTACATGATGCCTACATGCTTACATGACACCTTCCCATTAAGCAATAAAAGATGTAATTTTTTGTCATGTTTGTGCATAGTAACCAATAGATGAAATCCTGTCCATTCACTTCATTTGCAAATTTCTTTTTTTGGTGCTGATTTCAGAATATTAGCCAAGATGTCGTCAAATGCCAAGAAATCCAAAAGTAAGAGAGGGCCAGTGTACAACCTGCAAGTACAGTGGGGATAAAGCGATGATGACGTCCCATGTTATTGCCCATCATCTCCCCTTAGAAGAGGTCCCTTTCTCCTGCAAGCTGTGTGACTTCAGGGCCAACAGAGTTGGGGTAATAAAAACGCACTTGGAAAAGAAACATAAAGTTAGCCATAACGGAAATGTTTCCAGGAGCAGTTTGTTTTGAGAGCATCAGATGCCAAAAAATTATCTCCGGAGGAAAGTTTGAGGTTCTATGAGGGTCGAAGCCGGTCGAGGTCAGGGGGGAGAAATCAGATCTGGACGAGGGATGTATATGCAAAGATGTGGAGAGTAAACTATCGCAAGAACACGATAAAGCAGTAGTAAACCTAATTGAAGCAAACCCCTCAATCTTCAGGAAAAGAGACCAGTCTCCTTGGGATATCCTCCTGGGAAAAGTTGAGAAGACGTGCCAAGTAGACTCGCCTGTACAATTATATGTACCAGATGAAGACCTGGTGGAGGTTATGGTCATCCCAGAAATAACCAAGAAGTCCACAACCACCACTCAAAAATCCAAAACTCAACAGCCCAAAACAAAGAGTCCTTCATCCAACATCGACCATCAGTCCCAAGCCCCTCAACAGTCCCCTACCATATCCGCTAGCCTGATGGTAAACATCTTGACAACGGCCATAAATAAAGCAGTTGAGGCAACAACAGACCGATTACTAACCGAAGCTTGGCGTCACCCACTTCCCCCCGAGCAGGACCTTCAACCCTTAGTTGGCCAGCTGATACTTACAAACAAACAGCTGGGAGAAGTGTGTGGCCATTTAAAAACCTTGACAGCCCACCATAACCGTCTCGATGAGACACTTGGTCAGATGACGAAGACTCTGTCAACTTTCAGTAGCCAGGTAAGCCGATTGAATCAAGGAGCAGCTACCATGACCTCCGCAGCTGACAACATTAACAGCTGTTTTGATTCAAATATTAAAGCCCTGAGCTCGCTAATGGAAGAGAACATTAACACCAATTCTACTCTTCGTGGCACATTAGCGAGGCAGAGCGAAAATCTCCTAACATTATGCAGACATCTTCTAGACAAGCCAGCGGAAACAATGGAGAAGATTAACAAAGATGCAAGTCCTCCACCTTTTAAGGTTCCCATAAAGTCAGTGGTAAAAGCCAAAAAACAATTTGTGGCTGCCAGTCCCTTGAGGCCGGATTTCATCTCCCAGATGAAAGAGATCCGCAAAAGAACGCAATACAGGGAGCACAGTTCCTCGTCAGAAAGACCACGGGGGGAACAAAGACCGAGAGAACAATAAAGCTGTTATATACCCCACCTATAAGAACAGAAGAACATATAACTGTAGTGTACATAACCCTTGATGATTATTCAGCGCTGCCAATCTCACAAGAGACATTCATGAACTGTATATAATTGCTAATTTTCTATAGATGAATCTACCAATAAGAACGTATTTGAGAACTGTACTTTCAATGATTACTGAGCATTAAGAATAATAATAAATTGTCTTGAGAAGAAATGCAATCTTTCTACCAAATTAAAGCCTAGCTATTTTACCACAGTGTGTAAAACTGGTAAAGAAGTCTCAAATGTACTTACCTTTTGAAAATATACATCCAATAACATGAAAGTGTTCCTTCAACAGAGTTATTTTATCGTGAAGTGAAGTAGTATTTGACTGTCGCCGGGACGGCTTCCATCTAAGCAGGGGGTAGTGTGAGGATCGTAAACTTCACCAAGCCGTTGATTACCAAGGTTTTTATCTCACAATTGTCAACTGTCAACGAGTGATAGGGTAAACTGTACACTGAATGGTTCAGTGTCAACATGCCTGGCGCCGAGTTCACAACGAAGGCGTTGATAGAGCATGGCACTAGATGAAAAAATAAAAGTTCTGTTTATTTTACTCAACTTGTTTGTTTATTTTGAAACAATCTTTAAGCGGCAAACTGAAATTAAGAGTATTAAGCATCCTGACCGGTTTCCATTATTGTGACCCGCTTAAAGATTGTTTCAAAATAAACAAACAAGTTGAGTAAAATAAACAGAACTTTTATTTTTTCATTTAGCACATCTCAAGGAGAGTAAAAGATTGTTTCAAAATAAACAAACAAGTTGAGTTAAATAAACAGAACTTTTATTTTTTCATTTAGTACATCTCAAGGAGAGTAAAAGATTGTTTCAAAATAAACAAACAAGTTGAGTAAAATAAACAGAACTTTTATTTTTTCATTTAGTACATCTCAAGGAGAGTAATCTTAAAGTAATTTCAGTAAATCGCTTGTCAGGGTGTGCGTCTTATGGGCCGCTCTACAATTTCTCTCTTAATATTACAAGCCAATCCTTATCTATACAGCAATTGGTGGTAGGCGTCAAGTTTTATGTTGCAGTTGTTACGAATCTTTCTTATGTTTATGGTACCAGGTGTTTACATGGGGCATTCTCTGATGCCTGGTACCCCGTGTTTATATGGGGTGTCCTCTGATACGTAGTACTGTGTTTATATGGGGTGTCCTCTGATATGTGGTACCGTGTTTATGTGGGATGTCCTCTGATGTGTGATACCCCGTGTTTATATGGGGTGTCCTCTGATGTGTGATACCCCGTTTTTATATGGGGTGTCCTCGGATGTGTGATACCCCACGTTATATGGCGGGTCGTATGATATGTGGTACCCCGTTTTTATATGGGGTGTCCTCTGATATGTGGTACCCCACGTTTATATGGCGGGTCGTATGATATGTGGTACCCCGTGTTTATATGGGGTGTCCTCTGATATGTGGTACCCCGTGTTTATATGGGGTGTCCTCTGATGTGTGGTACCCCGTGTTTATATGGCGGGTCCTGATATGTGGTACCCCGTGTTTATATGGGGTGTCCTCTGATATGTGGTACCCCGTGTTTATATGGGGTGTCCTCAGATGTGTGGTACCCCGTGTTTATATGGGGTGTCCTCTGATGTGTGGTACCCCGTGTTTATATGGGGTGTCCTCTGATTAGTGTAATTCCACGTAAATAAATTCCCAACCGGTCTCCTCGGTCAGTTCCCATGAACTATCCTTTCGTGTAAGGCTTTCATCTATTTAAACCTCTGACCTCAACTGCTGAAACCCTGGTTGTTCCCCCCTTTTATACTAATATGCGCGCGCCAGATGGAATTGGTATAGGGAAACAGCGCCTCCTGCCGGTCGCCCTTCACAACAACTCTCAGCTGCACATATAATAGTTATTGCAAACTAGAGCCCAGTTTAGACCAGCAATCTAATATTTCTAGAGGCTGCATGTCGTTGAATCAAATAAATACGCACATCTATTTATTTAGAATTATTACATCTTGAATTTCGAATAAACGTATAGGTTTAACAGTACACGATCTGTCATTATGGAGCCTCGCTTTCGTGTACAGGCAAAGATGGCGTCTTTCGGTAATCCAACCGCTTACTTTCTCAGTGTAAACACTTTACTCAAAAGCTTTCCTGGTCATAAAGTAAGTTGGCCCCTTTATTTAAAGACATCTGGAAAATCTCTGAGTGGTTGTTACTCAGTGCCATGCTCTATTACCGCCTTTGTTGTGAACTCGGCACGAGGCATGTTGACACTGAACCATTCAGTGTACAGTTTACGCTATCACTCGTTGACAGTTGACAATTGTGAGATAAAAACCTTGGTAATCAACGGCTTGGTGAAGTTTACGATTCTCACAATATTCAATGCAATATGTAGGACGAAATGCATTTAGAAACACATATCAGGTGGAATCAAGAAAAAAATAACAGGCACAGCTTTCTGGAAGGTAACAATGCCCTGAAACACTGTATGTCATCAGAAACAAGCACCTATTGTTTATGTCTTCCTGTACAGTCGGAAAAGGGCAGTAACTCTGAAAATAGCAAAACCAGCGTAGAACGCATGATATCCAGAATGTCCACTGAGACAAAAATTCGATATCAAACGTGGGAGAAGAGGAGATGACAAGCATACATTGTCTTTGTCTTTGTATACTGCCCAACTCTGAAAATAATTAAACCAGCATAACCAGAATTAGAAGGGGCAGATCCTCGCATGATATTCAACATGTCCACCAAGTTTCGAAAAAAATTGATGAAAACTGTGGGAGGAGATGCGATGACAAGCAATAATTGTCTAGGTCTGCGTATACTGTGAGAAAAGGGCAGTAACTCTAAATTAATAAAAGCAGCGTAATCAAATTAGGAGGTGCACATCCTTGCATAATATCCAACATGTCCACCAAGTTTAAAAAAAAATTGATGAAAACCCTGGGAGGAGATGCGATGACAAGAAATGATTACACACAGACAGCTGATGGCTATATCCCCCCCGCATTATATGCCGGGGGGGGGGGGGGGGGATAAAAATCTAAATATTACCAATTTGTGCTTTCTTCTGTAGTCTAGTCAAAAGGTATTGATTTTTATTTAATGAGAAAATATATATTTATTTTTACAAAAAGAATGAAAGACACAAAAATTTATTAACAAAACTGGTTAACGAAAAAGTGTTCATAAATAACGTTAAACAATGACAGTCACAAAAAGGAATAAAAACATTGAACTCTGAACTGGCATCAAGATAACCCAAAAGGTAAAACATAATTCTTATTTTTAATCACCATCTTGTTAGCCAAAGAATAAAAGGGCCAGATATTCAAATTTGTTATTTGGGTGGCTTTCAGCATCAGCAGACATTCTGTTCTGAAGGCTTGATTATATCACTGACAAGCTTCTCTCTGTATGTCAATGTTGGTACATAGCCAACGAAGGACCATTTTACGTAAACCCAAAAAACGACAGTTTCATGATGACTCAATAATTCAGCATTTATTATACCATCTTCAGGCGAGTAATGAATGAGCAACAACATATTATATATAGCAAAAGTACTGGCATTAAAATAACAAAATACATTAGAATAAGAAAGACAGGTGTGAACTTTGATAACAGTTGGGTTTCACAGCATGTATCAGTCAAAGGTTAATCACGAGTTAACAAAACAAGGTCTTTAGAAGCTTTTAAGCCATGATTAAGGATGGGTTTGCCAGTAAAAATTACCCTGTCAGGTCAAACCCGGATTCACAACTTACCTCCCCTATATATTAACATTGTTGTGATGAAGCGAACGACTGTAAAGGGGATTTTTCTTGCTTCTTGCTACGAGTTAACTCATAGCTGGCAAACCAGGTTCAATCACCAGCTATGAGTTATCTCGTTGCTTGCACAGATAAAACCCTACTGGGTATACGCGACAACCCGCACATTGTTTTTTACGTCATTTTCGCACTCCACATAAACCATGTGGTGTATTCAAGTTTTCTAGGGACTAAAATGTCACGTTTGACAGCAGAGCAAGTTACCGATGCATTGATGGAAGATAGAGATTTTGGCTGTGACGGTAATACTCACAGTTTTTAGCATCTGTGAAGGGCAGTGGGGATAATTCTGATTCATCAGAGTCTTCAGAATCTGAGAGTGACATCACAACACGTGCCCAGTCCAGAGAAAAGGGTCGCGGAGTGAGAACATGGGGTGGTGGTAGGGGAATAAATCCACAGGCGCGTTCACAATCTGTAAGCCCAGTTCGTAGACATGTCGGACAAACAGTTCAACACAAGTGGACAAACAATGCCGAAGATCCACCTGATTTTCCATTCAGTGAAATACCAGGTCTTACAAATTTTGTACCAGATAGAACTTCGGCAGACTATTGGAACTTGCTGGTAATATACGACCTGATAAACATGATGGAGGTTGAAACAAACCGATACGCAAATGTGGAAATAAACAAGCAGTGCCCACTACGCAGGACATGCAGGCTACAAAGACACAAATGCCATAGAAATACAGCAGTTTTTACGTTTGTTATTGCATATGGGTTATGTTACTTTGCCTTTAATTGAACACTATTGGAATACCAGTCAACTGTATAAAATCTCATTGTTTAGTGGCATCTGAAGTCAACTTTGATCTCAAATCATGTAAATTGCCTCTATCATCGCCTTTAAAGATGACATGAAGCTAGGTGAATGTATAACATTAAATCCACTAACAATTGATTTGATAGTTATATTACTGTAACGAAGAAAATTAACGTTTTCAGTGCATGATGGTGTTGTAGCCCATTTGTGAGCGGCCATGGCAGTTTCGGCCTGTGCATTGCCGCAAATTGCTACTGCACACCTAAGCATTACCTGTAACATTTCTGATGACGGCTAGACAATGATGCTTCAGCAACCGTTAACATCAAAAGTAAACAATGTGTCGTTTTGTGCCTCAACAATATAGAGATTTCGAGAGAATGTCAGCCCTAAAATCGCGATACTGGTATAGCTTAAAGAAAAACACGGCACAAGACGCAACATGGACACATCATAAAGATGTCACAGCGATAATAAGCTAATGGTACAGGGTACATTTGCTCTTCACTGGCTACTTTATGAGCTACCCGAGCTTCTTGACAGTAAATATGATAATAACAGAAGTGACAATCTCCAGCTCCGCTTTCACCTGCAGAAGAGTATGGATGTGGAGGAAATTCTAGCAGGTGAAATATGATTCAGAACAAGCATTCACAAAAATTTGTGATGCTGATTTTCCTCAACCATCTGAAGAGGATAAAGTTGTGGATTCGAAGCTTGAATATAAACCTCTCTAGTCTACAGATATGTTAATTTTTACAAATACTCAGATCTTTCTAGAATTTCTGAGAATGTATATAAAGACGTTATTTTGGTAGTTCAGTCAGTTTCCAACTGGTCTCTGGGTGCTATAAATGCTATATTTTGGATGTTATGAGTCAGTTGTCAACTGAACTCCGTATGCTACAGTAAGCTACTCTATCTTTGGATTCGATATTCAGCTTGTGATAGAGTCAGTTTCGAACTGTAATCTTCGACTTGGAAGATATTCAGCTAGCTTTATATAATTGTCAGTGATTCCTGACTTGTGAATTCTATCAAGAAATTATTCTGTGGATTTACCAGTGTGTCTTCAAGACTCATTCTGTGGATCTACATTTCGTGGTCATTGGATTTAAACCAGTCAACTTTCTGAAGGATTAGATTTCTCGGAACTGTAATTACTTAACTTGTATAAGTAAGTCATTTAGATATATGTTTTCTTTCCAACGTTTATGTAATATTTGCCTGTAAATAAGTTAGTCAATCTGCTTTTTTTAAATATAAATCAACATTTGTACATAAAATCTGCTGGTCTGTTGTTACTTTCTTTATCATCATTTTGTCTCGTAACACCTGGCACCAAGCAGGGAAGATCAACGACGGTGGAAGAAACAACGAGAGGGCTCCTTTCTCTAGGTGGAGGATGTATGGATGAAATTAGGAAGGTGAATAAACGAAGGCAAGTGAACAGTAATTTGACTGAAGGCCAACGATCTGTTGCTGAGACATTGTACATGAGCACATTTGTTGGTGCTTCAATGGGTCAAAACTGGAGAAATAAGGTCCAATTATATCACAATCAGATGTCAAGTCTCTCCAAACAAATTGGAGCATATATTTGGCTGCTTTAGGTTCAGATGACTTTCCGCTGTCTTAATTAAAAATGACATTTAAGTATGAGAAGTCATCTACTGTCATGGCCAAACCGAAAAATCCATGATTTTTTTAGTTCCACATTACTTTGTCAATGACTTTGACTTCATCGAAAATCAAGATACCTTCTCCTCTTGGTTCTTTCTCCCCTTTACTTAGTTTTTCAAGCTTGAACTGATTATACTGCTCTGATTGCTCTTTTATGTAGCTTTGATTTATGCCTTGGTTGTCTAGGAATTTTGAGGTTCGGCTTTGTATAGAGCGAATTGATGCGAGCTGCAGAATTTTAAAACTTTTTAGAGCATTATATGCTGCAGGACTACGGCAGTAAACTGCTAATGCAATTCTATAGGTAATCGAACTCCATCTGTTCATCGTCTCTCCAGTCTTAAACTTGGACTGATCTTTCTCAAAAGCCAGTTTATCACTCTTTTGCTTTGCTTCGGAATCTTACTCCCATAAGTCTTGCAGAAGTTGTCTCTTCTTATCTCTGACTGTTTCTAATGCCTTAGCCAAATCATCTTGAACATTTTGATATATGATTTGCATGATGTTCTTCATTTGCCCGGGCTGGTCTTCATTCAATGTCATAGCTTTATCGTTCAAGATAGCTTGAACCTTTGCATACTTTTTTTGGGCATAAGCTCTGGCTTGTTTTAAATCTTGTAATCAAATGCTTTTGCTTTTGGGAGTAAGTTTTTTGAAGCTGTAATTGCTTGAAATCAGTCTTTGGAATAATTTGGAAATAGACATCTGCTTTTTGGGGTTTTTTTTTGTCAGTGTTATACTAGCCCGGATTATCGGTCTTACGGCGACTGGTATAATATGGCTGCTAATGTGTCTTGTCGCCTTAGCCCAAATCACTAGGGTAAAATAATATCGATATATGTGTAGAAATATAGGCCTATACATGTAGTATTTAATACTCCTAGTTCATTGATCATGACAAAAGATTTCCGAAGATATACGAGTTACATATTTCTAAGATGCCCCGCCCAGTTTTTAGGTCGGTCAAATGTTTTACTATGGCGGTTGCGTCAGGTTGAAAGCCAGTGGAGGCCTCGCCACATTACAGCCGCGTTAAGTTGACAAACTCCTTCTTCTGGGTCTATGCTATCGGAATGTAAAGTTAAATACTTTATTCTTTGCTTATTTGTTGTGTAATTTGCGCCGCCGTTTTTTTCGGCGGGTCTACTTCAAAGATATCACTTTTTTACTAGGGAAGTGATCTGGGCTATGACGAACACGGAGAGAAAAAATAATTCGGCAGAGCCCAGATTTCTCGCCTAGTGTTATACCAGACATTTCAGAAGTCCAGGGCAAAAAGTTAATGTTTTTTTACACAGGGGGCGGATAATGTCCATAAATGCATCAATGTCCAAATTAACATCGTCCTTTAGAATTGTCTTTATCTTTGGCACCATGAAAATCTGTGTGACACAGCATACACCTCTGTCATCAAGGGTAATTCTGATAGCATCTTGTCCATCTAAATGGAGTCCATTTTTGAGGTTCGGCTTTGTAAAGAGCGAATTGATGCGAGCTGCAGAATTTTAAAACTTTTTAGAGCATTATATGCTGCAGGACTACGGCAGTAAACTGCTAATGCAATTCTATAGGTAATCGAACTCCATCTGTTCATCGTCTCTCCAGTCTTAAACTTGGACTGATCTTTCTCAAAAGCCAGTTTATCACTCTTTTGCTTTGCTTCGGAATCTTACTCCCATAAGTCTTGCAGAAGTTGTCTCTTCTTATCTCTGACTGTTTCTAATGCCTTAGCCAAATCATCTTGAACATTTTGATATATGATGGAGTCCATTTAGATCCTATCGACACATCAACAGCAATTGGTTTCCTGATATTCCTGTAAGAACATGTAGAATATTATCAATTCATTCACATATTTAAATATATTTTACCAAATTTGATTCTTTGGTGACTGTATGCTGTTCAATAATTTGTGCCACTCTCACAAACACACACTTAAGCTTTTAATTGCCAAACTAAAAATTTCCTTTTCGACCACCTATACTTCTGATTGAAACTTTTTCTGGGGTCTAATAGACAGTATATATACTCACTTAACCCAAGGATGATTAGCCAAAAGAAAGCTAGGATTAGGAATATAGTTGGATTATGTGTTACTCCCATGGCTTTTATTTATGATAATAAAAACACATATGTAGCTGGTATTAAGTTGTGGTAACCTACAATTTATATAAATTTAAGGGTAAAAACATTCTGTCCGGCTTTAAATTAACAGAATTATCACATCTTTATGTGGCATGAGCTGCTAACATTTTTACTTTTCAAGGAACAATTTGTAAGATCGGTTAAAATGGCAATTAAATATCTGAAATTTGCCAGTTCTTGCCTCTTACAAGGTACAATGTATATGCTGTTTACACTATTTTGGTAAATTTTCTTCATTCTTTCTGAACTCAGGAATGGCGTGTATGCAGTACACCACGGCACAACCTATTCACTCCTGGGCTGGATTGCATGATGGACGATTTCCCACCAACACACTTATACACATGGTGCAAACAAGTGAAAAATTTCGCCAGATCAAGGAGAATTTAATTAAGGCTGAATTTCTAGTTATTGACGAAATTTCAATGCTGAGCAAAAAAATGTTTGAACAACTGGAGAAATTGTGTCGAGCTGTGAGGAAAAGTCGAGTAGTATTCGGTGGCATTCAAGTTGTGGCCGTTGGCGACTTTTACCAGTTACAACCAGTGCCATCCCATTACTATGGAGATCCTGGTGAAATATGCATAACATCTGCAGTGTGGAGTAGGGCCTTCCCACATCACATAAACCTTGTAAAGGTAAGATTGGTCAAAGCTGTGACTGAGTTAGCCAAAGGTATTCCCTCCTCTGAAACAAATAAATTTATTGAAGAAGTTTCAAGACCTTTACCTTCAGAAATGGGAGCAATTAAGCTTTTTTCCAGAAAAACAAAGGACGTAGATTTTAATAATGATAAGATGCTGGCAAGTCAAGATGGTGAGCCATTCGTATTTGAGGCTATGGACACAGGGGATCCCTCTAAGATGAAAAACTTTAAAAATCAGAAAAAAAAACTGGCGTTAAAGAAAGGCTGTCCTGTTGTTCTATTAACTAACTTAACAAGACCCTTTACTGAATGGACTTCAAGGCAAAGTTGTTGATTTGGACCAAACAGGACCTGTTGTTCATTTCCCAAGTGTAAACATCACAAAGAAAATGGAACGCTTTAAATACACTCGACATAAAAACTAAAAGCAGTTAGGAACCAAACTTCCGAATTCCAACTGTTTTGGTTTACTGATAGATGAGGTAACATTTGTCCAGTATATTGACCATGACAGGTTTGTTCAAACATACTTTCGGTACACAATATAATGGACAGCTTTGAATCTGCAAATGCTCATGCCATATTCACTCTTGTGACCAATGAAGCTTCAAGTGACTGGTTTGGCAACAGACGGAGCTTACGTGATGACTGGTAAAACAAACGGTGTGGCGGCAAAGAGGAAACAAGTGTGTCCCATCTTAATCAGCATACATTGCATTTGCCACAAACTGGCTTTGGATTGCACAGACACACCCACAAAGCTTCAATATATCCACCGAGTGGAAGAAACGCTAAGAACATTGTGGAATTTTTTTGAAAACTCACCAAAGCGATAAGGAATGTTTTTCAATGTTCAGCTCAATATTAAGAAGACGAGAGTGGAGCAAAAATCAAACAGAACTATTCTATTACACCGTTTTAAAGAAGGCTTGCAGTACTCATTGGTTAAACTTCGAGTCAGTGGCTTCTGTGAGAAGAGAGTATGAGCCACTCGTACTGACCCCCCCCAACAGCTTTCTGATGATGCTGTGGCCATTGGGCTACTGAAAATGCTCAAATCCATGAAGTTTTTAGGAACAATATATATTCTCAGCAAAGTTCTACCTGGATCTACGTATTTTAGACACACATTTGTTAGCGATGATTTCTCCTCTGCCCCTAATGTGTGGTAACCTTATCCATATTTTAACTGGTTTTTATGGCTCCGCAAAGCGAAAGCGAAGCCATTATGTTTTCGGGTCTTCCGTCCGTCCGTCCGCCTTTCCATCTTTGTCCGTACAATAATTCATGAATGATTCATCCGGTCAACTTCAAACTTGGGGTGTGCCTTGACATCGGGCAGAGGACGGTTGGGATTGATTTTCAGCCATGTGCACAATCCAATATGGCCGCTATCCGTCATATTGGATTATGAGCATGATTTTCTTGTCCGGGCAATAACTTGTGGATGATTCATCCGATGAACTTCAAACTTGGGATGTGCCTTAACATAGGGCAGAGGACGGTTGGGATTGATTTTCAGCAATGTGCGCAGTCCAATATGGCCGTTCGTCCATCCGTCCGTCTTTCCATCCTTGTCCGTACAATCAATCATGAATGATTCATCCGATCAACTTCAAACTTGGGGTGTGCCTTGCCATTGGTGAGAGGATGGATTGGATTGATTTTCAGCAATGTGCGCAGTCCAATATGGCCGTTCGTCCGTCTTTCCATCCTTGTCCGTACAATAACTCATGAATGATTCATCCGATGAACTTCAAACTTGGGGTGTGCCTTGACATCGGTGAGAGGATGGATGGGATTGATTTTCAGCAATGCGCGCAATCCAATATCAAACCTGAGGTTTGCTTTGACATTGAGGAAAGGGCGATTGGGATCAATTTTCAGCCATGTGCTCAATACAATATGGCTGCCATGAAGCATATTAGATTATGAGCAATATTTTATCGGGAGTAAACTTGTGATAAGGCATTATTTGTTATAAGTTTTCAGCCATCTTTTCTGGCAGCCAACTTTTAAAGTAATTAATGCCAAGAATATCATACATCATCTTTATTGTTTCATTTCTTCTTTATGTCACCTCTCAAACCACACTGCCGGTTCTAATACCCTGGTCAATCAGTTCCCCTCCTTCGCGGAGCCATCTCCAGTGATTGTGTGCAATCACTTAATCTCTAGTTCTTATAAAGGTTTGTTTGCTGGGCCAAATTTATGGAGGAAGTTGTTTATTAGACGTTTAATCGAGTGAAACCATTCCATAACATTAAATTGGTTATTCTGTTTAGTTCATATTCAAAAGTTATATTATTGGATATTCTAAAGTTATATTATTGGAGCATAGTCTAAATGCGCGATAAACTAATGACCTAACCCAGGCAGTTTTCCGGTTCCTAGTTTCAAAGCTGTCATAATTTACATATTGACCTGTGTGACTATGTTTACGAAATACAGTGTTAGATGAGGAAGAAAATGAAATGTCGACAAAATGTATAGTATTGTTATTTACAAGTTCCTCTCTAGTGAATGTTAACGATTGGTGAAATGAATTGAGTTTAGCCTGAATCAAATCAAAATCTTTAGGAGAACATAGAACTAAAGTATCATCAACGAAGCGAATATAAACTGTAATAACACCTTCTTGAATCAGTTTATATACAATTGTTTTCTCTAGTTCGGTTAGAATGATGTTTGCCAGAACTGGGCCTAGAGAAGATACCATCGGTACGCCATCAATTTGTTGATATAATTCATTGTTTGCCATATAAGGAGTTTTCGAATAATTTTTTTAAGCGTATTCCTCTTCTTTCGTGGTTATTATTTCATCTTTATAAATGCGTTTCAAGATAATGTCTATAGTTTTAGTCAATGGTACATTAGTGAAGAGAGATTGTACATCAAATGAAATGAATCTATAACCTTTATCAAAAAAACTATCTTTTCAGCTGCTTCAAAGGAGTCCTTAGAGCATATTCATTTTTAGTAAGAGGGCTGAGCAGATCAGATAAATATTATCCTACACCATAATATATGGTCCCAATGGTATCTACAATAGGCCTGAACGGGGGTACAATTTCAGTCTTTATGAGTCTTTGGTAGTCCATGTGCTCTTGCTGGTTTAGTTGAACAGGGTCTCATCATTTTATTTTCTTCTTCAGTAATTTCACCACGTTTCTTAATCGTGACACCAACATGTTTTGGCATGTTTATTTCCAGCTCCACAGCCTCAAAAGCGCTCACCAAATCTTTCTTCTGTTTAGGACTGTTCTTGTAAAAATAGTAGACCCTAATCAACATAGTTATAGCCTTGTCATATAAGTTCATCTTTTTAAATACACCCTTCAGTGCCAGTTCCAATCTGTAGGCTAGACATGGGCTCAAGGAATTGCAAAACAGTGAGCAACTCGCTTGTTTTTACCTAACATGTTTGGAGCCCCATCACAGGTCAGTTCAACAAGTTTGTCCAGCTGGTCACTCAGTGATGCCTGATATATTGTGCTTAGGAGGGATGTATAGGGAGATGTGAAGTCTAAAAACCTCTGATGAATTACGCCTTTGACAAAACTGAATAAAAATTGACTCCTGTTCTTCACTACTAACGTCGGTATACCAATGCACAGTAATGGAGAAAAAAATAAGGTTGCTGTACTGTTTCCTGCAGTTTATTGCCTTCAACTTTTGCCATAGATGAAATTGGTGTTTTTGCGTATTTGTTGTTTTCACATGTTACTGACAATGGCAGGCCTTTTGCTCTGTCTAGCTGACAAAGTTGAGTTTAAGACCTTTGCTACTGCATGGGCATTTCTGAACTTTAGAGACATCTGATCAAAATCTGCCATTTTTAATGACAAAAGTGTCTTCTCAGCCGTAGACTGACTGGCACTGGATCGTTTAATGAGATAATCTTTAGCTGTTATGTGCAAGGTTGACTTTTCAGGAGTTTTAATTGTATAAATTTTAAAATAAGACACACAAAAAAGTCATTTTAGACTCACTTTTGACACTGCCTGATTTCCCCGGAACCCCCCAGTAATCCTTACAAGGTTGAAAATGCATTGTATTGTCCGTTTTGGTAAACCTTGACCACTCCCTTCCAATCTACCATATTTTTGTCTTTTTTTCCTGGTCGCTGGATGGAGGAGATGTACTTCACTTTAGTAAAGGTCTTACTCCGTTATTTCTAATTTCTGACATTTATTGGCCGTCGACCTTTACTCGACTCTGTTACATCCTGTGCGCATACTTGCGGAGACGATCGTTCAAGAAAGTATCATGTAAAAAGAGGACTGCATGTTAAACCGCAACGGCGCCAACTGATAGCGACGGAGTGACTGTTGCAAGATAAATTATTCCCATTCTTCCAAGTTAAAACGACAATCGATAATTAACAAATAACCGTTTGTCTTGACATCCAATCGTCATTTTAACTCATTCGTCCCGAGGAGCACCTAGAAGCGCAGCCAGAGATCACCGCTTCGTCCCGAGGAGCGCATAGAGCTTTCAGAGGGTCCCATTTCCCGGGGAGCGCAGAATTACATGCACGTCTATTAGTTGTAAATAAATAAATTCCACCGCGTTTTCACGCCTAAACCAATGAAAAATAGTTTCTCAAGTGTATAAGGAACGTATTCATGAAGTTTTAAAATAGTTTTGATTGGTTGTTGCTAACAACATTCAATTTTACGTCACGTATTTTTTTATAAAGTTTCCTTCTCAATCTTTCCGGATTTCTGACGCGTAATGGACGTGTGCAGTTACGGAAAAGTGTGATTTACCGAAGATAACAGCATTGACGACTCCTTCTACAGTTTCATGGATTCCTGAATTATCAAAATGGATTTAAATGGGTTTCCTTTTTTGTTATTTTACCCGAAAAGTCAAACTGGAAAACTCCGATGTCTGTGAAGTGACATGGCTGCAACAACAACTTTGAGTTTCATTTTCGATAGTGAATGTTGGCGACCTCACCAAGCACACAAGCCGATTTTGGACGAGAGAGGAAATAAACTGGACTTTTCCAGAAAGATATTTTGTCATTGATTTGATTTATTGTTTGATTCAAGTTGTAAATTCATCCCAAAACCCATCAATGTACGTATCACTATCAACTATCACGGCATCAGTATCCACCATGAAGAAAGGTATTTTGAAGTGGCTTGGCTTGGACATCCGATGTAATACTGCACAATTTCTGTCTTTTTCGCTGATGTTATCTTGTATTTATCCTGATGCTAGCTTTACTGGACAAGTTATTCACTACTAGCCCGAAAAATAAATTGTTAAAAGCTGAGAAGAAACTATTTTTCAGACATCAACATGAGGCCCCTCTTTACCCACACAAACATATTCATTCATGATTCATTGTGAAATAAAAGTCAACAAATGACCAAAAAAAACACAACTTTTTATGTTTTTAAAGTGTCGTATTTATTTTGGTGTAAAGAAAAATCTGTGATAGTGTTTTTAGTCTTTACTTATAGCATCTCTATCACATTTACAATTTGGTTTGATGACTTCGGGTGTAATGGCAAGTGTCAAGATGATTTCACTTTATTTGGTTTATATAATTATAAGCCAAGAAAAAATAAAATCATGCACTTTGTGTGGTACTTGGCAACCATTCTTCTTCAGTATTTGTCACATCGGTTGGAAACCAAAATAAAACAAACAATTCACAAGATTTCCTAGCCTTATTCCAATATCGGGCTTAGTTCTTGAATCTGAAATACATTGATTGAAGGTTTGAGGCAACTAAACAAATATTTCTACAGTGGAAAAAACCTGCGGAAAAATGACAAATGTAAGTATTACATTTGTAGATATTCTATGTATTATTTCTTCTTGATCCTCCACTCCAGGGTAGCTATTTATTTTAAAACCTATATAAAAAAATATTAGAAAAATAAAAACTTGGAACTTTGATTTTGAAGTTGAAAGTTCATTTTATTTGCAGTATCCAAGCTATCAGATCTGGACAGAAACCTTATAAATTATTTTACATCCAGTTCTTGTTTTCAAAGGAAAAGTGAAAGCTTTGTGGTGGCTATTTTGATATTTTTTATTTTGTATAAAGAATTATTGTTTCTTGATGAAATAAATTCTATCATAAAATACAGAATCCACATAAATCATATATGGGCGTGGACTGTCACTGACGAAACAACCAATGGCCGGCTCGGATTCTGCCACGTGTACATATCTGGGTCATCTTTATCCAATCAAATGAGAGCGCTGTCGATCGTGCAGTCGAGTGGAGCTGGATGAACAGAAAACATACCAATTATAAAGATTAATTACGTACTGGATTCAAAAGTGATAGTTTTGACAAAATACTTTTTGAAATCACCAGATTCTCACCTTTTTAAAGATACTTTACTTTTTTAAAATACTGGTAGTTGAACGAAAACGAAGTGTTTGTTTGACGACCAGAAATCGGAATGTCCGACCAATGTTTTGCTTACCGAAACATAAAACCGTCGCTCAATCAATTTGAAGCTCTTTCAAATATTTGGAATTTTAACAAAAAATATGCTTAATTTAGCTAGGGTTTTGATGTGAACTATAGAAAAATACCTGGCGAGTTCAGTTTTACACATTATTTACGTGTGGAATATTATTATTATAATTCACAGCGTTTACAAGTGAGTCCACATTTTGACGCAACACACGATACACAGCTTTTTTTCGTTTCGTTCGGATATAAACGGGCAAAAATTGTTATTCAGAATATTTTTTTGCACGGAATTAAGATAGTTTGATAGTATTTTCACCAATTATTTAGGAAATCACAACTTTATTGTTCAAATGTAAGAATTAACGAAACTACGAACGATAATGTCAACCCATGAAGGTCAAGCTGTTCACTCGGCTGCAGTCTGCTCGGGAGCAGCCGGTGAATGAGTTAACACTTATTTTGTTTTTTACAAGCACTTATTTTTAATTTTACTGTTGTTTTTTTTTTTATTATTTTTTTTTTATCTATTTATATTCTTTGATTTATTTCATTTTTCTGTGGTGGGGCTACATTAACTTCCAATGGAGATTGCGTACGTTTACTGCAGCAGTCACATTTAATGAAATTTTCGGTTAGCGGTAACTTACATTTTGAAACCCTATGTATGATATAAAAACATGGGGAATGATTACATGGTGTTTCACGCCACACTGAAGATTATTTCACCCATACGGGTGCCAGGGGTGGGGGTTAAACTTGGATAAAGGAACGAAAATGGTACACTTGCTGCCAGTTGCCCAGACTGAAAGAGGCTTGAGTCACAGAGTGGTCTAGTTTTCTTCTTGAAATTAATCCCATATAAAATTATTGCGTTTTCAAAAAATGCAGTTTTGTGAGAAAATGGTGCAGGACATAGCCTGGAACAGGACAGTTAATTACAGCGGTGGCATTGGATGCAACTTGCCCGAGGGTTTGATGAACGAAATCTTTAATCGCCTTTTCAAGGAACTTTTGAAAGATGCAAAGGGCCATCGTACTTTGGCACGTTGTAGTCAAATAATTGGACCTCTTGGGGAGGCCCTAGATACTGTTTTCGAGTCCCATGTTATAGAAAAGGAGATGTACAGACATAGACGCAGAAGCGTCAATCGGGACCAAAATGTACTTGTTTTGATAAACCTACTTTAAAGCAGTAATTTGTTTTAAACGGCACCTGGAAGAACATACAAATCGTTTCCCGTGTACAAATGCTCCTTACTTCCAAAATTTCCTGAACGCTTCTTACCAAAAATGAAGCAACTCTCGTCCGGATAAGACAGGATTCGTAGAGTTGTACCACAATAATATTTCACCTTCGCGGTTAAAATAGATATTTGTACTATATTCACACATTTGTATGTGTCAAAACTGCATATTTTCATTTCTGGCGAGGCACTTCATAGACCCATAAGTCTACAAAAAATTTTAAGGAAAATTGGAAATGTTAAGATGGAGACTGACGATTGTTATAAGTTTAGTTCGTTCTCAAAATATGACATGATATATTGTCCTGACATATATTACCTTTCACAAACAGAGGGGTTGTTTTTCCCCATTGCAATGATTTTTTCCCATGAGGCCTATTACAAATTATCCACCCGTGTCTTTATCTACAGATACCCCTTGGACAATGTAATGACAGACAAGAACTTGTGAAATGAAAATATCTCATAATGCTTTCAAACATACATTTGTCATGAAAAAAATCCACTATGCACAAATATTGTTGCATAAAATTGTATAAAACTTGTAATGTAAAGCTGAAATTCTATCTAGATTCATTGGTAAATAGAGAAAAATGTGTGAAATCCAATTTACAAGGGAGAGTTAAAATATATGGTATTGCTTTGTTATGCTTTTGTAAAGCTTTCGTCTGAATGCAGAATTTCTTTCGGACGTGTTTAAGACAGAAAGTCAATCAAACAAAATTATTCTGAGATTAACAACGGTATGTTTATTAACATGTTAAAACATGTAGTCCAATGTTATAGCGTTAACATGAAACAAAAGCGAAGAAATATGTAATATTAAAGTGGCATGAGCTGCCAAAATTCACACTTTTTTCATAATTTCTTTGAAGGTTATCGAAAAACTAAATTATTGGCGTTGGAATGAGGAAAATCCATACATGTATGTGACCTATACGTACTGGAATAATGTTCGAAAAGTAAACAAATTTAAATGACCGGGACGACCATTCATTCATTCTAAGCCAAAGTAAGTTCAAAACAATACTTTATGTACATTCTCGGGACTAGAAACACCAAAAAGCTTCTGAATTATACGTCTTGAGAAAAATGGCCAATAATTTCAACATTCTGTTTTTACGTAAAAAAATCAACAGTTTGGCAGCTCATGCCATTTTGAATATTCATTTTAATACAGTGATTTTTTTTATGCTCAACCGGAATATTTACTATTACAATATTTCCAAAGAGGTTTCAAGTTATGAGGTAGATAGAAAATGTGAGTGAATAGGTATATCGATGTCAGTCTGTTTTTTAATCTCATTCAAAGGAAAACCATAGATATCTTTCATCTCGCATGCGCTGAATAACATGCTTGTATCACGGTATAAGTGATTGACGTTGTCAATCAACTATCACCTGTTTACTCTCTGATACCCAGTCAAGAGAGCCATACAACAACTTCCAAAATCCGGAAGTTATTCAACGCTTAAGCCCCGCCCACTATCTGTCCACTGGGTATCGGATTTGTGGAAGACTGCTCATCAAAAGAAAAACGCCGCAACCATGCTACAAGTGCGTGTACTATATGAGCGATCTGGTTCCCAGAGCATAAATTGTCCTATTGGCGTAAAGATTACTTACACCCCTTCGTTCACTAGTGAATAATAAGAAAACAAACAATCAAGCGACACAGGGAAACAGTAAAGCTCCTTTCGCATACGCTTGTTGTTACTGTTGGCAAATCTGACAATGGTAGAATGATGACATACAAAATATCTTGCAATAACGCTGCTTGATGTACCACCCTGCAACAGTTCTCGTCCCTCTGATAATAATTTTGACATTGCAGAATAAATTTCACTTTGTAACTGAAAACGGTTTTGTGTCGGTCATTTGTAGGCTACCTCTTCATCACCATGTTTTTCGCGTGCAATTTGGGTGTCTTTTCATATTTACAGCATTATTTGTGGTCTTCTGTTTTAAATCCATTCTTAAAGGAGGAGAAAACAAAATAATTGGCAAATACACTAAATGGACGGCGAATTTCCCTTTTCGATGGTTACCATCGACTTATTTTTACAATTTTTTTCCCACCGTACAGTCCTAAGACACTTAAGAAGATCCATATTGTATTATTCGGAGTGTGAAAGGAAGGAATATTTCAAAATGAAGTGAAATACACGGCAACGTACAATCACTATTTTGCCGATCGAATTTGCATTCAGGCAGCTATGTACAGCAACTGACTTCGCAATTGTAAATGCTATTTACCAATAAAGTAACTGAAATGTTTTTATTCAATCATATATTTATATCAAATCGTGCATGAAGATTTTTTTTATCAGAGTTCCCTAATTTCTGAACGAATCTGGCCATTTTTTGACATTAATTTTTAAACTGACCTTCGTCATGTGTAAATTTTTACTCATCAGACGAGTGATACGTCACCCATTCTTCACTTTTCACGGGCTAATTTTGACAGATATACATTATCTTTTGATTTGTAAACAAACACTAAATGCATCTTAGTAACATGTGTACAATCGTTTTGGATTTTGTAAATTTTAATTGCGTACAGGACTCAAACAAGCGATATCACTGACTGGCCTGTGTGCCTGTACATGTAGGCTACTATGTAGCTCCGGTAAGTAGCGTTAATGTGCGGCCTCCTTGAAGAAAGATGGTTTTGAGTTTTCAGATAACAGCCACTATCTACCGAAGAAACTTTTTTCTTGTCTAGCCAGCCACCAACCGAAGAAATAAATTTCACATATCAAATTTGCGATCCGTTTACAAGCAGCCCCACTTTCTGATAGTGTTCTATGGTGGTCGCCTAGATCAGTTTAACAGATCTCTTGTTTTATTTTGCAACCCCCTTTGGAACAGATTACAGATCAATTCGCCTATCTTGTCTAAGGTCATGGAATTCATCAACAAGATCCTCATATTCCTGTTCACTAAACGAGGTCGGTCCTGTTAACACTATCCTCATTAGTTTATCTAGACTAGCAGGTGTTAGACGATTCTTGTGCTTCGTGTGGAGAAGCGCTAAGGCGGAAAAGCCCCGTTCAACATTTGAGGTTGAAGGAGGTTTCAAAAGAGATATTTTAAATAAATTCATGATATCTCGGTATTGACGACGATCTGAGGACCTCCACATATCCTCATAGCTTTCAGCTGGTGAAATAGGATGTTCGTCTTTGTATACATCAACCTCCATTGATTTCAGCGATCCGTCCTTAACTAATTTTGTATCGTTCCTTCTAGTTTCAGATTTTTTTATGGATGTGTTAAAGTCTTCAAAAAAGAATTCTGTCTGTTGGTGTTGGTCGATGTCGTTTTGTATAATGGCATTACATGTTGTTGTTTCACCCTGGAAAGTCGAGGTTTTCCCATTACCATAAAACTCAAACAACCCACGAACGCCATTTGAGCGCGACTCCTCACTAAGATGTTGTTTGACATTGAACGCGTCAAAAGCCTGAAACACATCATCATCCAGGTTCATGGCAAGGTCAATCTCTTTCTTAAGTGCCTGAAGGTAAGGCACTTTTACGTCAGTGTTGAACGATAAAATCTTACCAGCCACGTCATTTGATTGATCTGGAGTGAATAGCGTATTGCCTCGTAATCTTCGGCTAAGTTCCATTCTCTCTTTGGATAGCTCTAAAAGTTTTGTGGAATATTTTTGAAATAAATTCCTTTCGTTTGTCTCCATGTCTGTTAGGGACTTTTTTAAATGATCTATCTTTGGTTGTACGTTTGAGTAGATAAGGTTTTTAGATTGGAGGAATTTAGAAAACCTGTTTACGTGTACAAGAATGTCGGCCAAAAGAAACAAAAATAATACAACATTTGGGTTGAGCATTACAGACCGGACACCTATTACTTCAGGTTCAGCCCCCTCCTGAATGAGAGTGTCAAGCGCATTTAACAGGGGTTCGTACCTTGAAATCAACCTTTTGCGAAGCGTCGCCATGAGAAAGCCATCGGGTGGGAGCGGCTTTTAATAATTTCAAATTTGCTAACCCGTCTGCAGTTTGTGCTTCGTTGAAAACGCCCGCTTTTACAGATGAATACTTCATCATTTTCCAAACCGCCAATATGAGCCAATCCACCTCTTGTAGCACTTTGAACTGCTTCATTAAATGTACAAAAACTAACGCAAGTCTATGGTTTCTGCAGTTAACGTATTTGGCATGTGGGGCGAGATGACGTAATCTACGCTGCAAGCCTGAAATTTCTCCACTCATCGTGTTTGTTCCATCTAAGCCGCTGAATCTCAATAAACCTATATCAATGCCTTTTTCGGTCAGTATTCTACATATTTGCTCACATAAGTCTTTGGCGTCTTACCTTCAAGTTGAGTTAAACCAAGAAAGCTTTCCTCAACCGAGTTGCTATCTGAGTCGCCAAATCTAATAAATATGGCTAGTTCTGCCCTATCTGCTATATCTGTGGTCTCGTCAGCGAGCAGACTAAATCCGGACGAAGCACTAATCTTTGCTAAAAGGCCTTTTTCTAGATGGTTACTCAGTGTAGTCAGAAATTCCTCAACCGAAGTTGAAGAGGTATAATTGGCCCGCGAGCTAGATTCCTTTAAATGCTGATCAATCTCAGCGTCTCCGAGATTTCGAAGAAAATCTATTACATCCCCGAAACTCTCTTTTACCGCCCATTTTTTACGAGTAAGAAAGAATGTTGTTTTTATGAATTTCTTTATAACATTGCGATTTCTATTTTTTTCCCCACAACCCCTTTGCGCTAGCTGTTTGTAAATTGTACCCTTTGTGCACATTTTCCTTACTTCAGACCTTTTATGCACCAAATCTTTGTGTTTTTTTGAGGCCAAATGCATATCAAAGATTCTTTTGGGGTGTTCTCCAGTGGAGACTGCTTTCGATTTCCAAAATTCTGTGTCAGAATACTCCTCACAAATCTTACAGAGCCACCCATTTTGCAAGGAAGAGTAGTATGCAAAGTTAAATTAAGCCTCCCATTTTTTGCGGCTATCTTCAGGAGTCCTCGCTCTACCATCTTTGTTTGCCGGCTGATTTTCAATTTCCGTAGAGATTGTTGGGTCTGGGTCCGTCTCGGTCAGGTCCTCAGTCATGTCAGGGTCGCCAGTTTCCGTTTCAATTGGGTTGGAGGTCATTTCTATTGAAGACATAGTGCTGGTAGATGGTATCGGTGTCTCGGTGTCATTTCTGGTAGCGGTACCAATGTTGTCGTTTTCGCAAACATTGCCCCTAGGTTTTTTAATAAAGCCCATAATCGATAGCTGCTCTTTTGGTTTTTCCTGTTCTGTATTTGGAAGCTTTCTTTTGGACGCATACGTGGACGACTTCTTGTTGTGACTTCCAACTGTAGATTTAGGTCGACCCATCTTGATTTATTGCCTAAATTAGGACTACTACTAAGGGAGGCGGGATAACGGTAAAAAAAACAAACTTGAAATTTCTGCTTTTTTAGAATTCAAACTACTTTTAAATAGGCCCTTAGGCCTACAGACCTCTTTTGGAAGTAGGCTAGTAAGTTAAAACCCTAACCCTTACTACGACTAATACAACTAAACTTAAACATAGGACACATAAAACATGTCTTGTTAGCTTTAGAATGTAGAAATGGGGTGAAAAACAAACGAAGAATCGAAGCCTGATTACAACAACAACGATCAGTGTCGGTCAACTTTCGTGTTGGATTACCCTCCTTTCAGGCCTTTGTATCTGTGGTTTACACTCAAACAATCATCAGCAGGCTTTTCTAGTCGCTGTTAACCGATCGTCAGTCTGTATTTCTCAGATAAATAGGCCTACGTAAAATTACACTGTGCCGTTAGTTCACTCACTCGACTGAAACATAAAATTCGCTTGTGCGAGCAGTTCAGTTTGTTTACGTTCCGGGTACCTAACAATTATTACAAAGTGACGTCCAAACTTTTAAATTTTGGTAAAAATAGAAAGTTCCTAACTTATATTGTCTGGGAAAAATACAGAAAACGGTCTTTCTTTTTTAATGTAAACAATATTCCTGATTTTCGCGACAAGTGTGCCTTTAAATGCAGTGTTGGTCTAAATAGACCTACAAAATAGCGACAGTGAAATGTTATAGCCTTTTAGTATGTCTATGAAATCGTGAATTAGCCTAATAATAAAACAAGGAAAATAACAAGCACTTCTCCACGATTTACACAGAACCTCTCAAATCTTACGGTAAAAAAAAATTGTGAAAGACAGGAATTAGTTTGGTGTTGTATTATCCTAAATACAAAAGAACTGTTCCTATTACCAGAAATAAAATTTCATGTTATGGAATTGCTCAGATGAAAAAATGAAAGCGTACATATAAGAGAAGTCAACGTCCGACTCCGAGTCGAGCCGTGGCTGAGTGACTCAAATCGTCCACGAAGACGTTTCCTAGAGGCTACAATAGTTCACTCTTCAATGTATATACAGGATAATAAGTTGATAGATATATAGAGATGTCGGTGACAAATGTGGATAAACGTCAATCAACTAATTAGTGGTCAAATATAGACTGCCAATGAGTTTTGCGAGGTCTAGCAGAAGACTTTTAGTCAAGCCATGTGGTTCGCACAATGCAATAGAATTGAGCACAATACAGTTCCCCCTCTAGGAGGCAATGACGCATGACATGCGCCGTCAGTCTTAAACCCCCACGTGTCGTTGAACAGAGCGCTGGTTAGTTCTGTAGGGCAGGGTACCAAACACTGTTCAGTGGTAAACCCGCTGACCTATCATTTATATAGGTCAGTGGGTAAACCAAAGAGGGTAGATTGAAGGTTGATTGATGGTGTTCTTTTACGCGATTTCGTAGCGACGTACCTCATTGTGACGTAGGGCCTACACTGTGACGAGGTAAAACAAAAATCATTTGTCTAAAACGTAATCTTTTTCAACATGTTATAAACTGAACATTTGTTTTAACTTCAGGAATTTTTTCCGCCCAAATAATTTGAGAAAAAAAGAAGTTTTTTTCACCCAAATAATTGAATTTTTTTTTTCCTTGAGTTTGGGCGCCCATACCGGTATCAAAATGGCCCTGGATCAGTTCGAAAGACCAATCTGTCTTAACCTCTCCTGACAGGGTACACATGGATTGTTTTGGACCCTTTGTGTGTAGTTGCTATGAGTTTGAGTTTGTTTATTTACCAAAAAAGTATACATATACATAGCTTCCTAACTTTTTATTATTATTTACTGACGTTTTTTCTTTTGAGTATAGAGCCTGATTTCACTTTCTAGTAATACCGAAGGGTAGCCTTTCAAGTAGGTAATGTTGAGTGTTACGTAAAAGACTCAGCTAAAGTAGATTATGACTAAACTGTTTATATCTATCACCTATCTGTTACTTTTAATGAGTCATTTTTACTTTCATAAATAAATAAATATTTCTATACATTTAAAACTGAAGTTCCAATCTTTATTATTTTTGTTTATTGACACAAACCGTTACCTTAAAACTACTGCGCAAACGTCCCGAAAATCTCTGTTACACTTTGTAAGTTTTGGACTAAATGCAGCAAGCCTTGTGGGTTCTGTTCCTGATTATTCTAATGGTACAACTGAGTTATGCTGAGCTGTGTGCATGATGATGATCACGATTGAAGAGAAGGCTGGGGGTTGTGTTCATGATGATGGTCACAATTGAACAGAAGGCTGGGGGTGTGTTCATGATTGAAAAGATGGCTGGGGGGGGGGGGGGGGGGTGTTTGTTCATAATGATGGTCACGATTCTTTCTGATATGTTTTACAATGCCTACATTTTGAGATACTTTCTTACAAACTAAGTTTACGTAAGAGGACCAAAGAAGTCAGTAATTAATAACTATGCCCAAACTCCAGAATGTCGTCTTTTTTAAGTCGGAACCAAGGTTCTGCTGGAGAATTTGATTCTTGAGTTTCAGAAACCTATTTTTTTTTGGTATGACCACTTTCTCCGAGGTGATAAATACAACATTGCCTTATATCATATAAAATGAACTAAGTGATACGATTTTCATTTAAATAAAGCTGTCACGTTTGTTTTATTTGGGGAATTTCACTTGGATAATTTATGTTCAGGAACCCAGATCATCTAAGTTCGAGGCATAGCGTCACAGCAGAATAAATAGAGGATATTCAAAAGTTGTGTTTGAGTAGCACTTATATTTTTTCAAGTGAAGGCGTCCGAACAAATGTTCCAGATTTTTACACCACTAAACCTGACAAAGCTGCCATATATATATAAAGAAGAACATCCATAGTGGATATGAAAACACCAACAAAAAACTCAACTGGATGACTATTTTTAATATTGTTAAATATTACAAATGTGTGACGGTTTTCAAAACTTTGAACAGTTGTCATCCAGCATATATGAAAAAACTAATTTTAAATGACATGCAAACAGATATACATTTAAGGTCTTCAAGTATTTTTAAACTTAGAGTACCATTTGCAAACAAAGAAAGTTTTAAAAATCATTGTCCTATTCAGGTCCAGTTTTATGGAATTCCTTGACTGAAAAAAACAAATATGCTGAAACATTGCAAAAATTTAAATTTGAATCCATGAAACAGATAAAGTCTTACAATTTCAATTTCTAATTATGTAATCACTCAAGTACATGTAATTCTTAATCAATTTTTTTTTCTTTTGCTAATTTATTTATTTGTTCATTGATTTTTATTTCTATAAGCATTATCAAAGGATATAATTAAAATACATCAATTAAATAGTGTAAATAGTTTTGGAACTCTACGGCCGTACTGTATTTTTGTATTATGTCCAGAAATGTATATATATATATATTGTATAATTTTTTTATGCCCAGAGGACCTCGTGAAAATCAGCAAATTTGCTGACGAGATATTATGTTTATACACCCTCTTAAAATAAAGGTATTATTATTATTATGGATAATCCAGGATTGTCAACATCATTGTCGACAATTTATCTTTAACCTATACCAAATAGTCTTCATACAAATTGTCCGTTCAAAATCTAAATTTATTTTTCTTTTAATTGTTTTATAGTGTGCCCTGCTGAATTCAACATTCTTACTAACATCAGTAGACAACGAGAGAGGCGCATGGGCAATCGTGAGTCAATAACTCAAAGCAGAGATTGCCCGACACTCCACCTGTACATTGGCTGGAAGCACGCGCCAGATGAAAGCTCGCCATTTTCTCTCGTCTCTTTGGCACAATGTGAGGGGAGGCATACAAGCGATGTCGAGAAGGATACTGAGCTTGTGCCACTCATGGAAATTTTAGTGAAATTATTTTTCCCGATGGAAAATCTCAGACCCATATTCCACCCCTACAAATCTCCAATCTCGGGAAATTTTACTGGGACCGAGTATGCAGACGGGTCCCCATTTACCTTAGTTAAATACATTATGGAGATGAACACGTCACCTGTTAGGATGTACCTTTATACAAGAGTGCGAGAGGAAGGAGAAGAGGTTAATCCCCCCAATGTTGCCCCCGTTCATACTGTTAGAGAGAGTCCGCTTAACAGAGATACACCTGCGGTAGTTGTTTCGGACACAGACGAACTTCAAGATATTTCAAGAACTAATGTAAGTTTGGTTTTAATAAAGTTTGTTTAAAAGGGCTTAATCTTGTGTGTACAGTACCGTCGCCGTTAAAAGGAAAATGCCTTGACCAGCTTAAACCAGTAAAATGTTTAAACTGTGCATTAAAAAACATCTTGGCTGTGACTGATCACGCATGCAGATCAGCTTCACTGCGCCGTAAAGAAATAGTTCGCCGGATCTAAGCATTAAAATCATCTATATTGATATTTTTTTGCACTTAAAGTTGGGAATAATCGTTCACATGTATGTTACTGATGCTATCCTTATCAAAAAGTTTTACTTGGCTTGGATTTTAGAACAGAGAAGACGTCTGGGGTGAAACTTTAGTTCAGCTTTGAAAGTAAGTTCAGCTTTGAAAGTAGATTGTCCAGCCACCTGTCTGGGCTCACTCAGCTGTCTCTCACAGCGATGTATGTTTCAGTCTAATGGTGTGTTTCCACGGACCTGCGTTAACGCGTGCGTTGACAGAATGCGATTGTTTAACGGATAGGGTGAAGTGTTTCCACGGACTTGCGTTAACGCATGCGATCGATAGTGCGATCTGTCATAAGGTTCTGGTCAAAAGTCAAGGTCATATCCTTGACAACACTTTTTTTTCCGTTTGGGGAAAGAACGTGAATAAGTGGACATCTACACAGCTTTTTTCATACAAAATACATCTACAACACAAATAGTCAGTAGGAGTAGGCCTAAAAATGAGTAAACAAACTCACTCGGTGTTTTCTTTGGATTTTGATGTGACTGAAAAGGTCATCGGGGTCGGAAAACCCCTTCAATGACGTCATGATCAGCGAAATCCCTCGTCCGTTACATCGTCCGATGCATTAAAAATGGGACAAGCTCCATTCTCCGATCGTTAACGCGTGCGTTAAAAACTATCGGACTGGCCGTGGAAACACTATAGCGTATTTCTGTATTTCCCATTCTTTAGGGAAAATCGCATCCGTTAACGCACGCGTTAACGCATGTCCGTGGAAACACACCATAACCAGGCTACTCACACCGGCTTGTCTTCATTGTTTTATGCAATACCTCATGCTATGGTCCTTGGAGTCAAAATAAATCAGCTAATTTCCCAGTTTTATTATGTGTGTAAATTTAAATATAGGTTTCAAAGATTATGAAGATTTTTTTTGAATCATGGAGTTTTACAATAAATAGGTATTTCGTATTGTAAGACCACTTTATGTCAGGAATAAGCGAAGTTTGAATTACTTTCAATTTCCTCATTTTTTTCTTAAAAAAATAATTGTTTGCATTATATCAAGAAACGAAACCAGATTGTAAACAAAAAAATTAAGCCGAAAACTGATTGCCAAATTTAACCTTAAACGGATGCAGTGCGACCAAGGCAGACGTAAAGGCCCGTTCACACGATGCAATTAGTTGGTCCAACACGTTGGATCCAACAAATCTCATACAACAAAAGTTGCATACAACCCGGCGTTCACACAGACGCAGGTTGTATCCAATTTTTTTGTCACGTGATTTGCTTAAGTATTCCATTCAGCGTTCTGTTATCAAAGATGGCGAACATATACGATAGCGAAGACGATGATTGGGATATAGTGGAGTTGTCGGTTCTAGCGTTGACGACTGTTGAGCCAAATATACGAAAAAAAAGATCATGTTGGGTTAGACCATGGATAAGCAGGCGAGAGGAATTCGGAGCTTATCATTCACTTTTAGCTGAGTTAGAGAGCGAAGATTGTCGTGCTTATTGCAATTTTTTACGGATGAAGAAATCCAATTTCTCCAACCTTTTGGAATTGGTAACTCCAAAGATAACAAAGCAAGATACACAAATGCGATCGGCTATTAGCCCTGGAGAAAAGCTGGCCATAACTTTAAGGTTTTTAGCCACAGGTATGTTCATTTATATTATACCGGTATCTTTAATTCAAGTCCCATAAACAAATAATAAACTTGTGCCGTTTTCCAAGCACCTGTCTACTTTTTCGGTTTTTACCAACTGTCAAACTTGATTTTCAGCCAATCAAAACAAACCGCATTTATACTAGCCTACGAATCGCAGCATAGCTAATTTCTCTTCAATCTTTGTAATTAGGATATCTTTTTTCTTATTTACTGTTATACAGGAGACAGTTACCAGTCGATGGAATACCTGTACAGAATTCCGAAAAACACCATTAGTGGATTCGTTCCTGACGTGTGTCAGGCCATTTATGATGCTCTTCGGCAAGACTATTTGCAGGTTGTTAAAATATCAACGTACAAACATTCTATCCTTCAGTTCAAATAAGTCTAATCTAACTAAACAAACACAGCTTACTAAAATTAAGAAAAAAAGATGATAACTTCAGAGCGTTTTGAAGCTCTCAATAGGTTTTATGCATGTTGTAACAACCCTTTAACATTTGTAATACAATATACATGTTCAATTATGTTGTTCTGAATTATATTTAGAATTTCAAACATTTGATATTAATAAAGTTCAACATTGTATGCATATTGATAATAAAATGAATATTATCCAGAGACAGTTCAAAATAACTTTCAAATATAAAAATCAACAATGTAGACAAATTATTTTGGAATATTTGTCTGTACCACTCATCACAATTAAAAAAAATACACACACACACTGTGGCACAGAGATATTAAATATAGTTTTAAAGAATGTATGGGAAGGGGATGGGTAGGATGCAATGTTGATGTAGAAATTTATGTGGAAATAATGGGGGAAAATAACACAACTTGTATCATGGTTGCGGCGTTTCTTTTAGTTTTAGCTTTAGTAGATATATGTAGAAATAACTCCATTTTAAAATTGATAATCAAATATAATTTGTTGAATTTTTAATTTTAGTTCCTGCCTTTTCTTTACATCTGTTATTTTTACGATTTCGCTGGCAATATATTTTTTCTATATGTTTTCTCTGCTATTTCGTCTTTCTTCAATGTTTTTTATCGTTTCTAAAACTTGTGTTTGTATATTTTGGTTTGATTTAGGCCTAATTGTTTTGCATGGTGTTGGAGGTTCAGTGTGTTGTTTAAATGTAGCTTCTTCGGTTTCTGAAAGGTCTATGAGGCTATCTTCCATGTTGTCATCGTCCCCGATGGTCACTGAACCCTCTTCTACTTGTAAACCAAAATGGTTATCGGGAACAATTTCCTGACAAAACAAAACAAAAATGTATCAATATTTTCTTTCAGGTACCATCCACTGAGGGGGAGTGGCTAGAAGTCAGCAATAACTTTGAAGAAAGATGGCAATTTCCACATTGCATTGGAGCCCTTGATGGAAAGCATTTAGCGATCAGGTGTCCGTCAGGATCGGGTTCAGCTTTTTATAATTATAAGAATTTCTACAGTATTGTTTTACTGGCTTTAGTTGACGCTAATTGTAAATTCATCTACATTGATGTAGGTGCCAATGGCAGAGCAAGTGATGCTGGTATTTTTGCAAACTCTTCACTTTTCAAAGCGCTAGAGGAAAACAGACTCAATTTACCAATTCCCAAACCTTTAATTGGTAGAGAAGAACCATTGCCTTATTTTATAGTGGGGGATGATGCCTTCCCATTAAAACCCTATCTCATGAAGCCGTATCCGTTTAAAAACCACAGTAAAATTAACCAAGTCTTTAATTATAGGTTGTCCAGAGCTAGACGAATTTCAGAGAACGCATTTGGCATTTTGGTGCATCGGTTTGGCATTTTCCAACGGCCAATAAATCTGGATCATGAAAAGGCTATCAAAGTGACATTAGCTGCTGTTGTTCTGCATATTTTTTTGAGGTCTAGCAATGACACAACCTACTCTGACGGTTTGAATTTGGAAAGCAGGTTAGAAACTAACAGTGTTGTTCCCTTTGTACAACAAGGTGGCAATAGGAACAGCAACAGTGCAAGGCTGGTTCGAGAGGAACTCACTGACTATTTCCAAACTTGTGGTCAAGTAGAATGGCAGTGGGCTCGGGTGCTGTAAGAAACTTGTCTAAAACAAGACTACGTATAGGCCCCATAAGAAAGCACTTGTGAATATAAATGTAATCCTCTATTTTAAAAAATCATTAGTGCCTAACCTGCTTTCTGAATTCCAAAGTCCACAATAAAAACGTATATATTTCCTTTAAATCTTTAATTATATTTATAAAAAGGTTTAATCTATAACCTCAAATCAAAATTTAGCACCTCTTTGATTATATATTAAACTATTTTTATTCAGTACAAGTATTCACTAAATATGTATGTTTTTGAAGTAACAATTGTAGCCACTGGGCTCTATCCAACAATGAAGATAGACAATTTTATGTCAGGATTGTGTTAATGATAAACAGCATATTTTAATCAAATTTTGTATGGAGTCCTTGTTGTTATTTGTGAAAAGATTAAACAACCTTTTGAAAAAAACTTTTGGTAATTATATAAAATGATTGTAAGTTAGACATACAACGTAACAGTGACATAATGCAGTTGCTATATTTCAACATAACATTTTTGAAATCTATGACTATAGTGATGGATTGTGGTTTACTTTTTAAACATTGTTAAAATGTGAGCAAACATAATAAGATGATTGTATCCAATGAATGGTACTCACCAAATTTGTAACACTCGCCTTTTGAGTGACAGTTCCTCTCAGAAAAGGGTCCAACAGAGAAAACCATTCCCAGGTGGACTTGTATACCTCTCCAGCCCCAGCCCCACTTTTTCTGGAGAGCTTTTCCTTTTTGCTGTAATATGTTCTCAACGCTGAGATTTTGAGTGGAACTTGGTCAGCTATTTTAAAAAAGGAACATTTAAAATAGATGTGACACATGTACAAATGCAGTATATATAAAGTTTCATTTATATTGTATTTCTGTGAAAAAAAAGGAGCCAGTTAATCTATGTACCCTAATAGAAAATCTACTTTTTTAAGTTACAGAAATATCTAATTACGATTATTGTTTTTATACATATGATAAATATTATTATAATTTGTTATCAATGTGAACTCTCATTCAAGCTAACCTAGATTTTTTGCGGAAGGTAGGAAGCGGATAAAACCTGCATATCATTATAACTAGTTTGGAAATATAATACATAGTCATAGAATGTTAAATAAAATATTTAATATTTTTCATGGAACTCTACATGTTATTAGATCCTGTTTTGTTTTGTTTTTTTGTTAAAATTTTGCAAGATAGCAATTTTCACGTTTGACCAATTAAATCTGTGGATAAGAGTCAATGGAGAGTCCCATTTGGTGGGTTCTTCTAGCGGTGAAATGCCCATGTGATTTTGTTTTCGATTATTTTTTTTTTAACTTTGACTGGAGTTAGGATATTTTTACACAGCCAGGTTGAAGTTATTTCAATGTAAGTAGTTAACTTAATTAAATTAACTTAATGATAACCAGTTCAACTGGAATTAAAATTAATTTTAACTTAAAACTATTTGACTTTAGTCAAAACTATTTTAACTTTTTAGGGAGTAGAATTTGGTCTACATGTATGAAAAACATTGAGGTCCTACTAATCTAAACTTTTTTACTTGTAGTAGTTCTGCTTTTAAGTAAAGGGACAGGAAAATAAGCTGGTGTCAAAAAAATGTAATTACATTTTAAAACTACATGTACGGCGTAGCTTAATGACAATCAGACTTGGCTTCATTTGAGAAGAGCACCAATACTCAGGCCTAGGTTACTTAAAACACATTGTATGTTTAAGCTACAAACATCTTTGCCATCAATAGATCACAATACTTGTGCTCTTACTAGAACAAGGTATTATTCATTGATATTATGAATTATAGTATTATATTATATTTATGACTGAACTCACCAAAATATTTCAAACTGTGTACTAGGCTATTATATTACTAGTATTAGGTATTATTATAATTTTTGTTTAAATGACAACAAGCTACATGGGATACAATGTTACCTTTTACATTAATCGGAATAAATACATTTCTAATTATGTTGTAACATTTTATTTGACTCAGTTGTTTCCTTCAGTTCATATATCGTGTACATTTTATTAAAATTTTGTCTGGCAATTTAATTAAAATTGATCGAGCAGAAAACTTTGTCATAAATCGAGTAGCGAGAGTCAAACTGTGCAACCGGAGCCGAAAAAAATTATTTAAATTAAGTATCACAATGGTGAAAAAATACTTTCTAGGGTCGCATAAGATTATGAATCTCACGTCTAGCTATAAAGAAATCCTTTAAAGTTATCGAGAAGTTGCGTTTGACGAGCGATTTAATTATCTGGGTCATCTAACCAAGGATTTTTGTAGTGGAGTCCATTACATTACTCATTGCAAGAGACAAGCGGTGAGTGTGACATTTAGGCCTACCCGTAAGGCGTAACCGGTACCCTCAATAACTGGCTCGCTATTTTAAAATTTTGTTGTTCATGTTCTCGCACAACGATGACCAGTAAATTAAATAACAATATAGAAACAAGGAACCGGAATTAAACTTGTTGAATTACCCTAGGCTATACTTCTATGTATATTAACATTAACAACAATAAATAACAATTAGGCCTAACAATAACAAATTAACATTGCACTTCGCCGATTGCATGGCGGCAGCTTACCAGTCATCCCGTTGCCCATTAGTGTGGCGATGGAAATGTATGCAGCCTGTCTGTACTCTCTTTTGCTGTACACAGAGCTTTCAATATTCCACAGGCATTCATTTGAGTAATAATAGTTTATAAATCTTTCCGTTTCCTCACGATTGAGTGTCACTTTTTTTGTCGCCATGTTTAACTCAGCAGACGACAGCCTGCTCCCACGTGACTTGAAGGCGTTGCACTGATTGGTTGGCTCATGCAACTTGTCGCATGAAAATAGAGACGTTTCTATTTCTTACAACTCGCATCCAACACATCTTATAAGTCTAAAATTGGTCCAATTCAACTGTTCACACGATGCAATTTATCGCATACAACAAATTGTATGCGACAAATTGCATCGTGTGAACGGGCCTCAAACAGACTTAACAGGTGAAGTATATGCGTCTCTCGACCGAGTCGTTTCGGGATATTTCCTAGCGGATAATATATGGGTTTTCAATATAAAAATGATGGTAAAAATGAAAGTTTTCTCCCTAAAACTTGTCTTATGAACAAATGAAGTCAAGGGCACAAGTAAATTATACCTTGCTACGGACCATTTAATGGATATCAAATAGGTCTACAACGAAAAGTGTCCAGGGGTTTAACCGGTAAAAGTTACGGCTGTAACCCGTAATACCTTATCGGGTTGAGATGTAGCCATCTGAGGACTTGCCATTAGACGATACCTGTTTTATTAAAGTGGCATGAGCTGCCAAAATTCAAAGTCTTTTCATAATTTCTGATTGTCACGACAGTAGGGGGCTTTCGAAAAACCAAATAATTGGCGTTGGAATGAGTAAAATCCATACAGTATGTGGCCTGCACGAACCGAAAACGTGTTCGAAAAGTAAACAAAATTTAAATAACCGTGACGACCATTCATTCATTCTAAGCCAAGTTAGTTCAAAACAACACTTTATCGTACATTTTTGAGAAGAACTAGATAGCCTCTGAATTATACGTCTTGAGAAAGATAGCCAATAATTTCAACGTTCTGTTTTAACGTCCAAATATCCGTATTTTGGCAGCTCATGCCACTTTAACATCGATGAGATTAGAATTAATGTGATTTTCTTTACAAATTATTTTGATGGATTGATGTAAAGAAAACTTAAATAGTATTTCTTTTAAGGTTTTTTTTTTCTGGGGTTAAAGCAACAGAGCCGTTTTCACTGGTAAAACTAATGCCTTGAGGATTGATAGTCCGAAAGTATGTCTTGATCCATTCTTCTGTAATACAAATGGTATATTTTATATTTATAAAAAAAAATTGCATAGTGGTGAACATTTTGGAACCAGTGAGAATCGGTCACCCAGGGAGTTTGACGGGTTCTAAGGTAAAGTTTTTCTTGAACATGGACGAATTTCAGTTGACTGTTTTCGGGGTTGTTCTTTAATCAGAATGTTTGTAAATGGTTATAATCCACTAATCTCCTGTAGATCAAAATACAATAATTACCGTCATAATGAATAATTAGGATTTGCTCCGGGTGCTCTTTGAATTTACGGGAGTTGTACCAGCCCAAGATGGCGTACATAGAAATATTCTATAAGTCACACTGTGAAAGACTGTCCCACAATATACATATATATTGTTAGATTTCACACAAACTTTAATGAGTCTTTCCTATTTAGTCTTTGTTTTTTATTTAACGCAGTTTTTAGACAGTTTTACATTTTTGCCTTAGTTGCTTTCTTATCTCCTCCAAACTGTACGGTGGTACTGTGAAATCTCATAAATGAACAAAAACATCCAGTTGTAAAAACAATCATATTTAATTCTCCTTGCCAATACCCACCCAACTGTATCTTTTTTTAAAAACAAAACACCAGTGTTTTTTGTTTCAAGTCACCAATAGTATATATCTGTTGGTAACAATGTTGACATGGAAGGAGTCGGGATGTCTACTCTTCAGATGTCACTCCAGTCAATATAAACAAACAGCCAATCAAATCCCTAGTTACTTTACTTCTCATTGTTATTCATTGATACATTAACTGGACAAACCAATCCACAGCAGTTCTGCTGTGAGTGACATGGACTAAACCTGGTCACGTGTGTGCTGTGTTCAGTTCAATCGGCAAATTACTGGGTCTTCTAAAGTTTTGGATCCAATGACAACTTAAGTTTACTCAAACTGTGAGAAAAAAATCAACCACTCATGGAATATTTTATACACTTTAATATTTAACTTTGTAACTTTGTTTTAAGCACATACTTATTATGTTTTATTATCTATACATAAGTGAAAACTAGGGATTTCCTTCACTCAGAAATGTAATAATTCACTGCAGTGCAATAACAATTTTTGTTATTTAATGCACGCGTCGAAGCCGATGACGTCGTCAGACCTACTTCTTTCTTGTGTACTGACGTCTGCTGTACAACAACAACAGTACATATGATTTGGATAGGCTAAATGAAGCCTTTTCAGTCAATTTAGCATTAAGATAAATAATTTACAACTGAAAACACTAAATTGATTCAATAGAGGATTGGCTTACCACTTTAAATCAAAGCGATAAAACAAAACTCATTACGGATCGTCAGTTGGCAGCGTTGTGTGGCCTGCATCATCATGCCTTCGGTGAATCGTAACGAGAAACTGTAATTGCCGTTCAATGACGCGGTAAAACGATGTTAAGTAGTTTCATAGATCATTTTTTATCCTTGTGATTGGTGCGCTGCAGAGTTAAAATCCATGTTGATCGATTTAATTTCTTTTTACACGAAATATCGCGAAAAACTTCAGGGAGAAAATGGCAATTCAAATGACCACAAATCTGACAGTTGACAGTCACGTGAGAAGAACAGACATGCTGTTGTTTCATTGGTCAGCGATATATATTCCTACGTTTGCTAAAAACCTAATCCTTCATAAGTTTGTTGATATTTTCTTTTTTATAATTGATAAATTTATACTTAATAAACAATCCCCAGAATAAAACATGATAGTATAAATAATAAACAGAATATTGAACAGCTGTGTTTGAAAAGCATTTATATTTTTTCTCTTGAAAGGCGGAGGGGTAACCCACTCGACGCTTCGCGTCTCGTGAGTTATTCTCCGACTTTCACTCGAAAAAATATAAGTGCTATTCAAACTCAGCTGTTCAATATCCTCTATTTATTCACCCCGTATAGTACATTTCTAGTTTTCATCACGGTCACGTCGAACAGATCGTCGGTCTCGACATTTCATTTCTTAGACCATAAATTACATGGCAATCTGCCTTGATGCTTATCATTGTACATTACGTTGCGGACAATAGGCCTACTTATATTTGCAAGGAGTATATTATGTTTTCAAACAATTATGAATCAGAATCAAAAGTAAAATTACGGCTGGCTACTGACGGCCCCTCAGAGCACTGTAGACCTTAGAGGACTACTTTATCATTCATGCGCTGTGTTCACCCAACACCTGCTGAGACCGTCGCTGGACCAAGCTTGGCTTTTACTAGTGAAGGTTTCACTGGTGAATTTCCTTTTATCGGCGACGGTACTGTATGTCTCCTTGCACAGATGAATTGATTTCACATTAAAATATAGAGAATTTTTAAAAAGCAGGTATCATAAACAAACATATAGGGTGGCTAAAAATCTGCTATTTCATTGAAACTTCATTACCTTCGTCATTTAGTAAGCTATATAAACAAAATGATCATAGTGTATTGGATCCTTACTATTAACCACATTAAAAGCTTTTACTTCAAGCTAATCAAATTTAACAAGCATGTACTTTTCAAGGCAAAGAAAAAAAAATTTTCTCCACAAATTGGAAATTAATAAGAAATTTTTTGAGATTTAGAGACGACCCCGCTGCCCTCATTTCCGGTGGATTTAAAAACTAGGTCAATTCATACTGGCTTTAAAAGTAACATATGCAGTAGAATATGAAAAGGTTCGGATATAGAAGAAGATTTTATATATAATTTCCATTAAGGGTATGAACGGAGGTAAAAATCATTTTGTAGAAAATAAAAGTATAAGTATCCAAATATCACATGGATGTAAAAATTTGGGTTAACGAACGATGTGAAAGTGAAAAAAACGAGGTTTCTATTGTGTTTTTTATCAACAAATTATAACGTAAAAATGTTTGAAAATCAGGCATTTCGATCGACTTCCTCGTGTTGAAGAGTTGAAATGACCTTGACATGCTGCATACCAAAATAAACCTTGTGACCTGAATATTGAGAATACATTTGCCAAATAAGGGTAGCACGTGTAGAGCATGGTGTTCTTCCCCTATAAACCGTGAGCGTAATTCTACGGAAATAGCCATATAAAGCAAACCAGGTTAAGAATGTGACGTAAGGCAGCATTTGATTGGCTGAGGCGTCATTCGTCTCTCTCCGTAAATAGGTCAGTTTTTGAATACCCAGTGAGCTGGTTTCCGGAAACAGCCAAGAGTGGCAATGCCGTGCAGTGATTGGTCAATGCACTAAGAAACCATGGTCACGGAGAATTCCGTATTCTGGACGAGTTGTTAGAAATTGTTTACGTTAGTAACGGTTATAAAGCGATTTTCTTATCGTTTATTTGCACTAAATAGGAGTCAAAATGCCCCCGAAATCAAAGCAAGTTTGGTCAAAAATCATCTTCACGGAAGTCTCAGTCAAAAAGAGCCAAATCCAGTAATAAAACGATCGAAAATCCAGAAAAAACAAGTTGTTCAACAACAACCCATTGTAGTATTCTACAGTTACTCCGTCAGAAACTACTTCTAAATCTAACATTTGTACATCACAACGTAAATTGGATATTTCACACAACAAAATCAAACTTTAGAAAATGAAAAAGATGCATCAGTTTGGATTTTAGTAGACTTTCAGCACATCTCTGATCAACTAAGTCCTTTTTTACAATGTTCACATTTGGGATTAGGCCTACAGTTCCAAAGAAAAGAGATGGTTTTTCTCAACTTGTTGACATTTATTGCCCAGCGTGTAATGAAAGTGTGTGTGAGTTCCAAACATGAAGACATGTAGAAAAATCGAAAGAGTAAATAAAATAATCACACGGACTGTTCAGGAGCTTGGTGGAGGTTATTCTATGCTTGAAAAAATATCAATGATTTGGGGAAAGAAATGTATGCACCATAAGACGTACCAAGACATGTCTAAGTCTTTTTCAAAACTAAATGACGAGAATATCACCGGTCACTTTGGCGATTGTATAAAAATTGTCAGAGATGCTCACAATGCTTTGAATGTCTGAAACTAATGTTGAACCTGGGGATATTTTATATATTACTGTTTCTTTTGATGAGTTGGTTGACAAGAGGACATAAGTCACATTATGGTGTTGGATGTGTTGTTGATATATTGACAGGGTTAGTGATTGACTCAGAAGTGCTAAGCACTTACTGTCAAAAGTGTGCAAACAAACAGAAAATGGAAATGATGACAAAGATGCTTTCGAGGATTGGTATTTCGATCACAAAGCAAACGATGGATGCGACAAAAATTTTAACGGCTCGTCTAATTGCCATGGAAGCCGAATGTGCCTCTCGTTTGTGGGAAAGGTCCATAGAAAGAAATAATTTTCAATACACTGGTTTTTATGGAGACTCCAAGTCCTACACTAGAGTAGTCGAGGATGACCCTTATAGTGAAGTCCCAATTGAAAAATTTGAATGCATTAACCATGTGTCTAAGCGACTTGGAACTGCCCTTAGAACGATACAAAAATGTGAAAAAAAAGGAGGTAAGGGAAAACTGACTGAAGTCAAGATAATAACATTACAAAAATATTATGAACTCTGTTGAGGATATGAGAAGCTCAATTTGGGCTTAGCTTTTTCACTGCTCTTCCATTGACGAGGAACCTCGGCATCATAAATGTCCCAAAGGCACAGATTTGTGGTGTTTCTGGCAACGGGACACAGCACATAATCAGCCTCATCGCAAACACCAGGACAAGGTTGGAACATGTCTGAGTTGGGATATTGTTGCTGCTATCAAGCCAGTGTATGAAAGACTCACAGACCTTATCTTAATAAATCGCATGTTGGGCAAAACTCAAAATGCCAACGAAAGTTTGCATTCTGTCATTTGGAGGTTTTGTCCAAAGACTGAATTTGTCGGGTTACGCCGATTGAAATTCGGCATTTGTTCAGGTATACAGCAATTCAACCAGGGGTCAATTAGGCTTATAGCTTCCATTGGTGCTGCAAATGGCAGCCTTTCACCTGAAGCAGTCAGGATGATGGGAAAAATGGATAGCCGCAGAGTTTTAGTTAGCCAGAGGGCTAATCAAAGAGTAATGAAAAAAGTTAGAAAAAAACGGCAGGATGCTAGCAAGAAGGAATTGGCAGAGGCTGAGCAGCAAGAAGGAAAGACATATGAGGGGGGGGGGGGGGGGGGGGGTAAATATCATCTTTATTGCTCAAATAGGTCAGTAAAAACATATAAACTCAAAACATAAATCTATTTTGACGCGTTCCGTTCAGCATTCTGATATCGCCATATTAAAAGCCATTGATATAAAAATACTGTTTTTGAATTTTTTCTTGTCTTTTGAGGACAGAAGGCAGTTCACACAGATAAAGGGAGTGACAGTCTTACTAACATCAGAAGACAAGGAGAGAGGCGCATGGGCAATCGTGCGTCTAGAGTCAATAACTTGAAAAGCAGAGATTGCCCGACGCGCCAGATGAAAGCTCGCCATTTTCTCGTCTCTTTGGCACAAGGTGGGGGAGGCATGCAATCGATGTCGAGAAGGATACTGAGCTTGTGCCACTCATGGAAATTTCAGTGAAACTTTTTTCCCCCGCTGGAAAATCTCAGACCCATATTCCATCCCTACAAATCTCCAATCTCAGGAAATTTGTGGGAAATTTTACTGGGACCGAGCTTGCAGATGGGTCCCCATTTACCTTAGTTAAATACATTATGGAGATGAAAACGTCACCTGTTAGGATGTACCTTTATACGAGAGTGAGAGAGGAAAGAGAAGAGGTTAATCCCCCCAATGTTGCCCCCGTCGATACTGTTAGAGAGAGTGCGCTTAACAGAGATACACCTGTGGTAGTTGTATCGGACACAGGCGAACTTCCAGATATTTCAAGAACTAACGTAAGTTTGGTTTTAATAAAGTTTGTTTAAAAGGGGCTTAATCTTGTGTGTCTTGTCCTGTTTATTCTCCTTGCACAGATGAATTGATTTCACATTAAAATATAGAGATTTTTTAAAAAGCAGGTATCATAAACAAACATATAGGGTGGCTAAAAATCTGCTATTTCATTGAAACTTCGTCATTTAGTAAGATATATAGACAAAATGATCATAGTGTATTGGATCTGTCTTTAGCCTCTTTATGTCATTATAGGTCAACTTTGGTAATCTGAAAATCATCAATTAGTTAAAACGTTAATTGGGCTCGAGTACAAATCTTAAAGCATTGTGATCATATGGAACAGTTGTCATCTAATTAAGCAGATACCATACAATTTGGAAATAAAAGAGCTTCAAGCATTGATATTTTGATACTAAGAGCGAAGGTTGGATAACGCCTACAGCTCTAGTAAATAGTCAGTAATGGATGATTTAAACTGTGAAAAGGAAGGAGGAGGAGCTTTAAAGCTAGCAGGTAGTCTGTTCGATTCCCCTGGACCAGCTATTCGTATGGAATAATATGAAAGATTAGAATGATAAAATGGCCGAAACAAACTATAGTAAACTATGGTAAATTATGGTACATTTTCATTAGGGTTCCCTTTTCGTTTTTGGTCCTGGATTATTTCCATGTGGCGGCCTGACAGATGAAAGGCGTACTTCCTTTCTCCATGAACCTTCTCAAATGATATGAGTTGTGCTGTCTTCTTCATCAGTCGATCCAGGATTCATATAATTTTGGTCATTTCTTTGATGAAGAAAATTATGCAATACACAAGAAGCTAGCACAATTTTGTCGACCTTTTCTGGTGGTAAGGCAATTCTCGTTAAAAAAACTTGGCCGACATTATCCCTAAGGCATTTTCTACCACACGCCGTGCAGTTGATAATCTGTAATTAAAAATTCTCCGATCTTCTGTCATGTTCCAAAAAGGGAAAGGCTTCATGATGTCATCTGTTAACGAGAAGGCTTCGTCAGCGAGCAAGGGAAAACTTAGTTCTTTTTCACCGGTATTTTTGCCAGCTGATTTTTTAGCGCTCCACTTAGAGAACATCCACGAAATACTCCACCATCTGATATTCTACTGTTACATCCTACATCTACATACAAAAACTTGTAATCGGCCTCTACGACTGCCATCAAAACAATAGTAAAAAAACGTTTTCAATTTAAAAATGTCGATCCGGGATTATTTGGAGCTTTTACAGCTATATGTTTGCCGTCAATGGCATCGATAACATTGGGGAAATTCCATTTTTCTTGAAACTTATTTGCGACTTAAGTCCATTCCAAGTCAGAGTCGGGCATCTGAAATATAAAATGATAAAATCGTTGATTTATTTTCAGAGCCAAAACACACAAGATAAACCGACACAGGAACCAGCGGAAGAAGATGGAGCTGAAAATGAGGAGTTATTTCACGAAGATGAAAACACATCAAGGTCAACTACACCCAGGGCATAATCCACCATTTTTGGGAAGGGGCCCATGGCTGGTCCATTGGGAAAATTAAACGTCGGTGCAAAATAGATTTGGGAAAAAGAAATTACATCATATAAACAATATCTTGTTCTTTTCTGCCGGGTTCATCAGATATCCTCATACCATTTAAATTAATTGGTGGAAAAAAAACAACACTTTGTTTTGCAATAAATCAACCAAAATGTTTTATTTAAGACTGTGTACATGCCCGAAACTATCAACACTGAGAGCGAGTAGTTGGGACAGCTGTAAGGTGGACAATTGATATAATTGCCCAAATTATTCTTACAATATGCCTTGGTGGGTTCACACTTGGGGACATAGTACTTTCCATTATGACTTGACATTGCCAGTGAGTCTGAAAACAATAAAAATATAATTATAAGTAACTTAGTCTAGGTGCATTCTCTCATTCAGCACCAGTTGGAAGTTTTCTCTTAAATAATTCCTTTAATACTTCTGATAAATTCATAATTAAAAAATAAATCCTTATCTATTGTCTTACCATTTTCTTTTAAACTAGAGAGTATCTGCAAAAATCAGGAATTTAGTTATTGAATGGTTATTGTTAGAAATAGGAATTTTAAATAGCAAAACTTCCAATAAAAGTTAATATTATTAAATTCCTATACATTTTGCACAGCCACGTCATAGTCACACAAAGGTACATGTACATGACTTGAAATAAAAATATCAGTTAATCAATTCACGTGTTACATAGAATTCCATCAAATTACCTCCTTTTATAAAACAATATGACCTGCGTTCACGCTTTGACTTTTGGCAACACAAACTGCGACAGCTATAACAATAACATACTTCAACGTCAGGAAAAAAAACGTTTACAAGCTTTGTTATTCTTTATTTTTGAGCTAATTATCTTCCACTGTCGCTTGGAATAAGTTTTTCAACGGCTACATTAAAAACAAACAGAATACTTACGTGAATGGGCTTGAAATCAACCGGAAAAATTACTTCTTTAGCATGAACAGGATACAGGAAGTCACAAGGTCCACCATTTTCGCGCGGAATACAAGGTCAACGATTGGATGAAAACAAAAACAACCGCCAATGAAAATAGCGCTCTTTCCGACTTTAACTACTCACTTCCTGTTTGCGAATACGGTGACAGTTATTCCCTTAAATTTACAGTATATTTTCCTGCGGTAATTCAAGTTGTATCTGAATAGCGATTGACTATTTTTACGGCAAAAAAATTGGGAACTTGCAGGCTTTTGGGAAATTCGTTTACCAGTTTTGGGAAAAAGGTCTTTGGGAATGGGGCCGAATATCGGCCCCTACAACATAGGTGGATTATGCCCTGACACCTACAGTTATACGAAAAATACTCAAACAATCTCAGTAAGAATCTGAATTTCTCGAAACCATAGCGAAATCGATATCAGAGCCGCTTCCAGAGCTACCAGAACTAGATGAAGATGATCTCTTCGGCCAATATATAGCAAAAAAAATGAAAAAGCTTAAAAATGTATGCATTAAACATTAAGTGACATCGAGGATAATGTCCGTCTTATCTGAAGGCAAAATAGCAGACGTCGAGCTTCAAGCCCCAGTTACATCAGGGCCTTTTCTAGTGATGATGGTGACAATTCTGGCTATTTTCAGCAGTTTCCGAAAAGTCAAAGCAATTGAGTATACACCATTTATTTGCAAACTTTGAGACTTTTTTGTCATTTGAGAAAATAATTAATTTTCTATCATTTAAATTTAATGTTTTTCAAGCTATATTACCTTTATGAACTCTTTTCTCATTGTTGAGTAAATGGCTTCACATGTTTCTGGGACTATTTCCCCAATGGTAGAAGATCCAAGTCGGAAGGAGTAGGACAAACTTCTGTAGGACTCCCCTGAAATTATTTTTTCTCGTTATCCATCATTTGTTGTATGAAATTATGCAAAATTTAACGTATCGTTTATTAGTATTAAGCCCTTGGGGAAGTTGATGACTGTCCTAAAACCACAGCATTAATTCCATTGCAATAAGAGTGGTAGTTGGGGTTTGTGGTGTTGCCATGATGTATTCCCCTTTGCTGACAGAACACGTTCTCAACTATATCTGAATTGACTTGGGACTATGGATCCTGGCTGCTTTCCTTTTGTTTTTAAATTACACGGGGCAATAATTCCAAGTATTGCACTTGAAATATCCTCCCTAGTTTGTTCTGACATCATATTTTCGTTTTCTGTGTTCTATCTCGTCTTTACAATTTTTAGGAATCCATTGATTGCTTCACACAGAGTTCCCAGTCAAGGAAATATTTATGAATTTTGTCAATGCGTACATCATCACATTTGTAAATGGGCCTTTCTGAACACATCTATGAGGGTGGCAGTGTTTTCTTAGAACTCAATGGCTGAGTTTAGTTGGTCTCCTTCAGCTGTGGGCAATGCTCTCCGGAAGCTATGCTCTCCGGAAGCTATGCTATGTATACATGGACGTGTTGGCTGTGAGAGCCTGTCAGTTTCATTTGTGCCGACGGTCTTGTATTAAATGCTTACCTTCATCTCTTGCCATTATTTGAGTGTCTCAGGCTGTAATCTTTCCTCAGTGACTTGCACCAGTTCTCTACCGCATCCGTTATGGGCTGTACTCTCTCCCAGACCTGCCTACCCAGACTGGATACACTGGGTGACTTTAAAGTTTGAGTTTGGGTTGGTCTTGGGTGTTGGTGTTAGTGTTAGTGTCCACCTGACGCTCCAAACACCATGCATCGAGTCAACACTCAGTACAGACACCAGTGTTAACACTAGTGTTCAATTAGCAAATAGTCTGTAAGAAAAGTGTTGACCTGAAGCCGAAACACCGACTTGCGGTTACCACTGGTGTTTGTCCAGTTTTGACACGGCTACAATCACTCTACTGTTCAATTTGTACAGTAATATCCGACCTGACATCTTGCACTAATTAGCATACAGTAGCAGGTTGTCTGTTAATTTCCATCCAAACTTTTGACACGGTGTAAACGGTCTCCACTACTTTCGTGTGTGCATACTTAACGGACAGCCCAAAGGCAATCCATGGGGGCAACAGGGATAATCCTGGGGGTTTTTTCCTCCAGCAACCGCCTCGTTAGCTGCAACAAACAACATGGCTGCTAATACCGTTGACTTTAAACTCAGTCTGGTGTTGACCCTTAGGGGTTAGTTTTGTCTCCAATAGTAAAGCAATTGGAAGAATTCCGAAATGAACAACTGCGGCTCAACTCAACACCTCATGCTCCAACCGGTGCTAACCTAACACCAAACTCCGACTGTAAATCTAGGTTACACCAACACTCTTATAGCAACTTATAATTGGTGTCATTTTAGGTGTTGGGTGTTGTGTTAGATTCAGTGTCAAAACAAACACCGACTATAATCGTGGGTAACACCGAAAGCAAGTGTCAACACCATGACTCGAGCTTATAGATGGTGTGAACCAGGCTTTAAGTGTTGGTGTTAGTGTTAGTGTTGGTGTTGACACCCAACTTTAAAGTCACCCAATGTGTACAAAATGAAAATTTTATGTGTAGAAATAGGATTATTTGTGTACAAAATAGTATTTGATTGAAAAGCTACCAATAACCAGTTATTATCATTTCCACCAACTTTTCTGACGGCCTATATATATTCAAAAACAGCAATGTGTACGCAAGGTACACATTGCTGTTTTTGAATATATATAGGCCGTCAGGAAATTCGGAAATTACGTCCTTTTTTTTAAAAAAAAATTTGGAAAAATTGGGCATAGCATCCGCGCACCCGGCAACCTGCCGGGTCAAGGAGCTAAAAGCTTTTATGATTTCCACCCCAAATTTATCTGTAGAAATATGAATAATTTGTGTATGCCAACATAATAGTATTTGGTTGAAACCCATAAAAAATAAATAAATTAGGAAATCAGTTTAAAAATTACTTCATTATCCAAAAATATTTAAACAGGTCATTACTAGTATTAATTATTATCTCATGATGATATTGATTCATCGGACGAACATTTTCAACTTCAAAATAAAATATTTCTTGATCATAAGTAAAGCCTGCCGCAGACGAGAGCTATCAGCTGAGGTAAAAACCTCTCAAGGAAATTCCCTCAGCTGTTAGCTCGTCGTTTGCGGGGTGTTTTTACCGAATTTCTCGCCTCGCGAACAATTTACATGTCGAGAGACTTCGAATTGAAAGATCTACTTGGCATTTACAGCCATTTTCCGATTTTGAATGGAGTTATTCCAGATATTTCTAAGAGTAAACAGTTTTTTTCAATTTTAATTGAGATAAACGATCCTGGCTACTCGCTATGCTGTCATTTTGAGCGGTTGTTTGCAAAAACAGGAATAATTGGGTCATCTTTCGGAAACCAGCTGATCAGGCTGTGTCAGTGCTAGTACAGTGTTTCCGACACAGAGTTAGACTCGGACCTTGTAAACAAAACGAACTTTTTAATATTTAAAAATAAAACGAACTCGGACTTTTCATTTTTTTGCGTACAAAAACAGTCGTCTGCGTACAATCGTATTTTATATATTTTTTGCGTACAAAATACGCAAAAATCATACAAGTAGGCAGGTCTGCTCTCCTGTGAGTAGTTGTGCTCCATAGACAAAAACTTGGAGAACCATTTAAGGGCTCCAAGATAGCCCGGTGCCATCTCTTTTCCTCTCTCTGCATCCTAAAATTGCGTCCTCACCATCCTCCTATCCAAGAGATAGTCGACAACAAAATGCCCACTAATGGTGTCCCAAATTGCTTTAACTGTTGCAACAAACTGTGCCACATTTGATCGATCAAGTCCCCCTCCATCCCGACTCATTTGAAATTTCATAAAATCCTTCAAGAGATATGGGTTCAGCCTGACCACATTGCCGTCTCTTTTAGTTTTGAAGCGCTTCACATTCGTGACACCTTGGTTGCTGAGCTCTGAGCAGATTTCACCCTCAGAGATCTCAGCAAGATCTTGGTCGCTGTCATGAATGATGCCCTGACAGCTATTCAGTGATTTGTCCGGAAAAATGCATATTTAAAACTTTTAATGAAGAGAATTCGTAATTGGAGTACGGATTAAGATGACCGGATTAAGTATACCAAATGCTATAAAACCAATTCTGATATTATTTGGCAAATCTCTATAAAAATTGTAATGGTACGAGCATTGGATATGAGAGAATTGGAGATGTTACCAACTCTTGTTTTAGAGTATCAAAGGCTGATTGGCACTCTTCTGTCCAGGTCAATTTAGTGTGCATTCGTGACACCTTGGTTGTTGAGCTCTGAGCATATTTCATCCCAAGAGATCTCAGCAAGATCGTGGTCTCGGTCACGAATGATGCCTTGACAACTGTTCAGCGTTTTGTAGGGTGTTATCACAACTAGTAGAGTTCCCATCTTTTTTAAAGTTAGTCAATTTTTCGAATGTGATTTCAGGGACATTCTACCAGGATGCTCCTGTTTCTTAGTTTGGAAGCTTTGGACTTTTGTTACTGGTTGATCGGTGGAATCATCCCCCTCTAACTCGCCAAAAGTAACTTTTCTTTTTTATGTGTTTTTTGAGATGCCATGTGGTTTTGGTTTAGGATTCACCATTCCTGCTCCTCGCTCGCCACGGAGCACCAACAAGGGCGATGCCTCCCCATGGGTAGAACCTGCAGGGAGAGGCACCAGGAAATCCAGGAAAGGTATACTTGAGCAGATAGATAAGAAAAATCGTAACTTCTACTCAATTGACCCATTAGCCACCGCCTTCTACAATGATCTTTTAATATATTGTCTGTGGTAAAAACCGACAGTAGAAATTAATATTTTGGACGTTTTATATTGTTTTTATCCAGGTTTAAAGTGCCATGGATTTTTGTTTAATCGAATCATTGTAGGGCTTGACATGACCGGCCGATTGATCGGATCTGGCCAAAGTGGAGTGTGGGTTTTTGGAGCATTAATTGCCAAGCTCCTCAACCCTCACCCCCCAGGATCCCGTCATCCCCCGACACAAGTAACTGCCCACGGCCAACAGCAGCCCAAGGTTTAGTTGCCTGGTTGTGTTGTGTATTTCACTTTACCTCATTGTTTTCTAAAAGTACTTGGTCGAGAAACATAGAATTAATTTTCAGTGGCCTAAGTGTAGCTCCTATCTACTGCTATGCTGTGTATACATGTATATGGTTAAAGTGTCAGGCTCTCACAGCCAGCACAGTCAGTTTTATTAGCGCCGACGGTTTCCATTGAGACTTAACTTTGTGCAGTAACGAACTCCTTAGTGGAGTTGAGTTATGTCCCCCTGACTTGGAGAGGAAGTAGGGGGCACTGCAGGGATATAAAAAGAGACATGTGCTAAGGGGAGTGGGAAGTTGTAGGCCTACCTGTGATGTGTTGTTTGTAATTAGTGTTTGATGTGGAATACATTTTTAAAAAGTGAACTTGTGTGTTTTGTGTGACTTTTCAGAGACAGCACGTACGAAACACAGCTGTGACCTATGAGCCTTTATAGAGAGAAGATTTCGATGTGGAAGGTACGTATGTGGCAAAGTAGCATTATTTTATTTCGTTGTTAGTTAGGCGATCCGGTCGCATGCAACATAGGCTTAATACATAATTGTACTTGTAGGCTATATTTCCATTCAATCATTATCATGGGATCCTGCTTCTGCAAACTGGCGTCTGATTGTTGTATTTCGCCGAGGAATTCTTCAGAAAGAAAGGTTGCTAAACAAGAGGTTGAACTTGAAAAGGCTCGACTCATTCCGTCCTCGCCATGACGCCTTGATAGCATCACAGAGCCCTACATTCACCATTCCTGCTCCTCGCTCGCCACGGAGCACCAACAAGGGCGATGCCTCCCCATGGGTAGAACCTGCGGTTCAACTTCTACTCTTACTGCGGTTAAATCATCCGGTTTATCACCTTTCGGTAAAGAGTCATCTGCAATTATCCCACTCTCTTCAGGGATTGATGAAAGGTCATTTGACTTGGATTGTGAAATCCCAACTGTGCCCAATACTCTGTCTGATGATAAGTCTTTGGAATTAACTCATGCAGATGATGAGACTAACTTAACAATAGTTGCTGGAAATCAACCAGAAAACCCGATTCACTCTGAGTGTGAATCGGATTCAGCAGAACCCTCACAGTCTCCTTACAAATTTAAGGAAACTGTAAGAAAGAATGTTTTGGACTATGGCCTTTATCATTCTATTCCAAGAGGTGAAATTATTGATAAATTTGAAAAGTACATGACTCAAATTGAACGTCTTGCTTCTCCTCGGCATTGAAGAAATACATTGAATATTATCGGTCGATTTATGCATTATATGCAGAAAACACCTTCAAACCCAAATCCACGAAAAATGGATCCCTCTGCTTTGGTTAATTATTCACGTATATTTGAATACTTGGATGTTCTAAAAGATAGTAAGATGAAACCGTCTTCACAAATGAATCCCCCCGTGTGAGTTCCGGAGAGATAAGAATAGACCCACAGCCTTCCCAAGGTGCTTGATCGTAAAAGGCGACTAATCCTTGGGCCTCCGTGTGGGTTCAGGAGGATAAGAATTGGCCCACAGTTCACAGGCAAGCTTGATCGTATGAGGCGGCCTGTGGTAAATTTTTAATTATGGTATAAACCAATATGTTTTTAGAACACTCTAAGAACTAGTTGGATATAGTATATGTATTTACACAATTTTGTAAAGATGAAAACAAATATTTATTTATATGGATTGTTTATATTTCTAGGACATACTTGTGCTGAAAACATTTGTTATTTTGGAGATTGTTGTGATATAACATGTTTTTATACTCCCAAAAATAATTTACACATTTTTTTACCAGTTTTTAACTATTGTGTTTCTGTCAAGTTTGGGTTAATTTGTATTTTTGATGTAATAAAGGATTGTCTGATTCAACCTCTTTTCGCCGCCATATAAGTGAAATAACCTTGAATCAATCACAAATGAATCATCTCAAAGCTATTGGTCGTTTGCATGATGATCCCCCCTTGCTGGCCCAAATACAGCAATCCCAAAATAAGCTGAATCTTTGGAAGACAGGAATATCTAAAGATATTGACTCATACAGAAGAGATGTCATTTTTGAGAGATATTCAGCAAAATCCGACCCGTCGCTTCGGGAAGCCTTAGCAGTAACTCTGGATCAGAAACTGAGAGACAAAGTAAAAAGATTCCTAAAATCAGAAGTCTGTCAGTTGTCGCTTATTGATCGTACAACAATGGTGAGATACCTACAATCTCTCATCTCTCTGAAATGCTTCCAACGTGCTGGTATGGTCCAAACTATGACTAAAACCGATTTCTCCGAGCTAAGGAAAAGGATGGATATTATGCCATAGCTGTGCGGGAGCACAAAACAGGAAATCATAGACCTGCTTTGTTTTCTATCAGCAAAAACGACCATGCTATGCTTTCCATGTATTTGCCCCTGTGTGGGTTCCGGGGAAATAAGAATAGACCCACAGCTTTCCCAACGTGCTTGATCGTAAGAGACGACTAATCCTTGGGCCTCCGTGTGGATTTCGGAGGATAAGAGTTGGTCCACAGCTCCCAGGCAAGCTTGATCGTAAGAGGCGACTAACCTGGGTCAAATTTTTAGTTATTATGGTATAAACCAATCTGTTTAAATTCCACTCTATCAGAACATATAAATATATATTTACAAATTTGTATATTATAGAAATGACTATTTATGTGAAATATTTATTGTTGCTGTATTGGAGATAATTGTGATATATCTAGATTTTAATCTCCGAAAATGATTTACACATTGTTTTACCAGTTTTTATTATTTCTGTTTCTGTCATTTTTCAGTTCCAATGTATTTTTGATGTATAAATGTAGGATATATTAATTTCTTTTCAAGAACCAAGAAATGGCAAGCCGATCTATAACCCCTCAAATGATTTAAAAAGACTGCAAGAGGCTAACGGTTTTAAGCCAGTAAGCACTGGCACTGCCAGGAGGGTAATAACCAAAGCTTCCAAAGCAAATCATCTCGCTGGCAACCTTAGTGCAGAGCGGCTAACTGGTATCCACCAATATTTGGCTCACACAGAAGCAACTGCTGAAAAGTATTACACTGTGCCACAGGTCACACAGGTGATTGAAACTACCAAAGCAATCCTTAATAGGTTGGTTGTTCAAGGCAAACTACATGAATGAGCTTTTCACCAAGGTGAAAAGCCCTATTATTATAAAATTTTTAAAACAGATTGGTTTATACCATAAAATTAGAATTTTTATTGTAATTTACATATGTTCATATACTATTTTTGGAGATCATTTTAAAATTGCATGTCCTTTTAACCTCCAAAATAGTGATTTACACTCTTTTTAACATGTTTCATAAATTTATTTCCGTCCTTTTTATTTCATTGTGTTTTTGATGTAAACAGGCCTGTCTGATTAAAACTTCTATTTGCCGCCATATAAGTGAAATAATCTTGAGTGCGGAGTAAAACTCCAATCAATCAATCCTCTGTTATCACTCAGTCTGATACCCAGGGTTCCTTAGAAGAGGAAAGTAGTGATGGCACGATTGCATCAAATTTACCAGGTGGTCTTTCCCCTTTCCATCAGGATTCCTCTTCTGATAGTGAGGAATTTTCAATAGCTTTGTCTAAAGTATGTCTGGTGCATCCAGTAGTTGTCCATGCCTCTCCTCCCACTTGCTCACTTATTCAAAACTGTGTACCTTCTTTGAAACATATAGAGTTAAACGGCGCGGTGGGAATGTTTCCGGCGCAGAGAAAACTTTTCTCTGCTGTAAATATTTCAACTGCAGAAAAGGTTCTCAGCGCGTTGGAAATGTTTCCCTTGTGAATTGACAGTTTACATGGGTTTTTCGACTTTCTCTGCAAATCGTTTTACTTAAAAGCATGATTCTTGTAATACACGCTGGATTTTTTTTGACATACAGAATCTCTCGTCTCTTAACCAAGTTTGCACTTGTGCAAAATGCTGGAAAAACACTGGAAATGTCAACATTCCACCCATAGCACTAATACCGCTCCGTAGTTCTGAGTGTGTGATAAATGTGGAACTGGTCAGATAGGACGAATTTCATTTTATTCTTGCTTGTCCATCTTATCAAAACTGGACAGCAAACTATTTAAAGCTGCTTCACAGATGAAACACAACTATTTTAAGCTAGTACAATTTTTTTTACACAAACAACATGAAAGAACAGTCATCTTTTGGGAATTTTTGTGTTTGGCTACATCCTAAAATTAGAGACCAGGCTGAGAAAAAAAAGTATTGTTTTACTTGAATGTACCAGACGTTGAATGCACAACTGGAAACATGATATAGCACTGCATTTGTATAACACCAATAAAGGAAGTCGATGAGAAACCCAAGCAAGTCCAAATCAGAGGGTATTCCAAAAACAATATCCTCGGCGCGACATTATTTTTCTGGAATAAGCGCTGCCTCGATATTTCTCTATTAGGTAATGTGCAAGTAATAAGGAGCACTTAAGTATTTAAAAGGGTTGTTCAACAATTTGCCCCAGTCTGGGCTAATGCTAAAAATAAGTCGACCCTTTTCCAGAAACTAAATAAATTAGAACAAAAATATAACCACATTGCCCATTAATTAAGATAAGGTCTATCCCAAGATGACAAGAAGCAGGGGGGGGATACAGCTTCTTACGAAAGAGGGGGTCCCTAGCCCTTCGATTACAGAAACATAACAAATTCAAAAGAGGCATCAGGTGAAGGTTCAGGGCCGCTTAGGCCTTGGAAGCTCTGGAGTTCTTGATTGCCAGAGAAGCGTTCTGAGGGTGTTCTGCCAATAAATTCCGGATTTTGCTTTCGTTTCTTTAAAAACAACAGTAAAGTCGTTATGTTCCTCAGTTTTAAGTGAAGCATTGTGACGCTTTAAAGCATGGAAAAGGGGGTGGCTATTCCAACGCATTAGGCGGAGGTCCAGGGGCCGCTTAGGCCCCGGAAACTCAGAGGTTCTAGATTGCCTGAGAAACGTTCTGAGGCTATTCTGCAAGTAAATGATTTCTGGATTTTGCTTTCCCTAATTCTTTAAAATAAGACAAGCAGGAGAAGCCCCCACAGTTTGTTTTCTATTGATTTGGGCAATAAGCCCCTTTTGGGTTTGGAGGAAGTCCCACGAGATCACGCGAGACCCTTGTTTAGGGGTATAACTTTCACTGATCGGCTGTCTGATTAACATTAGTGCTTATGGAGATCGGCTGTAACCCTGTTGTTTTATCTGTGATTCCCAGCTTACAATCTATACTTTTTACAAGTCTTTTTGTGAGACATATCAAGATATATACAAAGCCATTAGATACTTCTTTTTGACGGACAAAAATATAATATTATTTCCAACACAAAAATAACACGTCGTAGTTGTGTTTTTACCGTTGGTTTTTGACAACTTTGAAGCGTATCCACGCGATATAAATATTTGTATTGACAGTCAACTGGCAAAAACGCCACTGATAGCTTCTGGTGTGTTTCACAAAAAATTTTGGATTAAAGAAATGATTTAGAAATAAAGAATCAAAGACAAAACCACACGATAACCACCGATCACCATAGGCGCTAATGTTAAATGAACGGCCAGTCAGTGAAAGTTATACCCCTAAACTCATTTCTCGCGTGATCTTGCTGGGTTTTAGCCAAACTCGAAAGAGGCTTATTATATGGGAAAACTACATACTTGTGCTACATAAAAGGGTCCGGGATAGTTTTCTTTATTGGAAGTGGGAAGGTGGCAGACTACCCAAACCCTGTAGGCCAATATACAGGCAGGTCCACGGGCCACCTAAGCTCTTACAATCATCAAGCAAAACACTGTCCATGACTTTCATTATACTTTTTTTAAAGTAACAGTTGCAATACTGAAGACACTTTCTCAGAGAAATCTTATATCTAAATCATTGAGGATCCGCCATATTTGATGAAGCTCTTCATGGCCGAAGATATGTCTAAACAAAGAACAGTGTAGCCTATATAGTTTTGTTCTCTTCTTGAGTGCCAGATAAGGCCATCATTTCTGTGTTTATAATCAAATCTAGGTTTATTAGGTGTGAAAGTCGTTTGTAGGTGATCACTGAATTTTGTGTGATTCTTTACATCTAGAAATTGCATTTTTCAAAATTCAGCTTGTTCATTGCTAGAACCATGAAACACGTTGCTTAACATTGCAACACGGACTATGATGTGCCAAATATTAGAAAAGAAACATATCACCATAGTTACTGTAAAACTAAAGATGACATGGAACTGGCAGACCTTGAATTAAATTGCATATATAGTGGTACGTTTTGATCTGTGTTAATTCCTTTCCCCTCTCTCTACCTTTTTTCTTTCTTTTATTTTCTTTTCTTTTTTTTTTTGCTAACCCATTCTTAAGTGGACTCAGTACAGGATTAAAGACTTAAGAATTACAAATCCTTCAGGGAACCCTAATAAATACTTTTGCAAAGCTTCCATAGGCGTACCCAATTATGCTAATTAAAGTGGTAATTAGCTCTAATTGCAGGCGTTAAGTAAAGGAGTTAGAACTTCAGAATGATAGATCTGGATTCCCAATACCAATATGAACATTTTAGTATAGGTTTCATTCATGTACTCAATTATGCTAATTAAACCTATTTGACGCTAATCGCGACCTTTGTCCTTTTCTTAAGTGGACTTGGTACAGGCATGCCAATTAAGAATGGCAGATCCTCATTGAAGGAACCGCAATGATCATTTTTACAAAAGTTTCATTGATGTACTTTATTATGCTAATTAAAGTTTTAATTAGCTCTAATTATACAATGTACATGGTTTGGAACTTAAGAATGATAGATCTTGATTCCCTCTACCAATATGGATATTTTACCATTGGTTTCTTTGGTTATGCTAATTTAACAAGAATTTTGGGATACTTTTGCTGCCAGGATTGGTACAGGAGATGGAACTTAAGAATGGCTATTTGAAGGGCCCACAGCCTCCCCCTTCATATCTCCAGCATCAAACCCTTTTGTACTCGCAATGCTAAACAAATCTCCATGGGCTCCCGGTTTAACTACAAACACATCGGGATCTCAAATATCTTAACACCCGAACATAAAATCCAACACAATTCACCGTATTAATTGACGTAAGCGTTGAAACAGGAAGTTAAAATGCTTGCCAAAATTTTACCGCTCCAATGATTTTCAAATTGTCTGCGTTTAAATGTTATTAACATAATAACATATTTTTTTCATTTCAGATTCCTTTATAGAAGATTCTCACAAAGAAACCATTGGATTAAAAATTAGACTAAAAATCATTGCTCTACAAATGTATTCATAGGGGGACGTTACAGTTGTGCTACTTGATTGATTGGACTGGAGTTTTTGAACTGTTGTAACGTTGTTAGGGGGTATTGAATAAGTTATTTTAAATTCCTTCCCAGTATAGTACGGTGGTTTGAATAGGACATTGGTGGAGTCTTTTTATTTTTTATTTTATTTTAGTTTTCAATTTTTTTTTCAGTTTGGATTTTTTCAGGAGATATTCACCCAGGTGAAAAGTCACATGAATATGATAAATCATGTGACCAACCGCAACATGGTTGCCAGTTAGCTCTCTGGTAGCACACATCAACAGCTTTGGAAATTGCATGCGTGATCTGATTTCTTTGTGTAAATACAAAAACAAAAAAAAACGCCCCTAACAACCCCGATCTTTATAGCTCCACACACGCCACAGCTGGCAGCCATCGTGTTACTATTGTCGGTCACATGATTTATCACTAGGGTGGAAAGTCATGTAACTTATCACCGGGGTGGAAAATCTGAAAAAACATTGTTAAACTAAATAAAAAAATTTGGAAACTAAAAAAAAAGTTTAAAACTAAAAGGATTCCAATGTCCTATTCAAGTCACGTAGTTTAGGGCTTATATCAATTAAAAGTGACATGAACTGCCAAAACATGTTTTCCTTAAAAACACACAGGGTATGCGAAAGTCTGAGTATTTTGTTCTTCATTTAAGTAAAGGTTTTACTCAGTTATTTAACAATTTCTGACAATTTTTGGTAGACCAGGTACAGACCAAAAAATATCAAGACATAAATACCAAGGTACCTGTAGACATTTAATATTATTAAATTCTGCTGTTTCAGTACGTCCTCGTGGCAGTTTGTACACATCGAAGTTCGTGTATGACATCATTTTTCCGAGTAGTTACGACAAATACGGAAAATATATATTTCCTCCCCATTCTTTTTTTTGACTACCAACGCGAAAGTTGTTTCGTTTAACTTATGTTTCGTCCATAAACAAACACAACCCAGCTTTAAATCCTGTTCGTAAATCCTTTCAGCTAATTTTCTTTTGAACAACCGGCCCCTGGAGCCTGTTCCACAAAATGGCGAAACGTAATTTTGTACGCAACTCTCACGGCAACCCAAACTGTAGAGATACGTCGCTATGAAAGTTATGCAAAAAATACATCTAGGCCGTTTGGTGACACGGCTCCTGTGGACAAAATTCACACTAACTGCTCATTAATTGTACATTTTTCGCTGAAAATCCACCTACCACATTTCCAAAGTCATTTAAATCATATATATCTGTTAAGGTTACATGATACAGTTTCATTTCCCATTTGCGGTAATGTTAACGTTTTGATTTGTGGCTAATTACCTAAATCTCGTTAAGACTTTTCCTAACCATTTCCAAATAGATCAACACATGAGAAATCCTTTACAACCAAATAAAGTTGACATAGTGCATGCCGGTTTCAAGCTACACACAATTTAACATGGGTACCGCCATTTTGACAGTTTTAGGCTTACTTATTCTAGCCAAACTTTGGTATTTTCAAAATTGGGTGAACATTAAAAAAACACACACAAAAATCTGTTATCAGGCATTGATTGAAAGCTTAAAGTATGTACAGTAGACCTATGTTAGTTTCAATCCAATATTCAAATAACCCAGATACCAAACTATCACTATGTAGCCACCTTCTAGCTCCTGTATAACCGAAGTCAATTTTCATTGGCTGAGAAAACACAAACTGGGTGTTGTGACCTATAACAAGGATATAATTCCTCGAAATTTGTCAAATTTAATAACTTTGCTTTTATTAACCAATATCAAATTGAATTTCAAAAGATCAAAGCTTTTCGGCCAGTCGTTTTGAATTTGCGAAGTAATTTACACACCCACCCCCTTCATGTTTCCAGGCTTATATTTTAAAGTTTTTCTGAGGACCAATTCAAAATGTTATTCCTCGCTATAAAAAGGCGAATCATCAAATACCCTTCAAATTTGCTGGAAATGATGGGTTGTTGGTTGTAGTTTACTGTTAGCATCTGTCCGGGTTAGAGACTGCCATAAGGGCAGAGCCAGGGGAGATAACCCACCCCACCCGTCCAAAAAATGTCTGATTTCTTAACATTTGGACTGTTTGAAAGCTAATAAAACTTCTCCAGTGATTTAAAAACTGTCCAATTCAGGGCCACAGTCATGTCAGCTTACCTGTTAAGATATAAAAAGGGCAATTTGTACAGATTATATCATTTCAGACCCACAGGGAAGGGGGTGGGAGGGGGGGGGGGGGTCTGGTTATTTTACATCAATAGCTAATGAGCCTGAAATAATCATTTGCTTTGAAAAACATTAATAATTCCAAGAAGTGAAATGTCATTCCTAGACCTCATTGATGGAAATGGATCACTACTGAGGCATATACAAGTATTTTACACCCTACAATAAGAGTCTTGTGGTTGCTCAAACCTAGCCCTGGTCCACAAAAGCCTGTTTTTCAGAAAAAGTGGTGAATATTTAAATTTTTTTACTGAATTCATTTATTTTATATTTCAAATATGTAGTCCAGATACAACGGCACCAAAAATGGTGGTGGTTTGAAAATTTAGAACAAAATACTTACTTTTCACACTTCACTATAGGTTACATGATACAGTTTCATTTCCCATTTGCGGTAATGTTAACGTTTTGATTTGTGGCTAATTACCTAAATCTCGTTAAGACTTTTCCTAACCATTTCCAAATAGATCAACACATGAGAAATCCTTTACAACCAAATAAAGTTGACATAGTGCATGCCGGTTTCAAGCTACACACAATTTAACATGGGTACCGCCATTTTGACAGTTTTAGGCTTACTTATTCTAGCCAAACTTTGGTATTTTCAAAATTGGGTGAACATTAAAAAAACACACACAAAAATCTGTTATCAGGCATTGATTGAAAGCTTAAAGTATGTACAGTAGACCTATGTTAGTTTCAATCCAATATTCAAATAACCCAGATACCAAACTATCACTATGTAGCCACCTTCTAGCTCCTGTATAACCGAAGTCAATTTTCATTGGCTGAGAAAACACAAACTGGGTGTTGTGACCTATAACAAGGATATAATTCCTCGAAATTTGTCAAATTTAATAACTTTGCTTTTATTAACCAATATCAAATTGAATTTTAAAAGATCAAAGCTTTTCGGCCAGTCGTTTTGAATTTGCGAAGTAATTTACACACCCACCCCCTTCATGTTTCCAGGCTTATATTTTAAAGTTTTTCTGAGGACCAATTCAAAATGTTATTCCTCGCTATAAAAAGGCGAATCATCAAATACCCTTCAAATTTGCTGGAAATGATGGGTTGTTGGTTGTAGTTTACTGTTAGCATCTGTCCGGGTTAGAGACTGCCATAAGGGCAGAGCCAGGGGAGATAACCCACCCCACCCGTCCAAAAAATGTCTGATTTCTTAACATTTGGACTGTTTGAAAGCTAATAAAACTTCTCCAGTGATTTAAAAACTGTCCAATTCAGGGCCACAGTCATGTCAGCTTACCTGTTAAGATATAAAAAGGGCAATTTGTACAGATTATATCATTTCAGACCCACAGGGAAGGGGGTGGGAGGGGGGGGGGTCTGGTTATTTTACATCAATAGCTAATGAGCCTGAAATAATCATTTGCTTTGAAAAACATTAATAATTCCAAGAAGTGAAATGTCATTCCTAGACCTCATTGATGGAAATGGATCACTACTGAGGCATATACAAGTATTTTACACCCTACAATAAGAGTCTTGTGGTTGCTCAAACCTAGCCCTGGTCCACAAAAGCCTGTTTTTCAGAAAAAGTGGTGAATATTTAAATTTTTTTACTGAATTCATTTATTTTATATTTCAAATATGTAGTCCAGATACAACGGCACCAAAAATGGTGGTGGTTTGAAAATTTAGAACAAAATACTTACTTTTCACACTTCACTATAGGTTACATGATACAGTTTCATTTCCCATTTGCGGTAATGTTAACGTTTTGATTTGTGGCTAATTACCTAAATCTCGTTAAGACTTTTCCTAACCATTTCCAAATAGATCAACACATGAGAAATCCTTTACAACCAAATAAAGTTGACATAGTGCATGCCGGTTTCAAGCTACACACAATTTAACATGGGTACCGCCATTTTGACAGTTTTAGGCTTACTTATTCTAGCCAAACTTTGGTATTTTCAAAATTGGGTGAACATTAAAAAAACACACACAAAAATCTGTTATCAGGCATTGATTGAAAGCTTAAAGTATGTACAGTAGACCTATGTTAGTTTCAATCCAATATTCAAATAACCCAGATACCAAACTATCACTATGTAGCCACCTTCTAGCTCCTGTATAACCGAAGTCAATTTTCATTGGCTGAGAAAACACAAACTGGGTGTTGTGACCTTAAGCAGCAGTTTTGGAAAAAATGTAAAAAAAAATCTAAAAACAGTCCGTTTAAAGCTTGTGTTTTAAATCTTACCCTGACCATGCTTGAACAACACTTGTCTTTGCAAAAATCCCAAGTAGAACCAGGAGCGAAAGAAGCAACTTTGAAACCATGACTAAATCCAACCAGCTATCTAAACCTTATGGACTTATTGTGGTCTAAGAAAAAATGCTCAAACTCTGTACACGAGACATACACATTTTTCTAATGCCAATTGGATAAAGGTTTAAAACCAGGAAGTTAAATAATTCCCCAGCATAACGTTTCACTTCTTGCCTTGTTAGGTTAGAGGATACTGCGCTAAAAAGGTTTGTAGACCATCTATGCCGCTATAGACTACTACAGCCGCTATCGCTTGCCACTTTTACTATAGCCTGTTTACTATAGTAAACTACAGTGACTATAGTTTACTATAGTAAACAGGCTATAGTAAAGTGGCACAAGTACCATAGTAAACTATAGTTTTTTGCTTTAGTAAACTGTAGTACATTTCCATTAGGGAAGACATGTATACTTAGCCCCATTAAAAACGCACAACCCAAAGAATGTAAAATAACGCAAGCAGTACATCTGCGACGCAAGGACCTGATGAGTGTGGCTATTCTGTGCTGTGGGATCCGGTCCCACTCTTCCTGCACTACCTGGATCAATTCACGTCGGGCCTTGGTTGACGTTGTGCAACGGGCATTCTAAAGCTGATCCCACAAGTGCTCTTTGGGCGATAGATTGGGGGAGTAAGCTGGCCATTCCATGATGTTCACATTATTCTGTTGCAAGAAGTCTTGTGTCAACCTTACAGAGTGTGGGCTCTGATGATTTCGAGCCCATCGTAAACGTTTTTTTTTCGTGCGTCAATATGGGCCCTCGGTAGAAGATGCGTGCATGCATCTGTATCTGTTGGAGATGGCTGACCAGGGCGTGGTCGGTCGGCAACATTGCCAGTTTTATGTTCCCTGATTCTGAGGCGACTAATTGTGGAGGGATGACACTGCATGTGACAACCTACGGCGGCACAACTGAGACCCGCCTGTAACATGCCAATGGCACGTTCCCTTTGTTGTGTCGTAAGTCGGGGCATGGTAACGTTTTCTGATTTTTTTTCCCGTCTTTATGCTGAGCTTCGTGTAAAGTGTTGAACCCACAACAAATGACACCTGAAAGCTGTTCTCAGTGACGATGAAACACTCAATGGACGTTATTAGAAAATGTTTATCCAGTTATTGCAACTCGAACTATCAATAAACAACAAAACGTAAATGGCCTTACTGGGGTAGAAACATAAAATTCAACCGTGCGTTTTTAATGGAGCTAAGTATATAAAGTGTAAACACATTATAGGTAAATGAATATTTTTATTGCTTAAACAGTTAACTACATAATAAATTATTATTATAAATTTTAAAAGCTAAATAATATACAGAGTTGTGAAAGATTTGATTTAATTAGGAACCTCCTCGTTGATGAGCCTGATGAATGTGAAATGGACTTGTGGAAGAGGTTGGCACAAGGACAGCCTGTCGAAGACGACGAACTCCCACACCTGTCTGTCACTACAAGAGCAGCTGCTGCAGTTGGTGGAGCGCCCTCAGTTGAAACATCAAAACCCATAATTCTACCATGCAAGAAAATAAGACGTGATCAACAGGAAACAGACAAACAAAATAAATCGAGGTCAAAGTACATAGACAGAGATCACAACGAACCCTTTCCATTTTCAAATGTGGTATCAAAAGATGAAGTTTACAATTTACGCAAAGCTTCAATTGAATCTCTTAACAAGGCCCTCAACGAGCGTTTTTCAGAATTAGATCAACAAGCCCATGTGTTATCAAAATTAACGTTTCTAGATACCAAAATGTGGCCGCTTGACATTAAAGGTTTGTTGAGCTTTTGTGTAGAGGATGTCAAATGGCTCTTTGAGCATTTTCGTCAACCTCTCCAAGCAGCTGATGTGGCGAATGAAGTTGATGTTTTGCACTCTGAAAATGTACTATGGGCCAAGACTAACCGAAATATACCTCAAGCCATCAAATTTCTGGCAAATGTTTTACAATCAAGACAAAAAACAAGTATATAGAAGCATATTGCTTGTCGTTGAGTTGTTATTGTGTCTGCCATTTTCAACTGCAGCTGTTGAAAGAGGCTTTTCTTCTGTGCGTCGAATTCTCACAGATTGGCGATCACAGTTAGGGACAAATCTTGTATCTGGTTGCATTTCAGCACTCAGAAGGCCCAGCTCGCAAAACAGTCCTATCGAAATGGTCTAGTCGACAGGGCCTGCGATTCCTTCTTGGGCGCTATTGAGAAAGAATGTGCAAGAGATGGACAGGGTATGTTAACAAAAAGAAGAATTAACAAGATACTGAACGGGTTAGAGGGAAGAGAGCAAGTCTCAGTGAAAGCTTTGTTGGTGTCAGCCCAGATCAAGATCTTTCAAATTATCTGATTGAACTGTCAAACTCTTCACAGTCAGAATCTGAACTTAACACCAATGCTTCAGATCTGTGTGAATCAGATGATGATTTGCACACTGACACTTTTGACAGTGATTAAATCTATGATACTGGACGTCTGTGTCAGCTAAAACAATCATTTTTGATTTACTTTAAAAGCATGAGTCAGGAAAAAAAAACCACAGTTAACTGTTGCAGTTGCGTTGAATCCAAGATAACTTGTGTTGTCTGTAAACTATTCAACTGTTAGCAGTTGAGGTTGTCCTAAGGTTGACCTGGACTGTTTAGTGTACACACCATTAATTTGAAAAATTGTGTTTTCGTTTCAAGCGTGTTAACGGTTAAAGTTGCTTTTAAGCTGCCATGACTTTTTTCTGGACTGGTGGTCTTTTAAACTTTCGTCAGTTTTTATGAATTTAATCTTGAGGATTGTATTTGAGGAGTTTATTAATAAACTGTTGCAAGTCATCACTTTAAAAAGAGGATCAAACCATTTATCGAGGTTTTGCCGTGAGTGTAAATATATTCCCTGGATTCTCGCAAACAGATTAGCGAAATTCTAACCCTGGAATAATAACTTCAAATGATTAAACTCACAAAGTCGCTGAGCCCAACTTAGAGAAAAGAATTACATGTAATATATCAGAGCACAATTGTAATTTGTTTATTCTGCTTTTTATTTCCTATAGGCCCCCCTGGTATTGCCAAAAGGAGACGTTTCCATAAAACAAGAGGTGCCTCGGGCCAAAGTACAATATCGTAAAACACGGAGACTGGCAGGAAAGTGGAGGAAAATGCAACTTACAAGTGTTCTTTGATACCAAAAGAGGTCTCAAATTTTCCAAAATTTAAAGCCCCAAAGCTAATAGGGATTGAGTATCAACAAAAACTCTCTTTTGAAGACTTACGTTTATGGAAGCTTACAGACAGAATCATCGGCGAGGTGTTGTTCTAGGAGACTAGGCATCATATTCATGACTGGCCTTAAGATATAACTTGACTTTTAATTTCTATGAACATTTTCTGATGCAAAAGCCATAATTGTAAAAACCAAATTCTGCACATTTCACAATTCATAAAGAAATCCCTGTCTGAAAACTGCTCCCAAATATTTAAAGACATTTTGCCAACAGATTAGAAAAAGGTGTACAGTTGATCTAACATCATGTACATTTCATATGAATACTCTTGTCTCTTGCACTTACTGTTCTCCATTCTGTGATTGAATTGTTTACCAGTATTGAAATAATTCAATCAAATCTCGATTTTATGCAAAATATATTTTTGTATCTAGAGTGTAGATTCATAAATGAAATTTAACTGAGGTTTTAGTGACAGACCTACAATCTGAAAGGCTGCTTGACTTCCTGAAGTTCCTGGTATATTTTAGTTGGCTGCCATCCTGTTGAATTTTTAAAAATGAGAGCTTTAGATTGGACAGATTTATTGATAGATGCATGCTAAAGATTATTACCCTTTAGATGGTGTCTGCCAAGTTTAATTTAGAAGGGGGGCCAACCTCTTAGCTCGGAGGAAATCCCTGAATCGCTCTGCTGACTGAGTCATAGAGCCCCCCCCCCCCCTACCAAGAGATTAACAAAGTCACTAGTAATACTAGACCATCTCGGCATGCCTAACAACAAAACAAAGTATTGTAAAGCCTCCCAATCTGAATCAGTGAAAGTTCGTACAAATTGGGTACCTTTCATGTTCTGGTATGTGATACCCACAAACCATAGGGAAAATGGCAACCTCACCAAAACTTACTCTTCCATTCATATGAAATTAGCCTTTAGTCCAAGCTCAATTTTTTTTCGCAAATTTTCGTTTAAATCAAACTTAAAGTGCCATTTTTTGTTACCGTAGGTCGTGACTACCTTCGCATAATAGGGTATTCTAAAACTTAGTATAAGTGGCTGTCGCCATCAGGACCCCTTGGGTCTGGGCCAAAGAAACCGAAGATATATTTATTTTCCAGACAATTTGTTGTGAGTGAAAAACTACTCCACATACATGCATCACATTTACAAGGAGGTTTTTGGCTGATAGTCATGTAAGGGGCATAACTCTTGAAATACGTGTCTGAACACATCGATTTTCAATAGGCTTCTTGTACTTGCTGTATTAAACAAATGTGTGAAGTTTTAAAGTTGTAAGTTAAAGACTTTTTTAGATAATGTGTTTACAAGGCTTTTTATAGCAGCGGTAATAAAAGGGGCATAACTCTTGAAAAAAACATCCGAGCGCGTTGATTTTCAATAGGCTTCTTGTACTTGCTGTATTAAACAAATGTGTGAAGTTTTAAAGTTGTAAGTTAAAGACTTTTTTAGATAATGTGTTTACGAGGCTTTTTATAGCAGCGGTAATAAAAGGGGCATAACTCTTGTTGATTTTCAATAGGCTTCTTGTACTTGCTGTATTGAACAAATGTGTGAAGTTTCAAAGTTATAAGTTAAAAACTTTTTTAGATAATGTGTTTACGAGGCTTTTTATAGCAGCGGTAATAAAAGGGGCATAACTCTTGTTGATTTTCAATAGGCTTCTTGTACTTGCTGTATTGAACAAATGTGTGAAGTTTCAAAGTTATAAGTTATAGACTTTTATAGATAATGTGTTTACAAGGACCAATGGACAGACGGACGACGGAGGCAACGACAATACCCGAGGCGTAAAAACTAAAAGCTTTTACCCACTTTCGACAGCGAAAAATAGGCATTTTAAAATGTGGCTTTAGCTACACGATAAAAATTTATACTAAAATAGACTATCTATACTCCTTGATCATACCGTACGATACGGTCGGAATATATTGACTGTCTGAGGGTAAGAACCGTTAACAACAGTGTGTAACCATTCTTTTTGGTATGGAAATGGTCAATGATCATCATCCGACACGGCAAAGTAAACGTAATTTCAGAACAATCCGTTTGACATGTACGCGGGGGGAGTGACTCTGACAGCTATAATCTTCTATTTACTTCCTATAGACAAAAACATCAATGACACCGACTAGAGGTAATTGGTTTCAAGGCTGTGTCGGGTAGATAAACAAACATCGCGCCAGGTGGGGTATGTGCGGCACCAGTTTGAGAGTCCCATGTAGGTCTAGTCTAATATCAGTCATTGAGTGGCATGGCACAAAGTTAAGAAAATCTCATATAAACACAAACGTACGGTATAAATAGCAAATAAAGGTAAACTTTAGACTAGTAGTTACCAAATCCAGAGTGCGCTCATTTTTAACTACTTACGCCCAGGTGCTCATCAGGTCCCCTTTGAAAGGAAATGCATGTACAACGAAATACCACGCGCAGAAAATTTATAACTGTTGTTGAGTGTAAATAGATTGTTGTTTAACCAAGGATCAAATGATCAACGACAGCAGAATGACACCCCTGTAATAATTTTCTTCTGTAATTCTGCGTGAAGGCAAACGCACTCGTGTCTGCCTGTTAGGGTATTTTCATTGATCTATTGTTTTATCGGGGCTTTCTCCATAAAAATTGGAACAAATCTACGCTGCCGCGTCAGTCAACAACATAGGGAATTACACTCACATCAGCCGTACGAGGATACCATCATAACATGTGGAACTGGAAGCCGACCGAGAACGAGGTGTTGAGGGTGAAGCGAGAGATCGGCAATCCCAGAGAGAGATACGCCATCGCAGTTACGAAGGAAAAGCATATCGTTTGACACATGCCAGCTGAATTCGCATGAATCGCTTGGTATTTCATCAAGAATGGCGGGACCATCCAATGTCACATCACCTCCACGAAGAAAAGGCGATCTGATCTGGAACAGGGAGGACTGGAAATCCCTTGTCAGTATTTATTTTCTGGAACTTTGAAGTTTGCTGGGAAGTTGAGGACGATGTTGGAGAGAGCGGAAATCTGGCGCCGCAGGGAAAAGAACTGAATGCCACAAACAATCCCGATCGTACAACATTGGCTGATATTCAGGGTATTAGGTTATTTCGTGAAAAGAATGATAATGTTACATCGTGTAATAAGGTTGTGGCATTCTCAAAGGTTTTCCAAGCTGCTGATCATCAAGCAATGAGAAGGTTAGAAAAGCTTACCCGAATCCAACGTTATTATAGACATTGCTTTCCTGCTAGATAGACGACAATTTAGCAGTTTTTCCAACTGCTGAAGTAGCTACTTACACTTCATTTACTAAGCGTCTCCTTGACGTCCCATGTAGACGGCCATTGTTCAGTCATTGGCTAATTAGACAAAATAATTAAGGCAACATTTAAAAGCAAAAACAGTGCTTTGATCTACCAAAGCCACCCGATAACCACTACTAAAAGAAATTTAAACATCCTAGTTGAATACCACGCGTTAGGTTGTTTTATATATATATATATATATATATATAAAAATACAGATCAAGGCTTAATATTTTCGCTATTAACTGCCGATTTTCAAATAGTGAATTGTTATAAATCCGTGGACAATTTTTATGGTTTTTGAAAGGAAGCATCGTGGTTGGGAATCATGAGGCTATTATGTGGTATTCCTGAATTAGATATGTGACCATTGCTTTAACACGTACACTAATCTTCTGTCGGCTTTACTAAAGTGAACTGATGTTCAGCCAGTATTGTTGTGCAGGCTCACAAAGGAAACATCCCGGCTGGTACACCCTAACCATGAGGCTATTGTGTGGTATTTCTGAATCAAATATGTGATCATGGCTTTAACACGTATAATCTTCTGTCGACTTGACAAAAATGCACGGTTGTTCAGCCGTAAAAGGAAACATCCCAGTTAGAACCTGTGAGGTTATTGTTTGAAATTAAATATGTGAGCATGGTTTTAAAGTCACATGATCTCCCAAAATTCAGCTGCTTTTCGTCACGATTTGGATAATTTGTCAAAAAAACGTATAGTGTAAATAATTAACTATATGAACTTTTTGAACAATTTGATAACATTTTTGTTCCCGCTTTTAAAACCCTAGGTAGCACATACCTGTTGTATAAAAGCTGTGTGGTCGCCCAAAATTATGATTTTCAACAAATTAAAATTGCCACTTTTTAGGTGTAATAAGTGTTTACTGAGCAACCAGCGAAATTACCGACAAGGAGAAAGATTTGTGCCAGGGTTTTACGGAAGGGGGAGCAGCACCTACCAGTCACCAGACAGACCATCCAGGACTACGCTGCAATGTTTTTTTCAGAAGAACGGCCTTGTCATACGTTGTAAGACGACAGCACAACACCTGCCACACAGACATTTTCCACCGAAGAGTTGCGAGAGGACCATGACCTCGAGGACGCCGTCATTTTGAACATGGGCAAGACCCCGTCTACTTCCACCTGGTGCCAGGGAGGACTGTAGCCAAGAAGGGTTGTCGGGATGTGGTGATTAGAACTACGGGTGCTCAGAAACGACACATTACCGTGGCCCTTGCAGTGTGTGCTTCAGGGGAAGCATTGCCTCCCTTGGTGATTTTCAAAGGTATGTAACTACATAAATATACAGAATTTTCATGGGTCTATTGGCCCATTAAAGAGACGTGTTAATCTCCATGGAAAACTGCCAGTAATTTTTAATCTAATGTGAAGTATCTATATTTCCAGGAAAGCGATTTTTGCCAAGGTCCCAGAGAGAATCCATGTGGAGATGCACCCGAACGGATGGATGACCCAGGAAATCATGTGCAGGTGGATTGTGCAGGTCGTTTCACCCTACCCAAAGAGGAGACCATGCATGCTCATTTTGGATTTTCTTCACAGGCTATACCACTGACTCTTGTCAACCAGGAGTTATGGAGGAATAATATCACCCCTGGGATTATTCCTGGTGGTTGCACATCAACGGTAAGAAATGTTTATATTATATATAGCTTATGTATATATATATATTTACATACTAGAATGTATTATATGTAATCCACAATCAAAAATAAACCTCTATTCTGAGAGAATGCTATGGATGAAGTATTCAATATCTACCACAGCAGACATTACTTTTATTATATTGTGAATTGTGTTCTATTTTTGTTTTCGTATTATCTGTTATAGATACCTCTTGAGTAACCATTAACAAGCCATTCAAGCAGCAGCTGCTGCGTAATAAGTGGATGCTTCATCTTAGCCATCTAGTGCATCAGAATCCGGACGCCCAGCCGGCAGAAACTCCTGGAGTGGATTATGGATGCCTGGAACTCCATTAGAACCAATGTGGAGATGATCCGACAATCCTTTGTGGTGACGAGGATTTTGTCAGCACTTGAGAGGGGCGAGGCTGCCAACCAGGCAGCCATGAGACAGCTGGAGAATGGTGAATTTTAGGGATTGACCCAGGAAGATTTGCCTGTTGAGCCTGAAGGCTACGACTCCGACCCCTTTGATGACGAGTAAGCCTAGGCTCCAACAGTTTAGAAAGCTAGTGTTTCTTGTAACCTGTGTAAATAAATAAAAATGTCAATAGTCAAGCTACATGTCTGTCCCCATTGTAGAATAAAAAGTTTACTGTTGATTAAATATGTTTTTTTTTTGGGGGGGGGGGGTGACTTGATATTTTCTTCCTCCTTTTGACCACGTGCGCTGGAGAAGTAAAAGCGAAGCGAAAGAGGACTTTAGGTTTGTGCTCCGTCCGTCAAGTCAGTTTTCCAGACTTTTTTTCTATATGCTTTCAGACATTTAATTGATTTTTTGTATGTTGGTTCACCATGGTGGGTTACAGATCAAGTTTATGTTTTGTTTCGCTCCGTGCATTTTTACTGAAGTAATCGCTCTTGGACTTGAAAAATATCACAAAAATACCAATGTTTTCCGGACTTTTTCTATATGCTTTCAGATATTTAATTGATTTTTTGTATGTGGGTCCACTATGGTGGGTTACAGATCAAGTTTACGTTTTGTTTCGCTGCGTGCATCTTTACCGAAGTATCACCCTTGGAAATATCACGAAAAAAAGAGTTTTCTGGACTTTTTTCTAGATGCTTAAAGCTACTCAATTCTTTTTTTTTTTTGTACATGGGTACACCATGGTAGGTTACAGATCAAAGTTTAAGCGCATTATTTTACGCAGCTATCACCCTTGAACTTACAAATAACAGTTTTTTCTGACTCTTATGCTAGATGTTCACACTCATACAAAGGGTTGATAGTAAGTGAGTACAACATGGTTGGTTACAAATCAAGTCACGTTCTTAGAGTTCTTCAATTTTCTTTTCTCATAATGGACAAATGGATATACTAACATATTCGCGGAGGATTGATACGTAGTCACTGACAGTACTGTAACAGCTAGTGGTGAAACGAATAGTGATTTTCTAATATTCTTTAGAGGTATTCGAATACTATTCAAATATTCGATTCCCTTTTATCAATTTTCATTTTCACTCAAAAATGTAATCTTACCTGTGTACTGTAGAGTAGGGTCAACGCTTTATCATTGTTTTGTTGTTGTTGCAGGCTTCGTGGAGGCAGAGAGCCAAATCTCATACTGGTCAAAGTTTTGAAGAGAATGTTCTACTTCACAGACCTGAACTTGTCTTTACTCTGTAGTCTGTATAACTATTAAAATATCTGCAAACATGTTTCTGTGTTTATTACATTTTTCGCTTTCTCCAGCAGTGATTGTCCGATCACGTGACTCAACATTAGGGATCGTCTACCAAATCTCAGCCTTAACAGTGCATAACCTACAACTGTATAAACCCTAAACGCTTGGTTAATAAAATTCTGACAGTTTTGGCAATGCCATGGTCGATCAGACAATGCTCGTGTTCATTTAAATGTCCTTGATTGGTAAATTAATCAGTGAACCAAATATCAGTTTTCAAGTATAGGCCTATAATAAATGTATTGGTACCCTAGACAGAAAAAGAAAATAGCTAACAGAAGTAGGCCTATCTTTAATTTACAAACCCTTGTTAAAAGTTATAACCAGTAGGCTAATTCAGGCTCGTTCAAGAAAGAAATATATCTTTTATTTCAATCAAAATACAGGGCAATGTATGTATCCACTGCTGTCAGCCAAACCATTAACGTTAAAAGAAAAATGACACAACGGTCATCTAGACCGAATTTGAATTTTGAAACTCAAGGCAACAGCCAAGACAAAAGTTACAAATCAATACAAATAATATCCACGGATGCACGTGTTTGAGTTATATGTTCATGGATGTTTACTGGCAAGGCGGGTAAGTTAATAGCGTCCGTTTCTTGGCACTTTTCTTGGTTACTGTATTTCCAGTGGCCGAAAAAATGCGCTCAGAAGGAACTGAAGTTCCAGGTACTGAAAGATACTTTTTAGCTAAAAGTCCTATGTTAGGAAATCTGGAATGATTCGTTGCCCACCAGTCAATTGGATTTATGTCATTATTAGCTCTCTCAGCCTGGTAGGCCAATAACTCTAAATCACTGTCTACTGTTGACAATGCACTGCTGGTGGCGTCTTATAATTCTCCCATTAGGAACTGCATTGTTTCATTCGTTTTGTCCAGCTTACTTTTCTTCACAACTGTTTGTGGCCTTTCAGTTTGGGGATCTTCCGTTTGTGTAGGGCTCATCAAGGGCAGCTGCAATTATGTATGGCTAGCCCTTCTGTAAATCGGCTGTGACGACCTTCTTAAACTCTTTGATTTGTTTACTGTCTGTTGGCAACACTCGTAGATGGTTTTTGATCAGACCTGTGACAATCCGGTAAATCATACTCAGGGTAGTTAATTCTTCCGACCCAATCACAGACGTTGCCATTTGAAGAGGCTTCAAAACGGGTGTTATTTTTTCTATGGTCTGCCAAATCTCGTCGCTGAGTTCCAGCGGCATGGCGTCCGATCTCGTGATTTTACTATCTTGAATCACTGCAAATATTGCCAGGCGCTGTTCAATTAAACGGTCAAACATAAACCTTGAAAAGCCACCATTTAAGAGAAATAATCTTGAGTGTGGTATAAAACATCCATCAATCAATCTATAAATGCAACTGGACTTTAGGTTTCCTCAAATCCAAGTCAAAACATTGATCTTAACATGATCGGATAAATTAATTTTTTTTTTAAATTTATTTCCCATACCTGGACTGTAGGAAGTATAATAATCTGTAGAACTAACTTTACCACAATTTGTTTGGTTCATGACCTTTTTAAATTTTTCTATTGTATTTCAGGACAAATTTGGGATGTTTCATACATTTTTTGAGCATTTTATGTTCAATTTGATGAAGAAAGCGTGGTGGTGATGCATCTGTGTACAATAACATTATCTTAATGTACCACTCCAGCATTTCCAAAGGATTGGAACAACGAGTTCTGAATGAATTTCCCAAAACCAGTAGCACCATTCAATGCATTATTTCTACAATTGCATTTGGAATGGGAGTCGAACTCCAGAAGTAGACATGCCAATTCATTGGGGAGCAAGTAAGAAGGGTCCTCTGTTATATGCAAGATATAGTAGAAAAGGGGAGGCATTCTTGTATGCATGCTCACCTGACAAGCGTCTAACAAATGAAGACATGCTGCATCTTTGCAAATGACATACCAAAAGGGGAGGGTGAATCTGCTAGAAAGATTGACATTTAAAGGTATGGATTTGTCCTGCCTGAGGTCTATAGAAGAAAGGCAGAAATGTTCTCGTCATTGTGATTCCTGTTGTATTTGCAAGACGAAATGCCCATGCAAATGACACCAGTTAAAAAAAGTGAAGTTGTTTTATATTATATTCTTTTTATTTCTTCCTCGTGGGAACCCACTGAGAGTGTGTTTGCTATCGTCAACTGACAAGTCGTGTTTTTGTGTGTTGACGTAACGCCTGCATATCTATCGTGTGGGTCACTTTCATTATAATTTAACTGTCTTTCTATCAAAAGACTAATAAGTGAATTATGCTTGGAAAAAACCCAAGATCTAAACTAAATTTTCTGGCCATAACTATCTGTTCACGTGGCGTACATTTCAGGCACGGGCCTAAAATGTCGGCCTCGAAACAGCCAAGTACAAGCGGCGAAACTATTAAACCTCAAACAAGAACTTCTAAAAGAAGCACAACAAACAAAAAGCATAACTCGGAGACTGATGGCTTATTGTTTCCTATCCATAAAAGGGAGGCCGACATGAAGTCGATGCTGTTATTGTCAAACCGTTTGAGTCTCAATTGAAGGTCTGCAGCCCTGTTTTATTGTTTGTTATTTTTTGCAAAATGTGCAAAAGGAAACTATCGAACAAGTCAAAGCAGTTGTGGCAGCAAATATGAACATTTCTGGTAGAATTACCACAATGGAAAAATTGTGCGAAACTGCGGCTGCAAAGAGCCGATCAAATCAGTCGTGTTATAAGGAGCTGTTGAAGAAAAGTTCAGCACTCTAGCTGCGATAAGAGCTCGGAAGACAATGATAGAGGACAACCTATGTAAAGATTGCGATGCGGTCGGTGCATCTGAAAGCGGTGAAGGCCAAATTGACGATCTTGACTCTGAGTTGACGATCTTGACTGAGTTACAAGGTGAAGAAATCACCAGACTCTAAATAAACGGCAGATTTGCCGAACTTATTGACCCCCTGTCTTACTGGAGAATGAGTGGTGACAGAGTCAAGGATAAATTTGAAACCTTTAAGGAGGCCTGCGAATGTCAAGTTCCTTAAAGAAACTACAGATCCGATAAATTAATTTGATGGAGAAAGCGTGGTGGTGATGCATCTGTGTACAATAGGATTATCGAAATGTACCACTCCAGCAATTTCAAAGGATCGGAGCAACGAGTTCTGAATGAATTTCCCAAAACCAGTAGCACCATTCAATGCATTATTTCTACAATTGCATTTGGAATGGGAGTCGAAGCTCCAGAAGTAGACATGCCAATTCATTGGGGAGCAAGTAAGAAGGGTCCTCTGTTATATGCAAGATATAGTAGAAAAAGGGAGGCATTCTTGTATGCATGCTCACCTGACAAGCGTCTAACAAATAAGGACATGCTGCGTCTCTGCAAATGACTTACTGAAAGGGGAGGGTGAATCTGCTAGAAAGATTGACATTTAAAAGGTATGGATTTGTCCTGTCTGAGGTCTATGGAAGAAAGGCAGAAATCTTCTCGTCATTGTGATTCCTGTTGTTGTATTTGCAAGACGAAAAGCCCATGCAAATGAAACCAGTTAAAAAAAGGGAAGTTGTTTTATATTATATTCTTTTTATTTCTTCCTTCGTGGGAACCCACTGAGAGTGTGTTTGCTATCTACTAACTGACAAGTCGTGTTTTTTGTGTGTTGACTAACCGCCAACACATCAATCGTGTGGGTCACTTTCATTATAATTTCAGTGTGCCTATCTAGCTTGTTGGTCACAAAAGGCTAAGTGAATTACTGCTTGGACAAAACCGAGAACTAAACTGAATTTGCTGGTCATAACTATCTGTTCAGCTTAGCCACATGGCGTACATTTCAGGCACAGGCGTAAAATGTCGGCCTCGAAACAGCCAAGTACAAGCAAGTGGTGAGACTATTAAACCTCAAACAAGAACTTCTAAAAGAAGTACAACAACCAAAAAGCCAAACTCGGAGACTGAAGGCTTATTGATCCCTATTAATAAAAGGGAGGCCGACACGAAGTCTGTTGTTATAGTCAAACCGGTCGAGTCTCAATTGAACATCTGTTTTATTTGCCGACCCACTTAATACGCTTTCTCTTAATCATGTGGAAACGGACACCCTTAATATGTCTGTTAAGCTTGCCGCAGACAAGAGCTATCAGCTGAGGTAAATTCCTCTCTAGGAAATTTTCTCAGCTGTTAGCTCGGCGTGTGCGGGGTGTTTTTAATGAATTTCTCGCCTCGCAAAGCCTTGAGACAAATCTCTATAATGTTGGATAATTTCCACCTCTCGAGATAAAAATTTGACCGTGTGCGGGGCACTGAGCTATCACCTCAGAAATGAAAAAGATAGGCCAGCCAATCAAAACGAGAGATCGTGTCACCTGGTACACTATCTGAAGACATCCATTTTTAACAGACTATTTGTGTATATTTTTAAGATTATATTTGTTGAGTAATTTACAGAGACTGTGAGCTGCCCAAATATAAGGGGAAAACGGAATTAGCTAATTGTTTGTAATTTTTACCAATGGTAAGAAATTCTTCACTTATTATTTGTCAGTATTTAAAGGGGCATGAGCTGCCAAAATGTTGATATTTTGACGTTAAAACAGAATGTTGAAATTATTGACTATTTTTCTCAAGACGTATAATTCAGAAGCTTTTTAGTGCTTCTAATCTCCAAAATGTACGATAAAGTATTGTTTTGAACTAACTTTGGCTTAGAATGAATGAATGGTCGTCCCGGTTATTTAAATTTTGTTTACTTTTCGAACACGTTTTCGGTGCGTACAGGCCACATACTGTATAGATTTTCCTCAATCTAACGCCAATCTTTTAGTTTTTCGATGGCCTTCAAAGCCTCTTACTGTCGTGACGATCAGAAATTATGAAAATAGTGTGAATTTCGGCAGCTCATGCCACTATAAGCAAATTTTGTCCGTTATTAGCACTCATCTTCGGTTTGTACGGGACAACTAGATTTACCTGTAGTTTTTATTTCAACGTCAATTTAGGCCTTATGACAATTGGAATGTATGAAAAAAGTCCGAATTAATTTTGGTAGCTTCTTTAAATCCAGAATGCTTGATATTGTATTGTGTTGTATAAAATTGATTTGTAAACTTGAGTAAATATAAGCTTGAAATGCGCTAGATACGTTAATATTTGTTCATCTCAATATTAATTTGCAAATAAAATATCATATAGAGCCGTCTGTGTATATTTTATTTGAGTAGAATCATCCGCCATTTTCCACCCACAGCCATGTGATATTTTCATGAGTTTTCTGTCTGATAATTGTTGCTTGAAGGTTGGACTGAATTAAATATGGATTTAATAAGAAATGATAAGGCTTCATGACTGATCTCATGAACTGTTAATCAAACCCACTTTGTCGCTGTTAAGGCCTGTAATGGGTTAGTTACGTAACAAGATTAAGATTAAAAAACTGTGACCGCTAACACCTGGGTTGTTAATATTTCTACTCAGCTAATTGGAGTTTTGCTTGCTGAATTATACGTGGAATGCAATTCAGCTTTTCATCTGGGGACAATAATATTATCTACCAAAAGTGTCTTGTTTAAATGAGTACTGCGTTGAATGTTTGCAAAGCGTTGATTGGTTGGAGAGTCAGCCATCTAACCACTCCAAATGATCGACTCAAAAGATAACCTTCTCACAGTGAGAAATCGGGCCAGCGCAGAGAAGCGCACAAACTCTGCTTTAACAAGGTCGGAATACGAGAAAATTTTAAAGTAAATTTTTATTCCTGAGTTCCTGACACAGTATAAAATGTTCCAGTTATATACTTAGCGCCATTAAAAACGCACGACCCAAAGAATGTAAAATATTTTGCGAAATGTAAAGTGTAAAATATTGTAAGTTCTCTTAAATTGAAGAATAAGGCATTGGTCACAATGAGACAAAGAATTGACAATATGTGAAACCCTGGTGACTTTTATTCCTTGCAAACAAATCATTGATACAGAAATTGAAGGTGTCCTCATTCAATAATAGGTATGTCCACCTCGGGCATCAACGCAAGCAGTACATCTGCGACGCAAGGACCTGATGAGTGTGGCTATTCTGTGCTGTGGGATCCGGTCCTGCACTACCTGGATCTGATGATTTCGAGCCCATCGTAAACGGTTTTGGCGTGCGGCGGGTGTCAATATGGGCCCTCGGTAGGGGATGTGTGCATGCATCTGTTGGAGACGGCGTCGGATGGTGCTGAGGCTTACCCTGGGCCTTCCAATTTCCACTGTCTCACGAGCAGTCTGTGTCGCGGTGCGAAATCGGTCATGTGTGTGCAACAAACCGATGTACCGATCCTGGCGGGCTGTAGTAACTCTTGGCTGACCAGGGCGTGGTTGGTCTGCAACATTGCCAGTTTCATGTTCCCGGATTCTGAGGCAACTAATTGTGGAGGGATGACACTGCATGTGATGTCCTACGGCGGCACAACTGAGACCCGCCTGTAACATGCCACGTTCCCTTTGTTGTGTCGTAAGTTGGGGTATGGTAACGTTTTCCGATTTTTTTTTTCTCGTCTTTATGCTGAGCTTCGTGTAAAGTGTTGAACCCACGACAAATGAGCCCTGAAAGCTGTTCTCAGTGACGGTGAAACACTCAATGGACGTTATTAGAAAATGTTGCGTAATGTTCACGACAGGCGCGTCGAGAAACACCACAGTTTATCCAGTTATTGCAACTCGAACTAACAATAAACAACAAAACGTAAATGGCCAATAGCCTTACTGGGGTAGAAACATAAAATTCAACCGTGCGTTTTTAATGGCGCTAAGTATATAATATCTGGGGAAAAGGCTGTATAAGCGAAATGTAAAATTTGTGAAAAACATTGCGAAAAAATAAAAAAATGCTAGATGGCATATTGATTCTGACGGAGACTGGTGAGCCAACTCGTAAAAAGCAGAAGACTCTTGATACAGTTATGGGGGGCGCAAAGTCACAGGCCAAAAAATCTCTAAAGCCCCTTCTGACAGCAAGCTTATTTATAGGTAGGAAAGAAAACCATAGAGTGAATTTCCAGATTTACTGGAAACTTGTAACGAAATGGGGCTAGACAAGTTAACAAGAGCTTTTATAAACGACAAGGCAGCAAAAGTCTTCAACCATATAATAGCCCAGCAGTTGAGAAATGAACTTGGGGACTCGGTGGCAAACTCTCATTTTTTCAGCTGGCTGGTGGATGGAAGTGCTGCAGCCAAACGGCGGCTCACATACAAGGCTGAACTCGTATATATAAGAACAGCAGAGAACCTACAGCCAAAAACAGAACTGTTTAGTTTCAGTCCAATGAAAGCTTATGGCTCTGTCAACTCAGACAATCCTTTGCACCCTGCATTTAAAGAACTGGCAATTTTAGCGAACTAAGATTTTGAATTGGAATTGTTTTATACCGATCATGTTGACACAGTACAAGAGACTGTGAAATTGGTTCTGGAGATATCTTGTAGACAAGCCCAAGTTGACGGACGACGGATAGCATAAGAGTATGTTCTCCCAACTTATGTTGGGGGAGACCTAACATAAGAACTTTCAGCTGCTACCAATCTCAGAAATGTACGGTAATGGAGTTTTTATAAGCATCAAAAACCCTCAAATGTAAGAGTACATTTACAGTATATTGCATTTTTTTCTATTAGTGTTAGGCTTGGCCTAAGATTCGTTTTGGATCCACGCAGAGGAACAAAGACACATAATTCCGTTGCGGTGAAATTTATTTTTCCGTTAAGGAAAAACCGTTACAAAAGCCATGTGGTGATCCTCATGCTGGCAACTATAATCCAAGGAAGATGCCAAATACAAAGATGTAAAAGGAAGAAAAGACAAACAGAAAAAGGAAACTTAGGGGAGATAACTCCAGTCTACAACAGACACAAAGAATATCCATTAGTTGTAGAAATCTGGAGAAGACTATTTCCGACATGAAAAAAATCACCCCTGCCGCCGAAGAGCGCTCTCTTCACCTGGAACGCTATTCTAGAAATTTTAATTTGTTCTTTTTTTGACTGGAGGAGAAGGAGGGCGAAAAGTGGGAGGAAACTTTATCCTTTATTAATAACAAACTTCAAGTAGAAGCCCCTGAAATCGAGCTGTGCCATAGGCTTGGGGCTAGAAAACCGGGAAATGTGCGCCCCATAATAGCAAAGTTTTTTTATCGAAAGCAAAAGTCTGAGATTTTCCTTGCTGGCAGAAAGGAGTTGAAACAAAGTTGGGTGTATGTGAAGGAAGATATTCCAAAAGAAGACCTAGAGAAAAAACGAAAACTATCGGATGTGATGAACAAGGCTTGGCGTGAAGGGCGCAAGGTACAATTCTGTGAAGGACACCTTTACATCGACGGTAAAATGTTTGAATAAAATGTTTCGCTGAATGAGAATCAGTGCATGAATATTGCGTGTACAGTTACACAACAGTGCACCAAGCTAAATTTCTGCCGATTTTAATGTCTTTTATTTGGACTGAAGACGAGACAGTAAATCATTAACTAATTGTTTTTAAATTTTAAAATTGGAATTTTGCCTATACTATTAAGGCCTACTAGTGTAACTAAGTTTACTTTTTATTGATTATCAATGAAAAGCAAAAGGTTTCTATGAGCTGAAGACAGTGCAAAACCTTTTGATTTGAATAAAGTGTTTCGTCTTTTGAATTTCATATGATCGATGAAAAAAGTAAACTGAAAATAAGTTCAGCTTTGTACAAATGTGTGACTTTCTGCGCAGTGTCAAGTATTAGTCCTGCGCATCAGCGTGCTTCACATAGCAACGCAACAAACTAAAATGTTGACCAGATCTCCCTGTCGCACTATTTTGGAAGTAACTGTGACGAATGCAATGTGGCACAACCATAGAATGAAGGGCAAATATGGCCAACGGATGGCAGTGACCGTCACTCCACAGTAACAGATGAGAACGGGGATCACAAGGCCCGTTCCTCTCAACTGCAGACAGATTTGGCAGCAATGTCGTCATCAAGACGAACCGACCGCGTGTGGGGGCGAAAAGAGAAAATTCTAACAAGTTTTGCAGTCAGAAGATGTTGTTAAAAACAAAATGTTTTGCACAAGCTGCATAGATGAGGGACACAATAACGCCTCTGCGAGATGTTCAATCATTAAGACCTGCAAATTCGAAAGACAGGTGCAGGGAGTTGTCAAATCTGAATCTTATAACACTGTGTTTTGATTATATTTGCTACCAAATTCATTAATCTTTGTTTTCTTCAAGATATTTAAAACTCCTATGCTATTATTATCTAGTCAACTATTTACACTTTAGGGGCTATAAAGTTTAGGTATTTTTTTCTATTTTGGTTTTATGTTGTTATAAAAAAATAAAGTTATTTTCAAGAAACACATGATTATCTCAAGAAAATTTTAGTCATGGAACAGTTCAATACTGTTAAATAGTGACAATGATATGGTTATGACTATACTAGAAATCCATTCACCCATAGCTTACTTCTGGCAGTAGTATACCATTGCCACATTTGCATTTCAGTTTGGCTAAGTCTAAGACGTTAGTCTTATCATTTTGAGTAACAAAATTAATTCAAACAAACTTGTTTAATTTGATCTTGTTCAATGTTTACTCAGCATTCACTTTGGTGAAGTTGTGTTTTCAAGATTTCTGAGATAAAGTTGGATTTTTTTAAATGTTTTATGGTTCTTTTTTAGAAAATCATAATTTCGAAATGATCATAAATTGTTGACTACCGTAGAGTGGGGTGAAACTGGCCATCAAGGGTTCATTTCAGATTTAAGTCCGCTTTTTACAATCAACCACTTGACCCACATTTGAAAATGAGGCTCTGATAAAGTTTCTCGAGGTGCCATTTGTGAATTTTCTCCTTCCCTTGTAAGTATACATTCTCTTAAAATTTTGATAGCAAAATATGTTAAATCAAGAAGTGGCCAAACTTTATGTAGTGCACTAGTCGTATTAAATACTATGGAATTCGTTACTTGACCAATAACTCACTATAAATGTGGGAAAATAAAAACATGTGATTTGCAACCCTCATGGCTTTGACCTAGATTTCAAACTGCTTTAATCACTGTGGGGTGGAGTTGGCCACTTCATTGAGGTGAAGTTGGCCGGGGGCCAGGTTCCCCCCCTACATTATGGAAGTACTGCAATATGGTGCAAACACATGTTAACTACCTAATACATAGCCAGAGACAAGCTTAAAAAAAAATACAATGTCCCCCGTGCCACTGTCCAGAACAAAATCTCTGGTAAATTCCCTCTCAAACACGGAGGACAGCCAGTCTTCACTGAGGAGGAAAAGTTAGCATTTGCTGATCATTTGTTGACTGTCTACATGGGGTTTTCCAATGGATTTTTATATGCCCGACTTAAAAAAAGTCCGTCGTATTATGGTATCACCAGCGCCGTCCGTCCGTCCCGGATTCCCTTCCGCTCCATAACTTGAAGAGTTTTAATCTAATCTTTACAATTCTTTCACAACATATACCTTGTGGGTAGAAGGTGTGTCATGAACCATGTATGACATCGTCAATTGCATAATGTGGCTTCTACATTGGATTATGTAGTATTCTGTCTTGGTCTATATCTTCGTTCCCTTCCGCTCTATAACTTGAAGAGTTTTGATCCGATCTTGACAATTCTTTCAGAGTATATACCTTATGGGCAGACGGTGTTTCACGTACCATTTTTGACATCACCTGTTGCATAATATGGCAGCCCTATTGGATTATGTAATATTCCCTTTCGGCTCCAGAACTTCTTTCGTTTTGATATCTCTCCAATTCTTATAGGTAGATGATGTGTCGCATACCAAATTTGATTTGGGTACACATATTTTTTGTCTGTTTTCAAGAGTTTTTTTATCAGAAATGTGTACCTGATGTTTAATATATATATATATATATATATATGAAAAACGAAAAGAAATGACACTGACAACTGACATTTCTTTTCGTTTTTCATATTTAATCCTGGGCAGATAATATATATAGATAAAATATATATTAAGATATATCAATGCTTTTTTGAGTACACTTGGTCCAGAGTAATACTGGAAGCCAATTAATTTATACATTCTGAGACTGTTTTCTTGGATAGTTTAATGACTATGTGCACTATAATAACAAAAAAAGACCATTTTCCCACGTTATTACCCATCTGGTATTTATCAGAGTCGCTGTTTAAATAGAGATAAGGGGACAATGACATCCATTGAAGTACCACACAAGGTTTGTATATTTACACACCATCATATCTGTGGTCAGCCTGAAGATTGTTTGCTTTGTACTAAAACTATTTCAGCCAAGTCCAATAGAACAGTGTCCCAGTCAAAACTGTTAAAATTCAAGAATTGTAAGCTATTGTATTTATTGCTCCTTACCAATTATAGAACATAACAGCAATGTCAAAACAGTCACAATATTTCAGTTTTTGCAATTAAAATGTGATTGAAGTTACCTGAACAGATAATATATGTGTATTATAACGTACTGGTATTTAGTTGCAGCTTCATCAAATTCAGAAAACAAAAACTTCTAATGTGAACAAGAAATTCGAATCGATGAAATTAAAACAAATGTTATATTAAATGTAAAGTTGTTAATTGTAGCGGTTCGACTTTGCCACGGTGGGCGTATGTTCAGTTTACTAAAACTCTCGTTTTGATTTCAGACTGACAGTGAAAAGATATTTGGAAAAATGTAATCGACAAATCCCCAAATTCAAAAATAATCTACATGTGTACCAAGCAATGACTGGGTTCGATCATTCCTGAAACGACGAAAAAATCTGCTCTCTCTGCGTTTTTGTCATAACATAACGACTAAACGAGCAGATGTTTCACCAGACACGATAATCTAGTATTTAGACAATCTGAAAGACACCCTTGCCGGCATTCCCCCTGAAAACATAATGAATTATGATGAAACAAATCTTTCTGATAACCCCGGGAAGAAGAAATGTCTCTTTCGCCGAGGTGTCAAGTACCCTGAAAGAGTTGACGGAGCTGTATGGATCAGATTCTGCTGAAAAATTGAGTGCGACAGAAATGAGGCGTTATTAAGAAGTGGCTCACATACATTTAAATCTATGCCAGCGTGATGACAATACAACTTCAACCTTTTTTCAGTTGCAATGGGAAACCTTGCAAGACGAAGTATTAATTTGTTTTTGAAATAATCATTTATGACTGGTCATGATGGTTAATTTCTAATCATCTTTAGACCGCTAAATTTAGTGACATTAACTGAGAATGATTTCTACATGGATGTAGAAATGTTTAAAATATGTCAAAAACAACAAATGGTGGACCTGTAGTTATGGAAAATCATATGCTTAGTGTAGTTGACAACTCATGCCAGGTTATTAAGGTGACCTATAATCTAAAGAGTACTAAAGTATGGTGGCTGATTTGTCCCAAGTCTTATTCTGAGAAACTTTGTGTTTTCTTATTCACGCCTTGATTTGACCAAGCTATTGTTTTTGAGTTTTCGCAGCGATAACAGTTTTTAAATAGCAATCGAATGCAAAAACTAGAAATAAGCCAATAGCGCTCTTTTTGTGCCACCACAAGTGGCTTGCATGCGCTTAGTCTACACTTCAACCCTGAACAGGCTGCTTTCGTTTTCGAAAAACAGAATAACTTCAAATAGGCTACTGTAAGTTTTAGTTCATTCATCTGAGTAATATGATATGCCATATGGCTCTTAGTCGTCAGTGATAGGAAGTTAATATGTTCCATGTTATCGGTTTATTATATTATTGACATAGTACGCATATCTGTAGATTACTTCCGTCCTCTCCACATTCATTTTCTGTTGAAACGGTAATTCACGGAGGTCCGATGGCTTTCGCTGAGATATGTAACAGATTTAAGGACAACACCGTGCTACAAAGTCTGATCAGTATTGTATGTATTTTGCCAAATGGAGAGACAGAAAAAGCCCAAGACGTCGGGGGTGTTCTAAGAGACACAATCACAGAATTTTGGAATGAGTTCTATAATAGCTGCACAAGTTCCCTCCCATAGACCTGACTTGAGGTGAAGAATGGAAAGCGCTCAGCAGAATTTTAGCGTATGGTACTGGCCTTTTTGTTATCAAAGGTTTTTTTAAAGCATTGTATTTTCCAGGATATGCAAATTTCAAACGAAATTAAGTAAGATTTCTTAAAATTTGTCTCCCCTTCCGATGAACAAGTCAAGTCTTTCAAAAGGCGTTAAAGTCATCTGACGACCTACTGGAGGCTCTGGACTCTCACGATTGTAAAACGATTGCAAATCAAGAATATTTTGAAAAGCTGTTTTATTAGAAATAGCACTTAAGGAAATAATTCAAACCCCTTCATATGTCAGTGACTGTTGGCGCGAAACACTTTTGAGAATAAGGATTACTACAAGCTCGCTGCAAAATCTGTACCATCAATAGCAAAGTCGTTCGCTTTTTGGAATTGACCGGACCCACTGAAACAAACGAGTCCAGTGAAACTTTTAGCCATTGAAACGATACGTTAAAGAACTAGATGTGCACAAATAAGGATTATTTCTCAAATTTTGTACAGGTTCTGATCCTGTGAACACAAAGATAACCGTTGAGTTGGTACCAAGAAAGGACCAGAGAGGCGACCTATCGGACACACCTGTGGGTGTGTTTTACAACTGGAAAACGATTTTAATAGTTACATGGAGTTCAGAAGTGAATTTAATATTCTTGAAAGTGGCATTTGGATGTAGAATAAGATTAGCATTTGACTTGATTGTTTATAAGAATCACATTGTGTCGGCCGGTTGACAAATAAGTCTTAACATGCCACTTTAACAAGCAGTTATGATGAGTATTTGGGCAAGATGTGTACAATTTTGTTTGACACTCGTTTTAATAAAAAATATCAGCATTTTAGCAGGTTGTGACACTAAGTTTTTTTTCTTAGCAAATTATCTCTTATTTGTTGCAGGTCTGTTTGTTGTTTTTTTTTCTTCTAGAAATAAGATCATTTCACGCATTATCAAAGCATTGTTTAACTCAAAACCAGCGTTTTATTAGACAGTCTATATTGAGAACAGCCCATTGGTGTAAGTTGCGCCATAAATGTAGACATTCTTATATAGAACCTCTTACAATTCAAAGCAGAAAACGAGGTTTGGCCAACGTAGCTGACTGGGTACATTGTTGGTTAATGCCCTATGATGGTATTTGTTTATTTTTAGAAATGCCTTTTCCATATGTTATTAAAATGATATTTATGATTACTAAGATATAACAAGCTCAGGGGCCGGTTGCACAAAGGTGCATTATGCTTAAGTCTGACTTGTGACATCACAGTCAAATTCCTTTGTGACTCCTCATATTTAAGCCTGACTGAAGCCTTATACAGTTTTGTGCAACCGGCCCCAGAACCTTGGGTAGCCATGAACACAATGGCAAAATTGTGTGAATGTCGTATTGCTTTTTTAATTTAATAGGCCTTATACATTTGTTAATCTTCATATAGATGTACACAAATTTTTGGGCCAATTTAACAACTGGTTCTGTGGTAAGCATTGGTCTGGATGACGTTGGGTGAAAACCCAAATTTAGCGTTTTTAAAAGAAAACAAAACGAAAAAAAAACTGATAATTTTCATGACGGTATCACCAAACAAAGGACAATTGTCGAAATGTTGTACAGATCTATCGCTGTACATTTTAAGTTAAAATATTGTTGGATAAAATGGAACAAACAATGGACATTAGTCATGAACAGTGAAAATTATCATATTTGTCAATTGATACACTGGAGAATCGTTTTCCACAGCACAGGCTTTAAGTTGTGAACAAATTCAAAGTTTCGTTTTCCTTTTTTTAGTGTTTTTGAAACAGAACTTTTATTATCTAGTTTACAGTTGGACTTACTATTTTGTGTGAGTCTTTGAGGTGTTATTTGATGCTTGCTTGATTAGTTTTTCTAGAGGCTACTATGAGGGTGTCATTTTCAAGGCCAAGATTTCCGGACACATAACTGTTTCATTATAGGTTACATGATACAGTTTCATTTCCCATTTGCGGTAATGTTAACGTTTTGAGTTGTGGCTAATTACCTAAATCTCGTTAAGACTTTTCCTTACCATTTTCAAATAGATCAACACATGAGAAATCCTTTACAACCAAATAAAGTTGACATATTGCATGCCGGTTTCAAGCTACACACAATTTAACATGGTTACCGCCATTTTGACAGTTTTAGGCTTACTTATTCTAAGCCAAACCTTGGTATTTTCAAAATCGGGTGAACATTAAAAAAACACACACAAAAACCTGTTATCAGGCATTGATTGAAAGCTTAAAGTATGTACAGTAGACCTGCGTTAGTTTCAATCCAATATTCAAATAACCCAGATACCAAACTATCACTATGTAAGCCACCTCCTAGCTCCAGCATAACCGAAGTCAATTTTCATTGGCCGAGAAAACACAAACTGGGTGTTGTGACCTGTATCAATAAACTTTCAATAAATTGACAAGTTGTGCCTAAATACGCCTTTGCTTTGAACATAGATCTGAAAAATGGAACAAATATATGGGTATAGATTGTTAAGCTATGCCTTTTATGAAAAAGTGTCAAAACTAATACACGGGATCCAGGGTTTGCTTGCGCTAGAAATGCCCGGATCTTGCGAGTAAAAAAAAAATGGTCCCACTTGTGATAATGTTAAATTGACAGTTTGGTTGTGATCTATATAGCCAAATGTCATATGGTTTCTATTGATATTGTGAATACATTTAAAGATATGTCACTGTGCTAATTGTCTCTGGCAATTATGATGCTTTGGCGATATTTTAATGGGTAATTTAACTCGAAAAATCATCGTATGTAAATGAGATTTGACCAACAAATTCCTTTTTTATTCAACTGTGTTGCTACTTTAAATCTAACAATTATGGATAATTTAAATGATATGTCACTCAGCAAGATATACACACAAGAAATGTTTTGAACGTTATATTTTATTGAAGTAAATACTTTTAAAAAGGAAATAATCTGAAAACACAAAAACAATAATGGCAACAATACAGGGATAATTCAGAAGCATGAAATTTTAACTCATTCGGTACCACAGCTCAGTCCTAGGCTCTGCCTCACACATCGTTCTCGGCCTCAGTCCCACAGCCGTAGCAGCCCTGCCAAATCTACAGTCGCTTATATTACGTAAATTGCTATGTTATTTTTGTCAAATATCAGTTGTAATTGACATTAAAATAAAGTCTGATTTCTGGGCTGGCCAGTCGTGTTTTTAGAAATACGGTACGCCAACCACCGAAAAATATAATGGGATTTAAATTTAGATTTTCACAAAAATAAACAAATATAAAAATTCACAGACTAGAAATATACACCACCTATCAAAAGTTGGAGAAAACCAGGGGAAAACGCATTTGATTAACGAAAATAATATATAAGATGCAAAATGGTAGTTGATATTTAATATTATAAACTTAGCAGAACGAAATTCCGAGGAAATAAGCTCGTAAAATTAATTTTAGAGTAGCGGTCAATGGCAATAAACTGAAGTCAGTTACCGGCCGCCATTTTATGTAACTCGTAAACAAGTCGCAGCACAAATCAATTTTCGACGGTAGGATCCTCACCTCTTAGGTGATCGAATAAAACATGGTTCAGACTACTGTAATCCAACAGAATTTACCACCAAGATTCCAGGTTGAATTTTTCACAGTAAGATCCTAAAAGTACAGAATTTTAACGAATCCATCGGACGGTTTGTTTTCGCACGTTACTGTCAACTGAATATTTCATCGCGTACAAAAATGACTCCACTTTCAGTGAAATTTTATGTACAGGAACTCGGAAACGAAGATTACAACTGGAAGAAACTATTGTCTTTAGTCACCGATGATTCGTTTGGTTTTTGATAATCAGCAATTGAGAGCGAAATAACGAAGTACAAGCGGTTTATAAAATAGTCAGCAGTTCACGCCTCGGACAATTTGCCGCCTTGACCGGAGTTGAACTGCGGGCCGCATTATATGGATAAAGTAGGTCACTCACTGTGCAGCTTGTCACACACAGCATTCATATAGCGGACTCTTTAATATGCTTGTTCCGGGACCCGCTGTCAGCTCAAAATGGAGCTTGTGTAAAGCCAGCAAGAGATCGACTAAACACCAGTCAGAAAATATATCCGATATATTATTTTCGGTACAGTCAGATTATAAAAAACAAAGAAAAGTCTACGCCAGATTCATAAGTGTTTATCCAGTTTAAATTTGGGCGATGTCGGCTTTTGCAAATATCGATAATATCTCTTTGAACACGACCGTTTTATCGGGCAACTTGAGTCATATTGGCAGTAAACAAAATTACAAGCCGTAAGTTTTGCATGATTTCTCATCCTTTTTACGGGCGAAACTTTTATATTTTAGCGAAAAAAAATGTTCCCAACATATAAAGAATACACAAAAGTAAATATTTATTTGGTTTATTAACGGGTAAATACAAAATTTTGCGAAATGAAAGAGTCAACAGGAGTCTGTCGCCAAAAGACGTCAGTGGGATATAGGCACTGAATATCGCGACGTCTTTTGGCGACAGTGGTACTGAGGCAGGCTTTCACAGCGACGTCTTTTGACGTCTGTGGTACCGAATGGGTTAAATAGAAAAAAATCGATCGAGAGTTGTCTGTTGTGATGCAACGGTGGTTAACGTACGCAAATTGTCAAAAAACCGTTGATCTTGGGCACTTGGGCAAAGTCTTTTAAATCATTGAGTCAGGTTAGTACTTCGTTGTAACCAAATTGTGATCCACGGGTAGGTTCGCCGATCTCCTCAGTTACTTTCTCGTCGTGATCGGAAGAGGCGTCTTGCAGAATCTGATTTTCCCAGTCTTCACCAAATGACATTTCAACAGGGGCTGCCAGGTCAACAGCTATGACGTCAGCAACAGTAGCGGGAATTTCAAGCTGTCGGATAAGCTGGGCAAGCGGGATATCATATCGTTTTCAATACGTGTGCCTGGGGTTTCGGGAGTGATGCCAGCTTTAACGAAACATTTCTTGATTGTTGACTATGTTGTCTATTTCCATGCCCTATCAATCCAGTCAATGGCCTCTAATCTAACGTTTATTGATTTGCACAGTTCGCTGACTTTTTCACGATTGTCAATCTTTGCTAGAAGGCTCATCAGCATGTGTCTCCTATAACAAGCTTTGAACGCACGAATAATGCCGAGGTCAAGAGGCTGAAGGACTGATGTTGTGTTGGCTGGCAAAAATTTTAATGTCACATTGCTGAATTCCAACTGATCATGGGAGGCAGCTTTGTCCAAAAAAGTCAAAACCTGGCGTTTCTGTCTTTTCATTTTTGAATTCACACTGGTAATCCATTCTTTAAATAAAACACCTGTCATCCATGCCTTTTTGTTCGCTCGCCAAGTTACTCTTGAAGCATCGTGGTTTAAGAAACCGTCCAATAACGAGCGGTTTTAATTTTTCACCCGCTGCACTGCAGGCAAACAGTTAGACGTTCTTTTGCAACTTTGACACACCTAGTATTCTCACCTTTCACTTCTAGTGTCTTATCTGGTAGGGCACGATAAAAAAGGCCTGTTTCATCACAGTTGAAAATGTCTTCAGGTGAAGAATACCCCTGTATCAGATCTGGAAGACGGCTTCGGCAATCATTCACATCAGTTATAGACACTGACGCACTTTCTCCACTCACTTTGAATTGTTTAATTGAAAATCGTTGTTTCCAGTCATCCTGTCGACGCTTTAAAATATGAAATGTTCAGATATTTGGCCAACTGCAGAGCTTTCTGTTGAATCAGTGGCCCGGATATCGGAATAGATTTGGCTCTGGCTTGCTCGAACCATCGCCTAACAAGTTCGTTGATTTTGTCAAATTTACAGGCGTTGTTGAACCTCTTTTTCTCTCCGCTGGAATTCTTTCCATACTCGTCCAGATAGAACTGTTTTCTTTTCAGAATATCGCTTACAGTTGAACGCCCAACTAATTCAGTTTGAGTTTAATTAGTGTCTTTTAGAAAGTGAATATAACAGTATTCTCGTTATTTTGGGATGACACTTTCTTGAAAATATGGTAGAAATTCTACAGATTTTTGGGGGACGCCCGAAACGGAACCCGGGTCCCAGAGTATGGCACCTATCGCCAGCACTAAATGCCGGCTGCCTTATCCATTCAGCCAACCGGCCTCCTAACAAGAATTCAGTTTAAGTCGGCTTAGGCAATTTTTCAGCAGTTTGGATAAGCTCCACTTTGTCCGACAGTGACATCTCCATCCGTCGGCGTTTTGCTGGTCTACTTGACATGGTTATTAATTTGAATTTATCAAGACAGAAATGAAATTAAATTTGAAGAGCTGGACTATTTATAGGGACTGTGAAACTTGTCGTTTTAGAGCAAAAGAAGCGGCTTCACGTTGGGTGTAAAGTGAGTGGACAGTTGTTTGTTCTATAATTTGTGCGTGCGCAGATTAAGTCCTCTCCCAGAGCTTTTCTGCTTGGCGGTGATAAATGGTCAGAATGTTTTTACAAGCCCGTCAGACGCATTTTGTGTCGGATTATAAACGGTGGATTAACATTGAATTTCGATGTTCAGATTAGGCAAGTGTCAGTGTTTGGCTATCTATTTAACCTGTAGATAATGGAGACCTAAGAAAACCGGTCTTCAGTCCAAACACAGCTCGAGAGCAATTGAAAACACTTTTTATAAGAGATGAAGAAATTCAGCAAGTCAATATATGTACAGAAAGCCAATCAAAAAGTGATGTACGGAAAAAACAGAGACAAGGTCGTATCACAGCTAGTCAATTTCACAGAGTATGTACCCGTGTGAAAACCCTCCAAAAGAACGATAAAGTAGACCCTTCTTGATTAGTGAACACTATTCTTGGGGTAGATATTACTTCACAAACTGTGGCCATGAAACATTGGCTTGCTGTTGAACCAAATGCAAAAGTAGTCTATAAAAACGGTACACAAGCCTTTTTCAGCTCAGACCTGCGGTATGTTTATTTTGAAAGAGTTTCCTTTTGTTTCTGCCAGCCCAGATCTTTTGGTAAATTGTTCGTGTTGTGGCTTAGGGCTGTGTGAAATAAAGTGCCCGGAAAGTATCAAAAATGAAATACCCACGACAGCTAATGTGGAAACAACAACATCAGGCCTTCAGATAAAGCGCTCCCATCAATATTTTTACCAAATACAAGGACAAATGGGAATTACTGGAAGATTGTTCTGTGAACTATTTGTTTTTACCTTCCATGGGAGCCTTAAGTTGAGGGTAAATTTTGATAGCACTTTTGGGATTGTGTTTTACGAGATATTGTGTGGTTCTGGGAGATTTTTGTTGTTTGGGAACTTCTTAAGTTACCTGTAACTAAGAGTATGATGGACAAGATAAGGTGGAGAACCCTCAGTGTCTTCATTAAGTTCAAAGCAGTTGCAACATCATGCTAATGTCACAGCTAAAACACTTTATCCCATGAAGAAGCGGTACATGGGTAAGCGCCCGGCTGTTTATCTATGTGGAGTTTGTGCTGGGGACATCAGTGAGACACCAGAACATTTTCTAGATTGATTGATTGTTTGGTGTTTTACGCTGCGCTCAAGATTATTTCACTTATATGGCGGTGTTGCCAGTTTTATTGTGGGAGGAAACCGGGCTCTATGCCCGGAGGAAACCCACGACCTTCCGCTGGTAACTGGCAACCATCCCACATAGGTCGTTCGAGTGAAAACCCAGTCAGAAAATTTTCCAATTTTTGGACTGAGCGGGATTCGAACCCGCGACCCATTGGTGGAAGGCTGTTCGGATTGAGCGTCCAACTATAAACTGTGATGAATGTGACATTTGGGTTCATATTGTGTGTGCTGGCATAACGCAACAAGCCAGTTGAAAATGATGAGTGGGGATGTAAAATTTAAAGATGACAAAACACATTGATAAAATAGCTCTTGAAAATATTAATATTATTTCTCATTATTCATAGGGTCCCCTGGACACATAAGTCATACAGAACATCTTTCCGGTCTGATGCAGCCAGTTGTACCTCAGGATAATCTCCTTGGCAAATGGTGTATTGTTATTTATGATGGTAATCCTTATCCGGGATCAACGTGGACCATGTTGAAGATGCGATGACAGTGAAATCAATGTCTAAAATCGGGGACAACCGGTTCTTTTAGCCAATGAGAGAAGGCCGTATATGGCATATTGTATTGTATTGTATTGTATTGTTTATTCACCATAAGAAAATAATAACAAAGTATAACATATTTATTGAATAGAAAATGGCGGGACTAAAATCCGGATGGACTTGTTCTATCCCTCAAAATAATATAATTTAAGCTGGAAATCTAGAAGAGAGTGATATGACGAATTGGAAAGAAATATTTTTTATGTTAAAAAGAAAAAAAGAAAAAGATGTTTTTGTTTGCCATATAGAAGGATAAACCACAAAATACTGCCTTACCATGTCGCTCCCCTACTGTCTCACCAGGATGTCACGTAACTTGGATTTGAATAACGAAGAACTAGTTATAATTTTTAGATTATGAGGGAGTTTGTTCCACTCCCTAGGTCCAGCAACTCGAAGTAAATAAAAAGACAGATTTGAGTGATAAGGCGGTCTGTAGAGATTAAGGTTTTGAGTTCTAGTTGAGTATTGATGCACTGATGACTGAGTTTTTAAGAGCTGTCGTATGGAGGTGGGGATTTGTGTCGGATTGTGCATAAACTTGTGCGCGTGAAGAAGACAGAAATATTTGTTTAAATGAGGTAGAGGAATGATATTTAAAGAAGAGAAAAGAGGTCCGGTATGCTCCAATCTAGATGATAGTGTGATTAAACGGATGGCACGTTTCTGTAAGATAAATAAACAAGAGAGATGAGTCGAATATGTGGAACCCCAAAGAATATTAGCATATGAAAGATAAGGATGAATTAAAGAATAATATAGGATAAGAAGAGTTTTTCGGTTAACAGAAGATTTAATGTGGTGAAGGATGCCAAGGTTTCTAGAGATTTTTTTTCTAATGAACGAAATATGGGTTGTCCAAGAAAGGCTATAGTTAAAGTGGATACCGAGAAATTTGAATTCAGGAACAGCTTCGATTATGGTTTCGTGGATGACAGGGGGATGAACGTAGTTTGCGGCAGCATGAGATTTTGGAGGGATGATCAGACATTTTGTTTTATAAACATTTAAAGAAAGACGATTGGAACAAAGCCAGGATCGTATTTTATTGAGTTCAGATGACATAGTGATAGATAGTTCAGATGGATTATTTGAAGAGTAACAGACGCTGGTGTCGTCGGCGAATAAAATAAAATTGAGAAGGTTAGAGCAATTTGTAATGTCGTTAATGTAAAGAAGAAAAAGAATAGGGCCTAAGATCGACCCCTGGGGGACACCACAATTAATAGACTTGGACGGAGACGAAAACATGGAGAAGTGAACAGATTGGGTGCGATCTGACAAATAGCTTGTTAGCCAATCTAAGGCGTTATGACGAATACCGTAATGTTCTAGTTTGGTGAGGAGGATGGAATGGTTTACGGTGTCGAACGCCTTAGATAAGTCCAGGAAAGTCGTTAAACTGAACAATTTTCTATCTCTAGCGGAAACGAGAAAGTCATATAGAGAAAGAGCGGCATGCCAGGTTGAATGATTTGGACGGAACCCATATTGATTAGGGGAGATAATTTGGTGGTGTTCAAGGAAATTTGATAATTTTACAGCTACTAATTTTTCGAAGATTTTACTCAAGCTAGGAAGTATAGAGATAGGACGGTAGTTTGCAATGTCGTGCTCGTTGCCAGATTTAAATATAGGAATTACTTTAGCAGATTTGAGGTATTGGGGGACAGTTCCGGTGCTGAATGAAAGATTGACGATATGTTTAAGTGGTTCGGATACGTAGTGCGAGATGAGTTTAATATCAGACATATGGATTCCGTCCAAACCAGGTGCTGAAGAACGTAGGTTTAGTATAATTGATGATACTTCCTGAGTGGTCACTGGAGAGAGCTGTAAACTTTGAATATTTGGCTCGCCTAGAAAAGTATCAAAAGACATTTGCGTACTTGGAATCTCTGAGTCCAGTTTGGAAGCAACAGTCGAGAAGTGGTTGTTGAATGAATCAGTGATGGTTTGTTTGTCAGATACTTCTTGGTTGTTTATATTAAAATATTTCGGAAAGGTGTCAGTTTTATTTCGGTTCATCAGATTGTTTAGAATTTTCCATGTTCCTTTTATGTCTTGAAAACATTTATTAAATTTTCTTTCAAAAAAAGACTTTCTAGAATAGCGTAAGAGGCTGTTTAATTTATTTCTGTATTTTCTATATTTACTGCGTGCTGTTTGGCTTGGATATTTCAATTGAAGGCGATATAGTTTGTTTTTTTCATGAATAGAAGTCAGAATGCCATGAGTGACCCATGGTTTGCGAATCGGACAGGTGGGGGTGCTGAGGTGTATAATGGGAAATGTTTCGTCATAAATCGGGGTCAATTTCTCCAGAAAAAGGTCGAGTGCTTCGGTAGGACAGTTTGTTTCGTTAATGTTCCCCCAATTTACTAACGATATTTTATCAATAAATGTTGATTGTTCTTGAAGGCCTCTTTTTCTGAAAGATATTTTGTCAGGGTATTTAATGGATACAGAGGTTTTAATGCTATGAAATATCGGCAGATGGTCGCTTATATCAGTCAAAAGAATACCAGATGTTAATTTTGAATCGTGGAAATTTGTAAAAATGTTATCAATTAGTGAAGCGGAGCGGTTAGTGATACGAGTGGGTTTGGTTATTTGTGGGAAAAAGTAATAACATTTGAGCATTTCTATAAATTTTTGGGATGGGCCATGGGAAACACATTTTAGCAGGTCAATATTAAAGTCACCCATGAGGATGCACTTTTGGTTTGGGTTTACTTTTTTGAGGACAGAAAGAAAATCGTCATTAAAGGTGTTTACATTTAAGCCTGGGCGTCGATAGATAATCCCAACAAGAAATGTTGTGTCCGAAACATTTATTTCAACAAAAAGGGATTCGTGGCTGCCACCTCCCGCAGAGTAGGAAAGGTCGTGTCGAACAGCGCATGATTTCACACGATCGTGAACATAAAGAACCACGCCTCCACCCCGCTTCCCTTCCCTAGACACGGAGTAGGATTTGTAGTGTGGGATTTCGTAAAGGGATTTAGTTTGCGGGTTCAACCAACTCTCAGAGAAACCAAGTACGCTGAATTTATGGTCAACATTTTCGAGCCACCCAGTGAGTTCGTCGTAATGTTTACTGAGACTGCGGATATTAAGATGCAAAAAAGATAAATAATTTTCATCAGAACAGTTTATAGAACTCATGTTTGTCTTGAAAGTATCTTCAGTAAAGTAATTAGAAGGAGCTAGTTGAATTGTATCCCAGTGAGCCACTTCATGATAGTTATCATCAATAGGACAGTGAGAGTCGTCTTTGTTATTTAATTCCAATGGATTAAAACACAAGCTGTCAATGAAATCTAACGTAAAGGTAGGAGATAAGATAGGAGTTGAGTTTGAAGGTAAGGTATAGGGCTCATCATGAAATGGAAGAAAGGAGAAGGGATTAGAGAGAGGAACAAACTCTGTGGTAATAGTCTCGTTACTCATAATGACAGTTATTGGAAGAGTATATCGAACATCCTAGTGGGGCAGCAGTGGAGAGAAAATAAAGGCATCCATTTGTGGAATAAAGGCTATGATGGCATTCAGTTAAAAGGAAAAGGTACAATTTAAAAAAACAGAAAACAATGTTTTTGAGTATCTGGAAGACACTCAAACAGAGGCTTTTGATAGTTTGAATAAGGTCGATGTTGAGCAATGGTTTTAGTAACACATGGGATTACTACTGGTAGTTTATGTATAGAATAAAGATAGCAAAACAATTAAGGGAGTAAGTACATTATTACACTTAGGGTGGGTACATTAATAGTAGATACCTTCATGCATAAATAGCATTAACAGAGTACTTGGTGAAACTTGGGGTATATACACGACATACACACATACAAAGAATTGGCCCAAAATAACTTGAAAGCGTAGGCCTACAGTGGGGATATATACACGAATAGAACATACACCACACATGCAGAGATTGACCCACATATGAGTTGAAATAATGCAATTGTAACGTAGGACATATATATGGTTAGTACACACACGCAAACACAAACAAAGGTTGACCTAAAATATACACAGGAGAGAAAATATATAATTTGTGATATATGCATGAGTAACACATACACAACACAGGGTTTATAAAAGATTACATACTATAGGCTGACATGTACACGTTTCAGGCTTTCGAATAAAACATACTGCATTAGTCAGGTCAGTTGGTAGCTGGCTGGACAGGTCACTGTATGTATAAAAAAAAACTGTCAGATAATTCAGGACTCTGATTGGTCAGGTAATAACGTAGTTAGCCAATGAGATGCCGAGTACTGTGCAACGTAATACATATGCATGTTTAGTAACATATAGAACGCCTAGTGTAATGACAAGCGCGAAACCCGTGGGAAAAATGGGAGGAGCTACAGCACAATATCCTCTCAACATTCACTATTAGATATTTACACACGTTATCACAGACGTAGAATCAATTGCTTTGTACAAGCAAAAAATACGATAAGAATAATACCATGGATATGTCACTTTAATTATAGCACAGAAACATGTAGATAGGTGGTATAAAAATAAATTGAACCTGAGCAAAACCTGACTATAATTGAAATCGCAGTCTATGGTACAATGTTATTTGTGTCCACTAGTTTATTATCAACGTATAGCTTCCCCCTTGTGAATCGCACTTTTTTCCCCTCGGCATAGCATTTAGACATGAAAGGTTTCAGTTTGTCCTTGACAATCTTGTCCTCTCTTATCAGGTCTTCGACAACATACATAGGGCAACTGGTACCACTAAAAACACGCTTGGCCTTGAATAACACTTCCCGGCGCTGGGGCCTGTATAAGAATTTTGTAATAATATGCCGTATATTGCCCTCCTTTTTCGGGCCTATGCGGTGTGCATTCTCCAGTTTCACGTCAGAAATTCCCAGGTTTTTCTCTATTATCTCAGCTACAACTTGAATTGGATTTTCACTCTCACACTCCTCGATCCCACCAAATCTCAGATTAAAACCTCTACTATACCTTTCCTGATCTAAGATCTTTTGTTTTAATTCAGTGTTTTGCTCTTGTAAGGTTTGAACTGTTTCGTCTAACAGGCTCAGTTTAGGGGAAATCGAATCAGACAGGTGTTTTTTGGTCTCAGTGAGCGATGTATCTGTGAACTCTATGCTGGCGGCTAAATCACTTTGTTTACGTTCCACCTTGATAAGTCTTTCATAAAAATCGTTTTGTCTTTGGGCGACCCCATTCAGGGTAAGTTCCATAGAAGACAAAGAATTACGCACATAAGACTCTAAGGTGACTAAAGAGTTTCTTACGAATGATTCAAAAGAGTCATCGCGGACTGTCACAGGGTTGGGGACCGGTTGAGAAACAGAAGAGATAGATTTTGACATGCTCACCTCTGGGTTATTAGTTGACGATAGTGAAGAAGATTTCTCGGAGGAATCCATAGTTGGTTGATCACTCGTGATTATGGCTGATTTCTTAGAGTTTTTAGTTGATCGCATACTAAGATCTTTCAGTGTCGCGCTAAGCTCCAAACATGAACCCCATTGACAAGTCACAATCAGGAGTTAAACATGCCAGTCATGCATATGACGCCATATTGAATAATAAAGTCATTGATTGAGTAATTCACATCGGTGATTTGTACATCTCATAAGATCAGAATAATTGTTGATATCTCATCATAAATTACTACCATGGGCAAGGAACGATGTCTGTAGCGATTCACCATAAGATCCAACTCATCGTAAGTTATTGTCATGCAGTATAGCCTCTCTGAGAGCAGAGCGATATCAACCACGTCTACTACTCTCCGCCATATTGAATCTACCTCAATGAGTATGAGTATGACAAGGTCATAAGTCTGATACCTGAGCCAACAAGTGTGGGAAGTCGTCATCTCCAGGCGGAGAAGAAGCACTGGAAAGCCGTTACAGACCATCTCAATATATAAAAACTTTTTTGCGAAATAACAACTGCAAGTAGGCTGCATGCACTACATTTTACTTGTGCTATGTTTTCATTTGTTATATGAAATTAAAGAGGTTTATTTTACAATAAGATATAAGCCTACAATCATTTATGGAGTGAACTGTGGGAGAACGCAGAAAAGTTTTAAAAAACGAAAATGACAGCAGTTACACTCTTGAAATAGTGCTATAACGTCATATACGTCTCACTCGGTCATCAACGTAACCCTATGTCATCTACATCACAGCTGTTATTTTTCTTCGGTTATTGGTTAATAATGATGATATCTCAATGAGAAAAACAGCGACCGATTCACATTTTCGCAAATTTTAACCGTATTTTGACAAATTTGAAAATGGTAGTTTAGATTTATCGGTGTAGAAGAAACTCTATAACATCAGATTTCAAGTAGAAAGCGGATCTCATTTGGAATTCTCACTAAAATATTAGTGATGTGCCTAAATTTGATAAGTTTTGAAAAATAATCAGCAGTTTATAACTAACCTCTTTCAACAATAGTATATTATAAATTAAGTCTGTATCCAAGGGTAGAATATCAGGGGAATTAACATTCAGTTATCGTGACGGAAATGACATTTTTGTCGGTCAACCTCCATAAAATATGCAAAAATAAACATATAATTAGACGATGTCTGCCACTGAAATATCCATTTTGAGTGACGTATCCAATGAAAGACCCCAAAATTGTTTCGAAAAAAAATAACAATTTTAAAGCTTTTATGTTTCTTTTGAAAAGCCCCCCCTTAACGTAAATTGACCCTTCTGAATTATAGGTCTTGAGAAAAATAGCCAATAATTCAGCATTCTGTTCTAATCAAAATATCAACATTTTGGCAACTCATGCCACTTTAAACTACAGTCTGACCATCCCGTAATTAAGATATTGTTACAGAAACCATAATTTTTTTTAGTAGTCCTAAATACATGATTGATTGATTGTTCAGTGTTTTACGCCGCGCTCACCATTATTTCACTAATATGGCGGCGTTGCCAGTTTTATTGTGGGAGGCAACCGGGATCAATACCTCAATAATCCTAAATATATGAACTCAGTAATTCAAAAGAAATAAACAAACAGCAAAGTTTTGCTGACAAGTTAGCAAGCCTTGAAAATTACGTTCCGACGGCCCGGGACAACCATGTTTTCACGTCGGGATTTGTCAAACTTGGTTGTCCGGGCAACTAACAAAAATATCAAAATCTTAGTTTATTCTTTTGTTAAAATTGTATAAATTATTTCCAGTTGTACAATTGTCAAACTTTCGTTCGATCACCAAAAAAGCAAACCTTTTGTGACTGGGGTTAAAAATAGACTCACGTGTTGGGAGATTCCCTGTAGTTGACCTAGTTCCGGTATCTCGCGCATGGCCGGTTACACATCCGGTGCAAGGCGCAGCAAAGCAAACGTGAGGCACTGAAGTTAAAATGAGTTTATTCAAATACTTTTGTCGTAATTCGGACTCAAATGTTAACTCGCAAGTAACCGAACAAGAGCGGCCGGATAACCCATAACTATATGCGACTAAGCGCCGCAAATATGAAACAGATGCCCGTCAACACAGTTTTCAACAACATTGGCTGACGGAATTTCCATGGTTACATTTTCATGCCGAACAAATGTCATGTGCCTCTTGTACATCAAATCCAGTCCTGGCGGATAAAAAGAGTCCGCTGTTTCTGGACACATTAAAAGTACATGGCAAAAGTTCACACCATCTTGCATGTACACACGTTGAAAATGTTGAATCTAACCTACCATATCAAGACACAAACATTGGAAATCTATTCCTCAAGTCAAGGAGAAAAGATTATTTTAGATATGTCTATTTAATTCTGCTTTTCATATTGCGAAACACTGCAGGCCATATACCGACTTTGAATGGATAACATGTATGCAGAAACAAAATGGACGTTAGGGAGAAATTATCTAAACAACAAAGGTTGCAATATATTTATCGGTGAATTGGCTAACACGTTGCGACATAATGTTTCTCAAGAGCTCAAGGAAACGAAGTTTGAGACACTTCTGTCTGATGGCAGTACTGATGCGGGTATTATCGAACAAGAGTTAGTTTATCTTTGCTATGTTGCGAACAACAAGCCAAAGGTACAACTAAAAGGTGTAGTTGACATAGAACACAGCCATGCACAGACGTTGTTGCTGGTATAAACAAGGGACTTGGATGTGTTGACCTCTCAGTTGATAAACTGACATCTAGTAATAAAGACTATCCCCACATGGTAAGCCAAAATTATGATGGGGCTTCTGTAAACATGGGCCGGTTAAATGGCACAGCCGCAATTATAAAGTCAGATATACCACCCCAACAAACATCACCATTGGGCCGGTATTGTTTCTATAGCGGCAGGTACCGTCAATACTGGCAAACAGACACAGTGTTTATACTGAATGTAACCTGTATTGGGCCAATAGCGAAATAACTGTAATACACATGTGTATATGTTTGCCAGTATTCCCCCAATATGACCCACTTCTCTCCCATTGTATGTACTGTTTATATATCGGGTATATACAGTTGTTTTTTTCCGGTTACGCGGCATTAGGGGATATCGCCACGAGTTTGTCTTTCACATGTAACTAAAACGTTTTAGCTCTATGATTTGACCTAAAAGTGTAAGTTTTTTTATGTTACAAAAACAAAACATTTTCAAAAGTATTTAAGTTTTTTGCATATAAATATCAGACACGGAAAAAAGGATTTTTATTTTCTGACTGGCGTATTTTTACTTGTAGTAACAACAACAACATCAGCCTATTTTTTATTTTTGTTTTGTCCTTTTCAAGTTTGATTTGGGCATTATGTCAAGCACAGGCTAATCGTTTTTTGTTTGTTTGTGTGCGTGACATGTGTATTCTATTTTAGACAAGATTTTCCCTGTGCCCGTGTGTTTTAGTGATCATAAATATATATTATATTTGTTTTGCTTGTAGTAAACTTTGCCACAATAATCAATCTTTTAAGTTTGTGCATTGTTTTATTGATATTTATAAATATTTATGATCACTAAAACACACGGGCACAGGGAAAATCTTCTTGTCTAAATAACCATGGAGACAAGTTTCTAATTGTGTTAAAAAGAGGTATATCATTTAGACTTTTATACCCCATAAATTGTTGTAACAACCCAAATGTATGATATTTTATTAGGTTGACGACTGACAGGAGCTTAGATTTGGTGAGTAGAATTTTCTGGAATCCTTTGTAACACATTGACAATGGTTACACATCTTAACTATGGCAAAAACATCGGTGGACTGAGGTTGAACCCCATAATTATTTTTGTTATCCATACCAGCCCCGTGTTTATTAACCACCTTACAACCAACAAAAAACAAGGTTATAAACTCCATCTTATAACCTACAACCAACAAACAACAAGGTTATAAACTCCATCTCATAACCTACAACCAACAAACAACAAGGCTATAAACTCCATCTCATAACCTACAAACAACAAGGTTATAAACTCCATCTCATAACCCACAACCAACCAACAAACAACAAGGTTATAAACTCCATCTCATAACCTACAACCAACAACAAGGCTATAAACTCCATCTCATAACCTACAAACAACAAGGTTATAAACCCCCATCTCATGACCTACAAACAACAAGGTTATAAACTCCATCTCATAACCAACAACCAACCAACAAGGTTATAAACTCCATCGCATAACCTATGATTAACAAACAGCACTGTTATGAGAACCCATCTTAGGAATATCGATACTACTATTATTGAAAGTAGCGATACTAATTTAACATTTTCAATTCATGAAAGTAGGCCTACCGAGTTTGATTTTAGTAGTTCACTTATACACTTAACTGTAGGAATGAAGGTAACATTTTACAAGTCCCTACATAAGACAATGACTCTGATGTAGACTTTGCATTGCATATTGCAGTTAGGGTCAGATGTTGTAGTATCAAAACATGTACGTGTTTGTCATTGCAGGTGCAGTCATGAAATCAACGAAAACGACAACTGTCCATGATGTCGACAGTGAGATCATGGCCTGGCTTAAAAATTCCGTTGATAGAAAAGGTGGCCGGAGGAGACGCCATGCCCAGCGTCAGGAGGCTCAGAGAGAATCCACCCCATTTCCCCCTATCACACACTAACTTTACCTTGATTATTTTTTGATCACATATTTACTTGTTGTTTCTCGGTAGGCAACAGTAGGTGACGCTCTACCGCTCAAGTCCGACCAAAGAGTCATGGACATTTTTAATGATCTTAGAATGGAATTTTTCATTGTTGTCTATGAGCATTTTTTCATACATATACATAAGAGTATTTACCTCCGATTTTGCTGAAATTAGCATGTGAACGTTACTAAAGACCAAGTAAAATTATTATCCAACCTAGATAATGCAAACAAATTGTCATACCGTATTCACCCAAGTATAATACGCATCTATGTATAATGCGCACCCCAAACTATCGAACTCAAATGCCGAAAAAACATCTACAGCCGTGTATAACACGCATTTAGCAAGATACATGTAAGATTATGCAACGGCTCACGTGGGAACACAGCTGACTGGCGCCGGGAAGCCTAGTAAAGCAGACAGCCGGCAACCTATGAACAAATCACGCTGAGTTGAGTTGTCTGATCATTTCTAGTCAATAATAGATATCTCATGACCGTTGTATATACAGTGGTTGTTTTTTAATATTAACCTTTGGAATGGCTTGTTTTGCTAATAAGCAAAATGTATGATTTAATACCTATGTTTTGGAGTCAATGAGTTTTCTTTCGTAATTTCTGCTAGCATTAGTCAGTGAAGTATTGAAAAATGAAGCCCTTTTACAGCCGGGGAATACATTTATAAAGGCTAAATTCCATAATACTTTCAATATTTTTTTAATTCTGTAATCACGGTCTACCATACACCTCAATGGCACGACACCACAAGCTTACAGCTAAAGAAAAACTACCGTAAAAGTTGTCCGCGGCCCATGGCCGTCAATACATCACTTCAGAATTTACTTGTGGTTTTAAGTATAAGGCGGAGTCTGAAACGTCACTCACTGTCATTGAACAGTCATTACACCAAACAGCGAATCAGATTAGCTGCCTTGTACAATAATCATTGTAATGTTTATTAAGTGGCTGGCCTTCAACCAATCTACAGCCGTTCTGCTATCTGTCAATGAAATGTGCTCAGCCGACTGGCGCCATACTGTTAGTGTTAGCAATATGAACACGATTTGCCGATTATAAGAGTCCGGTATATTATGTTTAAAAGAAATACAAGAAATTGCCTTTAAAACTGAAATGGTTGAATATTTCTGGAAAGTTAATTTCGTTGAAAGTTTTATTTAGCGGACCAAGTTTAACTTTGAGGCCGTATGTAGGCTACCGCATGTCCAATTTCGCTCAGTTCATTATTCCGAGAACAACAACAACAAAAAAACTGCGATAGTCTACGCCCGTGTATAATGCGCAGGTCTTATTTTTACCCGGTTTCCCGTGAAAAAAACTGCGTATTATACACGGGTGAATACGGTAAGCTTAGTCTTGCTCAATAATGAAAAAAATATATATTTTAAATTTGCTCCAGCTGGCACTATTCAACATGTACATTTTCACTGAATTCACACTGATTGGATTGATATGAGAAGTTGTTAGACCTACAGTCAAGAGTTAAGTCAGAAGATTATGCACATTTTTAATGGAGGTCACTTGTAGGAGTTTTGTTTCAGAGTTCTATTTAAACGAGACTAAGCTTATATAAATTTATATGTGTTTAAAATAATGCCTACAGACAAATCTAATGACTTTGTGTATTTATCTGAGATTAAGAGCAATTGGAACCATTGTTGTTAAATTGGTACATAAAGGTAGCGAAAACAGGGCAAATACAGGTTTGTGTTGGCATCGTAATGGTTTCGAATGGGTTCATTTAAGGCAACGAAAAAAGCGCCAATACAGAGACATGTGCTGGGCCTATATTGGAATCGTTTTGGTCTCATAAAGGAAACAGGGCCAATACGGCTACATATATACGGGCAAATCGTAATGGTACATAAGTGGTTGTATAAAGGCGAAGAAAACAGGGCCAATCCCGTAACGCCAATACGGGTTGATATTGGTGCCATAATGGTCTGATTAAGTTTCCAGGTAATGGCCTAATTAAATGCCAATGTGCAAGAAGAATACAGGGCCTGTAAAAAAGAAATGATGTATCGGGCCAATTAAACAGCTGTTATTGGGCTTGTATTGGCACAATATGAAAATGTTTATTGGGACATGCAGTTGCAGTTCATTGTGTTGCTCATAATTTGGAAATACTAAGTATAATTGAACCCACTTTTAACAAGGATCTTAAACAATAATATTAATGGGTTGTTGTTTCTAATTTTATATGCCTGTATTAACAAGACTCGAAGAGTCCAGGAAATGTTATCGGTGGTGGTACCTACGTATCCGAAAGGGGGTTTACATTTACAGCCGATGTCCGCTCTTCCATTTAATAAGCCGATAAGCTCCATTCGACATCCGATTGCAGCACAAGTTAAGGCCATGATGTTGAGGATTCGAAAGTTACTCGCAAAACAAGAAAGACAACCTGGATCACGTGTATTGATTTTATAAACTTCATCATTTATTAAGATATCTAGACAATTTTTTTTTTAAAAAGCATGGTCATAAAAGCCACAAGCCAAAAGTTCCAGATCTTGGTCTCTAATAGAACTTAAAGATTGTACATTTTCTTTACATGTGTGTAAAATTTGGGGTGATTTATAAGATTTGCACATCGTTTTGTAGGACTCGCAAATTATACTGTAAATTTGGAAGACCCTCAGTTTGTCAATACGTTTTATCGGCAAGTAATGTTTGACATTGTACATTTGAAAGTTATTTTAGGCTATTGACTTTATATGTAGATGATGCGAGATATGAAATTGATCACGTGACCGGATTCCAGCCACCTGATTGGTCGAGAGCGGTATTTACAAACAGTTGAGCATGTATTTTGTATTCCAAGAGGTTTGAAAAATATGAAGAAGTATATGCATCCACAAAATAAGGTACATGTACAGTAATGTGTCTAATTGCCAAACGGAGGGAAAATTATCAAAAGTGTAAACATCTGATATAACATATAATACGAGTGTCATTTTTATACGCCCAACTTAAAAAAAGTCGGTCGTATTATGGTATCACCAGCACCGTTCGTCCGTCCGGCCCGGATTCCCTTCTGCTCCATAACTTAAAGAGTTTTGATCTAATCTTTACAATTCTTTCACAACATATACCTTGTGGGTAGAAGGTGTGTCATGAACCATTCATGACATCGTCGATTGCATAATGTGGCTTCTGCATTGGATAACGTAGTATTCTGACTTTAGATCCGATCTTGACGATTCTTTCAGAGTACATATATATACCTTAGGGAGCGTTCCCAGTTATCGTTTGCTCTTTCGGGCAGTCAACACCCATCGTTTTTTGCTAGCCCGAATAAACAACTGCTGAACGGTTCAATGCTAGTCCTCGGTCGAGTTCGGCTCTCGTCGGTAAAACAGCGTGTCTTACAGTTTTGCCTCTGCCATATAGCTAGGACTTCAAGCCTGAGTACATGTGCTGTGGTGTTGGAAGGCAGACGGCCCTCAAACATTAAACATACTACCAAACTGTTTGTCTTCCAATTAAAATATTTCCATATGTAATTGTTTTTCTTTTCGTTTTTTTACTCGGTGGGTAGTTTCTCACTGAGTTTACTTGATGAGTTTCGCGGTGGGTTATTGTTAAACTAATCATCGGATAGATGTTACTTAGTCTAGTTATTGAAAACACATTTTTGAAAGAAAGAGAATTTTAATAAATCACTTACACATACGGGTTGACCGTCTCTAGTAGCCCTTTGGCTTTGTTTGTGGACAACCTCATGTTGCTTACTCTCGTCGTGAAGTTCATCCACAAATAATTCCTATGTAGGCCAGGTGGCTATGACAACTGTCAGTTAGGTCTTATCAAGCAAAGTCTACAAATTAAAATAGGGGTGATAGTTACATCAGCATTATTAACAGTATCACTGTTACCGTCGAAACAGTCGAGTGTATATATTTGGAAAATAATTGCAAAACTACTAAAGTCGATTCTTACTCAATAATGAATATATTTCTTGTTGATGACAAATGTATAGTAGGCCTGAGTAGATCCAAAATAAAAACTTTCAAAACTCTTCACCCTACAGAATGGTTAGAGATGGACTCAACCAGACTTGTTGATCACATGGCAAGTGTGCATGGAATTGCGAGGGTTTAAACTATACTGTATCACGTAAACGGCGAATCAAGCCGTTAGATTTCCATTTTAAGACCTATATAAATGCTTTACTGAAAGAATGGACTAACCATCAGATATAAATTTAACAACGCAAGGCAGTTCATGTGGATTTAATAAAGAAAGAACTGGGAAGATGAATTCACTGGATTTATGGGCATGTCAATTTCCCGCGTCAGACGGTACCGGGTAGACAAACATACATATCCTCATTCATTGTTCAAGGTTGGTTTCTCGTGTGGCAATCAGAAAAAATATTGAAAAAGTTTCTTTGACAGTGTCTTGACATTTTTTTCACTTATGCCGTGCACATTTTACACGTTCGCTATCTATCACATTTTATAGTAGATCTACCGCTGAAAGAAAAGTAAGAATTTGGATGAAAAAAATATTGTTAAAATAAAAAAAATACCGAGGAAAATCAATTTTGTCATGGAAGATGGGCGTTTTGGTGGGACAAATCTGAATTGGGAGGGAGGTTGTATTTTTAAATAAATGCACAGACAATTAATGAAAAGTCAACGGTTTCATTTTTATTTTTCCGACATTTGTAAGTTGAGTAGCAAAAACTTACGGTGTATCACAACCCGTTTCATCGCATTCGATATGTACTCGGTAACGAAGAAGATACTATGACTGTAGTTAGGAACTGCCCTGAAAGAAAATGTAATACTTTGATAGTTCTTTAATTCAGTAAATATAAAAATGACAGATAAACAGATAAAGTTTGATTTGGAACTCGATGCTGAAAAACGTTTAGTGTGTTGAGATCTAAATACATCAGAATACTTTCGACAAATTTTTGATTTGACAAAGTAACTTTGAAAGTTTATCCAAGACAACAAAATTTAATTGTTTTTAAAAAGAACCCTTTAAATATTTGCCTACATTGGTCACTAGAACCATACTCATACAAAACCAGTTGGTCAACTGTAGTCAAGTCAGCCGAAAGTTCATTAGAGCTTGGCTGGTTGTTGTCAAACTGGGCCTTTAATCCAGACCTGCTGCAGAGGTTATGTTATTGAGATTTGCTCACGGGCAGTAAGCGTTTTCACCACATGGGGCAGCTATCGATCGACTGGACATAAAACGACCGCTGGCAACACCTACCGTTTTTTCTAAATCAAACAGTAAGCAAACGAACAATAACTAGGGACAGTCCTGTATGGTAACGGTAATAAAACTATTACAGCCAAGTCCAATAGAATAGTGTCCCAATCAAAACTGTTAAAATTCAAGAATTGTGAGCTATTGTATTGATTGCTGTTATGTTCCATAATTGGGAAGGAGCAATGTCAAAACAGCCACAATATTTCAGTTTTTGCAATTAAAATGTGATTGAAATTACCTGAACAGATAATATATGTGTACTATAACGTACTGGTATTTAGTTGCAGCTTCATCAAATTCAGAAAAGAAAAACTTCTTATGTGAACAAGAATTTCGAATTGATGAAATTAACGCAAACATTATATTAAATGTAAAGTTGTTAATCATAGCGGTTCGACTTTGCCACGGCGGGCGTACGTTGAGTTTACTAAAACTCTTGTTGACAGTTAAATTCAATTGTAAGCTGATCATACTTGCCTGAATTGTGTATTAAACTTGTTTGTGTGTGCGTTTTTGTTACAGATATGCCTTCGAAAAAGAAACGGAGTTGTTTTGCCAGAAAAAACAATTGTCGGCAGTACCGGGCAGAAAACTTTGGTACCTTTCCTGTAGTGGATGGCGAATTACAGAATGGGCATATTCTGTTCCTGTATCTATGCAACAACCGCTCACTAGTTGACACCGTTAGGGCCATATTAAACAAACATTTTACAGTCACTAGTTTACAGCTGAAGAGTCTAGTGAATAAAACTCAAGACAGATATAAACATTAAGTTGTCCACTGGAACCCACAGATCAAGTGGAATCCATACCATCGTCACAGATACCTGTGCTACTTTCAACTCTACGTGTGAAACCGTCTCTGTGACTATGTTGACACCCCGGTGTAAAATGATAAAGAAATGTTTGGATTTTGTAACAAAGTCTAGTAATAAAATGAAACAAAATTACTTTGAAAGTATTAAATCACTGAAAGCAAAATTCAGAAAGTAAAAGCAAAATATTTTAACCAAACTGTTAAGACAAATACAAGGTGACAAAACCATTAAAGAGTTGACAGACACATGCAAGTGACTACATCTAATTCAGAGAAAGCATCGTACGTACACCTATGGATAGTGACACAAAACACGATGAACATGAGGTGGTTCAATTAAAAATAGTCCGCTGTGCTGTGACGGCAGTCTATATTTGTGACTAGCGGTCTGAGAACAGGTTGAGGTGGTTCAGTTAATGGAGCAAGTCAATACAAAATATGGAGTCATCAGAAATCTGGAAAACGAAAAGGTTGAATTAGAAGTGTGGTGTATTCGAATCATGATTTGCATTAGATCCCAGCTAAAGGGACACAGTGGGAATCATAGTAAAGGGACACAACTCTGTATGTTTTTCTTCATAAATTTACAGGCACTCCCTATACACCAAAATGGCGTCAGCCTTTGTTATTTAGATTGCTCCCGGCCTAAAACACTACATTGGCAACGAAATGTGGATTTTTAATGATCGTAGAGCCGTGGCAATCGGACAAGATGTGTAAGGAACTTTGAGGCTGTGTTTCTCAGCATTTTGTATCGTTTTTGAACTGATCGACCAGACCACGACTGAACCACGTGTTTTGTAATGTATAGTGTTCATCTTAACGGAAGAAGTCACACTTTGTAGGTAACTAAAAACTACAAACAAAATGGCAAGTGCATTTATCGAACATATCAGTGAATTTAACCCTAATAAGGAGGGATGGCAAAACTATCAAAAACGCTTAGAAATTTACATGAGGCAACGTTTTTCTAGCCTGCATAGGCTCTGAAGGATTTGAACTTTTGATTTTACTGATAACTCCTGACGATGAGACATCCAGATCATATATTCAACCAACCGATTATTATGAGCCCTAAAGAAAACTTCTTTTTGGCAACTGTAAATGACAATAATTATTTCAGTTATATATATGATCTTCCTATTTCAGCTAAAGACATTGCTAGTGTAACTGGTAAGGACATAATTCGGTTGAAAATCAACAAGAAAAGCAGTGTCAATTTCATGACACAGCTGGCTGTAAATTATGGGAGTTTTCTAAAGATGAACGTGTAAGAGTTCGCAACACTCATGTTTCTAAAGGGGAGAAGTGGATTCCTGGTATAACAACACGCCAACTTGGTCCACGTCGGTGTGGCTCCAAAGTACGATATTGCCATGCTGATCACTTACTCAAATCTCAAAGCTCAGCCAGATACTCTACGTATTCCTGATTTACCTCCTGGTGACATCTGTCTTCCTGGTATTAATACTAACTTAGTTTTGAAGGCAGTACATCTTTGAAAATCGGTCTGATGCAGATGGATATAACAGGTCATATGGAAGCATCTGAGGTGTCATTTAGGCTACTCATCGGAGGTCTAACTCTAGTACTGAACAAATTTGATGAAAGTCTTGTGAATACCACTGGCTCTCTATTCCTGGTCTACAGATGCCAGGTGTCATAAGCAGAAAGCCTGCCCAAGAAAATGATGATCTTAATGGCTATGTTCTAAATTTCCTCCAGTGGTATTTTTTGCAAGGTGGTATGAGTAGAAACAAACATAGCCTTAAAACTCATGATACCTCATTTTTATTCACATTCTAAGTTGTCTTAAGTATTTGACTGAATGCATAGATTTCATTCTTAAAACTGAGATTCTTCTAACGCCCAGAATGTCCTTAATGGTTCAGGCCGCATCCTTTGTGAACAGAAAAGGTAAGCAGGGGAAAAACAAACCAGGTGACCAAGTGAAATTCCTGAAGGACCTTATACGTGGACTTGGGAAAACACAAGAATGAGTCAACAGTTGAAAAAAATTTCTAATGCATGCCCTGTATTCAGGGAGTTAGATGTAGAATTTTGTCAAAATTTTCAGCTGTCTGCACCAACAGGAAACCACAAAGTTAGGTTAATTACAGAAGAACTTGACAAACTAGTTGAACATATTCACAGGCTCGGGCCTTTCCACATAGTTCCTGGAAGGAAACTGGACTCTTTTAAAGGCATAACACCTGACCCATTTAAGGACATGGACAGGAGAGCGTTCACATCCCAACTAGAAATTACCATGGAGAGACTTATTAGAAACCATCCATTAAATGATGATGAGGAGGATGTGTTAGAAGCAGCAGAATGTATAATAGCACAGCAGCATAATTGGAACAGACCTATTCGGATATTTCACTTTCAGTTTGTTCCATCCCAGATACTGGTACTTAGATTATCTGTTAATTTGTGGCCTTCATAGTTTTGTTTAGATAAGTTATTAATATTAGAAAAAGGACAATGCTAATTTTTTAGATGAAATGCTTTTAATACTATGTTTTTCCTGAATAACTGGTTTATTTAATTGATATATGCAGTTATCTGCCAACAATCATTTTTATGCATTATCATTTTTTTAGTTCTACCCAAGTTCAAATCCTTTCAGCTTGTGTTTGTATAAGTTAAACAAAAAAGTAAAAAAGTAATAAGTAGCAGATTTTAAAGTGTTTGTTAATGTTAATTACACTTTGGATTGAAACTTTGTTGACACAGAAAAAAGTAAATATTTACCTTTGAATAGTTACTAGAACATTTAGAGTCACTCCCAGTGTACAAGACTTCATTAAATCCAAAATGAGCGAACAGCTGTTTCCGTAAACAAGTTGTTTCATTTCTGCAAAACTCAACAATTTCTTTGGTTATTCCATGTCTATTTGATGCAATATCACTGTTATTATAATACAAAATGGCATGTCTATTTGATGCAATATCACTGTTATTATAATACAAAATGGCAGAGGCAGGGTGTCCACTTCTCCCGGCACGTCCAATTTCCTGGCTGTATTTTTCCAAACTTGTTGGCGGTCTGAAGTGTACAACTTGACACACTGATGGGGCATCAAGGTCCATGCCTAAACCAACAGCGACCAGAACTAATCTTATTACAGGATTAGTTTTTCTTAGCTCCTATACAATAAGAGTCTTCATTTTTTTTAGTGTATTCCTTGTGATACATCGCAAAGAGTATGTATTCAGGTACACATGGCTTACCTGCCACATAGCCAAGTTTGCCCAGTCCTCTTTCCAAGTATTGGTAACAATACCAAAGGGCCTCCAGATTGTCCACATATGCTAATATAGTCACTGGATAATCAGACCTCAGTTCCTTCAACTGTGTGACAAAAGGTCCAATAAGGACGTCAAATTTGTTTAGTTTTTTTTTATATTTGGGTAACCGCCACTTTATCTGTATGCTGATGTTTGTTCTGTCTGGATTACACTTAATAAGGGTTGGCTGATGGAGCTGCTCCATACATCACTCAGTTTGAAAATGGTTGAAGGTGTATACACTAAGCTCAAAGTTTTAGAAAACTTTGAGCTATGTGGAGATATATAAGGTGTGGAAGACATGATTTACTCATAAATATCCTTGGCAGGTTTTCTGGAGAAAGAAACAAGGTTCTATATCTGGGTGAAAACCCCGTTTGCTACATTCAGTAATCCCACTTATCACTGTGGGGTTCTAACGTTAAACTGTGATTGTGCAACACTTTTCACTGAACCACAAATTCAACTGACGCCTGGATTATACAATAAATTAAACTTGTAACTTCTGCTAGATAGTCCAACTAATGCAATCATATTATTCATTTTGAAAACCTAGTATTTTATACAGTTATATTGGTTGTTGCCAATTTTTCTAATTAAGATATGTTTTAATTTCAGAGCTAAACCTGATGACACGGAAGAATTGAAATCCAAAAAAAAAAGAAAAGCTAAAGATTTGTCTTCCATTTATGGAGACCCTTTGTTGTAAGTTTAAGTAGATGATATGTATAAATAATGTAGTTTTTAGAGCTTTTGGAACATTCAATATTTTTTTCCCAAAATTACGGATACGGCAACTATTGGTTGTTTGATTTTTTACATGGCACTCAAGATTATTTCATGTATATGGAGGTGTTGCCGGGTTTGGTGTTGGAGGAGACTCGTGACCTTTGGCAAGGAATTGTCAACTCTGCCACATATGATGTGATCAATGATAAACCCACTCAGAAATTTATCAATATTTCTTAGATCAAGTGGGATATAAACCGGAGACCTATCCATGGCAGGCTTTTGTATGAATGAGGGCTATCAAGGTCATCCTCAAAAAATGTTGTCATCGTCCCCTGAAGATGGTTTGTAAATAAGGCAAATTATTCATCAAAAATGATTTAGGAAGTTATATCTCATCTGTTTTTATAATTTTCTCCCATAGGACTGCTCGGCACTCTCCAAATGACCAATATACTGTATGTTACAGTCGAAAACATATGTGCTTTTCACAATTTTCTTTCTTTCTGTTTTTACATAAGGATATCACTGAGTATAATAGAAGAAGAACTTGAGCATGATGATGTTGACCATTTATACGAGCCTTCATTTGACTTGACCTTGGAGTAAGTCTACATTCCTATTTCATAGAATTATAATGTTTTCAAGTCTACACTCTGGATAATTATGATAACACTTAAAAGAAATTTTCTTAACAACTTCTCTGATGATTAAGAATGGTCAATATACTAAATTTGTTCCATACATGTAGATAATCCAAGGTATATGTTCAGTTCTTTTTGTAATTTACCTCTAAGGCTTGACCATTACCAAGACTCGCAGGATGTTGCGATGGCAGACATAATTTATGGAACTATGGAGGAAGGGAATGAAGAGCCTGAGGAAATTATAGAGGTTGATGAAGGGACTGGGGTCACAAAGGCACTTGACCTAAAGTCCGTGGAATCCTTTCTGGATGATGATACAGCTCTTATATATTGCCGGCAACTTCAACTTCTAGCTGATCATTGTTTCGTTGGAGAAAAATGCAAGCGGGAAAACTGCAAGGACATCAGTTCCCAGAAGAAGTTCATTGAATCCATTTTATTTTTAACATGGGTATGTCTAATTTTCTTCAAAGTGTGCTAATGCTTTTTTTTTACTTTCACACATGATTTGTTCCCTCAATGTTAGTTAAAAAGAGTGTATGTAGTATGTAAGATAATAACTTTCATGATGGCAAATCTTTGGGTTTTTTTCGTTTAAGTTTACCTCTAAATACATAACTTGGTATGTAAAGGATATTAAAAGTCTTTATTAGTTGAACGTTTAATACAAGGCCTTCCATCGATGGGATGCAGAATCAAATTATGGAGGTTTTGTTTAAATTTCTGAGTAGGTTTTTAACGTAGTCCCCCCCATGGTTATGTTATGTGAAAGTGGCTCGGTTTCCCAGTCACAAAATTTGGTACCATGGTCTTAAAACTGAAAAAACTTTTGAAAGGGTCACTCAATCAAAAAACCTGTAGCACAGTCCTGTTAAGAGCGAGTTTTTTGGTTTGTAATTTTTCCTTTCAAATTTGCAGGTTTGTCCTGAGGGCCATGTTTTTTATAAATGGGCCTCACAACCTCTGCTGAACAGGATGGTGGCATTTGGTGATATCATGATTTCTACAGCCATATTAACCTCTGGCAACAATTTTGCCAAAATGTCTTTTCTGGCACATTCCTCACCGATCGACATTTGAGAGAATTCAGAGGAGTTATGTGGTACCCTCCATCGAGAAATTTTGGAATTCTTCGCAGGACAAAATTATTACAGAAATAAAAAATAAAAAAGTTGTGTGTCTAGGTAAGGGCTGGTAGTTATTTATTTTTTTCATTTTATTTCTCATGTTTATTAAAATGAATTTTCTGATGGTCGGCTATAAATGTTTTGTTTTATTCTGACAAATCCTCTTACATTTGCAAACATTGTTATTTCAGGGGATGGATAGTCCGGGGCATTGTGGCCAGTATTGCTTGTACACGATGATGGACAACGAACACAAGAAGGTCATATCCATCAAAACATTGGACAAGAGAGGTGGAGAAAAAGTCCTCCAGCCTTGAAAAAGCTGGATTTATCAAATGTGTTGATGAGCTCCTAGAGAAAGGAGTTCATGTGAAGGAAATTGTAACAGATGCCCATCCCCAGATTGGTTCGTTAATGAGTAAGTCTCATAAGATCCTATTCTTATTGAATTAAAAATGGACATAATAAATATTTAATTTGCTAAATATAGTTAATTTTTATTAACTGTTTAATTGTAGCCCTTCCCTAAACCAGATTTTATCTCTTTCCTCACAGAATTGAGATATCAGGACATCAAACATTCTTATGACATTTTGCTAAAACAAATTTGGTAGAAGATAGTTGCTGTGAGTATGAATATAAACTGTCCAGTTGGCTGTCAGTCCGACATAGGTGTTCGATCAATGCATCAAGGGTTTGAATCCCACCAAGACAGCTGCCATATAAGTGGTAATTGATTGATCAATCAACCGGACCCATGATTTAGGGTGGTAAAGGTTTCAGAAAAAAATGGTTGTGTATGTTAGATAAACTTCCTTGAAAAGATGTTATGTTTAGAGCATAAGATACAGTCACTCCGCATTTTTATTTATACATTATCTTGCCTTAACTGGTGTTTGGAATAAAAGATCAGTCTTTTTAATGTGTTTATCTCCCACATTCTGCTATCTTAAAGGCTGGACAAGATAAAGAAACTCGTGGACTTCAGCAATGGAGCCGTGATGTCACAAATCACTTTTGGTATGCTTGCAAGGGGGCCAATACTAAAAAAGAATGGATGGTAAAATTCACAATATTGTTTCTCTTTTCTTGGTCATTTAGGTACAAATAGAGGTAAGCCACATGATTTCAAAGGATTTCATAATCCTAGAAAGGGAGTCCACTACACGCAGCGAGATGTAACCAAGAAGGTAAGTAAATGTTTCATTTGGGAGGAGCCTCATAGGGTTATAAATTGCCCCACGCTAATGGACTCACCAGAGGTTTGAACTCCTAAACAGGAACAGGCTTTGTTTCTCATGTCTACTCCTCTTTTGATTGCCGTTCTAAGAAACAATGTGGTAAGAATGGTTGCACCAAATGGCATCACCCCCTTCTACATGGTGATCCCCCCCCCCCCCCCCCTTGGCTAGCGGAATATCTATGGCTTTAGATAATGATAGCATAATGCCAGTTCTTCAAGTTCGTTTCAAGGGCGCAAATGGAAGGTGTAGGGAAGGCAATGTGCTTACCGACAGCGAAGCGGGAACAACCATAATTAGGAAGGAATTTCCCAAAGCTTTAGGTTTACAAGGTAAGCGGGAAAGCCTCAACATTTCAGTTGTTGGCGGAAAGTGCTATGCACAACCCGACCGCCGTAGAGTTAAGTTTTGGATTCAGGGCCTCAATAAGAAAGACGAGTTTCAGGTAGAAGCTCATAAGATTGACCAAACCATTTTGTATGTTCCTTCATTAAATAGACCCTATCTTAGGACTTTTTGATCACCTAAAAGATGTTGAGATAATGCACAAGGCAGGTCCGGTTGATCTTATTTTGGGCGTCCATTTTTCTCATCTCCACGCGGAGGAACAAGTGAGAAAAGGCTGTCATTTTGAACCAGTAGGGACCACATAACCTGATTGTGTATGCCCAGTCAACATCATGTTTCCTGAAGACAAGAAAGCTATTGATTTGATGGAGGCCTCTTGTAAGAAAGTTGGGGACCAAGAATCCCTGCAAAGCGTTAGGCTTTCAACCATTATCTAGAAACAAGATTACATCTTCCATCTCGGTCGCAACATCAACTGGCCACAGAAAATACCCTCACATTCCATTTGTGCACTGTGTTGAGGGGAGAATATTAGCATTTCATCAGCTTAAGTAGTGATTAACTAATAGTATTCTTCGGCATTTTTTAAAAACATTTTAACATTTCTTTCCGACCGAAAATTTTCAAAACCATATTCTTATGTATGCTGGTAAACGTTTTGCTTACACGCCACCTGTTTACAAGGCAAGAAACCTTTTGGCTGCTATGGACCACAATGAGCATGTTGGAACATTTGAGCATTTTCTGACTGGGTTTCCATCTATCAATCCTAACAAACTGTTGTTTGATTGGTCACTCTTATAATTGAAATAACTTAAGCATTTAAACTAAAACAGCTTAAAATGGAATGATGTATTTATATTGTCTGATAATGCATTATGTATTACATTTTTCAGCTACTAGAGATCATATAACAAGAAAAGTGGCAGGTGATCTGCCAGTCCTGCAAAGGTAGAAAAGACATACCCTCATTTAAGAGAACTATTTTAAATGGTGCTGTGCATGAGACTGGATGATGATGTTGGGATGAGACCCTTGTCTCCATATGACCCTCGCAAGCATCGCCCCAGACAACAAAAGCTTTAGTCCAAAGTAAAAAATCTTGACACACATAATTCGCCAAGCTTGACCTACATAGAACCTTGAAGAGTATTATTTCTGTTTTTTTTTAGCTCTCGAACTTTTTGGGAGAGATGATAGTCACCGCCTATTCTGTCTCGATTCTTGTCCAGGCCATATCTTGCTTAATATTTTGAGGATTGGTTTTAAAGTTGCCTGGAATATACTCACTTCCAAGTTGATGTGGAGTGTCTTTTTTAACTCCGTGAAGTTGATATTTTTTTCAGCTTTCTGACTGCAAATTGTCAAATTCTACCCATATCTTTTGTCCCACAATATCTCAGTTAAAATTCTGAGGATTGGTTTGAAGCTCACTTAGTATGTAACCAATGCCTACACTTGCTCTGTGGTAATATTTTTTAGTTATTGTCTTTTTGTTTATGTAAATCGTCAAATTTTGCCCATTTCTTATCTGGAGGTATCTTTGATAATAATTGTAATACTTTGAAGAGAGATGAATCAGGTTTCAAAATAATTCAAATTTTTCAGCATTTATTTAGGATGGGGGATCAGCGAGCATCCATTAGTTTTATTGATACTTATTTTATTAATCTCTTCTTCCTTTTCATGGTTATTGAAATTATCTGCAAGACACTACTCCAAGCCTAATGGAGGCACGGTGTGTAAGTAATAAATAGTTTGTTTTTGATCAATGAACACTGGTTTTATTTTGTTGCTATCTAACTTGTCATAAACATTGATTGTTGGAGAATATTATCAGGAATATTTGACAAAGTGACTTTAATGACACTTTAATGACATAACCCTGTAAAAATATAACAAGTAAAGCTTGATTCAAATTGTCTGCCATTTTCTTTAACTTAATTGTTCTATCTTGCTCCATAACACAAGATAATTTGATCATCCTGTGTGAAGGCAGGATTTCCTTTAGGCACAGAACTTGGGGCAATCAACCGTAATTGAGAAAAACACATTACACATGGCCATGGGAGACCAATCAATATTCAAATAGATATATGGGAGTGAAACTTATCAACAAATCAAGATAGCTCAAGTTCGATCCTCATATTGACAACTTCATTCTTGATTTTGTTAAACCCAAAATCACCCGGCTGTAAAGCCCACATAAAAGTTATTGGCATCTGGAAACCTTGTCCCTATAGTCCAAACACAACAACTTGGAAGAACACGTCCCGGGCCTTCTCCTAACCGTCTGTGTTGCCAATAGACAAACTGTCTATAGGCTGTATGTATCATTTGTTTAAGGTCAGGTTCTTGATCTAAGACAAGAAGGTCTTGTCTTTGCAGTTTTGCAACAGCAAGGACAGTCTCATACAAGCAAAGCAGATCAAAGTGCTGAAAAAGAGAGAGAAAAAGAAATGTGACTACAAAAAGATCACAAGACATTTCAAATAGGTAACAGATGTTGCAGGTTAGTCCAAAAGAATGTATGAAAGAAACTACACAAAGTGAGAGAAGCCACAAAAACCCATTCCGTTATGACTGATCTGAAAACTCAGAAATTGTTCAATATCTTGGGGGACATCATAAGGTTATAATTTGTAATGGAATAGGAAAGGAATAATAATGAGTGAAAAATGAGCCAAGTATTTTTCCAAAATATGTTGGATCAGAGGATATAGTTATTTTATTTATAGTATAACTGTTAAATAAATCTTACTGAAGCAAAGAAACACAGTTATCTTTATTTTTCCTGCAACATATCTGTTCTTGTTCAGATGGCATCTTGTACAGCTATACCATGGAGGAAAGGTTACATTAGGAGTTGGTGGCTCTGGCTCAGGGTGTTCCGTCCTTTCCTCCATGATGTCAAAAGCCAAGCTTGGGACCTTTTGCGTTACTTTATGTAGAAGTTTCTTGGCTTGATCCTCAGTCAGTCCACTTATCAGCACCTGTAGGAAGAAAAAACAATGCTCTGAATTTCAACTAAGGAAATCACATGCTAATACACCAATACTATAATAATGCTTTTAATTTTGTATATCAGGCTTTTATCTCATGGGACTGGATAAAGATCAGTTGGATGTCCTGAAGATGTAACTGTCATGGGTAGCTCCAGGCCAACTTGCACATATATTTGTTATTTTACCTGTAAGATATAACGAAAACCCAGTCAATTTGTATATAACCTATCTGAAGTTATGCATATTTATATCAGTTTTATTGTTGTTAACATGTTGCTATTTATCTAATATATCAATATTAAAATACCTTCAAATGCTTTCAGTTATTCTGCTAATAATGGTATGGAATATATTATAAGCTATAGGGAGCGCAAGTCACGTGTGAATTCCACATATTTCCTGTCACCAGCAGTGCATTGCGCATGTGACTGAACGTGTTTTGTTCCAACATGACGTTTAAATCTGACGTTATGGAACAAAAAACGTCAAATGGAATTGCAACGTCATCAAAAACTTTCTTAATGGCGTCATCTGTCACCGGATATCACAAAATCTCGTAATAATTCTTATGAGACTTGCACTCCCTATTTTTGAGGGATCTCAGCAGCATTAAAACCTATTTTAAGGCTATATATTTCGTTACAAACAAATCTAGCTTATTGGATAATTGGTAATTTAATCTCTTGAACTTGCCTTCATGGTCACACACAGCCTGTAGATTTATGCTATGCCAGCCTTTTCTGTTGACATAAGATGGTTCATCTTTGATCAGGGCCTGAATCCTTACATGGTTACCGTCAATGCATCCTAAAACGTTGGGAAACTCACCTATACGATAAAATCCTTCTTTTATAGGATTTTTATCGGTAGCAGTTGATGGCCAAACAATGAACTGGTCCCGCTTTCTCACAAGTACTTGACAGACACGAAATACTGCTCGAGACACCGTGCTCTTGTCCACTCCAACAGTGTCTCCCACTAGCTAGAAAACGAAGTCTAATTAAAATCTTGTTCTACTGACAAAGCATGGCTTCTCTCCGTGGACCGTGACAAGTTCTCACTGAGTCAATCTACAAGGTAATCGATAGAATCCTTCCTAAAACGGTACCTTTGATGCAGTTCCTTATTCATAAATACTGTATCAATCAGTCTATATTCCCGCAATTTGTATATAGGGTTAAAATTCATAAATGTGGCGTTTGGATGAATTATGTAAGTCATGGTTATGTAGACAGTCGGTAAACATAAAGTCTCCAAGTGAACGTGAGGTTAAAAGTTAATGGAGCCCCCAACCCTCTGTTAACTTTAACGGTGCGTTAACGTGATGTTTAAGTTAACGGCGGTTTGAACAACCAGCCCCAGAGGCAAATGTTTATTAAAAGATTGAGAGACTTTCTATACGAGCTACGCTACAAGCAAGATTATTTCACTCATGTGTCGGCTTGACTAGGCTTAGTTGAGGATTCTAGGCTGGAGTTTTGCTCGGAGAAAACCCCAAAAACTTGTGCCTGGCAATCGATAATAAAAACCCAAAACGAAAGAGTAAAACGCTAATGCAGTGGACAAAATAAAAACGGGTTATATTTAAGTGTTTCTTCTCCTGTCTTCAACACCTGCTGACCTGCATGTGTCCCTCTCCTCCTCCTATGTCTACCTCTGCCTCTAAATGGTATAGGAGGACTGACACTCTCGTGGGATGACCCACTGGCTTCTGATTTCGGCTGTAATAAAAATAGTAAATACAAATTGGCAGGAGTAATCTATAGGCCTATTTGGTTGTAGCTATATTCGGAATTCTGTCGAGTGATCAGTACTACAACTAAATATAGTAAAGTACATAACATTAACAATATCATTAGCAGTAAATTGAGTAATGGTATAAGTTTATAACATGTCCGAAAAAGCTTTGAAATTTATTGAACACCTTCTTCAGGCTGGTATTTTGTTTAAACATTCATAGAATAATCAAATCAATGCTTTGAATCCATTTGGCTAAGTAAAAAACTGGCAAAATTACAACAGCAGAACACACAGAACAATCAACTTACGCTTTCAGACTCCATGTCTACAACTCAATCTATCACATGATTGGACTGTTTTGACTGGTCTCTGAAGTGCATACGGCGCATGTCGCGGCGATGTTCGCAGAAGTAAGTAGCGGTGATTGACAGGTGAAGGAATCTGTTTTGTGCCATTGTTTAAGTTTGACCATAAACCTTTCATTTTGCCCACAGGTTAGGAGATTTAAAGCTATGCTTAATTTTAGCCACTCTCATGACCCTTCCCTCTTTATTGCTTAAATATTCACCACAGGATGGGTCTGTGGGCAAGACGTAATCCCCTATGCATGGCTTTACTTGCACGATTCGATACATCAACCTCGACTGAGGACTTGTCAACTGTGGTTCCGTCTTTGTCCGGCAACAAGGTATTGCCCGCTCGATCCGAGCCGTGTTCATCACCCCAAGAGCTCCAAAGTTCTGAGCTCTTCCCAAACATATACTCTATGGCTGACAATGTTTGGTGTGTTGTTTTCGTAAATAACCTATAAAACATTGGAACATGAACTAAACAGTAAGGTAGTTTTATCCCTCCATCAGTCGTTACGTTATCAAAATTCATATCTTTCGGACTTCCATTCTGGCACAAAAATGAATTCAATCTACTAGAGACCTCTACAGCTCAGATCCTCGTTACTTCACCCAATCAAAGTCTATTTGTAATCTGTGGCTTTTATGCTTCTACAATAAATTGAAGTATGTATATTTTAACCAAGGAATTCGTCTGAGAGTCTTCACGCCATTTCATTTTGTAAATTGCCGGGTCCAACCTAAGTGTCTACGGCAAGGCAGTATCTGTTTTACTTGAACAGAGGACTCGTCTCTTCTGACAGGTTATATAAGTTCCAACCCTTGACGTGTGGGATAGATATATCATCTCATATAAAGGACACGCCCACTTTCTCAAATCACCTTAGTGTCTATAAATCTTATAACCTGGCAGTCCAGTAAGTCTGTTGGCTCAGAACTGGACTTCTGACTTCAGCATCCCTTATCACAAATTTCCTGCTGATCTAATTCTTGCTTGTAGTAAGGTAAGCGACCAAGGGCATCAGAACGCAGGGAAATGGTGAGGATACTGTGTGCAGAGATTTTTCAGTTTACAAGATTACTGGGAAAAAGGAATGTGGAGGCCAGCACTGCTAAAATTGTTATGAAATATCAAAATTCATTTACGGATTCCATAGGTGGAGAAGTTCTTGGATCGGGTTGTGCTGGTCTTGTCAACCGAATCCTGTACCGCATGGTAAATCAGTATGGGCGTGGCAAAAAGGCATTGAAACGACCAGACAAAGGTACAAACAGTGGAGATGAAGAACTTGGATACAGTAAAAAGGTATGTTATGACTCATATGGGTGTATCAATTTTCAGCCCAAGACTGAGGAAAGTCTTTTTAATATGAAACAGTCCCTAAGGGAGTGTCCCCATTAATAGTCTTTCGCGAAGGCGCAAAAAACGATGAAAAAAAAACGAAACGAAAAACGATAGGTGTAAAGACGCTAACAAAAGATTATAATTTGAAACGGGATATTCACAGCATGTGATCGTCTCGGATTAAAAGTAGTGCGCTGCGCGATTCTGACGGATAGCACGTGGTCAGTTAGAAAGCGCTGTCAGAGACCGACTTAATCCACCCAGCTTGACTGTCCTGTTTATACTAATGCTTCACCACAAAGACCTACCGGAAAGTCTCGCCGGCACATTCCATTTTTGAGAGATAGTTCGCCTTCCCGTTATTTATAATTTCTTTGTATGTTTAATTTCTTTTTCCGAAAATGACAATGACCTGCAATTTTGACTTTTGTAACTCCACGCCCTAAAGAGTTTCCAGTGTACTCATATACTTTTACTTTGCTGACTGATTGTGTATTACTGCGCGCCTGGGAACGACACCCACCGCGACGAAGCCAGTCAAGCATGAAAACAAAAGACGATAGGTGTAGGTCGGCATCGTTTTTTTTTCATTGTTTTTTGCGCCTTCGCGAAAGACGATTAATGGGACACTCCCTAATAGAATCTTTAAAGGCAGAAATAGAGCAGGATGTAGGAAAAGTTGCGGTTTGGTTGGCTACTGGGGAAAAAGACTTTTGTCTTGCTCACATAGTGGAGAATGGGCGTAAGGATGAATGTTTGGATAGAGGGATTAAACATTTTCAAGATGGGGACATTCAGAATTTATTATGTCTCCGCCAGCATATGTTGGTTGTGCTGTCCGTCGTCTGGCATCCGTCAAATTGGGCTTGTGTGCAAGATATCTCTAGAACCACTGGGCGGAATTTGATGAAATTTTAATTACAGCTTATTGGTGAGAACGTTCAGAGTTGATCAAGTTTTGGCGCCTGTGCGATCTTAGTTAGCCTCAGAATTGGATGTTTTCATTGGTTGTTGCTTGTCAACCCTTTCCCCTGACGAAACTTGAAAGGCATGTCTTATAATTGCGTGTTTTTTTTAACATATCAATCTTTAAATTAACCTTGCATTTGTTTATTCTAATAATTTTGTATGTGCTTCTTCTGTTGACTGCTACCGAGTGGTCAAGGGGTTGTTGTTTCAAGTTATTTTGACTACGGTACTTTAATCTACCATGTATCCCAGTTTGTTTGTTCTTTTTTGGTCTTGGAATAATGGGAAGATCTGTGGTGGGAAAGAATCTCTATCGATGTGATTGTTACCGGTATGGCTTTTATTGACTGTAATTTTGCTAAGTTTGCCTTTCGAGATATAACCTTGCTTCAAAGAATGGAAAACTTCCAAGTGGCGGAGAACTTGAACGTTTTAAGGTTTTCAACGCTTTCTTTTCAGATATTGCTGAACTGTGTTTTGATTTAAGATTTTTCAACCCAAAAGGAACATATTTATTACATAAATCGTAAGGTTCTAAACTATTGACAAAGTTCAACGTTTGTCATTTTGACAAAACTAAGTTCCTGGAAACGTTTAGCTCAAGTCAAGGACTCCTTTGCTACATTTACCTGTGTGCACAATCACAGATTCTGATGTAAAGCTCAGTCCAGAAGGTATCACTAGGCTTGCCACAAAAGTTTACAATGAGGTTAACGAATCTTTTATTAAGGTAACAGGTGTGAGTATTAATGAAGTTCTACCTAATGTAAAAGAGGCTAATTTAAAAAACCCAACTAAGAATGAACGACAGAAAGACACTGTTAGAAAAACTGAGAAAACTTGAGGATGACCTCCATATCATTGATGGTAGTCGACCTTTAACCACTGGTTCAAATAAAATTAGAAAAATAGCTAAAAGAACAAAGAGGCACAGTTCACGAAAGCCTACATATGACATAGACTTGGTGACGAAAGATCTTGAAAATTTAGAACCTGGTGCGACAGACTCTAAAAGCACATCTTCAAGATAAAAATATTGACCTGTCAGTGTTAACGTATGCTCGTAGATGTTAACGTCGCCTGTTCGCTCGGAGAATTTCTGCACACATTTAACAAAGAAGAGAGGGTTTGAATTAAAAAGAAAGATTGACGCAGGTTTATTTGATAGGTGAACCATGTGTCCCTACAGAAACAAAAAGGCCTAGACCATACAATGGTGAAATTTATTGGGAAACAGCTAAAATTGAGGGTAGGAAAATTCCATTGATGAATATACAGAAACAAATGCTGCTAGAACGAGAGAATTTGGGAATTTTAAGAACCAAGAAGAAAACTGATTATGTTTTTATGAACCGAGAGACAGTAACATCCAATATCAAAGCCATTAATGAGCCATTTTTAGATGCTGCTAAAACAGACGATCTGAGAAAGTTATTGCAAAAAGTAGAATGTACTCGACATCTAAAATGTGGCATGACCATTCCATAAGAGAACCATGGTTATATGTTGTGTATAGTCTCTGCGTTGTATGACTCAGCAATTTATTATTAAAATGAGGAATACAGTGATATTCACGGCGATCATTTAGATGTGGAGACAGTTGTAGAGCAGCCATGGTTTTACATACTTGGAATGAGTGGAGATTCTTCCTCCGACCAGTTTTCTTTTGATACAACAACAGCAGATCTCTTAGAAATGGATAAGCCCGTTTCCACCAGCACTGGAATTGAAATTTTTGATGTGATGAGATTTCATCATGGGGATCACCCTGCTCTTCAATTTGAATTTGGTGTAAGCCAGGGTGGAGAATATTGTTAGGTGATATTGCACATTATTTGTGTCAGCCAATTCGAACCTTGGAAGATATCAGAAAAACAGCTGTTACAGGCCCACATGGTCAAATTCCTGGTCTTCGTAAACCTGTCCGAAATCTTAGAAAAAGTGAGTTGCTCTGAGCTTGATGCCCGTGGTTTGTCTACCCAAGGCAACTGCGATGAACTTCGTCAGTCTTTGATAAATGATTGATTGATTGATTAGAGTTTAACGCCGCGCTCAAGATTATTTCACTTATACGGCGGCGAAAAGAAATTAAATCATCATACATTTATTAACATAAAAAATACATTGAAACTGAAAAATGACAGAAACAGAAATACTAAAAACTGGTAAAACACTGTGTAAGTCATTTTCGGAGATTAAAAACAAGAAATATCACAATTATCTCCAATGGAGCAACAATAAACAATTTATATAAATAACATTTTTTATAATATACAAATTTGTAAATAAGTTCAGATAGAGTGTAATTTTAACAAATAGGTTTATACCATAATGATTAAAAATTTGACCCAGGTTAGTCGCCTTTTACGATCAAGCTTGCCTGGGAGCTGTGGGCCAATTCTTATCCCCCGGAACCCACACGGGGACCCAAGGATTAGTCGCCTCTTACGATCAAGCACCTTGGGAAGGCTGAGGGTCTATTCTTATCTCCCCGGAACCCACACGGGGGGTCTTTGATAAATACCCGATGTGCCAGCATTATTGATTCAAACACCCCTTGTGCCATTGGAACCTATTTTAACAGAAGGCCTCCATGACTATAAAGGTCATATTGAAAATATACTTACAGAACTGGAGTGTAAAGATCATGGGGATGTTGCCTGAAAGATTCTCTGCTCAGCGACCACGACAAAATTCGGGGAAAATACTACAGACAAGCAGCATACATTTTGCCTGACTTACTTATCAAACAAGGTTCTCCTGGAGCTTACGTGAGATATGTGGACTTTTATATAGGAGGTCTGCAAAGAGAAGCATACAGTCTGTCCTAAGGTTGTACAATCAGATTTTGATTCATGCAATACTGACCAGAGAAATCCTTGGGGACCCGAAAAAACTAACAAGAAGGAAACTGTTCGGTCTTTATTTTCATGGTTTATTACATTCGGATTTGTTATTTCCGAATTCTTGCCCCTCGATCTGGGAATGCTACGAGAAAGAACCAAAAGAACAAGTAACCACCACGCGAACAGAGTTATACCAAATATGCTTGTTCGTAGACAGGCAGAAAATGAGGTTAGGTCAATTGTAACAGAGGATTTGAAAACCTGTCAGTTTGGAGAAGAAAATTCGGTAATTAGGATGGAATGGCTTGAACGATACCCCACAGATTTCTGACTTCTTGGAATTAGGGCCAGGTACAGTCCCAATCATTTAAGCCGGCAAATTTTCAGCTGGCCAATGCGCAAACTAGTAAGCGCCACTTGGCGCGAGAGCTGGGTGAGTTGGGAGTACTGATCTATAAATAGGTCAGTGGTTGGGGGGACATATGATTAGCATGGCGGAGTACGCTGCAGAGTATAGTTCCTCACAATTATTCATTTTACGGACATGATTTGAATTCCTTTCTGCTGAAAACTTCTTTTTATGTTTTCCGCTTATAATATCAGAATCGGATGATTAATGTATGTGTTTGTTTATTTGGAATCCGTCGGAAACACGTAGGGTTTACGAAATAGACAGACTTTTCAGAGTGGGTTTGTGGAGTATGACAGCGACTGTTAATTCCACCTGTTTGTTTGGTACCGGTTGATTATTGTTCAGCACTAAACAGACCCTGCTTCTTCCACAAATGAAGACGTCAATCAAGCAACGGTGGTTATAGAAAGGCTGCTGGTTATGTATAATTACCATAACCAATATCAGCAGAGTGGTGACGATCTTTAGATTCTGCTTTACTGTTCCCCAATTAACCTCCTGTAGTTTGAACTCCGACTGTGAAAATTTGTTATATTGACACTCAAAGACTTGTTTTTCTTTTGGTTTGTTTTTTAAATGCGCGAATATAAAATAAATGCATAGGGTTTAGACAACTCAACAAGTCAATCAATGAATTTTAGCAATGTGTATAGGACAATATGAAAATAAATTTTTTTCTTTCTTTCCGTTTAGTCTTTGAATGATCATTATCATTTATCTGTTTTATACGAGTGTTTTTTTTATTCTGACCTAAATACAAGTTGTAGAAACAAACTGAACAAGAATGGCAACTCAGACTTTATCAGCCTAATAAGAGGAAGAAACTCGCTAAAAAGGTAGGCGTTCGCCATCTTGCTGTTGCGACTTACAGACGTAAAGGAAAGATCTTTGCTGGTGTTTCTATAACAACTGTTTTAGCGTATATATCTTTTCATCCTAGGCCGTACATTCTTGTTTTGCCGATTGAGCAGGTTTATAACACAGCATTTATTTAAAAAGTAAATTACGATAAACTAAAATGGAAGGAATCCGGGAGAAAGTTGATGTAACAGTTCTGAATCTTTCAAATAACCCATGTGAAGTTAAACGTCAGAAAATCAGATAATCTTTTGTGTTTTTCTCAACAGGTTGTGTTTATCAAGAGTTGTTCTTACCGGACGGCAGCGTAATCTGAATATTAAGTTTATGAATGCCATACAGATACTCTTTAAAGGGGCATGAGCTGCCAAAATGTTGATATTTTGACGTTGATACAGAATGTTTAAATTATCGGCTATTTTTCCTAAGGCGTATAATTTAAAGACTTTTTAGTGCGCCTAGTCTCGGGAATGTACGTTAAAGTATTGTTTTGAGCTAACTTTTCCTTAGAATGAATGAATGGTCGTCCCGGTTATTTAAATTTTGTTTACTTTTCGAACACGTTTTCGGTTCGTACAGGCCACATACTGTATGGATTTTCCTCATTCCAACGCCAATCATTGAGTTTTTCGATGGCCTGTAAAGCCTCATACTGTCGGGACGATCAAAAATTATGAAAAAAGTGTGAATTTCGGCAGCTCATGCCCCTTTAAGTGACCTCTTGGGAGTAAATATGAAGTGTTTGCCATTCATTTTAATTTGGTGTGCCAGCTGATGTTAGAGGGGAGGGGACGGGGGTATTTATGGGCTTATACCTCGTGTTAATCCTGGAGTCTCAACAGTTTATACCTACCATAATTCATTCCTCTTCATATATTAGCATTCTTTTCACTGAAGTTGTTGATTTTCTTCTATGCTTTTCACATCAAATCAAAATACTTACTGTTCCTGGTTTCTTCATTATTACAAGGCCGGCATTTAATATACGCCTCGCCTCGTAATGTATATATATATTTATTTGATAATACACTAGTATGTACAGTTTCAAATGGTTATATGATTTAAGTTTATATCAATAAACAACAGATACAAAAATCATGGTGTTATATTTTGTTTAAATGCAGACTCTTTTCCATAGCTGGCTACAGCCATCGTTACAGCTTCTACAAGCTGCAGGTTTAGACTCCCCCAGAGGTACGTATTTCAAGAATTAGTTGCTCCTGTTTGTCTTCCATGAGGACACAGACTGGAAATACAACCAAATATTGTTAAATTGCAGAAGATTAAATGGAAAATATGGAACAAACAATGTCAGCACTCCTGCAGTTGTTGTCTGCCCAGGATATTTTGGTACGCTTCCGTGTCCATCATTCTGAGGTGCAGGATATGCCACCTCAGACATTGACCTAAGAAAAACAAAGCAAATAAAAAAATTATACAATGTCGCAAATAACTAAACCTTCTTGCTAGTTGACTTTTTAGAGCATTACTCAGTGAATGCCGAAAATAGGAAACCATACCCAAAGTTAGCGTCCAGATTAGTCCCTTGAATACGTTTACAGGCCCAGACCTGCCGTATTTTAGACTTAAGACGTTAAATTTTTTTATGAAAGTCCATACTATAGACTTCTTATTTATTTCAAAATGATGAATATTAATTGTCCAAATGTAAACTAAGGCTTCACAATATCCGACGTGAATTCTCTGAATCCACAAGCACGAAATGAGAAAGCCGATTTTAACGAAAAAAGCAAACTATTAAATATAGATTAATCATAAAATTATATGGTATAAATTTGTTTCAAACCTTGTGTGGTTTGATCACACGAAACGCCCTGCATAGTTGTTCACAACTGATAACCAGAAAATGTTGCGGGCCGCAACTCGGGCGGAAGTGAAGTCCGGCCTGAATAAATCTAAGGAATCATCACGGAAAGTAACATACCGTCGAACGGATATTGAAATACATTTAATATTATAAGTATCATTATTTAAATTGGAGGAATAAAATATACCCCAAAAACCCAATCCGTCATATTCATTTCGGAATGAGAAAGCACACGTGCTTACATACGGTACTATTCTGTATTCAGTAGTCGTGCAGTAAATTGTTGGCTTACGGGGGAATATTTCCATACATCACAGGTCTGTAGTTTTACTCAAAAGAAAAACTTTTCTTGTCATATAAAATAATTGTATGTATAATTTACGATAAGATAAGAACGGCAATTCATTTAACGGGTTAGTCAAAACAGTAGGCCTAAGCGAACAATCAGCCATCGCCGCAGGCGTCGCGCTGTGTGGATTCGCAGAAATAACAACTGTGCAGGACTACTTTTAATCACATACGTGAGCTAAAATCTCACCCCGCTGTGAGAATTTGCGTGATTTTAGGCTACCTAACGCGCAAGTTGGCGCAATAAATTTGCCGGCTTAAATGATTGGGACTGTATTTGGTGGAAGACAACAACTGAAGAAGATATTAAGTTTTAAGTTCAAAGATAAGCTTGGTGGGTAGTTTGTTCTGAAAATGTGATAGTCAAATTTAGGGTTTAACTTTGAAATATTTATACGGTTAAAATAGTAAGTTACCATCAGGTAAAAAGGCCAAAAAAATACATTTCTGTAAAATTAGACTGTGGAATCAAGTTTCTATTTCTTCAATACAACTTGATGTAATTACTTGATATTTCCTTCTTTGAAGATACATTAATAATATAATAATATACAAAATTGTCTATTTCCAACAGGGCCCGAAATACCTATAGCACAGGTGCACCAGTGCACGTAAACGTTGTTGTTATGCACCCAACTTTCGTCAAACAAGTGCACGCTGTGCACCTTACTTTTAGACAAATCTTTAATTCTGCTAAACATACAACTGAAATTGTCATCCTTACTTAAAATTTGACGGATAATCCACCTCCGTCTGATGATGCATTGCCGGGTACCTCCGATATGGAGCAACAACATAAAAAGTCTCTGTCAACTCCCGCTTCTCATGCTGAGCCGAGGAAGCTAATCTGAATTTATACAGCGGAAGGAATATAAATTCCAAGATATATGGAAAAAGGATAGGCCATGGCTTGTGTTTATTAAAGGAAACAAAACCATGTACTGTAAAATTTGTGTGGATTTTGATACATCTGGCAAATCAAACACTTTCCGAAATGGAAATAGCAATTTCAGGAAAAAAATAGTCACTGATCACGACAAGTCATGAAAAGGGTTAACAAGAGTTTCGGGAAACCCAAAATATGCCCGGAAAGGCACAGTAACTGCGGCCATACCTAAACAAATCCTTCCATATTTATTTAAATTTAATTTTCAAAATTCAGAGGAAGGAAGTTGAAGCTTGGTAAAAGGTGATGTAATGTCAACAAAATGAAAGGTTACCACTAAAACCTTGAAAATCCATCTGTATCAAATTTAAAATGGGCTATTTGGATCAAAGATTATTAACAAGATTTGTACTCGGTACAAGTCATCAATTCTCGCTGCTGTTAAATCGTGATGTTAAACATTGCTTGTTGTCAATATAGTTTGGACTAAAATGTTTCAATTTTTTAGAAGAGTAGTTTATAATTTACTAATCATACTTAAACAAAGGCAATTAATTGGCAATTTTGCAGCTCACACCAATTCAAGTAGATTTGAAAATTTTTCTCATAATATCATTTTTCTATATTATTTGGCTACACAAAAAAAACAGTTGAGCATGGCATGGCCATGTGGTATAGAGGAGACTGGACCATAAAACTGTCAACACTTGTAGATAAGAGACAGAGCTTTAGAGAGCTGGGTTACTCATCTCTTTGTCTGTAGATAAAACTTTAATCCTTGTATGTATTTTTCATTTGATTAAAACGTTATATATTGATTTAAGAATAGTTTTAATCAATTTAGAAACATTATTGCAATTTGAAAAAAATCGTTATTTGATGAGAATCGGAAAAGTAGAAGCCATTTTATAATTTAAAGGTTATTTTCATGAAAATGAAAGTAAGAATAAAAGGGAATGTACATAATCCAATAATTTGCAATAGTTGATATCATAAACAATTTTTTTACACACTGTCTGTTAATATGGTATGTAACATGAAAGATTTGAAAACATCGGATCATATTTGTTAAAGTTATGGAGAGAAAAAGTAAATATTACATAACCCAATATGGCTGCCATATTACGCAATGTATGATGTCAAAAATAGTTCGCGACACACCTTCCACCCATAAGGTATATACTCAGAAAAAATTGTGCAGATGGAATCAAAACTTTGGAAGTTATGGAGCGGAAGGGAATATTACATAATCCAATATAACTCCCATATTATGTAACCAGTGATGTTAAAAATAGTTTGCGACACACCTTCCACCCATAAGGTATATACTTAGAAAAAGTTGTGCAGATGGAATCAAAACTTTAGAAGTTATGGAGCGGAAGGGAAAGCGGACGCCGGACTGCCGGACGGAGATGATACCATAATACAGCCCGCTTTTCAAGCCGGGCGTATAAAAATGATTGAACTTTGAAGGGCCTCTCTCTCTAACTCTTTGCTGGTTGATGTTTGTCAACATGAACACCCATTTTAATGTCACTGACTTCAATCCAGAAAGGGCAATGCAACTATGGTGGACTGGTGCTCTGATGACTTGCTTTCATGGCCCTGCAGTTGAGGGAAGCTTTAATACTATGGGGGATATTATCGATCCGAAAAGTGCCTGTCTGTCTGAATATTTTGGCTGAAAGGAAGTTCTCCATGAACCAGTTCACAGGGTTGTTTGTCAAAATATACAAGCTTCCAGAAAAAGGTACTCTGAAGAACTGGAAGAAAAGAGAGGCTCAAAATGAGAAGCAACAAAAACTGTCCCTTAAAACACAACTCCAAAGTAAACAAAAAGCCAAAGAGGCACTGAACAAGGCAGAACGTGATGCCAGGCTTGCCCACAAGTGCGAACTAGAAGGTCGCTTGGAAATTCTGGCCAAAACAAAGCCAAGAATACATAATGTGACTGTGTCTGACTTTGTAAAGTCTGTACTGTATTCACTGTATCCACCATTATTAATTGACTTTCAATGTTATTGGCGAAATTCGGAGAATTCATACAGGGCTTAGGGAGCATATCCAACCATCGTGCACCGATCATTCGTGTAATGCGAATGAATTATATTATATAAATTTTTATAAATTATATAAATATTTAATGAAAAAAACCCCATTGAAAGCCAATTAATAAATTTTCATTAATCAGGATATTCCCTATTGGCCTTGTCACAGGTCCTTGGACAGCCGTATTAGCTCTCAGCCTCGGACCAATACGACTATCCTCGGACCTGTAACAATTCCAATAGAAAAATATCCTGATTAATAACATTATATTACGACTTTCTCAAGCCTGTTATGGGTAGAAACTTTGTAAAAAAACACTTCTGATGTAAGAACACCTTCTGAGAGTACAGGTCTGAATATTTAATGCAGTATTTGGTTGTTATTCATTTTTGTGAGTTACTTTAATGTGTGCCATTTCTGGTGATACACACAATTCGCCATCGGCCCCTACAGAAAAAAGTTTTGGCTCGCTTCGTTCGCCAATTTCTTTTCCTCATTTTATTTTAGCTATGTCTCATGACTGGTCTCTGTTTGAGTCTGCGAGAATCCACGAGAGGATGCTTGTTTACTCGTGTGCTATCCAAATGCTTACAGCAGACCACTTCGTTTTGGCTGTTTAACAAGTTTTCAGGGCAATTTATCCGCATTCAGAGTTAAGATTTTCCTTCCTTCCGTCTATTTTCTGTACGGGGACTGATGGATTTTACGTCAAGATTTTTTAATTTGGGACCAATAATATGAACCAGGTAAGACCGCTTTAACATCTTAAATTATCGGTCGTTGTATGAGAATCAGCGACAAGCTTGTGCTCAAGTAATTGCGTAAAAACTTTGTCAGTTGGAAGTCAATTAGCTTAAGTTTAGTCTAATTGTTTTCCCGATTGAATTTTGTACATTGTATATATGACGACTGTGAAAGCAACGCCGTTTAAGTACATTTGTTTTAAAGTTCTCTGTTTTTACTCAATCATGGAGATCCGGTTGTTTCGTAATCTGAAAGGGTAGTTCTTTATTCAGCTAAAGATTATTTCCAACAAAAATCAAGTGATTGGACACAATATTTATAAAAAAAATCTATGCTTTTCTGACACGGTTAGCAGTTTGTCTTTTTGTAAAATTTGCCACAGCTATTGAAGTTGAAAAAAAAAGTTGAAAAGTTTTTTTCAGGCTTGGTGTGTTTTCAAAATGGCGGCCGAGCGAAAAGCGCAAATGATCTCCACAGCTGGCTTGCATCTCTAGTTTAGTATGTATACAGCCCTGTTAAACCATGGTTATATAAGACTCTTGTATGCATAAAATCCATTGTTTGTGGAACACTTAGCCAGACTTGCTATATTTGCAGTTACATGAATTTCATCATGATTGACTTTTTAAGTTAACTTTAAGTTATTTAGGTAAATTTGAGTTCTTTTATGTTGACATATACAGCACATGCGTGTCCAAATTTCATTTGGGGTTTTCTATATATCTGCTAAGCTGACTGTCTGGTTTAGATTTTTTGGTAAAAACTTATAAACTTCAACTTGTTTTGATATTACGGTTTAATAAATACGAATGATTTAATTTTCCAATGGTCTTCAAACCGGTTTTGCTCATGTCGCATTTAAAATCCTCATTTATATATTACTATATAGTAGTTCCCAGTAATAGTCAGATCATCGATAGGCCTAGTCTCTTTACGTTTTTTTGTAAGTCACAAAAAAAATTTATTTCCCTTAATATCACTTTTCAGATATGCCAAAGAAAGGAAGGCGTTCGCTTGGGCAGAGAGCTAAGTATTAGCATAAGAAGGTGAAAGCAGCTGCAGTTGTCAATTCAACATGTGAACCGACAGAGGACCATATCTACGCAGATTATTTGAATACCTGCGACACTACAACTAGTGACGAGTGAGCTTCAAGATTCTGATGGGTTTTGGGCTGAAGATTTTTATGTAATCCTTGACTGTGCATATCAACATGATCCTAGTATCAACCTGGACAAATTTGTTTTTGACATCAAAGGACAGATACAGAAGAGTTTAATTTCTGAAGTGAAAGATGCTAATTTATTTGACTTTCATCTTGTGTCTTCCAGGTTCAGTTGTATGAAGACGACGGAGTAAAAACTAGTGTTTTAACGCCCAACTTTGAAGCCATTGTATGTGTCCATGATCTACAAATTGCTTATGATCATGACCTTTGGTTAGGGTTACCGAATATGTTTTACAAACTGTCTAGTGTTTTCACTAGAAAAATGATTACCTACTTTGTTTGCCCCGGAAATACAGATGAGAAATTTCAGAGCTTTGTTTCAGTTGGAATTAAACTGTCTAATGAAAAGAACTCATACAAAGAAGGGGATAAAGGAGCTTCAGTCGATGGCACACGCTATCACTCCAGCATTCGTACTTTTGACTTAACTTCTTTGTAAGGGAAATAGGTGTAAGAAATGTAGTATATGCAGAAAAATTGCTTCCATAGATCAACATAAAAATGATGTTCCTGACATTAAGTCCAATCAAAAAAAAACCTGGCTTCAATGAGCAAGGAAGAACTCAGTCGGATTTCAGTTGCCTTCATTTCAGGATAATTCCCTTGAAAAAACTTTGGAGCGATGAAAAGGTGCAATACAGCTGGAATTACAAAAAATGTGATACTATTGGGGAATCAGTTGCACAAAGCCATTCATAGCAATTAGAGGAAGCCTTCTCTGATCCTTACAGCTTTCAACGTTCTTTTTGGGATGAACAGTTAAAGTTCAATCAGTGTAAAGACAAGCGAACAATGCGCTGGAACCCAATGATGATTAAATGGTGTCTACATTTACAAAGCAAATCGGAGAGAGAGTGGATTTATTAAGCTTCCCAGCACAAGGCTAAAGTTGAAGAATATTAATAAAGATTGGCAAAAATTTGTTCGATGAGGTAAAAATTAAAAAAGACCTTGTCTATGACAAACACACAGGTGAACTTGTTGGTTTTCTACATCTTGATGATATGGGTAATGATTTGGTAGAGTTAGAATCATTAATGAACAGCAGCAGTGCAGAAGCTACACATGTCTTAGTTCGTATGGTTCTCTACGCTTTCCCTTGGCTCATTTAGCAACAAAAAGCATTTCAGTTGACTTCATATATTCAATCATTCAGCAGGCAGAAGAGATTCTGGAGATTGGTGTGGATTTAAAGGTGTTGTTGGTTTACGTGTGATTGGGCCTTAGCAAATCAGCGTTTTTTTTTTATATTCTAAGACACCATTGTTCACTATGCATGTAACCATATGATTTAGAAAGGAAGATATTTTTTTTATTTCAGACCGATCATCTCTTTAAAACTACCAGAAACTGTTTTGCAAATTCCATGTCTCACAAAAACAGTCGTAAATTATGGAATGGGCAAGATATTTAATGGATGCATGTAGTTCGCCTGTTTGAACAGCACTGCAGCAGGTTGTATAGGCTGGCCCCAAACCTTACTCTTTCCCATATTAATCTCACAGCATTCTCATCATGTATAAAGGTTAATTTGGCTGCCCAAGTGCTAAGTGACACAGTTGCAAATGCCTTAGAAATATCATATGGTGAAGAAGACAAAGAAACCGTGGAATTCATTAGAGTGATGAACAAATTCTTTGACTGTTCAAATACCAGAAATTTGTACGAAAGTAAGGCAACTTTGAATACAGACAAATTGCCTTACACGGCGGAAAATGACCCCATACTGGACTGGTTACGGTAAGATTTCTTGCCTTATTTTAGAACCTGGCAAAACAAGATAGAACACAGGAATGGTGACTTTACTAAAAAACAAAAGGATGCCATGTGTCTTAGTCACCAAACTTTAGCTGGTTTAGAGATGACGGTAAAATCTGTTGTAAGCTGTGTGAAGTATTTGTTGAGCAACAATGTACTGTTTGTGTTAACACAATGCTTTAACCAGGATCCCCTTGAACAACACTTTGGTATACACAGGCGAAGGTGTGGAGGAAATACAAATCCACACTGTATGAATTCAACCACAATATGACTCGACTACAATCCATTGGCTCTGAAGCATTGGCTTCTATTAGGGGAAATACGAATACGTGGAGAAAGAAAACATGTTGTGAACAATGAGCCGCTTCCTAAACGTGTACGATTACATAGACTTTAAATGATTTCATCAGTTTCTCTACGTTACATGTTCAAATATTGTCGATATTTACGAATCTTCTTTAACTGAAGCCGTTATGTATTTTCTATATTTATATATCGCATAACCCTTAAGGATTGGATTCAAGTGATTTTAGAAGGAAAACATTCAAAGCTGAAAATTTCACTCCAGGTTCACACGTCGATGGTCAGGCAAAAATCAAAAATAGTGAAAATAACCCGTCGATAAGGAAGTCCAATGATGACCCCATGTTTTTATATTTGTAATTTTTGATATTTTAGACAACACAGAGTCCTCAGTACCATATAGGCCTACTACCGAACGCTACGGTCACACTGGTGTCAGAAGTGGGATGGCGGCAGCAAGTACAACAAAAAAATTCTGAAAAAGGACATGAGTAGGTAGAACTTTAAGAATGTGACCAGGGCAAGTTAAGATGGCCCCCAAAGATTCCCCCCCCCCCCCCCCCCCCAAGATCCTTGTCTCCAAATTCTGATATGGCTGCGAATGATTCCCCTCCAAGATCTGTGTCCCCCAAAACCTGATTTGGCCGCCACCCTAGCGAAATTACAAGGTAAATTTTATGAGATGTCTAGACAGTTATCTGAAAACCCAGTTCTTTGTTTACGAAAAAGGCTATCTTCAAGAATAATGAAAAGCAAGCTAGCCTGGATACTCCAGAATACGAATGAGGAAGAAACGGCCAGAGTGACATAATTTGCTGTTCTGGTTGTAAGGGATTCCATCTCGTGCCTTATTTTACAGTCCGATGTGTTGTGGACAGTGCCAACTTTCCTACTGAGGTCCATGTAGCTTCTCTCAGTGTGCTCGACAGTAATTCTGATTTTTCCTTGAATGTGTTGAGTAAATTCCAGAATAATGAAATTGGAAATATGTGTCGAAATGATGAAACCATTGTTCTTATTGGCCAGCGGTTATACAACGGAACATGAGGAAGGTTGATAAAACCATGGAGACTCGTAAGTCTGTTATGCAGGATATGCGGTTGTTAACCAGGCTTTATATTGCATTTTGTGAGTTTTGTCCTTATAAACTTACTTCCAAAAAAAGTGAAGATATGTTCATCTGTACCAACTTTATAAATCTGGAGAAATGTATTGAAAAGGTTACCAAAGAGGATGGTAATCTTAAACATGGAATGTTTTATTTCCTGCGGAAATGTGTGGACATTATTGTTGCCCATTATCTGAGTAAAGGTCAAGATGAGAAAGAAAAGTTTTTGAAAGTGTTGAACCTTAACCGAGACATTGTCTTTGGGGATGCTGTGTATGCCATCAATAGGAACCCTCAAGAAAAGCTTAGAATGCCGGAACAAAGAGCATCAGATGAGAATATTCAGAAACTGTCAATTTACATGGATGAATCAATTAGGAAACTATCCTGTCAATTTGAGTTTGTAGATCAACACGAATATGTCCAGTTACGAGATAGTGTCTGTTCACGATTGACATTATTTAATGCTCTGTGAGAAACTAGCAGATTGAAATTGTCCCATTTCAATGATGCCCTGAATGAAAGATGGGTTGACAAACGTGCTGTTGAACATCTGGATTCATCGGAAAGAAATCTCTTCAAGGAGTTAACCGTCATATACCAGACTGGCAAAGGAAACCATCTAGTACCTGTACTAGTTCCCAAGGATACATTAGAACCATTAAAATTGCTCACTGATGCAGATAGAGAAAGCATCAGAATATCCCTTGTAAAACCCGTAGCTGATTCGATAGCTGAACCTCTTTCACTTCTAGTTAATCTTTCTTGTCAACGTGGCATGTTCCCGGATTCATTAAAAATTTTTCAAATCTGGCGAAAAATCCCTAGTAGAAAACTATCGACCTATCTCTGTGTTGCCGTTTTTTAGCAAAGTTTTTGAAAAGGTACTCTACTCGGATGATTGATTTTTTTAACTAATCAAATATCCTTTCCCCAAACCAATTTGGTTTTCGACCAAATTATTGTACTAGCTCCGCCGCTCTTCTTTTGCAAACAGCCCTTATCGAAAACAAAGAAACAGACAATTGCAGTATAGCAGCCTTCATAGATTTATCAAAAGCTTTTGATACAGTTAACCATAAAATTCTTCTCCATAAGCTTAAACACTACGCGTATAACACCGCGGCAGACGCATGGATGGTTTCACACCCTGGTCAGAGAATAACGTTCTTTGATGTTGCAGGAATTTTCGGACAGGCCTATACCAATGGCAATTGCTGTGAAAGGTTGTTCTACCTGTGGATTATGGCCTTACGACAATAACATATTTACGGATGCTGATTTTCCCCCTTCACAAGTGACAGATCAACCTGATCCAACATCTACAACGGCATCCACTCCAACCACATCATCTCAGGAAACAGTTGTTACAACACCTTCTAGGACATTAGTACCCATCTCAACAGCAAGCTCGTCATCTGAACAAAATATCACGGTCCCAGTTGAATCGGTTCATATTCCCATAACCACAACAACCCCATCCATTCCTATGCAACTTCCAGCCATCACATCTGCATCTAGTGAATCACCAGTTACAATCCAAACCAGTTGTGTTCCGCCACCGACAGTGCCTAGCAGTTCAACATCTGAAGATATGATACAAGAAGAGCTGTGTGCCTCACCAAAGACTAGTAAAAGCCGAAAAAAAGGTAGAAAAGCAGAATCCTCTCAAATGTTGACAGCTTCACCTTATAAAAGGATTCTACTAGATGTTGCTGCGAAGAAAAAGCAACCTGCTAAATCTTCCACGAAACAAAAGAGCAAAGGGAAGAAAACCACGAAACGCAGTGAAAAAAGTTCAGAATACCCTTGTCCAGTATGTGGCGAGGAATTTGCTAGAAGCAAACCTGGGGAAAAATAGATCCCCTGCATTGCTTGCGGTAGATGGTCACACGAGGAATGTAGCCTACACCTGGAATGGGACTTATATGTTTGCCAGAACTGTGAGTCAGTATACTCTGTTGTGTATAATCCCTTTATCAATTGTGTTATTATGTATTTCCAGAGTACAATCTAGAACATTAGTTTTTACAGCATTGACTTCAGAACTGTGAGTCAGAATATGACAGTGACTAGCGATTAAAGTGACCAACCCTATCCATAAGAGAATACTACTACCAGCTGCTATTTGGTTTTTTAAACACACAGACTGTGACACACTTGATGTTTCCAAAATGTGTTTATTGTAGACATTTTGAATTGTGAAGAGCTATGACTTTGAACCCATATTTTTCAGTTGAGTGCTCTTTTTGACTGAGTTATTATAAATAGCATCATGCATGTAAGAGTTACACTACTTTCTTTTCTATGTCGCATATATCTGACACTAATGTTTATTATGGCCCTGTTCCAAGATTTACCAATATCGCGTCAGATTCTCAATTACCCAAAATCTTAAACCCTTTCAAAAGTAACCTAATCCCCAAAATTGAAATATTCAGAAAATACCTAAGGTCCATGCAAGTGCTTTTACGATTTTTATCATCCACATATTTACCCTTGGGCCCAGTGCTTACTGCCTTACATATGTATATGGTGCCGTTAAAGGCATCACAGTGGAAAATCAGTTTCTTATGGTACTGATGAAACTGAGACGTCATATAACAAATTGTGAATTATCAAAATTTTGTAGTGTTTCTGAGTCTGATGTTTATAACATATGTTCTACCTTTGTAAGATTTATGGCTCTTCAATGGCAAGAAGTTCATATCTGGCCTTTCAGAGATATTGTGAGGTTTTTCTGTCCATCTGAATCTAAATATCCATCAACGGAACTGAAATGCCTGTGAACAAGCCATCCTTGCCTTTGGCCCAGCAAGCTACCTATTCAAGCTACAAAAATAAGAATACAGTTAAAGTTGTTGTGGGTTCCACCCCGGGTGGGCCAGTGAGCTATGTTTCTGAGGCTTATGGTGGGTCTACAAGTGATCATAGAACGAAGTTATGCCCCAAATAAGCGTGACCAGGTAAGGGATTTGATGTCCAAGACATATTTGCTCCTTATGATGTAAAGATAAATATCGCAGCCTTCTTCAGAAAGCAAAACCAAATGCAAACTCCAACAGTTTTAAGTGATAGAAGGATTGCAAGCAAAAGGGTGCATTGAGAGACTTATTGGACTGGGTAAAACTTACAAAATTTTAACACAGCCCCTTAGGGAGTGTTTCCACAAATCGTGAGGACAACAATCATGATTTTTATCAAAATTTCACGATTGAATCGTGTTTACATCGTGATTTCACAAAATCGTTTTTCTTTTAAAGTTTTAAAATCACGATTTGACTAACACGGCCTGAAAATCACGATTATAAGAATACACGATTGACTTGTGTATTGCGCAGTAATACGCGAACACTCGATTAGCTGACAGGACCGGTTTACTCCGCATGTGTCACTGCACCCAAAGTGAAGATAGTTCGAGTGTCGTTGATAGTCTGGTATGCTTTGACCATCTTAAAACAAATAAGGAATGATTATTTATGACATTTCGAAACGCTTTTGCCTAAACTCACATGGTCAATGTAAGTAGTCAATGCAATGTCTTCGCATGCGTGGTATCCTTTCTTCCTCGCTGATCTCCAATAAAAATTGCCCCAGTGCCCTCAAAAGAATTACCCTTGTTTATGGCTTGCTCCCTGGGATGCGGATTAAATGTGTTTTAAAAGTTATTTTGTGGATTTTGTCTTTACACACAAGGCTAGTAAACCGGACGTCGACTGAACGGGGTAACAGTAAAGTGTGGGATTAAAAATTAGCAATAAAAGAAAATTAACACTGTTTGAAAGCTTAGATTTATTTTGAAGAAATGCACCAAAGAAGACCAACAGTTTGTTGGGTTAGACTCTGAAATACAGCCAAACAAATATTACTAATTTTGCAAGAAAACGCCAGTGCTCAAAATTGGGTTACGTTTTTAAAGGCAACCTATTGACGTACTTCCGTCAAAAGCGCATCTCAAAAACATCTGGCGTCCTCAAGTTAAAAAAAATACAATTGGTCGTGGCAAGTAGGTAGTTATATTGTACTTTTTTAATTTAATGTTTTAATTGTACCAAAACTGACATGGGCACCCATTTGGCATTAACGGCAAAACGTTTGACAAGATGATTTTCAGCAAGGATTGAAGTGTTTTGATTCTTGTTCAAACCAGTGCCATCGGTCTCGCCACATGATCAAATAACTAGCGTATCCTGAAAAATAATATATCTGAACGTGTACAAAAGACAAGTCAAGTGACAGTGAGTGTACTCGATCAGCATGATATTTGAATTAACACGGGCTATTATATAGTAAAAATAACTAACACTGTTTTATTAGTTTTTATTTCCAAATTTTGTATGAAATTGAAAGTACAGAGACGGGACATCCACAAATCGCTTTTCTCTGCTCCACCAGCAACAATGCCTGGTATCTTGGGAATTTGACTAATATTAGCATCTGTTTTTTATTTCTTTCAGAAAACAGTCCTTGTCGAGTAAAACAAAATAGAAAGCTGGTTATTCATACCGGCATTTTTGAGACTGTTGTTTAATATTTTTTCAAATATATGTAAGTCAAATAACGTTATCTGTAGGGTAGGCCGAATCTGTTTGATATTTTTATGTGTCTCAAACTTTTAAACATATAGCGGCTTCTCGTTCTGCAAATTCTTATTCTTTCTATTTACAAAATGTAGCCTATGTGACCTATGTTTAAATTGATTTTAATAAAAAATATTCATTTGCTTTCAAATTCACTTCAACTTGATTTTACGGGTTTTTGTTGATTTTTATTTAAGAAAACGTAATGAAATGTTTCATAAATGGCAGAAGTATGTATGGTAATAAGGGGTGGGGGTTAACTGCTTATTTAGAGACAATCTACCCTGAAGTATGCTGCTGGGTTAGAGGATTATAGGTCTATTGTGGTCGGGGTTTTGGCTTTATTTTCCTCACAGCTATGAACGGATGTTTTAATTAGTCAAAGATTAGGTAAATTATTAAGATTATAAGGACTACGGATAAACTAATAATTAGGCCTAACTATAGGCAGTGTTGAAGAACACATATAAACAATTTCTGACTGTCTGTTTAATAGACACAATTTTCTTAGCGACATATCAAGCACATCCCAAATTCCTTCCCTTTTCTACAAATCTAGTCATGGCCACTACAATTTCCTAAGCAGTACCTAAATGGGCTTTGGTACTGTTCGATGAAGATGGATGCACTATGGTAGTAAAGACCTCTTCCATACAGTCATCTGGTTCCTTGTCGGAAGGAGACATTGACAAGTTGGAAAAGTCGTGTACAGGGCAGAAATTTTGAAGCTAGCAGGTAATAATTTGACTTTACATGATTTGATTCCTTCTGTTCGTATTCCTTCTGTTCATATTTTGTGCAAATTCTTTTTACAAAGCAAAATTTAGAAAAGTGTTTTCTTGCTATTTTTAGATTTAAAATCAGAGATAAACCAGTATGAAAGCGAATGGCAAATTAGTTCCCGTTCTGACGCTATATCGGCTGCAAAAGACGATGGGATCAGTGGTGGATACTTGGACGTTACCGAGGACCAATCGGAATTAGCTGCTGATTCGTTTATGCAGTATTTTGAGGGAGTTGATTTAGATAGAATAACGACTCCACAAGCATACCCTCACAAGCTGGATGTTAGAGAGGAGTTAAATCGTGTACGAGAACAACAGGAAATTATTGCTTTAAACCAAGCCGAGATGAAAGGAATGCTCATGGAAATGCTCACACTTCTGAAAGTACGCTTTACCAAGAAGAACAACAGGCGGGATATGATACTCCGAGAAGAGACACCTCTACCTATTGAAGAAGTGCTGCAAACTCCAACGGTTCCACGTGATGAGGACATTATACCCACAGTCGATTGTACCGTACCAGTCAATGAACCAGAGGAAGCACAGCACATCCAGGAACTACCAGCAATCACCATAACCAGGGGGGGTTATGGTGATTGCTGGTAGTTCCTGGAGATGTCACTGATCACCACAACCTAGAATCACTCACCACCATCAACGTAGAGGATATTGCTCAACACACACCTATCTGGCATTATTATTGCTAAAGTTACAAAGCTCAATAAAAGTTCATTTAGTACCTACTTTAACAGTTTGTAATTTTTTGAAACTACATGTTAAAAAACCTCCGTTTTAACTTATCTGCAGCTCAGATCCTTCTGGCTTTGAAATTTAAGCTCAAAGAAAAAAATCAAAATGCCACCAAAGAAAAAAGTTAAGCACATAGCTGGGCAACAAACCATTGAAGGCATATTTTCTGGATCTAAATCCACCACTGATACCCCCAGCTCTGACGGTCAGAGTGACAGTTCTGCAGCACCTGTTGACATCAATCCACCAGCTGGAGTGTTGGATCAACCTTCTTCGTCTCAGTCATCAACAACAAAACATGGACATTTCTCCCACAGTGGCTCAATATGGTTCAAATGGTTGCGATATTCTGCAGACAATTTTATTTCCTGTGATATCTGTACTGAATACAACAGAACTGGCACATCCCTATACAAATCATACAAATGCACTAATTTTCAAAAGTCAACTCTAACTAGACATGTTTTAAGCAAGGAACACCAGTCCTCCCTGAATGTACCTGTCCTGCAAAGGGACCTGGTGAGGGCTCAGGACAAAATGACAAGCCAACAGGACAAAGCTGCACTGGTGTTGTTTAAAACCACTCATTGGATGGCCTAGGAAGGATCCCCTTGTCAAAGTTTGGGTCATTACATGACAGAACTTGGTGTCCCTGACCTAATACCCTTACAGCAAAAAACGGTGATGTACAATTCACAATACACAGCCACAGAAATTCTGTCCAGTATGGCAGATTCCGTTGATGCAGCATTGAAAAATAAAATTAACGAGTCTCCATTTGTGACAGTGCTCGCAGATGAGTCTACAGACATTACCAACCATAAGCGCCTGGTTGTGTACGTCCAAATTGTTGATCCTGTTACATTTCAACCGAGCACTCATTTTGTAGCCAATAAAGAATGCAAGGATGCAACAGGTGCTGGTATAGCACAATCTATACAAGATGTGATGGCAGGGTATGATGTCGCAATGAGTAAGGTGATGAGCTTGGGGCCTGATGGGGCAGCAGTGATGACCGGGCAAAACAAGGGCTGCACAGGAATTCTTCTGCGGTCCAACCCACACATGGTGTATGTCCACTGTGTTGCCCACTCCTTGGCCATGTGCACATCACAGGCTGCTGAGTCTATTTCAGACCTGAAAGAGCATCAGCAGATACTTACTGACCTTTTGTATTACTTTCGAGGCAGTCCCAAACAAACAGCCAAAGTAAAAGACATACAAACGTTATTGGATGACCCAGTTCTTACTTACAAAGAACTTCACTCAGTTTGGTGGCTCTCTTATTACAATGCTCTTCAGGCTCAATGCTCTTCAGAGCACCAAATCACCAAGGCAACTTTCAACTTGGAGCACCTCTGTATAAAATTTGTTGACAATTTGATCAGCGACATACACTCCCGATTTCCAAATACCTCTCTGCTGACTGCATTTGATGAAGCTGTGGGCCTTTTTTAAACCCTCCAGAACCCACAGGGGTAGCCAAACGCCAACCCCTACAGATAACCTACCATCCAGTCCAACAACCACACAAAAAATGCAAAGTAATTCCAAAACCAAGAAAGCCCGATTGGCAGAAGAGTTTCTCAGTGTAGAGAAAGAAAAGATCTACCAATTGAAACGAGTTGTACGACGATTTTAAGGAAAATCAAAGATCTCTTTCTAACGAAAGCCAAAAGTGACATCAACAAAGTGGTACACGACGCTGTTGAACAACAACTTTCTAATGACATGAGACCACCAGATAACACATCTGCATGTACGACTTCTGCAGAGGAAAACTATAGCTTTAGCTACATGCAGTTGTAGTGTATGTTAACTTTTTTTCTTCGTTTGTTACAGGTGACTATTATTCCCTGTTTGAATTCTTGTTTGATTGCCATCTTATTTCTTGAAATGTTATGATATACCAACAGTACAGCAGGAATTTCCATCGTAAGCCACAATTATGTTCACAGGTCATTGATGAAAAGTGTAAAGATTTTTTCCTTCTCACAGTATTATTTGTATTATTTAAAATCTTGTAAAACACATTTCCATTTTTGTTTAAGATGAGATTTTTTCCTTCTCACAGTATTATTTGTATTATTTAAAATCTTGTAAAACACATTACCATTTTTGTTTCCTATAATATCATGTTATGTATTACATTTTTTGAAGATTAAACACGATTTTGGGATTTTATGTGTGTTTTATGGCTGGTATGAGTCGCCAGAATCCTGTCTCCTGTTTAAGATCAAGAATAGACAAAAATGTTCCCAGAGACATTCGGAAGTACAAATAAAATCTGTCATTTTCTAGTTTCAGCTCCGGCATCAAATGGTGGTACTCTCGAAGTTGAGATCTTCTTTGGTTTATTGGATGAATCTAATATTCCTTTTCATTGAACAAAATTTCTTGACGTAAATATGGTAACGGTTCAAGTAATCGGGCCAGCACCATGTAATTAGAAGCCATCTTTGATGCCTGCTGAATCGAAAAGAAACCATGTGTTCAAAATCTGGCTCGCTATAACCGCTTATAGTGTGGTCATATCAGCTTTTTTAAGCTTTCAGTTAGCGTGCAGCGAGCTCACAGCTACTCGACACAGCTTGTGGTATGGCCACCCAAAGCTTGCAGCTCGTTGCTCGGCTACAGCTTGGTCAAAGCTAGTCCAAAGTGCGGCTCGTAGTGTGGCCTCGGCCTTAGTCAGATGGCCAGTACCTTGGTGGATGACTTCGGGCAGGCCGTATAAAAATTAAAAAGGGCCCAGAGTAACTGTTCCGAAGCTATATTGCTTTCACAAGAAAGGGAAAGGACAGACGGAGACCATTTCCTTTCGTGGTGAGGGACAATAAAATTGGTTTTACTTCTTTATATTTATAGGTATGTGGAGAAAAACCTGAAATCAATGGAAGAGTACTGCTCTTACAACAAATTGGTACCAGACTTCTTGTATAACCGCCCAAGAGAGTTTGTGAAAGCTTGTATGGAAAGATACCATATGGCCGCTGAAATTCCTCGGTTAGTTGATTTAATATGTTGTCTTCTTAAATTTCCTAAAGCAGATAAAAAATACATCTGGTCAAAAATCAAAACACGAAGAATTTAGTTTTAGCCTGGGTGAAGAACTTAATTTCAGCTTGGGTGAAAGATTTAATTTTAGCTTGAGGGGAAAAACAATTTCAGCTTGGGTGTAAATTAATTTCCACTTGAATTTATTTCCACGCAAAGAAACATATTTTAAATGAAGATTTTTATTGTTTCAGAGAGGATATTGCCACAGATGACAGTGTTGGATTTTTTACTTTAAAACACCACTACCTTCAGAAGACACCAGAAGGATATATACTGTGTCTTTTGGAGATGAGCTATCAATGCCTAATTGTTCTTGTTATGACTGGGAACATAACATTGTACCATGCAAACATTCTCAAAGTCGATAGCTGGGGATGGCGTAAATTCTCTCCACTCTTTGTGAATTCACCATTTCTATGTGGCGGAGTCTGGAATTCCAAAATCATGCACGGATCAAGAGGAAGTTAATGAATTCAACGAAGACATTCAAACTGAAGACAACATATTTAAGGATCTTCCACTACCAAAACACAATCGGGGTAGAGCTGCAGAATGCAGAGAAATTATGAAGCACTTGACTTCTTTCAGTTATTTACTCGAGATGAAAACCTACTCAACATCATTTAAGCTTTCATTAATTAACTGGAGAGCAAACATTGAGGCATCACTACCTAAAGAGAGTGGACTAATATTAGAAAGCACTGAAAATCCTCCTAAATCATGCCCTCAGCCACCAAAATCCATGAAGAAAAATGGAGTTTGACTTTAAAACACTTCCAGAACGAAATGGTAGAGTGAGAAAAATAGCTGAAATGATGAGGATACAGTACAGGACCAAACCGCCATTACCAAAATCTCCCAAACATTCTAAAACCTGTCAAAGATTCCAAGAAGAGTCCAATAATTCTCTTGATGTAATCATTGTCCAACAAAGAGGCTCCAGTCAAATGCAAACATAGAATTGTGATGCCAGTTGAGAAGAAGAGAATACTTCAGAATGCAATGCTTGAAGACATGGAAATTAATATTGCACAAACCATCTTACACCAACAATTTTCAAGCTTTGAAGGACTTGATGCACTGGCTATAGGGTGGTATCTTCAATTTTTTTCCCTTTTTGTGTTTCATGGAGAATTTGTTCAAATATTGCATGACGGGGACATTCACTGGATTTGTGTATCAAACATTTGGTGTCATTAGAACACTGTTCGATACTCAGGTCTTTCACAGGAAAGTTAAAACCAGAGGGGGAAAGGCAAATAGCTTCCTTTCTATTTAAACAAGAACACAGCATCAAAATTGAGGTATCAGCTGTTCAGCAACAGGCAAATGGAATAGATTGTGGAGTTTTTGCAATTGCCAATGCCACGGCTCTACTGTTTGGACTGAGGCCAGCAGATCTCATCTTCGACAAAGTAAAGTTGCGTCCCCACTTGATCCAATGTTTGGAGATGGAGTGCTTCACATCTTTTCCAACAGCTAAACCATGTGGACAAATACTCAGAGCAAAGCCCAATACATATTTCATTAAACTCTGTGACTGTAGACAGCCATGGTACAAACAAGACAAAGACCCTCTTCATGCAATGGCTGAATGGGACTGTTGCAACAAATGGTACCACAGAGGTTGTGCAAATATTCCTCTGGATGTCTTTTGTTCAAGGGAGAAAACGTTCAACAAAATAGTTTCCAACTGCGTTACTCAAAACATTTTCAAAGAATTATTCACATGACAACTCATCAAACCATAGATATTTCGGTATACAAATCATCTTTCCAGCTCGCCTAGCGTCAGTTGATGTGCCATTGATACATACATTTGATCTACAGCGCCCTCTAGCAGTGAATTCAAATACAAGGCGACATGCGCATTTCTCTTGCCTCGACATGGGAAAAACCCTCTACCTTAAGTGATACAGTCCTATCGCCATAAGCCGGCAAATCTCCAGCCGACCAATGCGGTAGGCAGCCTTCAGAAGCTTTCCCGAGAGTTGAACTTGCCCTGCAAAGCGGCTTATAATGAGTGCGCTATTGATTGATTGTTTGGTGTTTTATGCCGCGCTCAAGATTATTTCACTTATATGGCGGCGTTGCCAGTTTTATTGTGGGAGGAAACCGGGCTCTATGCTCGGAGGAAACCCATGACCTTCCGTTGGTAACTGGCAACCATGCCACATAGGTCGTTCGAGTGAAGTGCGCTATTTAAAGTAGTCCAACTTAAAATTCACTATACGAGATGCTTTATTTCTGTTTGAAAATGTCAACAGATGTCCTTTTAGTCTTATATTTATCAATCATCAATAATAAAACAGTATTTTATTTAGGATTTGTTACTAAGCACCCACAAACTGTATGCGTTACTCTACCCTGGGACAAGCCGTCTGTGTGTCTTCAGTGAACTCCAGCAGAGCTTTGACTACTCTATGGGGCAGACAAACCCATGGCTTGATGACCGATCACAATTAGTCCCTGCAGTTTACACGGAAGGTGCTTATTGTTGTCTTAGACTTGCGTTAACTCAATTTTTATTTTATTCCATTTTCCCCATTCACTCATTTTTTGTTTTATTCCATTTTCCCCTGTAGTAGAGTCAGATTATAACTTTTGTTATGATGTAACGACCCCCTAGAGAGTTCCCTGTTCAAAGCTTCAGGACGTTGCAGCCAAGTCGAACAGACGCGTTTACAACAGTCGTGTATTTAAGTTTGTTAGTTATCAATACAGTTCTTATTTAGTTAATCCTGGCTTGTCTTTTTGCTACTGTAATGACCGTATAACTGAATTTGGTGTAAATCTTTAAACGGATATATAATATATCCTGTGTCTAATTTTATTATAGATTTTTGGTAATTGAAATATTTTGTTGATTTATAATATTAGTTGTAAAACAAATCTCAGCTTTAAATGTAAAACGAATAACAGTCTGTCTTAATATTTAACTCATGTTGTTGTTGTTGCACAGGCATTTATATAAATGTTCAATCTTTTGTTATAGGCGAATTAGTGTAGCTAAATTGGTTACACGTTGTTTATACATATGTGAAGATTTTCATGTAAATGCATTCTGGAGCGTATTTTTGATGTGCGTGATATTTTCTGCCTTGTTTGACAGATATTTTCGCTACCGTAACGTTTGTAAATAAGTGTTTTAAACTGAACTGATCTCTGTGAATCTCCAGCTTTATAAATCTGATGACAAAGGTAAACAAATTTACCCTGAATTAGTATTTTGCACACAGATATTGAAAGCAAAAGCAAAAGCGGCTGGTTTGACAATGTATGCTTTGATGATTGGTTCACCAACATTATATTGCCCTACATGAGACGTCTAGATGGGAAGAAAGTGTTGATTGGAGACAACCTTAGCAGTCATATATCTGCTTACGTTATTGAAAAATGCCAACATTTCTTTTGTATTTTTGCGCTGAATTCTACCCATTTAACTCAACCGTTAGAGGTCTCCTTCTTCACCCAATGAAAATCTACTGGAGACAAATCCTCGACCACTGGAAGCTATCTTCAGAAGGAAGATGATGTCCGTCTATACCAAAGGATGTGTTCCCGAGACTTCAGAAGGAGTTTATCACAAGGGGAAAACATGGTCTGGATATCGCAAGTGTGGAATGGTTCCGTTTAGTCCAGAAATTGTGCATTCCCGAACCGTTTCCTACAACACCAGATAGGAGTCAGTCAGGAACCAGTTTCACAGAATATGTTGACGCCTCCTTCATGGAACTGTTGAGCGAAATGCGAGGAATGGATGAAGTCCGCCCTAAAAAACGAGCCAAACATCTGCAAGTTTCACCCGGTTAAAGCGTCTCATTTGAAGATTTTGATACTGACGGCACAAACGACAGTGATATTGATACTGAACAGGACGGAAATGAATGGAAACAAATATCCAAACAGGAACACATGCCGGCCCAGAGTCCAGCGATACCGACGAACCTAGCAGTCCCACTAGTACATCCCAGCCCCCCATTCCCACCACATTCCAGCTAACTGGGATCAAGCCTGTGATGAAGATAAACGACCTCAATCTAAATTCCTGGGTAGTTGTAAGGTTTGGTGAAAGGCGCAAGCAGCTCTTTATAGCTTCCATAGAGAAGATTTATTATGACGTCATCAGACAAAGGCCTGAAGATGAATATTTTCCAATATCCTGAAAAACCAGACAAGGCCTTAGTTGACTTTTCTCAAGTCGTCGGATCTGTCAACAACCCAGGGCACTGTCTTACAAAGCTGGCGTAAAGATGCGCATTGGCCTACAACATTGACTGGTTGCGTCTAGGACGCAAGTTACTATAGTTTTAACACTGATTTACGTCCGCCGTAACTTACGCCAGTTTCGTAAGACAGAGCCCAGAGGTGTTACGTCGTGGTCTGCTAAAAATTCCAAGTCAGAGTGGATGTGACTGCAGGCCTATAAAGAGTTTTATTACCAGTCTTTGATACCAACAAGAAACAAATAACTATAATGAATGTACTAAAGTTATCACAGGGGTCTTAAGATTCCTAGTACATCAGATTGTCAAACAATTAAACACGCACAAAGTTTTCACAATTTGATATAGTGTTCATATAAGAAATTACGCTGTTCTGACATACATTCTTATAGCTTCTTAGTGTTAAAATAAAACTTAAGTGAGTCGACATTTAATATCACGTTCCTACTATTTTAAGTATTAATTTGCAGTGTCCGGGGTGACCCCTAACCCTAACCGCGTTCCTATACGTTAATTCCTTGTGAGGGAAGACCAACATATTATACAAAAATTGAATACCTAACACTAAGTCTATTCAATGCCTGTATACATATTTTATTCAAGTCTTTCACTTTTGATTTTTTTAAACCGAGAAAAAACGTCCAAACCCACCCCGTTTTACGGTAGTCGTCCCGGAAATCACAGATGAGCTGCTTTGCTGTAACAGGCACTTTTTAGTTAGTTTAGTTGGTCAAGCCGGTTGACAGATCTGTATATAGTTTTATTTGTTTGTCTTTGAGTCATGTAGCTTGAATCAACACAGGTAATATTCAGGTAGCAGGTATGTTGGGACTGGTCTAATATTTGTAGGTAAAACAGTTCCAAATACCACTCATTCATTGGTTGTTTGGTTTCCCTTAAAAAATGACCAAACACTCACTGTTACAGACCCAATCATTTAAGCCGGCAAATTTCAAGCTGGCCAATGCGCAAACTAGTAAGCGCCACTTGGCGCGAGAGCTGGGTGAGTTGGGAGTACTGATCTATAAATAGGTCAGTGGTTGGGGGGACATATGATTAGCATGGCGGAGTACGCTGCAGAATATAGTTCCTCACAATTATTCATTTTACGGACATGATTTGAATTCCTTTCTGCTGAAAACTTCTTTTTATGTTTTCCGCTTATAATATCAGAATCGGATGATTAATGTATGTGTTTGTTTATTTGGAATCCGTCGGAAACACGTAGGGTTTACGTAATAGACGGACTTTTCAGAGTGGGTTTGTGGAGTATGACAGCGACTGTTAATTCCACCTGTTTGTTTGGTACCGGTTGATTATTGTTCAGCACTAAACAGACCCTGCTTCTTCCACAAATGAAGACGTCAATCAAGCAACGGTGGTTATAGAAAGGCTGCTGGTTATGTATAATTACCATAACTAATATCAGCAGAGTGGTGACGATCTTTAGATTTTGCTTTACTGTTCCCCAATCAACCTCCTGTAGTTTGAACTCAGACTGTGAACATTTGTTGACACTGTTGACACTCAAAGACTTGTTTTTCTTTTGGTTTGTTTTTAAATGCGTGAATATAAAATAAATGCATAGGGTTTAGACAACTCAACAAGTCAATCAATGAATTTTAGCAATGTGTATAGGACAATATGAAAATGAAATATTTTTTTTCTTTCCGTTTAGTCTTTGAATGATCATTATCATTTATCTGTTTTATACGAGTGTTTTTTTTATTCTGACCTAAATACAAGTTGTAGAAACAAACTGAACAAGAATGGTAACTCAGACTTTATCGGCCTAATAAGAGGAAGAAACTCGCTAAAAAGGTAGGCGTTCGCCATCTTGCTGTTGCGACTTACAGACGTAAAGGAAAGATCTATGCTGGTGTTTCTATAACAACTGTTTTAGCGTATACATCTTTTCATCCTAGGCCTTACATTCTTGTTTTGCCGATTGAGCAAGTTTATAACACAGCATTTATTAAATAAGTAAATTACGATAAACTAAAGTGGAAGGAATCCGTGAGAAAGTTGATGTAACAGTTCTGAATCTCTCAAATAACCCATGTGAAGTTAAACGTCAGAAAATCAGATGATAATCTTTTGTGTTTTTCTCAACAGGTTGTGTTTATCAAGAAGCCGCTCAATTATTTAATCCAGAGTTGTTCTTACCGGACAGCAGCGTAATCTGAATATTAAGTTTATGAATGCCATACAGATACTCGATCTTTAAGTGACCTCTTGGGAGTAAATATGAAGTGTTTGCCATTCATTTTAATTTGGTGTGCCAGCTGATGTTGGAGGGGAGGGGGCGGGGGTATTTATGGGCTTATACCTCGTGTTAATCCTGGAGTCTCAACAGCTTATACCTACCATAATTCATTCCTCTTCATATATTAGCATTCTTTTCACTGAAGTTGTTGATTTTCTTCTATGCTTTTCACATCAAATCATAATACTTACTGTTCCTGGTTTCTTCATTATTACAAGGCCGGCATTTAATATACGCCACGCCTCGTAATGTATATATATATTTATTTGATAAAACACTAGTATGTACAGTCTTCAAATGGTTATTTGATTTAAGTTTACATATATCAATAAACAACAGATACAAAACTCATGGTGTTATATTTTGTTTAAATGCAGACTCTTTTCCATAGCTGGCTACAGCCATCGTTACAGCTTCTACAATCTGCAGGTTTAGACTCCCCCAGAGGTACGTATTTCAAGAATTAGTTGCTCCTGTTTGTCTTCCATGAGGACACGGACTGGAAATACAAGCAAATATTGTTAAATTGCATAAGATTAAATGGAAAATATGGAACAAACAATGTCAGCACTCCTGCAGTAGTTGTCTGCCCAGGATATTTTGGTACACTTCCGAGTCCATAATTCTGAGGTGCTGGATATGCCACCTCAGACATTGACCTAAGAAAAACAAAGCAAACAAAAAAATTATACAATGTCACAAATAACTAAACCTTCTTGCTAGTTGACTTTTTAGAGCATTACTCAGTGAATGCCGAAAATAGGAAACCATACCCAAAGTTAGCGTCCAGATTAGTCCCTTGAATACGTTTACAGGCCCAGACCTGCCGTATTTTAGACTTAAGACGTGAACTTTTTTTATGAAAGTCCATACTATAGACTTCTTATTTATTTCAAAATGATGAATATTAATTGTCCAAATGTAAACTAAGGCTTCACAATATCAAACGTGAATTCTCTGAATACACAAGCACGAAATGAGAAAGCCGTTTTTAACGAAAAAAGCAAACTATTCATATAGATTAATCATAAAATTATATGGTATACATTTGTTTCAAACCTTGTGTGGTTTGATCACACGAAACGCCCTGCATAGTTAGTTGTTCACAACTGATAACCAGAAAATGTTGCGGGCCGCAACTCGGGCGGAAGTGAAGTCCGGCCTGAATAAATCTAAGGAATCATCACGGAAAGTAACATACCGTCGAACGGATATTGAAATACATTTAATATTATAAGTATCATTTTTTAAATTGGAGGAATAAAATATACCCCAAAAACCCAATCGGTCATATTCATTTCGGAATGAGAAAACACACGTGCTTACATACGGTACTATTCTGTATTCAGTAGTCGTGCAGTAAATACATTGTTGGCTTACGGGGGAATATTTCCATACATCACAGGTCTGTAATTTTACCCAAAAGAAAAAATAAAACTTTTCTTGTCATATAAAATAATTGTATGTATAATTTACAGCGATAAGATAAGAACGGCAATTCATTTAACGGGTTACCGGTAGTCTAAACAGTAGGCCTAAGCGAACAATCAGCCATCGCCACAGGCGTCGCGCTGTGTGGATTCGCAGAAATAACAACTGTGCAGGACTACTTTTAATCACATACGTGAGCTAAATCTCACCCCGCTGTGAGAATTTGCGTGATTTTAGGCTACCTAACGCGCAAGTTGGCGCAATAAATTTGCCGGCTTAAATGATTGGGACTGTACCTTTGTTTGCACTAGCACTTTACTTAGCAAAACTGCTGCACCTGACTAAAACCTACGAAAATGAGGAGAAAACACCGGATGGCACAACTTTGGAGATCTCTTGTCCAACCAGAGTGAGAAATACTGTAAATTTATGAACGGACTAGATGTTTTGCCTCTGCTTTGTTAAAGTTCGAAACAAAGTTTCTCTGTACAACCATTTGGGGCAGCAACTGACGAGGAAACCGCCTTCTGCTTTGGAAACGATGCAGCATGCAGAAGGGTTATTAGAGGGGCTAGTAAATGTACATGTGGCGGTGAAGACAGTGGATATTTTGAAAAATTCCAAGATTGATAAAGTAAATCAGAGAATGTGTGATTTGTGAAGTTTAGAGGCAACCGATTTAATGTTGTTTTTCTATTGGCTCAAATTACATATTACCCTAGAAACAGAATCAAACATTTCCGTGAAAATGTCCATAGAGCAGAAAACAAGTTATAGGTGCCAATAGTTTGAACATTAGGTTAACACATAGTCCGCAATATGTTGAGTGTATTGAAGTTATTCTGATAGGCTCGCACGGGCTTCTTCAATACCACCAATAAGTTATGGTGGTATTGAAGAAGCCCGTGCAAGCGTATCTGAATAACTCTATTCCACTTAACATATTGCGAACTAGTTAACACAATGATTGATTGATGTTTTGTGCTGCACTCTTGAAAAATTATTTCACTTATATGGGGGCATAGCCAAGATAAGTGGGTGAGGAAACCGGGCTTTTTGCCCGGAGGCACCTGGCAACTTTTTTTTACATCTGGCGATAGAGTGAAAAGTCTAATCAGAAATTTTTCATTGTTTATTTGGTCTGGGTGGGATTTGAACCTGCGCCGCATAAATGGAAGGCCTGTCTTGAACAGAGGTAATAATATCACTCTAACCAACTGAGCTCACAATGAAACAGGACAGATGCACTACTGTTTGATGTGGAACAATGCTAACTTGTCCTTAGTTTTTCTTCCTCTAACCTATGGTGTGAATTTATTTCAAGAGTTAATAAATCCTCTTTTTTTCGTTTTATTGAAGGATGTCCAAAAAGATGTTGATGGGTTCCTGTTGAGAAAAAACGTTTTGGACAGAAACTAATAACTATATGTTGGAGAGGCTGAGCTATTTTGCTAAAATATTTCCTGGATTGTACCAATCATATTGATCAAAACTGTAACCATGCTGCATTTATCCCTGAAATCCCCATGGACAATGGGCCTATTAAGAACATGGATTTGTGCTAGGGGTTTTGATGCAGGGGACATAGGCCTATACTTGTATTCAGTATCTCCAGTAGGGTGTCCAAAATAGCTATCAACGAATTGATGGCGTTCAAGACAGGTTCTTTGAGATCAGTGCGAGGAAATTTTATTTTTTATATGGAGCAATAAAGCTAAAGTTATACTTGAATTGAGTGTGTTTATCTTCTATGTTATTTCTGGTTGAGATTTGGGGATTCTTAGAGGTACCAAGAACGACCAAATGAAGGAATTAAAAAATGTGTGCCTATTCCAATATTAGCACAGAATAGGGTGATTTATCGGTGAGTTGGAGCGAAGGAAATTTGCAGCCGAAAGTACCGAAGTTTACGTAAAGCGAAAAAAGTGACAGATGAAGTCGGACCTGACCCCGGAATTTCTGATTTCGGGTAGCTATTTTTATGCGACTAATTCTTTGAAATAATTGCTAGAGAAACTAACAGATATGCTGGAGTTTTTTTTTATCGGAACAAGGACAGGCTTTAAAACCGCAGTCAAGATTTCGCCAGTTCACCGAAACACCTGCAGAAATCAAACGTAGTGTTATTTCCATAGGCTATAAACAGAAGTTATATTGAATTTGAAGACACTAGAGAGGTAAATTACTGTCGATCTCTTTGCCGCAGGGAGCATTTTTTCTGTAATAGTGTGTTACACACAAGAACCGGTTTCACCAATTTAAGCAAATCTTGCCTATGATGTAGTTGTACTATTAAAAATATTAAATTTATAGAAATGTAAGACTAAAACATGTTACGATATTTCAGACACTGTCTAAAGGCATAATTACATGATGATAACTTTCATAAGTTTGCTGTATACAGTACTTAAACAATTTTTCAATTTTTGATTAAATTACCTTTCATTATGACAGTTCACCTGTTTGAAATAATCACTGACAATTGTTTAGTTAGAATAGTAATTGTCACTTTCTGTCAAAATAAAACACGAAATACAAATTATATGCTTAGTGTTTCAAACTAAATATTAATCTCAAGAGTATTTCTTTTTCAGAGTCAACTGTTAACTCATCAGCAGACCGAACCTGGATGAGTGTTAAAAAGCAGTCTTTCATAAAGAAGAAGGAGAGGGGGAGGAGGCGAGAGATGAGGAAAACTGGGGGTGGACATCAATTCCAGAGTGGTACACATTACTTTTGTAGTTGCTAGTAATTACTAGTGAATGTCTTGTAATTACTAGTGGGTGTCTTGTAATTACTAGTGAACGACCTGGTGGACATCTCGTACATACTGGCGGCTTTCAGTCAGTTCGCTAATGCATCGCTCCCAACAAGTTCAGGTGATATTCGAGTTATTCGACCAGTTTATCTCCGGTTATTGTGCATATGTGTTGATGGTGTTGTATGTTTGTATCGTAACTGTCGATTTGTGAACGTCCAATTGTATTTTGAGCTTTGCGAATGTCGTCGTATCACTAATCGCCTCTCAAAATTTGTCAAAGCAGTCCACCATGTTGTTTACATGTAGGGTATAAGCTGAAGCTCTCTGTGGGTTAGCCCAGGACAATGGCCGCACCCGGCCCTGCTGTTGCACCTGACGATATGCAGTCTGACCGTTCACCTGGTAGCACGAATAGCGGACATGTGCCAGGTGCAAGTCAATCTGGTTCTTTTAGTCCCGCAGAACCTATTATTTCGGAGCTCCTGTGTTATATGGTTGACAAGTTGGACATAATTCCTTTGGACACACTTGTGAAATTGTGCTGTGATACATTCTCGGAGGATGAGGCTCAAGAAGCTAAAGACATTTTATTAAAGTGCTGTTCAACGAAAATAAAAGGTAAATATCGCAAAAAGACTGGACATAATAGAAAACTAACGATGTTACAAGACGTTGCTAAAAGGCTACACGAGCTTGAAATTGAAGATATACCTTGTTTTGTGGCTCGTCATTTGTCAAAACTTCCTCCTGTGTCTCCAAATCATATAGATGTTACCACTTTACTTAGGGAACTGAATGGCTTTAAGTTGCAAATTTCTGACATGAAAAAACAATGTCTGACATCACCAGCAAACTGAACACCGTGAGTACTGATCAATCAATGACTAATAAAAAGTTGGATAGATTATCCCAGAGGATTAATCAATCGTCCCCTGATGCTAAATCACGCTGTAAGAAGGTTGTGAATTCCCCTAACCAACCGGCCCTTATGTCCCCACAGAAGGAGAATTTGTCAAAGTCAGTAAATCACGAAAGTGTTAAAAGCAATGCTGAAACAAATTTGGCTCTCCCGATTTCCTCACAAAATTCCATCGAGAGTGCTGCCATTCGATCTAGTTCTTTGTATTCGAGTGTTGCATCGAAACCACGTTAAAATTCCAACAAATTTACGCTTGTTTCACATACTAAAGGAAAGGCAAAAGTTCAGTTACGTGGTGTCCGATCTTATCGTCCTGTAGAGATTTTTGTATTCCCCTGGATCCAGAAACCTCGGCTCATGATATCTGTACATATGTGAAGGAGAAGTCTAACATAGTCATCTCTCTTTACCAGAATTATCCCTCGACCGTTTTTACTAGAAATTAGTCTGATGCATAACAAGTTATGCTATCTATGTACATGATGGGGATTTTTTAACACTGCACTCAGATTATCTCACTTTAATATATGGCAGCGTTGCTAGGTTTACCAGGAGGAAACCAGGCTCTTTGCCCACAGGAAATCCCGACCTTTGGCGAGTTGTATATTTAGGAGTCTCCAAGATAAGCTACTATCACCATGAGATATTACTACACATTTTATAATTTAGATTCACCTAATACTAATTTTTTCAATGCGCACTTAGATAATCTATTACATTAACTATAAAATCTGTCTCTATATTTAGATAAAAGTGTTTTGGTAAAAATTCTAAATATATGATGATGGAATCTAAAATGTGGGACATTGTTTATAAAGTAAAAGAATTAAGACAAAAATACAAAGTCATAGAGATAGTGGCAGTGTTATATACATAGAGAGATAGTGGCATCATAAGTTTATCACGGCAATTATGATGGGGTATCAAGGTCTAAATGATAACACAATTAGAAACCAAGATTTTATTGCCTCAGTTCATTATGTTATATTAAAGGTACATGAGAAAGGAAAAAAATAATCTATTTTTTTTTAATTTGTTTACAGAGGGTGCAGAGTATTAATTTGGATGAGAAGGACCACTCAATGATTAAGCCTCATTAACTCAAAACAACTTTTATAGAGAATGGGCTTTGTCCAAGACATCGAGACGAGTATGTTGTGACTTTATTAAAGACTCTTCACTGTTCTCGAACCCTTTGTATAGAATTGGATTGGATCTTTTCTCAAACTACAGACGTCTTTGAACAATTACGACGTTTCGATGTAGTTCTTACATCGTTATCAAAGTCAATGACTTTGATAACGATGTAAGAACTACATCGAAACGTCGTCACCCAATAAACCAAGAAGTTGTTATCCATAAGTAATTCTTGACCTTATTGTAACCTTCCAACTTCTAAATGCCATTGAAAGATTTGAATCTATAATTAGTGCAGCTCTATACTGGATAAAGTGATTGTGATCTTTTGAGTGAATTCCTTGATTAGACCAGCAGCTGAACATGATATAAACAATATGAACGCCTTTAACACTAGTCCAAATACGGGGCAATTTTTTCATCACTCTGATGTACTCTGAAATTATAACTAAAGTAATATACAGTTATTTTCCTTGTCAAAATAATTTACAAGTGTTTCTGTACGAAAAATTGTTCACAATATTCTGGAAATATATATTACATATTTAAAATATAAGTGTAACTACAAATATTTCCAAGACAGTTTGATGATTTGCGCCAAAAAATAATTCAAACCTTTTACTGAATTTTTATTTGTTTTGTGATTAATGAGCCAAAATTCATCCTTTGCCCAAGTAACAATAAGATGCAAAAGGGATCATGTTTTATAAGCTTTATTTACCTCAAAGTCTTACTTTCATAAAATGAGGACATTCAAAACAGTTCAGAATTTTACCATCATAATTTTTTTAACAAAAAATGAGCACACCAGACATTTTTTATTTAATATCACAAATTCTAAAAATATTCATACATGATTCGCTTAATTATTTATTCATTGGTCCAACATTCTATTCATGGACAGTCGTACATTAATAGAGGAACTCAGGATGAAATAAGCTGTTAGCACAAACTTAAAACCATTTTTTGTTTGGAACAGTGTTGAATTCAAGATGGACATGTATGTTTTGCGACAAGATTTATTTCATGCACTGCCTGGTACACACACACGACACTCAGGAGTTCGGCACAAACATGTTCTCAAGTGACTGTGAAACTGGGTTTTCAGAGGTAAAATCACAGACTCAGCTTTGAGAATAACCAGATCTGAAGAGAAAAAGATTCATGTTTTAGCCATGTTAAATGTTTGATACTGCTGCTGTGCTGCATATTCAAAGAATAATGTAGTAGAGAGAGAAATATAAAAAAATACACGTATAAAGACCGACTCATTTTGGTTTATTTTCAAACCATCTTGAGATATATTTAGTCAGTATGCCTTACATGTTTTTCTTCGAATTGCTCACTCTAGTATATTACTTGTTGATCCACTGAATAGCTTAGCATAATGCAATAACAAAGTAACTCCGAATAAATTCAACAAACACATATTGACAATCTCAATATTTCGACAAAGGTATATTTGTCATCATGAAAACATGAAAAAATATCGAGATTGTTAATATGCGTTTGTTGAATTTATTCGGAGTTACTTTGCCATTGCATTATGCTAGTATATTACGCTAAGCTAGTCAGTGGAAAGTCGTAGTTCTTAGTCATCCAAGGATACCTACTCGGTTAGGTAATCTTTCAAATCATTGATGGCTTTATACAGAGCACAAAGAGATTCTGAGAAAAGGTTGACCAATATTAACACTATTTCATATTGTCAATTTGTCTATACGTTTTGTTAATGTATGTAGTATGTAGCAATGTTTTTTTTTTATGTCTGTTGAGGAGATCCCCTAGTGGCCTTCCTCGTTAAAGAAATAAAGAATTAATTTGATTTGTTATCCGTGCTGCTGGTGATAAAATACTTTAGAAGTAACAGCCATTCCCAGGTTATCGACTTGCTTTAAAACATTTCGTAAAGCACCGCCCATCGAAGATAAGATATTAACTTCACTTCTTCAAAAATAACTCTTGAAAAGATGTGGTGTGGATTTTTCAGGATCCGATAAAGAGCCTGAAATGCCGAAAGACACTACAAAGAAACACATGCTGAAAAGGGGACAAGAAAAGTAGAAATAGGATGGCTTAACTTTGACGAACATTCACAGTTATACTGGTAGGTTAAAAAGAAGACAGACATCAATAAGCAAGCCACAAAATCTCTGATTGCCAGATCAGGCAAGGATTTTTGGCAATTTGCTGGATTTTGTAACCACCACAATAAATACTTTCTTCTGGGTCACTGACTCTTAGCAGGTAACATACTTCAATGTTTTTCTTATGATTTGCCGGGGTTACCATACATCCCAGAGACTGGTGTCACTAAATAGCTTCTAGTAGATTCAATTAAATCTCATCTTATCGTCTTTGTAGAGGTCAATGGATTTGTACCCTTGAGAGTTCAACAGGAGCTGACATGGAACATAGTTGCAAACCTTTTAGGGGGAGCTGCCGGAAACATCCCACTTGATCTTGTGAATGAGTTCCTCAATAATGACTTCAAAGGTTTTTACAGGATTTATATTAACATTCAATTGGTTTCACAATTATGCTCCCATTTCCTAAACATTTTTCACAAACTTTGGATAACCAGACAAAACCTCATATAAACTCTAGTACTATATTTTGTTAGTTGCCTTTACCACTCTGCAATAGGATATACATAGTGTTCATGGACATATACATATTAATATGGACAAGAAGATTTTTCCTGTGTTTTACTGTTCATAAATCTATATATATATATATATTTTTTTTTTTTCGAGAACTTGAAGCGAGTTCGAGGACAATATACAGAGAAACAAGTAAATAGAACAAGCCGGATGATTGGGACAGTAGGAAAATGTTTGGATGATGTGTTTCAGCATCAAGTTGCGGACAAATATATTGCGAAAAGAAAACGTGGAAGGAAACCAACTTATGTAAAAGATGTTGGGAAATTTGTAGGGTATTACAAAAGTCAAGGCCTCTTTGACAAGATACCACGACGTCACACAACATCCTTGTCCATAAACCAGGAAAACTGCGAGCAAAATTAAATATGGACAAGAAGATTTTTCCTGTGTTTTACTGTTCATAAATCTATATATATATTTTTATTTTTTTAGAGAACTTGAAGCGAGTCCGAGGACAGTATACAGAGAAACAAGTAAATAGAACAAGCCGGATGATTGGGACAGTAGGAAAATGTTTGGATCATGTGTTTCAGCATCAAGTTGCGGACAAATATATTGCGAAAAGAAAACGTGGAAGGAAACCAACTTACAGTCCTATCGCCGTACGCCGGCAAATAATTTTCGGTAGCTTTCGCGGAAACTGGACTGAACTCACGCTTATTCTCACAGCTGGATGAGATTTTGTCCGCGGAAGGTATTTCAGAAGTAGTTCAGGTCGCCTGGAGAGGTGTGTATTCACTGCGTCCGAGTTCCCGTAGTGTCTTCGTTAACGCGGAAGCCAGTCCAGTCACTTCAGCTTACATTGGGCTTTAGTCAAATTTACGCCATGCATCAAAAACCTAATATTTTTAATCAAAAAGCCCATATCGTTGATTTTCCTGATGCATGGTTTGATTACTTTCACAAATCGCGTATCATTATGGTATATTTTGCCCATGCGCTCTGTTTAAAAAACGAGTCCGACTCAAAAGGCGGACTGAATTTGTGAATAACATTTATATAAAAATAGCTTCTAAAAATGTTTAGTACAGAGTAAGGGAGGAATTTTAATAAAATACGACGTGGAAATTCAGAATTCCTAACTTGTAAAGCTTTCAACAGTTGTATGACGGTATATGAAATCGATACCTTGTGCGAAACAAGTGACAAACATTATGAATGTTGGATCGTGGAGATGTAACAGAAAACGTAATCGAATATAAGCTCATGTAACATAAAAAAATGCCCAAGAAGGTCAAAAAAAGAGTCTAATTCATACACAAGAGATTGTCGGTAAAAAATGCAGTTATTAAATACAGAACATATTTCACAATCTAGTTTTGTGTTTTTCTTGCTTTCTTTTTTGTTTGTTTTAAAATATATCCATAACACTCTGTTGGCATGTTATTTTCAAGCGCCGGGTAATTAGAGACTATAAATGGTGTCGTTATATAATAAATCCGAACACATGGTGAGAGTATTCACAGCATTTTTTTAAAACTGGGTTCTGTTGAAAACAACTCAGAATTAACTCAAGGTAATCAGCTGCCCCTTCTTCAATAAACACGATCTGTTCACCTTCATATTTTGACACGTGTAAGTTCATGAGCTTTTAGATTGATTGCTGTTTTACGCCGAACTCGAGATTATTTCACTTATAAGGCGGTGTTGTAAGGTTTAGTGGGGGAGGAAATCGGGCTCATCCCCGACCCTGCTTTTCCACGGCCATCAAAAATGCCGCAAACGATAAAAAAAAAGATTCATCTTGGGAATAGCCGTTGAATCAGAATACTTTATACGAATTCTGATTTGTACAAGTATTAGTTTTATCTTTACTTCAGCTGTTGAATTACATATATTTAATAAAGAAACCACTCAGTTGTTTGTATTTAATCTGACCACAATATAACTAAGGACACCTAGCCCCATAAACCTGCCGTTGTGAAGTGACAGTTATAGACAACTTGGAAAGTTTCAACTCTCAATTAATATTCTGACTTCCCATTGGTCTGTACCCTCTACAACTCGATCCAGGTGACGCCATACAGTCTACATGACAGTTGTCAGTAAAGTCTCATTGGGTAATCCTTATTTAATATTAATAGGGGTGTAACCTTCATGTGCCATGTACATGTAGCTGTTGTCTTAGAAATAGTCGAACATTTTAATTTCTATTTTTTTTTTTAATGTAAAACGATTTAAAGAAATCCTTACCCAATAATAACCATATTTCTTGTTGATCATACATGTAAATAAAAAACCTCCAAAACTCTACACCCCACAGAAAGGTTAGAAATGGACTCAACCAGGCTTGATCAACTGCGCATGTGTCTTTATTGGGATTTTTACCGTGCACTATCACGCAAACGGTGGATATCCCTTTAGGTTGTGTTTAGAGATTCATTTGTGGAAAAAAATACTTTACAGAACGAGTGACTAATTACCAGGATTAGATATTTAGGAACCAGTTATTTCCAAATGAAAGACATTTCATGTGAATTTTAAAAGGAAAGATCCGTGAAAACGACAAATTTATTTGATTACGGGGAAAACAGACTTTTCTGCGGCAACTTTTTTGCCGTAGCCTAATAATAATATTAATAAAATTAAAATTGAGTGAACACAGGTCTAAGACAACAATAAGCACCTTCCGCGTAAACTGCAGGGGCTAGTTTTAATCGGTCGTTAGACCATGGGTTTGTCTGCCACAGGGAGTAGTCAAAGCTCTGCTGTAGTTCACTGAAGACACACAGACGGCCTGTCCCAGGGTAAAGTAACACATACAGTTCGTGGGTGCTTAGTAACAAATCTTAAATAAAATACTGTTTTATTATTGAAGATTGATAAATATAAGACTAAAAGGAAATCTGTTGACATTTTCATACAAAAATAAAGCTAAAATGTATCACGTATAGTGAATTTTAAGTCGGACTACTTTCAATAGCGCACTCATTATTAGCCGTTTTGCAGGGCAAGTTCAACTCTCGGGGAAGCTTCCGAAGGCTGTCTACCGCATTGGTCGGCTGGGGATTTGCCGGCTTACGGCGATAGGACTGTATGTAAAAGATGTTGGGAAATTTGTAGGGTATTACAAAAGTCAAGGCCTCTTTGACAAGATACCGGGACGTCACACAACATCCTTGTCCCTAAACCAGGAAAACTGCGAGCAAAATTAAAAGAGCATAGCAGAAATCTGGACATTGAAAGAAAAGCAATGGGAATCCATTGAATAAATCCATTTATAGAATATAATATGATACAACCAAGTCACATACCAGATATTTTCTTCCTGACACTTTTCTTCATGTGTACAATGTAGTATGGCAGACAGGGGATGGGAAAGGGCCATAACCCACTCACTTGCCATGTACATGTTACACATGAAGAAGAAGTTCCGATTAAGAGGAGAGACAGAGGTGGGTACTGGGCCATCTCCCACTAACCTGTCTCCCTCTTTTGATGAACAGCCAGTGTGATAGCATCATTTATATTTCTTAAAGGATATATGAACAGGATTTAAAGCTGGTTTGTGTTTGTTTATGGACTAAATGTGTATTTGAAAAACATCAGTTGAAATGAAACAACCTTCGCGTTTGTTTCCTGGTAGTCAACAAAAGAATGGAGAGGAAATATGCGTATTTTTCGTAACTACTCGGAAAAATGACGTCATACACGACCTTCGATGTGTACAAACTGCCACGAAGACGTATTGAGACAGCAGAAATCGTTTATTACGTCATCGCTGTGAGGGTACGTACACAACGAAGGCCGTGTTTGACGCCATAAGTCTGAGATAATTACCTTTTGTGAGCATTGTAGATCAGCAAATGTAGCTTGAATTTTGTATGTGGTGCGACCGAAATTTAATTTTCTTTTTGGTCAGACTTTTAAAGTACATGTTCTACAACACACTTAACGCAAATTAGAAAATATTTCCAAAAGTTGTTCATAAATCCTTTAAGTTTAAAGTGGCAGGAGCTGCCAAAATGTTGAAGTTATTGACTATTTTTCTCAAGACTTGATATTCAGAAGCCTTTTAGTGCTTCTAGTCTCGAGAATGTAGGAGAAAGTATTGTTTTGAAGCAACTTTGGCTTAGAACGAATGAATGGTTGGCTCAGTTATTTAAATTTTGATTACTTTTCGAAAAGTATTTTTGTTCGTAAAGGCCACATACTGTATAGATTTTCATCATTCCAACGCCAATAATTTAGTTTTTTGATGGCCTTCACAGTCTCATACTGTCATGCCGATCAGAAATTTTAAGAAAGTGTGAATTTTGGCAGCTCACGCCACTTTGATGAACACAGTTTGGGTTCAAGAATTTTTTCTTTTTTTTAAAGTATTGATGAACTAAAGATAATAGATTTTGTCTTACATCTTTATTTCTTTCCATAAGTTGAACATTGCTAAGAATAGATGATACAACAAGCTTTTTGCTCCAAACATGGAAGTTCTAAAGCCTGTAAGATAGACTTTCGAAGACATTTAGTTTCTCCACTCTTGATTTTGCGTATATATGTTCTCATTTCCTCAGAGGCGGACGGAATCAGAGCTGGAACTGCAAAGAAAAATGCAAACACTGCAGTGCCATCTCGCCCAGCTCTTCCCACCTCCTGCCATAAATATATGATGGAGTCAGGGGGTTCCCAGTGGGTTATATATTTGATGTCGGGGATATTTATTCCCATTCCAAATGCTATTGTAGCTATATCAAGTCTTATTTTGCCATTTGGCTTAGAAAATTCTTTCAGAACTCTCTCCTGATCCTTCTCTTTGGACTCCCCATGATATCCAAACACCATCCGGTTGTCTGCAATGGCCTCCCCACAATAGGTGTTTCCTCGAAATTGATTAAGTCAAGATTTGCATGCCTTTGCAACTTATTGAAAATTATATTTTATTTAGTTTCATAAACACAAATTTTAATGGATGATGTCCTCTCTTCATATTGATTCAGAACGTTTGGCTGAATGTGTTTTTATTTTTTGTATCATGTTCAATACTTTTCTCATGGGAGTCTTGGTGGTGACCGAGGATACAAAATCACTGGACGCTCTTGGATTTAAGTAATCGACAAGACTTTGCTCGTTCGATGCGAAAGTGGTGCAAATTCTCCTTCCTACCAGGGTGTTTATAGAGAGGCTCAACCTTCTTTCAAGATCAAATAGAGGCTTTGCAGTCACCGTCATACCATGGTTTACTAAGTGTATTGGGATTTGTCGAAGTCTTGTCTGTCTGCAATGGATGTTAAAACTCTCGTAAAGTCCCAGATTGAATCCTCTCCTTTGTTGAGCTCTGGGATGAGCTCAGCCTCACAAAGTTACGAAAAGAGAGGCCGTTCAGCTTTCTGGAATTTGTAACAAGAAAGTTTCTCTGCACTCTTTGAAGTCAGATGTTCCAAGATAACCAGGAAATGGTTGCTACCGCAGAGATCATCATACACCCTCCAAGAGAAATCTGAGAGGAGCTCAAGATCTGTAATGGACAGATCTCTAGTAGTGTAACGGCCATTCCCATTCTCAATCACCTTAGATTTTTGATCATTATAATCACAGCCCCAAAATGGACTGGGTGTTCAATTCCCTTAAATACATGTATGTGGCTTAAAGCTGTGCCACCAATCCTCTCAGTTGTACTTTGTTAAACTGAGAGGAAGGTGGGATATATATGGAACATAAGGTTTTGGTTTTATCAAAAGACAAACGAACAACCACAGCCAGACGGAATGTTTGGATAGTGTTGAATTCTAGTGGTAATTTATGCCGAGCTACCTGCATAGTTCTTATTTTGACACTGCATACATAAATAGGCAAATCGTGTATGATTTGTTGAAATCTGATGTCATAACTACTATCTAAGTTTCTTGTGTTTTGCTAGTCGTATATTAAAGGCACACTTGCCGCGAAAATCAGGAATATTGTTTACATTAAAAAAGAACCGTATTCTGTATTTTTCCCAGACAATATAAGTTAGGAACTTTCTATTTTTACCAAAATTTAAAAGTTTGGACGTCACTTTGTATTTTTAATTTGAATTTGAAAATTTGAATTGTTACGTACCCGGAACGTAAACAAACCGATCTGCCCCCTATTGGTGATTTTATGTTTCATTTGAGTGAGTGAACTAACAGCACAGTGTAATTTTACGTAGGCCTATTTATCTGAGAAATACAGACTGACGATCGGTTAACAGCGACTGGAAAAGCCTACGGATAATTGTTTGAGTGTAAACCACAGATACAAAGGCCTGAAAGGAGGGTAATCCAACACGAAAGTTGACCGACACTGATCGTTGTTGTTGTAATCAGGCTTCGATTCTTCGTTTGTTTTTCACCCCATTTTTACAGTCTAAAGCTAACTAGACATGTTTTATGTGTCCTATGTTTAAGTTTAGTGGTATTAGTCGTATTAAGCTCATGTAAATTGGTTTTCTTAGCAAATTTAAACAGGCTACGACAGCAAGTGTGCCTTTAAGTAACTCTAATAACACATTTAGACTACAGTATACATGTAACAGGTAAAGGCTACATACAACTAGGTATATTTTACATAATTTCGATCCCAAATAAATAAATTGCAATAATAATTTTTGTTTCAGATTGACAGATTTGTTATCCGTGCTGCTGGTGATAAAATACTTCAGAAGTAACAGCCATTCCCAGGTGATTGACTTGCTTTAAAACATTTCGTAAAGCACGGCCCATCGAAGATAAGATATTAACTTCGCTTCATCAAAAATAACTCTTGAAAAGATGTGGTGTGGATTCTTCAGGATCCGATAAAGAGCCCAAAATGCCGAAAGACACTACAAAGAAACACATGTTTGGAAACAAAAATGCCAAAAAGGGGACTAGAAAGGTAGAAATAGGATGGCTTAACTTTGACGAACATTCACAGTTATACTGGCAAGTTAAAAAGAAGATAGACATCAATAAGCAAGCCACAAAATCTCTGATTGCCAGATCTTGGCAATTTGCCGGATTTTGTAACAACCACAATAAATATTTTCTTCTGGGTCATTGACTCTTAGCAGGTAACATACTTCAATTTTTTTCTTATGATTTGCAGGGGTTACCATACATCCCAGAGACTGGTGTCACTGAATAGCTTCTAGTAGATTCAATTAAATCTCATCTTATCGTCTTTGTAGATGTCAATGGATTTGTCCCCGTCAGAGTTCAACAGGAGCTGACATGGAACATAGTTGCAAACCTTATGCTCCCATTTCCTAAACATTTTTTTACAAACTTTGGATAACCGGACAAAACCTCATATAAACTCTAGTACTATATTTTGTTGGTTGCCTTTACCACTCTGCAATAGCATATGCATAGTGTTCATGGACATATACATATTAATATGGACAAGAAGATTTTTCCTGTGTTTTACTGTTCATAAATCTATATATATATTTATTTTTTTAGAGAACTTGAAGCGAGTCCGAGGACAGTATACAGAGAAACAAGTAAATAGAACAAGCCGGATGATTGGGACAGTAGGCAAATGTTTGGATGATGTGTTTCAGCATCAAGTTGCGGACAAATATATTGCGAAAAGAAAACGTGGAAGGAAACCAACTTATGTAAAAGATGTTGGGAAATTTGTAGGGTATTACAAAAGTCAAGGCCTCTTTGACAAGATACCAGGACGTCACACAACATCCTTGTCCATAAACCAGGAAAACTGCGAGCAAAATTAAATATGGACAAGAAGATTTTTCCTGTGTTTTACTGTTCATAAATCTATATATATATATTTATTTTTTTAAGAGAACTTGAAGAGAGTCCGAGGACAGTATACAGAGAAACAAGTAAATAGAACAAGCCGGATGATTGGGACAGTAGGAAAATGTTTGGATGATGTGTTTCAGCATCAAGTTGCGGACAAATATATGGCGAAAAGAAAACGTGGAAGGAAACCAACTTATGTAAAAGATGTTGGGAAATTTGTAGGGTATCACAAAAGTCAAGGCCTCTTTGACAAGATACCGGGACGTCACAACATCCTTGTCCATAAATCAGGAAAACTGCGAGCAAAATTAATAGAGCATAGCAGAAATCTGGACATTGAAAGAAAAGCAATGGGAATCCATTGAATATATCCATTTATAGAATATAATATGATACAACCAAGTCACATACCAGATATTTTCTTCCTGACACTTTTCTTCATGTGTACATTGTAGTATGGCAGACAGGGGATGTGAAAGGGCCATAACCCACTCACTTGTTTCTTTAATATTTACAAGTCTTAATTATACGCTTGGAAACATGTGGCACATTGTTCCTATAGATGCATTTTGAAATTGATGAAATCAACTGATTAAATGTTATGTTCTAATTGCAGCAGTTTAACAATTGCTGAAATGATATACGGAGAATTAATTTTTAGTCTTGGAGGAAACGCCTATTGTGGGGAGGCCATTGCAGACAACCTGATGGTGTTTGGATATCATGGGGAGTCCAAAGAGAAGGATCAGGAGAGAGTTCTGAAAGAATTTTCTAAGCCAAACAGCAAAATAAGACTTGTTATAGCTACAATAGCATTTGGAATGGGAAAGTCTACCTTACAGGCTTTAGAACTTCCAGGGATGGAAGAGTCCAGCATTCAGCGAAGACAGAGTTTGTAAAACTCCATGTTTGTGCTGAACACAAGGACTGTGTCTGTAAAAGGTGTTTGTGCTGCTCATTGTGTCACTGACTTTGTTTATGTGAGCACAAGAAAACAACATTTGAAAAACTAGTGAGCAAAATTTACTGAATTGGCCATGTTTGGAGCAAAAAGCGGCGCAAATTTCACAACAAATAAGCAAAGAATAAAATATTTACCACTGCATTTCAATAGCATAGACCATGAAGAAGGAGTTTGTCAAACTTATGCCGCTGTAAAGTGACTAAAGATATAGGATTGAAGTATTTCTACGACGCCACGCACAGTTTAACTGGTCGTTTAAATGTTTTACCATGGCGGTCAGGTTGAAAGCCAGTGGACTTCGAAACAAATATTGACTGCATAAGGGAAAGTTTACCACTTTACAGCGGCGTAAGTTTGACAAACTCCTTCTTCATGGTCTATACTATTGGAATGCAGTGGTAAATATTTTATTCTTTGCTTATTTGTTGTGAAATTTGCGCCGCCGATTTTTTCGGCGGGTCTCCTTAACAAATATCCCTTTTTTACTATGGAAGTGATCTTGGCTATGACGAACACGGAAAAAACAATTCGGCAGAGCCAAGATTTCTCGGCTATCGCCGTCATACCATGGTTTACTAAGTGTATTGGGATTTGTTGAAGTTTTAGGTATTGTCCAAGATAACCAGGAAATGGTTGCTACCGCAGAGACCATCATACACCCTCCAAGAGAAATCTGGGAGGAGCGCAAGATCTGTAAAGGACAGATCTATAGTGGTGTAACGGCCATTCGCAGCTTTTGAGGGCACAAACCTTCCTCATCAAGAACCTTCTCAATAACCTTAGCTTTTTGATCATTATGATCACAGCCCCACAATGGACTTAATTACATGTATGTGGCTTGAAGCTGTGCCACCAATCCTCTCAGTTGTACTATGTTCAATTGAGAGGAAGGTGGGATATATGAAGGGGCTATGTAATAGTCATCTTTAAATGAACAGCCTAGTACGAGAGCTACCTGTTGACCCGCGTTTTGTTTATGAATAGCAGTATTCGTTCGACCGGGTCCGTCCCCCTGCGGTGCGCCCTCACGCACACAATTGCCAACCGACCAGTCATTAGCATATCTATAGGTCGCTCAATTGGCGCCTCTACTGCAAGTATTTAAACGGTACGGCTATACCGTTCCTGACCAGTTGTCCATTGCATGCTGCTGTGCGGACGCACCGCATTCGAATATAAATTGCACTATGGCGAATTTCGAGGATTTCAAGGTTTTGTGTGATAAATATGAGGTGCAAACCGATACAATAACGGAACTGGAGAAATTAGGCCTTGACTGTGCGAGCATTGATATTACTGACAAAACCATTGATCGAGAAGAATTTCAAAGAATTAAGACTGGGCCAGCGATTGCTTCTAAATGCAGCGGTGGAGGACTTACAACAGACCACGCCCCCGATTCCCGGTACATCAAGCCCAAACTCACCTAGACCAAACCAACCAGCAAATCTACAAGACCTAGATCATCGCAATGCATTGTCACCAGCTTTTCCACCGATGAACTCTAATACGAAACCTGTCCCGTCACCAAAGGACCTCCGTGATTATATATCTTTTGCATTTAGGAGCAAAAGAAATGATGATGCAAACAAAATCGGAGAATCTGAACTTGTTTCAAGGGATAGCAGAATTTCCTATTCTCATGTGACTCAGGCACAGTATATGGAAGCTAGCCTCAAAATTCTCCGGGAGCTTGTATATCACGAAGGTGCAAGCCTTGATCTTGTCATGGCCTTGATCTTGTAACTTACATGATCAAAATCGCACTTATGTCGCAAACTTTCCAGTGGGCGTCTGTGCTTCATTATGATACGGAATATAGAAAACTTCAGTCAGATCTAGGCTTTAGGTGGGGCTCTGACAATTCTTCCCCATCACAAACCTTCTTGCGACCCTTTACAGATCAGTCGTCTCTAAATAACAAACATTCTAGACTAAATGTTATTAAGCCCCAAGGAAAATTTTACCCAAGCAGCGGAAAGCCAATTTGTTTAAAATGGAATAGCAGAACCGGGTGTACACTAAAGAACTGCAGGTATTCTCATGTTTGCCTGTCGAGTTTTTCTGGTTCCCACAATGACATTAACCACCGATCACGCCAACAACAGCAGAAGAATGATGAAGTCAAAAACTAAACAAGTGCCGCCATGACCATCTCCACTTCTTAAACATATTGACCAATGGGAAGCTGAACTGACCGGGGACATCGACAAAGAATTTATTTTGAATGGACTTATAATCACAGCCCCACAATGGACTTAATTACATGTATGTGGCTTGAAGCTGTGCCACCAATCCTCTCAGTTATACTATGTTTAACTGAGAGGAAGGTGGAATATATATGGAACATCAGGTTATTGTTTTATCAAAAGACAAACGGACAACCACAGCCTGACGAAATGTTTGGATAGGGTTGAATTCTATTGGTAATTTATGCCGAGCTACCTGCATAGTTCTTATTTTGACACTGCATACATAAATAGGCAAATCGTGTATGATTTGTCGAAATCTGATGTCATAACTACTATCTAAGTTTCTTGTGTTTTTCGCTAGTCGCATATTAAGTAACTCTCTAATAACACATTTAGCCTACAGTATACATGTAACAGGTAAAGGCTACATACAACTAGGTATATTTTACATAATTTCGATCCCAAGTGAATAAATTGCAATAATAATTTTCGTTTCAGATTGACAGATTTGTTATCCGTGCTGCTAGTGATGAACTACTTCAGAAGTATCTGCCATTCCCAGGTGATTGACTTGCTTTAAAACATTTCGTAAAGCACGGCCCATCGAAGATAAGATATTAACTTCGCTTCATCAAAAAGAACTCTTGAAAAGACGTGGTGTGGATTCTTCAGGACCCACTCATATTAAATTGTTTACGCTGTGTTAGATCAAAGCAAAAATTGTTATTTACAAAATATACCTTTCGTACTACACTTATATCAAATCTCAATTGGATATGTCCAAAGGAAGATACTTCATTCGCATAAGAAATCATAATTCATCCTGTCAAACTTGATTTGTTCATTTGCGCGGATTCATGAAAATTATTCACAAGAATATATTTGCATAACCTTTGCCAATTAAATACCAAATGAGTCTGCATAATTATTTTTTATCTGACTCTTGTTAGTACATTGTACAGTAACCACTCAAATCTGCATGGCACCCTTGAGGGTCCGTATAAGCTAACCATACAGTTTCACCTCCAAACTGCATGGTTACCTACAGTTACCGCTTGTGATGGTATATTTTTTGAAAAACAAGTGACACAGTGCCTGCCACTGAACAGCTCTTAGACGATTCTGCCCCATACGATACTATAAAGTGTATCCGCACTGATGGGGGCGGAGAGTTTGTCTCAAAGAGTTAAACAGATTACTCATAAATAACAAGATTAAACATGAGAAATCCTCACCGTACTCCCAACATAAAAACGGGACGGCCAAACGATCATGGCATACGCTTTTTGGAATGGCGAGATGTATGATACTTGAATCGGAACTCCCTAAAAGTGTGTGGACTTAGGCAGCCACCATCACCGCATTAGTCTGCAACAGGTGTTACAATCAAAGACTTGGTAAAACTGGCTTTGAAGTTTTTACGGGCAAAAAGCCCAATGTTAGTCACATGAACATTTTTGGTACTGTTTGTTATTCTTATATTGAGCTTTAGAAAAAGCTTGACCCTAGAACTGAAAAGGGTATTTTTATAGGCTATGACAAAGGTAGTCCTGCCTATTTGGTAGTTACTGGTGAAATCAAAAAGTCAGATGTGTGAAATTCACCTCAGAAACCACTCAGAATGCTGACGTACAATATCAGCCAGAGTATGACGATGAGGATGATGATGATTTTATGTACATGAGAAAACCCAACCCTGTGGATGAGCCACAGGGCAATCCACAAACTGACCAATTACCTGACCATGTTGAACAAAACGAGGTACCCGATTCAGAACAATCTTGGGGTAATGCCACCAAAATTTAATGATTATCTACTTGATGATGATGTTGATGAAACAAATTATGTAATTCACTGTTGTTATAGAATGTCAGATATCCTCGCATGTTATAATCGCACATTGAAATCTGATGAATGGTGAAATGCCATGAATGTTGAAATGGATGCTTTGAGGGAGGATGAAACTTTTGAGCTTACACCCCTACCAAAAGGCAAGAAAACAGTGGGAGGTAGTTGGGTTTATGTCGTCAAAATTGGTCCAGATGGTGAAGAGAGGCATAAAGCTCGTTTCGTTGCCAAAGGCTATTTACAACAAAACGACATTGACTACCATGAAACATTCTCCCCCACAGCACGCATCACCTTAATTCGAACATTGTTACATTTAGCTGTACAGAATAATCTGCTTGCTCATCAAATGGATGTTAAAACTGCATATTTAAATGCCCCCATTGATTGTGAATTGTATGTTGAACAGCCAGAGGGTTTTGAGGTCAGGGGTAAACATGGAGAGAAACTGGTGTGGAAACTAATGAAATCTTTGTATTGGAATTGGAAAAGTTTCCTCTATCTTCACTTAATTGACCAGGGTCTCACTCAGTCACTGGCAGACACATGTGTATATACCAGGTATAGTTGTGAAGAAATGAATGTAGTTATTGTGTGGGTCGATGACATGATTATTGCCACAAATCACACCAATACTCACCCGGCAATCAAATCATGTTTAAACCAGAAATTCAAAATGCGTGACCTGGGGCAAATTTCATGGTTCCTGGGAATTTGGTTCTCGTACAATGAGGGAACTGTGATTAAGGATCGGTCACAATTTATTGAGAAATTTTTGTCAAAATTTGGCATGGAAAACTGTAAACCCAGATCTACTCCCTGTGAAATGAAACCAAACTAAATTCTTGAAGACTGTACTGAACAGGCCGATGGCAAACTTTACAGGGAGATAGTGGGATCGACATCCTGACAGCCACAAGGCTATCCTGTTACAAGCTTGTCACAACATGTCAAATCCTACTGCCGCACACTTCATCATGGCAAAACAGGTGTTACAGTATTTAAAGGACACTATTTTTCAGGGCTTGGTATTTAGAAAAGATGGCACCCTCTGTGATGTCCGGTGAAGTGGCAGGAGTGAATGCCTCTGTGAGGCGCGACAATCCTTTTTGTATCCTTGTCCACTGTGTCTGTCACAGACTACACCTGGCTGTATCACAAGCATGTGCTGCTAACAAGGACATGGCCACCCTACAGGAGGTGGTGGCAGGTATATATAACTATGTACAGGGGTCATCCTCACGACTGCAACACTTCAAGGAAATTGCTTGAATCCTGGATGACCACGTGGTGAAGTTTAAGCGAACCTTTAACATCAGGTGGCTGTCTCTCGGCGAGGCCGTGCTGGCTGTTGTAAAGAACTATCAAGCACTTCTTGTGTACCTTGGCCAGGATGCCGACCTCGGAATACCAGTCGAAATTGGTTTGTACCAGCAGCTCCGCAAATTCAAATATGTTGCGTTGTTGCATTTCACAGCTGACTTGCTGTCAGCTACAAATCAATTGAGTCGCCTCTTTCAATACAAAGACATCACATTCAGTGCAATTGGACCGTCACTGGATGACTGCAAACGGATCATTGAAGGCTTCAGAGCAGCTGATGGGCCCTACTTGGGCCTGTTTAAACAGGAACTAGAAAAGAACAACGGGACCGAGATTGACATATCTCCAGAATATATTTGAGAACACCTAAACAAACATAACCAATGCAGTGTTGCAGAATTTGAGAGACCGTTTCCCACAGGCTGGAGTGTTGGCTGCTTCCGAAATATTTGATCCCAGATCATACCTGACACCCCACAAGTGCTAAACGGTTGGGGAAACGTCCAACTGACAACATTGCTTGATCACTATGGTACGGAAAAGGTTAACTCGGAAGGTGTCATGTTCAACCCCATGGTTGACCCAGTATGCTGCCGTGGGGAATTCCTCACTTTTAAGAGAACAGTATATCGGACGAGAGGTGAGAAGAGTAGATCCTGATGGGAATGTTAACTTCCACTTCTACAGACCCACAGAACTACTAAAATAACTCTTTGGAAGCCCGCAAGGTGAACTTTACTGCTTACAGTTTCAAGAGCTTCGAAAGCTTATGGCGTGTGCTATGTGCATGATGGTGGGGAACTCTAAAGCAGAGAAAATTTTCTCAACAGGATCAAAAGTCGCCTCTGGACCATCCTTACTATCGATCACTTAGATCAGCTGATCCGGCTCAGTCACTGTGGTGTAGACATTGGTCACTTTGACACTGCCAGGCAAGTGGCAACAGAAGAATCTAGGAAGTTCAGTTCTAATCCTCCCATCTAAAACGTTCTGGGAATTCTGTTAACTCCGTCCACGGTACATTGTTGAGATGTTCTCTTAATATCTAATAAGAGTGCTGTTTAAGTCAACACTTGTCGCTACGTGTGATTGTGCTGTAAAGTTTTGACATAAAAAATTCATGTGACAATTTTTTGTGTTTTTATGTAATTTCATTAGTTTTAAATCAACTTTTGGAAGCTATTCTGATTTTAGAATTTTAGCCCAGGAAAACGCTGAGAACGCGTCTCCGGACGTTTCGGAACCCAGAGCTTTCAGGACCCCGGCCTTGTGGACTGACCGTTTGTCAATACTGGCTAAGTCACTGATGCCACCTAAACAGATTGAATCAAGGTAACTGTATCTATTATTAAAAAAAAAAAAAGCTCAGAAAATGTCAAAATAGAGATATTTTTGTTGATTTTTTGTTTTAAAAAATACTACATAATGGTGTTTTTCTGTCATTTTTTTCAGAGGGTATAGACGAAGGAATCGCTTAAGCCTTAACAAAAACCGACGTAAGACAACCCCCACTGACTTAGAGTAGGACGGTTAGACGTGTCTAAGTAGTAACTGAAGACATCGCACAGGCTTCATCACCTCGGGAAAAGGTGTGTGAAAAAGAACGACCTCCGTTAAAACCTTCTCCGGACGTCGAGAAACGGTAAGAAAACAACCTATCTTCTCCATTGGGTATTATAAGATTTTTCACGTTGATGTTGAAGGGACGTTTTTTTTTTTCGATTTACTTTAAGGACACATCGCTTATCTAAGTATTCCTTGTTTGACGTAGTTTCGTTGTAAGTTAAAAAAAGAATTAGAATATATTCCATTACCATTAAGTTTACTTTTAATGTAGTAAACAGTGGACTGTATTAATCATTTTCTTAATCAATCTCTTATAAGACCTGATAGAAAAAATGCTTCAGTCGAATGAAAGTTTCGTATTCAACGAATCATTTGAAATACATATAGGAACCAATAGATTAATACGGGGTGGGTGGGGAAATAAAATCATAAACTTAGGCGACGCTCGTTTAACTAAACGATGTATTGTAAGAGTTAGAAACAAGGATAAGCTATGTATGTCTCGTTCGATAGTTATAGGTTTGGCCTATGCTACGCAGTCTAGTGATAGTAGAAAACTAACGTTTAACAATATGAAAATGCAAAAGAAAAAAGCTTTAGACTTGTGTAAAAAAGCAGGGGTAGATACAACACAACCCATCGGTTTACATCACAACCCCCCTGTTTGAGAAGGCTCTAGGAATTCAAATTATAGTCGTAGACGCAGATGCTCTATGTAGTTTTCTTTATACGGGGAGTATCAAAAGCAGTACAAAAATATATTTATTATATCACGATAATCATTTTGACTGTATAATGAAATTACACACTTTTTTCGGTTCTTCCTATTTTTGTGAATCTTGTTTCAAACGTTACGCTAAGAAATCGGCTCACCGGTGTGCTAACGTTTGTAATATGTGTTATGGATCTGGATGTGAAAAAACAGAACCCTTAGAATGTGATAAATGTAATAGAACCTTCCCAAACAAGAAATGTTTTGAAAGACATTTAGAAAGATATGACGAAAAACCTAAGGCGAGCCTCTATATGCGATACATTTTGGCTATGTCATTTATGTAAACGGTTACTACAAACATCGAAGAGATCGTCTAAGAATAATCGTTGTGAAGAACTGCATTGTAACACTTGTCAAGTCTATCATACGGGAGAACATAAATGTTATATGCAACCTGGATCTAATCGGGAACCTTCTAAGCTATATATAATCTTTGACTTTTAAACTACTCAAGAGACTGGAGAACACGCTCCAAATTTATGTATAGCTAGTAAAGTGTGCGACCTTTGTTCAATCATCCGTCACTCCGTGGATAAACGGTGACGGAAATTTGGAGGCTCCATGGTCGGATTGAGTCATCTCCACCTTTCCCCCGCGAGGGAAACGAACCGGCTGCGCGGGGGATCGCAACATGCTCCGCGGAGGATTGGAATAACCTCCGTGGCGGCCAGCGTGAATATATAGTCTGGAATTTGAACTACTTTATGCAGATTCAATATGGTTGGTCGAAGTATGTCATTAAATCGTATCCCTCTGCGGATGAAACCCATAATAGCGCATGTTCTAAGACCACTTTTTCTTTGGTCACCAACCAGAATTGGAAGAAGATTGAGCGAAAAAGGATTTAAAAGAGGTTCTGTGCAAAGTTCCGGTAAGTTACTTTAAAATAATGTTATAATTGATGTGCGAAATGGTTAGAGAACTGTATATTATATAGCCCTCGCCCAGCAGTTCTGCCGTACGGCGTAGCCTAAATTAAAATGGAAACATTACGTTTAGACTATGTACGCATTTAACATGGTTGGGTATTTTGATTTCATCCTGATCGATGGGTGTCTCAATGTTACTGTTCAGAACTCTATTTTGATGTCCCGACAAGTTTGCTGCTCTCATGGACTTAGATCTGCCTTCCTTTCATTCTCGGGATAATCTTAAACTCCAATCATCAACGTCAAACCTATAGTTTTTTAGGTACTTAACACGCACAACAATCAAAATTTTTGAAAAAATATGGCATTTCAAATTTGATATAGATATGTTTCGCAAAACAGAAGTGATAACTTCAAAGGACGTTAGGTTACCATTATGGTAACCTTTCATATATTTTATATTTTTATTGTACCAATCAGTCACAAAAAATGAGCTGTCTTTAAAATTTGCGTTATACCAAAGATATTCCTGTCACCAGCTGTGAAAAGGTTAATCTCTGAAAATGTGTCAAAGTGCATCAACCATCCCGTAATGGCAAATAGAGAAATTACATATGCAGTAATTCGTTACAAAATTCATCAACTTTTTAATGTTACGGTCGGGAGAGGGACAATGTTGAAGGCCATCAGAACGTTGGGATGGAGAAAGATAAGGACAAGGTAAGGCAATAAAATATCATTTATTGTTCAACCTGCACGTAAATCTTGAAACGGTTAAAAAAAAAAAGTTTAATTTTGCCTTTTAATGTGATAAGAGTTAGCAGTATTCTTGAACTTTTTTTGTAAATTCATGTTGTCAAGACTTTTCTTCAGAATAATAAATGATTGGCCATTATAGAATAGGGAAAATTCAAACATTCTGTGGAATGCACAAACCAAAATAAGCGTTTCAAAGTTCAAAAATATTTTTAGTATAATTGAGTTCGAACCACTATTTCAAAGTACCCTCCAGAGTCACTCAAACGGTTCATATTTGTACTTCTTGAAACAAATAGCCACAAGTTTTAAAGTGTTGTTATATTGGGAAAATATCCTCACTTTGGTCAGGCCACTTTAATTTTATGACGAATATCGGTTTATTTCATTCACAGATACTTTCAATTCATCAGGACAAGGAACCGAATTAAACAAGTTGATTGCATAGAGAAACAAGGACTTCTCTTATTGTATTTTTACTGACGAATCCAGTATTCAGCTCTCGAGTAATAGAAATTTGAGATTTCGTCGAAAAGGAGAGGATCTTATAGATTCAATGGTCGGCAAACCCAAACACCCATATAAGGTACGTGCAATATTTATTATTGTTTTTTCACATATAATGTTGGCATCAATACACAACCCTTGATCTAGCTTTCCTATTTAACAATAACACAGTAGAAAAGATATTGGATTTTGTATTTTTTGGCAAGACTTATGGTTGTTTTGTGTGCATATATTGGCACAAAAAAAGATTATTCCACCACAATAACATTGGTAGAAAACTAGCTTTTTCAACAAGAGTTTTTTGTTTTTACAGATTGCTGGATTGGCAGTGTAAACGAAATGGCAAATGTCTGGCTGAACTGAGAAGGTGAAATTTAGTCCGTTTGGAGATTATAAAGTTTATAGAACTATGAGAGGGAGAATTATTAATGGTGGTGTATGTAATACCGAAGAGAGATGCTATCATCAGCAGACTTATTTTATGTTATTTCGGGCCGTTGGGCTGCTAATCAGTGATGTCGGGCCGATAACAAAGTGTAATGCCCACTCAAAATCATGTTGTCATATTATATAGCCCTCGCCCAGCAATTATGCCATACGGCGTAGCCTAAATTAAAATGGAAACATTACGTGTAGACTATGTACACATTTAACATGGTTGGGTATTTTGATTTCATCCTGATCGATGGGTGTCTCAATGTTACTGTTATTTACTTATCAGAACTCTATTTTGATGCCCTGATAAGTTTGCCGCTCTCATGGACTTAGATCTGCCTTCCTTTCATTCTCGGGATAATCTTAAAGTCCAATCATCAACGTCAAACCTATAGTTTTAAAGGTACTTTACACGCACAACAATCAAAATTTTTGAAAAAATATGGCATTTCAAATTTGATATAGATATGTTTCGCAAAACAGAAGTGATAACTTCAAAGGACGTTAGGTTACCATTATGGTAACCTTTCATATATTTTATATTTTTATTGTACCAATCAGTCACAAAAAATGAGCTGTCTTTAAAATTTGCGTTATACCAAAGATATTCCTGTCACCAGCTGTGAAAAGGTTAATCTCTGAAAATGTGTCAAAGTGCATCAACCATCCCGTAATGGCAAATAGAAAAATTACGAATGCAGTAATTCGTTACAAAATTCATCAACTTTTTAATGTTACGGTCGGGAGAGGGACAATGTTGAAGGCCATCAGAACGTTGGGATGGAGAAAGATAAGGACAAGGTAAGGCAATAAAATATCATTTATTGTTCAACCTGCACGTAAATCTTGAAACGGTTAAAAAAAAAAAGTTTAATTTTGCCTTTTAATGTGATAAGAGTTAGCAGTATTCTTGAACTTCATGTTGTCAAGACTTTTCTTCAGAATATTAAATGATTGGCCATTATAGAATAAGGAAAATTCAAACATTCTGTGGAATGCACAAACCAAAATAAGCGTTTCAAAGTTCAACAATATTTTTAGTATAATTGAGTTCGAACCACTATTTTAAAGTACCCTCCAGAGTCACTCAAACGGTTCATATTTGTACTTCTTGAAACAAATAGCCACAAGTTTTAAAATGTTGTTATATTGGGAAAATATCCTCACTTTGGTCAGGCCACTTTAATTTTATGACGAATCTGTTTATTTCATTCACAGATACTTTCAATTCATCAGGAAAGAGAACCGATTAAACAAGTTGATTGCATAGAGAAACAAGGACTTCTCTAATTGTATTTTCACTGACGAATCGAGTATTCAGCTCGAGTAATGGAAATTTTAGATTTCGTCGAAAAGGAGAGGATCTGATAGATTCAATGGTCGGCAAACCCAAACAATAAGGTACGTGGAATATTTATTGTTTTTTCAGATATAATGTTGACATCAATACACAACCCTTGATTTAGCTATCCTAGTTAACAATAACACTGTAGAATAGATATTAGATGATTTTGTATTTTTTGGCAAGACTTATGGTTGTTTTGTGTGCATATTGGCACAAAAAAGATTATTTCACCACAATAACTTTGGTAGAAAACTGGCCCATCAAATGTTTCTGTTTTTTTATTAATTGTAATATGGCTAATGTAATGTTATTTTTTTTTTTCAGGTTCATGTATGGGCTGGCATTTCAAGTCGTGGTGCAACTCCTGTGTGCATTTTGCCGGGAAATTGAATGCAGTAGGCCTGGAGCAAATTTTACGTCGAGCCTTAATACCATTCCTACGGTTGAATTTTCCACCAGGACTAAGCCATCGGTTTATACAACACAATGGTCCAAAGCATACAAGCTGAAGAATCAAAGGTTGGTTTAAAATATTATTTTCCAGAATATCATTGTGGAAGTAGGCGAGAAAGTGATGCATAATGGCAGCATTTGTATTGTAAAGAAAAGTTGTCAGTTTCTGGTCAGGTGAAACGTGTGGCTGAATGTTTCGTTGATGGCAGACGAGTTTGAAGACGATGCACATGGATTCCTAGTCCAGTTCACTCAAACTGAGGTGGTGTCCGACAACATAGCTCAACAGAGCGCCAGGTTTTGTGCTGTGGCTGACACTGACCTAGAACATCACTGTCGAGACAAGGCAACGACAACCGGCCTGGGCTCTCCGTGCCTTCAGAGGTATTAAAATAAATTTCCCATACATTCACATTTCTTAAATCTTAAGCCAAACTGGTCTATTGCGCCAAACGATTTTTTAAGGATGGACTGACAAAACCTCTTGATCGAATTATTTTGAAACTAAAACGAAAAGCATGAAACAACTTGATAATTAAAAAAACATGTATCATACCGGTATTTTTTAAATCCTAAATTTATAAACATGATATTCAATATGCAATACGAAAAAAAACAGATCACACCTAAAATCACAACACACATTAACTTTATATTAATTTTAGACTGGCTGTCTGCCAGCAGGGAGTCTGTTGATTTTGAAACATGAACCGAGCCGGAGCTGAACAATCTGCTAAAGAGATTCTACGCTGAAGCACGGAAGATAAGATGGCTCGGATTACTTCTCTAGTGAATCTTCGAGCTGGAATTCATCGACATATCACTAGTCCGCCATTTTAAAGAGAAATCAACATTCTCAAACTGCTAATCAGGTGTTCATGTGTGTAATTAAGAAACTTAAGGGTGATGGTAAAGATGTGTGTTCATAAATCCGTAATTGCACCAGGTGACTTATGCAAACTTAGCGAATCTGGAATTTTCAGTGTAAACAAGCCCCTTTCTCTGCTACGTAAATGTTTTTTTGACATGTTGCATTTTGGAAGACGTGGACAGGAAGGATTATGTTACCTTACAAAATATTCTTTCAGTTTGCAAACCCGGCAATGTCTTTTAATGAGAAAGACAAAACTCACATTGGTGAGAACAAAACAGAGCCAAAATATTAGGCCTACGCTTATGAAACATACGAAACGTCATCTAATGGTGTTATTAAATTTACACTTCGCCGATCTGTTATTGCCATATTGGACTATGCAGAAAACTACTCTTGTGAAGGTCAAGATGAAGTACAATCGGCGCATTGGATCAAGTGACCGTGCACTCCATCGTAACTACATACAGGTGCCCAGAACCAGAACATACCGAATCCATGAATAGCTCCAAGAAATCATCAAAGCGTAACGATACAGGACAGTATCGAGATACCTTAGATGGAATTACCAAAGAAAGGTATCCAGAGAAGATCAAAGTAATAGACAATGTTGATCCTTACGAAATTTCGAAAGGTGAATGGAAAAGTGAACTTTCAACTTGGCCAGAACTTAGCTACCCGGACATAGTGAATTACTTGGTTTGTACGCGGAGTGCCTACACTTTGGATGAACTAAAGGCCTACAAATCTTTAGAATCTTACAATTATTTTGTCAGTGGATTTTTGCTTGATATTGAACTATTATCAATGAGAAATGTGTTGTCCTCGGAAAAGTTAAACATTCACAGCGAATGAACGATGTGTGTCTACAAACTTGGGTGATCTGTGAACAGGATGGTACAGTTTTGTCAGTGCATTGTACATGTATGGCAGGCACAGGTGAAGTTTGCTCTCAGGTCGTTGCCCTTCTGTTTGCTGTTGAAGCAGCTGTAAAGGCGAGAAATTCCAAAACCGTGACTGAAGAAAAATCGTACTGGTTACCATCAAGTGTTCAAAAGGTATGGTTCTAACTTTAGTTGGTTTCATTATGGCATTAAATGATAAATTGTAACTGGTAAGTGTAATGAAGGTAACATTCTAAATGGTTTCAAATTATGTTACGGTTTTCATAATTTCTGATCATCAAGACAGTAAGAGGCTTTGAAGGCTATCGAAAAACTAAATGATTGGTCTTGGAATGAGGAAAATCCATGCAGTATGTGGCCTGTACGAACCCGAAACGTGTTCTAAATGTAAACAAAATTTAAATAACCGGGACGACCAATCATTCATTCTAAGCCAAAGTTAGTTCAAAACTATACTTTATCATACATTCTCGAGACAAGAAGCACTATAAAGCTTCTGAATAAAACGTCTTGAGAAAAACAGCCAATAATTTCAACATTCTGTTTTAACATCAAAATAGCAACCTTTTGGCAGCTTATGCCACATTAAATGGTAGTTTGACCTTATCATCTGGATCATAAATCATTAAATTAGACAACCAACTGGTAAATTGTTCTGTTGGACACTCACTTTTAAGAATATTATACTTGTTCATTGGAAGTAAATATTTCAACTTTTCTAGTTAGCAAATAAAATGTTTGTGTATATGCCTTGGAATTCATTTTTGACATAATAAATTCTGTGTTTCTGCCAACGATAAGTCACCAATTAAATAGTTTGTCAATGTTTTTTCAATTGGCTAGTCAAGATATCACCACACTGTGTGTGTTCCCGGTCAGTCTGCCTAACGCTAATTTAACTTTCTCCATACAGACCATTAAAAATTAACAAATGAATTGATAACATTACAGCCACAAAGCAATTCAACATTTCTTTTGAAAACAAAATTGGTAACAACTAAAAGATATAAAAAAAAATTTGTCTGAATGCTGTATGAAATTGTGGAGTTGTGTAAAGAAAAGAGAACTGTATGTTTTTGATTGATCTGGAAAACGGAGGAAACTTGCCCCTTGATATAAGGTGCAAACCGCGTTACAAATGTGTCTGCTATATATTTAAAGTGTAAACAAAAGTTACGAATGCTATGAACCAACTACTCATTCTTACAGCTGGTGACAATAAATGTAGGTAACCTATATCATGATTATTCCGTCACATTGAATACTAGCATACAGCCACTTGTGTGGAACCCATGTGGAATATGTGCTAGATATGTACATATTGTATCTCAATGCTGATCAATACAGGGTGACAACTATGTATAGCTTGTGATCGGACACTTGTCAGTCACCTCTGCTGGGGCCATGTTAGATTGATTGATGCTTTACACCGCAACCATGATTACTTCATTGGTGGTGTTGCCATGTTTAGTGGTCGAAGAAACTGTTGGGGAAAAGCATCGAAGAGTACCTAGCAACTCTTCTGTGCAAGGCCATCAAGTGCAGAGTTGCCACTGTACCATTTATTGAACCCCATATAATTCTGTACTCTGTACTAATAGGCTGTGTAACCAATAAGGGTAAGTGAAAAACAAGTCCTCCTTTTATCAAGACATCCTTTAAAGTCTTTATTAACATGGGACACGATAAATGCCATCATCAAAATGTAGACATTGAAGAAACAGTGGACGTTTATAAACACAGTATGGAATTGGTATTGGCTGAATATTTGATAGGAGTAAGTTTATTAGAAAATGTCGAAGGATAAAAAACAAAAGTACACGCATCAAAGTGGGTAAAACCTATAATATGAATATCGACATCTTGGGGTGTAACATTGATATAAACTGTATGGATGCTGTATGCAAATGTGTAGTTGTAAACGAAAATCAAATTCTGGTAAAGTCCACATGAATGCCTTTGTGTGCAATTCAGACAGTGGCTGTTAAATGGAAATATTTGATAAATTGTTAAGTAATAAAAGGGGTATACACATTAACCCTTGAAATATTCGGATAGTTTTGTTTGAATGCTGCATGCAAGTATGTAGTTGTGAAAACATGGTTAAATACACATACATGTACCATAAAAAATACCTGAAACCAGTCCATATGGATGAAACATAGGCAAACAAAACTGAAAGGTAAAGAATGTCTGAATGCTGTATGCAGGTGTGTTATTGTAAGCAAAAATTCTAATACACCTATGTCTCGTTTAACAAAGAGATAACAAAAACAAAACCCATCATCGGAGACAATAAGTACCCATTCAGGTTTAAACCACTTTGAGGTTTCAACATGTCATACCACTAAAACTTGATGACCTGATTTGGTTACTTGGCTGATTGAGAGGGCACTTGGAAGACAGAGCAGTGTTTGATGATGTGATGACGTTCCAGAATAGTGACGCCATCGTGTGGCTGACAGCACTGATTTCACTCGGTATACTTTCTGGGTGGCTCCAGGACATTTTTTATTGGCTCTGGTCACATGTGGAGGAGTCAAATAAAATCAAATGCAGGTTGCAAAGACTTTTTTTTTTACGTAAAACCCTCACACTTTCCTCTCTGAATTTGAGAGCTGTGTCCTGGTCAGCTGGGTTTTACAGAATAATCCAAAAGAATGAACAAAGTCAACTTACTGCGTGAGCTGAAACCGTAAAATGTGTGCTAAAAAAGTGTCACACTGATTGCGCCATTTTAAGAACTTATCTTAAAATAAATCAAAACAAGGCATCACAAACGATACAAATCCCCTCGCTTGCTAACACAAGAACTCGGACGCAAAATGGGGGGTGGGGATGAAGTTGGTCAGAACCCATTTAAAATGAAGTCCAAAGAGCAGTGAGGCGTTAAAGGTATTGGCATGCTGGACCAATATATGATGTTTGTTCAGGATCCGTTCAGAAATGAAGTTGCAAGAGTGCTGACAAAGATTTTCTATAAATAGTAACGGTGACCTTGACCCTGAAACACTAACTTAATTGAGGTATTACCATGCTGGACCCTTATACACTGTATGAAGTTTGTTCAGGATCCGTTCAAAAATGAAGTTGCAAGAGCGCCGACAAAGATTTTCTATAAATAGTAATGCTGACCTTGCACCCTGAAACACGATCTGGTTTGAGGTATTCCCATGCTGGACCAATATAAGAAGTTTGGTCAGAATCCGTTCAAAAATGAAGTCGCCAGAGCGCTGACAAAAGGTGAACATACGTATGTACGTACGATTTTCTATAAATAGTAATGGTGACCTTGACCAAAAATGAAGTCACCAGAGCGCTGACAAAAGGTGAACATACGTATGTACGTACGATTTTCTATAAATAGTAATGGTGACCTTGACCATGGCATGCTGAAACACGAACTTGTTCGAGGTAGTCCCATGCTGGACCCAGATATGAAGTTTGGTCAAGATCCATTCAGAAATGAAGTCGCAAGAGCGCTGACAAAGATTTTCTATAAATAGTAACAGTGACCTTGACCTTGGCACCCTGAAACACCAACTTGTTCAAGGTATTCCTATGCTGGACTCATATGAAGTTTGGTCAGAATCCGTTCAAAAATGAAGTCGCTAGAGTGCTGACAAAAGGTGAACATACGTACGCACGTACGTACAAACGCAATGCTATATCCCTCCCAGACTTTCGTCGCGAGGGGATAATAACTACACACAATAACTACATGTTGTGCTCGTTCTGCGGTTTAAACAAATTACGAGGAGGAAATCCATGTCCTGAACTGTCCAAAACTGTCCAAAAAAATGAATATGGCTCTACCAAATATTGAAAAGCAAAGGTCAACTGAGGTCATTCAGAACATTGACAGGAAATTCTATATTTGGAAATGGTCACTACCAGTTCAACAAGTTTGGCCTAAGTCAGACATGGATTTACGTCTCATGTAGCGATTCCACAAGTCAAATAAAAATCGTCAAAATATAACGAAAAAAATCTTTCAATCTTCCCCCTAGAAAAAAACAGAACCTATTATTTGATCCCTTAATATTAAATAAAATTAGCATTAAAAACTAACTTGTATCGCCAATCGAGATCAATTTCCGGCACATGTAATTTGTGTCCACATCTTCACCCACGAAGCTCAGCTTGTCAATGGGAAACGTCTAATTCGAGCGCGGGAAACTATGTATGCACGCAAGGGGAGATAATCAAATAACCCTGTCTATCTTAATTTTACAAAAGAAGGTTATGACGGGAATGGTTTTCGTTTCTATAATAACTCAGTTTTTTTCATACGCACTTTCGGTAAATGTAAGAGTCCCTTTATCATTGAAAACAAAATGCAAATGGCAACGACAACAGTGTGTTGTAAGTAGAAAATTCTTATTACTAAATCCTACACCTTAATCAGTTTCGTTCTTGATTCTGGAAAGCGTAAACGCTAATTTGTCTTTTTGGGAATCCACTTCAAGTCTTAATTCCTCAAAATGTAAGGCAGAAACAAGGAGAAACTTTACAGAAAGTGAACAGTTAAGTCAAGTTTGACAAGATCGAGCGAAAATCAGGAAGTTTCAAACCATTTTTTGCGTGTTTATGGAATTCGAGGGTAAGATTTCGTTACTAATTCATTATAATGTGGTAAAACTGCTACTGGATGAATCAATTATGATTAATTTGTCTTCAAACATTAAAAAATCAAATATCCATTTTCTGGGCTTAACATGTAGATAACATGTGACCCTGTGAAAAACAACTATGAAAATATTCCCTCCACAAGCAGAAGATTTCTTTGAGAAGAGGGAGGTAACCGAAAATTCCAGAAAAAATGGATGAGGGTCTAGAGATGTACTGAATCAAAAAAGACTATTTCCAAGTAAAACTGATTAATCTCCTAAAAATATTAAAGAAATGCATAAAAAGGCAACTTAACCAAAATGACAAAAAGTGCTAATTATTAACAAGACAAGAAACATTAAACCCAAACATGTTGAAACATACAGTGCTAATCGCTTTCCCCTTCAAGGTCCTCTCAGCAGATTTAAAAAAAAAAAAGAATTTGTGATTGTGTTTAAAAAACGAGACATTCGGAGCTGCAAATAAGCCAGAAAGTTCTGATTTTTTCTACTTTCATTGTCACTAAAAAAATCTAAGGAAAGTCTTTCGTTTTTCTAATTTGGCAAAATATACAAATTTTTACAAAGATGATGTGGATTAAAAAGTTTTTCAAAATGTTGATGCTGTGATAAAATTTATAAATTTTGTTGGTAAAAAATTTTGTCAATGAAATTTCCCGCAAGAAACAAAAATATTTGTAAAACACTTTGACATACATTTTCTCTGTAAACTAATCCCAGCCAATCATATAAGAGAATCAAAATGAGGTCAAGGCGCCTTCTCCATTTAGTTCAGTCATGTGAGGGGTACACCATACATGTACTTCCCTACTACAAGTGAATATTGGATATTTTGGTTTATTTTATAATACATGCTTAAAATGGTGCAATTCGTTCGACATTTTCCATGACCCAAATTTAAAGGCTTCCGCACACGCTGACTCTGAAGAAAGAACAAGCCATTTTGAACATGCATTGTTGCTGAAGAAGTCAGTAGTTCAATGAAAACACAGGAGATGGCAGATAGAGAGGAATTTGTCATCCTTGTACAAACGATACCCATCGATCACCAGGGTCTGTTAATCGTTTGGCGGTGTAGAAGCTTTTTACCCAACAATCAACAGACAACTGGCCTATCAACTACTTCCCCCAACCTGGTTAAATTAAAGTCGACAGCAACTTGAAGCCAAGGGAGGTAATTAAGCATGAAATGCCACTGCGCGAAGCTCCATCATATAGCAAAAATTGAATATGAAAACATTATTTTCAAGATGGAAAGTTCAAACTTTGCCAACATTGAGAGCGAGACAAACAACAAATGATTATCACTTAACATTAAAAACAAATGTTCACAAAATTCTATTCCTGAGTTTCTCTCCTATGGGTCCCATGTTATATACCACTCACAATAGGGTGCCGTGGAGTGACCCATTAATGTTATTCATTATGTGTTTTAGCACCAAACACCGAGGGTAGGTGACTCAATTAAACAGGTTGGGGAAAGTTGCCTATTGTCCACCAATCGACGGATAAACCGACGAACGACGGAGAATAGACCCTGTCGATATGTGGGGACAAAATGATAATTTCCTCTCTATCTGTCCTCATTCACGTTTTCGCTGAACTATCGAGTTCTACGACAACAGAGCATGTCCCAAACTTGTTAACGGCTAGTTCTACCTTTAATTCACCAAAGTGAATTCCTTACCCGCCTCCTTGTTTAATAATCTGATTTTCATTATGTCGTCAGAACTGAATTCACTATCCGCCATTGTTTATCCGGTAATGCTATGAACCGACTAGAGTCCAACGGGATGAAAATATCTTTGCGCATGTTCGAGATCGGTTGCCATGGTTGACTTCGGCGACCACAATATTCGTAAGGGGTTGAGGTTGTGTTGAAAGAATGTAAAAGTAAAATTATCTGCTTATTTGATGAAATTTTTGGCAGCCACGTGCTATCGCCAGCTTCAGTGATTTATCGGATAGCTTGAAAGTGTGCAGCCATCGCGAGACTGAATAAGACAATTACCACCCTTTTGGTTAAACGGTTCGTGGTGTTTGTGGCCGTTGTTTTTTTTGAAAGACACGATTTGAAATTGTCTGTAACCAAACAACAAATATTTCGGAATTTTCCAGATAAAAACCACTCGAAAACTATGAAACACGTCATCAACACAGGAATCTTAAGAAACGAAAATTCTGACTTAAGGTAAAGTTTCATATTTGTCCAAAACAGCATTACAGAAAAGGTGTTGGAGATGTTAAATTCCGATGACCAGCAAATGTCGGAATATAGATACGGGTATCCGATCAGTTATTGTACAGAACCAATTATCGTACACCCAACACTTATGCGTCTTTAACCTAAGCGATCGGGTTTTCCCGTCGATGACAGCCAGCTTACTAATTGAGGCATCTTCTTGCAAAATTTCAACCTCCAAATATTAATAGAACTTTTTATGAAGTTACATTTGTCAGGCGATGTAAGAAATTTAGAAAAGTCGCCTTTGGCCGTGTCGGGGAATTTTCGAACACGAAAGAAGACGTCACAACAGCTTTAACGTTGGATGAACGATAACTGGTCCCCGTCACTCTACAAAAACATGCAGACGAGCGGGTGAATGTTCGGTCCCTAAAAATGTATTTCAGAGTCTTGGGAGAAATTAAACTATTACAACAAAAGTCGGCTGAGCCCAGCTTCACTTCTGTGAAATTTCTTGTCAATGCAAACACTGATGTAAATTTAAGCATTGAAAAACCGGCAAGTGTACGATAACTGATCGGATAGGCTACCCGTAACGAGTCGGATTTAACTTGTTGAATTAGTTCTACCTTCAAATAGGCAGGTCGGTGACGTCATCAAATGTTGGTACAAGGTATTCCATCATAAAAGTTAAAAAGCAAATGTGAGTCTCAAAAGTTAAAAATAAAACAAAAAGTGTAGTCTGTATATTTTTTCAGGGCCCTTTCACTGGACCCTGTTTGCTCATTTTCGCTTAAACAGAAAAATAACTACCATTCATAAAAGTGCTTGGAAAAGGCCCATATTTAGAGACAAAAGTTGTCTCCCCTGATTTATTAAATATCATTTTTCTAAGTAAATATGATTATACATGTCAAACGGAATTCTAATTACATCTTAGAATTATGTGAAGAATAGTTTGGTATAGGTTTTAGAAACAAACTATGGATGATTAAAATTGACCCGACCTGCCTACTTCAAAGTCGCCAAAGCCGGTGAAATTTCTTTGTTAAAAGACTAAAACAAAATTTTAAAAACACATGCTGCGCTATTTTAAGCATGTGTTTTGGACTTTTAAGAAATAAATTTCAACGGCTTTGGCGCACGCGGCGCGTTGACTTTGAAGGTAGAACTAGCCATTAACAACAAGCTTGGGACATGCACTGTTGTCGTAGAACTCGATAGTTCGGCGAAAACGCGAATGAGGGCAGATAGAAAGGAAATTGTCATTTTGTCCAAATTTTACCCACCGATCGACGGGGTCTATTCTCCGTCGATCGATGGACAACCCGCCGATCGGCGACTTTCCCCAACAACTTGAACAAGCGTTTGTTAACTTTTATCCGCGGAACTGGAAACACCATTAAACGCCGTCGTCAAAACATCTACAAACATTGTAGGGATAGAGGTTTGGTTGACAAAAAACGAGTTTAGTTAACTGCTTAGGTTCAATCCAATCTTTTGCCGTACAGCCAAACATAAATTTGATAAATCCTGCACACGGTTCGAATCTCATTTCAGACGACCGAGAAAAACATACATACCACCACCTGGCGTCAATTTAAGTATTTGCTAAAGGGACACAACTCTCCAATAAAAGCACACACCGCTGAGGCTATTCTGGCTGTTGCGAAGAAAGCGAATTTATACGACCTTACTACCTGTAAAATTACTAGAATTCAACCTGGGATACATTTTATAGGTCCAGTTATGTTTGAAATGGCTAAAATGTGTTACCATGCACATTAAGAACTTGAACACGTCAACCGTCCACCAGAAACTGTAGGCTATAAGTTCTCTGTTGAATTAGGCCTTCATTCATTTCTCTCATTATTAAATTATACCACGTCTTACTTTTTTTTCGTTATTTAGGGGATTTCAACTTTGGAGATATCAAAACTCTGTGGCCAAAGTATTTTGGTGATATAAGAAATGTTTAAAACTCTCTTTAAACGTGGGTTCCGAACTAATGAGAAATCAGTAAAGTGGCATGAGCTGCCAAAATGTTGATATTTTGACGTTAAAACAGAATGTTGAAATTATTGGCTATTTTTCTCAAGACGTATAATTCAGAAGCTTTTTAGGGCTTCTGGTGTCGACAATGTACGATAACGTATTGTTTTGAACTAACTTTGGCTTAGAATGAATGAATGGTCGTCCCGATTATTCAAATGTTGTTTACCTTTCGAACACTATTTCGGTTCGTAAAGGCCACAGACTGTATGCATTTTCCTCATTCCAGCGCCAATCATTTAGTTTTTCGATGGCCTAGCTCTTACTGTCGTGACGATCAGAAATTATGAATAAAGTGGGAATTTTGGCAGCTCATGCCACTTTAGGGCAATATAGTGCACTTGATATTGCACCGGCACAGGCGTCGAGAGCTCGTGCCGTTCACATAAAAACCTACTTCGTGGTCATGCCTTAAAGGGGCATGAGCTGCCGAAATTCACACTTTTTTCATAATTTCTGATCGTCACGACAGTAAGAGGCTTTGACGACCATCGAAAAACTAAATGATTGGCGTTGGGATGAGGAAAATCCATACAGTATGTGCCCTGTACGAACCGAAAACGTGTTCGAAAAGTAGCAAAATTTAAATAACCGGGACGACCATTCATTCATTCTAAGCCAAAGTTAGTTCAAAACAATACTTTATCGTACATTTTCGAGACTAGAAGCACTAAAGAGCTTCTGAATTATACGTCTTGAGAAAAATAGCCGATAATTTCAACATTCTGTGTTTACGTCAAAATATCAACATTTTGGCAGCTCATGCCCCTTTAACTATTTTCCATTATATTGACCATGCTGGCCACACATTATCAATATACTTTGGTCATATAGTTTGAATATATAACTAAGATTACACTTGCTTGCAGAATGGTAGAATTTCTTCTATCGATTTTGGGTCAATTCTATTCTTGCGAGATCTCCTTTAGACGTGGCTAAGATAGACTGACCTCGTACGCCTTTACCGGACATAGCGCAAGGATTTTCGCGTGCCATCTAGGGTAACATTTTTAAAAGCTATCAGATAAATATAAAAATCCTGACATCACGCTGTACGTGAATATATACTTAGAATTTAAGAAAACGTTAAACTAGCAACAAATCCGATGTCTCACTGGATCGATGAAACGCAGGTTGGAAGCTAATTAGGCTAAACGCGCTATTGACCATCTGCTCTAGGGATGTGTTCAACACACTCAAAATAACTTTTTTACTTCAATATGTTCGCCCTGTAAAGCCAAATGGACTCTCTTAATTTTGTTAAAATACACTTTTGATTTGGCTAACGATATCCTGAATAAATTGTATAGCTTATTGTCTTAAATGGTGATTTCTTATCGCCAGAAGGTTGCCCTTTATGATCACAATCGTTTCTGCAACACCCTTTTGCGAACAATCTCCTACACGAATGGTTTATCGGTCGGTGCAGACTTTCCTGGGGGGTGCTTAACTTTTTTCTTTGTGTATAGAATAACTGCCACGGTTTTGCATGTTTTAGCCGTTATTGCACTCTCCACATGAATAGAAATTACAACGCTAATCAGAGTTTATCACATAAACATGGATTTCTTTTCCTTTATTTTTTTCGTTTCATAAACTTTTTAAACGTATAAGACATTTGCGAAATGGAATATTCGTTGTATGTGTAATTGGTTCTGATGGAGTTATTTCCCTTTGACCAAAAGAGAAGACCACAAGCAGTCTGATAACTTCAGGGATTTACGTGCGTGAAATACCCTCTGATAGACTGCTGGTCATTTTGAATGTGGTGACCAAAAAGGTAGCCGTGTAACGTACAATTTCCATATCCTCTTCAGGGCCCAGCGAAAGTGTCCTCGTGATAATGTAAGAGACCGAAATACTCTGTTTGTTAACTTTCAGGTGCGATCAGTTTTATAATTGAAGTATTGGAGGATTCCTGGAATATACCGAAACCGCGTCTCTTCTTTGCGTTACACAACATATGTGGTTTACCGGGCTAAATAAAATATATAAACAAATATCTTTCTAAATGATATTAGCATGTAATAAATTTTGAATTTCTTTTTTCGTCTGTAAAACAATTTGACTAGGTTTTTCTGACTAGGTTTTCACTGGAACGACCTTTGTGGGATGGTTGCCAGTTACCACCGGAAGGTCGTGGGGTTCCCCCGGGTATAGAGCCCGGTTTCCTTCCACAATAAAACTAGCAACGCCGCCATAAGTGCATATTGCAAGAACAATATATGTTTTATAAACAAAAATACCTCGAATTCTCATGATACACTTGCAATTTATGCATTTTTTTTAAAGTGGCATGAGCTGTCAAAATTCACACTTTTTTCATAATTTCTGATCGTTACGACAGTAAGAGGCTTTGAAAGCCATCGAAAAACTAAATGATTGGCGTTGAAATGAGGAAAATCCATACACTATGTGGCCTATACGAACCGGAATAGTGTTCGAAAAGTAAGCAAAATTTAAATAACCGGGAATACCATTCATTCATTCTGAGCTTAGGTTAGTTCAAAACAATACTTTATCGTACATTCCCGAGACTATACGCACTAAAAAAGCTTTTGAATTATACGTCTTAGGAAAAATAGCCGATAATTTCAACATTCTGTTTCAACGTCGAAATATCAACATTTTGGCAATTCATACCACTTTAAAATATACCTACCACCTTTCATTTAAAATCAATTCACTCATTTTTACGCCCCCCCCCCCCTCCTCAAGGCATATAATGCGGAGGGATATAGCGATCAGCGTGTCTGTCTGTCTGTCCGTAATCATTTCTTGTCATCACATCTCCTTCCAATTTTTTTCGAAACTTGGTGGACATGTTGGATATCATGCGAGGATATGCACTTCCTATTCTGGTTGCGCTGGTTTCATTATTTTCAGAGTTATTGCCCTTTTCTGACAGTATACGAAGACATAGACAATTAGTGCTTGTCATCGCATCTCCTCCCACAGTTTTCATCAACTTTTTTCGAAACTTGGTGGACATGCTGGATCTCACGCGATGACGTGCACCTCCTATTCTGGTTACGCTGGTTTCATTATTTTTAGAGTTACTGCCCTTTTCATACAGTATACGAAAACATAGACAATTAGTACTTGTCATCGCATCTCCTCCCACGGTTTTCATCAATTTTTTTCGAATCTTAGTGGACATGTTGGATATCATGCAAGGATGTGCACCTCCTATTCTGGTTTCATTATTGTTAGAGTTTTTGCCCTTTTCATACAGTATACGAAAACATTGACAATTAGTGCTTGTCATCGCATCTCCTCCCACGGTTTTCATCATTTTTTTTCGAAACTTCGTGGACATGTTGGATATCATGCAAGGATCTGCCCCTCCTATTCTGGTTACGCTGGTTTCATTATTTTCACAGTTACTATGTTTTTCCGACAGTATACGAAGACATAGACAATGTATGCTTGTCATCTCATTGTCATCTTTTTCTAGTATGTGCCTGTTGTTTTTTTCTTGATTCCACCTGATGTGGGTTCCTAAATGCATTTCCTCCTACATATTACATTGAATATTGTTGGAACTTGGTGAGGATGGTTGTTATCTGAGAATGTGGACATCCTGTATAGGAAATGAACTTTTGTCTGTTCTTCGTATGCTTCCGTTGGGGCCGTTGGGGGGGGGGGGGGATACGTCATCGCTTTCGCTTTCGCACTGAACGCTGTTATATGGCCTGGACAGTTAACTCTATTATTTGAAATAAGGAAAGATCCAAATATCATATCGTGATTTTAGAGCTCTGGAACTATTATAAAACTGTTTTGGTAAAACCCTTGTCTGGAAATTCATTGGGAATCCCGACACATCGGCAACATTTTCAAAGGTTGCGAGTATAAAATTCTCGGAAAAATGCAGCGCTTTTTGGTTTAAAATAACTGTAATTTGTAGCGGAGATAATGATTTGATGAAATCTTTTTGGTAAAAATATATAATACAATAGATAGGACAATTTTACGACAGCGTATAGCCTACTGGTAAAATAAAGATACGTGATCAATGGTCTATAATTTTACTTCTTTGATAAATATGAAATGGCAACAATTTATAGCAATCCGATATATTAATGATTCGAGATGTAATAGTAACCAATTACTCAACATAAGGAACTTAGTAATAATTCCATCTATATGCCTCTGCCATCAATTATTCTTTTAGGGCTGGAAGGTAATCCATAAATTGTTCATTACAATTCCCATAACCTAAAAGATCTTAACACAGTTTGGTATAAGATGAATCCTGTTTTCACGCCCAGAACCTAAACGGTATTTAAGAGAGCCAATTTTGCAGCCAATTGATAAAGTGGCATGGGCTGCCAAAATACGCAATTTGTTTATAAATTCTGATATTCACGACAGTAAGAGGCTTTGAAAGTTATCGAAAAAATGAATGATTGAAGTTGGAATGAGGAAGATCAATACAGTCTTGCACGATCCGAAATAGTGTCTGAAACTATTAGAAGCACTAAAAAGTGTCTGAATTGTACGTCTTAACAAAATAGCCGATAATTCCAACCTTCTGTTTTAATGGAGAAATATCAGCACTTTGGCAGCTCATGCCATTTTAACATTCGTACATAGATATTTTTTGGCGACTCCATTCTGTTAAATGTTGTGCACAAATGGCCATTATTATTTGCCATGTATATACCCCATTCGCTGTTAAAGTGGCATAAGCTGCCAAAATTCAGTTTTTTTTTACATAAATTCTAATTGTCATGAAAGGTAAAGCGTTTGAAGTACTTTAGGAAAACTGTAGGATTGACGTTGAAATAAAAATGATCGGTTAAGCGACCCCAACCAACTGAAAATATGTGCTAACAACGGACACAATTCAAATAGCGGGATGTATGCGTGCATTAACTGCCTTTGTCGTCTATAAAACTACTTTAAAGTGGCATGAGCTGCCAAAATGTTGATATTTTGACGTTTAAACAAAATGTTGAAATTATTGGCTATTTTTCTCAAGACGTATAATTCAGAAGCTTTTTAGTGCTTCTAGTCTCGAAAATGTGCGATAAAGTATTGTTTTGAACGAACTGGCTTAGCATGAATGAATGGTCGTCCTGGTTATTTAAAATTTGTTTACTTTTCGAACACGTTTTCGGTTCGTACAGACCACATACTGTATAGATCTTCCTCAATCCAACGCCAATCACTTAGTTTTTCGATGGCATTCAAAGCGTCTTACTGTCGTGACGATCAGAAATTATGAAAAAACTGTGAATTTTGGTAGCTCATGCCACTTTAACGTACGTCAAAGGGATTAGTATCAACAAAAAGCTCTTATTTTGTACTTCTTAAATTAGGTGGCGAACCAAATTTGCCCTATATTTGTAAGCGCATGATACCATTAAGAAAAACCCCTCAGATATTCGATCATAGCTGGCTCTTGATAACATTGACAGGAACCAGTATTGTTTATTGGCTGAAGTGGGCTATATATTGATAAGTGACGTAAATCCTGGATGCAGAAGTTTTTCTATTTATTAATGCAGTATAGTTCATGGCGGATGCAGTAGTTCTGCCATGGATTTATTTGGCATATGATGCCGTTGAAACTAATCCAGATGAGGTACAAAGTAACGTCAACCCGAATTATTATTGTTTGTATGTGAAGCTTCACAATTTCCAAGTAAAACGTTAATTTCAAAGCAACATTAGGATAAATTCCAGTCATTTGCAACAACTGTAAAAAGGGCCATTAAGTTGAGGTTCGTGTGACAAATGATTTTGTAGTTAGTCAAGACAGTAAAAATCAATAAAGTCCCCAGAAAATTAATTACAGTGGATTACAATAATGTAAGCCGTGAAAATTTAGATTGATGAAAGCAATTTTAAAAAGGATTGAAAAAATCGAAAGCAGTCACAGGAATAGTGATTATATTGTCACGAAAAATAGAGGAAGGGAGAGATAATGCTTGTGAATAGTACGACGTTGGCATTTGCAGAAAAAAAAAATCAATAAAACGTTTATTATCGATTTTGATAATAACATTTGATTGATCGATTAATTGATTGGTGTTTTACGCCGCAATCAAGACTATTTCCCTTATATGGCGGCGTTGACAGGTTTAGTAGGGGAGGAAACCGGGTTCATTGCCCGGAGGAAAATCCTGACGTTCGGCGAGTGCCTAAGAACTCTTCCACATACGGCGACCCAGTCAAAAGTCCACTCGGACATTTCTCAATTTTTTATATGGTCTGAGTCTGATTCGAACGCACTCCGATGAAAGGTCTGAGTGGTACTGAGGGGCGATCACTCTTACCCACCGAGGCTCCTAATAACGTTTTGAAAAATTATGAGCGGTATTGAAAAAAATATACACAAATCTGTGCTGGAATTCCATCATGGACGTTCAACAAGTGACTTTGTAAAGTCATATAAAACAGCTATTAGATCTTGACATACTCACAAAGTCACGAGTATCTAACAGATTTAACATATTGATATTGCACATAATGCTAGTATAGGTAATTACTTGAGCTATCCAATTCCGTGTCTTAAGGGACTCTCCCACGATGCCGAGCTGGCCACATCTCGCGGCCGAGTCCGGCTGGCAGCCATTTATGGACAACTCGTGGCCTCCTGCACGAGCTGGAAGAGATACGAGTTGACTGCGAGCGAGATACGAGCTAGATACGAGGTGATACGAGTAGTTACGAAGGGATACGAGTAGTTACGAGGGGATACGGGTAGATACGAGCTGGCTGCGAGCTAGCTGCGAAAAAGGCGGCCCTTGCCTATTTTCTTGGCAGTTTAGATCAGGAATTTCACTAGGACATTTCAAGGAGGATAATTCCTGAAACATTTCCGGGTCAATTCGCTGGAAGTTTTTGTAACCTGCACGGTCTTCTTCTGCCAATTCCCTCATAAGATTTTCATACTGTCCATATAAAGGCCGACGTAGAATCCATGGCCTTGCCCAATACCTCCTTGGTGTTTTTTGCTGCTGCTCTTCTTCTTGCTCTTCTTATTCTTTATCAGGACAGCTGCAGCAGCCAGAATAATAAATTCCTCTTCCAGGAACACCAGGTTGGTTTCCTCTGCTTGCAGCATGCTTCACGAAATATATGGGAGGCTGTATTAATACAGAAATTGTCCAAACAAAGCCGTCCCTGGTGTGCTCGTATCAGGTCGTATCTACTCGTAACAACTCGTATCTAACTCGTAAGTGCTTGTAACTACTCATAAGCACTCGTAACTGCTCGTATTGAGCTCGTGGACAACTCGTGGAGAACTCGTATGTCCTGTGATGATACGAGTTGTCCACGAGCTGATGCGAGCTCAATACGAGTTTTAACGAGCAGATACGAGGTGTGCGAGTTGATACCAGTAGTTACGATTTTAATACGAGCAGTGAAGCTCGGCGCCAAATTTGAAAAAAATTGAAGTTCAGCATGTTGAACTTTTTCTTGAGGGCCTGCGAGCAGACCACGAGCTGTTACAGCTGATAAGAGTTGATACGATTGGCCACGAGTTCGATACGAGCTACGTCGATTCATTTCCAGAGTTTTATTGGTTCGTCATTTATTTCAAACTGTTTCTAGTTCGTGGATTTCTTTCTAAGTTATCCCTGTAGCAACCATTTTTGAAAATAACAGATGGATTATGAAAAAATAACACTTTTGAAATAAAAATACGACACTTTTGAAGTAAAAACCACTTTTGAAATAAATTATAACCAATTTTAAAATAATAATTAGAACTGGCTGTTCTTTACTTCAAAGGTAGCTTTTATTTCAAAAATCATTTTTTTTATTTCAAAGTAATTCTTTTATTTCAAAAGTTATTTATTTTCATATCAAATATCATTTTTTTATTTCAAATGTGAACACTGTTACATTGATTTACACGTTTTAGCAAAAGAGTGAACAGAACGTCCAAAGTGCATTGGAACTGTAGAGCCCTAGGACGTCAAAAAACTGCCCACAATGTACGGGTAAAACCTCGTACAGTGAGGCCACACATGTATGCAGTTATATATGGTGGTTGATGTGTGCCATTTCTTATTCTCGCGTTTTTGATGGGTCAAATCATGGCGAGAATAAGAAAACGCAAAGTTTTACAAGGAAGAAACTGTGTGATATCTTACTTTCGCTTTGAGTCTTGGTCAAATTTCAACCGAAAATAAGAATGGCACAAATGAGGCATTGGGGCATTTTTTCGTGTTTTCTTATTCTCGCAATTTCTTGTTTTCGCCTTCGTGTTTTCGCTTGGGCCATAGTTATACACCCTCGACAGGGCGTACATATCCCCGGAATCCATCACTGCTCAATCATGTCAATAATACAGTAACCCTAATGAAATATCATGGGTTTAGTTTATTACAACAACTTTTCATGTGGTATAAAGGTCTAAATGATATACCCCTTTTTAACACAATTAGAAACTTGTCTGGTGGTTATTTTAGACAATAAGATTTTCCCTGTGCCCTTGTGTTTTAGTGTTCATAAATAATACAAGGGTTGCATTTTATATTTGTTGTGAGACTGTTCTCTGGAAAAAGTTCCACGACCTGACACGTTTACATCGAGTTTTTATCGCGTCTTTAGGTATTTCATTGACGTACCTGGGGAAAATATTATTGCATAGTACACTCATGAAGGAGAAGCAAGCGTGGGGGGGGGGGGGGGATTATTTGTCTTAATGTGTCAGACTTGATCCTTTGGAGTAACCTAATAGAATACCCCCTGGGGAGAAGAGCTTTAAAAAGAACAGAACAGACCTGATTAATAAATCTAAAGAACTACAGTTTCTATAGAATCTAAAAACCTGAAACACGACCCAGCATGATAAGTGTCAGTAGGTTTTAAGAATACTTTGTAATCTAGATACCCAGTAGAATGATATGTATCACCTATGTAAATAGTTACATCCAAAAAATCCACAGAAGTATGACCAATAGCAGGCTGTAGTTTAATGCTAGGGTCGTGAGAATAAGAATATCAATGAAAATATGAATCTCTTCCAACGTGTGCTGCCAAATGATAGAAATGTCATCCAGATGCCGAAGGCAAATGGAAAACTGTTTGTGACATTTGCCATAGCGCATCCTTTAATTTGCTGGAAGATCTCCCCATTGGATTTAATATCATTACCTTTTAAGTTAAGTTCCAACAATTCTAAAATGTCTTTGCTCGGACGACGGTGGTGAGGATATCTTTGGGATGCTAATTTTATGGACCCACGTCTGTGTCAATGTTTGTATAAATAGACTCCACATCCAGAGTAACCAAAATCACATCTAGTAGGATGGATTTCTCAAACAATTTGGCCAACAAATTATCCGTATTTTTTATAAAGCTAGGGTGCCGATCTAGGTTTTAGATCGTAACCAATTCGCTCTGATATTCTATAACTTTCACTACCACACTCGGAAATAATAGGACGCCCAGGGGGTTTTGTAGGCTTGGGCCATTTTCAATGGGTTTGTGAATTGTCGGAAGAATGTAAAAGGCCATGTTTTTAGAGTTATGATCAGATTCCAAATAGCGATACTGTTTTCCATTATGATAGCATTTTACTTCAAGAGAAAGAAGAATTCTATTGAACTTTCTAACTTGAATTTTTAGGTCAAATTTCCTTATAAAGTTTTTTGTAATGAAGAGGGCTGCTTAGCTGCCGTTCTACTTCTTCAATATAATCCTGTCTAGACATAATAACTGTTACCGAGCCTTTATCATCCGGTTTAATAACTATGTTTTGATTTACCCTTAACTTTCTTAAGGCAAGACATTCTGAATGAATAAGGTCATATTGGTTTCTAGGATTAGCTAAACCATCAAATTTCCTTGATACAGAGTCACTACTTACGTTTATTTCTAGAGAAGGGGGCGTGTATCCGCTTTTATATGTAAACGGCCTGTGTACACCACTCGAATCGCGGTAGATATCAGACCTATAATTCTGGAGAAGTCCATAACATGCACTAATTTACTTATAGAAAAGTGCCTATCAGATAATGATTTTGGGCAAGGCACAAATGAAGCCCTCTATTGAGTAGAGATGTATCATCAGCAGTGAGTTCCTCGTTTCTAAGATTAACAATATTATTTCCTAAGCCGAAAGTAGGACGGCACATGCCCTGTTCCAAATTTAGCTGTATCTTCGGTCCAGTGAATTTTGTCCATGGATGTCTTAAATATTGAATGGGGTATTTTTGGTATGACCATAACTCTCTTCATCTTGGAAGCAGCAGAGTTATATAGGTACATTTAATAGATGACTGGATCTCTACAAAGCAGATAAGCGAGTTGGAAAAAAGTCGTCCAAACAGCTGGCATCATATTGCGCATCTAAAATAACGAAAATTAGCAACAGGAAAACATTTTACCTGCATATTAGCAAAGGTGGATCCAAGGGGTCAGAACCCCCCCCCCCCCCCCCCCCCGCCCCTCCCCTTTTCTGAGCAAACAAGAAGAGAGAAAAAAGAGAGAACGGGAGAGTGAAAAATGCAATTTCTGGGTGTGAAGAATAACCCAAAATTCAGTGATCATCTCGTCCCACAGACGAATTTCATAGCCGATAAACCTATATTCGATTATAAACACTGAAATGATGGCCTTGGCCTTGACTGGGACAGTATAAATGAGTCGCAGTTAAAGTATTTATCTGACAGGAATAGGACAGTCAAAAATATAGAACAGAGCTTTATACACAGTTCTTTGTTTAGACATATCTTCGGTCATAAAGAGCCTAGGAGCTTCATCAAATTTGGCGGATCGTCGATGATTTATATAAAATGATACCTCTGAGAAAGTGTCTTCAGTATTGCAACTTTCAAGAAAGAATAACGAAAGCCATGGATAGTTTTTATGGCTCCGCAAAGCGAAAGCGGAGCCATTATGTTTTCGGGTTTTCAGTCCGTCCGTTCGTCTGTTCGTTCGTTCGTTCGTCCGTCCGTAATTCCATCCTTGTTCGTACAATAACTCATGAATGATTCATTCGATCAACTTCAAACTTGGGGTGTGCCTTGACATCGGGCAGAGGACGGTTGGGATTGATTTTCAGCAATGTGCTCAATCAAATATGGCCGCTATCCGACATATTGGATTATGAGCATGATTTTCTTGTCCGGGCTATAACTTGTCGATGATTCATCCGATGAACTTCAAACTTGGGGTGTGCCTTGATATTGGTGAGAGGATGGATGGGATTGATTTTCAGCAATGTGCGCGGTCCAATATGGCCGCTATCGGCCATATTAGATTATCAGCATGATTTTCTTGTCTGGGCAAGGCAAACTTGGGGTGTGCCTTGACATCGGTGAGAGGACGGTCGGGATTGATTTTCAGCAATGTGCGCAGTCCAATCTGGCCGCTATCGGCCATATTAGATTATCACCATGATTCTCTTGTCCGGGCAATAACTCATGAATGATTCATCCGATCAACTTCAAACTTGGGGTTTGCCTTGACATTGGCGAGAGGACGGTTGGGATTGGTTTTCAGCAATCTGCGCAATCTAATTTGGCCGCTATCCGTCATATTGGATTATGAGCATGATTTTCTTGTCCGGGCAATAACTTGTGCATGATTGATCCGATCAACTTCAAACTTGGGGTGTGCCTTGACATTATTGAGAGGACGGTTGGGATTGATTTTCAGCCATGGTTGCCATGAAGCATATTAGATTATGAGCAATATTTTATCGGAAGTAAACTTGTGATAAGGCATTATTTGTTATAAGTTTACAGCCATCTTGATTTTTAAAGATGGCAGCCATCTTTTAAAATAATTAATGCTTCATATTGTAACCGTTTTTATTATCGTATCACAGTCTATTTTTAGTCGAATAAGCAACTTTTATGATATACACCCCCCCCCCCCCCCCTTCACCCCAGGGAGCGTGGAGCATATCTAAGATGTAGGGCTAACCATTTTAGGCCGCCAAGGCCCCGGAGCTCCAGGGTGCTAGATCAATCGCCAGAGATGCGTGTTCTGTGGCTATCCGGGATAATAACTAATAAAACAGCCGACAGATTTGTTAGTTAAATACCAATAGGACAGTAATGCCCATTGTTAAAGCGGCCGAACCGTAAACAACGATGAATGCAAAGTCATCGTTCTAAACCGGGAGCAGGAAAAGTAAGAGGGGTTGGTGTGTGTGTGCGTGCTGGGAGGGGGGGGGGGGTCAGGAGGCCCCAGGAGCTGTGAGGTTTTAGATGTCGAGAGATGCCTTGCCTGGAACTAAAACTAGTCAGGTAGTTTGCCTATTGCCACTGTATCCTTTACCCATAGACATATAAGGCAGTTAATAATTTCAGGGGGAGCAAAAAGTGGCTTATTTTCGTCACACTAGTTTCAACTTCAGGACAATTTGTTAAAAAAAATACAATTACTTGAATGAAATCATAACAGATTTATGGGATATAAGAGGGTATTGGTTTGAAGTGCCCGGCCATGGGGCAAACCCTTGTAACGACACGCATGACTGTACGCCTATACTTCCAGTGCAGAATACTTTATTTTCGTCACGTCATTATGCAATCGGTCTATATAAATAAATTATTTCAGCCGACCAAAAAGTAGAATAGGGAGGGTGTTGAGTCACAGCCCCCTTGCACCCACCCCTCCCACCCGACGCTATCTCGTTATAATGAGAAGGTACCTCGTTATAACAAGATAGTTTCATTCTTGTTATAACGAGATACTTTCTCATTACAACGAGATACTTTCTCATTATAACGAGATGCTTTCTCGTTATAACGAGATAGTGTCACCCAAAATAAAATCATGCATGTCCCTAATACGCTTTCGTAGTTTTTACTGCTGCCATGTATGAAATATCTGGCAATCTAAGAAAACGTTGTAATTAAAGTTTAATTAAGGGCCAATTGCTTGTTTTTATTGTTTTACAAAGCGCTTAAGATTATTTCGCTTATATGATCGGGTCGTCAGATTTATTCAGGAAACCTGGCTCAATGCCCGGAGAAAACACCGACCTTCCGTCAAAACATTGCGACCATCCCAAATAAATGCATCTGATCAGATTCCAGTGAGAATAATTGGTTGTTTTAGGCTGAGTGAGATTTGAACCAGCGACAGACTGGTAGAAATGACATCCGTCAATGTACAACAGACCAACATAACAAATTGTCAGCTGTAGTTAATAAAGATGCCATTCACGGACAAAAAAGTTGATCTCAAAATTATTACACTAAGTGGCGTTCCTTGTCACTGTTGATTTCATCCCAGCTAACATTTTATTGCTTAGTGTAATACTTATTACACTAAGCGTTGCGATGGCACCAGCTAGTATAATATTATTACACTAAACGGTGCAATTGCACCAGCTAGTGTAATGTTATAATACTAAAGGGTGTAATTGCACCATTTTACGGTGGCTCATAGGGGACATAATTAGCGTATATATTTACTGTATTTCTTCTATGAATTAAAGAATTATTTTTGAAAATGACAATTTCCACCCATGCGCATTTTAATTTGCACCCATGCGGAAATTAATTTGCACCCATGCGGAAATTAATTTGCACCCATGCGGAAATTAATTTGCACTCATGTGGAAATTATTTTCCACCCATGCAGAAATTGATTTGCACCCATTCGGAAATTGATTTGCACCCATGCGGAAATTAATTTGCACCCATGCGAAAATTATTTTCCACCCATGCGAAAAATTAATTTGCACCAATGCGGAAATTAATTTGCACCCATGCGCAAATTAATTTGCACCCATGCGGAAATTAATTTGCACCAATGCGGAAATTAATTTGCACCCATGCGGGAATTAATTTGCACTCATGTGGAAATTATTTTCCACCCATGGGTGCGGAAATTGATTTGCACCCATGCGGAAATTGATTTGCACCCATGCGGAAATTATTTTCCACCCATGCGAAAATTAATTTGCACCAATGCGTAATTAATTTGCACCCATGCGCAAATTAATTTGCACCCATGCGAATATTATTTTCCACCCATGCGGAAATTAATTTGCACATAAACTTGTAATCGGGTGAGCGCGCTTAATTCGTTATTCTTTCGTTTTACGGTGGCTCATAGGGGACATAATTAGCGTATATATTTACTGTATTTCTTCTATGAATTAAGGAATTATTTTTGAAAATGACAATTTCCACCCATGCGGATTTTAATTTGCACTCACACGGAAATTAATTTGCACCCATGCAGAAATTAGTTTGCACACAAACTGTGTACCCTATCCTTGTAATCAGGTCAGACAAGATTCACGCAAGTCATCGATGATCAAATGCCGACACAACGAAAGAGTAACGCATTAAGCGCGCTGACCCGATTACAAGGATAGGGTAGACAGTTTATGTGCAAATTAATTTCCGCATGGGTGGAAAATAATATCCGCATGGGTGCAAATTAATTTCCGCATGGGTGAAAACTAATTTCTGCATGGGTGCAAATTAATTTCCGCGTGGGTACAAATTAAAATCCGCATTGGTGCAAATTAATTTTCGCATGGGTGGAATTGTCATTTTCAAAAATAATTCCTTAATTCATAGAATACAGTAAATGTATACGCTAATTATGTCCCCTATGAGCCACCGTACCATTTAGAGTAATATTTATTACACTAAGAGGTTTCATTACACTAGCTGGTGGTACAGATGTGTACGTCCTGCGGGGGTGTGTATAACTGCATACATGCGTGGCCGCATTGTAGGAGGTTTTACCCGTACGGCAGCTAATAAGTCCAATTGAACTTTGAATGTCCTGTTCACTAGTTTGGTAAAACGTGTAAAGCAATGCAAACTGTTTAAATTTGAAAGACAAAAAAGACTTGAATAAAAGCTACTTTTGAAGTAAAAAACAACCAGTTTTGAAAAAAGTGCAATTTTTATTGCAAAAGTTGCGTATTTTTATTTCAACTGTGGTTCTAACAATTATTTCAAAATTGGTTATAATTTATTTCAAAAGTGGTTTTTACTTCAAAAGTGTCGTATTTCTATTTCAAAAATATTATTTTTTCATAATCCATCTGTTACTTCAAAACTGGTTGCTACAATCCCGAAGTTCGTATTCAAATTTCGTGTCAATATATGTTTTATTTTTTTTGTTTTTTGTTTATTTAATCAGATATACACAGGGCTAATGTATATAGATATATAAATAAGAAATGATAGGTAAAGTAATAATTGAACCGATCCTTGATAGATGTTTGATTGATATTTTACGCCGCACTCAAGATTAGTTCACCTATATGGAGGCGTTTGCCAGCTCTAGCGGATTAGGAAACCGTACTCTTTGCCCGGAGAAAACGCCCGACTATCGGCGAATGCCTGGCAACTCTTCTACATATGGTTCCCGGTTTTCTCGCCACTCAATGTCGCCAGATAAGGGAAATAATCTGGAGTGCGGCGTCAAACAATAATCATTTAATCTGTTTGAAACTATGTTTTACACCACAACACGTAATGAAGTTATCTATGAACTAGTAACGGGTGTCTATCTATCTGCCTTAAACTTCTAACAATGCAAAATATATTGAATTGAAAATCCACCACTAACTATTGAAAATGGCGTAAATCACATACAACACAAAATAATTAATTTCGATAAATGATAAAATAATTCATATCCACCCTATTAGAGACGTCCAGTTTTCCCATTTAATCATAATAGCCTGCCTCCATTTGTCTGAGGTAATGACTCTGTTTACCATTGTTCAGTGTGGTTCCTCGGAGTAATGGAGCTAATAATTGTCTTGTCTTTGTTTTTCCATACACGGTCATATCCGGGCAATTTTTCATCATGATTCAACGCAGGCTGATGGACCTTATTGCTTTTCGCTTATTGATGGGTTTTAAGACTGCTCGCAAGCTTACCGACATGGCTTGAAACATAAAAACGATATGTGTACATGTACTAGTCTGTGTTTCTGACTCCAAAATGACTATTTTTTTAATACTGACGGGCGTCAGGGTCCATTGCAATAAAAAAACCGGAGTAGACAGCCCGCATTTGAACGGACAGTTTGTGGTCAGATTTAGACAGTAACAATAAGTAACAATATATCTTACTCAAATAGTGTCAAAACGACGTTTATGAATAATTTAGCATTCTGTAATGTGAATTTGACGTTAAAAACCTGAAAAATAGTCATTTTGGAGTCAGAAACCCGGGCTATATGTGTAGATGTTTCGTAATAGTGTGGACAATAAAACTGACAACGCCGCCATATAAATTAAATAACCTTGAGTGCGGCGTAAAACACCAAACAATAAATGAATCAACCGCGGGACATCGGTGGTCCAGTGGTTTAGAGTGATCGTCCCTCAGTCCCACACAAACCTTCCATCAATACGGCGCGGGTTCGAAAAACACTCAGAGTGATTTTTCACTCGGTCGCCGCATGTGGAAGAGCTGCCAGGTACTCACCGAAGGTCGGGGGTTTCCTCCGAGCAATGGGCCCTGTCCACCCCCCCCACCCCCCACTAAACCTGACAACGCCGCCAATGGTGTAGACACGGGGCTTAACAAATCATGCTTCGGCTGAGATATCTCGTTTTCTTTGTTACATTAACTTTACTTATCACACTATGATGATGTTAACGAGTCTTTGGAAGGTGGCTGGCGAATTCGAAAAAGAAAAGGCCTAACCATATGGCCCATATAAGTGAAATAATATTGAGTGCGGCGAAAACATCAATCAATGTAAACAATAATACACGAGGAGCTCTCTTTAAAGTGGCATGAGCTGCCAAAATTCACACTTTTTTTCATAATTTCTGATCGTCACGACAGTAAGACGCTTTGAAGGCCATCGAAAAACTAAATGATTGGCGTTGGAATGAAGAAAATCCATACAGTATGTGGCCTGTACGAACCGAAAACGTGTTCGAAAAGTAAACAAAATTTAAATAACCATTCATTTATTCTAAGCCAAAGTTAGTTGAAAACAATACTTTATCGTACATTTTCGAGACTAGATGCACTACATGAATTCCACTGAAAACGGACATGAACACCAAAAATACAAACTCCCTTTAAACCAACAAAATAACTTGGACAGTGTAAAAGATCGCCAAAATGGTTTGAAAAATCTTCGTTTGATTAAATACAGTTCGTATTTCGCGCTATTTCTACTTTTAAGTGCAACCGGAAATTCGTGTCTGTTGTGGCGGCTATAGCGTGCAATCATCAGCTGAAAAGTTTGCTTTAATCCAGTCAAATCCTCGGTAAGTTGTTAAAGATACCCCACAAACCATACATCGTTTTAAAGTACAGACGAGAAGCTTTAAGAATATATATATATCGTAATGTTTCTTGAGTTAATATTGAAGAATGTAATGCCATCAGAAAGGCCTACATTGTAACTGAGGGTTGTGCGATTTTTGTGATTCCGTCACGAAAAATGGGAATTTTTTATTTTTAGTTTTTTTTTTTAACTTTAACTCTAAAAGTTTTAAACTTCAAAGTAAGATTTACCGGGGCGTTTGCAAATCACAAAAATCTGAGTCATTTTCTGTTTGCAGGCCCGAAAATTTTAAGTGACGGAATCACAAAAATCGTGACGGAATCACCAAATATAAGTGATTCCGTCACAACTTAATGTATCACCAATGGACACCCCTGTTGAAAGCTCTTCAGGCACTCGTTGTTTGCACTTTCCGTCCCGTATAGTCTGATGTGCAAAAAAATAGTGAAATATTTTTGTCAATGTTTTTCAAAGTTAGACCTACATTTATGTTATTTTTTTATTTCAGTAACAAGATGCCAAAAACACCCGCAGAGCGACAAAAAGAAAGGCGTGCTCGTTTAAAGAATAACAAAGAAGCCTTAGAAAAATATCACGAGGAAGACAGACTAAGAAAACAGAAGAGAAAGGCATCGATGACACCTGGCGAGAGTGCTGCCCTTCGATACCGGACTATGTTAAATACTCGTGCATGGCGCGCAAAGTCAACTGAATCAGCAGTGAGTAAAACTATGGAAACACCCTACAAATCGGCTCAAGCCTTTGGAAAAGCAAGACAAAGGGTAGAAAATGTTCTTCCGGTTAGTCCACACAAACGACTCGCGGTTGTAGAAGGAATTGCTTCACGGTATTTGTCAGTGAAATTCCAGCCAACTTTTACTGTAAGTAGAATCAGGGGATTGGACTCAGTGACCAAAACGCTTGTGAATGACTATTACCAAACTGACACCATTTCACGAATGACTCCTGGCAAAGCTGATGTTGTTTCCATGAAGGACGACAATGGTGTCAAGATCAAACTTCAAAAACGGCACATGACGATGACAGTTTCAGAAGCCTTTCAGCTCTTTAAAGCGGACAATCCTGGATGTCAAGTAGGTAAATCCTCTTTCGCTGCTTTGCGTCCAAAGTTCGTTTTACTAAGTTCCCAAATGCCACAGAATGTGTGTGGCTGTAAATACCACAACAATGTCATCCTTCTTTTGGAATGTCTTCATCGGAAACGCCCCATGATTCCTCTGTACTCAAAAGAGGAATTTCTGTCACAGTGCGTCTGTGATCTTATGTCTGAAATGTGCATGGCCAACCAGTGTGAAGTGTGCAATGATGGAAAATTGTTTGAGAGTAACATCACTGAGAAAGTTGAGGCTCTGGGGGAATCTTGTCGGTGGTTCCAATGGACAGAGGACGCCAGTAGATATCTTGTTAAGGCCCCCCAGGATGGATGTATTGAAGATGCTTTGGAAAGACTTAAAAATCAGTTACCTAAATTTTGCTGGCATGTTTTTATTAAAACCAAACAATCACAATCGTATGAAGAAGACAAGGCTGGCGCTAAAAATCCAGACAGCACCACTTCCATGATGCAAATGGACTTTGCAGAAAATTTTACGGCATCATTTCAAGATGAAATTCAGTCCGCTCATTGGAAGCAGCGACAGATCAGCATTTTCACTATAATGGCATGGTGCCGTGGTACCACAGATTCATCTGTTATCGTCTCTGATGTTAGGGAACATGACAAGCGTTCGGTTGCCACGTACACGCGTATGGCTCTTAAAAGAACAATGGCAAATATGCCTTTTGTGAAAACTGTGCACATTTGGACAGATGGGCCCAGCAGCCAGTTCAAAAACAGATACATTTTTTCCCTCATTGGAATCCTTGAAAATGAGTTACAGTTGAGCATTACTTGGAATTTCTCGGCAACAAGTCATGGTAAAGGGCCGAACGATGGCCTTGGAGGAAATGTAAAAAGAATCGCTCAACAACGAGTGCTAACCAGACAGGCTGTAGTCACTGACGCCGTGTCCTTTGTAAATACTGTGACTTCTGCAACAAGTAACATTAACGTCATGTTGAGCACCCAGAATGACATTGAAAACACTTGTACGCTATTAAAACTTGACGAAATCTGGTCTGATACACCAATTGTTCCTGGTACCATCAACACTCACCATGTTGCTTCGTGTGGAAATGGTAAAGTGAACACCAAGTTTTACACATCTGCCAGGACATGCAAGGTACACCATCTTAAGAAATCGATTGTGATGCCGCTAGCAAAGGTTGACGATGAAGCATCATCTTGTTCGGATGAATCCGACGACATTCCTTTGGCAATGATGAAAGAAAATAGTTTGGTTTTGAAATACCCATGCGGCCAATGCGGGTGGGTGTTTGGAGACCAACTCGACCCAAAACTTCACGAGGACTGGTTGAAATGCAGCTGCGACAAATGGTTTCACGAATCGTGCGCTGAAATGTTTGGGATTTTAGAGGATGACGCTGTATTCACTTGTTCCAACTGTCTATAAAAATGGATAACTTATAGATTTAAGTTTATTTCGAACTGAAAACAATCTAAACCATTTAATAGAGTGTTTTTCCATTAATACAAATAATCATTGATTATTCTGTACTGACTATTCATAAGACGTTGCTACTGTGGTTCCTCACGCTACATTGTACATGTTCTAACCGAATAAATTAGTTCATATGGTCTATATTGCAAGTGGTGTTTTGGTGTTAAATGCCCTTAATACTGTATAAACTGTACTTGTGATTCCGTCACGGACAGTTTGTGATTCCGTCACGGTTCTTATTTAGGTCACCATAAAAAACAGCTAACTTGTTGCTTATGGCAACTGTGTTTTTATATTTCCCAAACCTCTGTCTAAATGAATTCTATCTCATAAAGTAGTTTCTCACTCACAAATCAGAGATTTTGGACACACATTAATGTTGTACAAAAATGATGTCCAATTGATGTGATTCCGTCACGGCAACTTTGACACTCATAATAAGACGAATTATATACAGCAAAAAAGCTTATGTAGATCTTATGAATAGCTTCAATACCTAAGTTTACTAAAAACACAACTTCGTTTTCCTCTACCTTCAATTTATTGCTATACCTCAATTTATAGTTCGAAAACGCAGTCCCAACTGTGATTCCGTCACGGTGGAATTCATGACTAAAAAGCTTCTGAGTTATACGTCTTGAGAAAAATAGCCAATAATTTCAACATTCTGTTTTAACATCAAAATATCAACATTTTGGCAGCTCATGCCACTTTAAATGACGATTTTAGCACGACTTTTTAATTCCTTTACAGCTGACTTGTTTACTCACCAGGCGGGAGTTACATAATCATTACATAATCATTACATATAATGTAGACATAAACTAAATAATGTCGCCTTTTTCGGTTTATCAGATAGACGAATACTAGTAATACTTTCACAACTGACAACAATAGGGTTCACCCATATAAAAAAATGTAAACAATAATACACGAGGAGAGTTTTTAAGGAAAGACCGAAAGGACCCTAAAGTCGCCAGGAAAAATTAATAATAAATGGATTTTTGTTGAGGTGCTGTACGTCGCTTGGATGAAATGTAACACATACGGTACTGCACTTAGTGAAATGACGTACCAAAGGTGACAAACTTGACCGTTCTTGCAATAATACCTATATGGTACAAAATAAAATCGGCATCTGTCGAAAGAGATCGGCTGAAACTCATTTTCGCAATGGTTTAGCAATGATTGGATTATCTGCATTGATCGCATCAGACGAATGGCAAGTCTAATGTTTAGGGTTTGGCTAGGATTGGAATATTTTCCACCATCTTTTAAACAATTTATTTTGCCGTGTAGGCATTGGTATGAAACACTGGAAAACATTATACAATCGCAATTTTGTCTTCTTGTAAATCAAAAGGTTCACGGTTTAGACGGGACATAATAATGTAGACGGAGCTTAATTATGTAGACGGAGCTAAATTATGTAGACGGGACTTAATTAGGTAGACGGGGGCTAAATTATGTAGACGGGGCTTAAGAATTGAGTTATCATTGACAACAAACTATATGGTTCAGGTGAGGTATCTCGTTTACATTAATTTGAAAAGGAGAAGCAAATTAATGTACTACGCGAGTTGATTAATGGACACGCCCTTCACCAGGTATCAATGGCGTCTGAGCAGAACACACGCGTTCAGTGGAGATGTAACTGCAAAGTTAGAATAACCCTGGACTATTTGTGCGGAAAAATATAGTTAAGAAACCGCCTTCTGTGAGCCCACGCATTCTGTGTCAATCTCTTTTGTTATATTCACCAATCAGTTTTTTAAGGCATAATTAAGCCATGCAGTGGTAATAATTACTGCCGATGTAGCAATGAGAATGTTAACGTTTACCAACATAGTGTCACAACCATTTTTCTTCGTCAATTCACCGTTAACTAATATTATATTAAAGTCACGAGCTTCTAAAATTCGAACTGTTTTCATAAGTTTGATTGTCAGGGGAGTTAGAGTCTTTGGAAGTCATTGATAAACTAAATGATTGATGTTGGGATGTGGAAATCTATACAATATGTTCTACGAACCAATACTTGTCGGAAAAGTAAACTTAAATAGCCGTGACGAACATTCATTCATTCTAAGTCAGTATACTTTAATGTACATTCTGCTGAATGCTTTTGAGAAAATTAGCCGATAATGTCCGCAGTCTGTTTTAACGGAAAATATCAACATTTCGGCAGCTCATGCCACTTTAAAAAGTAAATAAGTTTATGTCATCGATACCAAAAGAAACTAGTCCGGGTTTCTGATTCCAAAATTACTATTTGTTTATACTGACGGTCGTATTTTGGAGTCAGGGTTCACTGCTATCAAAAAGCCGGAGTTGGCTGCCCGCTAAGAAGCGGGCAGTAGGTGGTCTGATTTAGACAAAGAAATAGCAATATAACCTACTCAGATCGTGTCTAAACGGTCATAATCACGTTCATGGATAATTTCGCTACCTACCAGTGCCTGATATGGACGAGCAGGATCGGCCAGTAAACATAATTCTTCCTCTGAATTCACTTTTGCTTTCTCCAAATCTCAAACTCTCCGCCATTGATGACGTCACACTGTTTAGCGTTTTTTTCAGTTTTTAGACGTTATATTCACTTTAAAAAAGGCTAAATTATTAATGAATGTCGTACTGACACTATTTGAGTTAGTTATGTTGTTATTAACAGTCTAAATCTGACCGCAAACTGCCCAATCAAAAGCGTGCTGTCTACTCCGACTTTTTGATTGCAATGAGCCCTGACTCCAAAATACGCCCGTCAGTATAAAAAAATAGTGATTTTGGAGTCAGAAGCCCGGACTAAAAAGAAACATATTGTATAACAATAGTTCGAACACTCCCGGGTAGGAACACTCGAGTCCATGATATCCTCCCTGAACAACAGTTTCCCCGTCACCATTTTCCCTATGCAACAGTGTTCCCATGCGTCTTTCCCCTAGGCACCATTCTCTGATTTTTGTTTATATATAGAGGATATTGAACAGCTGAGTTTGAATAGCACTTATATTTTTTCGAGTGAAAGTCGGAGAATAACTCACGAGACGCGAAGCGTCGAGTGGGTTATCCCTCCGCCTTTCAAGAGAAAAAATATAAATGCTTTTCAAACACAGCTGTTCAATATTCTGTTTATTATTTATACTATCATGTTTTATTCTGGGGATTGTTTATTAAGTATAAATTTATCAATTATAAAAAAGAAAATATCAACAAACTTATGACGGATTAGGTTTTTAGCAAACGTAGGAATATATATCGCTGACCAATGAAACAACAGCATGTCCGTTCTTCTCACGTGACTGTCACTGTCAACTGTCAGATTTGTGGTCATTTGAATTGCCATTTTCTCCCTGAAGTTTTTCGCGATATTTCGTGTAAAAAGAAATTAAATCGATCCGCATGGATTTTAACTCTGCAGCGCACCAGTCACAAGGATAAAAAATGATCTATGAAACTACTTAACATCGTTTTACCGCGTCATTGAACGGCAATTACAGTTTCTCGTTACGATTCTCCGAAGCCATGATGATGCAGGCCACACAACGCTGCCAACTGACGATCCGTAATGAAGTTTTGTTTTATCGCTTTGATTTAAAGTGGTAAGCCAATCCTATATTGAATCAATTTAGTGTTTTCAGTTGTAAATTATTTATCTTCATGCTAAATTGACTGAAAAGGCTTCATTTAGCCTATCCAAATCATATGTACTGTTGTTGTTGTACAGCAGACGTCAGTACACAAGAAAGAAGTAGGTCCGACGACGTCATCGGCTTCGACGCGTGCATTAAATAACAAAAATTGTTATTGCACTGCAGTGAATTATTACATTTCTGAGTGAAGGAAATCCCTAGTTTTCACTTATGTATAAATAATAAATTTCATTTAAAGGCACACTTGCCGCGAAAATCAGGAATATTGTTTACATTTAAAAAGAAAGTCCGTTTTCTGTATTTTTCCCAGACAATATAAGTTAGGAACTTTCTATTTTTACCAAAATTTAAAAGTTTGGACGTCACCTTGTATTTTTAATTTGAATTTGAAAATTTGAATTGTTAGGTGCCCGTAACGTAAACAAACCAAGCTGCCCCCTATTGGCGATTTTATGGTTCAGTCGAGTGAGTGAACTAACGGCACAGTGTAATTTTACCTAGGCCTATTTATCTGAGAAATACAGAGTGACGATCGGTTAACAGCGACTGGAAAAGCCTGCTGATGATTGTTTGAGTGTAAACCACAGATAAAAAGGCCTGAAATGAGGGTAATCCAACACGAAAGTTGACCGACACTGATCGTTGTTGTTGTAATCAGGCTTCGATTCTTCGTTTGTTTTTCACCCCATTTCTACATTCTAAAGCTAACTAGACGTTTAAGTTTAGTGGTATTAGTCGTACTAAGCTCATGTAAATTGGGTTTCTAAACAAATGCCAAACAGGCTACGACGGCAAGTGTGTCTTTAAACTGGGAGGTATGAAAACTGTAAAACTTGTGCTATGTAACTCAGAATATCAAGCGGATTTTGCGCATGTTCAGAATGAGAATAGGAATTACACTTGCATTTATTTTACTCTCATGATGCATTGTTTTTCCCTGACGTCCTCGCCTTTGACGATATGTCGCGCCCTACTGAAAAGAAAATGTTATGGGGCACCCTAATCGATTTCATAATCCTCTCTCTGTGCGGGTTTTCGCATATTGCATAAAACTTACAGCAACCAAAATCTTCATTTGTTCAGGTTTTTAGTTTTCCCGCTTTAGGGATGTGTGTTTTTATTCAGATGGCATAAGTGACTGCACGGGAAGATCGTTGAAAGCCTAATACGACAAGCCTTCAGCCAATATGATGAAGGTTCGACTCCCCTATACAGTTAAAAAGGGAGATCCTCAAAGCGCTAGACGGTGGTCGGGATTGACCTCGTTTAATTACCGTGTGTAATGTCCCAGTAGTGAGGTTGTTATTAAAGCAAAGCTGTTGTCGTTTTCTAACCATTCTTCGTTTAAAACTCATTTCGACATGTACCCCCCCCCCCCCCCCCCCCCAAAAAAAAAAAAAAAAAAAAAAAACATTAAAGAGTTCTGGTTAAACACTGGCACATCCACTCGAGTATAATATTTAAATGTCCGCTCGAGCATAATATTTAAATGTCCGCACTAACAGAACAGGGACGCAGACTACCAAGACGAACTTTAAATTAAGTTGCGTGCTACGGTGGCCGTACTGAAATGACGGTTTTACAAATGCTGTCGACTTTTACAAATGCTGTCGACAGACGACTTACTTCACTTAAGTAAAGGTCTTACTCCGTCATTTTATAATTTCTGACATTTATGGTCGTCGGCCAGGTGCTGACCAATAAATATCCAAACATAATGGACGAGGTGCCTGCAGGCATTTAATATTATTGAATTACAGACGACTCTGCTTTCTTTCTTTTTACTCACCGAGTGGAATCAATTTTTCGTTTTGTTAAACACACGTAACTCATCTCCATCCTCATTTTTTCATTCATATCTTAATTTCAACAAACTTAAAGCCCCACTTGCCGCCGTTGCCTGTTGAACATTTGTTAAGAAAACCAACTTAAACCATTAAAATTAAACATAATATATAATGAATGTCCAGTTAGATTTAGAATATAGAAATGGGTGTGAAAAACAAACGAAGAATCGAAGCCTGATTACAACAACAACAATCAGTGTCGGTTAACTTAAGTGTTGGGTTACCCTCATTTCAGTTCTTTTTGTCTGTGGTTTTCACTCAAAAAATCATGGACAGGCTTTTCGATCGTCAATCTGTATTTCTTAGATCAAGTACGTACAATTATACTGTGCCGTTAGATCCCTCACACGACTCAAACATTAGGGCGCTTTTGTGCATGTTCAGGTTCGAGGTATATTTACATTGCGGGTACTTGATAAATCTTATTTTCAATTTCAAATTAAAAATACTAAATGATGCCAAAACTTTCAATTTTTGGTAAAATAACTTTTTCTGTCTGGGACAAATACAGAAAACCGCCCACTTTTTTATGTAAACAGTATTCTGGATTTTCGCGGCAAGTGTGCCTTTAAATTCTAAAAGTTACATCGATTCGTCTCGGTTGATGTGCTGACCTACTTAAAGGGGGAGAAAACAAAAAATCCCTTTAGGGTTCTGAAGGAGCGCACTAATGTTTCCTCTCCAACGGTACCAAACACATATTTTTGCGATTTTTTTACACCTGACAGTGAAGTTAATAAAAGATCACAATAAGCAAAACAAATTGGTCAACTTTCAAAATCTGCCATTTAAGCCTAGGTTAAATTCATCCTCTTCAAGGCCTTCGTTACTCTCTGATATGCCACGCATACCATTTTTGTGCTAGCCACATATTCCCCAAAGCTTCTTTTATAATTTAATGTAAGTTTTGAGAAACTGAAAACAATATTCTGGAGATAGGAATGTTTTGAAGACAGTGAAATTAACCTGGGTTTAAATGTGAGATTTTGAAAGTTCTCACAATTTCTTTTGTGTACGTAACATAATACGGTATTTTATAAATTGCATCATGTCCCATGAAAAAATAGCAAAAATATGTGTTTAGTACCATTGGAAAGGAAAAATAAGCGCGCTTCTTCTGAACCATAAAGTATGTTTTGGTATTCTTCTCCTTTTAGCGCGGATGGATTCGTTTTGTACGAAATAGTACAATGAGCCGAATAAGTGGCATTAGCTGCCAAAATGTTCATATTTGGACGTTAAAAAAGAAAGTTGACATCATTGGCTATTTTTCTCACGACGTATAATTCAGAAGCTTTTTAGTGCTTCTAGTCTCGAAAATGTACGATAAAGTATTGTCTTGAACTAACTTTGGCTCAGAATGAATGGTCGTCCCGGTTATTTAAATATGGTTTACTTTTCGAACACGTTTTCGGTTCGTACAAGCCACATACTGTATGGATTTTCCTCATTTCAACGCGAATCATTTAGTTTTTCGATAGCCTGCAAAGCCTCTTACTGTTGTGACGATCAGAACAGAATTTGCTTCCTGCTAGTTATTTTTATCAAAAAGTACAAAATAAGAGCTTTCCATTGATAATAATTTTTGTGTTTCAACGTAAATCCTTTAGTTTTCTTAGGTAATTAAAACGGTAATCTTCTACTCACAATCACAATTTATGTAAAATCGGAATTCTGGCAGCTCATGCGATTTAAGTGAAACGTATTGAGATGTTTAACAAAGCTAATTTTTGTAAAATCGTGGAAAAATATAAGCACAAAACGCAGCAGCTATAGATTGGTTGGTTGGTTGTTATAGCTTATTGGCGCATCCAAAGGCTGGTAGGTTGTAAAAATCGAATTCTACGTTATATGAACATATTCTTATTGTACAAGAGTCGATTTGGAAAACAACTGCAGCAGTAGTGAATTAATACAAAGGCCTATCGATTTTACCTGGTGTTCGGAAAAGTTGAAACACTGTTTTTTCAGTTCATCAAACTCTGAACGACTTCAATAACGGACAGCAACTTCTAATTAGTCGTATAATACTGATGGATAGGTCCAAATGCGAAGCAAACAACTCCTTTCGCGCGTAAACGATCTGCAATTCAAAAGATTTTCTTTTAAAAATTTCTACGTGATCAACCAAAGCACAAGAATAAAAAGGTATCCTGCGCGTCTTCAAACAGAAAAAAACTTTATCAAATGACATGCATGGTAACCGATTTGAATGTGCATTATCAGTAAACAAAAAAATAGACGACATCCAGCATGTCTTCAAAACAGAAAAGATTTACAAAATGACAAGCAAGTCAATTAATTTGAAGGTACATCATTAGTAAACACAGGTTATGAAGACTTTTTGGTGATTAATAATATGTATTGATTGACATGCAGAATATAAAAGGGCCACTGTCAACGTTTTTCATTAAATTTCATTGGAGACTCGAGGGTTTTGAATTTCTATTGAATGTAAAATACAGAATGCAGTTGAAGGCCATGGTGATTTTTCTGTTACTGATTTGTAGTGTTTTTAACCAGATTCTCGGTACAGAAACCAAAGACGTCGCAAATCTCAATGAGACGGGAAAGCTTGATAGCTGGAATTCGTCCTCATCCTCAATTGATGAACTAGGATCCGAAGGGTCTGGTATTGATACCACCATGGATACAAAAGTCGAGCGAAACCTTGCTTTCGACAGCTTTAATCAATTCGCACACACCATTTACCGCCCTATTATTGATGTAGTCGGAATAACGTGTGCTGTTTTAACAGTTCTAGTATTGCAAAAGGGTACACTGAACTCCAGCGCCTCGGTGTATCTCCGGGGAATCGCCTTTGCCAACGGCGTCTATATCTTTCATGATGCTTTATACCTGGGCAATCGGTATGAAATTATATCGAAGACGCTGCAGTGGAAAACATTTTACAGTCATTTGTTTTCGTATTTTCATTGGCCAAGCGTGTTCGGTATAGCTCTAAATACCTCTCTGGTCCTAATGTTCGCTGTTGAAAGACTTTTTGTAATCCTTTTCCCGCTAAAGGCACAATCCATCTGCACGGAGAGCCGCGCCAAGAAGATTGTTTTCATTGTCATAATAGTCACCCTTTTCTGTAGTTTGCCTTGGTTCTTTCGAGCTAGACCCAAAGTTCAGATTGATGCATTGACGAACCAGACGTACTACACGTTCTACTACACCGATTATGCACTGGACCCGTTTCACAATAGGGCATCTTATTTGTTTTATGCTCTCGGATTTTTGGTTTGTCCTGTGATTCTCCTTGTGATTATCAACGTTTTGATCATTTTCAACCTTCGTAAAGCGAAGCAAGCTCGAGCAAAGATGGAAGAAGGACACAAAGTGACCGAGCGGGACACACAGAGGTCTAAACAAGGCCAGATTGAGAGATTACTTTTTGCAAGTGGGGCTGGGTTTCTTCTGTGCAATACTATAATGGCAACTACTGTAACAACTGTAGCCATCCACGGCACCAGTATTTTCCGACAGAACAATTTGGAGGTAAATGTACGACTGGATGTGGGGAAGATGCTGCAGAATTTCAACCCTTGTATGAACTTCATCTTGTACATATGCGGTAGTCAGACCTTGAGAAACGATCTATTGAATCTTTTCCGACGAAAACCAAAACAGTGAGCAAGTAACCTGGCTGGACTATTCAACTGAGCAAGTAACCTGGCTGGACCATAAATGTGAGCAAGTAACCTGGCTGGACCATTAACTTAAATTGATAACATGATATCTCGTTTTTGCCTATTCGTAAATAAGTCTGTTTTACTTTAGAATTCTTAGCGTAGCTTTTAGTTTGGTAAAAGGTCTGCTGCCCTAAAGATTTTCTTTGAAAATATCGCGTGAGTACGGAGCCGTAGAAGTGACATTGGAAAATATTTTTTGGCTTCTCACTAACTCGTTTAAACGAATTAGTATCTCGTTTAAACGACTTAGTAACTCGTTCAAACGACTTAGTAACTCGTTCAAACGACTTAGTAACTCGTTCAAACGACTTAGTAACTCGTTCAAACGACTTAGTAACTCGTTCAAACGACTTATTATCTCGTTCAAACGACTTATTATCCCGTTCAAACGACTTAATCAGCCAATCAAATTTCAGTTTGTAGCAGACATTTTGCGTCACTCAGATTAGCCATTTGTATGCGCGAAGCGACAGAACGAGGTACGTTTCGGTTTGTGGGATGCAGTTAGATAACAGTGATTATTAATTACCGCTCTTTTGATACAGTTTAAATTGTTGTCGCGAGTGAGCGTTTTCTTATCCTTTTCATTAGTAATGGCTAATCTGAGCGACGCAAAATGTCTGCTACAAACTGAAATTTGATTGGCTGATTAAGTCGTTTGAACGAGTTACTAAGTCGTTTGAACGAGATAATAAGTCGTTTGAACGAGTTACTAAGTCGTTTAAACGAGTTACTAAGTCGTTTGAACGAGTTACTAAGTCGTTTGAACGAGTTACTAAGTCGTTTGAACGAGTTATTAAGTCGTTTAAACGAGATACTAAGTCGTTTAAACGAGTTAGTGAGAAGCCAAAAAATATTTTCCAATGTCACTTCTACGGCTCCGTACGTGAGTAAGCGAAGCGTAAAATTAAAAAGGTATTTGACATGTCTTCAAAGAGAAAAGTTATATAAAATTATATGCTTGGCAACTGATTCAATGTGTGATATTTCTATTTTGTCAATAATTGTGTTCATTGGTATAAAAAGATCATTGGAGGTAAAAAAATCTTATCTTACACATCCTGTCTTATTTTAAAACAATAATTGATTTTTTGTCCGAGGAGTTGTTTAATTTCGTATTTATGGACTGTAACAATTGTGGCGTTTTGATGTGATTAAATGTACTTCACTTCTAGCTTTAGAAGTCATGGACTATTTGTGCGGAAAAATATAGTTAAGAAACCGCCTTCTTTGTGAGCCCACGTATTCTGTGTCAATCTCTTTTGTTATATTCACCAATCAGTTTTTTAAGGCATAAATAAGCCATGCAGTGGTAACCATTACTGCCGATGTAGCAATGAGAATATTAACGTTTACCAACATAGTGTCACAACCATTCTTCTTTAAAATTCACCGTTAACTAATATTATATTAAAGTCACGAGCTTTTAAAATTCGAACTGTTTTCATAAGTTTGATTGTCAGGGGAGTTAGAGTCTTTGGAAGTCATTGATTAACTAAATGATTGATGTTGGAATGTGGAAATATATACAGTACGTGTGTTGTACGAACCAATAAGTGTCTGAAAAGTAAACCGTGACGAACATTCATTCATTCTAAGTATACTTTAATGTACATTCTGCTGAATGGTCCGCATTCTGTTTTAACGGAAAATATCAACATTTCGGCAGCCCATGCCACTTAAAAAAGTAATTAAGTTTATGTCATCGATACCAAAGAAACATATTGAATAACAATAGTTTGAACACTCCCGGGTATGAGTCCATGATATCCTCCCTGAACAACAGTTTCCCCGTCACCATTTTCCCTATGCAACAGTGTTCCCATTTTTTTTTTTTTTGTTTATATATTTTATTTAAACTGGGAGGTATGAAAACTGTAAAACTTGTGCTATGTAACTCAGAATATCGAGCGGATTTTGCGCATGTTCAGAATGAGAAAAGGAATTACACTTGCATATATTTTTACTCTCATGATGTATTGTTTTTCCCTGACGTCCTCGCCTTTGACGATATGTCGCGCCCTACAGAAAAGAAAAATTTATGGGCCACCCTAATCGATTTCATAATCGTCTGTGCGGGTTTTCGCATATTGCATAAAACTTACAGCAACCAGAATCTTCATTTGTTCAGGTTTTTAGTTTTCCCGCTTAAAACAAACTTCCAAACACTTGACCTCAATGAGTATCAAATTATCCAGTTTCAGACAGAAATGCACTCAAGGGATGTGTGTTTTTATTCAGATGGCATAAGTGACTGCATGGAAAGATCGTTGAAAGCCTAATACGACAAGCCTTCCGCCAATATGGTGAAGGTTCGACTCCCCTATATAGTTAAAAAGGGAGATCCTCAAAGCGCTAGATGGTGGTCGGGATTGATCTCGTTTAATTACCCTGTGTAATATCCCAGTAGTGAAGTTGTTAAGCAAAGCTGTTGTCGTTTTCTAACCATTCTTCGTTTAAAACTCATTTCGACATGTACCCCCCCCCCCCCCCCAAAAAAAAAAAAAAAACATTAAAGAGTTCTGGTTAAACACTGGCACATCCACTCGAGTATAATATTTAAATGTCCACTCGAGCATAATATTTAAATGTCCGCACTAACAGAACAGGGACGCAGACTACCAAGGCAAACTTTAAATTAAGTTGCGTGCTACGGTGGCCGTACTGAAATGACGGTTTTACAAATGCTGTCGACTGTTACAAATGCTGTCGACAGACGACTTACTTCATTAAAGTAACGGTCTAACTCCGTCATTTTATAATTTCTGACATTTATGGTCGTCGACCAGGTGCTGACCAATAAATATCCAAACATAAAGGACGAGGTGCCTGTAGGCATTTAATATTATTGAATTACAGACGACTCTGCTTTCTTTCTTTTTACTCACCGAGTGGAATCAATTTTTCGTTTTGTTAAACACACGTAACTCATCTCTATCCTCATTTTTTCATTCATATTTTAATTTCAACAAACTTAAAGCCCCACTTGCCGCCTTTGCCTGTTGAACATTTGTTAAGAAAACCAATTTACATGAGTTTACCACAACTAAAACCATTAAAATTAAACATAATATATAATGAATGTCCAGTTAGATTTAGAATATAGAAATGGGTGTGAAAAATAAACGAAGAATCGAAGCCTGATTACAACAACAACAATCAGTGTCGGTTAACTTTAGTGTTGGGTTACCCTCATTTCAGTTCTTTTTGTCTGTGGTTTTCACTCAAAAAATCATAGACAGGCTTTTCGATCGTCAATCTGTATTTCTTAGATAAAGTACGTACAATTATACTGCGCCGTTAGATCCCTCACACGACTCAAACATTAGGGCGCTTGTGTGCATGTTCAGGTTCGAGGTATATTTACATTGCGGGTACTTGATAAATCTAATTTTCAATTTCAAATTAAAAATACTAAATGATGCCAAAACTTTCAATTTTTGGTAAAATAACTTTTTCTGTCTGGGACAAATACAGTAAACCGCCCACTTTTTTTTATGTAAACAGTATTCTGGATTTTCGCGGCAAGTGTGCCTTTAAATTATAAAAGTTACATCGATTCGTCTCGGTTGATGTGCTGACCTACTTAAAGGGGGAGAAAACAAAAAAATCCCTTTAGGGTTCTGAAGGAGCGCGCTAATGTTTCCTTTCCAACGGTACCAAACACATATTTTTGCGATTTTTTTACACCTGACAGTGAAGTTAATAAAAGATCACAATAAGCAAAACAAATTGGTCAACTTTCAAAATCTGCCATTTAAGCCTAGGTTAAATTCATCCTCTTCAAGGCCTTCGTTACTCTCTGATATGCCACGCATACCATTTTTGTGCTAGCCACATATTCCCCAAAGCTTCCTTTATAATTTAATGTAAGTTTTGAGAAACTGAAAACAATATTCTGGAGATAGGAATGTTTTGAAGACAGTGAAATTAACCTGGGTTTAAATGTGAGATTTTGAAAGTTGACCAATTTCTTTTGTGTACGTAACATAATACGGTATTTTATAAATTGCATCATGTCCCATGAAAAAATAGCAAAAATATGTGTTTAGTACCATTGGAAAGGAAAAACAAGCGCGCTTCTTCTGAACCATAAAGTATGTTTTGGTTTTCTTCTCCTTTTAGCGCGGATGGATTCGTTTTGTACGAAATAGTACAATGAGCCGAATAAGTGGCATAAGCTGCCAAAATGTTCATATTTGGACGTTAAAACAGAAAGTTGACATCATTGGCTATTTTTCTCACGACGTATAATTCAGAAGCTTTTTAGTGCTTCTAGTCTCGAAAATGTACGATAAAGTATTGTCTTGAACTAACTTTGGCTCAGAATGAATGGTCGTCCCGGTTATTTAAATATGGTTTACTTTTCGAACACGTTTTCGGTTCGTACAAGCCACATACTGTATGGATTTTCCTCATTTCAACGCGAATCATTTAGTTTTTCGATAGCCTGCAAAGCCTCTTACTGTTGTGACGATCAGAACAGAATTTGCTTCCTGCTAGTTATTTTTATCAAAAAGTACAAAATAAGAGCTTTCCATTGATAATAATTTTTGTGTTTCAACGTAAATCCTTTAGTTTTCTTAGGTAATTAAAACGGTAATCTTCTACTCACAATCACAATTTATGTAAAATCGGAATTCTGGCAGCTCATGCGATTTAAGTCAAACGTATTGAGATGTTTAACAAAGCTAATTTTTGTACAATCGTGGAAAAATATTAGCACAAAACGCAGCAGCTATAGATTGGTTGGTTGGTTGTTATAGCTTATTGGCGCATCCAAAGGCTGGTAGGTTGTAAAAATCGAATTCTACGTTATATGAACATATTCTTATTGTACAAGAGTCGATTTGGAAAACAACTGCAGCAGTAGTCAATTAATGCAAAGGCCTATCGATTTTACCTGGTGTTCGAGCAAGTTGAAACAATGTTTTTTCAGTTCATCAAACTCTGAACGACTTCAATAACGGACAGCAACTTCTAATTAGTAGTATAATACTGATGGATAGGTCCAAATGCGAAGCAAACAACTTCTTTCGCGCGTAAACGATCTGCAATTCAAAAGATTTTCTTTTAAAAATTTCTCCGTGATCAACCAAAGCCCAAGAATAAAAAGGTATCCTGCGCGTCTTCAAACAGAAAAAAACTTTATCAAATGACATGCATGGTAACCGATTTGAATGTGCATTATCAGTAAACAAAAAAATAGACGACATCCAGCATGTCTTCAAAACAGAAAAGATTTACAAAATGACAAGCAAGTCAATTAATTTGAAGGTACATCATTAGTAAACACAGGTTATGAAGACTTTTTTGTGATTAATAATATGTATTGATTGACATGCAGAATATAAAAGGGCCACTGTCAACGTTTTTCATTAAATTTCATTGGAGACTCGAGGGTTTTGAATTTCTATTGAATGTAAAATACAGAATGCAGTTGAAGGCCATGGTGATTTTTCTGTTACTGATTTGTAGTGTTTTTAACCAGATTCTCGGTACAGAAACCAAAGACGTCGCAAATCTCAATGAGACGGGAAAGCTTGATAGCTGGAATTCGTCCTCATCCTCAATTGATGAACTAGGATCCGAAGGGTCTGGTATTGATACCACCATGGATACAAAAGTCGAGCGAAACCTTGCTTTCGACAGCTTTAATCAATTCGCACACACCATTTACCGCCCTATTATTGATGTAGTCGGAATAACGTGTGCTGTTTTAACAGTTATAGTATTGCAAAAGGGTACACTGAACTCCAGCGCCTCGGTGTATCTCCGGGGAATCGCCTTTGCCAACGGCGTCTATCTCTTTTATGATGCTTTATACCTGGGCAATCGGTATGAAATTATATCGAAGACGCTGCAGTGGAAAACATTTTACAGTCATTTGTTTTCGTATTTTCAGTGGCCAGGTGTGTTCGGTATAGCTCTAAATACCGCTCTGGTCCTAATGTTCGCTGTTGAAAGACTTTTTGTAATCCTTTTCCCGCTAAAGGCACAATCCATCTGCACGGAGAGCCGCGCCAAGAAGATTGTTTTCAGTGTCATAATAGTCACCCTTTTCTGCAGTTTGCCTTGGTTCTTTCGAGCTAGACCCAAAGTTCAGATTGATGCATTGACGAACCAGACGTACTACACGTTCTACTACACCGATTATGCACTGGACCCGTTTCACAATAGGGCATCTTATTTGTTTTATGCTCTCGGATTTTTGGTTTGTCCTGTGATTCTCCTTGTGATTATCAATGTTTTGATCATTTTCAACCTTCGTAAAGCGAAGCAAGCTCGAGCAAAGATGGAAGAAGGACACAAAGTGACCGAGCGGGACACACAGAGGTCTAAACAAGGCCAGATTGAGAGATTACTTTTTGCAAGTGGGGCTGGGTTTCTTCTGTGCAATACTATAATGGCAACTACTGTAACAACTGTAGCCATCCACGGCACCAGTATTTTCCGACAGAACAATTTGGAGGTAAATGTACGATTGGATGTGGGGAAGATGCTGCAGAATTTCAACCCTTGTATGAACTTCATCTTGTACATATGCGGTAGTCAGACCTTGAGAAACGATCTATTGAATCTTTTCCGACGAAAACCAAAAAAGTGAGCAAGTAACCTGGCTGGACCATTCAACTGAGCAAGTAACCTGGCTGGACCATTAACTTAAATCAACAACATGATATCTCGTTTTTGCCTATTCGTAAATAAGTCTGTTTTACTTTAGAATTCTTAGCGTAGCTTTTAGTTTGGTAAAAGGTCTGCTGCCCTAAAGATTTTCTTTGAAAATATCGCGTGAGTAAGCGAAGCGTAAAATTAAAAAGGTATTTGACATGTCTTCAAAGAGAAAAGTTATATAAAATTATATGCTTGGCAACTGATTCAATGTGTGATATTTCTATTTTGTCAATAATTGTGTTTATTGGTATAAAAAGATCATTGGAGGTAAAAAAATCTTATCTTACACATCCTGTCTTATTTTAAAACAATAATTGATTTTTTGTCCGAGGAGTTGTTTAATTTCGTATTTATGGGCTGTAACAATTGTGGCGTTTTGATGTGATTAAATGTACTTCACTTCTAGCTTTAGATCTCTGAGTTAAGGTTTTCCAATTTATTCTATCCGATTTTTTCAAGATCCTTCGTGCCACAGATTCGTTGGCCTTGACTATTGAAACAAAGCGTACACTTTGGGTTTTCTAGGCCGAGAAATCTGGGCTTTACCGAATTTTTGTTTCTCTCCGTTATTTAGAGATTCGTTAGAGCCTAGATAACTCGCATTACGAAAAAAATGGCGGCGCTAATTTCTCAACAAATAAGCAAGCAAGCTATTACTTACCACTACAGTATAGAAGCATGATGCGGTCATCCGCGCCCGCGTGCCGCACCCAAATAAAACACGCGGCTCAAGAACACGAGAATACGCTATTGGCCAAATACGCGCTGGATAAGCAACATCTTGCACTTTATTAATCTCGACTTATTGTCAAACAAAAACACGCGGCTCGAGAACTCGAGATTAGGCACGAGAATACGCGATCGCATTTCCGCGTGTTCTCTAGTTCTCGCGTGGCGTGTTTTCCAATTTAGAAATCACGCGGCTCGGGATTAAGAAACACACGCTATTAGGCCTTTTTGCAAAAACTCGCGAGATTAGCAAAAACCGCGCGTATTTTAATCTCGAGGCGCGTGTTTTATAGCGCGCGGCACGCGAATGACCGCACCCGTCTTCCATCAAATAGTCTAATAGTATGGGTTAAAAAGAAAATGCTTGGCAACCTTGTCGGACTATTGAATGCTTTGTCTCGCTGTGTGCAGTCAAAACCCAAAGTATGATTTCCCTGACTTTCTGTGTAACACACGCGACTTCAATCAATCATCACTCCTTGCTAGAGCATAAAATTACGATGGTGTATGATGATTGATGGAGGTAAGCTATGCTTGTTGGCAACGGTTATCTCTTTGGCAAATCAAAATATGGACGTTGCTCGAGTCATTGAGTGGACGAAGAGTATATTTATCTGTATCGCTTATACCCTATACAAGCTATAGTAAACGGACCTTAAAGCCACGGGCACGCTGAGCGATTCTTAGTGGGCGACTGTGAGTCGGCGTCGCCACTCATTTGCTGCACATTGGGTGATTTTACGTGGCGTTGTAGACAGTTTGCAGCACACGAGGCGATTCGTCGACGACAGTGGCCGATAGATCTGGAAATCAAGCATGCCAGATGCCTCGGCGACAGTTGCAGACTGTCGGCAAAGATGACCGACACTAGACTAGGCGATTAGCTGGTCGGCCACCGTCGGTCACTCGGCGACTGTGCGCCTGGCTTTAATCGATTTTGCTGACCAGCTGACTAGCTAACCAACTTTTGTGCGGTGGTTATCGGTCACCGTCGCAGACAGTGGTAGACTGTCGCCAATACATCAGGGGGCCGTTTCTCAACACATTTACGACCGACGTAAGTCCAATCCAAGGCATAACTGCCATGGCAAGAAATACCTTTAACATTACGTTACGATAAGTGTTGAGAAAAAAGGCCCAGGGGCCGGTTGGTCAAAACAAAATTACGACAGGTTAAATAACGTGGCGTAAGAAAGTAATTTCTTTGGTACACGATGTAATGCCGTTAAGCTACATCCTGGCACTTCTGAGTGGGCGACTCTGAGTCAGACATGAAAAGTCGGCAAGTCATTTGCTGTTACGAAAAATCACCTAGTGTGCGGCAAACGAGTGGCCGACTTCCCGTGGCTGACTCACAGTCGCCCACTCAGAATCGCCTAGTATGCCTAGTATGCTTTATCGAACGTTTGGACTGAATACAGTCTTCTAGTTGACTCTTAATAAACACGTATTTTTATTGTAACACTTTACATGAATTTTGATAATTCTAAGGAGGCTAACAATTCCTCTGAAGAACTTTCGCAAATCTCTTTTAGACAAAATTCAACAAACACTGTATATGTTTTGACCTTTAGTACCAGATTTCAAATTCCAAAGGGCTTTGTCATGTTCGTATGTGCCATATCCATGTAGCATAGAATTACCGACAGACAGACGGACACAATTGTCACTTTTTGAGGTTACAAGGGTGTACTTAATCATATCATGTGGTGTCAAACAGCCTTTAAGAAAACCAATCATCACTTCCCATTTCTTCGTAGGGCGCTGGATAAGTCTCAAGTGTTAGATGTTCTCTTCCTGATATATTTAATATGCTAAACGATTTCTCTTTTACTGTGCATCACTTTCATCTAACATTTTCTTCGTTTCTGGATTTTTCTAAAATCAAAACAACAGTGAATAATCAGAACCGGAACATCAGCATATATTTTAAACAAGTGTTAGACAATTGATGATATCCCCAGATCAAATACCCCCCAAACAGTGATGCGTATTGGACTATTTAAGAAATACAGATTAATTTTCGAGTTTGTTGCTGAGCGTAGACTTGGGGGATGTGGATGGGTTTAATTTTACACGGAGGGGCGAAGTCCCGAGGTCTTGAATTTAAAAAGTTTCTATTCAGACTCGAAACCCAACTCTATTTCTATTCTATTATATGTTTGCCAATACTTCTTTATATTTGCAAAGAAATAGATTAAACAATAAACTAAGCCCACTACGGTATACGCATTTCCATCGGTCAAGCACCCAGCATTCTTAGGGGGTTGGGGTTGTGTCACGAGGATGTTAAAGTCAAATAATCTGCCAAATGAATAATAATAGATAAACAAATTAGAAGAAATAACGCATGTTTACGTATCAAACTAGTTCTTCGACAACACCTTCATATCACAGTCACTCGAAGCAATGGTGTGAAGGGGTCATTATCGAAGGTGTAGGGGGCATGAGCTCGATAGAATATCATATATATATATATTTATATAGATAATACCAATGAACTATATACGTGGAATGGACACGTCTCATTGGCTGATTTAGATCTGACTGAGCGTGGGCATGACCCATCTGGATCGACATTGAACCATCACCTTGTCATGGCGGCATTCGATGGAAATCAAATACCACGTGACCTCCATTCCACGCATATAGTTCAATGGATAATGGGGTCTCCGTGGCTCAGTAGATAGATCGTTGGACACTCATTCCGAACAGCGGGTTCGAATCCCACTCAGTCCAATAAAATTGGAAAATTTTCTGATTGGGTTTTTATTCAAACGACCTATGTGGGATGGTTGCCAGTTTCAACTGGAAGGTCGTGGGTTTCATCCGGGCATAGAGCCCGGTTTCCTCCCACAATAAAACTGACAACGCCGCCATATAAGTGAAAACTGGCAACGCGGTCATATAAGTGAAATAATCTTGAGCGCGGCATAAAACACCAAACAAACAATCAATGGATTGATTCACGCCATTGCTTCTATGACTGCATTCATGCTCAGCCCCAATCCTTCTACCTTTGGGTCGTATGTTCGAATCCCAATCAGTCGAGAAGTATGTCAAAGCAGTATGAAAATGTATCATCGCACAAAACTCTACCTTTACTCCATTATATTTATAGCTGTTTTCCGACCGGCGTTCGAAGCTGCTTGATGACCTTCTTAAATCTGATGTTGTTGTAGCGATGGACTGTCTCTCTTCGCCATGTGTGTAGGATATTGTCCACATTGTACTGGTATCTCGTCGTCCTTTCATTAACTGTCGCTGGTGCCACTTGCGTCTTAAGACAGACAATACCTAGAACACACGTTGAAAGGCGGCGTTAAGTACATACATTCACAAAAGATCTAAAAACATCAGCACAGCAAAGCAATCTTCGAGAGATATGCACTCAAAGCTACAATCTGTATCTACGGCCATTTACAACATTTATTGACATTATTTTTAGCATTTTAATAGAACATTATTTTGTTCATAATCTCTTTCGGAGGTCAATGACCGATACCTCAATACATGTTTCAGTTTAATATTAATTGACGCATATTCTACAATATTGTTGGTGCTATATGCAGTATTGAGAACGAATTATACAATTTCTTGGGCCTTTCTCACTATGCGATTAATTACATGCAACTTGAAAGGGAATCCCCGTTTGCAAAGTACGATTATTGAGCAGGGCAAGTTTTCATTCTACAAGTTGCATTCGACTCGTCCCTAATCCCGATACAGGGCTACCATTTATGGGTTCGAATCCCACTTAGACCAAATACAATTGACACATTACTGTGTGTATTTTTCACTCGATCGGCCCATACAGTGCATGTAGAAGAGTCACCGGGCACTCTCCCGATGGTTGGGAGTTTCCTCTGGTCAGATAGCACGGATTTCTCCCCCAGTAAACCTGGCAAAGTCGCCATATTAGCGAGCTAATCTAAAAATTTACTAGTTTCATCATCTTTAAGATTCAAAGAGTAAAATGGCTTTGTGACTTACCTCGCCGTTAAAGAAACAATAGATAACGGCCACGAAGAAACCCTAAAAAAACAATATTTAGTAATCATGACGTTACTCGATAAAGGTAAATTGCACTGTGCGTTAAAAAGTGGCTTGTATTGAAGTGATCACCTTGTTACAGTCCCTTGATACGCATGAATGTAATTTTTTGTGCAGAATATTTTTATCCGCCATGCCAAACCATTCCTAAATACCCATAGCACATTGTTTCAAAAGCTGAATGATTTATTCATTTCCTTCAAATCCATTAATTAATAATATGGTTTATATAATTAAATTAAGTAAAATCTACACAAACGGCCTGTACAAGCTGTCAAATTAACTTAGGGCATACACGCACAGAGTTGTGCCACTTTTAGAATAATCTTTACAAAAAAGGTGAGCCTCAAACGTCGCGCTCAAGATTGTTCCACTTACAGGACGGCGTTTTTCCCGAAAACAGACAATTGTTGTCATATTTTTTCATATTATCGAGAACATGTATAGTAAAATTTTAATTTAGAAAACTCATCGAAAACTGCAAAGAATACGAATTTTCGTCCCACTTACCTGTAGTGATATAAATAAGGCTGAGAATATCATGTAGACGGTTCTCCCTGGTGTCCCCTCCGAAGGCTGGATGGGGAAAAACACAAACTGTATCCCTAACAAGGGTATTAAGATTAACGTCGCCCGGGTAGCTTGTCTGCAACAGATAAATGAAAATATTTGTTTCGCCTGTATAATTCTATGTACGGGAATTTCGTCGCTTCGGGATTTATAGAAAGCACGAGTAGAATGCGTTTCTACACTAACTCTTGAATCAAATGTTTTATCTACCTGGATGCCACACGGAGGTTTTACTCTAGAAAAAAGTTTTAGAAATCCCCAAACCGAGGAAGAATTGTTTATCTGCTAAAAATACTTACTTTGTTTGCGTTGCGTCTGTTGAATTCAATGCTCGTAACTTTGTTACCAATAAACGGACTATATTACAGAGGAAGATAATATTTAGCTGGAAGGAAAGCAGACAAAACTAATAGGTTATTATTTAACTCTTTATTGCAGTTAATAGGCCTATATGCACTACCCTTCTAAGGTCAAAAATATTTATATTTGAAAAGAGGAAATGATTAATCGAGTGAAGTTGAATTGGACACCCCCCCCCCCCCAATTACCTATTTCACGTCAGTCAAATTTATTATTCCGAGAAGAAAATATAAAAACGCACAAATAATACAATTTTAGTGATTGTTCAGTGCATATCGTTCACTTAAACTGTCAATTTCTTTAAAGTGACATGAGCTGCCAAAATGAAGATATTTTCATGAATTCAGATGGCCAAGAGAAAGAGGAAAATCGCAGTTCACTGAAAAGTCATACAGAAATTAAAAATTATTCAATGCTTTGCTGTTTGTTGTGAAACTGACAGAAGGCGGGCGATTTTGCTTTGTGAATGCTAGGCGATGCGACCGACTTTTTCGAAGCAGTTCCAGCCCTCTTTTTACACCCCCCCCCCCCCCCCCCCCAACACCCACACACACACGTACACACAAGAGCGCAACCAGGAAAACTTTGTTATATCGTGGACCATATCCTCGGTACTATTTACTGACCCAAAATCCTTGTTTTCGTGAAAGGACTGAACTTTACTTGCTTACTGCGACGCTATTGCTGTTGCATAGCTAGAGCCCTTACAGTTTAACGGTGATCTACATGTTTTTTTATGAATGGATACATGAGGATACATGATTGTATATACGATAATTCTTAACAATTATTGAATGTGTTAATCTATGGGTGATACAAACGAAAAGCTCTTTATTAAATAGTAAATCACCTTGAAAATCTGTTTTAACGGGAAAATGTCAATATTTTGAGGATACTCCACACGAAAATCTCGTGATTAAATTGTCATTTACCTTGTAATTCTATCTTATCTAAAAAAAAAATATCAAAATATTGGCAGCTCGCACCGCTTCAAAAATGTAAGTCTTAAACTCACGAGTATACTTAATATAATGGGTACGAAGACTATCCACTGAAACGAACTTTTCACACTCCAACAACTGAAAAAAAAAGAACATTTTATATCACAAGTTGGTTTTGTTTTTATCTCCGTAGAATTAGTTGTAAATCTGGCATTAATTCGACAGACTTGGTAATTAAACGTGAACAATATATACATATATTCAAAAATCTATAAAAATAGTTTACACTTATCCCCTTCCCTACCTAAAATAAACTTAAGTCACAACAGTAATTCAAAAATTTTTATGTTTGGCGCCTTGATTAAGTCTTGATTTGTCAAATACTCGATATTTGTAAAAAGATATTATCTTTACGGGCAAATAAGTTTGCGATAAATTGAGGCTTCATGTGTAACACGATCTCGGTAAGTAAAACGTCAGTCGCTCAATCCGAAGTCCAGCCTCCCTCCCCCCTACCTCCATCTCTCCAAAAGATTGACATTTTCTTGGACTGGGTTGTTTCTGATAGACTTATTTCGGGTGGTTTGCTAAAAAGATTTATCAACGTACGGGATGCTTGGAGTTGGTTTTGCTGCTGATCTATCTCGAAGTGCCGCGCTAAAGTGAGCTGATCTGAGTGAGATGTAAAACGCGAAACAATAAAACAACCAAACAATCGTATCACTGTAGCAGGCTTCTACCACTAAATTACCTTTGTCTTTGATGTTGTGGTCCTGACGTGCCGCGAACACAACCATATATTAAAGTCGTGAATATTGGTAAAACTGTGAACAGAAAAGAAAACATTGGTGACACATACTTGAACGTATCTCATGAAAAAGAAAACATCAAAGACGATTAAGTCATCGAAGCCGATCAAACACTTTTCCAGTGCAAAAAGTAGTTTACTCTCCTGGATAGTGTCTGCATTCTAGCACGCATAACCTAAATATCAAAGTAAATCGACGGTTGCTCTTTCCAAAGACATTCGAATCCGATAATATCATGAATTTGTAATAATCAGATGGACTAAAGGAGGATGGTCGTCCAGTACTAACAACGGGTTCGCTGTTTTCTCGAAGAATACGGCCAGGTATCCTCACAGTATAAGGACATCAAATAATCTTCCATTCAACGTAAAATGCCAGCCTAATCATAGTTATTAGACGTATGCTTTTGTCGTTCTGTGTCATTCTAGTATAGCGAAGAAGTACAGAATCCGTCAAGCGCCTCAGTTCAAAGCTGAATCGAATTTTTACGCCAACGCCAACGCGATATGGCGTCACGTATGCTGCTGTGGCTCAGTGACCATCGTAATGCAACTCACTCTACTGATTTAATTGAATCCGAATCGTGTGGCATAGTTTATGATTCAACTTACCCCATCCGACAATTCGACAAATAAATAAGAGTTTTTCTCCCGAAGCAAAGGCAAAGACCAATTTAGTATGGAGGAAAAACCCTTCGCAAAACATCCACAGAAAGTTGCTGGCTGTGAAATACTGTGTCAGCAGGTGGATACCCCGGCACCATACCTAAAATAAACGGTAGATTGACCAATAGTTGCTATAGTCTTTGTCCAATGGTATAAGGGTGTCGGTGGCTCAGTCGGCTAGAGTGTCCCTCGGTCCGACCCAGGCCTTCCTGGGCCGTGTAACGTTCGTTAATCCAATTTTCATTTCTTCTTTTAAAAAAGGAGAAAATGAAAATGAAAAATTGAACTTAAAAAAGGTCATTTCCAAATTTCATTTTGCGATATCAAAAATTGAATTAACGAAGGTTACACGGACCCTTCCTGTTCCCCCGATCTGGCGCGGGTTGGAATCCCACTCAGACCAAATAAAAATTTAAAAACTTCCGAGTGGATTTTCACGCAATCGCCGTTTGTGGAAGAGTTGCCGAAGGTTGGCGGTATCCTTACCCTAAATCTGGCAACGCCGCCATATAAGTGAAATAATGTTGAGTGCGGCGTAAAACATCGATCAGTCAATCATTGGTATTAAATGCTAGAGAATACATTTGACATAATTATGTCTTTAAATATAAAACTTTCTATAATCAATCAGGTGTTTGTTTGGCGAATGTTATTCACGCCCTGTGGTTAACTGTAAACGATACTAAATTATTACCAAATCGCAATCAAGATTTTTTTGTTTTTGTTTATAGACAGATTAAGAGCCCATTAAAAGCTATAGGCTTAAATCCAAAACATGTCTGACTGAATTTTCTCTCCATCGAGCAATGTAGAACGGGCGCACCAAACCTGCATGCCATCACTACCATATAAGTGAAAAGGCGGTAAACATCAACAAATCAATTAAAACCACATGAGGTGTCAAATTTCAGATTGTTTTTATAATGTATTCCAGCATTTTAGTATCTTGAAAAGCTAAATAATTGACGTTTAAATAAATAATAATGGCAAAGTAAATAACCGGTACGAACGTAAAATGTATACTAATGTCCGTCTCAATTAATTAGTCCCAAGTTTGGAAGCTGATTCAAAATATCTGTCTTTAACCCATGATGTGTAACAAACTGAATTTGACATAGGCTACAAATTGATTTCATTAACATACATAATTTGACAGAGCTTTTTGTGTTCCAAAATGTTAAATGCCATAAAGACTTTTTGTTTAACAGCATGGATTAAGGGAAAATATATTTCATTTAAAAGCAGTTTTTTAGACAGCTTCCAGACTAATTGAAACAAACAAAACAAACAATAATAACGGGTATAATTCTAATAACCGTGATGTACGAGTCCATATTGGGAGCGGAAAGCTCTTATTTTGTACTTCTTGATAAACAATGTTGAACAATTAGCTATTTTGGAAGTTTGCTCTATATTTGGCAGCTCGTGCCACTTTGAGTATAGCATATTTCAGAATGATTACGTTCTACTACAAACTTACTGGGTTTGCAAGTAACACGTGAACATCGGTGGAGACAGCTAAATAATAGACAATCCAAGTTAACGCACAACACGTGTACGAGAAAAAGAGGTTCCGATGAAGGGTTATCCGTTCACACTGTAATTGTCTGAAAATAAAAATCTACAAATGTAGGTTTGAGTTCATCTTCTCGAGCCAAGTTAAAACACAAAGGGCGATCAAGTGAAACAAATCACCCAAATCCCCAGTCCTTACAGCAATCGTCTTTCGTGATCACACAGACCTTTCATCAAATCCCACTCAGACTTAAATTTCTTAAACTCGATTATCCTATGTAGAAAAATTGCCAGGTACTCGCCGAAGGTCAAGGGTTCCTTCCGGGAAAAAAGACATTTTCTTTTTGCACAAGGCCTGATAACGCCGCCATATAAGTGAAATAATCTTGATTGTTGCTTGAAACATAAAAATCAACTAAGCAAGTTTCTAATGAAAGGCGATATGTTCATTTACAAAGTTACCGTTTTCAAAGTTACCCCCCTTGTTGGGTTCTCTATCGAATGGAGGAAACATTTCCCAACTTTCGCGAGATTTATGGGACGGGTCATGTTTAATGGATGGGGTGTTGTACAGAAAACTGTACACGGGTCTTAAGATCAAATATTTAGATTTTACCTCAAATGGTGAAACTAAAAAAGTTTAATTCGTTCCTTAAAACCTAACGAAATTATCTGTAAATTGATCTTTTTCATTGCTTATGTTCCTCTGCATTACAACGAGAACGAGACTGCCCCACCCTTACCATCAAATGCAACCCAACTTCTACTAATCGAAATAGAACGTATTGAAAAGAAGAAAACCAAGGACTTACCTGAAATAAAAGAAAATGAAGAGTGAGACGAGTAGGGTAATAATTGATAAGGAATAGCCAATAACGTGAATGTATAACGTCCTCGTACTTTTCTGTAAATAAGAATGACAAAAATAAAACCGGACTTTGAAATGGCATCAGTTGCAAAGTTCTCAGTTTTTTATTCGGTCTGAGCCTAAGGTATTTCTAAAAACTAACATTTCTTAATGAAAAATAGTGGAGGATTTCAAAATTACCAATATTTTGGCTGGTTAGTAACATTGACTCCTCAAAACAGTATCAGGGAATCGTTTGCCTTTTTAAAATAAGAGCTCAAGTTTGGGAATGTACGTTACTCGTGTTTATAATTAAAATAGGCCACAGTTTGAACACGCATTATAGGTTAAATCATATACGCATATATTACTTATCAAACAATCGTCAAAAAAATTTCCCCCAAAGTTAACTTTGTAAATAAAGCCTGAATGTTAATTTAAAACTACAACAAAGACATTGGTATATTGAGAAAAAACATAAAATAGTAAGCTAAGTTAGCCTACGAAGCCTATAAAGTCAGACCGGTGTCAACTTAATGCTAATGTATAATTTCAATGTATAGTTTCTGTTCTCACTGGATCTGTATGTCGCATTATTCATATAACTTATATGTGCGAAATTGCAACAATGCCTAAACAATTCAATTCAATTGAAATTATCATGTGCAGGGTAAGTTTGAATTGCTGCTGTTAGTCTGACACTGTTTTGCATAAAGACGTAACAAAAATGAAAGTTGCACGTTTGAAAAAAAAAATCACTGCGCTCTTTTAAAACTTAAAGTGGCACGATCTGCCAAAATTCATACTTTGTTCATAATTTCTGATCGTCACAATAGTAAGAGGCTTTGAAGGCCATCAGAAAACTAAATGATTGGCGTTGGAATGAGGAAAATCCATACAGTATGTGGCCTACACGAACCGAACTAGTGTTCGAAAAGTAAACAAAATTTATATAACCGGGACGACCATTCATTCATTCTAAGCCAAAGTTAGTTCAAAACAGTACTTTATCGTTCATTCTTGAGCCAATTTTGGCAGCTCATGCCACAAGTATGTTTTTAAGTGTATTCTTCCTCTTTAATTATAAAGTGTCTAAGATCTTATAGGAACAAGACAAAGTCTAACATTAAACAAACTCTTTTTGTTTAATATTATACTTTCAACTTCTAAATGCCCCTCAAACAAGTTAAGACAAAGTCTGCAAATCAATTTTACAATAGGAATATTGCGTGCTTAGTTTCCACATTCATGGGAGATAACTCCAGTAACTTTGTTGTTTAGTCATCGTCAACTGTCCGTTGGATTTAGGTTTTCATGCATCCACGTAGATATTTAATTACTGTGTTTTAGTGTTCATAAATATAGATATTTAATTACTTTTCGCCCCAGCCCTAAATACTGTCAGACTCATACTACTAAATGCACCTCCATTTTTAAGAGCTCTTCTAATGGAAGTAGAAGGTATAGGAGAGATAAATAAATAAAAAACAGGATAACTGAAACACACAGTGTACATATAATGGAAAGGTGTATACCTGTAATTCTGTGTGATTGATACAACCAGTGTAGTTTGACCAAGGCAGACCAGAATCTGGATGTTTCCACCATGTACCGTTCTCTGTGCAGTATTTTGAAGCAAGCACTAAAATTGAATAATAAGGAAATTATTTCATTAAAGATTCGAATCGTCCCTTGGTACTATCGTAATTGAATGTGGTAGAAATGCACTATATATATTTTCTGTGTACATATATTAAATGGTTTAAAGTGAAATGAGCTGTCAAAATTCGCACTTTATTCATAAATTCTGATTGTCACGATAAAAACCGGCTTTGAAAGTCCTTAAAAAAATAAACCCGTGAATAACGCTGTAATGAAGAAAATCCATACAGTCTGTGGCCTATAAGAAGCGAAATAATGGTGACGACGATTGCTTATGGATAACAACTTCTTAGTTTATTGGGTGACTTGTTATCCATAAGCAATCATCGTCTTCATTTGTACTTCCAACTTCTAAATGCCATTGAAAGATTGGAAGCGAAATAATGTTCGAAAAGTAAACAAAATTTAAACAACCGAGACGAACATTCATTCATTCTAAGCGTAAGTTAGTTCAAAGCATCAATGCCTTATGATACATGTACATTCTTGAAACTAGAAACACCAAAAAGGTCGTGAGAAAAATAGCGGATAATTTCTCTTTTAACGGTAAAATATCAACATTTTTGCACATCGTGCCACATGCCAGCGACACGTAGAACATTAAAATTTGTGCCATTTGACTGTCATTTATATAAAGACGAGGTTTACAGATATCCATTGGTAACTTTCCTACTGACCGCTGGATAGTCGGTTTTATTTGGGAATTCCTGTGTCCGCTTTGTTGTGGTTAGGTGTGCGGTATTGTGGTTGCGCGCGTGTCATGATTTTTAGGCGGTTTGCTTACTGAGTGTCAGAGAGAAAACAACAGCAGCAGGGAATTCCATAAATAACTCGTTACATGTAAATTTGTGGTGAAAAGTCGACTTTCAGCGTTTCATCCGAGACTGATCATGCACTTCTTATTTTTCTAATAATCTGAAGTTCCACGGAGATTGGCAACAAAGTTAAGCGGTGTATCCTTTTAAAGTCACATATGAAAACTCTAAAACACAATAGTGCACAGTTGATGAGTTTTTGAGAGCAGCTGAACACATCAACAGATATTACAAATGTTATTATTGTGCCTCTATGTATGATGTGAAGAGCAGCTGGTCTAGAAAACTCATACAATATATACCCTTGTGCATGGTACCGTGTGACGTGTCATATTTGTTTTGGCTCCGGCAGATTGTCTACTAGTTGAAACTGGAGAAGTTTTTGTAATGTTCGTTTTTAAAAGCTGCTCCTTGACAACTGGTAAACCCGTCAAATAATGGGGGAAAAAAACAAACAAACGAACTCTGGTCAGTAAACTATCCAGGCGAACTCTGTTCAATAAAACAACAGATGAACATTTTAGCACAACAAAGAAAGCGATAATCAATAATTAGAATTCGAATGTAAAATTAGAGCACAGGATTCAAGCAGCGTCAGTTTTCAACCCACGTAATCTGTCTGAAATCAATTTTCTGTTTTTGATGTTAAGACCAAAAGAAGAAGCAGCCTTTTTAAAAGACTTAGAGTTACAATGAATACATCACTAACAAGCCTCCTTAGGTGTCCATCGGATCTGCTGTAGTCAACAGCGTGGCTGTTATACCCCCCATTTGTTTATGTTCTCAGAATACCTCCTTATTCGAGAATGAATGGAGATGAGCGGAAATAGCATAGAAGAGGTTACGTTACGCGTTTTGCTTTGTATACAATACCTTTTATCAACTCTTACAGAAATATCTAGGAATCTGATTGGCCCAGTCACTCTCTCTACGATAACATATTATTCAGTCTGATATCTCGGGATTTACGTATGTGAAATACCCTCTGATAGACTGCAGGTCATTTTGATTGATTGATTGTTTGGCGTTTTACGCCGCGCTAAAGATTATTTCACTTATATGGCGGCGTTGCCAGTTTTATTGTGGGAAGACACCGGGCTTTAGGCCCGGAGGAAACCTACGACCTCCCGGTGGTAACTGCCAACCATCCCAAATAGGTCTTTCGAGTGAAAATGAATGTGGCGGCCAAAAATGTGAGTGAGTGAGTTTATTTACAGGATAAGCCTAAAGGCTTCTCTCCCAAAATACATGTATACACAATATACAAATCATACGTTATATTCTTATCAAATATTTGGCAAGACATCTCTGTTTTCGGTGATAGCAATAATATATTTAGAAAGAGACGTAAATGATTTTATGCTCTGAGGATTCATAAGCTTCCTGAACTTAAACATATTAGGCCAAGAATGGTATAATTTTGGTAAATAAATTTGCTTAAGAGTTAGGTTAGCTGGACAGCAAAGCAGTGCATGGTACTCATCTTCTATGGCACGCATACTACATTTTTCACATATCCTTTGTTCTTTTGGAATTTTAAGGTACCGACCCTTTTCGATCTTAAGACCGTGGTAACCTAATCGAAACTTTGATACAGTCTTAAACAATTTCCAATTAACTAGGTGACAGAGACTTAAGTATTTTGCCTCCTCAAAGTCTTCATTTTTAAAAGAAACATAACTATCAAACCTTGACGAAACCGTCATGTTTACGTCAAAATTTTGTATAAAACAATCCTGTACAGTTTGCTTAAATAACAAGTGAGAACATTCCACCGATCTATCTATATACAAATTACTGTAACCATAATTGTCAAGCATAGCTTTGACTCCACCGTTCCAATTATAAAGAGACTTTAGTCTAACTTGTGTATTTGATTGAAGGATGGATAGCTTTGATACTACACTAACAGGCTGGAGCTTTACATTCATCCAGTATTTAAAAAGTCTGGTCTTGCAATCAACTACTAGTGGAAATCTACCAAATTCACCATAAACAAGCATATTAGGTGCATTGAAAGGAACGCCTAACAAAAACTTTAGAAATTGGGTATGTACAATCTCAATTACACTGATATTACAAAATCCCCATATTTCGCAGCCGTACAATAAAATAGGCTTGACAAAAATGTAGCCGTGAAACGTACAATGTCCATGTTCTCTTGACGACCCAACAAATGTGCCCCGGTGATAATGCAATGGACCGAAACACTTTGTTTGTTAACTTTCAGCCTGGAAGTATTGGAGGAATCATGATATGTACCGAAACTGTCTTCTTAGTGTTACACAACATTCGGTTTTCCGGGCTAAATAACCTATATATACAAACAAATGTCTTCAGTGATGATTTTAGCCTGTGATTAATTTAAAATTCTTTTCTCTTTTTGACTGTAGTTAAAGTTTGTGATGTTTGCTTCTTGTCGCTATTTGTATTCAGTCCAAAAAAATGGTGATTGACCGTATAAAAAGCACACACTGTCCAACGCATGTCAAAAGCGGTCCGTAGCGAACAAAGACCCTGGTAAAAAAAACGCACCCAAGCGCTGCATTCAATCTAGCGAAAAATCCGGAACGGTAATTGTAGAAATACAATGCTCATACGAGCTGCTCTTCAGGAACCATTATAGATGAGTTCCCATCAAAAACTCACCACGGAAGGACATAAAATCCATATCGTTGAAGATATTCTTTAATAAAATAATAATTTATACTTAAAATACTTATTCTATATTAATAATGGTATAGATTTTTCGACCCGGTTATTTAAATTTTATTTTACTCCTCGGACACAACTTTGGCTCATACAGCACATAGACTGTATAGATTTTTCTCATTCCAACTTCAGTCATTTCGTTTTTTGATGACCTTTAAAGCTCCTTTCGTTCGTGACAACCAGAATTCAGGAGAAAAGTTCGAATTTTGGCAGCTCATGTCGCTTTAAGACGTAGGGTGAATGTGCCGTTTATTGCCCAATATAAGCTAAACCATATCTTGCTCGCTATATATCTCTCGTTTGTTTCGTATTTGGGTGTTCTATTAGAGGGAGAAAAACCCATCAGTCTGAAAGCATATTTCATGATATGATTTTTATATCACGCTATTTTTTGTACACATTATATTTGCGTTCTTTTCCTGGTTAGTTTTTTGTATCCACATTTTATGTCTATGTTTAGACATTATGCCCGCCAACCAGTACATATGTGTACTTTAATTAAATCATGGATAAGACGAACACTCGAGTTTCCTGCTTTTTGCGCCTTTGGTTGGAAACGATTTTCCAACCCGATGACCGGACAGAGCTAACAGATATGACTGGTTTCCCAACAAAATTAATCCAATTAGTTCAGTTTCTTCTTCCTGCACCACGGGGTGAAACCTTTTTTTGCTAAAAATGTATTTTTTTGTGATAGATGGATCACGCATACAAAATTTGCACAAATCTCTTCTGTCCTTTTTCATTGAATCGTATTGAAAAGGCAAAAATAAATGAAGATGTTTTCATCCTAACAAGCCCAAAACTGTACTCTGCATCAAAGGTAAATAATTGTATAGTTATAAAGCGACCAGAGCACTCTGCATCAAGGTATAATAAGTTTATAGTTATTACTCGGCCAGAGCACTCTGCATCAAGGGTAAATAATGTTATAGTTATTACTCGGCCAGAGCACTCTGCATCAAGGGTAAATAAGTTTATAGTTATTACTCGGCCAGAGCACTCTGCATCAAGGGTAAATAATGTTATAGTTATTACTCGGCCAGAGCACTCTGCATCAAGGGTAAATAATTTTATAGTTATTACTCGGCCAGAGCACTCTGCATCAAGGGTAAATAATTTTATAGTTATAAAGCGGCCAGAGCACTCTGCATCAAGGGTAAATAATTTTATAGTTATTACTCGGCCAGAGCACTCTGCATCAAGGGTAAATAATTTTATAGTTATAAAGCGGCCAGAGCACTCTGCATCAAGGGTAAATAAGTTTATAGTTATAAAGCGATCAGAGTACTCTGGATCAAGGGTAAATAATTTTATAGTTATAAAGCGGCCAGAGCACTCTGCATCAAGGGTAAATAATTTATTGTCATAAAGCGGCCTGAGCACTCTGCATCAAGGTTAAATAAGTTTAGTGTCATAAAGCGGCCAGAGCACTCTGCATCAAGGCTAAATAATTTTATAGTTATAAAGCGGCCAGAGCACTCTGCATCGAGGGTAACTAATTTTATAGTCATAAAGCGGCCAGAGCACTCTGCAACAAGGGTAAATAATTTTATAGTCATAAAGCGGCCATAGCACTCTGCATCAAGCGTAAATAATTTTATAGTCAGAAAGCGACCAGAGCACTCAGCATCAAGGGTAAATAATGTGATAGTTATAAAGCCGCCAGAGCACTCTCAAGGGTAAATAATTTGATAGTTATAAAGCGGCCAGAGCACTCTGCATCAAGGGTAAATAATTTTATAGTTATAAAGCGACCAGAGCACTCTGCATCAAGGGTAAATAATTTTATAGCTATAAAGCGGCCATAGCACTCTGCATCAAGCGTAAATAATTTTATAGTCAGAAAGCGACCAGAGCACTCAGCATCAAGGGTAAATAATTTTATAGTTATAAAGCGACCAGAGCACTCTGCATCAAGGGTAAGTTAGTTTATAGTTATAAAGCGGCCAGAGCACTCTGCATCAAAGGTAAATAATTGTATAGTTATAAAGCGGCCAGAGCACTCTGCAACAAGGGTAAATAATTTTATAGTTATAAAGCGGCCAGAGCACTCTGCATCAAGGGTAAATAAGTTTATAGTTATAAAGCGACCAGAGCACTCTGCATCAAGGGTAAATAATTTTATAGTCATAAAGCGGTTTGAGCACTCTGCAACAAGGGTAAATAATTTGATGGTTATAAAGCGACCAGAGCACTCTGCATCAAGGGTAAATAATTTTATAGCTATAAAGCGGCCATAGCAATCTGCATCAAGCGTAAATAATTTTATAGTCAGAAAGCGACCAGAGCACTCAGCATCAAGGGTAAATAATTGTATAGTTATAAAGCGACCAGAGCACTCTGCATCAAGGGTAAATAAGTTTATAGTTATAAAGCGGCCAGAGCACTCTGCATCAAAGGTAAATAATGTTATAGTCATAAAGCGGTCTGAGCAACTATTTCATGTCCGATCTGTGACCAATACAATGTTCTGCTGATATGCACGAAAAACAATTTGTGTGTCGGTTAAACCAATGTCAACGAACGACACGAATTCCTAAAAAGTTCTAAATTTTATCTTCATTGGCATAGGGAGCGCAAGTCTCGTAAGAATTATTACGAGATTTCGTGATATCCGCTGGCAGATGACGCTATTAAGGACGTGTTTGGTGACGTTACAATTCAATTTGACAAATGTAGCTCCATAACGTCACATGTAAACGTCATGTTAGAACAAAACACGCTAAGCCACGTACGCAATGCAGTGTCTGTGACAGGAAATATGTGGAATTCATACGAGACTTGCGCTCCCTATAGAAATCTTATTATCACAATATAATTATTTATTATAACGGATTTCTGCTTATAATTGTATTTATAATTTCAGTTAGCGGTTTTAGATATCATTCTGCAGAAGCGTGCACGCAAACCACCAAAATTAAGTCCAAATATTTAGGACCTACTTAAATATAAGAATTGGAACTTAATTATAAACTTAGAGCAAATGTTTTTAAACTTTGGCGTTTAAAACATCTATAGATCGTGCTAAATGTAATAAAGTGGATTTGAGCTGTTGGGTAACTTGCATTGTAAACACGTAATTAAAGAATCCCCAAAGGGGTTAACAGAACTGTTCTGACTGAGCTAATGCAGAGATATCCACTTAAGCACGAACCTGTGCATGCCATAAGGTTCCTTTTTTTACTACGCGGTTAGCAGGCATTAAGTGTTTGTCGATTGGATGGAAAAGTTACACGATGTTATAGCCAATAGCTATGAACATTTTTTTGAAAATATAATTTGATAACAGAATTATAAGCCGGCAGGTAGAGTAGGATCCGGGGTGAGAATCATATCTTGAGCCAACTCCTACGCGTTCTTCTACATATAGGTCAGACAAATGATTACACAATGTAACGTCAATCTAAAATTGAGTACAAAATTTCAAATATCATTCTTTGTTGAGATTTTGACTCTAAAACAGTTGCTCCCCATGTTCTCAATATAAAGCAATTTTGTTTAAAATCCTCTGTTTTTATTAATTATCTCAGTTTCAGCACAAGTCAATGAAGTATTTTATATTTGATCCTGTATTACATATAAATTCCCACATATTCTCCACAATGACAATATCAAGGTCGCAAGAATCTCGTTCCCCCGATTTATAGGCTAACGTCGAAACGCATTCTACTCATACTTTTGGACAGTGACAGTCTCGTATAAATGTAAAGTGCACTCTCGAGTATTAAACTAGTACGCAAAATGTCGTTAGTTTTTGGTTATGAAATAATCTGAGAAAGCTTTAAATACTTTTTTCCCACTAAACCTGGCAACGCCGCCATATAAGCGAAATAATCTTGAGTGTGGCGTAAAACACCAAACAACCAATTGAACAGCAGAAACAATGATATTTTCCTCAATATGTCACTCAAACATATTTTATTTTTAGTTTTTAGATGCAACAGAAAAGTCATTTAAATAGGCTTGTATTTGAGTTTTTATCTCACAGTCAACCTGAATGATCTATGTTTTCAAAAAACTTGAACTAATGAAACAAAAAACGAGATCCAGCCTTTACAAAGCTCATATTTTTATTTGAGACAGCCATATGACTCTTATCGTGGATTTTAGCTCGACAGAGTTCATAAAAATATCACGTGATGGATGCAATCGTTGTCAATAGACTCTCTCAATAGACACGGATGATGCGCCTCTATGACGACAGTTGGGGTGGAGAAAATATGATTGATTGATTGATTGTTTGGTGTTTTACGCCGCGCTCAAGATTATTTCACTTATATGGGGGCGTTGCCCTCTTTCTTGTGGGAGGAAACCGGGCTCTATGCGGCTGTAATTATGTTGAGGGGTTTAGGTAGGCTCTTTTTTAAAATACATGTAAAGTACAACGCTCTGAGATAAGATCAAAACTTTACACACTGCAGCATTCACAATGGAAAAGTTTCTTTATTTGAAAAAAGATCAGAATAAGTTTTGCAATCTGTAAGGTATTTACTAGCTTTAATTGATGTGCTGTATACGTCTCAATACTCATGCGGGTATGACCTAAAACATGTTTTGAAGAAGTGCATGTTTAACAGTTTAGTTGGCAACTTTATTGGAATCAGCTACTTACGATTAGGATCGAAGAGATCTACCACGTCAGTGGGGCATGGTATAAAGGCAGTCTCCCCAGCAGGCGTATCTTCCCAACAACCCCAACCATCAAACACACGATAACAATAGAGAACGTCTGAAAAATAGAAATCAATACAATCTACATTTTTTCGTAAAATCTTAGTTATCAAATATGTAAGTGTGATGGTGCTGACATGCTGACCTCCCTTTGATTTTAGAACTATGTCTCGCTTGCGAAAATCTTCTTCTTTGTTTAGATTGTGCAATGATGATCAGATTGGTTGATGAATTAACTGCAGTTTTGCTCAAGATAAAGACGAAAGGATCCGTTTTAGTCTAAACAAGACAACCGTTTGCTACCAATCAAGTATTTGTAACAAAAGGTGATAAGTGATAAGGTGATAACAGAATAACCAGAAGAAGCTGATGTCCTTATTCTATAGAATTGAAAATTAGGGAATCTCCCTTGGTGTCGCGTAGAAATGGCAGGGTCTGCCATGACATGGATATTTTTCCAAATCACATAATGGGAAACTGGTTGGACTGTTGGATGATTTTGTGTCTTCATAAACTCTAATACATCGACATTGTACCCATCTTCTCCAGCCGAGGTAAAATCTCCATAATCATTCTGTGTTTTGCTTTGGCAAAAAATGACGTTCAACACGTAAATCGAACAGTGCAACAGGCGGGAATGTAAGAGTTGTCTTACCTTATCTTTAGAGAGTGTTGACCAATCAGCACTCGTTACACAAAAGCTTAAGATATATTAATGCATTGACAGCCGCCATTACGTCATTTCTGATTTGTGGAAGAATGCAAGTGCCAGATGTTTTCACTTGTTAAGCTACAGTCCCATATGGGGACACCCCGGATCTGAAGCACCGGATCTATCACGGACTGCCGGGACCTAATCCGGGATGATTTTCGTCCCGGACCACGAAAAAATGCAAGATTTCCTCTCAGTTGCATACCGGCCCGAATAGTCCCGGTAGAGTAACGGGCCTTCCAGGCAGAGTCCAGGATCATCCCGGACCATCCAGGTAGAGTCCAGGATCATCCAGGCAGAGTCCAGGACCACCCCGGATGTGACCCCGGACCGTCCCGGACAGGCCCGGATCATCCCGGTTCATCCCGGCAGAGTCCAGGACCATCCAGGCAGAGTTACGGATAGTCCCGGACTTCTCCGGCCTGTAAAACATGAAATTCATTTAGAATCCGTATCGGTCCTGGAAGGTCCGTGAAGCCGCCGACATGGTCCTGAACATTCCGTAACAGTCCGTATGTCAAATGGGATGATCCGGCATGTATTTTTCCTTCCCGGACTGTCTCGGATCGTCCAGGACCATGCAGGCGGCTTCACGGACCTTCCCGGACCGATACGGACCTACCCGGCGGATTCCAGGATGTGTCCCGGTTTTGTCCAGGATGACTACGGATGAACGCTCGTCACGGATCATCCCGGAAGTTTTTGACAGTCAAAAACTTCCGGGACTACCCCCAGGACGTTGGCGGATGCCCAAGGATCATCCCGGACATACAAGGACCATTCCGGACCATTCCGGCCAAGTAACGGATCGGACCCCGGATCGCTACGGACTAATCCGGGGTTATCCGGGGCCTATATGGGACTGGGGCTTTACGAGAAGTTTTCCACGCATCCAATAAAAAATCGCTGTTCAATTTACGAGTTGAACCGTCATTTTCGGGCAAGGTAAATCACGGAATGGCTATGTAGATTTTACATTGGCTCGAGAGGATGCGCTCTTCCCTGCTTTATGAAACCATATTACAATTTTCTGAAATAAAGGCTCCGGTTAATTGAGAGTCGTCTAGAGACATTGTCTACAGCAATCATCGTATACCATCGAGGCTAATGAAATTGACAGCAAGATAATAAAAGCATCGGGTTTACTGTTTTATTTTCAACACTATTCTCTTGTTCCCATGAGAATGAATTGGATCTATGACAGGACTAAAATTAAGATATATAAAATCCTCACGAGATTTGGCGACAGTTATCAGTTACATATCACTCAAACCGAAATAGCGAAGGTCGTTGGGTACATAAGACCGGAGTTTAAATGCACCCTACCAAATTTGGCTTTGAAGTCTTCCAACGTCGTCTGACTGCATCGATGAGCTTTGAAAGCATTTCTATTCAGCCATGAAGACTGTAGGGGAATCGTTTCCCTTTGACAACAACGCGATCTTCATTATTGGAATGGTTGTAATAAAGTTAAGACCATCGTGGTTTCATAAAAACGGCCCGGGCACTGCCTTGTAAAATAAATTACGTAGTGCTGTTTATTTAAACACTCCAAAACCAAAACATAAAACTCGCAAAGTGCATAAAGATATTTTTACCAGATTCCACGAAAAGTTTAATTTCTGATCATGAATATCGATTCAAGGAATATCAATTTAAAGAATTTGCCACATCACTTTATAGTGAACGTAAATGCCAAAAGTAAAATCCATATTGGTAAGAGGCTTTTGGTTAGAGGGACAATGCAAGCCAATCTGTTCTTTTCAAGATTATGTCCCTCCAATACCATAAAAATATTTAAATTGGCGTCCTATTTGAATCTTTAACAGACTGAATCTGACGGTTCGCCAGCGTTTTAAGCCCAAAGCAATTCCGATCCAAACTAATTCTATGCAATCCATACTTCACTCGTTTTTACTTTCCCAACAGACAGTCGACTTTTGTGCCTAAGCTCAAGGCAGATTAATATAATCTGTCTGTCGAAGTAATGAAAGCCCCTTGGGGGTATTTGGTGAAGGGTACTTTGGTGTTCTAGTAATTCGAACGTGAGTTTACTTATATCACTAAAATGTAAATGTTCTAAACAGGTGGAAGTATTTTTCACTAACTAAGATAGTTGTCCACTTTGATTTCAATCTGAAGTTAGAAATTACCCTAGTACTAAAGTCCAGATTTAACCTCTAAGGCCCAAAGTCGCCGTTTTTATCGGAACAATCCATTGGAATGCGGCTCGAAAATTCACTTAGAAGGTCAATTGATCATGTGACTTTTAAGCATTCGACAAAACAACAACATCATGAAATTCTACCTGGCGTTTGCTCGCATTTAGCCGCTTTTCTATTACTCTGTTACACTTTGCTAGATATATCATTAGTTACACAGAACATTTCAAACACTACCAACTATTGTAAACACCCCGAGGAGCCTATCACAGTGGCCAGTTGTATCGGGGTAACAGAGAGCGTCGCCATCCTGCCTGATTTCGTCAAAATGAGACTATTCAGTGGAATTGACTCTACGTTTTCGTTATTTGTTTAACTTTTTCTTTAATTCAAAGTATTTACTCACATACAGCGTGATTTCAAGAATTTTATATTTGTCGGATAGCTTTTAAAAATGTTATCGTAGCTGACACGTGAAAATCTCTGCGCTATGTCCGGTAAAGGCGCACGAGGTCTTTGTTAGCCACGTCTAAAGGAAATCTCGCGAGAATACGATTGCTTTGATTTTGACAGTGCTCAGATATCTCGGTTTTCTTAGCATCACAACTAAAGGTAAAAATATCGTGTCTTTTATCAGATCTATCAAGATTTCTTAGAAGCATTTCAAATTCAATCTATTCACCATGATAATATTATACAGTATAGATACATAACAAAATACAAAACATGGCGGGAGTAAAACCCCAGGGGGGCTTGTTGTATCCCGTTGATTATTAGGAAATAATAAAATAAAAATGGCGAATGGTAAGTTTTAGTTTTAGAAAGCTGTAAAACGTATGTACAAAAATACATAAAATGTCGTGACCATTGTGCAATTATTTAAAGGCCTGGAGCCTGTTTCACAAAGCGGCGTAGCGTAAGTTTTTACGTAACTGCCATAGCAACCCATACTGTAGAGATACGTTAGTAAGAAAGTTACGCAAAAAATACATCTACGCCGCTTTGTGAAACAGGGTCCAGATGATTTTTTCTAGGCTCCATGAGAGCGTACAATCGCCATGGGGATTTGATACTCGACAAAATGAAATAAAATGAGACAATGACACATAGTTCTCGGGGTTAGTGATTCTGACGCGCAAGCAATAAAAAGTTGTTTGACAAAGCTAGTAAAACAGAACTAAGAAGAATAAAAATGGTAACAACTAAAGTAATTGTTTAAAAGGATGGATCCAAATAGCTTCCGATTGGCCATTCGTAAATGTCCTAGTTCCTGGTTTGTGCAAATTTTTAGCTTGTCTTTTTATTAATTTATGGCACAGATTTTGTGTGTGACAAACATATTTTAACTAAAGCTAATATCTTAAGATATTTTACTCATACAGCAACTATCAAAATGTATGAATCTCAAACGGATCGTGCAAAAGCAGACAACGCACAGAGTTACGCCCCTTGTATGCATATCAGCCATATATATCCTATAATAACTAGATTGGCTAAGCGCTATGCGCTGCGCAGTAGAAAACGGCACAATAGTCAATCATCTAGCAATCCAGAACGAGGTTAACGCTTGAAAACATTTCTTGTCGTTGTTGTTGTTGCTCGATAGTCAAGACATAGGCCCTACTAAAGCCACTTTTACACGTTTGTCATGATGTACGAGAAATTTCATACAGTACCTACCGCATGAAATTTATTCCATTCTCGAAAAAATAGCAAAAAAGTTCACTTTAGACTAGAAAACAACTTGGTAACGCAAGTTAAAAATCACCTAGCAAAATGGCTACTTAGTTGCCGGAAGTCGCTTGTCATTAGCCTATCTAGTTATTATAAGATATCTATGATAGCAGCATTATCGATCGATGCATGTAGGATTTGGTCTTCCATTTTTCAATTTGGATCAGGCTCAGAATGGATTGAAATAAAAAATATCCACATTTTAAAGAAGCTGACGCCTGTAAGGGATCCTCATAAGACATAGTTGGTTTGTTTTTAAGCGATTATACATTTAAAGTGGTGGCGGCCATGTTTTTCCTCCAGGCGGCGAATGTCAAAATCAGACGGGGTGAATTGGTTTATACGACTCGGGTAATCGACCAGTCAAAATTCAGCATTTGCCAAGAAACTAGGTCGAGGGATAAAAGTGAGTTTTATTTGGGAATCCACTGTTCTTCTTTGGATTTGGGATATAAGTTGGCTGATACAAGCGGGTGTTGGAATTTAATTCATCGGCAGACTACAATTAACTGACTAACCATTATCTTCTTAATATGTCTCTTCTCAGTTACAGCCCGGATATGGACACAGTCATTATCGGTAATTCTCCCCAACACATCAGATAATAACGCGAACATAGGAAGTCAAAACTGAGCTAAATATAGATTTCACGCAGCGCCAGTCGATATCTTGGTGGCGAAATTACTTGGCCTTTAAATAACTTGAATCACAGTCCAAAACAAAGCACTAGAAAATTTAGATTTTTCGTACCTTCGTGAAAATGCTAAGTGAGCCTCGCTGCAAATATTCGACTGAAATACATTGTGTGATAGAGACAATTGTATCCAAAGCAATTTACGTTAAAATAACATAATTGACTTAACATTGCATATATCGGTACACAATGCATAATATTAAAGTATTGATTAATAATTCAGCATCGATAAAATAATTTCACTTCATGCGACCCGAAATCTCGTGAAATGTAGCGATTTTACTACCATAGATTGCAGCGTTCGTTTTTATATTATCTTGAAGAACATCTCAGTCAAAATTGTTTTGGATAAACATTAACGAACAGATCTTTCGTGTATTGTTTTTGAAAGATTGTAGTATGGAAATATGACTTTATCTTTTCAGTGCGACTCGTTAACAACTAGTTAAATGCTACAAAAATGACACAAACGTCCTTGCTCTCATTGTGCGATTTAGTCGCATGCTACAATACAACACTACAAATCGCATTGTGAGAATAGGCCCTAACCAAACACTTACTATGTCAGCTTATTTATAAAAGTTAACAAACTAAACCCAGCCCACATTTTTGTTTGTTTTTGTCAATCTTTTGAATAAAAAGCTTAATAGACATGACCAATGTGAAAGTTCATTTGCCTTTTAAATCTGTGGCGGTAAAACGTGAGTCGTTTTGTCCCATTCAGCTTTCACAGAGGCTTAGATCAAAAGTGTCAGGCAATTCTATAGGGACTGATTGTACAGATCGTAAAGACATTGGGTTTCGTGTTTTATTTAAAACCTTGACTTTGCCCCAGGGGAGAAAGCGTGATACTAGTGCAGGGTTAGAATCCGGATATACAAAATTGCCATGAGAATTGTCGACCGTCATCTATTACATATACCTCATACAAAAATAGCAAAGGCCGTTTGGTACACACGATAAGAGTTCAAATGTACCAAAACGTAACTGCCTGAGAGTTCTTTTGTTACTTGTCTGGTTGTAGCGATTAGATTTAAACCATTTTCTTTCCAACCATGTACATTTTACGCTTTTCATTGGAACCACGCGATGTTTCCTCCTGGCAACAGCGTTTTTTTTGGTTACGTGCTACGAAAAAAAACCCGCCCAAAACAATAAAACCAAACAAGTATCAAATGATATGCCAGTGTTTTAAGATGCTATATTTGACGACGACCATTGGAACTAAAAGACGACCATTGGAACTAAAAGACGACCATTGGAACTAAAAGACGACCATTGGAACTAATAGACGACCATTGGAACTAAAAGACGACCATTGGAACTACTGTAACTACATGTAACACTGATATATAACTAACGTTTGCCATCTCAAGAATGCAAGGGTTCAACAGACTTGAAAAGTCCTTAAAATGAGACACTGACTAAGTTTGTTCTGATTCTCCGTTGCCCTTCAGATAAGTTGTAAATTAACAAGTGATCAACCTCGGATAAAAGGCTGTAAGTCGACTTTCCACCAAAAATGTACATTTAAGGAGTTATTCAGGGAAATTCCGTGTTGCTTTGTTTACTATATGACAGTCAGTAATTCTACCCCTCCTGCATGTGCGTGCCGTGTGCAAATATACATGTTAAGTAGAGATGACTTTTCAAACGACATCGAGTCTGTAGTGCATCACCGTTGCACGTGACCAAAGCTTATCGTTGATTGGTTAAAAGTTCCCAATCTGTCCGTCACTTTTTCCTCATTTTTCTCAATTATCGGGGTAGAATCGACTTTAATACCTTCGTCTTGGTGTTTATTGCGTAACCCGATACCGCTGGACGTTGGTTCGCACCTCGTCAAACCCCTCGAATGCTGCGCATTCTCGTGGTTTGACTCGGTACGAACCAACGTTCAGCGGTATCGGGTTACGCAACAAACACCGCTACGGCGGTATTAAACCCTTAAACAAACACCCGAGAAAGTACCACACGCGCACGTACAAACGGTTTGTACTGCGCACCTAACCCAGGTCGTTTCTCAAGTCAGTAAACAAAGCAAAATGAATTTCCTAATTAAACACAACCTATCCAGTTGTCCGTGGGAGCTAAGAGAGTTACCAATGGTCATCTGGAAATCTCATCTTTATATAAACAGCAGTCGAATAGCTCACATTTTAAAGTGGCATGAGCTGCCAAAATGTTGATATTTTGACGTTAAAACAGAATGTTGAAATAGTTGGCTATTTTTCTCAAGACGTATAATTCAAAAGCTTTTTAGTGCTTCTAGTCTCGAAAATATACGATAAGGTATTATTTTGAACTAACTTTGGGTTAGAATGAATGAATGGTCGTCCCGGTTATTTAAATTTTGTTTACTTTTCTAACACGTTTTCGGTTCGTACAGGCCACATACTGTATGGATTTTCCTCATTACAACGCCAATCATTTAGTTTTTCGATGGCCTTCAAAGCCTCTTACTGTAGTGATGATCAGAAATTATGAAAAAAGTGTGAATTTTGGCAGCTCATGCCACTTTAAGGATCTTCCTGGCATATCCTGTTATCTTAAAAAATAATGTCCAGTTAGACTGTGAAGAATATCGTAAAATAAATGTTATAGCTGGCTACGCAGGTAATAAATAAAAAGTAGATTTTAAAATTATTTAAAAAAACAGGATGTTTAGTCTGCTCAAAAGAACCACTAGAATATTAGGTATTTTTCTTGAAGTTTCTCCTGCTATACAATGAATGAATTTATATTGAAATTTCAGCCATCGTAACAAACAAAATTGAGGTAATAATACTCTCATAATGTATGCAAATCTAGGCAGTGCAGAGATCTAAAACAAAAAATATGACATAAACTAACCAAGGCGTTTCAAATGGGTTTCTAATCTACTGTGGCTAATTAAAAGAGTGTGATTTGAAAATTCGTGATGAAAAACAAACAAAAAGATCCTTCCACGACTAGATCTTCGTTCATTATTGACACTGAAACTGCAATATCTCCCAGCGTAAATTGCCCCATGTATAACATTTCCACACAAATCCGCATGTAAACGGATCCCGTCTCAATCAAACAGTAATATAAGAGCACAGAAAAAAGTTTAAAATTGTTATCTGTGGTTCAATGCGTCTCCATTAACTCCATGACACTGAAATTCCCTTTGACAACATAATGAGACGAAAAGCGATAAAAACTCACATAAGTCACAATTGAGATTGTCCCTTATTTAACACATCCTAACTTATATAATAAGATTACATGTATTTCAAACGTCTTTAACACAGTAAAATAGGCGCAGCGTTTTGACCTACAATGAACATGTACTTCATAAGATTGTCCTCAAGCTTTTGTCAAACAAATTTGAAATCCATATAGTTTAGTGATATTTATAATTATCAGTTTTAAAAGACAAATATCAATCCGTTTAAGATATACATGTATATGAAAAATTATATTCTCATAGTTCGAGATGACAGATGAAAGCCTTCAAAAGAAGCGTGTCAATTTTCTTGCCGACAGATTGTTGTTCCCAACGGCTGAGATAGCGATAACGGCATAGTGGAATATAGAAGACGAAAAGCTCAGAACAATATTACCAAGATTTATGATTGTTCATAAATCCTTGAAAAAAGTTCAAACCTAATATTTTGGGACCATGGACCATTGGTGAGCGAATGACGAATCTGGAACAAGTGGACAAAGTTGTTAAGAATGTGTCTTACATCCTACATCTGCTCTACAAAGTCACTGGGGCTTGAAATTGCTCGGCGGTCATCGCGGACAGAAACGTGCGAGTATGTAATGAAGGTAATCAGAAAAGGGACATCTACTTCCGCTCTCAAGATTTGAAGATGTATGGTACAAGTCCACTGTTTGGTTACTGCTCCCAACATACATGTACGCCGATTTAGTAACGAGTAACTCACGACTGATAACTTGTTTAAGAGGCATATAGAAGTTGAAAGGATAATGAAATGAAATTACTATGGATAAACAACTTCTTTGAACAAATTTTAGTTACGACGTTTCGATGTTTATCCTAACATCGTTTTCAAGTAAATTTACATCGAAACGTCGTAACTAAAATTTGTTCAAAGGAGTTGTTTATCCATAGTAATTTCATTTCATTAACTCACTACTGGTGATATTCTCTACTCACTAGAGAACTTTCATTTGTGCCTTGCCCTAAATCATTCTCTGATGGGGACTTTCTATGGTACGCTGACGAAAAGTCATAAGGTAACAATTAAACAAATCTGCTGAACTAGAATATACATGTTGAACTTGTTTTAGATTATTTCTTTATTAAGGAAAAAAATGTGATGAAACATTATCATTTACTCTCAACATTCAACGTCCACTGAAGAAGAAAACGGGACATGTGTCTATAGAGAATGCATTTGGGGTAATTTCTTTAGATCTATTAACTGAAATCTAAACCCATTTAAAATGAATGCCTATCTGTTCAACAAAACAGGTCATAAACCCCTTTTGGGGTTATTAAATCCCATTCTCAAAAAGGTGTTTCCTGTCGGTTTCCTAAGTCCACTTAGGTCACGGTATCATTTATGATATTATTTGATAACTTTCAGGAACAAAGGAAGAATAACAAAAGTATTAAGGTTTATTCTCCGGCCAGGCAAAACAACCTTTATCATTCATGTGAATAACTAAAAATGTTTTCCTTTATAAAAAATGTTTTATATATTGCAACTGCTGTAAACTGTAAATACATTGTGCATAAAAATAAAATACAGACCCAGCTACGCGTTTGTATGATAGGATATTCGGCCATCTCAATGAACTGATAGTATCTACATAATGCGAAAAGCCATAAACCAAGACAGCAACAATTTCAAAATAAAGCGGAAGTATCTGAACAAATGTTTGGACAGCCTGAAAGGGTCTGAACAAGAGGACAAACTGAATAACATAACAATAATGAATTACGAATAACAAACATAATTTTCTGGATAAAGTGGAAGCGCCTGAATGAACTTAAAGCTACTTAATAAAGTTTTCTAAAAAAATGTAATTGTGTAAGTGAAAGTTTTGCTCAAATGTCATTAGCCGTGTTGGATACTAGTGAAGTTAATGTGGTTGACTTGGAGGGTCTACTTTCCAGTTATGGTCGGATTCATGGCCGTGTACTGTCTCCATAACATATCTAAGCTAAAATTAGGCTCCACACAGCGTCAGTCGATATATTGGTTGCAAATATTCACCCCATGAACGGCGGACAACGGGTGGTTATTCCAGATTGTATTACTCTTTAGAAGTGGAAGCGTCACGGACTCGAATGTCTAGATATTTATCCACATACATTTATATATTCGAAGGTCCGTAAGCATTGTCAATGTATTACAAAGTGTTCCAGATAATTCTACTAAGGCCAAGCTCCTGTCAGTCGTCAACCTAATGCTTGCTTAACTTGTTGATCCACTGAATAGCTTCGCATAATGCAGGTAACTCCAAATAAATTTAACAAACGCATATTTACAATTTGTCAATATGCGTTTGTTAAATTTATTCGGAGTTACCTTGCTACTGCTTACTTGAGTTGGGTTTTGTGGCGTATGTAACTCGTCAACCTAATGAATTATCATGGGTTTAGTTTATTACAACAACTTATGATATACCCCTTTATAAGATACAATAAGAAACTTGTATCCATGGTTATTTTAGACAAGCAAATTTTCTCTGTGCCGGTGTGTTTTAGTGTTCATAAATATATAATTGATACACAAATACGGTCAAACTATGTTTTGGGTTCGCCATAGATTTGTTTCAGTCTAAAAACAAAATTATCTCAGGAGTGCGTTTTCCTCATCATCAGTCAAGATAATGGTTTGGAATACGAATTTGAATGTTTGTTGAATTAAATTGTATCCCATACAAATCAACGGAAGTTAAGTTTTAATTATGGTCGATGATAATTTGGGCGATTTTGACTATCTTGAGTGCAACGAAAAACATCAACCAATCGCTTAAGAGGAAAGTATGTCTTAAGAAAATAGCCAATAATTTCAACATTCTGTTTTAACGATAAATATCAAAATTCTGACTGCTCATGCCATTTTAAGACCTGCAAACTCGAATGCTATTGTTAAATAGAATAATATGAGTGAATTGCCTTTAAATTAACGTTGGGCGTCTATTTTCAGTGGGAAAAAAGCGATTTGTTTAGTCTGTTTAGTTAAGTAAAAACTGGATATCTTTAAACGGCGAATGTCAATCTATACCGCTAAGATTATTGGCTTAGGTCTAAACAATTTATAGGATTGGCAACGGTAGACTTTAATCGATTTGAAAAATAAAGTGTCGATGATACAACCATGCCCTCCATTAGGTATAGGCTAACAGTCAATGTTCCTGTAAAAGCCACAAGAGCGATTCTAAGAATTGAGTGTTACAAAAGTTTTGGTTGATGAATATTCATTGACAACCAAAAGTCAGCAACTGAAATCTGTGTCGTTTTTTTGTTAGATATTAAAAGCAGTTAATCTCGATACGTTAAGTACTTCGCATTATTGCTTTCAACCAATATCCAACATTATGTCTCTATGCTAATACTGTAGACCAATACCTTGAGCAATTTTAATTATCCCAAAACCTAAACACCCCGTTAACGCATTGTCAGAACGGCTTTCTCGCGTTTTAAACCCGACCGTTTCAAGCGATACCGTTAACTCTTCCGAAAATAATCCATGTATACAACTCCTGAATTCCCAGTTCCCCATCAGCAAGTCGACTTATGTGTCGTGCTCTAGGCAATATAATCTGTCTGTCGAGATAATAACATTTTCTGAAGGACATTTGGATTTATTCCCTCTTCGAACAATCTTTGCTATGAGTTTGTCTTTATCCCCATACTACCTTAAAACGATAGAAGCATTTGTACAATCCATGCGACCTATGCCCTATTTCTGTTTGATGTTTGTCCGAGATCAGACAAAAGTACGTTTCAAATCTCCATTTTATCTAATATAAATATAGGCACTTTTCCTGCCTTAAGGCACCGCAAAATCAGATTAATATGGTAGACCTTTCATCAGCCCGACGTGGAAAAGCCAAGAGATTTTATAAATGAACTCCTAGGCTAATGGATTTGCCCTTATTTTATCCTATCCAACATAACGTGGCTGTGTTTGTTGTACCCGTTGTCCAGAACGGTTCTGAGGAAATTATGATAGTTTATGTAGTTAGTCGGAGGCCTCGGTGTCTTAGTCGACAGAAATGTAACCTTTTAGTCTGACAAAGGTCATCCATCGATGGGTCGTAGGTTCGAATCCCGCTTAGTCCAAAGACAAAAAAAAACTCGTTTGTCCTATATGTGCAATTTTCTCCAGTCTCTGCGTCCGTCCTTTAGCCCCTGAATTAGATTTTTTCAATGATTATTGCTGAGCTCCAAAAGTGGCGGGATTTCATGAAATTCTTTTTACCGCTTGTGGGTGGGGTCTTTTGTAGCTGATCGGGTTTTGCAACCTGCTTTTCTCCTTGATTCAAATATTTTCATTGGCTGCCACAGAACTGTTTGGTGGAATTTTGTGAATTCTTTTTTTCATCCTTTTACCTTCATTTGAAGATACTTGATCAATATTTACTGTTCTCTTCTGATCCGGTTGTTTTCGTTGACTAAACCAGAACTACTTCACACAGTTTTCTGAAATATTTCTTCAAAGCTTATGGATGAGGTCCTTTGTTGTTGCTCAAGTTATGGCATCTGTATGTTGGTAGTTGGTTCATCCACCTAATATTTTAAAAATGACTTTTAAAAAGTAAATATCACACTGTTCAATTTTCTTTATGGTTTGGGAGAGATATGTTTGGTCCGAAGACCATTTTGATGCAATCAAGATAGTTTAATGTTTTACTATGCAGCGTGAAGGTCTGATCGCCATTGAACTGTGAATGTTTCACATTGCGAGACACATTGCCTAAATTTGATAAATTTTAACGTCAATCGATGTATTGATTATGTTGAAGGAAACCGATCTAAATCTCAAACTTGGTTACTCATCTACAGGACCGTTCTCACGGTGCGATTTGTAGTACCGACTTGTAGCATTCGACTGAATCGCACAATGAAAACAGGGAGGTTGGTTCGATTTTTGTAGCATCCAACTTGTTGTCAGCGAGTCGCATGGAATAGCGAAAGTTACATTTTCCTACCACAAATCGCATGCATTGACCAATCAAATCGCTTCAAAATGCCAAACACGAGTTACTCCCCGTTGCACCGATCTTCATCTTCGGCGCCATGTTCGATCGATTCGAAAATGATACGATATTGCATAATCTAGATCTAAAATACTAATCTGTTTAGTTCTCGGCAAATATTTAAGACTTACTTTACCTGCGACACATAATTTTTCTTTTTCAAGTTAAAGTGGCATGAGCTGCCAAACTGTTGATATTTTGACGTTGATGCAGAATGTTGAAATTATCGGCCATTTTTCTCAAGACATATCATTCAGAAGCTTTTTAGTGCTCCTAGTCTCGAGAATGTACGATTAAGTATTGTTTTGAACTAACTTTGGCTTAGAATGAATGAATGGTCGTCCCGGTTATTTAAATTTTGTTTACTTTTCCAACACTATTCTGGTTCGTAAAGGCCACATACTGAATGGATTTTCCTCATTCCAACGCCAATCATTAAGTTTTTCGATGGCCTTCAAAGCCTCTTGCTATCGTGACGATCAGAAATTATGAATAAAGTGCCTTAAGGCACCGCAAAATCAGATTAATATGGTAGACCTTTCATCAGCCCGACGTGGAAAAGCCAAGAGATTTTATAAATGAACTCCTAGGCTAATGGATTTGCCCTTATTTTATCCTATCCAACATAACGTGGCTGTGTTTGTTGTACCCGTTGTCCAGAACGGTTCTGAGGAAATTATGATAGTTTATGTAGTTAGTCGGAGGCCTCGGTGTCTTAGTCGACAGAAATGTAACCTTTTAGTCTGACAAAGGTCATCCATCGATGGGTCGTAGGTTCGAATCCCGCTTAGTCCAAAGACAAAAAAAAACTCGTTTGTCCTATATGTGCAATTTTCTCCAGTCTCTGCGTCCGTCCTTTAGCCCCTGAATTAGATTTTTTCAATGATTATTGCTGAGCTCCAAAAGTGGCGGGATTTCATGAAATTCTTTTTACCGCTTGTGGGTGGGGTCTTTTGTAGCTGATCGGGTTTTGCAACCTGCTTTTCTCCTTGATTCAAATATTTTCATTGGCTGCCACAGAACTGTTTGGTGGAATTTTGTGAATTCTTTTTTTCATCCTTTTACCTTCATTTGAAGATACTTGATCAATATTTACTGTTCTCTTCTGATCCGGTTGTTTTCGTTGACTAAACCAGAACTACTTCACACAGTTTTCTGAAATATTTCTTCAAAGCTTATGGATGAGGTCCTTTGTTGTTGCTCAAGTTATGGCATCTGTATGTTGGTAGTTGGTTCATCCACCTAATATTTTAAAAATGACTTTTAAAAAGTAAATATCACACTGTTCAATTTTCTTTATGGTTTGGGAGAGATATGTTTGGTCCGAAGACCATTTTGATGCAATCAAGATAGTTTAATGTTTTACTATGCAGCGTGAAGGTCTGATCGCCATTGAACTGTGAATGTTTCACATTGCGAGACACATTGCCTAAATTTGATAAATTTTAACGTCAATCGATGTATTGATTATGTTGAAGGAAACCGATCTAAATCTCAAACTTGGTTACTCATCTACAGGACCGTTCTCACGGTGCGATTTGTAGTACCGACTTGTAGCATTCGACTGAATCGCACAATGAAAACAGGGAGGTTGGTTCGATTTTTGTAGCATCCAACTTGTTGTCAGCGAGTCGCATGGAATAGCGAAAGTTACATTTTCCTACCACAAATCGCATGCATTGACCAATCAAATCGCTTCAAAATGCCAAACACGAGTTACTCCCCGTTGCACCGATCTTCATCTTCGGCGCCATGTTCGATCGATTCGAAAATGATACGATATTGCATAATCTAGATCTAAAATACTAATCTGTTTAGTTCTCGGCAAATATTTAAGACTTACTTTACCTGCGACACATAATTTTTCTTTTTCAAGTTAAAGTGGCATGAGCTGCCAAACTGTTGATATTTTGACGTTGATGCAGAATGTTGAAATTATCGGCCATTTTTCTCAAGACATATCATTCAGAAGCTTTTTAGTGCTCCTAGTCTCGAGAATGTACGATTAAGTATTGTTTTGAACTAACTTTGGCTTAGAATGAATGAATGGTCGTCCCGGTTATTTAAATTTTGTTTACTTTTCCAACACTATTCCGGTTCGTAAAGGCCACATACTGAATGGATTTTCCTCATTCCAACGCCAATCATTAAGTTTTTCGATGGCCTTCAAAGCCTCTTGCTATCGTGACGATCAGAAATTATGAATAAAGTGTAATAAAGCAAATCTGCGTCACTGTTACATCTCATGGTCACACTTACTGCACTATTCTTTTGCAAAGAATTTACGCGAGAAAATACGATATCCGAGACTAGTCGCATCAGATCTTGATATTTTCGATTTTGGTCGTATGCTACAAATTGCATGCGTCAAGTCGGTAATACAAATAGCACCATGAGAACGGGCTGTAATGAATAAGGAAAAACAGTCAGTTTCCAAACGTGCGACTAAGGAACAGGCATGTTTACACACGATACAGCGTATACCTAAACCTGCTAAACCCTTTCGGGCCGAATGAATAATTGAGTTTGGTGGACAAAGTCTTTAAGAACACGTCATACACCCTACACATACCCTACCAAACCATTGGAGCGTAGAATTACTCGGCGGTCATCTTGGATAGAGATGTGACAATATGTAATGATGGTAATCAGAAAAGGGTAATTAACTCTGATTTGTGGGACAATTCAGCCGTTTTATGGCTGTTTCTGAGACAGGTCAGTTTAAGAGCACCTCGACAATATTTGAGTCCTGATTATCCAGACAAGTTTTTTTTTATCATAAAACGAGTTTTCCTTTTTTTTGACTTTTAGCATATCACTTCACATATAAAAACCTGTGGACGAAAATAAAATAAAATTTATATTTTTCTCATCAATACAAAAATACTTAACATTTGAAGGCCCACTTGCCGCCGTAGCCTGTTTAAATTTGCTAAGAAAACCAATTTACATGAGCTTACTACGACTAATACAACTAAACTTAAACATAGGACACATAAAACATGTCTAGTTAGCTTTAGAATGTAGAAATGGGTTGAAAAACAAACGAAGAATCGAAGCCTGATTACAACAACAACGATCAGTGTCGGTCAACTTTCGTGTTGGATTACCCTTATTTCAGGCATTTTTATCTGTGGTTTACACTCAAAATAATTATCTGCAGGCTTTTCCAGTCGCTGTTAACCGATCGTCAGTCTGTATTTCTCAGATAAATAGGCCTACGTAAAATTACACTGTGCCGTTAGCAATCGTGCCCACATGCTTACCTCCCCTTCGCTTCAGAACTTAAGTCTCGCATGCGAAGATTAACTTCTCTGTTTAGATTGTGCCGTTAGTTCACTCACTCGACTGAAACAAAAAATCGCCAATAGGGGGCAGTTTGGTTTGTTTACGTTACGGGCACCTAACAATTCAAATTTTCAAATTCAAATTAAAAATACAAAGTGACGTCCAAACTTTTAAATTTTGGTAAAAATAGAAAGTTCCTATTTTATATTGTCTGGGGAAAATACAGAAAACGGACTTTCTTTTTTAATGTAAACAATATTCCTGATTTTCGCGGCAAAAACCTTTTTAAAAACCTGTAGACGAAAACGAAATAAAATCTATATTTTTCTCATCAATACAAAAATACTTAACATTTAAAACCCTGTAGACGAAAATAAAATAAAATTTATATTATTTATTTGTGATTTTTGTTTATATTGCACAACTTTTTGCCAAGTCTAAAATTAGAAGTCACCCTAGGCCTGAAGTCCAGATGTGACCTCTTAGACAGAAGCGACCATTTGAATCGAAGATAAATCCATTGGCCTTGGGTTAGAGAGTTCACCCAGGTCAATTGATCATATGACTTAATGGTTCGACAACATCGCGAAATTGAACCGTGCGTTTGCTCTCATTTACCCGCTTTTCTGTTACTCTCTGACACTTTGCTAGATATATCGTTTGTTAAATCCAACATTTCAGACACAAGCAATTATTGGATGCGACATCTGACGGGCTTTCGTCAACATGGGTCTATTTCGTGAAATTGACTCTCCGTTTTCGTTAACATTTCCTAGTTTCTACATGTATTATATGTAAATATTCACGTATAGCGAAATGTCGGGATTGATATATTTTTACGTATAGCCTTAAAAGTGGTTACCTAAGCTCACATGTGATAATTCCTGCGGTGGTCGTGTAAAGGTGTACACGGTCTATTTGCACAAAGCCACGTCTACAAGAGATCTCGCGAGAATATGATACCAAAAAATGTGTACCGGACATCCAAAGCTTTGAGGCCCTGACATTTACGGTACTCAAACAATAAATAGCCGTTTAACCGTAAAATGCACATTTCTCGATATTCATCAAGGCATCATGGCCCTGAATTATTCCAAAAAGAGCTAAGCGATCCTGAATTAAGAATTGACCCTCAACGATAATAAAACCAAAACACATAGAACAACTTGCACGACTTTGTACATGGTGTTGTTTAATATGAACTTTCGAGAGCAACTACTCTCATCAGCAGAAATTACAGCACAGCACAAGCTGTCCTACACTGTAACCGTTTACCGTCAATTCTACAGTAGAATATTTTAAAATTAACGGTAAATTGCCGTTTTATACTTCAGTGGAAGCTTTACGGTCGTGTACCGTAAAATAACTTTGAGACAGAGTTGTCGTTTCCGAGCTAACGAGATCTGATCTCCTCGGTTGTTTCCGTGAAGGATTCGTCCAAAATACGTCATTGCGGATCAAAGGGTGCGAAAAAAATGGAAGTGCGCATGCGCACACCGAAGCGCTAGTAAGGCATGGAAATGTGGCCAACATCCCTTCATATTTGTATTTAGTGTAGTGGTTAGAGGCTACGGTTATGGCTAGTGTGCACATAGTTCTGCACAGCTCCTGTATGGGAGGTTAGAGGTTCGAATCCCGACGTAGGCGATTTAATATAAGAAAAATTTGTCATTATAGGCTAAGATAGTTAATTTAACATAGCTGTATTTGAAAGAGTAGATTGAGATACCTGCCCTAAGGGAGAATTTTCATCAGCATTTTTTCAAATAAATATATGTTTGTCAACTTGCAGAAGTAGTCAGTTTTACTATTTCGTTGGGGGGTACATAACATTTGAAAATCTACGTTAACAGATCCATGCTGGGGTTGACGATTTAAAGTCCTGTATTTCTTAGCCTGCTGATTTCATAATGTTTTTTCACATTCACTGATTAGGAATGTGGCTAGTTGATTTTACGGTCTACCCTTATTTTTACGGTAGAAAGTAAATCGTAAAATTTACGGGTTACATTTTACAGTGTATGTGTTTTGGTTTTAGTAAAACCGCTCCATAGAAGAAGCTATCAACGATAATAGTGATAACGGCTCCCTATTATTTCAAAGCGAATTCCCTCCGTAGACAGAGGTAATAAATTAAACGGTTACATCTATAAATATCCTCTTTCCGTGCATACGACATTAGCCTTGAGAATTGTCTCAAGCAGTTTCTACGTGGTAATAAAACACAAATGGAGTCATTTTACAGGCATAAGTAGGCATAGATACTATATTTTACACCAGGTCTGTATTGTATCAACCATTGTCATCTAGACATTTCAAATGCACTTTTGTTCCTGAATTATTAATCCCATGAGCTGTACATATGTTAAAATGGTCGTGATTTTAGGGAGGCCGGTTGGCTGAATGGATAAAACAGCCAGTTTTTAGTGCTGGCGATAGGTGCCATGCTCTGCAGCCTGTTTCACTAAAAAGCACTAAAAAGCTTCTGAATTATACGTCTAGAGAACAATAGCCAATATTTTCAACAGTCTGTTTTAACGTCAAAATATCAACATTTTGGCAGCTCATGCCACTTTAAAATAAAACAAAATACTCATGAAGGTAATGACATACGAGTCGAACTAGTGTGTTAATAACGGACAAAAGTCATATAACCAGGATGCATGGGTACTTTTAACGGGTTAATTGACGAACATTGACGGATACACTTTCGGAATAAATATATATTGACTATTCACCGTAAAACTGAAAACCTCATTGGCAAATTATTCTTCTATTAAAGGGATAGAACAGGCCCCATGGAGCCTTATTCCCGCCAACATTGCTTTGTTTTTGCAACGAGTTCTTCTAAAATGTCTTTGTACTTTTTGTGAATGTGACTGTTTATTATATACTTTTTATGTCGGTGAATAAACAAAAACAAAATGTACATCTCCAGGATTTGCGTCAGCGGAAAGCCGTTATCTGTACTTCTTGATATTTTCTAGCCCGGATTATCGGTCTTACGGCGACTGGTATTATATGGCTGCTAATGTGTCTTGTCGCCTGACGAACACGGAGAGAAAAAAAATCGGCAGAGCCCAGATTTCTCGGCTAGATATTTTCTTCATATTTTTGCAGACGTTTTTATAGTAGTAGTAGCATCTGACTATATTGAAGAGAACGTGTCTGAATAAATTGGAAATATACGTTAAATTATCTTGATAAAGTGGAAGTATATGAATAAAATGGATTGATTGATTGATGTTTTACGCCGTTTTATACCTGGCAACTCTTCCACATACGGCGATCGAGTGAAAAATTTACTCTGAGTGCAGGGGATTCGATCCCTCGCCGCATCGATGAAAGGCCTGTGTCGGACTGAGGGACTATCACTCTACCCGACTGAGCCACCGAGATCCCTGAATAAAATGGAAGCATAGAAATAAAACAAACGTATCTGAATAAAGTGGAAGTCTCTGAACAAAAGCGTTTTGAACACAGTGGAATATCTGAATTGAGCAGAATCATCAAAATTAAGTGCAGCTAAACTAAATTCATAAAATTAAGCATCTGAATAAATGGAAAGGATCAGAACGAAGTGAAAGTATTGGAACAAAATGGAGGGTGGGGGCGTGAAATGTCTGAAAAATCTGGAAAAAAATCTGAAAAAAGTGTCCAAATAGATAAGGACTGTTTGACTTTATATTTTATAACATGTTAACGTATTTTATAAGTTTAGTTTCTACGGTTATAGTCTACCATATATCGACAAACTTCTTTGAGTGGAATTTAGAAGTTGATGGTATAAGGAGTTACTAATGGATAACACCAGAAATAAATTAAGAAGTTGTTATCCATTAGTCACTCGTTGACTCATACATCGACAAGTCAACTGCGGCGTATACGGCTTGTCATATACATGTATACCATACTCTCTATAATATTTGTTTCAAGCTGAGGGGGTAATTTGCCTGATCTTCAACGTTAGATATAAATTAGCTGATATTACCAGTTGTGAGACTATTATTCATGAGACTACCATCAACTGGAATGAGTTTTCAAAGGTTCTATTTGCCTGGTCTCAAACTTTAGACTAGTACTCACGAAACTACCATCAACTGCGTTGGAGACGAGTTTTCCTAATGTATCTCTTCTCTTGGAGGTCCAGTTACAGCCCGGATATAGACACAGTCATTATCGTTAATTCTCTCCTACACATCAGTTAATAACACGAACATAGGAAGTCAGAACTGGACTAAAAGTAGATTCCACACAGCGCCAGTCGATATCTTGGTGACAAAAAGCCATCAGATGAGCAGTCGAAACTAGGTGCTAATACAGGGTTGTATTACTCTCTCAAAATAGAAAATGGATTGATGTTATTTTTAGCTAAAATCAGCAAGTGCCTTAAAAGGACATGAGCTTGTAATTTTTGGAATATTTTTCATTGAAGTTAAGCTGGAAAATCGTTTGTTTGCTTTCTTGGTGACAAAAATCCATCAGATGAGCAATCGAAACTAGGTGCTGATTCAGCATTATATTACTCTCTCAAACTAGAAAATGGGTTGATGTTATTTAAATCGAAAACCAGCAAAGTATACCTTGTACCTGGTAAATTTCGGATATTTGTCATTAAAGGGAAGCTGGGAAATCGTTTGTTTGCTTTCGCTTATTTTCGCAATAGGTTAATTTCCTTGACAACAGTGGGGTTTACTACTTGGAAGCATTCTGCCCGTCATTTGCTTTTAGCTTCCTTCAGGTTTCAGACCAGCTCACTGGTCATCAATCTCAATGATTTGTTTTTCAATAAGCAGCCACATTGTTTTAACAATAAAACTGCTGGAGAAAGGACATGGTTTAGGCAGTTCTATAGATAAGGATAGCAAGGAATTATTTTTGTTCCGTTGAACAGTAAAACAATGCGTTCATTCCGGATGGTTAGTATGTTTTAAAATTATATTCGTTGTTCAAAATTAAAATTCAGGTTAGTTTGTAGGGTCTTGGTATGAATCTTGTTTGTGGCGTAAAATACCAATTAAACGATATATTTTTGAGCGATGGGATAATCACACGCTTTCAACGACGAATAATATATTCTGTTTAGAATAGTATCTATTGGGTCGCGAATTACTACTAGACTACAAACACACATATCGTCTGTCTATTCCCCAATCGAAATTCTAGATGATGATCAAACACAGCATTGATATCAGCGCCTCGTTTTACACTGGCATTGAACGATTACCAATGTTGATTGATGCACGTTAAGGGAGTACGAATCCATTTGTGTAAAACACACATATAATTTGTTTGAGTGGCATTTAGAAGCGGTTTATATGATAACCCATTGTTTTTAACACACATAATTTGTCAAGAACTAATCACAATGGTCAACCCGATAACCTGAACATCAGAAAATGGTTATAGTAAATGCATTAAATAAACAAAGCAAAATTGTCAGTTTGTGATACTATGTTTAACATTGGGCGAAAGTAAATGGCTATCTGTGTGATATTGAGATATTATTCGCTTCGTATACACACTGGCAAACAGAAAAATACCAATAAAGTGACTTGAGCTGCCAAAGTTCTTACACAATTTTCGATCGTCATGAGAAGTTGAGCATTTTAGGTACCTTCAAACACTAAACAATTGAGATAAAAAAAATTCGGTAAAGCCACTTGGTCGGCCAACTGAAAATGTGTGCTTATGACGGACAAAATTCAAATAGCCGGAATGAGTACATTTTCGAGTTTTTGTTGCTCATAAAAACTACCTTAACATTCAAGATTAAAGGGGCATGAGCTGCCAAAATTTTGATATTTTTCCGTTAAAACAGAATTTTAAAATTAATGGCTATTTTTCCCAAACAGTACAAACAAAGAGCTTTTCGTTAATATCAGCCTCAGAATAACACGTTAAGTATTATTAAATTGTTTAGAAATATCACAGACACATAAACAAACTCATGTATCCCTGCTGAGTTAGGCATTCAAAAATCAGAAAGCGTGCCGATCTCCATATAGAGATCACCGCTAAACTGGGAATACAACAACGACGTCGGCTTCATCAAGTCAAGTCCAGTCATTCGACGAAAACAAGACCGAAGAATCAATAAGAAATACCGGGGAAATGACCAAGGACATTAAAAAGTAGTGTCGGTGAGCTCCCGAGGACAGACAAGGGACAGGTAGGCGAAACTGCTTTGGAAAGATCAGCCATATCGCCTGGTATTTACGTCGCAAAATGGCCCTCCTACTTTCAATTTCAAAACAAACAGCGATACCTTTGTTCACATTAATACAAAGTATAGACTTATTGAATCATTTTCGGTTCTGTGTGGCTGGTTTAGTTTTTCAATGAACTGCAATTTTTCTCTTTCTCTTGACAATCTGAATTCATGAAAATATCCTAATTTTGGCAGCTCATGCCACTTTAAATATGAAGAAAGCTCTTTTTACGTACCTTTTGACAAAAAATGCAGAACAATTAGCGCATTCTGTTTCAACGAAATAATCGCTGTATTTGGCATCTCGAACCACTTTAGTTCGATTAGTATTTAAATTTTGTACAACGTTGGAGACTAGACAGCAATATTCAATAATTTTCCCACTACCGCAAATGTATCGAATAACAACCCATCGCACCAAGCGGTCAGTAAACGTGGAATTATATATATTAAAAAATGAAAAACAAATTAAAGCAATTGGGATACACTTTAATGTTTATTTTATACAGCAACCAGATTTCCCATCTGTCGACTGGGATTGTATCAAACGATGTGAAGTAAGCAAGAATACAAAATGCAACGTTTGATTAGAATGTTAGATGCAGAACTGTTTGTGCCTACAGCATTGCAGGGCGACATGTTTCGAAACTTAGGTAACATGAGAGTTTTTTTATAACATTATATAGCTTAGGTTACCCGTGTAGGGCACATTGGTATTTGACCAGTTTTAAACGTTTTAAGTGACATGAGCTGAAATGTTGATATCTTTCCGTTAAAACAGGAGGCAGAAATTATCTATATTTTTCACTACTTAGGAGCTCTTAGTACTTCTAGTTTGACGTTGAAATACGAAGTGAAGATCCCAGGCAACTGTATGCCACTAAAATGGGCGTGGAAATAAATACCCATTGGCAGATTCTAAATACCTGGATACCTTGAATTTGAGCTGAAGTCCGAGACTTTTTAAGTTCCTCCGGAATGATTTGCAGTGTTTGAGAACAAAGACGAAAGGTTTTTATTTTTATACCGGAGAAATAACCTGGAAACACAGTCTACCGTTTTACTTTATCGGCAACTGTGGCGTCAATTTCAAATAATTGTGTAGAAATAGCATTTAGAATGTTGTCTTTCTGCACTGCAGCGTTCTCTACAGCCAGCGCGAAAAACAGCATTGGCCATTTAAAGTCATTCGTCATTTGAAATCGAATTTAACACAGCAAGAAAGCTATTTGATAAGCACCAAAATTCTAATGCATCCAGATGTTTTCCTGTGAACTGATGTAATTGTCACCTGATAGGAACAGCGAGGTCGAGGAATAACTCTACTGAGAATCAGTAATTGACCAAATCTCTGTCTAATACAATTACATTATACTACTCTGTTAAGGTCAGTCGAGTTCTCCTCCATTAAGGAAATTTTCAAGAGTCATTTGCAATCGTTGAACAACAGGCTTGTTGTAACTATTAGAGAAAAAGGAAGTTATGGTAATATCAATTTTATCTTATTGATATTTCCCATGGGTTACAAGATCAGTCGACCATTTGCAACATAGCCTATAGACAATTTCAGAGTGTTGCTTTTTGAGTTGAGAAGTAGTGGTTTGCGTACAGAGTAATCTCTATTGTTGTATTAGGGGCGACAAAGCGGTCCATGTTTTGGATATAAATGGGACTCCCTTATCAGAACTCGTTTATTTATTACAAAATGGAAAAGCTTATTTCTAAAAGCTCCATTACTGAGGTTATCTTTGGGCTTCAATGAACAGCTGTGGCATCGTTGTCTGTTGTTCCTCTTCACATCACCGAATGGACCAGAACTATGCACCAGCTTGTTTTCCGAAAGGGATTAAACAAGCAAAGCAACATACTCTGCTGATTTGATACTCTGATTAAAGGTGAAATCAAGAAAATAAACAAAAAATAGTTAGAGGTCGACCTATTTTAGTATGAAGTAGTTTGTATACTGCTACTATAATCTTGGCCATAACGATGGTGGCCGTGATATACTGAAACACAAGTGGTATTATATTTTTTCATGACATCTTCCCGGGTCCAATTTCGAACCTAAAGGTTAAATAGGTTGTAACGTTTGAATCCAAAAACGTTCCCTTTCCAAGCGTTTGTGCTTGGTATCTGCAACGGAAGTAAGGAAAGGGATTTTTTCAATGTCATGATTTCCAAATGGTTCTTGGCCAAATGGTCTAGAGTGTTGAAATGATGTGCCACCGGCACATCCTGTTTAAGTCTAATGCTAGATAAATGGTTGGCTGCTCTTTGTCGTAGAGAATCCAGAGTTTCTCCCACGAACGCATTGCTTGCGACAATTTTAGCACGTGATAACATACACGATATTAGAGGAGTCGCAATTAAGATTCTCTGCCATTTGATATTTGTTGCCAGATTGTTGGCCGAAAAATGTTCCACGATCTGGCACGTATACATCGAGTTTGCATCGCATCATTATCATTTCATTGATGTACCGGAGAGAAATGTTGGGCGGTAATGGTAAACTAGCAAAGGGGAAGCAAGTGTGTCGGGGGCTGCACGGGGAGAAGTGATTTGTCTTAATGTGTCAGATTTGATCCTCGTGAGTCACCTAATAGAATACCCCCTGGGGAGAAGAGCTTTAAAAAGAACAAAACAAGCCTGATTAAAAAAAATCTAAATAACTACAGTTTCTATAGAATCTAAAAACCTGAGACTTAATGACTACATTAAAAGTGGGGAGTATGGTCATGTTTCATCGATTGATCGATTTATTCCCCATATTCATATATACAATTAATATTCTCAAAATTATATGGCATGTTTGATCCTGACAATGTGAACCGGATCATAACAAATTATTCTGTTAGAAAACCATAAAATCTGTAACAATGCATCTTAAACTTTCCCTTATGCAGCCAATATTTGTTTCGGAGTCCACTGGCTTTCAACCTGACGTAACCGCCTTAGTAAAAGATTTAACCGACCAGTTGGAAATACGTCACTCGTATATATTCGGAAGTCTTCGGTCATGACCTACTTCCGCCCTGCACCTTTGACAGATCTCCTTTTTTACAAAAGTCACGGGCCGTTTGTTCGGCACCGCCAGAGGGAGCATGCGCAATTTGAAAATTAGGTCGACTATGGCCGCTCTCTTGTCACTTTGTGGAAGATAGCAAGCATCTTAGGGGGAATTGGTTACGTGCAAGCCGTGTGCCTGAAAATCTTGCATAAGGTCTGGTCTTTCAATAAAGGTATACATTTCCAGTAATTGGCGCGTAAATAATCGTGTGCAGTAATTTTCGAAAGTCTGTCGTTTAAATTAAGACTTATACCATAAAGATATTGAGAGAGTGGTTCGGGCTAAAGGGCGATTCACATTACCAGCCAAATATAATACAAGTCGTCCTTAGACCGAAAATCCGGGCTACCATGACGGTAAGACCTTGCATTCGACTAATGTCGGGCGTAAATGCTTTGAGATACAGCAACCAGTATTTTCCATCATGCATTGAAATGATCTCAAGCCGACGGCAACAATTCACCAATCTGTCGTTGCAGATCTACATGTGTCTAGTTTATTAGGAATCAATGGTCTGCTATCGGATACTTTGGCCATATGACATGATGGATTAAAACGCCCTTCATGGATATTAGCTATTGTATTATGATGCTTTAGACACGAATTAAGTGGTTTGAGGAGATAGATAGAAGAGGCTTACATGGCAAAGCATATGACAATAATTAATATATAATTAATTAATGTAAACCATTCTTTTGTATACTTCTTTTCATTTACCTGTCGAACAGTACTATAACACTTGTTAAAGCATAAAAATAAAACGCTTTTTTGTGACTTTTCGATATTTTAGTTATTTGAGGTCTTTTTATAGAAAAATATCGCGTTCATTTAAATTAAATTCATCTAACTTTTTTTGAATTTGCTCCACAGTTTGTTTTCGCAATTAAAACATGTTCTTCATCTGTGAACAGAGGACGACACAAGATTAAATGCATGTTCTGACAACTAGAATTCTATCAAACAACACAATGGTAATCAATTTATCGATCTCACAAATTCCAATCAGCATACTAAAGTATATTGTCCTTCTCAAGATTTGTTGTAATAATCGTCTAGCAACCAAGCAATCGCCCAGAAAATTGTAATGTTATTAGGACCCGCCTGGCGTATTGTGTGTTGAATGTATCGCGTCAATCGATTAAAATTGCTGTACAACATCAAAAGAGCACACGGCTAATAAATTTCTTATGAATTTTAGTTGACCTTTAGGTTAGAAGAAATATAAGAGTAGATCAATCACGGGTGAAAGGTAGCAAGCCAATTTTTGTCCATAATGTACATTAAAAGAGTTACTCGGGTAATTGCATGCTGCTTTTCTTGTCGTCTGACAGATATAAAAGCAAAATTGCTGAGAATGCATCACATGCGAGTGTGCAGCCGGGGCAGCTAAAATAGGTCAGTTGTCGACCACAAATATAATAATATTCAATGCAAATTAACATAAATTAAATTTGTTCAAAATGCAGCATGTTAAACTTTTTCAAAATCCAAGGTTCTATGATAGATTCTATGATGTGGAAAAATTAAGGTATTTGAGGGTAATAATAAAACCGTATGTCTAACAAACACAAAAGCCCACATTTTACAAACAAAACAAAAAAATCATCAGCCCCATCAACAAACTGATGTGAGGGCTACATTGTATATACCCCATGTGAACCATAATTCAATAAGCCCCATACCCATCTAAGGACAACAACAAAGAATGTATGTTGGCATCAGTTTTATTAATAAATTTTTAAAGTAATATAATAGCGTTGTTTTGTAGCAATGTCTGGCAATAGATGCGATGTGATACAAAATTGGACTGAAATTTCGCTAAACAGCTATAAATTGAATCATGCTGCTGGACTCCCAAATGATGTAACTGCATGGGCCCTGTGTTGCCTTGAGACCATTTCAGGGAGATATCTAGGTCCTCGAATATTTAATATGGAAAATACGAGGGATGATTCCATGTATCCCTATGTTCAACTAGCCCCTACCACTCCAACCAACCATTTACATCCATATTCTCCTCATAGCTGAAGAGGTGTAAGCATTGTCAATGTATTGCAAAGTGTTCCAGAAAATTCTACTGACTAAGGCTAAGCTCTTGTCTGTCTTTAACCTAATAAATATCATGGGTTTTAGTCTATTACCACTTATGATTGGGTATAAAGGTCTAAGTGATACACCTCTTTTTAACACAATTAGAAACTTGTCTCCATGGTTATTTAAGACAAGAAGACTTCCAGCGCCCGTGTGTTTTAGTGTTCATAAATATATTATTTACACCGTCTCTATTCTGCATAATCTAAGTTGTTTTATCCCTCGTCAGGTGTCAAGTTAATACATCTCCAGTCCATATTGCTTTAATACGTTCGTGAGTTTCTTTGACGTCCACCAATATGACTGAGTGATTATTGGGGATTATATTGTAAGACCCACTTAACTCACGACTAAAACATTCAGCCACAAATTGTGCGAACGCCAAACAGCTGTATGAATAATGTCAGCCTGGGTCACATTTCTAAATTAACGGCGCTATCTTAAAACGACACAGGCCTTCTAGCCTTGTCTCAAGTTTAGATTGCCCGAGCCAAAATGAAATATAGAAGTGAATTGAATTGAATTAGCTTCAGATTTCACCGTATCAATCTAAATTAAAACACTTTCTTTTTATATATGAATGCAACGGATTAAATGTGTATTCTAATAACTGAGTTCCATGTTTCTCTAGTTACTGGATCGGCCAATCATTCACCTAACAACACAATGATTATCAAGTAATCGATCTTACCAATTTCAATCAGTATATAATACTTGAAGTCTATGAATGGGGAAGTGTGAAAGGTCACATTACCCTATGTTCAGGGATCTGGCGCCTTCAGTTTGCTTATACTACAGTATGTGACGTTTATGCGCGGTAGGTTTTGAAATTGTCACAGAAGAAAAGCCACGGTTTCTGACTAAACGATGAGAGAGGGCGCTGTTTATGGTGACATCTGGCTCAAAAGTCGCCAATGCCCTGAATATGGTGTAATGGGACGTTTACGGCTTCCCCATTCATAGACTTCGGATAATACAGACAGCAAGAAAAAGTATATTGTTCTTGTGATTTATTGTGGTAGGGTACACAAACATTACAATTTATTGGAATTTACCAACCAATCAGACGGCCAAATCGGATTGCTAATATAATTCTACAGGCATTGTGTCTTCCATTTCTTCATGTGCAGTTTTAATCGATTATAAACGGCGATGCTATGTCCACATCAACATAAAAGAAAATCTTAGCTAGACCACACTGTGACGTTAACAACAAGAGCAAAACATTGATTTCAGGATGACGGACAAACTAACTTTGAAGAAGCGTTGTCTTTGATTTCCCTGTAAATTACATAATTTAATTCAGGGAAAGTTGCTCTTTTAGCTCTAAACAATTGCATGTATTTTATTGTTTACTAGATCACATGTAGTTTATAGGTGATAAATCACAGACAGAAACGATTTAATGTTTAACATCGTACAATGATTAATGTTCATTTGTAAAATCGTTTTGTTGTGTGATTATTTGTTTATTTTCCCAATTTCCTTTTGTTAGTTGATTTTCGTTTCGGTTCTGTAATATATTTTAAACAACTCGGCATTCGTCTGTTTGATTGGCTGGACAGGTGCAGTTGAACAAAACTAACTGATGTTCGGATACTTCACCCACGAGAGGGGACATAAACGGTATGTTGATTTGGTTTCAGAGTAGGACTGTGAATTGACCCACTTAAAACCACAAGGTTGATGTCAAACGAATTGGGTTTTAGTTTCTGTTTGGGATTTTGTTGTCAGTGTAATTGGCCAGGGTTGAGATTAAGTATCACAAGTTCAGGAAAACGATTATCATATTATTGCCACAGTCACTCGGCTGCCTAATCTAAGTTGTTTTATCCCTCGCCAGGTGTCAAGTTAATACATCTCCAGTCCATATTGATTTAATACGTTCGTGAGTTTCGTTGACGTTCACCAATATGACCGAGTCATTATTGGCGAATATATTGTAAGACCCACTTAACTTCTGACTAAAATATCAGCGACAAATTGTCAGAACGTCAACTGGTTGTAAGGACGATGTCCGATAGAATCAGATTTATTAATTTACTGGGGTATCTTAATATGTGAATTTACCATTTAGCAGGTACAGAGTCCGGATGGGGTGGAATCCTAGGGTACCTGAACGGAAACCAGTAAGATACGGTACGATGTAAAAAATAGAACGGTTATTTTAATAAGTTTGCGGGATTTTTTATCCTAATAATAGAGGACTTCTAAACAATTGCAGATGTATTATCTGTAAATAATTTTGCACGTGTGATTTAACAATAATTATACACATGGGTTTTTTTCTCAGTTTATTTCAAAGCTTTGACCTGAACAGTAATTTCCCGTTTTTGAGTTTCCCTTTTATCGACTTCCAACCAGGAAGGCCATAAAAGGCTTATTGTAATTCCATCAACTTCAATGACCTTAAAACATTTCTCCTTTGATGTGTGTCAAAGATCTGACTGAAGTTTATTTGAAATCATGATTACATCTAATATCCATTACCGTATTTGGCTTTTAAGGTGTCGCCAGAAAAGTTAATATCAGATATTAGTTGTCACAGTGATATGGATAAAATGCGTAACGAATGATATATCTCGTGAGTTAAAGAGGATGGTGATTTCGTGCTTAAAAGATAAAGATGCTGTTTCCAGCTTTCAAAAAACAATACCTTTTTGTTAGTTTTCGATATAAAGATTTGGATTGCAAAACAAAAGTTATCCGCATGCTTTGTTATTTTATTTGATATCAAGTTTCTTTAATAACCTTGTCAATATCAGAGTTTTCAAGAGATGTACATCAAGTAAAACACGTTTAAATTGTTATAGAAAATTTGATACATTGATCACTGAGAAAAACTGTCTTCAAAACCAGTAATTTCAAAAAGCACTAGTTAATAACAGACGGGCGTGTTTCTAGATTCTATTCCACACATCAGTATAAACTTGTTTCATTTTAAAAATTATTTTAATGTGTTGATCGATGCAGTTCTGTACATGTAGGTACAGCAGAATTTAACAAATAAGAAATCGCTACCTGCTGCCAAAATTCACACTTTTTTTCATAATTTCTGATCGTCACGACAGCTAGAGGATTTGAAGGCCATCGAAAAACTAAACGATTGACGTTGGAACGAGGAAAATCCATACAGTATGTGGCCTATACGAACCGAATGAGTGTTCGAAAAGTAAACAAAATGTATATAACCGGAACGACCATTCGTTCGTTCTAAGCGAAAGTTAGTTCAAAACAATACTTTATCGTTCATTCTCGAGACAAGAAGCACTAAAAAGCTTCTGAATTATACGTCTCGGGAAAATTAGCCAATAATTTCCACATTCTGTTTAATGTGAAAATATCACCATTTTGGCAGCTCATGCCACTTTAATATCAACAAATATATTTAGCTAGCAGAATTTTGGTCTAAAATAATCTTCTCAAATAGAGAAAGACAGGCTGGAGAGCCAATCATCCTACCTTTGAAAAGGGTAAAAGGAGGAATTTGCTATTAATGTAAACATTAATAGAATTACCAACGCTCAACTTATTATCGAATTGCAAATATTATATTCGTCGTTGGGAAAAGATCTTTGGATCAAATGTATCGAGCCATAAGAAAGATGTTACGGTTTGCATTGTTTATAGGTAAAACAGATAAACCACTTGTGCCTGGAATATCCACCTTTATATTTTTACAGCATTGAAAAAACAATGGTAAAATACATATATTGATTTGATAGTCTTATTTGAAAAAGGACATAGTCGCTTGGGAGGTTTTAGCCCACGAGGTTTAGAATCATCATTTGACAAGGACAACTAGGCCGTGAAATAACTCTTCAGATAATCAGCAATTAGCCAAATCTCTGAGGTAATTGAACTCTGAACCCTCAATGGAAAAGAGCAGGGTTAAGTGAAGAAAATTCATATTCGGGTGTGTGTGTGTAGGGAATGTAATAGGGATTGGGGATACATCCTTGAATTCTTGGATACTCTCTAAAGTAGCATGAGCTGCCAAAAATCTGATTATTTCATAATTTTTGATTGTCAAGAGAAGCTGTGCATTTGCAATACCGTAAAAAACAACAACAAAGGATTGGAAGTGAAATAACATATTACAACAGTCACTAACACCAAGACGCCGTTTGGGAACGCGCATACATTCGCAGTCAGACATAGTGTCAGAATTTTAATGTGCAACTGATACCTATAATCAAAATATTGGTAATTTAGATTTTATGGACAGGGAATATTTTCACTTGATTTATTCGCTTATGTAACGATTGGTCATCATTCAGCAGATCGAATGTTCTGTCACTTGATAAACGGAATCCGTTTACACGGTTCCACAGTATTTGACGAATTTTCAACTTTTATGTTTAATCTGAATCTCTTATTGTCGATCGATTAGGACACAAAATCGTGAATTTTCCAAACCTCTGTCTAATATGAATATATACCTTATTGCCTTCTATCTGATATGGTTGCCAAAAATATATATAAGGAAAGTTTGAGAAAAATGACGAATTCTTGTTCGCGTCGGGTGTATAGACCCCACACACCACCCTAATTCAACTGATTTGCTCTGACTTTAAACCATTTAATGGTTTACCGTTTAAAGATTTGACAATGGTTCTTGTCCCAATGTCCAACATAAACGATAGTTCCCTTTATTGAGCATTTCCTCATAATAGGCAGCCATTCAACTTCCAAATATCCAATCACGTTTCGTCGCCATGATGCGTGGCTAGGAAGTTGATTGATAGATTCAAAGGTGATATAAATAGACAATGATTACTTTCCAAAATAGTCGCTTATCCATCTTAAGTGTCTTGGGACGACACTCGAGCTCATTGGCATATTGTCTTTACAACGAGGCCAGTTGAGAATTAAGCCATTCAAGGGTTAGAGAATATTTGGACATTTTTGGTAAGCTTTCATCAACGATATCCCTTTCTCAGTTCCCCATTGAGAATAAAAATTAAACCGGATGTCCCATCATTAGAAATAAAAAACCTTTGGGTGGTTTTGTCACTGTTGAACGCTGACGTTGTACCGTAAAGGTCCGTTCACACGGTGCGATTTGTCGTACCGACTTGTAGCATGCGATTAAAATGGATGCTTTTAAATGGTTTGTCAGCCAATCAAATACATCCATTTTTATCGCATGCTACGGTACGACAAATCGCACCGTGTGAGCAACGGCTTATGGAACTTGTTTGCATTTTGTTGCCATATTGGATCATACTCGGTTAAACGATAGATTGGTACACATTGGATTTGTTGCCTTGAGGAAATAAAAATGATGGCAGAAACATACATAGAAAAAACGATCAACGTTTTACCCACCGACTTCGAAAACTCGAGTTGCAGACATATCGCGTTGATGCCAACAAAATCCAATTATTCCATCAGAAAAAAGTTACCATTTTTCAAGTCAGGGATATGAATTGCAATTTACAGCGAGCTTGTGAATTAAAAAAGACTTCCTTTTGAGAATTCCATTCGGAAACGAAAATAAGCTCTAAAAAGGACCCTGGACACACATCAGTTAAGGTATTTGTGCGATATAAGCGATGTGAAAGCGGAGAAATTATGTAAAGGCCCACTTGCCGCCGTAGCCCGTTAGATATTTGTTAAGAAAACCAATTTACATGAGCTTACTACGACTAAAACCACTAAAATTAAAAAAAGGACACCTATACATGTCGTTAGGTTTAGAACGTAGAAATAGGTGTGAAAAAGAAAAGAAGAATCGAATCCTGATTACAATAACAACGATCAATGTCGGTTAACTCAGTGGTTGAATTATCCTCATCAGGCCTTTTTATCTGTGGTTTATACTCCAAAAATTATCGGCAGGCTTTTCGAGTCACTCTTACCCGATCGCCAGTCTGCATTTCTCAGATAAAGTACGTAAAATTATACTGTGCTGTTAGATCAAGCACACGACTCAAACATTAGGGCGCTTGTGTGCATGATCAGGTTCGGGGTTTGTTTACGTTAAGGGTACTTGATAAATCTAATTTTCAATTTCAAATTAAAAATACTAAATGATGCCTCAACTTTCTATTTTTGTTAAGAATAGAAAGTTCCTAACTTCTTCTGTCTGGGAAAAAATACAGAACACCCCCAGTTGTTTATGTCAACAGTATTCTGGATTTTCGTGGCAAGTGTGCCTTTAAATTAAAATGCATATTGATGATATTTTCGCAATTGTAAATCTAATATCAGACTATTATGTGAATAACAAGCTGAAATCAGCATCAGCGAGATTACGGTAAAATTCCGGACCAGGGTGAAAAGCGAACTCGCGGCTTAGGGTTTAGTCGTGAGTTTGCTTCTCACCCTGCCAGGACTATTTTACGGGTCATCAGTGTCGGTTATTTACTAATTCATATGAATAACATACTTGTAGGTTTGCCAAAAAATTTACATTAGTAAAAAAAATGATAGCATCTGGGCGAGTCCATCCTGTGTAATCTTGCATCGAAAGGTACCTTAAAAAGATCAGAACAGTTGAAAAAAATACAATTGAACTTACCATCCTCTGGATAAGGCTGAGATAAAACGGTTTCCGAACATCGTATATAAGCTTTGTATTTCGCCGAGTTCAGTAAGTCCTCTCTGTTACTCTGTACATTAAATGACTGGTCCATGTCAGTGGTATTCAATTCGGCCATGACAAACTCTGTATCATTTAACATTTCCATTTTCACGACTTTATAATCTAAATTTCCTTGGTGCGCAATATCCAGACTAAAGCACAATTTCCAAAATCTTAAAGTAGAAATTTAAATTCAAAAGAAAGCATTGGTTCTGTAATCTACAGCCGGTGTTGTACCAAGGAAATATTTGAATTCCTGTAGCACCAAAGGTAAACTTGAAGAGGGTTTTATCAATGTATTTCCATTACCTACAATTCCAACGCTCCGCCTATTCGAAAGGCAAAAAACAGAACGAAACTTTGTTGTCTTCTACAGCCGGCGCTACATCAGGAAGACATTTGAATCGCCTTTGAGATGACCGTTAGAAATAGCTTATGCGATATTCCGACGGGTCGTTTTTTTTGACTTAATGCATCTAAATGATTTGAAGCCGCCGATGAAAGAGTCACCGTTCTGTCTGTGCAGGTCTGTGTCTGTCCCTTTTATTATGAATCGATAAAGTAGTCTTCTGGCTATGAAACTGGCCGGACCGCCTGACGGCTTACTCGTTTGACAATAGTTGATGATAAAGACGCTAGTACCAGATTACACAGAAGCGTGACAAAAAGCAATGAAGGGACCGAAATGAAGGCATATATACAAACGAAAACAAATTAATAAGTAAGTAGACGTTAATAACCATCATTCTCAAACAATTCTTTTTAACTATTGAGCAATTAAGAATAGCTTTCGTCAGAAATAAACATGTTGATGAAATACTACCCAGCATTGAAAATGTTCAAACAAGTTAAATGGACAAACTCCATGTACATGTACATGTACGTTGTCAATCTATTTACTTTGATTGTGTAAATTATATATTCAGAATAAAACCATTTAGGCAATAACATGCGCCAATTACATGGTATCAGCATTGTGTAAAGTTTCAGCAAAGGCAATTATATTGCACGGATGCCAATGGTTTACGGATTAACCTTTGCTTTTAGTAACTGCTATGAACTTGACGTGATGGTAAACTTTGTTGGACTATTACCCAATTGGAAAGACATACCAACATCAAAGAGAGTAGATTGACAAGAGTGGTCACTTCGTCCGCGCCATGTTAATTTGAACTTACACGATTCGATTATTAGGAACCTCCTTTCTGTAGGGGGCCCCCTATAGTCGAATCGTGTACAGTCGGAACACCCTTCCGCTAGGGGGCCAGAAGAACATGCCGGCAATGCTGATTGGGCGAAATGACCACTCTTGTCAATCTACTCTCTTTGCCAACATCCTGCTAACGACTGTCGGCTATTTTTAGCTTTGAATTCTGATGAATATAACATGTGCTCTAACTTCTTTAGATCAACGTTTTCCAGTATTAGTTTTGAATTAGCCCGACACAACAAAAATCGATCCCCCAATGATATATTGATATTGTCATCTCCCCTTGCAAATTGCAATTAGAATCCCTCGGTCTTTGTGTCTGCCGTAGTTTAAATCGATTAACATATGTGAACAATAATAAGACATAAGAACAAGCAAGCCTTTATTCAAGGCTTTGCAGTTTTGGACAAAAGATTTAACTGTCTACCATGGTCTGAGAAATTGAATATTAAGATTAATGAATTGTTATTGTCCAATAATATGAGGGTACACAGGACGTAAACACAAAACCTTTGACTGGCTGATTATTTTGGGTGCGCTTGGAAGTATGCATGTTCCTTAATACATTACAACTTGGTCAGATCGATTTGTTCTTGGTTACATTTTCAGAAGGATTTTTTACGACCAGAGCATCCCGTTTAAAAAAAAAACGTACACGGAGTCTTGAAACAACCATTTGTTTCTTCTAAAGGAACTTTTTTGAGTACTATACTGAAATTGTCAATATTTCTTTAATTTACTGAATTAGTAAATAACCGACACTAACTGACCCGGAAAAAATGTCGGGCCAGGGTGAGAATCGAACTCACGACTTAGGGTTACCGATAGAAGTGGCGATCATACATATAGCATAATACTTTTATGTGGGTTGAGGAACAAAATAATTTATTGCACAGTTCCTTGATAACTGGATCGTTGCTGATAGGTTCGCTATACTCGTTCATTCCTTGGTGGCAACTTGACTATGTTTGTTAATAAACTTTTTGTGGTAAGATTATTTTTATGGTAATCTTAACGATTCAGGGTAAATGGATTTACGTTACGGTGATTGTAATTGTTGTTTCTATCTAAATTATTTTGATCTCTCAGTTGTCAGTGTAATTGGTCTTGTAAGATATAAAGTGTCTTAACAAGCCCGAGAACATGATTACAATATTACTTAAACTGTAATTCTACTCTGTGTTGTACTATCCCTGGACAGGTGTTGAGTCTCCAGTCAATATCGACTTTCTGTCTTTGTCGGTGATGGTCACATTATGACAATATGGTTGTGTGTTTTGACATTTAATAATATGGTTGTGTGTTTTGACATATAATAATATGGTTGTGTGTTTTGGCATATACCAATATGATTGTGTGTTTTGGCATATACCGATATGATTGTGTGCTCTGACATATAATAATATGATTGTGTGCTGTGACATATAACAATATGATTGTGTGCTCTGACATATAACAATATGGTCGTGTGTTTTGGTATATACCAATATGATTGTGTGTTTTGACATATCACAATGAGATTGTGTGTTTTGACATATAACAATGAGATTGTGTGTTTTGACATATAATAATATGATTGTGTGTTTTGACAAATAACAATATGTTTGTGTGTTTTGGCATATAACAACATGGTTGTGTGTTTTGACATGTAACAGCATGATTATGTGTTTTGACATGTAACAGCATGATTATGTGTTTTGACATATAGCAACATGATTGTGTATTTTGACATATACCAATATGATTGTGTTTTGGCATATAACAATATGATTGTGTGTTTCGAGATATAACAATGAGATTGTGTGTTTTACATATAACAATGCGATTGTGTGTTTTGGCATATAATAATATGATTGTATTTTTTGACATATAACGGCATGATTGTGTGTTTTGACATATAACAATATGGTTGTGTGTTTTGACATATAACAATATGATTGTGTGTTTTGACATATACCAATATGATTGTGTGTTTTTGGTATATACCAATATGATTGTGTTTTTTGATGAATAACAATATGATTTAACTTTTGAAAGACATTTAGAAGTAGGGAATAAGTAACATAAAGACATAGTTTTCAATATGATTGTGTGTTTTGACATATAACAATATGATTGTGTGTTTTGACATATAACAATATGATTGTGTGTTTTGGTATATACCAATATGATTGTGTGTTTTGGTATATACCAATATGATTGTGTGTTTTGATGAATAACAATATGATTTAACTTTTGAAAGACATTTAGAAGTAGGGAATAAGTAACATAAAGACATAGTTTTCTGGGAATAGCCATCTCAAATGCATGGACTCTATAACAACAGACCCCCCCCCCCCCCCACACGCACACTCAGTGAGATAGTAATTTGCCCATCCACCCCACCCAGCCAGCACCCTGTACAAGCCAATTCAAGCCACAGCCTGAACATTACCCATAGAAATCTTTATGTTACTATTTGTATACAAGTTGATCTAAGTTCATAGATTATAATACGCCTGATGAAGCTAGGGGCAATTCTAGCGAAACGTTGTGAGAAATAAACCTAAGAAGTAGTTATCCAGAAAACTATGTCTTTATGCAACACTATGATTGTGTGTTTTGACATATAACAACATGGTTTTGTGTTTTGACATATAACAACACGATTTTGTGTTTTGACATAACAAAATGATTGTGTGTTTTGCCATTTAACAATATGATTGTGTGTTTTGACAAATAATAATATGATTGTGGGTTTTGACATATAACAATATGATTGTGTGTTTTAACATATAACAATATGGTTGTGTGTTTTGACATTTAACAATATGATTGTGTGTTTTGACATATAACAAAATGATTGTGTGTTTTGGCAAATAACAACATGATTTGTGTTTTGACATATAACAACATGATTGTGTGTTTTGACATGTAACAAAATGATTGTGTGTTTTGATGTATAACAATATGATTGTGTGTTTTGACATATACCGATATGATTGTGTGTTTTGGCATATACCGATACGATTGTGTGTTTTTGGTATTTAACAAAATGATTGTGTGTTTTGACATTTAACAATATGATTGTGTGTTTTGACATAGAACAAAATGATTGTGTGTTTTGACGTTTAACAAAATGATTGTGTTTAACACATATACCAATATGAGCGTGTGTTTTGACATATAACAACATGATTTTGTGTTTTGACATATAACAAAATAATTATGTGTTTTGACATATAACAAAATGATTGTGTGTTTACACATATACCAATATGATTGTGTGTTCAATTCTGTCATCAAAAAGATACCATAGAAAACGCAGAGGACATCAAACGGGGTTTTCGAACACTATCATTTTTTATCGTTATTTTTCAAGTTATCGTGCTATCTGAACTTAATATTAACTTTAATTCTGGCAGGGACTGACGAAGGATATTCAAAAGGCTGTACCTCTCTATTTTTCCTTTAAAGGGGCATGAGCTGCCAAAATTCACGCTTTTTTTCATAATTTCTGATCATCACGACAGTAAAAGGCTTTAAAGGCCATCGAAAAACTAAATGATTGGCCTTGGAATGAGGAAAAACCATAAAGTATGTGGCCGGTACCAGCCGAAAACATGTTCGAAAAGTAACAAAATTTAAATAACCGGGACGACCATTAATTCATTTTAAGTCAAAGTTTGTTCAAAACAATAATTTATCGTACACTTTCGAGACTAAAAGCACTAAAAAGCTTCTGAATTATGCGTCTTGAGAAAAATAGCCAATAATTTCAACATTCTGTTTTAACATCAAAATATCAACATTTTGGCAGCTCATGCCACTTTAACAAGTGTTTCGTTTAATAATGTATTAAAAGTACATTACAACCCATCAAATTACAGACAATAGTTGAATCGTTTAAGCCTAGTACCTCTTTGGATATGAGGTAAGCGAATCGGTTTTGAGAAAAATATAAATAAAATAGGAGCTGCAAAAAAATAAAACGTTACTTTAATGTAGACGAAATCTGACAGGAAATCAAAGTTCTGGTAGTAGTGTACAACGAATTAATCATAATTGAAGATTCAATTTCAAATTTTCTGGCGATTTTGGTAATCTGATGGACAGTCATAAAAATCCAATAAAATAAAAGAAAAGTCCATTCGTGGATCAAATCAAAGCCAATGTACATTTGTAATTTGTTAATATAGAGTTAAGAGGTCAGATAAACGCCTTTATACTAATGTCAACCAGACGATTTACTGTGAATTCCCCCTTATGTAATCGTTGCCTTATAAAGACGGTGATGTCGAGGAATAACTCTACTGGGAATCGGTAATTTATAAAGTCTTTGTATAATACGATTACGTTATTCTTCTCTGTCAAGGTCACCCCAATTTGGAGACATTAAGAATCTATTGCTGGGATTTATGGAATATTAAATACAGAGAATAGTTCTTTTATTTATTGGTTCTTGCTACTGACGTGTGTCAAACCACGGAATAGTTTTCAGAAAATCGACTGAATTTCAAGTCTAAAATCCAAGTCCCCCAATCCCTTTCTTGTCTAGATTGTATTATTTTAAATTGATTGATGATTTCGTAATTGTACAAACAGCTCTAAGCAAAATAAAAGATGTGTTTCAAAAAGCAACCACTAGAACAGTGTGAAAAATATATAGTTGAATTACAATGTACTTGAACATTTGAAACCATGCCCCTGAAGGAAGAATAGCGTTTGATTTCAAATAGGTAATAAAGACAACTATATAATTCTAGAAAAAGGATTTATTTTGCATTTCAATATTTGCAAGTAATCTTCGACGAAAGGGTTTTGCTTTTTGGTCAATAACAAACGAAGGTTCCATTGCCATCTGATAGCCAATTGGTAGTGATAAAAGAATACGCTTAATGGCAACAATACAATTAGGTCCAATTCATGAATATTTCATAAAACATATTTATTCTGGTTAATTTTGCTTGACGTCCGTCAGTGATTTTCGACTCAAAAACATCCATATGGGGAACAAAGATTAAGTGTGTTATAGAATTATCTTGTCGAATGTATTGAATGGGATTGTAAAGCTGGATGCATTTGAAGCGAGCGTAAAAAGTATGATTCAAATTAACTATTTGTTTGTTTTACAAGAACATCCGTCTATAGGGAAAACACCATGATTCCTCTAAAGCCGCCATGCTTTTGGATAGGTTAACTTGGATATACATGGCTGGTCAAACAGCTAAATATTAATGACATCCAGATGCTATTCTGAGAATTTGGTCTGATGTAATTGTCGCTCGGTAAGGGCAACGAGTTCGTGGAATAAATCTTCTGGGAAATCGTCAATTGACCACAACTCTGGAAAAACTCATCGGGGAACCAGCCATTGGTCAAAGCTCTCACTTATACAATTATCTTACTGCCTCCATTTTAAGGTTAGTCGAGTTCCCGGGCGCTATTTGTTAATACTAATGCCAGAGTCACAATGTGATTTCATAAATATTGCAAAAGATGTCTTTTGTGTGATTCTTTTCCAAACAAGACGAAAATCGACCCCTGATGCATATTGCAGCAACCAATCGCTGTACCAATGTAACTTTAAACGATTTTATTACCTTGATAATGTTGAACTCTATTTGACTTGTTGAACGGTTTGTATTCAAAGACGTAGAAACAATTGAATTCATTTTAAACCGACATGGGCTGCCAAAGTGTTGGTAGTTTTTAAACAAGGACCGTGTCTGCTTACTTTTCCCAAAAATGCAAATAACAAGCCCTATAGTAATACTAAATTAGTAATTAACCGACACTGATTGGCCCGGTGAAAAGGGTCAGGGTGAGAATCGAACTCACGACTTAGGGTTAGCGTCGCACCGCTCTACCAACTTGCAGCTATCCAGCCCTGCTAATTTTTCCCGGGTCAATCTGTGTCGGTTAATTCACTAATTCAGTAATTTCCTTAATAATTATTGCACCTTGCTTAAAGTAATACCGCTCTAAATTTATCTTTCGATTTTGTTAAGAGGTAATTTATGTAAATTTGGTTTGACTATCGTCAGGTCAAAAAGACGAATTTTTACTATATTTACTGCATTAACAATAAAATTTTAATAATTTGATGAACTTAAATTCGACTCATGTTCTGCTTTTCATCCTTTGACCCGTCAGAATATCAGCCACAAGGGAGAAGCTATCAAGCCAATGGGTCATCTAAGATCATGGTCATGCGCATTTTGTGTACAGTTCAAAAAGAGAAACACAACCAGATAAATACATACCGTGATGCTTCCGTGTGCATTTTGTCTCGCGTAACTGCCGCCTAATAAGGACATTGAAATCGTGGAGTAAATCTTGGTGTAATACAATTACCCTGTTAAGGTCAGTGTCCCTGCCGGACAATACTGAATAATTCAGACTGATTTACTGATGGATGCTTTCCGCCCCAAGCAGAATTATTTCACTTATATGACGGCATTGCCAGATTTAGCGTGAGAGGAAACCGGGCTCTTTTTATGTTTTATGAAATAGGCCTATGCATGGATTGACGTTTATCATATTGTTTTACTTATATGGCGGCGCCAGGTTTAGTGGGAGAGATCCGATCCTGTGCCCCATCGATGGAAGGCATGTGGCGGACTGACGGACTCTCAGCCTAACGGACTGAGCCAGCAAGGCGAATTATTCAGAATAATCGATTAACACCAGATGTGTGTTGTAACGAGAAGCCAGCTATTACGTACACTTGTAGTAGTTCTGGCAATTCAATCGCTGTACATGACCTATCGCCCAGCTGTAGCACGACAAAAACCACTATACGAGACAGACGAGTCAAGACATAACGAATGATAAATAGGTTGGTTTAACCTCAACCGTTGTTTTAATGCCATCAAATTAATACTAGTATTTCCGACGTATTCTATGTGGAACGCGGCTTACGGTAAAAGTGATCGAGACGGCACTTTAGCTCATTGAAAGATATTCTATAAATTTTAATACGGATTACTTGTTATTTAGGCTCCAAGATGTATTTATGATTTACATTGAAGACATTTAATAGGAAATGTGTTTCTAGTCACAACGCCTTGGTTGAGTTTGGAAATAAAGTCGTTCACGATACTGCAAAAGTTCCATCATTCGTTTGTTCAAAATTTTGACGTTACGGAAATCATTCATCACCAAATGGGCAGAACAATCAAAACTTTCAATCGTTTTCTGTAGCCATGATTGATAGACAATCGAGTTGAATAACATAATCAAAGGGGATATAAATACCTGATGATTACTTTCCAAAATAGTTGCCTATCAGTCATGGGCATCTGAAGACGACAGCCTGGCTGGGCTAACAAGACCGATGCGACTTCAGTGGAAACAATTTAAAAGAGAAAGATTTTTTTTACACGCAAGTCATTGTTGGAAAACTGTTATCATTGATTTTATTTCTTCTTTAGTTTGATAGATCGCTCCCACATTGCCCTTACATTCCCAAACAAGGCCCATTCTCACTGTGCGAATTGTCGTTCCGACTTCAAATGGATACATCGACCCATTAAAAGCATTCATTTTAATCGCATCCCACGAGTCGGTACGACAAATCGCTCAGTGAGAACGGGCCTTTAGGGGATAAAGATCCTGTCTCTTTCTTTCAAGAAACCTTTGGGGTCTCAATGGCTGGGTCGGTAGATTGATAGTGTATCAGTCCGACACAAGCCTTCAGTCGATGGGTCTCTGGTTCAAATCCCACCTGGGGCCTGTCTTACAAAGCTGGCGTAAATTTACACATAGGCCTACAACATGGACCAGTTGCGTCCAAGGAGTAAGTTCCTATAGTTTGAACACTGATTTACGTCCGACGTAACTTACGCCAGCTTTGTAAGACAGGGCCCAGATCGGCCAATGTGAGACAGTTGACAGGTACTCGCCGAAGGTCGGCGGTTTGCTCTGGACAAAGAACCCGGTAGAATCGCCGTATAAGTGAAATAGTCTTAAGTGCGACGAAACACTCAATCAAAAAATAATATGCGGATGGAAAGACAGCAATCGATAAATAAATCGACTGATCGATCAAGCTGCTTCAACGAACTCAAACGATTGGAAACATCACGCAGTATCAACCTCACACCTCTGCATGGCTGTTAAGATGATTATAAAAAGTGTGTTACGGATGTAGGTGCATCTTTTTAATTACAAGCGCATGAGCTGCCAAAATTCAGACTTTTTTTCATAAATTCAGATTGTTAAGAGAACTTCGGAGCTTTAAGTATCTTAATAAAATAAAGGATTGACGTTGAAAATATTAGTAAAATTCCGATACCCGGAATGTCTGAGTTCCATTTCAGGGTTTTCTTACACATAAAACTACCTTAACGTACTTTCCCAAGATTGATACCAGTGATAAGCTCTTATTCTGTACTTTAAAAATGGCGAACAAACAGCTAATTCTGTTTCAACGAAATTTTCGCTAAAGTTTGCAGCTCGTGCCTCTTTTATAATGAACGAAACCAACATTATGAAGTCAATTAGTACTTATTTGGAGTGTTACTTCAATCGCGTATCCCCGATTTATCATATCGTGTGACAAAGAGAGAAAATGACACAAATACTGTGTGGTATTCAACATTAAGTCACTCGATCGCCGTATGTGGAAGAAACCAAAAATCAAAACGGTACCGAAATCAAAATTACAGCCTGGGCACGGACTTGTACCTAAAAAAAAGCTCTGATTGGTAACCAGTGTAACCATGCATATGAGAAAACTAGAGTCATGACACATCCTCTATGTATCTAGCCATAAACGTAACGTTTGAATTCATTGGAGTTATACCACGGACACGAACGCAGACGAACGTGACACCATTATACGGTGGAGGCGCATAAAAAAGACCATTGAAAATAATTAACAAAGGTTACATTTTCATGGTTATTCTTAACCGGTTTGCATCAAGCGAACAATCACCGAATAAATCAAGCAAAATGTTAAATAGCGATGCGATAAATATGAACTTATGAATATTTTATAAGAATATCCACTCAAGCATGAACTGCTTGACGCGCTCCAACGATTTCATCTCAGGAAATGTCTATTGAGACTCAACCATCGGATTCTCCATCGCTTTGTTCAATGTATGAAAAAAAAAATGAAAGCGAAAAATTGCTTTTAATATCGACATAAATTTGAAAAATGATATTAACAGATTTTCAAATAATATTTCATTTTTCATTAGATTAGCAACAAATCTTTAAACATTCAGGTACACTGTATACTGTTACGTGAACGAAGCGAATGCTTTTCCAATATGTAAAGACAGTTTGATGCACGTTCATTTATTCTAGGTCTATTTTGTAATACGTTCTCTTAAAAAGTTCTCTGCCAAAGTTAGGATTTTATTTTCATAAATTCTGATTGTCAAAAGAAATTCAAAGGATTGACGTTGAAATAAAAAAAATTGGCAAATATGTGCTAATAACGGATAAAATTACAAAAACCGGGATGTATGAGTTCATTTTTGGGACTTTTGCTGCTTATAAAACCACCTTAACGCACGTCCTCAGGATTGGTATCAACTGGAAGTTCTTATTTTTTTCAATTACAAATCTATTATTTACAATTGTTTTTCTCTCCAGAAATAAATAGGTAAGTAAATTGTAACACAATACATTAATCTGCAATATTACTAATAAGTTTAGTTAATTAGTGTCTTTTAGAAAGTGGGTATAACATTATTCTCGTTATTTTGGGATTAAAAGAGGCCGGTTGGCTGAATGGATAAGACAGCCGGCATTTAGTGCTGGCGATAGATGCCATACTCTGGGACCTGGGTTCGATTCCCGTTTCGTACGTCACCTAAAAATCGGTAGAGGAATTTCTACCATATTTTCAAGAAAGTGTAATCCCAAAATAACGAGAATACTATTACTAATAAGGACGAAACAATATATTTTGGAGTTCTCGTTGTGTTCAGTAATACATTTGAAACATAACGGTATATACTCAATGTGAATTCAATGACACTTAAGTCGATAACATGCATCGTCTTTACTGGTATTAGACTTCCTATTAGCAGAATTTGCATAAATTTTAGATTTACCTCGTATTTAATCAAACTTTGTAAAATAATCGCCAGGTAAAAGCGAATGCTTATTTTAGGTTTAATACAAAAGTTTAAACCGGATTTCTCCACAATACAACTTAAAACACCTTCATACAATAATGGCGTATTACTGCTTGGCCTCAGAAACCTCGATTAACCCATTTCGGTAGATTTTACTTATCGTAAGGAAGTTCCCATACTAAAGCGCATACGTTAGTTTCTACCTGGGTACCAAGAACATGACACGAGCTGTATAGAAAACTACAAACACAACGTTTTTATAGATGGCAAGAGTTTTTGGAAGTTTGGCAAACATACACATGTTAAACCTTGTAAATGAAATATCATCGACCTTCACTCAATGGACCATACTTACTGTATTAGAGAAAAGTTCGTATTATATAAAAATCAATATTTTCGGATTAAACTTCACAATAATTATTGATCTTGCAAATTTGCACCACATTGTAATAGACTTTGTTATCACAAACACAATGTTTGGTTCTAGCAAATTTTAATGTGACAAGAATCGACCAGTTGTTGTTTCTGTCGCGTCTTTAAGAAACTGCTTGGATAGGTTAACATCTGTGTATAATATTAAGTCAGAGAGACAAGGGGCGTTGACAATACAATACCAGATGGACTTTCAGAACAAAAACATACACGTATGTTGATAATGATCCATGTGGACTTGGAATGACTTATATTTGACATCGACGAATAATGCATTGGCAACCACTAAAGAAGTAACTGATGTAAAGATAAAAATTAACATCAGTCAAAAAAAATATAAAAATGGCAAAGTAAATACTTTTGAGTAGACATGTTGCTTTTGTAACGGCTTTCTACACAACTATAGGGTCGAATAAACATCTAAATGATAATTCAGATGCTTTCCTGCATCAGTCCAAAAAATATAAAATGGCAAAGTAAATACTTTTGAGTAGACACGTTGCTTTTGTAAAGGTTTTCTACAAAACTATAGGGTCGAACAAACATCTAAATGATAATTCAGATGCTTTCCTGCGAATTTTGTCTGATGTAAATGTCTGTTGATAAGGTCCTGGCACAAGCCTGCATCATGGAATAAATTGTTGTCTAAATTTCTGACATAACCTATTCTCCCCTGCTAAAATCGCTGAAATTCAAATTCAGAAAGAACATTGTCTAGAGGTCCAGAATAATCACTTCACAACAGCCGTGTTTTGTAACTGTTAGATGAAAGAAAATTATGTATATTCAAATTTGATAAGTTCGATAATTCAATTGGTTAAAAAGATTTATTTGTCAGCTGTAACAATGTTATCGATCAATTTGGATGCTATTAGATTTCAGGCATTAAGGAGTGTCTACAGTTTGCCAAAGCCGCAATTTTTTTTCTGAATTTTGAAATGGAAATGGCTTTCTGAACATCAAATGTGCTATTGATTTAAAGGCACCATTTATTCATCGCTAAATATATTTTATTTGTTTAATCTTAGTGATTTACTTATCGTAAGCTCGTGTGAATATGTAAATGTCGGGAAAACTTACAGAATCAGTCTGTTTTTTAACATTTTGGCCCCTGTGTGGGTTTTGAGAGAAAATAGTGGACACATAGCTTTCCCAAAGTGCTTGGTCGTGAGAGGTCACTAATCCTGTGGCCCCTGCGTCGGTTCCAAGGGTATAAAATTAACGCAAAGCTCTCAAAAATGCTAGATCGTATGAGACGAGTTTAAATCTTATTATATAAGTTATTAATTTTAAAGTGCCATGGGCTGACAAATAAAGGAATAATTTATGCAAACAAAATTTGCTACTGTGCGTTGTTTTTATCGAAAAGTACAAATGCAAGAGCTTTTGGTTCATACCTGTCTTGCAGAGTAGGGGACAAACTTTGGCGTTCTCCCTGAACACAGTTTTAATTACTGGAAACTGTTTTCACATAAAACCGTATTTCATCTTAATCATTTACAATAGGAAGTGTATGTGTAGCTATTCAATTGAACACATGTATGTATATAAACAATGATATGCACCTTCTTAACACAATCAGAAACTTGTCTCCGTGGTAATTTTAGACAAGTGCCCGTGTGTTTTAGTGTTCAAAAATATATGGATGTAAACAATGATGGTTGGTCGGTTGTTTAGTTTGTGGCGGCTCCATTCGGGTGAACGATGTGCGCCAGGACAACACGGTATTTAGTTATTGTTTCTTAATGGTGTGAGAGATCTCACTCTGAACCTGCACCCTATGGTCCTATAAACAATGAAATATCATGGGGTTTAGTTAATTACATCAACCTATGATTGGGTACAAAAGTCTAAATGAAATAACCCCCTTTTAACACCATTAGAAAACTTGTCCCCATGGCTATTTTAGACCAGAAGATTTTCTCTGTGCCCGTGTGCTTTAGTGTTCATAAATATATAGATACTTATATGCATATCACAACAGTCGTATTCAGAACACATGTGTACATCTGCTCTCTTTGAAGGAAGAAATAATATGGCGCTAAACTATTAAATTAGAATTGAGCATTGCGGTCACAGCTGTTACCGAGCCTGGGAATAAGCAACAACACACAGACAGAAACATTAATACAGAAACAGAAACAAGATTCAACATGATTTTACAAGGTAAACACTAACCAAATTCTGTACTGTCTGAGGGTGGTCTGAATATGTATATGGTAACGGGCTAAAGTGGGAACGATTTCAAGAGTGATGTCACATTTAATTTCGCCGGCAGCCATTCCAAAGTGATACTTCTTATTGCGTGCGTTAAAGAAGGAAAGATTTTAACAAATTTGTCTTATTTATGGGTATAAGGAAGTGTGTCTTGATTAATGGGTAGATGTGTCACAAATGTAGGAATATTCTGTCCATTGTGTTGATTATCTTTCCACTTTGCTGCAGTTTATTACTGACAATGGAGAAATATCGCATCTGGGTGTCATTATCTTGGTCGCTATCAAATTTGAATTGATCCAGCATTATGAATACTAAATTTGTTTGGTAGTGTTATCAACGTTTTTCAACACACCTGCAAAAATTGAACTTTAAAATCCCCATAACTTAATTTATTCGTGATAATAGTCGACTGATACAACCAAATGGTTATAGAATTGTTCATGATTACTTTTCGAAATTATCGACCATGGTTGATAACAGGAGACTGTTTCACAAAGCGGCGTGGAGTAAGTTTTTAAAGTAACCTATCTCTACAGTATGGTTTGCTATGGCAGTTACGCAAAAACTTACGCTACGCGCCTGATTTGTGAAACAGTCTCCTGGGGCTCGTTCTACTAAGCTGGCGTAAAGTTACGCATAGGTTTACAGCATAGAGCTGCGCCTCCAGTCTTGCAACCATGCGTAAGTTCCTATAGTTTAACACACGTTTGCGACTGGCGAAACTTAAGCCAGCTTAGTAGAACGAGCCCCCGGTGTCTAACGAGGACACTCTGGCTCACTGAGGATAGCTTACTGGAAAACAATTTTAAAGATTTTAAAATGGCACGAGCTGCCAAAAATTCACACTTTTTTTTCATAATTCCTGATCGTCACGACAGTAAGAGGCTTTGAAGACCATCGAAAAACTAAAAGATTGGCGTTGGAAAATCCATACAGCATATCGCCTGTACGAACCGAAAACGTGTTCGAAATGTAAACAAAATTTAGATAACCGGGACGACCATTCATTCATTCTAAGCAAAAGTTAGTTCAAAACAATATCTTATCGTACATTTTCGAGATTAGAAGCAATAAAAAGCTTCTGAATTATACGTCTTGAGAAAAATACCCAATAGTTTCACCATTCTGTTTTAACGTAAAAATATCAACATTTTGGTAGCTCATGCCACATTTTAGCGATTGTATAAGAGAGAAAGCTTTAAAAAAGCTCTTTACAAAAACTTAGTTATTCCCTTTGAATTAATAGCTTATCTTATTAATATCATCTAATCTTTGATTGATTGGTTGATTGTTTGGTGTTTTGCGCCGAGCTCAAGATTATTTCACTTATATGGCCGCGTTGCCAGTTTTAATGTGGGAGGAAACCGGGCTCTATGCCCAGAGGAAACCCACGACCTTCCGGTGGTAACTGGAAACCATCCCTCTAATCTTTCAACCAGACCCTTTTATGGGTCTTGATACTAGCTTGAGCTACTTGAGCTTAAGATCTCGTAGAATGACACGAGATCTCGGTTGAATTACTACTTGCCAAACGCCATTTGACAAGTTCATATAAAATGGTTTGGCCATATTAGTTAGACAACTCTGGATGAAAAAAGTCATCCAGTGAGAAAACATTCCCACGGAAACAGCGATGTGACACACATGTCCAACAAGAAGAATTATGCGACATTTTTAAGCCATACACGTCAGTCTGTACAACACAGTTATTACTTAGAATCATCTCCAAATGTACATTATCAGGAGATATTCAATCGTAAGAAGAAAGCAATCGCCAAACAAGTCAATCAAAATGTCAAATGGTAATGTAACAAACGTAAACTTATGAATATTTCATAGGAATACCCACTCAAAACATCATTGCTTGACGCGAGTCAACGATTTTCGCCTCAGGAAATGTCCCATGGGGATACAAAGGTTATATCAATAGGTTCTAAATACCTGAAGTTTTTTGTTGAATGAATGTGAAGGAAAGCGCCTTAAGATTGCAAATCATTTTAATTGAATTCCGAATTATTTTTCAATCGGATACTAATTTATTAGCAATTTTGGTTTCAAAATAGGTACCAAGCCAGGAAGAGGAAGCTCATTGTGTTAAAAGATAAATATGTCAGTATGTGTATTCGTTTCGTTCGATTTGACTTTTCCTTTTGTGCAGTGTAATAGTTTTGCGTTTCTGGCTGTGTAATAGTTATATCCGTTTGGTACACTTTCATTTTGCGTTTCTGGCGTTTTTACGAAAGATCAGTTTTCGTTTTTCGTTTTATAATAGACTTTAATTTATCGAAAAATATTTGTGATGTCTGATCCGTTGATAGAAAACTGAGCACATGGTTTATATATCGCGTCTAAGGACGTTAATATATTGTATACTGTTGAATATGGGATAAATGAATTATACATTTTTGAGGTTATTTAATTTTGTTGAAAATGTTTATTTTGCTTTATTTAATGCCTGATGAAGAAAATAACATGGAATGAAAAGATGCCGTTTTTCTTTTTATAATCCGTTTGTTTCAGAATTGTGTTGAAAATTATTTATAAGAAGTGATGCATTTGGCAGGATTTTATTAGTACTATGCAAAAATAAGCAAATGTCGTCCCAACGTACTTTTATTGAGCGGTAATAACGATTCTGGGGGCGTTCTAAAAAGATTATAGGTAAAGGAATAGAGTCGTAAAGCTATGTCGAATCATACGTCAAAATCAGTTAGATACATATGTGGCTGGGGAAATGGGTTGAGTATACACTATTCATATACAGGAATCAGAAAATCAGATGAAACGAAACCTCAAAAAGGAAAAAATATATTCAAACATGATTTTGAGATATTCACTAGTACAATACAGAGTAACATAATACACAAGGTCGCCATAATGTGTTTGTGTAAGGTGCTAATTATTAACTGAGACGGTAAATAGCGATAGACAATACGCGTTTTTTTTTCTCAAAATGTCTCAAACGTGTATGATGGTTTCATTCAATACGCCATGTCTGTATTAGTTATTTCGTTTATGTAAAGTTAACAAACTAGATACCCTATGTGGATTGGAAAGACACTCTAGAATGAGTTGAAGACATTTACTCACACAGTTACTATGTATGACTTCAAAAGAATTTAAGTTGTGATTCTTAATTAGAGCATTGCACGGAAATATATTTGTTATTCAGCTTAGATCTTACATTACGTGACCGCGACTCAATGTTTTTGCGGCAAAAACCGTTTCGATTGTGGTGGCATAGATTGATTGATTGTTGGTGTTTTGCGCCGCGCTCAAGATTATTTCACTTATACGGCGGCGTTGTCAGTTTTATTGTGGAAGGATTGATTGTTTGGTGTTTTACGCCGCGCTCAAGATTATTTCACTTATATGGCAGCGTTGCCAGTTTTATTGTGGGAGGAAACCGGGCTCCATGCCCGGAGGAAACCCACCACCTTACGATGGTAACTGGCAACCATCCCACATAGGTTGTTGGAGTGTAAAACCCAGTCAGAAAATTTTCCAATTTTTTGGACTGAGTGGGATTCGAACCCGCGACCCATTGGTGGAAGGCTGTTCGGATTGAGCGATCAACGCTCGACCTAATGAGCCACGCTGTAATCCTATCCAACCTGTAAGCCTATCCAAAATTTGATATGATAGGGACCGCGACCCAACGCTTTTGTCACAAAACCCATTTCGATTGTGGTGGAATAGAAAGTTGCTTTAAAATTTTGAATTACCTATAAAAGAAAATACAACTGAACTTACCATCCTCTGGAAATGGCTGGGATAAAACGGTTTCCGAACATCGTATATAAGCCTTGTATTTCGCCGAGTTAAGTAAGTCCTCTCTGTTAGTCTGTACGTTAACTGACTGGTCCATGTCAGTGGTATTCAATTCGGCTATTAAGTCAGTGTCGTTAAACATTTTCTTTTTTAATCAATAAAAATATCAAATACCAAAGTGCTTAAAATTACACACGTCTTATTTCAACAAATACACAAATCCAGAGTTCTACCTGGACGAAGCAAGAAATATTAATGGACCGTCTTTCTGCTTGGCGTGTCGAACTGATGGCCAGTTCACGTTGAAACCTCGGCAAGGATCAACTTTATATCGGTTAATATTCCATTTTCACAATTGGGAGAAATAAACGCTCGCAAATTTTCAAGCTCTATCTCAATAGCTGTTCGTAATAATCAATTGCAAAATCCTTCCACGCAGAAAGTAAAAATCCGAGGAGACAAGCTGTCCTCTGCCGCCGGCGTTATATCAGAGATACATTTGAATCAACTAAAGCTAACTGTAAGTAACTGCTTAACCGGGATGCAGATACACAATTTTTTTACCAGGCGTATTGAAATGATTTTGACTGTAAACGGATCACTATTCTGGCGATACAGGTCGGTGTCCGTCTATTTTATTCGGAATCAATGAGGTAGTCTCCTGACTGGAGAACTGTCCTGGATGCTTGTCTACCGTATGATCGAATAGCACCTGTTTGTGAGGAAGACCATGATCGGATATAAACGATTGAATTACTATATTCGGAGAGTGGATTAAGACCATCCAGGGGATATGTAAAAGAGGCTTTATCAGTCAGATACATATATCAAATAATTAATAAGTACATATGCTTGGATGAAAAATATGTTTGATTATTTACCATTTTCCATGAAATAAATTGGATTAATAAACCATGACCTATAACTGTAAAGGTTTCTTAATCAGCCTATTTTTAGACATTTTGTTATTTTCCATGCAACTCATTCTCTCGTTCTTACAAAAATGGGCACTCGTATCACGTTTTAGAGTTGGAGTTCATTAAAGAGTTCATCAATTTAGATTGATCGTATGATTGATTGATGCTTTACGCCGCACTCAAGATTATTTCACTTATATGGCGGCGTTACCAGGTTTACTAAGGAAGGACATTGCCCGGAGGAAACCCTTTCACATATGGCGACCGAGTGAATAATCTCACTGCATAAAATCAATGTTTTCTATTATTGTGGGATTGAACACAACACAAATAATCAATACATAGACCATGTCAATCCAACATCAATATGTTCTCCAGATTGTTATAATAAACACATTGTCCTTTACAAGATTTATTGAACCTTTCGTATGCTGAAAAAGCAGTCGTGCTTACCTCCCCTTCACTTCAGAACTCGCATGCTAATATTAACTTCTCTGTTTAGATTAATTGAGACGGCCACCTAGTTAAATATTAGTAGAATCTTTCTATCCAGTATATCGGTCGTGTTGTGAACGGTTGACTATGATTAATTAACTGCGGCGTGTAATGTTAAACCACACAGACACAGATGGCTACCCATTGAATCCGAGCCCTACCAATTGTACGGTCAGAACAAGATCATACCCTTAACTTAATATTTAGGAACATTAAAACACATGGGCACAGGGAAAATCTTCTTGTCTAAAATAACCATAGAGACAAGTTTCTAATTGCGTTAAAAAGAGGTATATCATTTAGACCTTTATATTCAATCATAGGTTGTTGTGATAAACTAAAAACCATGGTATTTGTATTGTAAATTTGATGAAGTAGTTTGATGAAGTACCAGTAGTTTTCTTGTAACAGCGTAACAGCGATCACAAGAAAAGTTTACAGACATCGGACGACGGGCGTAAAAGCGATTTGATAAAAAGTCCGGAAAACTGTTACTAACTGTTATTTTTGTGAAATTTCTAAGTCCAAGGGCCATAACTTTGGTAAAAATGAACGGAGGGGCACTAAACGTAAACTTGATCTGTAACCCACCATGGCGGACCTATATACACGGACCTGTACCGCTGGGTAGAATTTTATGAAATGAAATTTAATGAAATGTTAATTGTATCTTATTAGCGGAGATATTTGTAATTGATCACGTTTCACACAATTTCATGGGCTGTTGTTTGTTGGTAAGATATCTCCAAAACCACTGGGCTTATTTTTACTCCAAAGGTTTATTAGTGGGGTTCTTTGTAGTTGACCAAGTTTTCCATCGGTAGTTCTGTTCACTCTTCCGTTAGCTCCGGGTTCGGTTATTTTCATTGTTGTTGTTTGGACAGAACTACTTGTGACCATTACATCTGTCTGTAGGCCATCAATTTGTTTGGAATATCAGGCCATCAGTCTGTTTGTTAATCCAATTAATATTTTGAAAAACACATTGTTTAATTATCTTGATCTATGCTTAAGTTTAAAGTGGCATGAGCTGCCAAAACTCACACTTTTTCATAATTTCTGATCGTCACGACAGTAAGAGGCTTTGAAGGTCACCGAAAGACTAATTGATTGACGTTGGGTCGAGGAAAATCAATACAGTATGTGGCCTGTGCGCACCGAAAACGTGTTCGAAAAGTAAACAAAATTTAAATAACCGGGACGACCATTCATTCATTCTAAGCCAAAGTTAGTTCAAAACAATACTTTATCGTACATTCTCGAGACTGGAAGCACTAAAAAGCAAACAAATAGTCGATAATTTCAACATTCTGTTTTTACGTCAAAATATCAACATTTTGGCAGCTATGTAGGTATAGTAGAGACAAATATTCGGCTTCGGTTATTTTCATTGTTGTTGTTTGGACAGAAAGTACTACTTGTGACCATTACATCTGTCTGTAGGCCGTCAATTTGTTTGGAATATCAGGTCATCAGTCTGTTTGTTAATCCAATTAATATTTTGAAAACCACATTGTGTAATTATCTTGATCAATGTTTTAGTTTAAAATGGCATGAGCTGCCAAGATTCACACTTTTTTCCATAATTTCTCACTTTTTTCATAATTTCTGATCGTCACGACAGTAAGAGGCTTTGAAGGTCACCGAAAAACTAAATGATTGACGTTGGAACGAGGAAAATCCATACAGTATGTGGCCTGTGCGCACCGAGAACGTGTTCGAAAAGTAAACAAAATTTTAATAACCGGGACGACCATTCATTCATTCTAAGCCAAAGTTAGTTCAAAACAATACTTTATCGTACATTCTCGAGGCTGGAAGCACTAAAAAGCAAAAAAATAGTCGATAATTTCAACATTCTGTTTTTACGTCAAAATATCAACATTTTGGCAGCTATGTAGGTATAGTAGAGACAAATATTCGGGTTCGGTTATTTTCATTGTTGTTGTTTGGACAGAAAGTACTACTTGTGACCATTACATCTGTCTGTAGGCCATCAATTTGTTTGGAATATCAGGTCATCAGTCTGTTTGTTAATCCAATTAATATTTTGAAAACCACACTGTGTAATTATCTTGATCAATGTTTTAGTTTAAAATGGCATGAGCTGCCAAAATTCACACGTTTTTCATAATTTCTGATCGTCACGACAGTAAGATGTTTTGAAGGTCTTGGAAAATCCACACAGTATGTGGCCTATACAAACCTAAAAAATGTTTGAAAAGTAACAAAATTCAAATAACCGGGATGACCATTCATTCATTCTAAGCCAAAGTTAGTTCAAAACAATACTTTATCGTACATTCTCGAGACTGGAAGCACTAAAAAGCTAAAAAATGATTTCAACATTCTGTTTTTACGTCAAAATATCAACATTTTGGCAGCTTATGCCACTTTAATAGTTATGTAGGTATAGTAGAGACAAATATGAAACGGCAGAACCAATGGAGATTTTTCCTTTGCAGACTATATAGGCTATATAAACTATATAGGCTATGTTTTTACGATTGATTCTGCTGGTCAATAAAGTTTAAGGGAATAAATTGTCGGAATTGTGAACTTCGAATGCTATATGCATAATGGTGGACTAGAATGAAATGCTACTATCAAAATGGTCAAAATAATGACACAGAAGGTTCCATTAAGTTGTCCGATTTTCCGCTGTCTTTTTTTATCCTTGGGAGGTTATCGAATTCCAAAGTCGCAAATCAAAGGTTCCTTCTGGCATCGGGGGGCCTCCGTGGTTCAGTAGGTAGAGCGTTGGACGTTCTCAATCCGAACAGCCTTCCACCAATGGGTCGCGGGTTCAAATCCCACTCAGTCCAAAAATTGGAAAATTTTCTGACTGGGTTCACTCAAACGACCTATGTGGGATGGTTGCCAGTTACCAGCGGAAGGTCATGGGTTTCCTCCGGGCACAGAGTTCGGTTTCCTCCTACAATAAAACCGGCAACGCCGCCATATAAGTGAAATAATCTTGAGCGCGGCGTATAACACCAAACAATCAATCCTTCTGGCATCAGACCCTAACAATGCTGCCCATGTCGGCATATAAATGGAATAATCTGAAATACAATGTATGACACAAAATTACCAAAAATTATTTTCTCGGAGACCAATAACTTTTCCCGATGGATGATCGATCGGTCCGGTTATAAAGAATGGTAAAGTAGACTTTTAAAAAAATCCAATTTGTGATAATAGCATATTAAGATATAATAAGTTAGGAACTCATTGAATTTATGGGGCTTTTGATATTACAGACAAAAATACTCTCAGTAGTCCGATTTCCTATGAAACCGGAGACAAAAGATATTCCTCGTATTCTCAGTAAAACATCAACATCAGGACTAACTCTTAAAAAAATAAACGATATTCGTGCCCTTCAATCGTTTGACATAAAAAAAACTTCCTGGAATACAGTAGTAACGGAGCCAGTAGCATGATACGTCATCATCAGATCAAGTAATCTCGACAAAGAAATTGCCCAAGAAAAAGTAACGAAAATAAAATATAACTCGACGCACTCCATCAAATAATCGATTTTTGTTTAATAGTTTGTAAAAAGCAATTTGGTTAAAGCGACATAAGCTGCCAAAAATAGGGAAAATTTCGAAGTGTTAGCTAATTGTTCCTTACTTTAAGCAAGTATAAAACACTGATCATCTTTCCACTAATACCAATCTCGGGGATGTACATTAAGGTAAGTTTTATAAGCAACGGGAACCTTAAAAAGGACTCCCTGCTATTTGAATGTTGTTCGCAATGTATCCAAACTGTAGCAATATTTGGCAAATATTAAAGATAAATCAAAATACAAGCACATGCTAGTTTTAATTTAATATATGCTAAGGAAATTTTATAATATTTACGTTCTGACTTGACCCAGGACACCAAAAAAAAAAAAAAAAACGAAAGCAAAAACCAAGCCTAAAATCACTTAAAGCTGCACATCCATTGCGATCGGGTTTACACACAGTGACAGGGTTGAATAAACACCTAAATTGTATTGACGTCCAGGAGCTTTCCTGTAAATTCCATCTGATGTAATTGTCACCTTATAAGGACATTGAGGTCAATGAATCACTCTACTGGGAATCAGCAATTGACCAAATTACATTTAATACAATTACCTTATTCTATACTGTAAAGGTCTGTGGATTTACCGGACATTAAGGAACCGATGGGAACATTGGGAATAAACTCCTTGCACGAGTTATGTGCCGTTACAATACTATGCTATTCTCATGCCTCTCTCATTGTTAGGTAATTCCATCGGCTAACATGACCGATCAATGCGCCAGAACATATTACACTCAATAATTTGGACAGATGTTATTAGAGATCAGACAGAATGGATCTCTAAAGTTGTGAAAACTCATTTAGCAGATACCTTCAGTTCGTATATATGTATTACACATTCTACACGTTATCCAAAATCATTTCTAATGAAGTGTTTTAAAAAATCCACATTCGATGTAATTTGAGCAGAATTACAACAATTTTGATTAAATTGCTTAATTGTTTCCAAGTGGGAGAAACAGACCGAAAGCCTAATGATGTCACTGAAATAGTTATGGGATGGAAGAGGGATCTTGTTTGAAGTGACCCCTTTGTCAAGCCGTTTGTACCACACGCGCAGCCTTAAACGCCAGTGCCTACGCAATTACCACAACAAAAGAGACAAATGAATCGGAACATAAAACGCCCTATCCAGAAATCCGTGGGAGATAGGACAGTTACCAATGACCACCTGGAAACCTCATGTTTATATAAACTGTTGAATACCACACATTTTAACGATCTTCGTTTCGCTGGTTCCGAGCATGTCCTTTTAAGCTTCAGCTGGGGAACAGATTGGGGTCAATCCGTTTATTAAGTTTATTTTTAGACATCCAATACGACAGATTTTCATTTACTGGTGTAGATCACTTCTGTTGCCAGAGCAACTCACTTCTGTTGCCAGAGCAACTCACTTCTGTTGCCAGAGCAACTCACTTCTGTTGCCAGAGCAACAGCTATCCTATATGAGGTTAAAAAGGGATCCACAAAGTTAAAACATTACCATCAATGGACTAAATTGCTTTATGCAAATATAAACATTCGGAACAGGTGGGGGTAGGGGCGGACAATGCCCTATAGAATCGCATCAGAGGGTAATATGTTGGTTGGTTGTTTTGGCTTATTGGCGCGTCCAGGGTAATTAGGATCAAGGTGTTTAAGCAATCAGCAATGTGTGTACAACTTGGTCCCAGGTAGGGTGGGCTAGAACAAATAAGAAAACGGTATTATACAGTAGTTCACAATCTGCACAACCACGCTTTGAGGATTTATTCAAATATTCGCTTGTGGTGTCTGTAATTGGTTCAACCCAAATTCTGAATCGTCATAGGTGGGTCTTTACGGAAGCCAACCAGAATGAATATCCCCTATATATCCACATTGGCCAGTCGACTTTCAGAAACACGCGACACGAGCGCCGCCATCCGTCTTATATACCATTGTGCACTTCTTAAATTCCAACCACAAACAGATATAGCTTGAGATATCAAAACTTTGTGGCCAAAGTACATTGATGGTCAGGTGTGTGGCCATCAAACCACACATCATCAATATACTTTGGCCACAGAACTTGGTTGATTAATTGATTGTTTGGTGTTTTACGCCGCACTCAAGATTATTTCACTTACATGGCGGCGTTGCCAGTTTTATTGTGGGAGGAAACCGGGCTCTATGCCCGGAGGAAACCCACGACCTTCCGTTGGTAACTGGCAACCATCCCACATAGGTCGTTTGAGCGAAAACCCAGTCAGAAAATTTTCCTTTTTTTTTTTTGACTGAGTGGGATTCAAACCCGCCACCTAAACTAAAATAATTTCCTCTCATCTAACTAACCTAAAACCAAATTCTGACTTAGTTCTGATTTTGTCTTTAAAGTAGACAATGTACATCAATTCGATAAGATTGATAACGAGTATAATACAACCTGACAAGAATCACGCAATGGTATGAAATTCCCATATTCTACCTACGCCCTTTGTGTGAAGTCCTCATATTTTCGTGAACTGATATCGGGAATACCAGACGAATTAGGTAAGTGAGCGTCTGGTTTAGAAAGTAGACACGATTCTGTAGTCCGTATAGGTCAGGTCAATTATTATATCAGCTTCTAGACTCTCAGTCCACTCTTTCAACCCCCTTGTTTTCTTAAGCCCCGCTCAGATCGACATAAGATTTGATTATCGTAAAGGCCCATTCAAACGATTTGTAATATCGACTTGGAACTCGGGACGGAATCGCACAATAAGAAAAGTTGGTCCGATTTCTGATACATCCGACATAGAGTAGCATGCATCAAGATTTCGATGGTAGCATGAAACAGAGAGAGCCCAATTTCCGACTAAAAATAACATGAATTGACCAATCAAACCACTTGAAGATGTGTATCACGAGCTACTCTACTTTGCGTCGATCACTATCTTCGTCGGCATCTCCGAGCGGTCCGAAAACGATGTGAAGTTGCATACTCTAAGACAATAATCTTTTAAGCGCTCGATGGGTTGTTTACTACGAAAGCGTATTAGGGACATACATGATTTTATTTTTGGGTGACTCACTATCTCGTTAAACCGAGAGAGTATCTCGTTATAATGAGAAAGTATCTCGTTATAATGATAAAGAATCTCGTTATAATGAGAAAGTATCTCGTTATAGCGAGAATCAAACTATCTCGTAATAACGAGAAACTTTCTCATTATAACGAGATACTTTCTCGTTAAAATGAGATATAGCGCTTCCATCCTCCGAGTTAAGCAAAACTAATTGCCGTTAGGGTACAGTTTAGAAAAATACTGCGCCTTTCAAAGTAAATAAGAATATCAGTGGTGATTTAAAGAACAGTAGTTAATAGTATTTTGTAGGGAACTTTTTGCATACGTCTGTAGAAAAGACCATGTGCAAGAACCGTGGCGCCGGGTGGGAGGGGTGGGTGCAAGGGGGCTGTGACTCCCGCCTCCGCCCCACTCTACTTTTTGGTTAAAGCTTCGTGTGGCTTTGCGCCCCCCCCCTCTCCTTACCACTTCTCCAAGAACCCGGTGTTTTAAATATACAACAAACATGGGCACTGCCTGTACGAAAAATTTAAATGTGATCTTAGCTCGATATAAAGCTTCTTTCTTCATAGTATTGTTATGTAACATGTTTTCGTTTTCCTACTCCCTTTTCCCTCTTTTTCTTTTTTGTTTTGGCCCCATGCCCCCCCCCCCCCCTACTAAAATCCACCACTGGCCTCGGGGCCTTGGCGTCCTAAAATGGTTACCCCTACATCTTAAATATGCTCCACGGACCCGGGGGGGGGGGGGTATATCATAAAACTTGCTTATTCAACTAAAAATATACTGTTTATAGCCACCGTTAGATGTCATTTTCTGTTAATGTTAGGTGGAATATGCGACTACTAACTTTCGACCGAAAAAAAATCGAAAAGCCTATTTTTTGTAACTATAAACAGTTAAAAATATTTTGAGGCTCTGATCGCCGCCAACCACATATGGTGAGGACAATTTATGCCTAATAATGGCTTTTATGTAACAGATTGTTTGAATAACTAAAGGCATACAAAATAAATTTGGGATTCGAACACGCGCCGCATCGATGGGCGGCTTGTGTCGGACTGAGGGACTATGCCGACTGATCCAACAAGGTCCCTAAAACAATTGCAATCTAGAATTATTAGCGTTCAATTTTACTGTGAAGCCCGAAGGATGGAATGGAATAAGTATTACCTATAATTTGTCAATATGTGAACGGATATAAATACAGAAAAGGTTGGACATTCATTTAAAATCATTTACTGTATCAGTGAACGCAATTTTTCGGGAGAAAAATGGGCGGATTGGTCTCATATGTCAGAAGCACACAACTATTTGACCGGTATTGTTTTACAATCCTCGCTGCCAATGCAGCTCGTAAAGAGTATAGTTTACTACAATTATGTTTTTAACAGAATTAAAAAAAAATACCTCTATCCAGATATTTTATCTCGTTATAACGAGCTAGCAAGCCAATCAGCAGCCAATCAGCGTCCTATACTTTGTCATGTGATCATTTTTTTCTTAGGGGTTTCGATGGCGTGGTTTTCTTCCATCATTCCTTGCCCACTTTTTCGAAAATTTACATTCAAATTTAAAGTGGCATGAGCTGCCAAATTTCACACTTTTTTCATAACTTCTGATCGTCACGATAGTAAGAGACTTTGTAGGTCATCGAAAAACTAAATGATTGGCGTTGGAATGAGGAAAATCCATACAGTATGTGGCCTATACGAACCGGAATAGTGTTCGAAAAGTAAACAAAATTTAAATAACCTGGACGACCATTCATTCATTCTAAGCCAAAGTTAGTTCAAAACACTACTTTATCGTACATTCTCCAAACTAGAAGCACTTAAAAGCTTCTGAATTATACGTCTAGAGAAAAATAGCCAATAATTTCAACATTCTGTTTTAACGTCAAAATATCAACATTTTGGCAGCTCATGCCCCTTTAATCTTTTCAAAACAATTTACACATTTTTTTACAACTTCCCTCTTGGCAGATAGACCTGATTTCAAAATATGTCAAGATTTTTAATTTGTACAGTTATAGATAAATTAGCGACAGTTCTTCATCTTGTTTCTCTAAAGTGGCAGGGACTTTTTCAAATAAATTCTGATTGTCAAGAAAATTCAGATTTCGACTTGTGTACCTTTGCAGATTATAGGATTGTAAAATATGTCAGAGCGGAATCTCCTGGATTAGTATCAGCCGAGAGAATGTAACACAATTAGCTTAATGGCAGCTCGTGCTTCTTTTGATGGAATGAACCCCAGCACAAAAATAGTTTTCATCGATGTGCGTTTGAAAGTTGTTTAGCTATAAACCCTTTCTTTGCACCTAACAACATTTCCAACTTATTGTAAACATATCTTTTACGGTATAAAGTACGTTAAACGAGCCTCAGAGTAAATACACATATCATAATTATCCAACCCAAGGCCGGGTTATGGCTTTCTTCAGACCCGGGCTGAATTTGATTGATTGAACAAGTACCTTATACAAACTGACTTCCTTGGAGTCAATTTATTTATATTTGTACTCGAGCAATATCCCAATATTAAATCCTCTACCTAGATTATCTGTATTTTTCTAAAATTACTCTTTAAAATCACCATCATAATCCGTTGCCTGCAGAAAGCTGCTGTCCTAGCTTGACCCTAAAGAGATCTCCAACGGAATTATCAGGTGAAGTAGGTAACGGAACGTCTGGGGATTTTCTACTTAAAGTGGCATGAGCTGCCAAAATTCACACTTTTTCATAATTTCTGATCGTCACGACAGTAAGACGCTTTGAATGCCATTGAAAAACAAAATGAATGGCGTTGGAATGAGGAAAATCCATACAGTATGTAGCCTGTACGAACCCGAATTGTGTTCGAAAAGTAAACAAAATTTAAATAAACGGGACGATCATTCATTCATTCTAAGCCAAAGTTAGTTCAAAACAGTACTTTATCGTACATTCTCGAGACTAGAAGCACTAAAAAGCTTCTGAATTACACGTCTTGAGAAAAATAGCCGATAATTTCAACATTCGGTAACAACGTCAAAATATCAACATTTTGGCAGCTCATGCCACTTTAAGTGGCGTAAGTTGCACCAGTGGCACATTAGGGGACGCAACTATGTTGTTTCATGTTAGCAATTTATAGACGGGTGTAGAATTTTTTGTATTAACTCCTATTATACTATCTAGAAAAAGGAAATGTGTAAACACGTTGTTCTATATTGCTAAGTAGATGTGATCTGATTTTAAGGGAACGATAATGGACAGCTGGACCCGTATATAAGAGCAGCTATATCTAGGGAAACAGAATCAGCTTATAGCCCTTAATGTTTAACAAGAAGTAAAAGATAATAGTTTTTCACGGATACTTATCTTGGAGATGTACATTTAGGAATTTAAGAATTATTTGAACTTTGTCCTTTATTAGCTCACATTTTGGCTCGTATGGGTTACTGGCTTTACCGATATTTTCTTTTCAACGTTAATCTTTTAGTTTTTTTCAATAGCTTAACGTTTAATTCAAGAAAACAAAATAGCTTTATGCTGTTATCTCCAAAAGAGAGTAGTGCCTCAGTGCTCCAGTCCTGTTGGAGAGATCATCCCTCAGTCCCACACAAACCATCGCGGGTTCGAATCACACTCAGAAAAAATTATAAAAAAATTATAAAAATTCTGAGTGGATTTTTCACTCGGTCCCCGTAGAGCTGCCAGGTACTTGCCGAAGGTCGGGGGCTTCCTCTGGCCAATGGACCCGTTTTCTTCCCCTACTAAACCTGGCAACCCCGCCATATGAGTAAAATAATCTTGAGTGTGGCGTAAAACATCAATCAATCAACCAAGAGAGAGTCTACATTTATACTGGCTCCATTCGTCCCTGTATGAAGCTTATCACCTTTGTTTCTCAATTCTGTTAAGTACCACATGTGACATATTCTTGTTAAGTGACAATATCCTCCCTTTACTCGAGAAAATTCATTTATTATTAATTCTTCGAGACAGACGGAGTCCCTCGGGATTTGCCGAAGGTCCCATTTCAGACAAAATGAGAGTACTTTGTTAATTATGAACATGTTAACATACCTTCGAGCAGAGGGCATCTTCAGGTGTAGACAATTGATAACCTTCTCATAACGTATTTATTTAAAATCTAGTTAAAAAGCTGCTCCAGCGAAAACAAGTGATAATTTATGTGGCATTTCTTTTGGATTAATAAATAATAACTCAACATAGTAAAGAACACAACAAGCCTATCTTATTTTAACTGGCGTGATTGGAATAATCTCTTATTGAGATATTTAAAAAACGCAAACTCAGTACCACGCGGGAGTATTTTTTCGTTGTTTTTTGTTTGTTTGCCTTTTTAAAGATGTACAACGGAAGGTTATTGGCGTCGCTTCGTCGTATCGTCTTTTGTAGCATTGGTGAATTCCATTTAAACCAGTGATATCTTCCATCAAGTCACACAAGCCAACCAGTTCCTTCAGCATATTGTTTAACGACAGGTTAAATGACGTGAGGAAACAAAGAAATCCATTTGTATATGCGACTTCATATAACCTGCCGTTAAGCTAATTTTCTTTTGAACAACGGGCCCCAGATGAATAATTTTCAGGATATGAAAGTTCATAGAGAACAAACGAACAAAACCATTAGCTCCATTAAAGGGGCATGAGCTGCCAAAATGTTGATATTTTGACGTTATAAACAGAATGTTGACTTATAGCCTATTTTTCTCAAGACGTATAATTCAGAAGCTTTTTAGTGCTTCTAGTCTTGAAAGTGTACGATAAAGTATTGTTTTCAACTAACTTTGGCTTAGAAAGAATGAATTGTCGTCCCTGTTATTTAAATTTTGTTTACTTTTCGAACACGTTTTCGCTTCGTACAGGCCACATACTGTATGGATTTTCCTCATTCCAAAGCCAATCATTTAGCTTTTCGATGGTCTCCAAAGCCTTTTACTGTCGCGACGATCAGAAATTATGAAAAATGTAGTTTGGCAGCTCATGCCACTTCAAGACATATTTAGGGATATATGTTATATTAACGAAACAGTAAATACAGGGAGAATTTTAATGGACAAAGGCGATTGATGAGTTTTAAGAAACAAAATGACTGATGAGACATTTCAAGACATCAATCATTAAGAACCATTTCTTTAAGATCTAACTGACTCTTTTCCGTGTTTATTTCGTTAATTATGCCAAAATAAAGACTATAGGGTTTAAGGGTCATTTCTTCATCGAGGCTATCCTTGCAAATATTTGAAGTTATGTTAATAAACAACCCATTCCTCCTAACAGCTAACAACACATTTATCCCTAAAATGAAACACAAAGTCGATATACATTGAGTGGTTAAATTGTTACTCTATGCAACTTGTTTCATCACTGATATTTTTGTACATCTTCCATGCCAAATGTTGCATTTTAGTCACAATTGCAGTGGTATGGTTGCATCGCCTAAACACCATTTTGGAACAATCAGAGCAGTGTTTTCATTGTAAAATTTGGCTTTTTAATCAAACAAAGGATATTAATAATAAAAAGGAAACTTCAGACAGTTAATATAAAAGATTATATTTCATTCTGTCAAAATAATTGTTTTCGTTCAACTTGGCAGTATCAAAATAAACAATCAGCCAGCGAATAACCATTCAGCAGCCATGTGGTTTGTTTCAAACGTTAGGACAATAAGTGGCATGAGTTGCCAAAAAATTGATTAGTTGACATAGAAACATATTTTTAGTAATTGTCTATTATTTTTCTGAAGAAGTACAATTTTCAAGCTTTCTAGGAATTAATAGTCTATAAAATATACGCCAATGTGTTTTGGCCGAGCTTGGGCCGAGAATGAATTAAAATTTTGTTTGCTTTTGTTTGGACATATTTCGGTTCGTATGGGATTTCCTCATTCCACCGTTAATCATTTAGTTTTTCCATGACAAGGCCCCACTGATTTTGTCATTCGTTTTATCCAATCAACGATGAATATAAACGAAACGCGATACAGCTTAAAAATGATGTACGCTCTCCACACTGATTTACATATTTGGACTTTGCATTATTTCGATATCTTTATTTGCTTGGCGTTCACTGGCATCAAACGTCCGGCGTCTAAGTACTATGACGGTTGCTATTGTTAAGTTGATTTGATTTGATTTGATTTGATTTTATTCACCAGATGAATTACAGTAAATATACATATTTGAATATAATCTGGCGGGAGTAAAACCCCAGGGGGCTTGTTATATCCCTTTTGATGCAGGTTTGTACATGTGTTACGGCGAATACAGGTTATGTAAATAATTATGTAAAAAGACATTGAATAGTTTGTACATGTGATATTAAACGAAGAAAACAAGAAAAGATTTAGATTGCTGTTGCATTGCAGTCGGGAGCCCAAGAGACTATTGTTGAATTAGCAGTAATGATTTTATTTTGAATTTAAAAAGAGATTGAGAATTAATCTGTTTTAGAGTGGTTGGTAGTTTGTTCCACTCTTTTGGTCCTTTGATTTTTAAAGAATAAAAAGACAGATTTGTGCGATAGAATGGTGTGCACATGTTATAGTTGTGACTTCTTGTTGGATATAGATGAATATCAGACTGCTTAGTGAATAGGTTTCTAAATATAGAAGGAAGATCCTGTGGATCATACATGAATTTGCGAGAAAGAAGCAGACAAGAATAAATATTTATATTAAATAGGGTGAGAATCTGAAGTTTATTGAAGATAGGTGAGGTATGATCTAATTTTTTGGAGACGGAAATGACGCGGATTGATCTTTTTTGCAGAATGAAGAGAGGATTTAGATGGGTTTGATAGGTATTGCCCCACAATAGGTTACCATAAAGAAAATAAGGATAAATAAGAGAATAATACAAAATAAAAAATGTTTTCTTATTCAGCTGATTTTTAAAATGATTTAGAAGTCCGATGTTTCTAGAAACTTTTTTACAGGTGGTGTAAATATGTGTCTTCCAGTTTAGCTTGTCGTTAAAAGTGATGCCGAGGAATTTGAAGTTGTGGACTTGCTCCAGTTCGGTATCAGACAGTGAGAGAGTAAAAGGCTGGACGGAATTAGAGTTGGAATTATTTTTTATTATCATATATTTCGTTTTAGTTAAGTTAAGTGATAGTCTGTTAGAAGCAAACCAGGTTTGAAGTTTGATTAGTTCGGTTTTCATTGTGTTAATCGCTGTTGGAAGGTCTGAACTTGAGCATACGACACTTGTGTCATCAGCGAATAAAATAAATTTTAATAAGTTTGTTACCCGGTCGATGTCGTTTATATATAAAAGAAATAGAAGGGGTCCAAGAACTGAACCCTGCGGAACACCACAATTTATTTTAGCATTAGATGACAAGATTCCGTTGTAATTAACACACTGTGTTCTGTTGGTCAGATAGCTGCATAGCCATTTGTTGGAGGATCGTGTGAAACCGTAATGGAGTAGTTTTTGTGATAGTATTCGATGATTCACTGTATCAAAGGCTTTTGATAAGTCCAAGAACGTCACAATGCTGTGGTGATTATTTTCTTTGGCAGATATCAAACGGTCGTAGAGGGTATAAGCGGCTGCCGTGGTTGTGTGGCCTTTCCTGAAACCAAACTGACTATCGCTAATGATATTATTTTTTTCAATGTATTCCAAGAACAACTGTGCGGCAACTTTTTCAAAGATTTTGCTAATACAAGGTAAAACTGAAATGGGTCTATAATTACTAAAATTGTTTTTTTCTCCAGATTTGAATATTGGGCTAATTCGGGCTGATTTTAAACAAGTTGGAAATATCCCATATTTGAAAGATAGATTGATAATGTGACAAAGGGGGTTGGATATATGATGAGCAACTAGTTTCAGAAGATTTGGCTTCAGACCATCCAGACCAGGTGACGAGGACTTTAGATTTTGTATGACTGATGTTATTTCATGGGGGGTTATGTTTGAAAAATCGAACTGGTCAGCTAATGGGGGACCGAGATTGTCTAGGGGATCGATGTCACTAATAGGTATTTGTGCGTCAAGCGTTTCCGCGACTGAACTAAAGTAATTATTGAATTCATTTGCTATTTTTTGAGGATCGCCTGTGTCGGATCCATTTATGTTAAAGTAAGACGGAAGTTTGTCTTCACTTTTACGATTTAGTAAGCTATTTATGACTCTCCATGTATTCTTTATATCATTGTTGTATTTGTTGAATTTATTTTCAAAGTATTTCTTTTTTGCTATGCGAATCAAGTTATTAAGTTTATTTCTGTATCTTCTAAAATTTTGTCTATCAGTTTTATTTTTGCTGCATAATTGGATCCGGTACAGGCGACTTTTCTCATGGATTGAGGTGAGAATACTTGCTGTAATCCAAGGCTTGATGATTCTGACTTTAGAGGGTTTGATTTCTATAATAGGAAAGCATTCATTATAGATGACACACAGTTGGTCTTGGAATGTTTGAAGAGCTGCGGATACGTCAATGGTTTCATTGAGAACTTCTCCCCAATCATGCTCAGATATTAAGTTTAGGAAACGTTGCTTATCTGTATCATTTGTCCTACGATAAGAGATGTTTTTTTTAATCGAGGGTAAGTGATTTGAAGTCTGCAATATATGAAATATGGGGTAATGGTCAGAAATGTCGGTTAAAAAAATTCCAGAACAGAGAGACGTATCATGTAAATTAGTAAAAATGTTGTCAATAATTGTTGCTGATCCTGGCTGTACACGAGAAGGTTTAGTAATCATGGGGTAGAAGTAGTTTGATTTAAATAATTCCAAGAATTCTTTTGATGGTAAATGGGAATCAGTTTTGAGGAGGTCTATATTGAAATCCCCCATAATTATACATTTTTTGTTTCCAGCTATTTGGTTTAGTATTCTTGATGAGACTATTTTGTTAAAATCATTTACATTTTTCCCAGGAGGTCGATAAACGACACCGACAAGGTAACATATTGAAAGAAATTCAAATTCAATAAATAATGACTCACAGTCACCATTGTTGTCTAAGAAAGATAAGTCGCTTCTGACCTTACAGTTTTCAATGCACTGATTAACATAAAGAGCAAGTCCACCACCTCGTCTCGATTGGCGGGATGAAAAAAATGATGTGTAACCTGGGATATCCAGCAAAGATTCAGTTAGTGGATTCAACCAGCTTTCTGAGAAACCTAGAACAGAAAATTGATAGTCAAGATTATGAATGAAGCCAGTGATTTCAGAGAAATGTTTTGATAGACTTCGGGCGTTTAGATGTAAAAAGGATAACGAGTTTTGTTTGCTAGAGATTACATTTGGATCGGAACGAAAGGAGGAATCAGTAAAATAATTTGATTGATGAGAATTTATATTTGACCAATAAGCAGTTTCATATGAATTATCATCAGTTGGAGAGGAGCTTTCGTCGGGGTCATTTAAGTCAAGAGGGTTAAAGCACATGGTGTCTAAGTGATCAAGATTAAATCGTGTAGGAAATGAATATTGTGTACTGGTAAACTCGTATGAAGGAATAGACTGTTCGGAGGCAAAGGGAAAATGTGCAAGATGATTAGAGAGTGGAACATCCTGGCCTAGGGTGTCAGGAATATTAGCCATAGTCATTATGGTGGAGGACGTTTGCTGATAGTCTCATGGATTCCCGAGAAAAATACACTTTTAAGAATAAAAAACTTCGTTTCGAATAAAAATAGACAATGCAACACAGAGAATAAAGAACGAGAAGACGATAACTAAAGAAAACATATTTACATAAGAAACTGCCAAGTATGGCCATAACCGTATGAACAGGTGAGCCCTACTATATCAGGCTCACTAATTAGGATGGCTATCATAAGCTTTATAACTATCACATTGTTAACGGAACTATTTCACAAGCAAGTATTTTACATTGTACCAGTTAATTGATTATATTTATATTGGTTTCTATTGCACATGGCAATAGTTTTAATGTTGTACCAACAGGAGCATTGTTTTCTAGATGTAATTCAAAACTCAGTAATGAAGTAGAGATCCAGATTTAACATTAATCATAATTGCTATTAACTTGCTACTTTTCTGAAAATAAAAGCATATGTAATCTAATTGAAGTAATGTGCTATATATAAAATGGAAATCTTTTGGAAGTTTAGTGGGTAGTACTAGCATATTTGATTCCACAAATCGGTAAATAGCTCTTTAAATACAAATATCAATCTATGTTAGAACTGCTCTGAAAAATAATAGCATGTTTAATCATGCAATTTGCAATCAGAACATGTAATGTATGAGCCAACAAGTAAACACAGATATTAGGTTACTTGAGCTACTATTGACAGACAATGTGTAAACACAACGTCAATGATAACGTTCAGTTACATGTAGGATGTTGGAGCATAAAAAGAAAGTCTCCAGCTGAGATGTTAGAGGCGCTCTGAAAAATACTACCTAGCTTGGTCATTACAATTTGTAAACAAAACATAACATGAGAATCTCCAGTTAGGATATTGAAGCTGCTCTGAAAAATACTAGGTTATTTGAGACACTGAAAATAAACAAGACACCAACGCCCCCCCCCCCCACCCCCACCCCCACCCCCCACCCCCCACCAAAAAATGTTTTCCAGTTGAGATAAACTGCCTTGAGAAACACTGGTATATTTGATCCTTTAAATTTGTCATTAGAACATAAAAATAAACAAAAATCTCCAGTTGGAATATTGGAAGTCTTCTTAAAATTGCCAGGATGTTTAATCCATCAGATTTGTATACAAAACATCATATAAAAGTCTTCAATTAGGATAGAACTATTCTGCGGAAAAATCGTATCTTTGATCAATTAAATTTGTAATCGGAACATCAAAAGAAATAATCAGTTAGGGGAGGTTTTGATAGTTTAGTTTAGGCTAGTAAAGTATAGTCAAAGAGCCCTCGAGCCGGTTAGGCAAAATATTTACAATATGAAGAAGAAAAAACATAGTTGCCTTGGCTGTGGATAGTTCACTGTCAGTCACTTATGGAGGAAGCCTTGAGGACAATTCTCACAGTTTTTCATTGTACATTTGCCAGGGGCCTATACCAGTAGCTGGTCTTGTTTCAAGAACAACAGTCGTATCTACTACACGAATTCGAGTCTGTTTGCCCTCCTTCATTCGGATATCATATGCGAGGCTAGCAAGCTTACCCCGTCGTCGTTTGAGTTCAGGTGGAAGGTCGGTGCGAATGCTGACATTTTTCCCTCGGACTGCATGAGCTGACTGTAAAATTCTATCCCTGTCCTTTGTGTGCACTAACTTTACAATGATAGCGGGGGGTGCGTTCGGGTTAAAAGAAGGCGAGTTTTTAGATACGGGTAGCCGATGAACATTGACGATTTGTAAGGTAGGCACAGACAGATTTTTAAAACACTTGCCTGCATATGGTCAAAAGTCCACAGGAGTGTTTCGCTGAAGTCAGCTGGCCCTAATTTACACGTTAAAAGTCCAACACAAGCAGTAGTTTACACAAAACAGGCGTATATAATCTGAAAAATGAGAAAGGATTTAGTCAGTAGTTGCTGTTAGAAAATAGTGTGTATACAGTTGGGAACTAATTTAGCAATGAAATCTGATGTTCAGGGACTTAAAAACTCCATATTATAAAAAACAACAATGCTTAGCTGCATTTTGGTCTGCGTGGATGTCTCAGACCCCAATGTAATTTCAAAAAACAACTTCCAAAACTCACCTTTAAAGGCTAAAAACTGGCCAGTGTCTGGAACTCTTCTGGCCAAAGGGAGAGTAATCTAAAAGAACTGTCAATTGCTCAGCTACACATGATGAATATTTATACAGGTCAGGGGTCAATGAGGTTCTTGAAGGTTAAAATCAGATACAGGCATCTGGAAATAAAACGAATTTCATATTGAACGATAAATCCTGAAGAAGAATATTGAAACAGACACAAATACATGTACGCAACAGTTTAAACATAATAAAGATAACATTCATTACACTTACCTTGGTGCTATGACAATACTTATTTCAAGAGTAGTTTTTATTTTCAACATATTTTAAGATAAAAATTATGTACCAGTACCGGTATATGTAAGTGATGTTGAGAGATTTTTGCTTTAAAACAAAATAATTTGTCACCACGCAAGACATTAATGCTGGATTGAAATCGTCGTAAATGAGTTCATTAATTCTAACCGGTTATGTGCTGATCAGTTAAATATTTTGGACAAAAGGAAATCATTTGTGCCATTAATGAAAATTTAAAGGGGAAAATAAATGTGAACAATGTGCAGAGCGAACGTGGATTTTTCAGTGCAAAACGTTTTGGTACAGTGGTATGCCTGCATCCAGACACGACGGAAGAAAATTGTGGTTTTGCTAGGGGGTGGGTGGGTGGGGGAGGAGGGGGGGGATTCACGTGAGGCAAGGGTTTCGTACCCTCGGCCCATTTTAGAGTATTTAGGCGATGAGAAATGCCAGTGCACTAAATTAGTGTTGAGGTGTGGTGCAAATAGTGAGATGCGTGGATTGGAAATTGAGATGAGTAAGGACTCCTTTGTGAATACTTGGGTAAGATAAGAAACACCAAGGACAATTCCGATGTCCAGATGTTGTAAGTGCAAATTATATGAACGCGTTAACAGGGAATGCTTTGTGTTAAAGGAGACGAAAATAAAACAAACACTTTCAAGTTCACTTTATTCTGAGTCAACTATATTACGGTACCGTATGTATATTTTTAGCCCATTTGTGAAGTATATAAAACACTGTAACCTGGTCTCAAGTGGAAGCCTGTGAAAAGTATTCATAATCCTCTTAACTTATAAACTTCACAAAAGGGACGAGAAAAAAATATATATCATAGGTGTTGTTAGAAACGAAAAATTGACTTGACCATGAGTAAACTGAAGTTAAGTGTTTTTTTTGTTTGTTTTGTTTTTGTTTTTGTTTTCCTTTAAACATTTTGGAGATAACTTACACGTATTTAGAGGATTTCTAGATCGCCATTGTGCCAGTCCTTTTCCAGAGCTACACAATAGACGTCCTCCTCACCATCGTATACCACATCGTACAGCTGGTATGAAATTATAGTTTGCTGGGGGCTGTCTTCGGCGAAACTTGGCTCTTTTGATGGGTCACTTAAGGAAAGGACTTTTCCAGTAAACCATTTGTTCCTTTTGCCCAGTTTCCAACGATGACTAATTTTACGTCCGACTATTTCCTCCATTGGGGTTTTTCGTTTTACGCCACGACATGAACTGGGAGTAGACATAGTGCGGTCATATGTAGATAAAAATGACTTTTTAGATTGTAGAATCTTTTCTTTCCTTAAATCGGGTCCGGTTGCAGTGCTTGTAGGGATAGGTTTTAAGGATTCCAGGTGGCTGCTTATAACTTGTTTAAGGTTGGTGGCTAAAATGGAGTTTTCAAGTTTTCGTCCATTTTTTGTGACAAAAAATAATGATCGGTGCACTGGTGGTTTTATTACATTTTTGTAAAATTGAAGTTGTGCTTTCAAGATATCTGTTACTGCATTGTCTGGTTTTGTTGCCAAAATTTCGTCGATTTCAGCAATAGATTTAACCTGCCCACCCTTCTCTAGTACCTGGTCAATAGACTTCTGCTGGGTTTGTGCTGCATTTTGTCTTTTTTCCTCCAGCTTTTCTTGATTTGCTTTCATCAGCGCGTTTCTCCGTTTCAGGACTTGTTGATTTCGTGCGAACCATAGAGTTCTGAAATCGGTGGTTTTCTGGCGTGCGCTTTTAAAAACCGCGGCCCGTTGTTCTGGGTTCAAACTTCCCAACCAGTCATCGGTTTTATTATAAGCCCATAAAATGGTAGTTTCCAGGTGTTGAACTGTGGCATTTGGTTTAAAATCTCTCAGATATTTCAGCAGGGCGAACTGGCTCTCGCCAATTGAGTTCGATTTAGGGACGCTAGTGCATTCCTCCCTCAGGGAACGGGTGTCGTTTCCACACTCTCCACTGGTCAATTGATGGCTGATTTGGCGTGTAAATGTAACTAAACACGAAGTCGCGATCAGTCCAAGGGACTCTACTACATACGAACTATCTATATCTTCTAGTTCCGTGGATACTGACTGAAACATCCCGGATGTTAATGGAGGCATATCAACATCAACTTGAAAAGAAGGATCTGTAAAAAGCTGGAATGGATCCAGACTCAGTTTTTCCAGTGTGTTCTGTATATTTAAAAGTATCGGACTAGTATCCACAATGTGAGATGCTGGAGAATTCGGGGACAATACTAAAGAATGAAAAGGGCCGGTGATGAATTTGTGAAAGATTGCAATGGCTCGAATGAGGGCGATAACTGTTTTGTCTTTAAGGTCTTCTTTGACTGCTGTTATAAGTTGGTTGTCATGCGTGGTAAGCTGTAGAAATTGATCCATATGGTTAAGATGGTAAATAAAAGCGACTGCATTGTGTGAGATTACGTTGAAACGGTTATGTTTGAAAGGCAGAAAATAAAAGGGGGCTGATATTGATGTGAGGTACGCTCTGAAGTCCATCGGAACTCCAGCAGCTGGGTGACCTTTGGTCGAAAATAAGCTACACGCACGCCTAATCGCTTCCGTGGCCTTTGGAGCTTCGCCAACTTCATTAGAATTACCAATGGACAATATCGCCTCGTACTCCTTTAATGCTGCGATCATGGCCTCTGCCAAACCAAGAAGAATATGCAGCAAACAAAACCATTGGTTAACATGTGTCATTTTGTGCCTTTGTGCTGCATCCAATTCATCCCACTGGACATATGTGTCTTTCAAAATTCTGCCACGTAGCTCTTCCAGTTTAACCTTAAATTTTTTATTAATTATATGCTGGTCAGTCATCATGTTCTTGAAGGTGAGCGTAAGCTTGTCTCTCACAGATTGGGCTTCATCAGCATTTCAGGAAAGTATTGTTGAGTAATCAGACAGTACAGTTTGGAATATTTCCATTAATGTGGCTGTGTCTTCTTGGACAGTCTCAACCATGGCCAGAGATAAACTTGATGAAGACGAAGTAGATGCCTGAAAACCCATGAAATGATGTTGATGATCCGTGGTTCCGTCCAGATGTAGCGTATTATTTTCTGTTCCAAGAAGAGCCTTTCCAACATGAATCTTGCCGATTATGTTTGCTTCCATAATAAATCGCCTCATGGTGGTCTCCGATGGTAAGTGGCTTATGTCAGCGTGGAATAATTTCTCCGCTACAGATTTTATACAGGCGGCTATGTTCGACGTACTCACTCCGTAACTGTGCAGTTGCATACACGTATTTCTAATTGCATCCGTAAACTTTCCATCTTCAAAGACTGGTGTGGATATTTTGTCCTTTATTGCATCGAGAACTTCGTCAGTTAATACTTCTACCTCCAGTGTTGCCTCTTTCAGCTGGTTGTTGGTATGCAAAGTGGCTTCACGTACCACTTCCAATTCAGCTTTGTACATAGTGGTTTTGTTTTTGTGGTATTTGACCTGTTTATTTAAAAGGTGTTTGTCTTTACGAGCATTCATTAGTTGTGTTTGAAGGCCCTGAATCTGGGATTGCATAGTCCTGTTGTCATCTGTTATATGTTTAATTGTTTCTTGTTGAGATTTAATTTTTGTGGTGTAACGTTGCTCACGTTTGGCTACATTTTCCTGTTGTAGTCGCTTGTTCAAGATCTTTAATGTTTTTATTTCTTGGTTTGCATCGTTGATGTTTTCATTCAATGTGTCCGTATTGTCCCGCTCTGTTAAAAATTGACCCAAAATCATGTCCAGGTCCGCTTCTGCTTGCTCCAACTCCCGCAAAGTTGATGTTTGTAAAGATTTGATTAATTTTTTTTGTTCAGATATTGAATCGATTTTTTGTTGTAGGCGTTGATTTTTTTCCTGTAGAGAAGCGATTTGTTTGTCGAAGACTTGGTTGGCTGCTTTGGGAGAGGTTGTTTCTTGTGGTAATTGCACTATGGTATTAAAGAAGATGTGGTTATTTTCATTGTTAGTGTATTGTCCCCTTGGTAATTTTAACTTCCCTTGGTAGATCTTTTCGACGATTTTTTGTAATTTCTTAGGAGGTATAGGTGTTTGTGAGAATCCTAAGTTGACAAGCCAATCACTGAGTATTCTCCAAGGTAAGTTTCGTTTTAAAAGATACTGCCTGAGTTCTAATAAAACGCCGTTTGTCAGGGCTGAAGAAGCTGTGTTAGTACTGTTTGTTCTAATCTTGTCAAGATCATAAATATTCAGCTGAACTTTTTCACAATGAGGGCCAAGAGTTTCTCTTGTGAGTTGAAGCCAAGGAACCGGTGTGTTGGGGTGGGCCAAATATTTCTTTCGGCGTAATTGCTCTTTTATGCTACTTATTGTGGGCAAGCATGATGGGGATATATCAGGTTTTAGATATCCTAAAATAGTTGGAAGATGATACTTAAGGACTTTACCTTGTTCTTCCAACTTTTCTATAATTGCTCTTAACAGTCCAAAAGTGATAGGGAATGACTGGTTCCACACATCTATAAATTAAAGAAAATATAAGATAAATTTATAAACTGACATAAAAGATACGCAACAGAATTTTTTTCCCTTTTAAGACAAAAATAAGAAAGAAATGTTTGTGTATAAAACTATTTGCCCAATGACCATCTTGATTTGTGATATAAGCCATGTAAATGTTAGTCATGTGAATATTGCCCAGCATTTTAAATAATGTGATCTATGCGCATCTATTGCTTGAGTATATGAAGACTATACTCTATTCTCTCATGCTTAAAAACTGGGTAGATATAAAGCCTGACACAGAATATGCGATCAATCTGACTAAAGTCGAGATCTATGTTGGTTATATAGATCTCGACTTCAGTCAGATGGACTATGCGATGTTCCTGGCGTTAAAAATCGCCCGACAAAAACGCTTTGTGTGCCGCGGTCTGCGACGGCGAAGGGAGACAAAATTTTACCGCCGACAAACATTTCACAGAAACAAACCGAGTTTGATTTTGAGCGAAAAAAAAACGTCGGCTGACAAGCGAATAGCGTAGTGTGCGCTGGCTGGCGACAAAACTCTGCGAGAAAACAAGTGTTGAGACATAGATCACATTTCACAGTGCACTGAAGTTGGGTCAAACTTGACTGAAAGGGAGGGGACTACGGACTTTTTTTTAAAATTTTCTTGTTTTATCGCCTGGTGTGCGGGACAGAGTCGGGTGACAAAAACTACCCACGACTAAATGTCCGCGATAAAAATCGGCTAGTGTGCGACATGCTTTAGCAATACAGTTTAGTTTCAACTTAGACCTGCAGCCTACAACATGCGACAATTGAACATTTGTTCTTAATTTTGGACCGTCAAATGACGATATAGTGTTAACTGCGACGTAAAACTCGAAGCAGTCAATTACAATAGTTCCATTGCCTTGTTTACGATGCTTATTTCTCGGTTTTACTGCCTTCCTCAACAATTTTTTCTATGTCAGTCTAGTTTTAAATGTTATGTCTATATCTTCAACTATCAGGAAACCAACTGGATTACCTGGAACAGTTCCCTGGAGTACAAGCGAACTAGCGCATTCTTTTAACCATTCTCTACTATCAAAATCCTTTGGCCCTTCTTCAGTTTCCATGTTTAGGAAGACCTAACTTGAACAAAAAAAAGAAGATTTTCGACATAAATAAATGTTTGGTTTTAAAAGTATTGTATAGGCTTACAGTTGTACAGCAAATGTAAACGTGTCCGTTTCGTGAGTATCTACTTTATGCCGAAAGCAATAAAACCGTATTCGGCGCATATGAAATTATACGAAATATAACAAATGATAAAAAAAGAATTCCAGTAAAACTCACCAATTGTGCAAAGCTATACGCAACACACGTACGAAGTTATCTTAAGGACTTTTCCAAACAAAGAGCTTTTGCTTCGGTGATATTCTTATCAAGAGCTTCTGAGATTCAAACCCAGGGATATTTCTATCCTAAACAATGAAATAAAACTGTTTTATGAATGAATGAATGAGTGATTGATTCATTTGAGTATTACACCAGTCAAGATTATTTTATTCATTTGTCGGTGTTGTCAGGTGAAATCGGAGGGAAAAACGGGTCAATCAATGGTAGACTGATTCATTGACTGTTTGATGTTTTGCAAGACACTGAACATTATTTCACTTATATGGTCGCCTGGTAAGGATTTTGAGGGAGGAAACCGGGATACCCGGAGGAAACTCCCAGTCCCGACCCTCCAATCTCTCTTGGCAACCATCCTAAACTCATTCTGAAAATTTTTCAAACCTTTTTTGGACTGAGGATTGGATTCGAACCCATAGTCCATTGGTTAAAGGTTTTTCTTAAGGAGTGTTCAACGCGTTACCGATCGATGCTAGCAATTATCCCGTCTTTAACTTCTTTGCAGTAATGTGTGGATTTTGTATATTTCATTTTGAGAACACATTTTGTACAACCTTGTTTTTTTAGAACATTTTGTGTATACGCTTAGTATTGCTTGCTGATTTGGCCTCCATGACCCTGGTCAGACCAGCGGATGTTCACACTGGCAGTGATATGCCTTTTACCAATGTGTAGCGGGTTCGAAAGTAAACAAAGGCTTTGAAACTATAAGACTGCTTTTTGATGAATTTAATAGACATGCACCTGAGTTTCGCATAATCTTGAGCGCGGCGTAAAACACCAAACAATTAATCAACCTTTGTTTCGCACCATCAGGTGAAGGGCGTGATGCTATGGCTTCCTCCAAAAACTGAACAATCTTAATTGTGTATGGCTTTAAACACTAAAAAGGTTCCTCTAGAACCCCACGACTGGCATTTTTATGTATAACATATGGGCGGAGTTCTATTTCTACTGACTGAGTTGAGATCAAATAGCCAAACAAACGTACCTTTTTCCATACGACAAACCATCACTTTCTGAAACCTTTGGTGGTCGATTCTTTTACAGGACAAGTGGCTGCTACATACAAGTCCGTGCAAAACAGGGCTTTGCCACCTGTCATACGATTGCAGTGGTTTATTCCAGGTGTTCTCGATTTTTACTATCCTGATTCCGGCCCACTTCTTCATCTTGGACATGGTGTGATGTATACAACAGAGACCGGCCCTGGAACCAGCTTCGTGAATTTTAGTGTGGAAAACTCAAAAGACCTGTTGATATGATCTACTGCGAGAGCAAACATTTTCATATTCAAATTTTGGCCGAAAAACACGATTGGATTGTGGTGGTTTAAGGCAATTTTTTTGGCCAGAGTATCCGCGGCTTCGAAAGCAAATGCTAGCTCTGAACGACAGTGTTTTGATATTTCAAGATGGCGGAAGACGCATGAAACATGTGTTGTGGGTTATTTGTGCGGTTTGGGGGCAGATAAAGTGAGTATGTAGCTAGTTTTAGTCCCCTAAATGCCAACCCAGGCCGTAAGTAGCGCTAGAGGCTTTTGTTTGTCGGTTCTAAATCGTGTTGCAGCCCGAATGGTAATGTATAGGGAGACTGAATTGTACTACGATATATGGACCTTGTGGCTGTGCCTATGTAAGGAGTTAGCCCACTCTGTGTCAAACTTCATTCCCATTGACAAAAATACACGTAGTACATTTTCGGTGTCTTCATTTTTCCCATCCTCAGGAATTCCATAAAATAGAAGATTATTTTTACGTCCATATATTTCCAAACGAATAATTTTCTTTTCCAACTCACATATTTCTGTTTTTAAGCGAGCCTCTCTTTCTGGTAGATCATTTTGTATTTTTTCTATTCGATTGTTGGCAAATTCAAGGCCATCCTCAATAGCTGGGAGTTTCGTTTCAACATTTGTGATTCTTTTTTTAATCTCAGACATTTCTCCTCTTACTGCGTTAACTTCAGAGAGTATCTCACGTAGAGTTCCTTTAAACTCGGCTCGCATATCAACCATTAATTTTTGAAGATCATAAAGTGTTAGCTCATCATTAGAAGGCGTTGTTGTTGTTGTGGTCAATTCCGCTGGAGGATTGTCTTCAACGATAGAAATATCAGGTAAATTAACCGTTTCCTCATTTCTGCAAGTCCTTGAAGATCTAGTATTAGATAGTTCAATCGTATGTGATTTTACAGATGTCCTTCTTTTGCCAAATGCCAAGGTAAAGACAATAGTTGCTATCACGTTACAAGCAGAGATTTTTAGTGCATTAACTGCACAACTATGAGATAAAAAAAAAACGAAAACAAAAAAGTGTGACCCTTATTGAGTGATTTGACGTTTCTGTTATCGCATCAAACACAATATTAGTTTAAACTAGGACGAAGGCGTACATGGTTCGAATAGCCGCTTATTAACAGATGTTTTATAAGTTACTGTGAAGAAAAAACTCATAAAGATGCGATCGTTTGTTTAATAACGTGTTGGAGATACATAGTGAACCGAAACAAATTGGAAATTTTTTTCCGTTACAAAAAAGGGTACATTTTCAAACTGTTCTTAAAATACCTCCAATCAAATATAATTTTCTCCAGGAGAATATTAAATGCCTGAAATAAATCAAGGGAAAATAATTTGCCTTGATATAAAGGCTACAATTAATAAGTGAACTTCAAACCCACCTGTGACCAATTGTGTGCGCTTATTAACTTTGACAAGTTTTCGTGTTAGATGAGTCATTTGTATCAAACAATGGTGTCAAATAGCTTTTTATGAAATACCGGTTTTAATGGTTGTTCTTCTTACCAGTTTGTTAATATTGCATGTGCTAGCTGTCCAGTTTTGTTTTTATAAATTCTGCTTGTCAAGAGAAGTTCAGCGTTTTAAAAGATTAAAGTGGCATGAGCTTTTTTCCTAAATTCCTAAGTTCAGGGTTAGAAGTAGCTAATAAAACTAAAAGATTGACGTTGAAATAAATATATAGGTAAAGGCAATAGCCCTAACTAGCGGACATCTATTCAAACCGGGATTTATGAGTTTATAACGAACATTGTGGTTCAGTAAACATAATTCCTCCGTTGAATTCACTATGGCCTGTTTGAGTCTCAGATTTCCCACTACTCATGACGTATCACTGTTTTAGTCTCGGAACGTTAAATGTACGTTACAGAAAGTGCAAATAAATTTCAGCGCGCGAAGTTCACCAAAAATCAAATGACAACAGTTGAAAAAAAAAACCGATCCTATTTTATTAATAAGGCAACTCAATCTCAGTCTTTACTAACTCAATAATAGATTTCAATAAAAACCTGAGAGATTGGAATACAGGTTTTGACGACGACTTAAAATGCAGTACTTAGTAAAAAGCCTTCAAGATATCTGAAACGAAATTAGGCCGTATTGTATACTGACATTTTAGCCGCGAAGATCCAACGGCGATACTATAAGGCTCCCTTCAAAACTGATCGATTTTATCTCTTTTTTCCCAGTTTCTTTGCTTGTTCGTTAACGATGAAAAGCTACATTTATACAGCAGGCATGTGCCGTGATAAACGTCAATGTATTTTAATTATAAGATGACGGCTGCATGAAAGGTGCTTTACATAATCTGAAAGGAAGGGCTACACTCTATCAAGATATTTTTTGAAGATCAACAGTGGATGTTTGTTTGGTTCGTTCAGGTATTAGAATGTAGTAAAGGCCAACTTGCCGCAGTAGCCTATTTGACATTTGTTAAGAAAACCAATTTGCACGAGCTTACTACAGCTAAAACCACTAAAATTAAACATAGCACACATAAAGCATGTCCAATTAGGTTTAGAATGTATAAATGAGGGTGAAAAACAAACGAAGTATCAAAGCTCGATTACAACAACAACACTGATCAGTGTTGATTAACTTAAGTGTTGGATTACTCTCATTCAAGCGTTTTTGTCTGCGGTTTGCGCTCGGCAGGCTTTTCTAGTCCCTCTTACTCGATTGTTAGTATGTATTTCTTAGATAAAGTTCGATAAATTATACCGTGTCGTTAGATCGCCCACACGACTCAATCCATTACGGCACTTGCGCACACGCCCAGGTTCGAAGTTTGTTTACATTGCGGGTACCTGAAAAATCTGTTTTTCAATTTCAAATTAAAAAATACTAAATGATGTCAAAATTTTCAATTTCTGCTAAAAATAGAAAGTTCCTAACTTTTTCTGTCCGGGGAAAATACAGTCCACTGTTTTTAATGTAAACAGTCTTCTGGATTTTCGCGGCAAGTGTGCCTTTAATAAAATGTATTATTTTCAGGGAGAAACAGCCCGTTATGGTAATAATGGACCAAATCCTAAAATATGAATCGACACCCGAGCTATTCCATTTGTCATCATTAATCGAAGAGAGCTTCAAATTCTTGAACGAACTATTCAAAGTGTTTTTGGCAGGGTGTGGTGAGCAGTTGCTTGGGTTGCAACCTTATACGTCTCTGGTAACTTCTTCAGACGCTATTCAATCCATCGGTCTTCAGATCCAATAAGACATTTGGGACGATTCGCTTTCGTAAGCGAACAACAGTGCTTTTTAAATAAATATTGTGACAGCTAATCTCCTCTAGCATCTGATATCCCTTGAAAGTAAGCCCTCATTTGGTAACCGGTATATAACGGAGAGTATCAGTTTTACAATTTAAAACAAAAAGCAAGATCTGTGGTTTAAGTTGTAGAATTCAATCTACTGACTGTTTTCGAATATTTGACTGAAGTCCCTGCTATCGTAGATTTGGTTCCAGTAACGGCTATCGTAGATTTGGTTTTAGTCACTGCTATCGTAGATTTGTTTCCAGTCACTGCTATCGTAGATTTGGTTCCAGTCACGGCTATTGTAGATTTGGTTCTAGTCATGGCTATCGTAGATTTGGTTGCAGTCACGGCTGTTGTAGATTTGGTTGCAGTCACGGCTATCGTAGATTTAGTTCCAGTCACTGCTATCGTAGATTTGGTTCCACTCACGGCTATCGTAGATTTGGTTCCAGTCGCAGCTATTGCAGATTTGGTTCTAGTCATGGCTATCGTAGATTTGGTTCCAGTCACTGCTGTCGTAGATTTGGTTCCAGTCACGGCTATCGTAATTTGGTTCCAGTCACTGCTGCCGTAGATTTGGTTCCAGTCACGGCTATCGTAGATTTGGTTCCAGTCACGGCTATCGTAGATTTGGTTCCAGTAACGGCTATCGTAGATTTGGTTCCAGTCACGGCTATTGGAGATTTGGTTCTAGTCACGGCTATCGTATATTTAGTTCTAGTCACTAGTATCGTAGATTTGATTTTAGTTGATGCTTTTGGAGATTTGGTTCCAGCCACTGCTATCGTAGATTTGGTTGCAGTAACGGCTATCGTAGATTTGGTTGCAGTAACGGCTATCGTAGATTTGGTTCTAGTCACGGCTATTGGAGATTTGGTTCTAGTCTCGGCTATCGTATATTTAGTTTTAGTCACTAGTATCGTAGATTTGATTTTAGTTGATGCTATTGGAGATTTGGTTCTAGTCACTGCTATCGTAGATTTGGTGCTAGTCACGGCTATCGTAGATTTGGTTGCAGTCACTGCTATCGTAGATTTGGCTGCAGTCACTGCTATCGTAGATTTGGTTCCAGACAGTGCTATCGTAGATTTGGTTCCAGTCACTGCTATCGTAGATTTGGTTTCAGTCACTGCTATCATAGATTTGGTTCTAGTCACTGCAATCGTAGATTTGGTTCCAGTCACTGCTATCGTAGATTTATTTTTAGTCGATGCTATTGGGGATTTGGTTCTAGTTCCTGCTGTCGTAGATTTAGTGCTAGTCACGGCTATTGTAGATTTGGTTCCAGTCACTGCTATCGTAGATTTGGTTCCAGTCACGGCTATCGTAGATTTGGCTCCAGTCACTGCTATCGTAGATTTGGTTCTAGTCGCTACTATCGTAGATTTGGTTACAGTCACTGCTATCATAGATTTGGTTCTAGTCGCTACTATCGTAGATTTTGTTCTTGTCACTACTATCGTAGATTTTGTTCTTGTCACGGCTATCGTAGCTTTGGTTCCAGTCACTGCTATCGTAGATTTGGTTCCAGTCACTGCTATCTTAGATTTGGTTCCAGTCACTGCTATGGTAGATTTCGTTCTAGTCACTGCTATCGTAGATTTTGTTCTAGTCACTAGTATCGTAGATTTGTTTTTAGTCGATGCTATTGGAGATTTGGTTCCAGTCACGGCTATCCAACAAATCAAATAGAGTAGTATAGAAAAATTTAAAAACTCATCGGCGTCATTTCATTTTTGATCTTGCCTATACGTATGTTATTCAGCAAGAATTTCCAGCAACATGTCTCCAAGATGCACAATAATGCTTGGAGTAGCCCCTGGTTTACAGACAGCCAAGAACAACTTTGGAATCCACGCTTAATTGGTACATGTTTTCATCATTTTTGTCAATTTCCCGAACCTATCACAACGCCATTAAACAGTCATTTGCTTTGATTAATGATAATTGTAGTAAAAATTATTCTCGTCCTCTCCAGCTCCTCCTGTACTTAACTGGTTTTGAACCCACTAAATCAATAAATTTAAACAAATTAACAACGCGGTTCGTTTCTCATTCATTTCTGTCGGTTGGTTGTCAGGTAACATTGGAATTTAAAAAGACTGCTATTTAACAGGACTCCCGGTGTTCTTCCCACAGAAATCTGACACCACTGGTAACAAAATAATCTTGAGTACGACGTGATTAAACAATTTACAACAGTTGAATCATTGAAAGTTCACAATTAATTGCAATTGAGCGTTATACAAACCAAACTGATTGATTGATTGTTTGGTGTTTTACGCCGCGCTCAAGATTATTTCACTTATATGGCGGCGTTGCCAGTTTTATTGTGGGAGGAATCCGGGCTCTATGCCCGGAGGAAACCCACGACCTTCCACTGGTAACTGGCAACCATCCCACATTGGTCGTTCGAGTGAAAACCCAGTCAGAAAATTTTCCAATTTTTTTTGGACTGAGTAGGATTCGAACCCGCGACCCATTGGTGGAAGGCTGTTTAGATTGAGCGTCCAACGCTCTCCCTACTGAGCCACGGAGGTCCCTCAAACCAAAATGAGGTTCTAAAGGCACGTAATATTTAGCGTTGTTTTCACCTCTGTCGAAAAGATTCAAGACTGAGTATTTGTTAGCCGTTAATATTAACAGTACAAAAATAGCAATGCGGTTTAAAATGGGAACCCAAAACAGCTAAATTGTCACCTTCGTCTGAGAAGCGGAAGACGACGAGTCTGTAATTACTTTCATTACATGTACATTCACATTTCTGACATGGCAGTAACTCAAGCCCGAGTGAATTATTTGCTGGTTTGTGAAGGACCTTTAGAAGTGCACTAAATGACTTTCTCAACTAGAGCACATTTATTCACTTGCTGGCCATCCATTTTTGAAAACTGGAGTATGTTTGTTAGGTTGATTGTTTTGTGTTTTACGCCGCGCTCAAGATTATTTCACTTATATGGCGCTGTTATTGTGGGAGGAAACCGGGCTCTATGTCCGGAGGAAACCCACGACTTTCCGGTGGTAACTAGCAACCATCCCATATAAGTCGTTCGAGTGAAAACCCAGTCCGAAAATTTTCCAGTTTTTGGACTGAGTGGGATTCGAATCCGCGACCCATTGGTGGAAGGCTGTTCGGATTGGGCGTCCAACGCTCTACCTACTGAGCAACGGAAGTCCCATGTTTGTTAGGATATGAGTTGGTAAAAAGTATTCATCGTCAAAAATTTTAATTAAAAATTTTGACATTATCCTGGTCCCGGCTGCCTTTTCAGTAGTTTACTGGGTCGAAATTCAATCAGTCAAATTGAAACAAATTAGTGAAGCGGCTCATTTGTCATCCATTTTTGTTGGATGGTTGTCACGTAACATTGAAATTAAAAAAGATTATTCTATTTTGGTATGACACCCGGTGCTCTTCCCATGGAAATCTGGCACCGCTGCCATGTAAGCGAAATAATCTTGGGTACGACTTAATTATTAAAGCAAGTTACAGCCAATGAATCAACCAACCGAAGAAGGGCTAAAGGCGTCTTAAAGCCAGCTTTGTAAGACAGGGCTTTAAAGGAGGAGAAAACAAAAAAACAACATGCAATCGTATCGAACGGGCTCCCATAGACCATCATATTCATGTGTGTGAGTCTTGCACGTGGTTTACGGTGTGAAAATCCAATGAAAATGAATCTACCCGACAAGCTCGTGCTCGATCGTCAGTGGAGCGCGCCATTGACGGTTTGAAATTGACCGGAAAAAGTATTAGTAGATTACTTCCCTTGCGAGCTTATCATATCTTGTATGGTTATAACCTGCAATGTCAGCGGTAAGACTACCTTTTTTTTAAATTCTACAACGATCCCCACAAGTCGCGTAGACAACACAGCAGCCGGTCACGTCTTCCCAAAAGGTTGATTTACTAGCCAGTGTACATTTCAGAGCTGTTAGAGTGTTTATCTTCTCTTATTAGCGCGTCGAAATGATCAAAATTAACCTAGGTTTAAATGGGAGACTTTCAGAGTTGACCAATTTCTCTTACGCTAGTGAGTGACAGGTGGCCAGGCGTATGCTGATTGGCCGGTCGAGACACACAGCTAAGCTCTGCTGTGAAAATGGCAACCGAGTCAGTTTATGGTGTGTTTCCACGGACCTGCGTTAACGCGTGCGTTGACGGATGCGATTGTTTAACGGATAGGGTGTAGTGTTTCCACGGACTTGCGTTAACGCATGCGATCGTTAGTGCGATCTGCCAGGTGGTCACGGTCAAAAGTCAAGGTCATATCAATGATTCGGTTTGGGGAAAGAATGTGAATAAGTGAACATCTACATAGACTTTTCATACAAAACACATTTACAACAGAAACACAAGTCAGTAAAAATGAGTAAACAAACTCACTTGGTGTTTTCTGTGGATTTTGATCAGGCAGCAAAAGGTCATTAGGGTCGGAAAACCCCTTCAATGACGTCATGAGTAGCGAAATCCCCCGTCCGATGCGTTAAAAATGGGACAAGCTCCATTCTCCGTCCGTTAACGCGTGCGTTAAAAACTATCGGACTGACCATGGAAACACTATAGCGTATTTCTGTTGTTCCCATTCTTTGGGAAAAATCGCATCCGTCAACGCACGCGTTAACGCAGGTCCGTGGAAACACACCATTAGACGTTCTCTGATAACGATTGTTAACTTTCTTATAGCACAGTTGAGCGAGGAAAAATCGTAGAAATATGGTTTTGGTACCGTTAGAAAGGAAAATGTGTCGCGCCTGTACTGTATTTACTTAGTTTTTTCCTTTTCTTCTCCTTTAATAGCGTGTAGATGAGCATAGTTTTTTAAAATGATGGTTGACTAACGAAGTTCAGCTTAAATTTATTTAAAATGAAAATACAGATAATGACAATATGGAATTGCAGCATTTCAGATAAAGTCACATACAGTCTAAGTACCTTTTTACAGATTTCAATTCTTGTTAATTCAAAATGACGTTCCTTAAAGAATATATGGCCAGTTCTTTCAGAATACCTATAAATTTACTAACTATGTATTGTCTTAAACAAACCAAGATTTCTATAAGTTCCCTGGCGTTGAAGAAAAAGCGACTGAGAATATACATTATCATTGTTTTCATGTTGGGCAAACTCTTTTTCAATTTTCTTTAATTTTACTTAAGACATTGAGATCAGTCTCAGTTTTAACCTCAGAACATTATAGCTATTCATCGTCATTACTTTCGCGTACATTTGAGTTTTTGATGTGTTTTACAACCTGTACTAACAACATTAACATTTATCAAATAGATTTTCGTTCGATGGATCGTTTTACGTTTGTAGCTGGCACATAGAGATTGATATTTTACTGCCATTACTTCTTTCTTCACCTACCACTATACAAAAACATTTTATTTTTTATACGAAAAAAGGTTTTCTGATTTACCCTCTTTTTGCCGCTATATTTGTTAAAGAATTTTGAGAGAAAAGTCTCAATCAATCAATCGATCGATCAATTAATGGTCTGGTATGCGACGACGACCAGACACAATGCCGAAGTTTTGGAATGCTTCAAATGTCACAAACGGGAAAACTAACATTGAGCTGTAGGCGTGTTTCATAAAGGTAATACAACATCAGAAACGTGCGAACCTCAAATCTCACTTAGAAGATAGAATAAACTCTATTTGAAGTCGGTCACAAGAAGAAAACTCCAGATTTCACGTGACTTTTTTCTCAGCTGGTTGAGATGATTAAAAAAATCGTGCTCTTTGATGAAGACAGATCACACAAAAACATTCCTTCTTTCTTTTTTTTGTTTTTAGAATTTGTTGCTTTTTTCTAATTATTGATGTAAACAGATATGAATAAATAACAACAAATAACCAAAACAACCCTTGATATTAAAGTAGCGAGAACTTTCAGTAAAATTGTAAAAAAGGAGCCGCTGGTATTCCAAACTGTATCTATGTATCTGTGATATAACAGAGTCTTTGGTGACAATGCTTCGGGCCCACGGTCTTGTGGTACAAGAAGAGCTCTTTAGTCGTCTCAATGTTTTATAAAAGTGTTTTAGCTTTAAAAGGGCACCATGCGTATGATTCAAATTTAAAACATTCCGACATTTTACTGTCGTAAACATTTTGGGAATGTGTTGGGAACACTGGTAAACTTCTTTCCCCTGATAGACGATTTAATGACGAGTTTAACACGATTTTTTTTTCACGATGTTCACTTTTCTAAACGAGGCTCAAGAGCGAGCCGCTGCACACTTACAGCCTGGTTGATCGTTTTATAAGTCGTCTTTTGACTTTTATGTATTTTTTTTTGTCCTGATAAATAATGTAGAAATAAACTAAAGAATGTCTGCTCTTTACAGTTTATCAGATAGATGAATATTAGAAGCGCTTTCACAACTCACTACAGCAGGGTTCACCCATGTAGGACCTTTGTTTACATCCACCCGAAACCGTATATCAGACAGTAAACAATGTAGCACCAAATTTGCACTACTTGTGCTTTAATTATACATTAATAGTTGAAAATCGACCTACCACCTTTCAGCCAAAGTCAATCAAATCTTATTTATCTATTCAGCAGAACTTTTAACAAAATGTTAACAATTCTACACAAATAGTTCCTTTAAAGTGGCATGAGCTGCCGATAAGGAACATTTCGTTGAAACAGAATTAGCTAATTGTGGGTTCCTTTTATCTGAAATTACAAAATAACAGCTTTCAGTTGATCTTGAGGATGTACGTTAAGGTGGTTTTATAAGCAACAAAAGCCCCAAAAATGAACTCATACGTCCAGGCTATTTGAATTTTGTCCGTTATTAGCAGATATCTTTGGTTCGTACAGGGTACTACTAACTGTACCGATATTTTTTATTTCAATGTCAATCCTTTAGTTTTTCAAGGTACTTCATACTTTGAACTTATTTTGACAATCAGGATTTAAGAAAAAATCCGATTTTTGGCAGCTCATTCCACTTTAAGGTTTGTTGGTGTTTACCATGTTATCCAAAGTATTCAGTTTAGAATTGGTGTCTTGTCACAGAATACACACTTTTCGAGTAACCCAGTGCCAAAGCCTCTTTAATAAAAAAAAAATCGATTCTCCGAATACATTTCACTGTGGTATTCATAATCTGCCAGTGTGTCTTTCTATATTAAGACACTTTCTTAGAAAAGCAACAAATTGAAGATAACACTTATATTTTAGTCATTGAAGTCCCAGCGGAAATAAAGCGAGTCTTTGTCATATTCCTCTTGGTTTTATCTCTCTAGTTTTTGTTCTCTTTCGTTAACGACGATGAGTTCTTTTCAGAGGGCAAGTGTCTGCTGCTGTAAATATCAAGCCATTTTACCTTATAGAGAAATGGCTTTTGACACGTAAGAAGAAAAGAAAGTCAACTGCCTAAGAAAATAAAAAGAAAGTAACTGTTTTAAAGGCAGTAATTTTCAGATCTAATATAACTTTTTTTACCTAATTTCCGACAAAATAATTTAAACCATGGCAGGGTTAGTCCTTTACTGCTAATTGAATCAACGCTCGGAACTACACTGTAAAATGTAACCCGTAAATTTTACGGTAGAATACTGGCAGCTGGGCTGCCAACTTTCTACCGTAAAAATAAGGGTAGACCGTAAAATCAACTAGCCACATTCCTAATCAGTGAATGTGAAAAAACATTATGAAATCAGCAGGCTAAGAAATACAGGACTTTAAATCGTCAACCCCAGCATGGATCTGTTAATGTAGATTTTCAAATGTTATGTACCCCCAACGAAATAGTAAAACTGACTACTTCTGCAAGTTGACAAACATATATTTATTTGAAAAAATGCTGATGAAAATTCTCACTTAGGGCAGGTATCTCAATCTACGTTTTCAAATAGAGCTATGTTAAATTAACTATCTATAGCCTATAATGACAAATTTTTCTTATATTAAATCGCCTACGGCGGGATTCGAACCTCTAACCTCCCATACAGGAGCTGCGCAGAACTATATGAGCACTAGCCATAACCGTATCCTTTAACCACTACACTAACTTCGAATATGAAAGGATGACGGCCACATTTCCATGCATTACTAGCGCTTCGGTGATGCATGCGCACTTCCGTTTTTTTCGCTCCCTTTGATCCGCAATGACGTATTTTGGACGAATCCTTCACGGAAACAACCGAGGAGATCAGATCTCGTTAGCTCGGAAACGACAACTGTGTCTCAAAGTTATTTTACGGTACACGACCGTAAAGCTTCCACTGAAGTATAAAACGGCAATTTACCGTTCATTTTAAAATATTCTACTGTAGAATTGACGGTAAACGGTTACAGTGTAAAGCATAACCCAGATCAATTCTCGTCCATTCTTAAAATGGGCAAAATGCAGTTATATGAAATTTTAAAAAGGCATATGAAATTTAAAAAATAATATCAGTTTTGAAGAGATTTAGAGCCTAAGTCAGCCTGAAAAGTAGAGAGATTTTCCTATAATACAAGTTCTAGACATTAATCAGAAATGATTCAGGCATTATCATCAGCACAGATGTCGATAGTTTGTGTTGTTCACAAAAACTTCGTGGTGATACCATAATCATTTCTCAGTAGAATGGAACCCTCGATGCAAGAAAGTTTCAAACATTTCTTAGTTTTAGAATGAATGTGTGGTGCAATTATGGATTATAAAACATATTTATTTGCTTATGTGTTTAGTGAAACTTTGTATGGCATGGAGCCTGTTTCATGAAAGTGCGAGCGTAAGTTTTTTGTGCAACTACCATAGCAACATATCTCTACAGTATGGTTGGCTTGTCATTGACGTAAAACTTACACTACCCGGCTCCTGAAGTTACTTTGATACTTTGAGCTCAACCCAGCACCGATAAGTTAGTCATGGAAGACCTTTTCAAACTTATTGGGTTTTATCTCTCTTTCTATTTTATTGTCCATGTGTGGTAACGATGATGAGTTATTTTGAGAAGACGTTTGTGCCGTTTTAAATGTCAAATCAATTTACCTTATACCTTTTGAATTGACCCCTAACCACAAATTGAAACAACGTTCGGAACTAAGGCCTAATCCAAACCAATTCTCGTCCAATGTGTAAAATTAAGATTATATGTATTTTTTTAAAAGAATATAAATGTTAACAATAAGGTGAAGAATTACTTATGGATAACAGCTTCTTGGTTTATTGGGTGACGACGTTTCGATGTAGTTCATCGAAACGTCGTCACCCAATAAACCAAGAAGCTGTTATCCATAAGTAATTCTTCACCTTATTGTTAACCTTTCAACTTCTTAACGCCATTGAAAGATTTAATATAAATGTTGAAGATTTTTCAGCTTTGAAGATATTTAGAGCCTAAGTCAGCTTGAAAAGAATAACAATGTATCTATAATTAAAAGTTCTAGACATTAAATAACAATGTATCTATAATTAAAAGTTCTAGACATTAAATAACAATGTATCTATAATTAAAAGTTCTAGACATTAAATAACAATGTATCTATAATTAAAAGTTCTAGATATTAAATAACAATGTATCTTTAATTAAAAGTTCTAGACATTAAATAACAATGTATCTATAATTAAAAGTTCTAGACATTAAATAACAATGTATCTATAAATAAACGTTCTAGACATTCTGAGTACGTACTTTTTTATCTATCGTTAATATAGTAATGAGTGGTCCAACTCACTCTGAAACTTCGGGGATTTACGCCGACCGGTAGCGAGCGAAGATAGCCGAAGGGAGTTCCGACTGTGGTCCAACTGTGAATTACGTTAGATACTTACCTGATTATGTTTTACCGTTGTATGGCCTGATGCTTCTCTTTTCGCTATTTTTAAAACGTAGATGAGCCCAAGTCACTCTGGTCAAAATGTATATAAATCAATATTTGCTTTTTATGTTCCTTAGCACAGATTGTCTTAAGCGAAAAAAAGAAGCAAGGAAACGCTTTGACGATATGGTATTTCAGATAGAATATACGAACACATACTGTGAATTGCAAAGAACAGACGGGAATTATTTTGTCCACACCCATTTCTTTTTTGTTCTTTCTTATAAAACGCGTGGGTAAATTGAACCCTTCAAAAGGGTTTTGGGTCTTTTTCTCAAAGACAAGCTTGAAGTGAACTATACATACAAGGGTATTTTGTTTCTTTTAAGTGAAATTCTATGAATTCCGATTGTCCAAAAATACGAATATTTGGATGTAGACTAAAATCAGATAAGCAAGTCACATTGGCGATGTAAGCAATTATTAGAACTCCTTTAAATATAATGTGATTCAGATATTGGGTATTTTTTCTGTATACCTGCACCATTTTTTAATCGTGTATTTTGCAGTAAAACACATACAAGAGTGTAGAAAATGGCATATCAAGTTGCCCGGTCTTCCGCTTTGGCGTAGTTTTTGACTACTATTGTGACGTCACTAAAGTACGTCGATGGAAAATAGTTTGCCAAGAGAATATTTTCCTCCTGTCTTCGAAGATGCCTCGGATAAGACTTTCGTAATTCACTATTCACTTTGGATGATTGCATCTAGTTATTTATAAAGTTAAAAGAAAATTTCTATAAATAGTTGAGACTAATTGGACTAAACTAACCCTGTAATATTTTGAATTAGAAATATGGTCTGCGAAATTGAGTTATCGAAAAGAATAAATGTTAGTTTATTCTGTCGGAATGTTATCGACCGGTACTTGTCTGATATTCAAATTGTATGCGTGGGAAGAAATAAATTGGTAGACTGCCATATCTGGAGAAACCGATTATCATTTTGATATGTCTTGACTATGTAAGGAAATAGAATATTGGAATAACCTCGAGCGTTATGAGGTCACATTTGAAGTTTTGCATAGAAAGTTGTACCTTTGTTGACCCTGACCATTGCACAATGGCGTGTCATATTTAAGTCTGGGATTTTTCTCCAGCGGATATTGGTGTAAAACACACTTTATTGCAACAACATAGGAAACTGTATTAAAATCCTTTATTTTTTTTTTCGAAATTTAAAACTTTTGTCAAAAATAGGACATTATGTTAACAGATTTACGTATTCGTCTGATACAACATGACCCCCGTTGCGCACCGAGAGATAATTGAATGACTGTTATTAATAAAATGAAGAAATATTTTATTCTGCTTTATGAACTCCATTCAGAGGTTTTGTTGCGAATGAGATGCTCTGGCAAGATTTCAAAATCTGTCCGTTTCATTTAGCGGTTGTCATATAAAAGAGACATTCGTGCTTTTAGCCACCAAAGACCAAGGGGCATCAAGTGTGCTTGTCTGGTAACGATGATAAGTTTTTTTCAGACGCAGCAGTGGGCGAAATAAAGGGCAAACCAGTTGAACAGTTGTCGAAGACCGTCTTGAGTAAGCATAAATTTGCAATTTATCAAACTCCAACTGACTGTCAACTTGACTGAACATAATCAATTTCAGTGTTAGAGTGTTGGAAGAAAGTAGCTGCCGCAAACTCATTTTCTTTTTCTTTTAATAAACTGGAGTTGTTTTTTAATTTTCTATAATTATTTTAATAAAATGGCTGTAATTGTTCAACTGTGTTTCAATACGTCTACCAGTATAGATACAATGTCAGACATGTTTCTTGAGTTAACTAGGTTAAACTCAAGTTTTTTAAGATTGTGAGTAAAAAATCTATATATACTTACATAAGCGTAAATGTATATTTATAGACACTAAAACACATTAGCACCGGAAAAATCTTTTTGACTATTATAACCATGTAGACAAGTTTCTAGTTGTATATACCTTTATTATTAAGGTATGTAATTATACCCTTTATACCCAGTCATAAGTTGTTGTAATAAACTAAAACCCATGATATTTCATTAGGTTGAAGACAGACAAGACTTTGGCCTTAGTCAGTAAATTTGTTTTTGAAATACTTTTTTATATTTTAACCAAAATGTACGAATCTTCAGCTATGGCATAAAAGTCAGGTAAACTGGAATTGAACAAAATAATGGGAAAAGAAAGGGAAATATGTAACTTGGTTCCTAGGTAGAGGGCAGACAAGGGAGTTTAGTGCGGATCTTTTCAACTTTTGTTCTTTTTGTAAGTTGACTGGCTATTGGATCAAAGGTGGAGCCATTTTACTCTGAAACAGTTCGTATTCTTCTTTTATAATCTGGGCCATATACACGCTGGCCTTATTGTACAGAAACACAAATGGTATGAAACTATTTTCACGACACCTTCCCCGGTCCAAGTTCAAACTGAAAGGGTAAACGGTTTGTAACGTTTGAATCCAAAAGCTTTCCCTTTCCATACGTTTGTGTTTGGTACCTTCAGCTTAAGTGAGACACACAGAATTTTCCTTCAAATGGCATTTCAATTAGCACAGTTGTCGTGTACAGTTCAGAACTAACTGACTAAATACAAACATTGCATCCTTTTAAATAGACTTCTTAAATTCCGGAAAATCTTATTATTAACATAGATTTGCATATCTATGAAAACTTGATATTTTTAAGCTTCTAAGAACAATCGAGAAACGTCTAAGCGTAATGCCACTGGTTTACATCTAGGTCAACACTGCAGCCGCTCGAAATGTTGATATTTTGACGTTAAAACAGATTGTTGAAATTATTGGCTATTTTTCTCAAGACGTATAATTCAGAAGCATATTAGTGCTTTTAGTCTCGGAAATGTACGATAAAGTATTGTTTTGAACTAACTTTCATTTAGAATGAATGAATGGTCGTCCCGGTTATTTAAATTTTGTTTACTTTTCGAACACGTTTTCGTTTCGTACAGGCCACATACTGTATGGATTTTCCTCATTCCAACGCCAATCATTTAGTTTTCCGATGACCTTCAAAGCTTATTACTGTCGTGACGATCAGAATTTATGAAAAAAGTGTGAATTTCGGCAGCTCATGCCACTTTAAGTAAATTGTAAACAGCTATATGCTGAGCCGGTGAAGTGAGGAAAATGCCACGGCTTCCACAACGATTGACACGTGAAGCAGAGAAATTACGGAAACAATGAAAAAAAAATGTAAAAAAAAAAATCCACAAACAAATACACGTAATAAAACACAGGGGTAAACTCTTTGTCCAGATAGAAGAATTCACAGATCCCATTAATGACTGTATCACTGGCAAATGTTAGTAGCTCGAAAATAATATCATTCCATTTAAGAATTAATACAGAAATCGCATCCAAATTATATTACATTCTATAGCGTACTAAGTTAGATCCCGATCAGCTGTAAACTGACTCACCAAATATAAATATTGTAAATAGCACTCTAGAAATTCCATAATAATCATACTATTACGTATTAACATAAATTTGCATAGCTGTAGTAACAGCAAAAAGTGGGCTAACTTATCTAAATTGTGAACAGCCGTGGGGTAAGCCGGTCAAGTGAGGGGAAACATGTCACGGCTTCCAGAATGGGAAAATTCACTGTGTCGACTTATGTGGAAGACGGTTGGAGTTTCCTCCGGGCAAAGAGCCTGGTTTCCTCCCCACTCACTAAACCTGGCAACGCCGCCAAATAAGTGAAATAGTTTTGAATGCGGTGAAAAACATCAATCAATCAATTAATCAATAATCTTAAGAAAGAATACGTTATAAGCTCCCAAAACAGATTAATGGATTCTTCATTCGCCATTGCACAAAAAAATGAATGTTCTTGCATTAAACAACTTTGGCATAAACTGGGGTCGATCAGACGAAATTGTTCTAAACATAACTTAATTGAAATATGCCCGGGCAGGAATTTGAATATGATAAACTTCAAGTTATTCCATTAACACTAAATTTAACCCCTGGAGACAGCTGGAACAATACCAGCAAAAGGTTTCCAGAAAAAGTTTTGACTAATGGATATAATGTCACGACAGGTTATTTTGGCTGCAATGTGATATGATACGTGTTAAAATTAATTTATCGTGTTATGATAGACTATCCCTCTGTGTTATCATTAAAGGGAATTGTGATGACATCCGTGAAGAGAAATAGCTTTATGTATTGTGAGTTGCCATGTTGAATGTTAACGAAGATGACGTGAGTCTGTATCCGACTATACCGTCAGGCTAGTTTTGATGATACGGTCATCAATGTGTCGCGAGAAAAAGCTTTGTGCATTGTGATTTGCTTTGTTGAATGTGTCTTTATCTTGCTAGACTCGCAAACTGTGTATGATATTTATGATCACTAAAACACACGGGCACAGGGAAAATCTTCTTGTCTAAAATAACCATGGAGACAAGTTTCTAATTGTGTTAAAAAGAGGTACATGTATATCATTTAAACCTTTACGTGTGGCAACAATTAATAGTTTTAACGTTCTTTTCCTAAGTTTCATACATTGCTCGATCGATTAGAGAATCAATGTCCAAAGATTTCACCTGACATCAAGTGAGATAAAGAATATCAACGCTCTTTCTGGTCGAGACCGGGTAAAATCCCTGTTTCCTCTCATAATAGCCATGGTAACACAGCCTTATAAGTGCTGCGTAAAACATCAATCAACCTAGGATACCAACTGTGAAGAAGTGGCTCATTATATGTGGCAAGAGTTAAAGTTTTGTGCTTAATGAGGATCTTAGTTCAATAAATTTATTTTTACGTTGCCTTGCGGTTAACAAATTGCGTAATGTCCACCAAAAGCAGGATAGAATCAAATGATTTGCGAAGCATGCTGTTTTTTAAAAAAGCTTATTTTATTCAGTCATCTCTTCTTTTATTCTTCAGTGTGGAATTTCTATATCAAAACTTAATGATTCTATATATTATGGAAACTAACACGGCGTAACGTGGCGTTTCCTCGCGGTACAGAAGCAACGACTTATGACCCTTCCCATGAGTCCTGTCATAAAACTATCCATCGTTTGCAAATCAGCCAAGTGCAGTAAAACCTTGAAAGCTAATAATTGGTCTTATCTGCTCCATAATTAAAAAACTGTCTGACCACCGCCTTGCGGGAAAATACACTGATGAAAACTTAAGAGGCGTTAAAATAACAAGATAAAACATAAACTTGACTAAATACAGTTGTTAATGCCGTTGCTCCAGGCGTACAGTGGTAGAAGTGCCACTTCGATACGCTGTATTTCGCGCAAAAGAACAGTTCTACACACACACACACACCCCGGGGGCAATTATCGATTCTTATTAATTAGTATTAGATAAGTTTTGCCTCTTAAATAATTATTTACTTAGTAGTATACTGAGCCACTCTCGAGAACATTTTGAAAAATCTTCTTCTTGTTATAAATTTTTTCACTGCTTAAACCCATTTTTGTTTCATGAAACACACATTTGGGCAAAACCAATGAGACAACTCAAACAACAGTCTCTTAAATTCGGCATTCTCTCAACTCTATGAAAAAGTGTTGTTTTTATTAGCAAACAATATTTGGCCAAACATGCTTGTGGCCATATACTCCCATTACCTGTGTGCTTTTACTGTTCGTAAATATATATATTCTAGGAAAAGGAACACAGGAATAACGAAAGTCATTCCAGTCTCCTTACATCCAACGCATAACTGCCAAACCGTTGACCAATGGCGATCTTAAATTGGCACCGTTTGTCTGAGACAAATTACAGTGATGGGATGATCCCTGGTAAACTTCTTTCCTTTGATAGACCGTTTAATTACGAGTTAAATACGATTTTTGAATTCCTTTGCAGCTGGGTGTTTTTCCTTCTACATGTAGATTTAGCTAGACGGAATTTACAGTCTGGTCTTTTGTTTTGCCGTTTTCTGACTTTTTGTGTTTTTTGTCATACTATTACATTTTATCGATAGATAAATATTCACTTCAGTAAGGGTCATCTATGTAGGATGATTGATCACATCCTCCTGAAACCCTCCTTCAGACAATCTACTACGGAATTTCCACTAATTGCTTGTTAATTGTACATTTTTCGCTTAACATCGACCTACGTACAATTTTCCGTTTTGCAGTAATGATATTTTATAACTTGCAAGTACAGCTTAATCTTCCAATGCGCCAGGAGCTCGGGGATTGTACAGCAGTCGCCATTATACACATATGAATATCTCCGGCAAGCCTGTTCCACCGGTCTTTTTTTTTCTTCTGAAAATTGCATTTACTGATACAATACATTATAGGCCAGACTTGCTGCATAACATCTATATCTACAGCTGTTTGGGACACTTTCTCGCGATCACGGCGGCAATTTTTTCTCATCTCGTCTGTCTTCATTCAGTAAGAATTATGCATATAAATCCGGATAAATAGATATAGCAAGACCAAATGTGTTCACAAAAAATCTAGACCGACTTATCAAGTAAGGATATGCATCCCGGTAACATTAGAAGTGGGTTTCAAAGGCTGGCTGTGAGTTTATTATTTTATTTTGAAACATTTTTCACTCGATAGGAATTTTACAAGTTCACAAAAGTTCACAAATGGCTACATTCCGTAGCGTTCGGCCCTTCGGGTCTAACATTAACACATGCCGGAGCTAACTTTTGCGATCATATCTAGCGGATAATTATTTTCATAATTCACGTTAATTTTTTACGCATCCGCCCGGCTGAGGGGAATGGAAGCCTGTATACATCAGGATTTTCTTATCTAAAATGATTTGTCAGTGGTCTGCCCAAGCTTTCGTGGAATAATCTAGCGAAGATAAGATTGATAAAAACCCGAGAAACATCAAAATAATTAGAAGTGAATGACAGTTTTTTTCTTATCATTGCCGAAGGCGAACATTCGTGTTTACGCCTAACTCTATACAGACTGTGTTAGCGTCTATAAGGACGTGTTGAGTGTCCGGTCAGGTTAATTTCAAGAATAACGGTTGTTAAAACTTATTTATCAAGCTCCTTAAAAGTCTGTATTTTATATTAACAATTGATAACAAAAAAAGCCATGTAGATCAGGTATGACACTATATGTTCTTCAAGAAAAAAATGCAGATATTCCTCAACTGATTTCTGCATGATCTGCAAACTGCATTCATATAAACGTTCTACGGTCGTCGGGACTATACCTAATTCTGCTCTTTAAAGGGGCATTAATCTCAACTCTATGCATAATTGATTGGTGTTTAACACCATACTCAATATTTTTTCACATATCTGGCGGCGTTGCCATGTTTAGTGGTGGAGGAAACCGGGCTTTTCGCCCCGAAGAAACCCCCTGTTTCGATATGCTTTGTCGTGTCTGTTTAGAAGATTTGTACAAGTGGATTAACATTGAACCTGACTATATTTGACCTACGACAATGGTTGTGATAAATTATTTTTCTAGGGAATGGACCCTTCAAATCGTCTATTTTTCTGACTAAAAGCCCAAACATTTCTAGCATGGGAACGGTCAGATAATGATCGCTTTATCAATTTTTAACAATGCTCTATGGTGTGATTTCTACCATAGACTCTACACTCAATCAATCAGCATTTAGACCAAATAAAAATCTCGTCAAGAGCACCCAATAGATTGATGTACAAGTGGAAATATTACAGAGGAATTGAACGGTGCTAAACTTTACCAAGGCCATCTTTGTCAAATGGCCCAATTCAACCATATACAAGAAGTAATTTGCCAAATAAGACATTCTATATACGATCTATCTTTGTCAAATTGTTCCATCTACAGAGAACAAGAGAGGATTGATCATTGTTACATTGATAAACGATTTGCCTTCCAACCTCATGTACGAAAGCTCAGGACGTTGTTGATGAATCTACCGGACAATTTCCTACTGTAAGACTTGCATTTCCTACTGTAAGGCTTGCGCGGGACTGGTACACAGTAAACTGGACCTGGGATTAAGATTGGACCAATGAGAAAACCCTTTGTAAAATAGCCAGTTTGCTGGCATCCATTTACCTTTGTATTGTTATTTTAGACACCTGACGCCTGTTTCACAAAACGCCGTAAATGTATTTTTTGCGTAGCTTTCATAGGAACGTATTTCTACAGTATGGACTGCTATGGAAGTTACGTGAAAACGCCGCTTTGTGAAACAGGCCCCTGCTAAGGCTAATTCGATTACCTTAATAAATAACCGATTCCTGGGCCCACTTGCACAAAGCGCTCTTAACTAAGAGTATGTCTACAACATGGGACTTAACTCTTAAGGCTCGTAAACTTTCCATGCTGTAGAGATATGCTAACAGTCCTCTTAAGTTAAGAGCGCTTTGTGCAAGTGGGCCCTGGTCTGTGCATATTCCGATTGATTCCAAATGTTAACGATATCGCGAATATGTGGACTGTGCACGCTTATTCGTAAGCTATCAACAGAAAACATTCACATGAGCAGTCCACATATCCCCGATATCGTCGGAGTCAATCGTGCCCACATGCTTACCTCCCCTTCGCTTCAGAACTAAGTCTCGCATGCGAAGACAATCGAGATCTCGTGCCATTCTACGAGATCTTCAACACGAACGAATGGCAGAAGGATCAATCTCTATTTTAGATTGATGCGAAGATTAACTTCTCTGTTTAGATTGGTTCGGAGTGAATCAGAATAAGCCGAAAGACTGATGACGTCACTCGCAAACATTATGGTTTGAAGGGGGTAATGTTTGAAGTGACCACTTTGTTACGTTCTTTGTTGCGACACGCTTTCACTGCGCAAATTAAATAAATATTCTACCCCTCCTGCATGTGCGTGCCGTGTGCAAATATACATGTTAAGTAGAGATGACTTTTCAAACGACATCGAGTCTGTAGTGCATCACCGTTGCACGTGACCAAAGCTTATCGTTGATTGGTTAAAAGTTCCCAATCTGTCCGTCACTTTTTCCTCATTTTTCTCAATTATCGGGGTAGAATCGACTTTAATACCTTCGTCTTGGGGTTTATTGCGTAACCCGATACCGCTGGGCGTTGGTTCGCACCTCGTCAAACCCCTCGAATGCTGCGCATTCTCGTGGTTTGACTCGGTACGAACCAACGTTCAGCGGTATCGGGTTACGCAACAAACACCGCTACGGCGGTATTAAACCCTTAAACAATATATACGTTTTGTTTTCTTTCAAGTTGCGTTTCCCATTCTTCAAAGAGTTTCGCAAACAGAAGAATTCAAACCACAGCCTCTATCATCTAACGCTAGTCATAGGTTTGTTTCTATGGTATCTTACACCAAGTCGAAGATCAAAAAATGCATAATTACCAGATGAAATGTATGAATGTCACGACAGTAACAAAATCTAAATAAACGGGACGTACGGCCATTCATTCTAAGCTTAAGTTAGCTCAAAACACGGCCTTAACGTGCATTCTTGAGAGTAGTAGTAGTACATGTAGCTTCTGAGTCGACGTCTTAAAAACAAAAAATAACCGATGAAATATTCTGTTTCAACCGGAAAATGTCCACATTTTTGCAACTCATGCCACTTGAATATGTTTGGGATTCAGTATCCCATGAGTCCCGTGACGTTTGTGTACTTCATCCATTAAAAGATGTTCATTGTGGCAATGTGGGTAATATGATTAATAAGGCCATATCAATAAGCTGGACATCTGATATATGAAAATATAGATAATGTTCTTTTGGGGAGTAGAAAGATCCCCGCTTGTTCAAGCTGAAAAGATAATGTTATTAGATGACCAGCTGTTGTCGACATGGATTGCACTGCCATAACCAGACCAGTTGATTATTTTAAAGTGGCATGAGCTGCCAAAATTCACACTGTTTTCATAGATTCTGATTGTCACGACAGTAAGAGGCTTTGAAGGTCGTCGAAATGAGGAAAATCCATACAGTATGTGGCCTGTACGAACCGAAATAGTGTTCGAAAAGTAAACAAAATTTTAAATAACCGAGACGACCATTCATTCATTCTAAGCCAAAGTTAGTTGAAAACATTGCTTTATCGTACATTCTCGAGACTATAAGTACTAAGAAGCTTCTGAATCGTACGTCTTGAGAAAAATAGCCGATAATTTTATCATTCTGTTATAATGGCCAAATATCTAAATTTTGGCAGCTCATGCCACTTTAAATATAGGCCTATACATCTATGAAGCTCGATCTATGAGCTATGCTGGTGCCATGAGAGATCGGAAGAGAGGTTGCAACCGGAACACACTTCGGCTATCTTCTCTCTACAGGTCGGTATTTCACATACGTAAACCCCCGAAGTTTCAATGTGAAGAATTTTTAGCATTAAATCACCAATTTACATTCAAAATAAGATTGGAGGATTAATTGGCGTTTTTCGCCGCACTAAGAGAATATTTCCCTTACATGGCGGCGCTACCGGATCTAATGGTAAAGAAACCGAGCTCGTTGTCGGAAAGAAACACTCGATCTTTGGAGAGTACCATAGCCGATCCAGTGAAAAACACATATTTTTTTTTGGTCTGAGTGAGATTCGAACACGTGACCCATCGACGAGAGTCTTGACCCATACATAGTGAAATTGTCTGTAGCGCGGCATAAAATTTATCAATCGATTCTGTGGAAACACAACTACTTATAGTATTATTCAAATAAACGAAAACTTCTTGCTGACTGCAAAACCTTGTTTTTGAAACTTCTCTTAGAAACTACTGTATTCTGGCTATGGATAAAACTGGAAGAGATTGAGTGATGTGGTGTTTTGCGCCCAACTCAAGATTATCTCACTTATATGGCGGCGTTGTCAGGTTTAGTGGGGGGAGGAATACGGTCTCTCTTTGCACGGATGAAACCTTTTCGACCTTCGAAGAGTTATTCAGTCCGAGAGGAATTCGATCCCGCGCCGCATCGAATGAAGTCCTGTGTTGGACTAACGGACACAGAATCCCCGGAAACTGGAAGAAAAGATAATGACAGATCTAAATCTCATTCTGTCACGAATACCATATATAGTTAATAAATTCGTAACAGTGCTTTGATAAGCCAGATTAACCCTGGTAATGTGTCTCTCTAATTTGATAGGTCAATTTTTCGGTACAAAGAACTTAATATCAAACGGGCATTTATGGAACAAATTTAATAAGGTTAAATCAATAGCTCTAAAGTTAGATAAATGGCGAACCCATTAGCTGGTGGGTGAAATCTTTCTGTAAGCCTATAGCGTGATTAAATGTCAGCCGGTGTCGAGATAGTATTAATATAAACCGACCCTACAGAAATCTTAATATAAACTTCTTAGTCTCATGTGGTAGTGAGAAGGAAAGTCTGACCTCAGATGCTAAAAGCTGCGGCATTATAGACCTTCAATGTACTCAACCGCCGATAAAGGCACTTCTTTGGCTCAGGCCGTATGACTCAGAGAAAAACACAAAATTCGTTCAGTTACCATCGTCTATTTCATAAAACTGGTCGCAGTATATTTTTTTTAAACCAAAAATCTTTTCATTATTCCATTTATAGAGTAATAAACTTAATTTGAAATATGATTTAAACCTCAATTTGATTTTCACAATATACCTTTATGACCGAGCCTTCTGTGTTTTTCAATATTAGTTGCCCCGGACTGATTTCTGTTAACTTGGCCAAGGTTTTGGATTTTCCCTCGGTCGCCAAATGTGGAAGAGTTTCCATGTACTCGTCTAAGGTCGAGGGTTTCCGTCGGATAAATAGCCCGGTTTTCTCTCCCACTAAAACTTTTAACGTAAAATATCAATCAATCAATAAAGAAAATATTGGGCGTGGAAAAGGAAGACTCGACATTTGGACAATACACCCGGCATTCAGCTGATATATGATCGTTTTCAGGAGAGCTATAAAAGAAACCTGTACCTCTCCGATTAAAATATCAAAGGTAACGTTATTTGGTGTATCCAATTTCGTAAATATGTAACTGGGGCCGGTTGTTCAAAAGAAAATAAGCTTAACGGCAGGTTAAATGGCGTGACGTAACAAAGAAATTCCTTTGTGACGCAACGTCATCTAACCTGCCGTTAAGCTTACGGCGCTTTGAACAACCCACCCCTGGTCCATATTCAAGGTCGATATGCACATTCCTTACGTCAGCGTCATTACGACAGAGCCTGGCTCGAAATAGGATTGATTGATGTTTTATGTCGCACTATAAAGATTGTTTCACTCATATATGGCGGCGGTGCTAGGTTTAGTGGGGATGAAGGAGCCCGCTCTGCGCTCTTTGGCCGAAGTAAAAACCCCGACCTTCGGGAGCACCTGACAACTCTTCCACATACGAGTAAAAATCCAATGAAAAATGTTTCAATTTTATTTGATGGTTAGTTGGTTGTTTTAGCTTATTGGCGCGTCCATTCGCATGATTGATGTACGCCATTCTAGTGAGCAATTATTACCTTGAGCGATTAAGAAAACTGTGATGTTTGAACACAATATAACAATATATTGAATGTCTCTGTGCAGCAGTATATGTTAGTTCGATTGAGAACCCAATTTTATTTTATCTGAGTGGGATTCAAACCTGCTACACATAGATGGAAGGCCTGTTTGGGCTGGGGGGCTGCCGACTGAGCCACAGAGGCCCCCAAATGACCCTTGGATGCTTGCCACCTAAATCACTAGAACTTTTTCGGTTTCCTGTTGTTTATGTCCGTACGGATGCATCAACTTATAGCCGTGCCAGGAGTGTCATCCCAGTTTATTGTTATCTCATTGACCAAAGTGATTTTTGCTCTTGACAGTATATGCTGTTGTTGATTTTCTTTCTGTTGATTTTCATCGGAAAGTATGTCGGAAAGAAATCCGTCACGCTTGTGATTTATTCCCGAAGTCGAGAAATGACCTTTGACGCTTTGAGCGGCAATGTTAATCCATTTCAATTGGACGAGTTTTAAAGTTCACCCCGTAGGTCGACAAAACAACAACATCATGAAATTTAGCAGGGCGTTTGTTCACATTTACCCGCTTTTTCATTCCTCTTCTACGCTTACCAGGGATATCGTTAGTTACATCCAGCATTCTAGACAATAACGTGGGTTGTTCAAAAGAAACTTAGTTTAACGGCAGGTTAGATGACGCCGCGTCACAAAACGATTTCTTTGTTACGTCACGTCATTTATACCTGCCGTTAAGTTAATTTTCTTTTGAACAACGGGGCCCCTGGAGTTTTTAACAGTGGCCAAATCAACGTGAATCAAGTCGACAGGGAACGTCGCCATCTTGTCATATTTCGTTAAAATTTGAGAAATTGACTCTCGTTTTCAGTACTTGTTTATTGTTTCTTTTAAGTCCAAGAAAATATTCACGTTTAGTGCGATATCAGGATTGTTATATTTTTCTGTTACCATAGCTGGCATGTTTAACAACGTCTAAAAGAGATCACGCGAGAATACGATGAACTCGCCTGGAGCCAAATACTTCCATGCAATCAAACTGAAAAAAACTTCTAACCAGTTTAAACAGAGTTAGACAAGAATGATCATCTTGCTTACATTTTGAACATTAACCACAATCCAAAGTTAAGCTACATTTTCTAGTGTTTGTTCAAATAGAAAGTCTTTCCCAAGCGTGTCATCTTCTGACAGCGAAGATGAGGCTTGTTCAAACATCTAATCGGTCTTGTGCATCTCAAGTTGATCGTTATCTGGCTAGTAAAGGAGTTACCTCCCTTGATTTGTTGACAAAGCACTTCAGTCTCTTGGAGGGAAATGATTTGAGAGTCTTTTACAATGTTTATTAGCTGTTTGACATTAAACATGGTAACGGAGTTAATGGTTAGAACAGTCCAACATCTACCTAAAACGATCAATACTATTTAAAACGTTTTTGGTAATTTACCGACCTGACTTTTCTTTCTCGCTTCAATATATATGTTTCTTGACATTCCAATCTCCGCATCTTAACTAGCCGAGGAATAGGCTAGTTAAAGGCCAGCTTCAAAAGTCTTAAAGTGGCATGAGCTGCCAAAATGTTGATATTTTGACGTTAAAACAGAATGGTGAAATTATTGGCTATATTTCTCAAGACGTATAATTCAGAAGCTTTTTAGTGCTTCTAGTCTCGAAAATGTACGATAAAGTATTGTTTTTAACTAACTTTGGTTTAGAATGAATGAATGTTCGTCCCGGTTATTTAAATTTTGTTTACTTTTCGAACACTATTTCGGTTCGTACAGGCCACATACTGTATGGATTTTCCTCATTCCAACGCCAAACATTTAGTTTTTCGATGGCCAATCTTACTTATCGCCTCTTACTGTCGTGACGATCAGAAATTATGATTGATTGATTGGTGCTTTACGCCGCGCTCAAGATTATTTCACTTATATGGCGGCGTTGCCAGTTTTATTGTGGGAGGAAACCGGGCTCTATGCCCGGAGGAAACCCACGACCTTCCGTTGGTAACTGGCCAGAAATTATGAAAAAATGTGAATTTTGGCAGCTCATGCCACTTTAAACAAATGTTCAGTTTGGCATCAGAAACTGTACGCTTTTGTCCAAGAGACCTTGAAATAGTTGGTGTTTGAATAAAAGTCTCACTCTCTACTTGAATTAAAATAAGTACTTTTAATAATTGATGTTTTACTGATCGACGCACTCGAGTTTATTTTACTGTTATGATGACGTCGTCAGGTTTAGTAAGGGAGGAAACCGGGCGTGTTGTCAAGAGGAAACATCAGACCTTGGTACTGTATACCGGACAGCCCTTTCATGTGAGGCGATTGAGTGAAAATCCACTCAGCTGATTACCCTAGTATATCGATGATGCATCCCAAGTTTCACGGAATTTGAAAGAAATTTTCTGAAAAAAAAACACACACGCTGTAACAAGCATTTTTAGCCTACATGTAGCCTATGTGTGACCTCTTCGTAACCTTGACCCTTAGACCAATGCGCGATGATGTATCCCAATTTTCTATTACTTTGATGATGTATCCCAATTTTCTATTACTTTGTCGCCGTCATATAAGTGAAATAATCTTGAGTGCGGCGTAAAACTCCAATCAATCAATCAATCAATCTATTACTTTGAAACTACGTTTTTCTTATAAATGTTTTTAGCTCATGTGTGACCTCGATCCTTTAAGAGATCTTCGTCAAATGCTGAGCAAATCGAAGCCTTAGTGATGAGATGATATATCGCAAATTGCATGAAATGTGAAACAACAGTTTTTCTTAAACATGGTAAAAAGCTTTTTAATCCAAAATTTGAACTCTTGTGTGACCTTTGGATTGATGTTGGTCCAAAGTCAATCAGCTTGACACATTAGCATAGCGATGATATTTCACATAATTTAAAGCAACCGTTTTCTGAGAAACGTGGTAACAAGCCTTTTAGTCCATGTGTGATCTCTCAGTGACTCTGAACTTTGAAAAAAAAATTCTCCAGGCCCATATCTCCCACATCTGAAATAGGGTCACGAGGTTCTTTCAGGTAACAGGGCTATTGCAAAAAACAAAACGCGGCGGCGACGGAGCCGGATAAAACCAGACAAAATTATCTTTCAGGGGCTGCTTACTTAAACATAGTATATTTTCCCTCCAAAACAATAAAAGAAAATGTTTGGTGAGGCATATAATTTATTCATAAATATAACATTGCATCATTTTAAAAAAAATATATCGGGACCCTGTTTCACAAAGCGGCGTAGCGCAAGTTTTTACGTAACTGACATAGCAGCCCATACTGTAGAGATACGTTAGTATGAAAGTTACGCAAAAAATACATCTACGCCGTTTTGTTTAACAGGCTCCCGAAGTCTAATAGCAAAATTGAACACTTCGTTTGCTGGCTGGTATAGATTATCACTTATTCAAAACGAGTCGCATGAGCTGCCAAAATTCTGATTGTTACGACAGCAAGACGCTTTGCTTTGAAAGTCAACGGAAAAAGTAAATGATTGACCTTGAAATGCGAAAAATCCATACAGTCTATGTTCTGTACGAGCAGAAATAGTGCCAGAAAACAAATTTTTAAATAATCGATACGAATGTTCAATCATTCTAACCCTACGTTAGTTTATAGATGGCAACTTGGATGTTCATCCTAGAGACTAGTAGCACTAAAAACCGTCTGAATTGCACGTCTTGAGAAAAATAACAGATAATTTCCACATTCTGTTTTAACGAAAAATATGAACATTTTGGCAGCTCAGGTCACTTTAAATACTGTGAAATCAACACAACACATACATTATAAAGGGCCGTTTCCGTTGTAATATTAAATCTTCCAAAGGCATATTGTAGTTGAACTGTTAGAATAAGGTGAATAATTACTTATGGATAACAAACCAAGCAGTTGTTATCGATAATTAATTCTTCACTTTATCGTTGACATATTCTCACTAGGTAATAATTTGTAATTTTTGGCCTAACAATTGCAATCAAATAAACCTGGTGTATTTCACAATAAAACCATTTCAATAAATACAAAATTTAGATAATACATTTTTTTTTCGCAAAATAAAAAATCTTAAAAAAGTCCTACAAAGCCTGATATAAAACATATACCATCTTTTCCCCAAACAACCAAAAATGTATGCAAGTTGGGACAAGACTGTCAAATCATATCGCCATAATATATATTTACATATAGCATATTTTTGTTTGTTGTTAAAATGGTTGCAGTGTAAAACTCTGACGTGTCATTTCAGACTGATAAAATTATCATTTGGACTAAAAATCGGCGCACATAATATAATTCATAATTAGGTAATGTACACGAAAATTAATATTTAATTCGTAATAAATCTTTGAAATCTTTTTGCTGCAAAACGAATACATGTTCATTGAGAAGACCCCAAAAATGTATTACAGGTATAAAAATCAAGACTGTATTCTAACATTTATAATACCTCCATAAAAGTGAAGACCATAGTACAAATATCGCTACTCCATAAAACTTGTGACACTATGGAAATGTTGTATAAAATGTATTACTTCATTAAAACTTTCAACAGTGTCAGTCGTACATATAATAATTCATAGTACACACACAAAAACTTTGGAACAATGTTAAGATAGGTCTACTTTTTAATATTCTCCATTTAGTTTCATATTTCCCATCCATTAAAGATGAAAGCGATGTTAATAAAAATTGATTTAAATTAGAAGCACATAATGTTTACACAGGCCATTTATTAAAAAATAGAGGTCATGTTAAAATAAACCCTGTACCATGCGAAGACCCAAATTGCATTTTCAATTAAGCCTATACAAATTCGGACAGGTATCAAACACTTAGCTTCATTGCCCAATAGTCCTGGGCCCGCCGCCCCACTAGCTCTTAACTTAAGAGGACTCTTAGTATATCTCTACAACATGTGGAGTTTACGAGCCTTCGTAAGTCCCATGTTGTAGACATGCACTAAGATTGATTGATTGATTGATTGGAGTCGCCCATTTACACAAAGCATTCTTAACTTAAGAGGACTCTTAGTATATCTCTACAACATGTGGAGTTTACGAGCCTTCTTAAGTCCCATATTGTAGACATGCGCTAAGAGTGCTCTTAGTTAAGAGCGCTTTGTGCAAGTGGGCCCTGTTAGCTACCATCAATGGCCTTGCTAAAATTGGATCAAGAGAGAGCGCCTCTAATTTACAATTCTGGGAAAATAACCAGCCTGTGAAAATTACAAAATAGATATTCGAATTTTGGTAGCTCATGCTATTCTTTTTAATTAGCATTCAAAGATTTTAACTTGATATTTGTAAAATGTCTAAGAAAGAACAAAAAAAGAGCTTAAAAGCTGATTTCATAGAATGTACGTATACACTATTCATATTTAAAAAAAAATTCCATCAGTAATATCCTAAAAATTGGCATAAATACATTCGCTAAAATGTTCATACCCTGTTAAAAAGGGAGGTATTTAGTCGCTGGAAACATCCAGCAAATAAAAAAGATAATCTACATCAATAAATAAAACAAATTTGTGACATTGTGTATACCAAATACTGAACTGTCGTGGTGTAAAAGACTACACATACACTCAGTTTCTTCTGTCTTTTCACAGAATGAATATCTCATTTTAATAATGCTTTCATAAACTTGCCTTTGTGACATTTTTTTTCATTTTCATTGTGTTGAATCCGGCTCGATATGTAGGGTTCTTTTTGATTGAGTATTTATATCGACCCGGGGCTCGTTTCACAAATCAGTCGCGTCGCAAATGAAACGTAGTTGCCAATTGATACCACAGTGAAGAGATACGACGACATGGCAACTGCGATTGATTGCCCTGTGCGACGGCTTCGTGAAATGGCCCCCTGGTTCTCAAAGTCCTTTTTATTGAGCATTTTGTTGACTTGACTTTCAATTTACAAAGTCCTTCTAAACATTGACTTAGTTCTCAGTTATAGGTTTTTGTGTTTCTTTCTACAATGCTTATTCCTAATTATTCAGGCTTTATTCCTATAAATGTCTACTTTTAGATTTCCGTTTATCAACACTTTCCCACTGATTTTGTTGGGGATCGGCTCTGAGGTTAGACTGTGAATCTGATTTATCAGCTTGGGAAGAATTTACGACAGGTGAGGATGAGGAGTTAGAGCCTGTCGATTTAAAACTATCAGGGCGATGGTATGAGTGACCTCCACTTTGTGTCCGTGAAAACCGGGGATCAAGCGAGGCTTTAGTGGCTTCGTCCTGATCACTAAAGCTACGTTGAAAATTTCGATCTTGAAATGCCGTTTGTCCTCTACCCCGTCTTCCTCGGTAACCCCTGCCTCGGCCGCCTCCTCTTGGTGGGCGGGAACCTCCCCGTCCTCGTGGGGCAGAGGAGTCAGCGCCGTATGTCATTGAATTCGCTCTCGGTTTTCCGTCTCTCTGAGCAGCGCCATGATCGAATCCACCTCTAGCAGCGTGCCCACCCCGATGACCCCTATTCCAGTGCATCCTACCACGATGCCCACGCGTAGAACCCCGATTTGACCCCCCTCTACCTCCATGTTCATCGATAGACAGGTGCTCTAGGCTTCCTCTGAAAGACTGTCCTGGGGTATTTTGTGTGTGGCTTGGCAAAGGCTTGCTTGAGGTAGAGGACTGTTTCGGAGATTTACACTTGCAACAAACTTCAGCGTAACTCAAATTCAAGGGATCTTCAGGTTTTCCATCTGAATCTGAGTCCGAGTTATCTCCCTTTAATGAGCTCTCCTGCATAGTGGCATTACTTGCTACACTTTTTTGTGAGGCAGTTTTTGGGTTGGCTGAAGCCACAAGGCTTGGGAAACTGTTTCCCTCGAGCATCACAAGGTTGGCCCAAGGGAAGGGACTTAGAGACTTGGCAGAACCAGGGATAGGTTTAGGGGAAAATGATGATGGAATGGTTGGAATAGATGGTTTCCGACCAGCCACAATACTTGACCATACATTCGGATCTGCAAAACAAAATGGAAGCACATAAAAGCATTGGCATGTGAGCATACAAAAATAAATCAAAAGAGCCAAATTTCTTGATTGAATGATTGATGATATGTTCTTAATGAACCGTTCTCCAAAGTCAGACATTTATTTGGGGGGAAAACTGAATTCTATGCCTGGGAGACATTCTTCATTGAGCAGACCCCAAACATAAATTACTCAATCACTCAATGAATGCTTTATACCAACTCTGAAACTATTTCCATAAGTGATTTGCTAATTACTTACAAATGTTGTTATTTAGCAAAGTCACAATTACCACCACCCTAAGTGGTAGACAGAACAAATATCCATCTGTTTTTAATTTCAAGTTTTCGGTATTTTACAAACCTATAATGTGACAGTTTGTATCTGAATGAATCTAGAAATGTGAAAAAAAAAATTGTGAACAAAAGGGGATTTCGACTGAATTTGGCAGAAGTCTACATGACTGTTGGGCTTGTTTGGTCTAAGATTAAGAACACAACGCCATGTCATTGTTGCACACAAAACTGGCCAATAGTCTATTTAATGATGATGTAAGGCGGTTCAGTGTGGGAAAAACAAGCTCTGCACCAAGACAATCATTTGTGCTTGTCAATAGGGTAATCAATTTACTTTCTTGACAATAACAAGCTTATGAAAATTGATTTTAATTACTTAAAGTGGCATGAGCTGCCAAAATTAACACTTTTTTCATCATTTCTGATCGTCACGACAGTGAGAGGCTTTGAGGGCCATCGAAAAACTAAATGGTTGACAGTATGTGGCCTGTATGAGCAAAAAACGTGTTTGAAAAATAAACAAAATTTAAATAACCGGGACGACCATTCATTCATTCTAAGCCAAAGTTAGTTCAAAACAATACTTTATCATACATTTTCGAGACTAGAAGCACTAAAAAGCTTCTGAATTATACTTCTTAAGAAAAATAGCCAATAATTTCAACACTCTGTTTCAACGTCAAAATATCAATCATTTTGGCAGCTCATGCCACTTTAAGGAGTTGCAATGCTCTAGAGTGACTTACTTTTATTGGGTGGGACAACGAGGTTAACCTGAGGTCTTCCCCACACACCCTGTGGCTGTTGAGGGACATTAGTTCGGGATAGTGTGGATGGAGGAGTGTCAAAGCCTGAATCTATCGTCCCTCCCGGTGACTGCAGTGTTAAGACCACGTCTTTCTGCCCTGTACTCGTCTGTCCAATGGGATCAATCACATGACTATACTTTGTGAACTTGGGTTTCCTCACTTTCTCTGTCTGAAATGAAAGTTTTTAATATCATTAATTGATGTTTTGTGATCTATAAAATGAAGCTAAGGGCTTTAAGGGGGTGGCTGCTTGCTGAGAGGTCGCTTCCCTGAAACTGCTACAAACTGGTTCATTGATGTTTTTCAATGCACTCAAGATTATGTCACTTACATGGCAGTGCTGCCCGGATCAGTGGTGGAGGAAACCGGGCCTTCAGCAAGTACCTGGCAACTCTTCCACATACACTATAAGGCGATCAAACTCACCTCATATGTAACTGTACATTCAATGGTCATATCAGGCTCTATTCCAACACACCATCTTTCCATAATGTAGGGTGGCTAACAGGGGAAAATGAACAAAATATAAAATCAAGACACGGGGGGATAAAGTCTGTTTTCTGGTGAATACATTCAGAAATTGGTTTGAAAAGGAAGTGGAATGAATGTGATTCAAAATGCTTGATTATAAGTAAATGGGGGTGGGAGGGTGGAGGTGGGAAAGAGGGTGGAGATGGAAAGGGAGGGGTGGAAGTGAGGTGGGAAGGGGGTAAGAATGGCGTGAGAAAATAAGTCATATTTTACTCAGTAATTTGTTTTATCAGTTATTTTGCAGAAGATTGGTGACATTTGATCCTCATGTCTGCAAACGAGCTTACACAGCTGAAATAACTTGTATATTAGAGTCGAAGGTTTGTCAATTTAACACATGATACAATGACCTCCCCATATGGTGAAAATTATAACAATAGTATTTTAATAGCCTTAACTGCTTCAATGGCAGCTCAATAGTCAACTTGTCCATCTGGGCCTGATTTATCATCAAGTTCAATTTGAATCCAACAAATCATCAAGTTTAATTGGAATTTTTTAAACAGCATTTAACAACAAAAGTGATGGGATTAGATTTAAGATCTGTTCAAGTTCATAAAGTTCCAAAGTGACTTACATGAGTGACCTTGAACTTGTCTTGTGGCTGTAGAGAAGAGGTGAAGGTCACATCCTTAATGCAAGTAAGTGTGTTTGTATCACTCTCTGTATCTTCATCCAATTCCAAATACATCTTCCATTTGTGATCCTGGAAAAAAACAAAATGAATGATAAATGCAGTCTATGACCCTATGGGGTTCAATCTCAGTCTGAGGATATTCTTGCCATAGCTTAAGATGTGTAAGCATTGTCAATGTGTTACAAAGTGTTCCAGAAAATTCTACTGACAACTCCAAGCTCCTGTCAGTCGTCAGCCTAATGAAATAACCTGGGTTTTAGTTTATTACAACTTATGATGGGGTATAAAGGTCTAAATGATATACCTCTTTTTAACACAATTAGAAACTTGGGTCTCCATGGTTATTTTAAAGCGGCATGAGCTGCCAAAATGTTGATATTTTGACGTTAAAACAGAATGTTAAAAATATTGGCTATTTATCTCAAGACGTATAATTCAGAAGCTTTTCAGTGCTTTTAGTCTAGAAAATGTACGATAAAGTATTGTTTTGAACTAACTTTGGTTTAGAATGAATGAATGGTTGTCCCGGTTATTTAAATTTCGTTACTTTTCGAACACGTTTTCGGTTCGTACAGGTCACATACTGTATAGATTTCCCTCATTCCAACGCCAATCATTTAGTTTTCTGATGGCCTTCAAAGCCTCTTACTGTCGTGACGACCAGAAATTATGAAAAAAGTGTGAATTTTGGCAGCTCATGCCACTTTAAGCAAGAAGATTTTCTCTGCGTAATTTTGGTTCAAGCTCTTTAAACAATATCTTCATAAATTCAATTATGGTAAACCTCAATACTGTTAAGAAATGTTTGAAACTCTCTTTAAACGTGGGTTCCATACTAATGATAAAAAGTTAAGACATCACCACATCGTCAGTAGATTTTTAACAAGACGAGCTTTCGACACCTGTGTCGGTTACACTTGACGAAGACACCGGCACAGGTGTTGAAAGCTTGTGTTGTTAAAAAACAACTGACGATGTGGTGATGTCTTAACTTTTTATCATTACTCAACACTGTTGTTTACCTTTGGGGACACGCCAAGTCGGATATGATGACCAAATATCAGGGTAATGTTTAATGTTTGTAAGGCAGGTTTGGTGATCGGCTTGACTTGAGACGACACCTAAAACAAAGACAGTAGATTATAAAAGATTAAACAAATGTACAATGTACAAGGGAAGGACAAAGTTTTTAGATTTTAGGACTAGTAATTTTCCCATGGTCCAGTGCGTAGCTATTTCAAATTGAAGATATCCAAATTTTCCAATCAACACAAGATGATCCTTTTTAAAAACCAAACTGTGTAGATCTAGGCTTATACATTATATATGGTCTTACACAATAGGCTAAGGGAACAATGCTGTCTACATTATCTTTAGTCATCATTTCATACTTCATCATTCATTTTCTTCTGGTATTAGTTGCCCTAATTGTGTTATATTTTTTAGGAAACAGGCTCCGGATATTTATTTTATGTGAAAATGAGAGATCTATTTTTAGTAAACCAATGGCATTTTTTAAGTACAGATGCAATAATACACTTACTTTTGACAGAGGAGGGAAATTCAAAAGCCTGTAGTTGTGGGCTTTCAACAGCTCTATTTCATTCTGTGGAAAAAAAAACATGTTTAGTGCATATGTGAAGATTTTCCTCGTTTCATTGGAAATCTCATCAAGCTCAAACACCATTCCATCTGTATAGATTGCTTGGTGTTTTAGAACGCACGCAAGATTATTTCACTTTAATGGCAGTGTTGCCAAGTCGAGGGTGGGGAGGAATGGACTCTTTGCCCAGAGGAAATCCCCCAACTATCAATGAGTATCTGGAAACTCTTCTACATACAGCCATCGAGTGAAAAATCCACTCAAAAACTTCTCAATTTGGTCTGAGTGGATTTCAAACCCGTGATGCATACTGAACTCTAACCAAGACTGGGCCACCGAGGTGCCCCCATCTATGTTGATTGATTGTTTGGTGTTTTCCGCCGTGCTCAAGATTATTTCACTTAAAGGGCGGTGTTGCCAGTTTTATTGTCGGAGGAAACGCACAATCTTCCGTTGGTAACTGGCTACCATCCCACACATCTATGTTGAAGTGGATATAAAAAAAAGTTTAAATTTGCCATACGGTAAACCTTTCAAGTGAATATTTGAGAACACAAACATGTGGAGCATTTAGCATGTAATATCAGAAACGTATATCTCTGCTAGACAAAGAACCTGGAGCCGGATTGCCTTCACAAAACAGCATAGATATATCTTTTGCATATTTTCCGTAGCAACATGTCTGTACAGGCTTGTCATGAACAAACTTACACTACGCCGCTTTGTGAAACATGCACCTGGTACCCTTCCTCCCCACTGGAAACGTGACCATAAAAATTGAAATATCAACCCTACAATCAGATTGACTTTGTCAAAGTTTTGATTGATTGATTGATTTGTGTACTTACAGAGATATCAATGATATGACCGACGGACTTTATACCCATGGCCTTGAGGTCGTTCTGTGTAAGCAGTAATAGACGCTTGCCGTTGATGTTGTTCTGTTTAAACAAATCTGCATAACCAGAGAGATCTGGATGGTCTGAAAATAATAATAATATACATGTTATATAACTGAGAAGAAAGGATGAAATAACATGTTACAGTGTCAGCAATACAGCATTTAAAATGATTAACACAGTCTGTAATTCACAGGGTGTGAAATTTGTTTTTCATTGATTGGTTGATTGGGGTTTAATTTCACACTCAACAGCTTCGGTCATATTGAGACGTATAATTCAGAAGCTTTTTATTGCTTCTAGTCTCAAAAATGTGCGATAAAGTATTGTTTTGAACTAACTTTGCCGTAGAATGAATGAATGGTCGTCTCGGTTATTTAAATTTTGTTTACTTTTCGAACGCATTTTCCGTTCATACAGGCCACATACTGTATGGATTTTCCTCATTCCAACGCCAATCATTTAGTTTTTCGATGGCCTTCAAAGCCTCTAACTGTCGTGACGATCAGAAATTATGAAAGAAGTGTGAATTTCGGCAGCTCATGCCACTTTAAAAGATCCACTTGCATGCATCTAGCAACCCTAATGCACCCTTTTTAAATATTTCAGCTCTTTTATACTACGATAATTCAAAACCAAACAAAGAATAAGTTCACTGACCATGGTCCAACTGTAATATCCATTGGCACTGAAATGTGAAAACAATTTTAAAATTAACTTTTATATTCTAATAATGAGCTTCATTGATTGAATGTAAATTATCTTTTAAATCCGCAGGACATAAACGCCTGCCCTCCCATATGGATTGAGGTCAAAATATTATCCTTGAGATTGAAAGAATGCAATAAATAGTCCAACAAGCAAACCGCTTCATCAATCTTCCATACCAAACTCAATCTTCCATACCAAACTCAATCTTCCATACCAAACTCAATCTTCCATACCAAACTCAATCTTCCATACCATCCTATGTGGGATGGTTGCCACCATTGTAAGGTCATGGGTTTCCCCCTACAAAAAAACTGGCAACACTGCCATATAAGTGAAATAATCTTGAGCGGGGCGTAAAACACCAAACAAACAATCAATCAATCAATCAATCTATACCAGCCACACAAGTATCACTCACAACATTAACAATGCTGAAAGTTGGTTGAAACTTTACTGGATAGGAAACAAGGTCCAGCTATCAATATCAAATGGTTCTTCATGTTCATTTTTGGTTAGCTGGAAAATGTGGAGTACCCCCTAGCCAAAAAACATTTGATTTCTACCAGTTCAAGTGGAACACTCTTGCTGCTTATTATAATGACCAGCAACTACCAGCATAAAGCAGCTTAACTTGTGATGAACCTAACAGTTTCTATATAACACTGGCCATTTGCATGGTTGTAGAGATCTGCCAAGAGTACTGCTTGTGCATGTATTAGTTTAGAATGCTTTGTGCAAGTGAGTGTTGACCACTTTTGACACTTTTTAAATATTTTTAGATTTACTTGTGATGACCCTAACAGTTTCTCTATAACACGAGACATCTGCATGGTTGTAGAGATCTGCCAAGAGTACTGCTTGTACATGTATTAGTTTCGGATGCTTTGTGCAAGGGAGTGTTCACCACTTTTGACACTTTTTAAGATATTTTTAGATTTACTTTTTCAGAAAATGAATGAAGATAAGCCAATACTTACAACATCAATCTCAGTCCAACTTTGTACGTCATATGAATCCAGTTTCTAAAAACAGTTAGCAAAAAACAAGTGTTAAGACAGCTGCTTTTTTTTTTTCAATTTTATTATTTTTTGGCCTTCATATTAATAATGTTGGACAAGTGCTCAGACAGGGGTAACCTTGAGGGATTTATCCGCGCCACGTAATAACCAAGTACGCAGCCAACGCAGGGTACACTCGGATTTCAAGATGGCGCCCATGTTATTCATATGCAGATAAACAAGTAGTCATGGCAACCGTGAAGTTTGCTTACTTCCGTTAACTCTTTGCGCCATGCAGTGTTTTATCCATTACCCCATAATGACGCTATACGACGCCGTGCTCTGATTCATAGACAGTTAACCAGGTCAACCTTATTTTGTTCTAAATATTTATTTCAGAAAAACAAAAACAATAAGTGAACAACAGATTCATTTACATTCTGCAATAGATTATCTTAAGTAAATTATTAAAAAAAAAATTTCATTAAAAAAAAAATCAGGTCTTATGTTAATTATGTCAAGGCGTCAAATAGCGTCATTATGGGGTAAAAAGTTAATGCATGTACGTTCGATTTTAACACTGAAGAGCAAACATACTTTGCTTACGTTAGATATTACCCTCGGCGTACGCCAAATACATAAGCGAATTTGACCAATGTAAGTATTTGGTGGATAGAGGCCTGCACATAGGTGAGCATATCTTGTGTGATGGGTAAAACATCAATCAATCAATCAATGAATCAGTTAGAGTGACCAATGTCTCAAGGGAAAATAAAAACTTGCCTTAAATTGCTGCTCTAAATTTTCCTCCCTCTCTAATAATTTAATCTCTCGTTCTCTTAATTCTCGTTCTTTAGCACTTAGTTCCCTCTCAGCACGTTTTAATCTCTCTAATGTTGACTGGATCTCCTTCCTGAAAATAATGAAGCACTGACTTAAGTGATTGCTCTCCTTCCCCTCCAAACATCCCCAGAGGAGACCTGTTTATCACTCCCCCTATCGGTTTCAAAAGAGTGTTTATGTTTTTCACTTTCCCCAAGATAAAACTATTCTCCAACCCTTTCATGTCCATTAAAATAGAATTAACTGTGTGATAATATGGAAAACTAGAAAAAAATGTTTAAAGCCTGTTTTCTCCAGAATTTGTACGACAATTCTAACATAGATAAGTATACCAAAATAAAAATTCCTTTTCTATAACTTCAGATGCTTTTATTTCATCATGATCATGTTCGCTCTCTGAAAAACATGGGAGAGGAAGTGCACTCTCATTGAATTTTGGGAGACCATAAAGGCATTTTTAGGGAGAGTGAAATAGGTCTTCCTGACAGTTTTGGGAGAGCATGTTGTAACTCTCCCAATCTATTCTTAATGACAGGCCTGACTTAACGCATCTATATCTTCTTATACTGGCTAAAAATATTTTTTTCTGACTTCATAGTCATGTATAGGGAAGTCAGATGGGGGAGAAAATATGTAATTGGTAGAATATATATGTAATTTTAACTCACTTCCATATTTCTTTGTGCTCCAAAAAGGAATTTGTAAGATCAGGTAAACTAACTGAAAACAGAGAGAAAAGTCATTTCAGCTTGATTGATTGATGTTTTACACCACATTCAAGATTATTTCACTTTTATGAAGGTGTTGCCAGGTTTAGCGGGAGAGGAATCCGGGCTCTTTGCCGAGAGGAAACCCCAAACCTTCGGTGAGTATCTCGCAACCCTTGCACATACAGCAATCGGGGTGAAAATTATTCAGAAAGTTTTCAATTTTTATTTGGTCTGAGTGGGATTTGAACCCACGCTGCATCAATGGAATACCCATATCGGACGGAGGGACTTTAACTGATCACGCCCCTGCTGTCAGTTTAGAGCATTGTATTTACATTTTGTCTCACACTCTCACAATTTTCACTCATGACATGAAATTATGGCCCAACTTGCTGCTGATTGGTTAAAAGTTATTATTTATGAAATCTAAAATTCGGTCATTATCATTATTATTAATATACAAGATTATTGTTCTAGGGGCTGTTTGTCAAAACATTAAAGTGGCTTGAGCTGCCAAAATTCACACTTTTTGATAATTTCTGATCGTCACGACAGTAAGAGGCTTTGAAGGCCATCAAAAAACTAAATGATTGGCGTTGGAATGAGGAAAATCCATACAGTATGCGGCCTATACAAACCAAAATAGTGTTGGAAAAATAAACAAAATTTATTAAATAACCGGGACGACCATTCATTCATTCTCAGTCAAAGTTAGTTCAAAACAATACTTTATCGTACATTCTCGAGACTAGAAGCATTAAAAGCTTCTGAATTGTATATCTTGAGAAAAATAGCCAATAATTTCAACATTCTGTTCTTACGTAAAAATATCAACATTTTGGCAGCTCATGCCACTTTAACGCCCGAAGTAAGTCCAACGCAAGGCCTAACTGTCATGGCAACATATACCTTCAACATTAAGTTAACCCCAGGTGCAAAGTTACGACAAGCTCAAGTGGGTTGAGAAACAGTCCCATGGGAGCATTAGTTTATATTTGTAACAATTGATTGCACAAAATATTAACATTTTTTCTACCTTCATCCCAATCTAAGGGGTAGCTAGCTGTGTGGATTATTTATAGAGTTGCTAAGAGAAGCAAACAGTCACCTCCATAACCATCCATGAAGAAAAAAAACGTCTTCTACAGTGGTTTAAGTTAGAGTTATTTAATGGGTTCCCGAGGGTATGGAAGATATTTGAGAGGTTGGACTGCGAGTGCGAACGCACGAGCTAGCCACACCTCTCAGAATTTCGTGCTTGTATCATGGTATTAGTGATTGATGTTGTCAATCAACTAGCACGTGTTTACTCTCTGATATCCAGCCAATAACGTGCTTGTATCATGGTATTAGTGATTGATGTTGTCAATCAACTAGCACGTGTTTACTCTCTGATATCCAGCCAAGAGAGCCATACAACAACTTCCAAAATCGGAGAGTTATTCAACGCTTAAGCCCCGCCCACTATCTGTCCACTGGGTATCGGATTTGTCGAGGGCTGCTCATCAAAAGAAAAACGCAGCAACCATGATACAAATAAAACATATATGCGTATCTCTACAACTTTAGCTGTTGTATTAAATAAATTAAATTTCTGAAGATACAAAAAAACCAGGGAATGTTTTTCTTAAATGTATGGACTGATTCTAGTCTTACCGTCTTCTAACATAGCATCTAGGGTGACAAGAATCTGTCTAAATGACGGCCTTTCTTTAGGGGAAGTAATCCAACAGTCTCGCATCAATTTGGCAAAACTCTCCGGACAAGTACTGGGGATTGTTAAACGCTGAAATGTAAGTAGAAAGAATATTCAAAAACAAACTCAAAGTAAGAGTTAAATGTCATTATTTCCTGTTCAACATCTTTGTGACAAAAATTCAGAGAAAGGTGCCTCTTGCCAGCAATGAACGCACACTATAGATATTGATTTGTGCACACACATGCTACTGTTGCCAGGTTTATTGCTGAGAGAAACTGTGGTTTACAACTGCTTTGTGAAACAAGCCCCAGGGTACTGTGCTTTGAGATGGTCACCAGCGGTCATCCGACATACGGCAATCAAGTAAAAGTTTCAGTTCCTATTTGTATAAAATGAAATTACCAGGTTTTTATTATTATAATTTTCTCAAATTCAGAGACAGTTTGCACAATGTCATTACCTCCCTTCCTTAAGAAAACGAAAATTATCTCCCCTTTTCATAAGTACAGAAACTTTGGTATTTATTCTAACAAAGAAAACCTTATTTTACTATTTAAAAAAACCCTGTAGTTACCTCCCCTTTTTCGACGACCAGCCATGCCACTTGGAATCCCTCGATGCCTTTAAATGGGACTTCATGAGTCAGTAGCTCCCACAGAACCTGTTCAAATGGAGATAACCATTTATGACTAAACATATAAGTGGAAGTTATTGTTTTCAGCTCAGGTGAAATGAAATGAAATGATACATGTAGGTGACATAAGAAATGATGAAGGAATTGTGACTTACCACTCCATAAGACCACGTGTCACAGGTTTCTGACACTGGCTGACTCTGAATGACCTGAAATAAAGAAAGTTTATGTCAATAACTCAGAACTCAAAATAATTGATGTTTTCCACTTAAATTATTTCACTTATTTGTCGGCATTGGTAGGTTCAGTGATGAATGAAACCAGCATCTTTGATTTGAGGAAACCCTTGGGCACGTCTCTGGCAACTCAGCCACATAGGGCTATCGACAGAAAAATAAAACCCTAATCCAGGTTTATTGGGAGAAAAAACCAAACCCTATTGCCTTAGAAATTCTCTGACAAACATAAATTTATTTCATAACACTGTCAGAAAATGTTTATTTTTTCCTGGAACTTGATTGATCAATCCATGTTAAATGTCATGCTCACTCACTCAAATGTTCATTTTAGGGTGATTCATATTCAATCCTGCGAATCATCGATGGAAGGCTTGGGTCGGTGCTACAGAGCATCACTCAACACAATGAGCCGCAAAGGACCTGGCAAAGTCTTACGAAGCTGGACGTAAATTAGTGTTCAATTGCGCCCTGGATGTAGCCGGACTATGTTGTAGGGCTAATTGTTATGGCAAGATATACCTTTAATATTACGTTACAAACAGGCACAAAGTTACGCCTGTGTTGAGAAACAGCCACCTGGGGACTAGTTCAATTTACCGAGGGGCCTCCGTGGCTCAGTAGGTAGAGCGTTGGACGCTCAATCCGAACAGCCTTCCACCAATGGGTCGCGGGTTTGAATCCCACTCAGTCCAAAAATTGGAAAATTTTCTGACTGGGTTTTCACTCGAACGACCTATGTGGGATGGTTTCCTCCGGGCACAAAGCCCGGTTTCCTCCCACAATAAAACTGGCAACGCCGCCATATAAGTGAAATAATCTTGAGCGCGGCGTAAAACACCAAACAATCAATCAATCAATTTACCGAACTTATGGTGATATTACATATACCAACGTTCAGTCTACAAATTTTGAAATGCTGGTCGGTAAAGTCCGACAAACTTTTGTCGGAAATTACAAGCCATGAAAATATTATTGTAACTGCTCGGTAAAGACAATTTCTACCCCAGACTTCTTTAGAACTCATAAAAGATTATTCTTGTCCTCTTTTATTACGTGTAGCTATTCCAAAGGGCGTATATCTGGTCTTATCACCATTGAGAGAAATTTCTTGGCATTTGATTGGTCAAAACGCCCAGAATGTGAGTCTGCATCCCAGTACTTTCCGTGTATATATTTGATTCTGTATAACCCCAGAGTTAATATCTCACGCGCTGTTATTACCACGGAGTGAAGGTCTTGGTGCGTCAGAGCATTCTTCAGTCAAGACAAAATCCTATTGTGACGTCAGTTTAGAATGTTGTTTCGTCAGCATTGAACGCTATGCTTGTCTCAAAGATCGTGAAAACCCGATATAATTTTGCAAAGTCACAGTAGAATTTATTTCTTTCGCGACGTCATTTTGACCTTGCGCAATACACTCAACCCATGATATTTTTGTGATCTAATCAAATAAAGAACAGCTGATTATACTCAAATATAAGTAAACAAGCTGCTCTGGATATTGATAAATTCGTTATATGACACCCTTGCGTGGGTATACGGCTTCGTCTCGGACAAATATTAATGTCAGACACCAAATATCTATCCGTATACCCACGCAAGGGGGTCATATAACTAATATTATACCACAACTAACTAAACCAGTTCAAACGGCACGCAAAATGGCGGCAAAGTCTCCAAGAAATGGCTGTTTGTTGTTGTTTGAGACCAGATGTACGCCCTGTGGAATAGCTACATGTAATAAATGCAGACAAGAATAATCTTTTATGAGTTTTGAAGAAGTCTGAGGTAGGAATCGTCCATACCGAGGAGTTACAATAATATTTTCATGGCTTGTAATTTAAGCATCATTTCCACCTAGCATTTCAAATTGGTATACCGAACGTTGGTATATGTAATATATCCATAAGTTCGGTAAATTGAACAACGTGGGGACTAATTTCCCTTATGACATTCATGCGTGGAAATCTATCTGCAGTGAGACCGCCCAATGAAAAAAAGAACAATGGGCAGTGGGATAAATACTTTTAGAAAAATATCAAAGAAATAAGGAAATTAAAGCTATGAATAAAATTCAACAAACATTACCTCCGGAGCCATCCAGGGGAACGTACCAGCCATTGACATCTTGGTGGTGCTACCCACGAAACGAGAGGCACCAAAATCACAGATCTAAACATAACAACAACATACGGTATTATACACAAATATCACGTCAAAAATAATTGAGAGGCTAATGACTGGGTATCTATTATATAATTTTATTGAAATTTGGCCCAGTTTACCTAGCAAAGATACAGTACAAAGGGAGACAACTGCTGATTGGATTCAGTTAAATAACAAAAAGTTCTATAAGATTTTATGAACGATTTCACAGATAAAATGTGACAGGACTCAAATAGTACTCGGATGTAGCTTGATTGAGATTGCCATCTCACTCAAGGTTATTTCACCTTTATGGTGGTGTCAGGTTTAATGTGAGGGGAGGGACTTGTCTGCTCGGATCATTGGCGGCTTAACTTGGTAGAATGTTGGTTCCCCAACTGGATAAGCCCTCTAACAGTCAGACAGTGGTACAGGAATTTTAGGACTCCCAAATTATTCAACAAAGCAAATTACATAATCTTTAAGATAGCATGAAAAAAAAGATAATTCAATCATTCACTTCAGCAAAACCCTGAATATTTTACAAACCATCCTATGAATTGGATGGTAAAATCAGTCACTTTTTTTCAAAACAGACTTTAAAGAGGCATGAGCTGCGGAATTTCTGACTTTTTAAAAAATTCTGATTGTCACGATAGTAAGAGACTTTGAAATTTATCAAAAATAAAGTAAATGTTTGGCGTTGAAATGAGGAGAAAATATACAGTTAGAGCCGAAATAGTGACGGAAAAGTAAACAAACTGTAACGTATCTTGTACAAACTCTGTGGGACTAAAAAGCTTCTGAATTGAACGTCTTGAGAAAAATAACCGATAATTTCAACAGTGTCTCAACTGAAAATATTTATCAACATTTTTTGCAGCTCATGCCACTTTAACTTAAAGTAAACCCTTACCTTGCATGACCAATCATCCGTCAAAACCACTGCAAGAAAATATTAGTAAAATATCAGATACCACCGGAAGGTTGTGGGTTTTCTCCGGGCATAGAGCCCGGTTTCCTCCACCAATAAAACTGGCAACACCGCCATATAAGTGAAATAACCTTGAGTGCGGCGTAAAACACCAAGCAATCAATCTGAAAATTGGAGATTTTTTTTTTAGGAATTATTATACATATTGAAAAATGAGATTTTATCTTTAATTCATAAACGATTCAGACAAAGTGAAAAGATTTACAAACAATTCATCAATCAATGTTTTTCTCTATTTTCACATACATACCATTTTTTGACTTGAGATCTCGATGTATCACAGTAACAGGGGCTTCAGCGTGGAGGTAGTTCATTCCTAAAATGAAATTATTCATAGCTTGGTCCGATTCTTTAAATTATGTGTATGGTACAATCTACTTAAATGATGTGTATGGTACAATCTACTTAAATGAGGTGTATGGTACAATCTACTTAAATGACGTGTATGGTACAATCTACTTAAATGATGTGTATGGTACAATCTACTTAAATGATGTGTATGGTACAATCTACTTAAATGATGTGTATGGTACAATCTACTTAAATAATGTGTATGGTACAATCTACTTAAATGATGTGTATGGTACAATCTACTTAAATGATGTGTATGGTACAATCTACTTAAATGATGTGTATGGTACAATCTACTTAAATGATGTGTATGGTACAATCTATTTAAATGACGTGTATGGTACAATCTATTTAAATGATGTGTATGGTACAATCTATTTATTAAATGACGTGTATGGTACAATCTACTTAAATGATGTGTATGGTACAACTTACTTAAATGATGTGTATGGTATAATCTACTTAAATGATGTGTATGGTACAACTTACTTAAATGACATATATGGTACAATCTATTTAAATGACGTGTATGGTACAATCTATTTAAATGATGTGTATGGTACAATCTACTTAAATGACGTGTATGGTACAATCAACTTAAAGGATGTGTATGGTACAATCTACTTAAATGATGTGTATGGTTCAATCTACTTAAATGATGTGTATGGTACAATCTACTTAAATGATGTGTATGGTTCAATCTACTTAAATGATGTGTATGGTACAATCTACTTAAATGACGTGTATGGTACAATCTACTTAAATGATGTGTATGGTACAATCTACTTAAATGATGTGTATGGTACAATCTACTTACATGACGTGTATGGTACAATCTATTTAAATGACGTGTATGGTACAATCTACTTAAATGATGTGTATGGTACAACTTACTTAAATGATGTGTATGGTATAATCTACTTAAATGATGTGTATGGTACAACTTACTTAAATGACATGTATGGTACAATCTATTTAAATGACGTGTATGGTACAGTCTATTTAAATGACGTGTATGGTACAATCTACTTGAATGACCTGTATGGTACAATCTACTTAAATGATGTGTATGGTACAATCTACTTAAATGATGTGTATGGTACAATCTACTTACATGACATGTATGGTACAATCTATTTAAATGACGTGTATGGTACAATCTATTTAAATGACGTGTATGGTACAATCTACTTAAATGATGTGTATGGTACAACTTACTTAAATGATGTGTATGGTATAATCTACTTAAATGATGTGTATGGTACAACTTACTTAAATGACATGTATGGTACAATCTATTTAAATGACGTGTATGGTACAGTCTATTTAAATGACGTGTATGGTACAATCTACTTAAATGACCTGTATGGTACAATCTATTTAAATGATGTGTATGGTACAATCTACTTAAATGATGAGTATGGTACAATCTACTTAAATAATGTGTATGGTACAATCTACTTAAATAACGTGTATGGTACAATCTACTTAAATGATGTGTATGGTACAATCTACTTAAATGATCTGTATGGTTCAATCTACTTAAATGATGTGTATGGTACAATGTACTTAAATGACCTGTATGGTTCAATCTACTTAAATGATGTGTATGGTACAATCTACTTAAATGACGTGTATGGTACAATCTACTTAAATGATGTGTATGGTACAATCTACTTAAATGATGTGTATGGTACAATCTACTTACATGACATGTACATGTATGGTACAATCTATTTAAATGACGTGTATGGTACAATCTATTTAAATGACGTGTATGGTACAATCTACTTAAATGATGTGTATGGTACAACTTACTTAAATGATGTGTATGGTATAATCTACTTAAATGATGTGTATGGTACAACTTACTTAAATGACATGTATGGTACAATCTATTTAAATGACGTGTATGGTACAGTCTATTTAAATGACGTGTATGGTACAATCTACTTGAATGACCTGTATGGTACAATCTACTTAAATGATGTGTATGGTACAATCTACTTAAATGATGTGTATGGTACAATCTACTTACATGACATGTATGGTACAATCTATTTAAATGACGTGTATGGTACAATCTATTTAAATGACGTGTATGGTACAATCTACTTAAATGATGTGTATGGTACAACTTACTTAAATGATGTGTATGGTACAATCTATTTAAATGACGTGTATGGTACAATCTATTTAAATGACGTGTATGGTATAATCTACTTAAATGATGTGTATGGTACAACTTACTTAAATGACATGTATGGTACAATCTATTTAAATGACGTGTATGGTACAGTCTATTTAAATGACGTGTATGGTACAATCTACTTAAATGACCTGTATGGTACAATCTACTTAACTGATGTGTATGGTACAATCTACTTAAATGATGTGTATGGTACAATCTACTTAAATGATAAGTATGGTACAATCAACTTAAATGATGTGTATCGTTCAATCTACTTAAAATGACGTGTATGGTACAATCTACTTAAATGATGTGTATGGTACAATCTACTTTAATGATGTGTATGGTACAATCTACTTAAATGATGTGTATGGTACAAGCTACTTAAATGATGTGTATGGTACAATCTACTTAAATGATGTGTATGGTACAATCTACTTAAATGACGTGTATGGTTCAATCTACTTAAATGATGTGTATGGTACAATCTACTTAAATGATGTGTATGGTACAATCTACTTAAATGATGTGTATGGTACAATCTACTTAAATGATGTGTATGGTACAATCTACTTAAATGATGTGTATGGTACAATCTACTTAAATAATGTGTATGGTACAATCTACTTAAATGATGTGTGTGGTACAATCTACTTAAATGATGTGTATGATACAATCTACTTAAATGGCTTGTATGGTACAATCTACTTAAATGACGTGTATGGTACAATCTACTTAAATGATGTGTATGGTACAATCTACTTAAATGACGTGTATGGTACAATCTACTTAAATGACGTGTATGGTACAATCTATTTAAATGACGTGTATGGTACAATCTACTTAAATGACGTGTATGGTACAATCTACTTAAATGATGTGTATGGTACAATCTACTTAAATGATGTGTATGGTACAATCTACTTAAATAATGTGTATGGTACAATCTACTTAAATGATGTGTATGGTACAATCTACTTAAATGACGTGTATGGTTCAATCTACTTAAATGATGTGTATGGTACAATCTACTTAAATGATGTGTATGGTACAATCTACTTAAATGATGTGTATGGTACAATCTACTTAAATGATGTGTATGGTACAATCTACTTACATGACATGTATGGTACAATCTATTTAAATGACGTGTATGGTACAATCTATTTAAATGACGTGTATGGTACAATCTACTTAAATGATGTGTATGGTACAACTTACTTAAATGATGTGTATGGTATAATCTACTTAAATGATGTGTATGGTACAATCTACTTAAATGATGTGTATGGTACAATCTAGTTAAATGATGAGTATGGTACAATCTACTTAAATAATGTGTATGGTACAATCTACTTAAATAACGTGTATGGTACAATCTACTTAAATGATGTGTATGGTACAATCTACTTAAATGATCTGTATGGTTCAATCTACTTAAATGATGTGTGTGGTACAATGTACTTAAATGACCTGTATGGTAGAATGTACTTAAATGATGTGTATGGCACAATTTACTTAAATGATGTGTATGATACAATCTACTTAAATGACGTGTATGGTACAATCTACTTAAATGATTTGTATGGTACAATCTACTTAAATGATGTGTATGGTACAATCTACTTAAATGATGTGTGTGGTTCAATCTACTTAAATGACGTATATGATACAATCTACTTAAATGACGTGTATGGTACAATGTACTTTGTGTGGTACAATCTACTTAAATGATGTGTATGGTACAATCTACTTAAATGACGTGTATGGTACAATCTACTTTGTGTGGTACAATCTACTTAAATGATGTGTATGGTACAATCTATTTAAATGACGTATATGATACAATCTACTTAAATGACGTGTATGGTACAATCTACTTAAATGACGTGTATGGTACAATCTACTTTGTGTGGTACAATCTACTTAAATGATGTGTATGATACAATCTACTTAAATGACGTATATGATACAATCTACTTAAATGACGTGTATGATACAATCTACTTTGTGTGGTACAATCTACTTAAATGATGTGTATGATACAATCTACTTAAATGACGTATATGATACAATCTACTTAAATGACGTGTATGATACAATCTACTTTGTGTGGTACAATCTACTTAAATGATGTGTATGGTACAATCTACTTAAATGACGTGTATGATACAATCTACTTAAATGATTTGTATGGTACAATGTACTTAAATGACCTTGGTAGAATGTACTTAAATGATGTGTATGGCACAATTTACTTAAATGATGTGTATGGTACAATCTACTTAAATGACGTGTATGGTACAATCTACTTAAATGATTTGTATGGTACAATCTACTTAAATGATGTGTATGGTACAATCTACTTAAATGATGTGTATGGTACAATCTACTTAAATGATGTGTATGGTACAATCTACTTAAATGACATGTATGGTTCAATCTACTTAAATGACGTGTATGGTACAATCTACTTAAATGATTTGTATGGTACAATCTACTTAAATGATGTGTATGGTACAATCTACTTAAATGATTTGTATGGTACAATCTACTTAAATGATGTGTATGGTACAATCTACTTAAATGATGTGTATGGTACAATCTACTCAAATGACGTACATGTATATGATACAATCTACTTAAATGACGTGTATGATACAATCTACTTTGTGTGGTACAATCTACTTAAATGATGTGTATGATACAATCTACTTAAATGACGTATATGATACAATCTACTTAAATGACGTGTATGATACAATCTACTTTGTGTGGTACAATCTACTTAAATGATGTGTATGGTACAATCTACTTAAATGATGTGTATGGTACAATCTACTTAAATGACGTGTATGATACAATCTACTTTGTGTGGTACAATCTACAATGTACTTAAATGATGTGTATGATACAATCTACTTAAATGACGTGTATGATACAATCTACTTTGTGTGGTACAATCTACTTAAATGATGTGTATGGTACAATCTACTTAAATGACGTATATGATACAATCTACTTAAATGACGTGTATGATACAATCTACTTTGTGTGGTACAATCTACTTAAATGATGTGTATGGTACAATCTACTTAAATGATGTGTATGGTACAATCTACTTAAATGACGTGTATGATACAATCTACTTTGTGTGGTACAATCTACAATGTACTTAAATGATGTGTATGATACAATCTACTTAAATGACGTGTATGATACAATCTACTTTGTGTGGTACAATCTACAATGTACTTAAATGATGTGTATGATACAATCTACTTAAATGACGTGTATGATACAATCTACTTTGTGTGGTACAATCTACTTAAATGATGTGTATGGTACAATCTACTTAAATGACGTATATGATACAATCTACTTAAATGACGTGTATGATACAATCTACTTTGTGTGGTACAATCTACTTAAATGATGTGTATGGTACAATCTACTTAAATGACGTATATGATACAATCTACTTAAATGACGTGTATGATACAATCTACTTTGTGTGGTACAATCTACAATGTACTTAAATGATGTGTATGGTTCAATTTACTTAAATGATGTGTATTGGTACAATCTACTTAAATGACGTGTATGATACAATCTACTTAAATGATTTGTATGGTACAATCTACTTAAATGATGTGTATGGTACAATCTACTTAAATGATGTGTATGGTACAATCTACTTAAATGATGTGTATGGTACAATCTACTTAATTGATGTGTATGGTACAATCTACTTAAATGATGTGTATGGTTCAATCTACTTAAATGATGTGTATGGTACAATCTACTTAAATGACGTGTATGGTACAATCTACTTAAATGATGTGTATGGTACAATCTACTTAAATGATCTGTATGGTTCAATCTACTTAAATGATGTGTATGGTACAATGTACTTAAATGACCTGTATGGTAGAATGTACTTAAATGATGTGTATGGCACAATTTACTTAAATGATGTGTATGGTACAATCTACTTAAATGACGTGTATGGTACAATCTACTTAAATGATTTGTATGGTACAATCTACTTAAATGACGTGTATGGTACAATCTACTTAAAGGCACACTTGCCGCGAAAATCAGGAATATTGTTTACATTAAAAAAGAAAGACCGTTTTCTGTATTTTTCCCAGACAATATAAGTTAGGAACTTTCTATTCTTACCAAAATTTAAAAGTTTGGACGTCACTTTGTATTTTTAATTTGAATTTGAAAATTTGAATTGTTACGTACCCGGAACGTAAACAAACCGAACTGCCCCCTATTGGCGATTTTATGTTTCAGTCGAGTGAGTGAACTAACGGCACAGTGTAATTTTACGTAGGCCTACAGTACCGTCGCCTTCGAAAGGAAAATACCCTTCTGTCGTTCACTCGTAAACTATTAAAACCTCGGGGCTGAAAAGTGATGTTTACACGAGGTGGCTTTGACTGATCACCGAAACGAATCCGCTTCACTACGCCATGGTTAAATAGATCCGCAGATAGAATGCTCTCTATATCTCATTAAACGTTTCTACAAGTCTTTTATGAAAAGTACAGGTACTATTGTGCGAAATGTAACTTATTAGGTACAAAAAATGTAAGTTTCCTCAAGTTTATTTCAGGAATAGTCATAAACCGCCCGTGATGTCATACCAGCCTTGAGAGTGGACACGACGACGGCTTCCCACAGTGTGTGAGTTTCTCCTCACAGCGTTTGAAGTAAACATGTCTGTGGAAGACTCGGCTACAAAGTATCATTTGTATTGTTCAATGTTATGTAAACCGCGAGTTGCTGTTAGACAGTGGTTAAATCGGCTTATAGTGTTATGACATGCTTTGTTTTTATTCTCAGTCCCAACGGACCGTCTGAACGTTTTGAAAGAAAATTAAATCATATTTGGACCAAATTGTATATAGTATCCGTTATTTTCTATGTTATTATTGTTTTATTCACTCATCTTTCAATCGTCACTTCACTTCTATGGAAGTGAATTCTTTCAGTCAGAGGCTCAGAGCTGTCAAGGCAACTTGCTTATTTTATTTATTTTGCATAATTGTTGGAATCCCCTGCTTGTATATTGACAACGTTTTATGATCTTTACTTTACGGACTTCGGGTTTTAGGTTTGATTGATTTCTGTTTATTTTCAATCAAGTCAAAATTCCCTATGGCCTCGGAAATCCGGATAATGTCCAAATTAGGAAATCTTCTATACATGTATATGATTAGTTTTACGGAATCTGTAATTCCCATTAAATTTTTTTTTTTTTTTTGAACCCGAAGGCAATTTTATTACATGATGGAACGTCATGAATTTACAGCTGCTTTAATAGCAATCCCTCTTTCCCACATGACCTAGGATTAGGGAATTAAACCTATATTGGTATACAACTTAAGCTAAGTAGGCCTTAAGTTAACATGATACAACAGCCTTGGGTCTTTTTTTTTTTTTTTTAAACAAAGTATTGCCATAAACCATAAAAGCAAATAGAGGGAAACTTATATTACATAAAATAGATGATCTAGTTGTAAGCATCATCACAGACAACAACAAATTAAAGGCACACTTGCCGCGAAAATCAGGAATATTGTTTACATTAAAAAAGAAAGACCGTATTCTGTATTTTTCCCAGACAATATAAGTTAGGAACTTTCTATTTTTACCAAAATTTAAAAGTTTGGACGTCACTTTGTATTTTTAATTTGAACTTGAAAATTTGAATTGTTACGTACCCGGAACGTAAACAAACCGATCTGCCCCCTATTGGCGATTTTATGTTTCAGTCGAGTGAGTGAACTAACGGCACAGTGTAATTTTACGTAGGCCTATTTATCTGAGAAATACAGACTGACGATCGGTTAACAGCGACTGGAAAAGCCTGCTGATAATTGTTTGAATGTAAACCACAGATACAAAGGCCTGAAAGGAGGGTATCCAACACGAAAGTTGACCGACACTGATCGTTGTTGTTGTAATCAGGCTTCGATTCTTTGTTTGTTTTTCACCCCATTTTTAGAGTCTAAAGCTAACTAGACAGGTTTTATGTGTCCTATGTTTAAGTTTAGTGGTATTAGTCGTAGTAAGCTCATGTAAATTGGTTTTCTTAGCAAATTTAAACAGGCTACGGCGGCAAGTGTGCCTTTAAATAGATACATCACAGCTGAGAATCCAATGTGCTGAAAAGCTTTTCTAGGTCCTTGAGTGAATGTAAACCTTTAAACGCTCCTTTAGTCAAAACTTTAGCATTAAACCTAATCATAGTTTTGAAAGTAGACATATTAGGTTGCAAATTTAAATATCGGTTACAATATAAGTAGTATTTAGCAACAATAGTGGTGTAATATAACAGCCATTTGTGATTTCCTAATGTTTTAATTATCTCACCACCTCCAACCACTGAGCTAACAGTATCAATATTAAAATTTGTCCCTAAAGATGTTTTAAACCAGTGAGTAAACAACAGCCAGAACTGATGAGAATGAGGACAAGCAAACAAGGCGTTACCTACAGTATCGATATTCATACAAAACATACATTGCGGAGATGATTTGACTTTAATTCGATGTAAATACTTGTTGCATGGGTATATATTGTGAAATATTTTTAAATCAAAACAGAGATAGGTTTCACACTGGTTGGCATCTCAAAATGAGAGTTAGCGACGAAATGTATTTTATGAGTGATGCATGCGTGTGTACGCCTGAAAGTCAAGGCATAGCCACTTGAAAGATATTAACTTTACTTCATCTGTGTGTGCTTTTAACATTGATGCATTTGGCCCAAACAGGTTTAAAGAAATGCATTTCATTTAAGATTAGATATATATTTTTCATGAAAAGTATCAGAGATTGAAACTTCAAAATAACTTTGTTGTACAGACTTCACAATGGATTTCGGCTAATTCACTCGTGGCATACACGCATAAAAGTTTAGGCATCGTCACTTTCAGATATTAATAGCGATGCATGTTAATTCATCAAGGTTCTTTGTTTGTCAACTAAAGTAATGGTAACCCAAAGATATTTCAGATATATTTGTCATTATAACGACCAAAGATTGAATTAAAAAACAACATCGAATAAAAGGCCCCCATTTAAACACTTGCGACAGTGGTTAGACAGTGTTCAACGAAATGGATTTTACGGGCAATGCATGCGTAAAAGTTACTTGGGAGATATTCATGGATGTAATTTTTACTTTTTAAAATTGTCACATTTGGTCAGGTTTAAAACAATAAATGTTATTTAAGAAATGTATTGATCATAATAAATACTGTCTTTCAACCAAATCTCTGAAATCGGTGGCATATCAAGTAGACAAGGGGCTTTGTTTATCAACATTTTATTCCCATCAAATTCCAAAGAATGAATAAACAGTTGATTAGAAGATAGATTCCCTAAAAAGGGTAAGGTACAGTTGTTATTGTAAATGTGTACAATCCCGCCCCCTTCAGCCCAAACCGCCATGAGTGTGAAATTGTCATTTTAAATCAGCTAATCTCTTGATCAGGATTATACAATGTCTTAATGAGACGATTAACATATAACAGGCATTTAACAAAACCCCATGATTCTCTCTTATAAGAAGGCTTTTGTTTCTCAATCTCTCCAGCCTTTTATTTCAGCGGAAGCTCAAACGGGGAAGCGCTAACACACTCTGGAATTTCACAATATAAACTCAAAATGGAACGAAACAGATCATTCATATATTTATTTCCATATTGATCAGATAATTTTGACATTCTGTTATAATGGCCAAATATCAACATTTTGGCAGCTCATGCCCCTATAAGTACTTTTTTCATTAATTAATTTTCTTATAACAACAAAATTTACTTCTTTTGTTTATATATAAATCTGAAAGAATAAAAAATCCTATAGCTATCAAGGGATGAGAACCTTGCACCTCTCGTACGGCAGTCCAGTATGTTACCTCGGCACTACTAAATTTATGAGATATTTTGGTAAAAGTGTCGAACATATTCCCGATTGCTTTTGAATTGACATGGATAGTGTTTCTGTTCGTCCTTTCAACTATTACATATTCCATTTCCTCATATAAAACGTACAAACAAATAAAAAGTAACAAACACTATCTGCGACAGACAAGTCTAAAGAAAGTCACACACAAGTGCAGGCCGCACAGTATGTGACGTTCTGATTCAAAAGCCTGCGCTAATCCCTTTCATCGATAAGTTGGCGTTCACCGGACTACTTGTACATTCCTGCGCTTCAACTGATAAGAAACCCCTGCAGTGTTCACTAGTGAACTTTGACGCGTGTTTGCCCTTCGAAGGCGACGGTACTGTATTTATCTGAGAAATACAGACTGACGATCGGTTAACAGCGACTGGAAAAGCATGCTGAGAATTGTTTGAGTGTAAACCACAGATACAAAGGCCTGAAAGGAGTGTAATCCAACACGAAAGTTGACCGACACTGATCGTTGTTGTTGTAATCAGGCTTCGATTCTTCGTTTGTTTTTCACCCCATTTCTACAGTCTAAAGCTAACTGGACATGTTTTATGTGTCCTATGTTTAAGTTTAGTGGTATTAGTCGTAGTAAGCTCATGTAAATTGGTTTTCTTAGCAAATTTAAACAGGCTACGGCGGCAAGTGTGCCTTTAAATGATGTGTATGGTTCAATCTACTTAAATGATGTGTATGGTACAATCTACTTAAATGATGTGTATGGTACAATCTACTTAAATGATGTGTATGGTACAATCTACTTAAATGATGTGTGTGGTTCAATCTACTTAAATGATGTGTATGGTACAATCTACTTAAATGATGTGTATGGTACAATCTACTTAAATGATCTGTATGGTACAATCTACTTAAATGATGTGTATGGTACAATCTACTTAAATGATGTGTATGGTACAATCTACTTAAATGATCTGTATGGTTCAATCTACTTAAATGATGTGTATTGGTACAATCTACTTAAATGATGTGTATTGGTACAATCTACTTAAATGATGTGTATGGCACAATCTACTTAAATGATGTGTATGGTACAATCTACTTAAATGATGTGTATGGTACAATCTACTTAAATGATGTGTATGGTACAATCTACTTAAATGATGTGTATGGTACACTACAATCTACTTAAATGACGTGTATGGTACAATCTACTTAAATGATGTGTATTGGTACAATCTACTTAAATGATGTGTATTGGTACAATCTACTTAAATGATGTGTATGGCACAATCTACTTTGTGTGGTACAATCTACTTAAATGATGTGTATGATACAATCTACTTAAATGACGTATATGATACAATCTACTTAAATGACGTGTATGATACAATCTACTTTGTGTGGTACAATCAACTTAAATGATGTGTATGGTTCAATCTACTTAAATGATGTGTATGGTACAATCTACTTAAATGATGTGTATGGTACAATCTACTTAAATGATGTGTATGGTACAATCTACTTAAATGACGTGTATGGTACAATCTACTTAAATGACGTGTATGGTTCAATCTACTTAAATGATGTGTATGGTACAATCTACTTAAATGATGTGTATGGTACAATCTACTTAAATGATGTGTATGGTACAATCTACTTAAATGACGTGTATGGTACAATCTACTTAAATGACGTGTATGATACAATCTACTTTGTGTGGTACAATCTACAATGTACTTAAATGATGTGTATGATACAATCTACTTAAATGATGTGTATGGTACAATCTACTTAAATGACGTGTATGGTACAATCTACTTAAATGATCTGTATGGTTCAATCTAATTAAATGATGTGTATGGTACAATGTACTTAAATGACCTGTATGGTAGAATGTACTTAAATGATGTGTATGGCACAATTTACTTAAATGATGTGTATGGTACAATCTACTTAAATGATGTGTATGGTACAATCTACTTAAATGATGTGTATGGTACAATCTACTTAAATGACGTGTATGGTACAATTTACTTAAATGATGTGTATTGGTACAATCTACTTAAATGATGTGTATGGCACAATCTACTTAAATGATGTGTATGGTACAATCTACTTAAATGACGTGTATGGTACAATCTACTTAAATGATGTGTGTGGTTCAATCTACTTAAATGATGTGTATGGTACAATCTACTTAAATGACGTGTATGGTAGAATGTACTTAAATGATGTGTATGGTACAATCTACTTAAATGACGTGTATGGTACAATCTACTTAAATGATGTGTATGGTACAATCTACTTAAATGATGTGTATGGTACAATCTACTTAAATGATGTGTATGGTAGAATGTACTTAAATGATGTGTATGGTACAATCTACTTAAATGATGTGTATGGTACAATCTACTTAAATGATGTGTATGGTACAATCTACTTAAATAATGTGTATGGTACAATCTACTTAAATAATGTGTATGGTACAATCTACTTAAATAATGTGTATGGTACAATCTACATGTAAAATATTTCATATCTTTCAATGCAATCTCAAGATAAGGAGTAGGAGCTTTCCTCATATTTCAATCTTTAGTATGGTAGTTTTATAAGCAACAAAGATTGGAAAATGAATACATTTCAGCTCTGAATTTTGCCTGTTATTAGCACACATTTTCGACTCTTTTTTTTTGCAACTAGCTTTAACAATATTTCTTTTTTATCTCAGAGATAATCTTTTAGTTTTTCAAGAAACAATTAACTTCTCACAACGATCGAACATTATGAAAAAAGTCTGAATTGTGTCAGCTAAAACCACGTTAATATATTAATTTTTTACAACATCTATTAGTTTATTACAACTTATGATTGGGTATTACGGTATAAATGACATACCCTCTTTTAACACAATAAGAAACTTGTCTCCATGGTTATTTTAGACAAGAAGTTTTTCCCTGTGCCTGTGTGTTTTTAAGTACATAAAATATATATGATTTAACACAATTATAAACTTGTCTCCATGGTTAATTTAGACAAGAAGATTTTCCCTGTGCCTGTGTGTTTTTAAGTAGATAAAATATATATCGATTTATAACTGTTATTCTTACCAAGTGCAATTTCATGAGCCCACTGCAAGATATGCTGAAAATCCATTATGGCCGCTGGATTTTGCAGAAGGGCAAATAGGGAGCCATTGGAAGCGAATTCTGAAACAAAATAAAAATACACAATCGTAAAATAAAAATGCTAGGGATAAGTATCAGTAAAACCTCTTCTAAATAGCTTTTATTGAAAAAATTGACAGAATTAAGCCCTCAATATTATAATTGAAGGAGAAATAAATCAACCCGAAAGTACAGCATTTAAGAAATAAATGAGGTCCCGGTAGGCTGTGTGTCGCTAAATATAAGGTCAGTGGCAGAAGCACAAATTATAAAAGGTGACTAGTTACAATACTGTACCTGTGACTAAACAATAGTTGGGAGGGGATAATACGGCTCCGTAAAACTGGATGATGTTTCTGTGGCTAAGGACACTTAATACTTGAGCCTAAAACAAACACAATACACACAACATTTAAACGGTAATACTAAGTGAAAAACTATTTCTAGTTTACAGCAAACCCAGCGAAGATTGATTGTTTAGTGTTTTACAGTGTATGCCGCGTTCAAGATTATTTCACTTATATGGCGGCATTGCCAGTTTTAATGTGGGAGAGAACCGGGCTCCATGTCCGGAGGAAACCCACGACCTTCCGGTGGTAACTGGCAACCATCCCACATAGGTCGTTCGAGTGAAAACCCAGTAAAAAAATTTTCCATTTTTTTGGACTGAGCGGGATTCAAACCCGCGACCCATTGGTGAAAGGCTGTTCGAATTGAGCGTCCAACGCTCTACCAACTGAGCCGCGGGGGCCCCCTACCCAGCGAAGAAAAGTGTTTGATATGTATCAAATCAATTTCAATCAAAAATTTCTCAACCCGTTCTAAAAATGTTACTTTAATTAAATAAACTCAACATATGTCCTCCACTATGACTGATTACTCTACATTATAGAACATATTTGTTAAAATTTCAGCATTTGAAATCCTATGTCCATATGAAGATTTTCATTTTTCTATTCCATGAACATACATGTATATGGATGCCATATTATGTAACCAGCTACTTCCTAAACTGTTCCAGACACACCATCTACCCCTTAGGTATATATACTCTAAAAATTGTCAGGATCCGGTCAAAACTAAAGCAGATATGGACTAAAAGAGAATATTACGTAATCTAATATAGATGCCATAGTATGTAACCGGATTTTCATAAATGGCCACACATCATGTACACAAAAGGTATACTTTGTGAAAGAATTGTAAAGATTGGATCAAAACTCTTCATGATATGAAGCGATAGTGAAGTAGAATTTTCTGGAAAACTTTGTAATACATTGACTATGCCTACCCATCTTCAGCTATGACAAGAATATGGGTAGGCTGAGGTTGAACCCCATAAGATCACGAGAAAAGATTGATTGATTGTTTGGTGTTTTACGCCGCACTCAAGATTATTTCACTTACATGGCGGCGTTGCCAGTTTTATTGTGGGAGGAAACCGGGCTCTATGCCTGGAGGAAACCCACGACCTTCCGTTGGTTACTTACCATCCCACATTGGTCGTTCAGGTGAAAACCCAGTCCGAAAATTTTCCAATTTTTTTGGACTGAGTGGGATTCGAACCCGCGACTCATTGGTGGAAGGCTGTTCGGATTGAGCGTCCAATGCTCTACCTACTGAGCCACAGGGGCCCCCCATGAGAAAAGAAAGTGAAAATTTTTGTTCCCCCAGAAAGACCTACATGTAGGTAGATGATTGATCCAACTTACCTCTTTGTCTAATACCAGTAATTTCTTGACAGCGACCACTTTGTCACGTGATTTCCATACTGCCCTGTAGACACTGCCAAATGAGCCTCCGCCACATCGCTCGTAGAAGTGTAGATCTTCGAAATCAATCTGGAGGAAACCAGAAACACCTTCCATCTTCCCGCGTCATTGGAAGGAGGATTGGTGTTTAAAGCCACATTCACGGTACTTCTGTTGAAAATAAATTCATGATTTTTACACATGTAAGTAGTCTTGGTGTCAATGTTTTAGAGAGATTGATTCTGATAAAATATTATCACTAAATCCCCACTATCAAGGACGGCACCCCCTCCCCTCCCCCTTATACACATATTAAATTAAGATTCAATAGTTCTGAGATTGACTGTCAATCCAGTTAACAATAACAGATTAATATCTCACTCAGTAAAAAAAGTCATGATAGTTTTATGGCTGTTTATATTTATGATCACTTAAACACACGGGCACAGGGAAAATTTTCTTGTCTAAAATAACCATGGCTGTTTATACTAGGGGACAGATACAAAAAAAGGGGGTCAGGGGATCAAGCCTCGGCAGAGAATACTGTCTAGTATCTAGATTGTAGGCTAACAAGGATAACTTGATAAGGGCCAAATAGGGATAAGTTCATGGCTGTGCAGCATTTAGACAGTATAGTGTTAGTTTTTCAAGTTTATTTCCAGTGACAGAAGAGTCACTTACGACCACCGTTACCGATGTAATGGTGAGCATGATTTGAAACTTCAGTTCACCGAAGATTTGCTTGACATTCGTAAGAAACAAATTTCTCCAGCGGACGCAGTGAGTTGAATTAGAATGTAAAACTAGCTATTCGTAGCAAGCTTGGAACATGCACTGTTGTCGTAGAACTCCCTAGTTCGGCAATAGCGCAAGGGATGACAGATAGACAGGAAATTGTCATTTTTGTATAAAACGTTCGACAGGGTGTATTCTCTGTTTACCCAACGTCGGTAGACAACTGGCCGATCGGCGACTTTCCCTGGACTCTGGTAAGTATAAGGTCGACTTCTAACAGACACAGGATACCCATTGTCCGACCAATCACCACGCATGTGTTCAATTAGCCGCACACATGTGTCTCTTTCCTCTGTTACTTACTTGCCGGTCACGAAGTAGTGTTAAGTAGGCATATATTGCTGATACTTCACTTACGTAAAGGTCTTACAATGTACTCTGTTATTTAATTATTTCTGAAATTTATTATCAACCAATAAATACCCAAAGATAAATAACAATCAGTTACCTGTAGGCTGTACAGGCATTTAAATTTAATATTATTGGAGTAGGCTACTCACTTCCTAGTTCAATTTACCGAACTTATGGTGATATTACATATACCAACGTTCAGTCTATAAATTCTGAAATGCTGGTCGGTAAAGTCCGACGCACTTTTGTCGGAAATTAAAAGCCATGATAATAATATTGTAACTGCTCTGTATGGAAAATTCCTACCCCAGACTTCTCTAGAACCCATAAAAGATTATTCTTGTCCTGTTTTATTTATTTTTATTTATTTTATTTATTTGGCATGCACCGTTTGACCCATTTCGAACGTCACGCAAAATGGCGACAAAGTGTCCAAGAACTGACAGTTTGTTGTTGTTTAAGACCAGGTGTACGCCCTTTGGAATAGCTACATGTAATAGAAGTGGACAAGAATAATCTTTTCTTAGTTTTAAAGAAGTCTGAAGTAGGAATCGTCCATATCGAGGAGTTACAATAATATTTTCATAGCTTGTAATTTAAACATCATTTCCACCTTGTATTTCAAATTCGTATACTGAACGTTGGTATATGTAATATCACCACAAGTTCGGTAAATTGAACTACTCACTTCCCACTGTCTGTAAACATGTGAGAGCGTGTATTATATGTAATAATAAAGAGGAGAACTCATATTCCAGCTGTGAGCCATAGGCCTAACTCCTGGCGGCCCGTTGTAGAGTGTATATATTATATATATGTGTAGTGACAAGTGTAGCCTACCACTGTACCAGTACCAGCCTACACCCTTTCCCCAACCTGTTTCAAGTTTAAATCAAACGACAATACTCGCTTGCAGGCTACTTGTAGATACTCTACGACAGAGAATATAGCCTAGTAGACATTAAATAAACGAAACCTTGAGATTCAGAAATGCAATGATTCGCTGGTGGAGACGCAATAACAAATTAAGACATTAACACTCACCTGAAAAATTAGAACAAAAATGTGCTACCGTAAACATGCAGGCGTAGGTCGTAAAATAGCAGACGAATTTTAAGAAAAATGAAACTTGAATTGAATCATATTAAATAAAATCGTGGTTCTTAATCTAATGCTTTAAATACAGAATTACGTTGATCAACACCTACTAGATTCAATTTGTTCTACTTTTGGTATTATAATTATAGAAATTTAATACGACAGTTTGGCTGTCACTGTCAGATCGTTAGCGACAACCGTAAATCTGATGTTAATTTATTCCGTTGGTGATGTCAACTGTAAACAAAAGGTATTTTGTCTGGCGTGAGTTGGATGTTAGATTGTAAATATTTTGAATATATCATCGTCAAAATGAGAACAATTGATGTGAGTATGCGACAAGTTGACTGTTAATCTAAATATTCACCCATGACCATATAGGCAGAACACTCAGTAGACAGTGACAGGTAAAACTACACACGTGTGGCTAAGCTGTCAAGTGGAAAGTCTCAGTTCGAGTGACCTGGCTGTCGGGTGGTCAGATCTCCCGGCCCCAGCATATAAAAATCCCTTCAGCAGTTAAATGTTTATGAACACGGGCACAGGGAAAATCTTGTCTAAAATAACCACAATTGAAGTTCTTCAAACTCTGTTGCCAAAAGATATTGATGATTGGTGGCAAACAGAGTTGAACTTGAAGTTGAAGGACCGGCCATTATTGGAAAACATGGAACTCTATTGTTTGCGGATTTTCTTTCAATTTCTCCTAATTTAAGCAACCCAAACGGCCCCAACTTTACACACATTCAGTTCGATTCTTTAGCTCGCCGTCCCACCAAAAAAGCGTTCAAACACTCACATTTCTGTTGCGTACGTTTCCCAAGTTCATTTTTACGGAATCGAGGAGGCCAGCGGGAGATTCGGGCTGTTTTTCGAAAAACGACCAGGATGCAACACAAATGTGAGTGTTTGAACGCTTTTTTTTCGGTGGAACGGCGAACAAAAATATCGAACTGAATGTGTATTAAGATTGTCCAGGTTGCGTTGCTTAAATTAGGAGAAAATCGACTTTGCATCGTTAAGAACAAAGCGAATGTGTCGGTAGCGGAAGAGGGAGGGGGGAGAGAGCTGGACCAGAATAATTTTTCTTAATGTGTCAGATTTGAGCTTTCCTAGTAACCTAACAGAATGCCCCTGTGCAGAAGAGCTTTAAAAAGAATGTTTAGAACAAACCTGATTAAAAAATCTAAAGAACTACAATTTCTATAGTGTGTGGTTGACCCATCATGTAGCAGCTGATGCGTGCCAGTAGGTTTGAAGAATACGTTGTAATCTAGATACCCAGTCATTTGATATTTATGATCCAAAAAATCTACAGAAGTGTGATCAGTAGTAGACTGTAGTTTAATGCTGGGGTCATGCGAATGATGAGTGTCAATGAAAATGTTGCCATAAGATAAAAATGTCATTCAGATACCGAAGTTAAATGAAAGAATGTTTGTGACATTTGCGAAGAATGTCACTCTCCCAATGAGCCCTAAAAATATAGGCAAAGTTAGGACTAAAAAGTTTTCCCTTAGCACATCCTTTAATTTGTTGAAATATCTCCCCATTGAATTGAAAATCATTACCTTTTAAGCTAAAAAGTTCCAACAATTCTAAAATGCCTTTGTCCGGATGACGGTGGTCAGGATATCTTTGGAATGCTGATTGTAAAGATTTTAGATCCAAGTCTATGTCAATGTTCTTATACATAAACTCCCCATCTGAAGTAACCAAAATCACATCCTGTGAGATGGATTTGTGAGGTGATTTGGCCTATAAATAATTAGTATTTTTTAGAAAGCTAAGATACCGATTTTCCTATAGGTTTTATATAGTAATCAATTAGTTCTGCTATTCTAGAACGTTCCCTACCACTCCCTGAGGGCATTGAAGGCTTGGGCCATCTTTTAATGGGTTTATTAAATTTTGGAAAAGAACATACATGTAGAAGACCCTGTTGTTAGAGTTAATATTAGATTCCAAATAGTTATACTGTTATTTATTAAAGTGAACACTTTAGGTAAAATACAATATACTTCATCTTAAAGACAATATCTACCTGGTCCCAAAACATGGTTTATTTTTTATGACTTTCCTACAAGAAGCTATGGTTAATTATTCTCAGATGTCTGGTGACTGGATGTCACTGAAACATGTGCACACCTTACAACTGGCAATATGACTGGTTTATTTGACGTAAATACACCAATAACAGGTTAGCATACCAGTTGTGCACATGTTTCAGTGACATCCAGTCACCAGACATCTGAGAATAATTAACCATAGCTTCTTGTAGGAAAGTCATAAAAAATAAACCATGTTTTGGGACCAGGTAGATATTGTCTTTAAGATGAAGTATATTGTATTTTACCTAAAGTGTTCACTTTAAGATAGCATTTTCCTTCAAGAGAATGAAGAAGTCTATTGAAATTTCCAACGTTTTCAGGCCAAATTTCCTTATTAAGTTTTTTGTAATGAAGAGTTTTGCTCAGCTGCCTTTCTACTTCTTCGATATAATCCTGTCTAGACATAATAATTATTGCCGAGTCTTTATCAGTAAGTATGTTTTTATGTCCCCCTAAGCTTAATTAAAGTAAGACATTCTGAATCAGTAAGGTTTTTTTTTGGTTTCTAGGATTAGCTCAAATTTCCTTGATACAGTAACGACTTATATTTGGATCATACGAGTGAGAAGGGGGCGTGTAGCCGCTTTTAGATGTAAACGGTTTGCTTACCCCACTAGAATCTTGGTAGATATTAGCCAAACGTGTAATTCTGGACAAGTCCATAAAATGGACTAATTTACTATTGAACAATTTAGGACAAGGCACAAATGAAAGTCCTCTATTGAGAAGAGAACTCAGATATATCATCAGCAGGGAGCTCCTTGTTACTAAGATTAACTATATTACTTGTTAAAGCCGAAAGTAGGGTGGGTTTGGTTTGCTGAACATGATTGAGTAGTAGAATAATAAGACAAACGCTCTATTTCCCCCTATTCAAGCAACCCACACAATTGAAAATCTGTGGCAATGTCAATCAGTTCTTTAGTTTGCAACTCAACGAAAAAAAAATCATGTTTGTGATATTCTCTTCAATTTATAATCAGATACATAGAACTTGTCAACTTCACAATTGGCAAAAAAGCATGTGATATTTTACATGCGCAGCTTCCTAACTGCAAATAGGCTGACTTTACCGTTTTCGTGGGTTTTGCGGCAATCCAGTTAGATTCGTGTCACTGACCAATATTATATAGGTCTGACTTAAGAAAGCAAGACTGAATTTAGAGGACAATTAAGGCTTTTCATCCATATAAATCACAGGCTGGTAGCTAATTATTCATTACCTCAATTTTATCTCGTATAGACACCATAAAAAAACGTTTAGGTTATCTTATTATTTCACTGTTTAAATCGTAATACCTGTCTCCATAGTAATAATTACACAAGAAGAATAAACAACAATCAACAAATTAATGCTAGATTGGCGGAGTTTGAAAAAATGATGGAATAAAAGCAAAATGTCATAAATATCAAACCTGAAATGAACACTTCCACCAATGGGTCGGGGGTTCAAATCCCACTCAGTCCAAAAATATTGGAAAATTTTCTGACTGGGTTTTCATTCGAACGACCTATGATGGTTGCCAGTTACCACCGGAAGGTTGTGGGTTTCCTCCGGGCATAGAGCCCGGTTTCCTCCCACAATAAAACTGGCAAGCAGCCATATAAGTGAAATAATCTTGAGCGCGACTTAAAACACTGAACAATCGAATTGATGAAATGAACGCATCTGACAAATTTCATTTGATTAACAACCACAATAATAGTTTACGTTTATTTTATTTGACAGGTCCTTGTGAATTGTGAATAGGAAGAATCATGGGGGAATTGACTTATTCAGCAGATCAGATACAACAATTACTTCGCTGCCCTGTATGTTTGGACAGATATCGCACACCAAAACTGCTTCCTTGTCAACATACCTTCTGTTTAAGCCCTTGTCTAGAAGGGTTATTTGAGAGGGCAACACGGATAATAAGATGTCCAGAATGCCGAGCAGAACACAGGCTTTCATCTCGTGGTATTTCTGGCTTACCCAATAACCTTACTATAATCAGTTTTTTAGATCTGCCCCAACCTTCCAGCAACAGTACCAATGTATCACCAAGACTCATTAATGAAAGTAATCCTGTGTCTTCAAGCTCAAGATGTTTTTCTTGTGAAACTGAAAGAACGCTGGCACTTTGTCTTCATTGTAGCAGGCAAATATGTGAAGAGTGCAGACAGTCCCATGTTGTCCAAAGCCAACAGGACGTTGGGCGTTTGATAAATCAGATTAGAAGAAGCTTGCCCAGACTAACTGAAGCTTTAGCTGCGAAGGAGCAGAAAGCCAGTAGAATAAAGGAAAAGTGTGATGCGATTTCTTCCCAAGTAAAAGAATCTATTGAAAAGTTGATTAAGGAGATTAAAGTCAGGGAGACAATGCTCCTTAGTGAGCTGAACATTTTCCTTGCAGGAGAGCAGCATACTATCAGACAATCCATGGAAAGTTTAGAAATAGAGGTTGCGACTGCAACAAGTTTTTGTGATTCAACAGAGGCAATTCTTGGACGCTCTGCAGAGCCTGAGTCTATTGAAGAACTAGTTGCTCTACGGCGACAATGCTCTGAACATTTGGAAGGTATTCGGCAACTTTCAAATATCGAGCCCCCGACTACCCTAGTAAGAGAGCCGAGGTTTGTTCATGACATGACACCAGTCTCCAATCTCATCTCAAACTTTGGAAATTTACTGGTATCCAATTTAGAAAATGCTCCAACTGCATCTCAATCTGTGAATAGCTACAGAAACACAGCATTTGGTGATATTGCCTTGTCTCATGCCCCTTTAATTGCCTCTACATCAAGGGGTATGTCCGAAGCTCCAGCTAGAAGAGACTTCTCTCACTATTTACGTAGAATGCCAACACATAGCAGAGACAATCACCGTTCCACATACCATGGACATTCATCAGAAAATCGATTTTCTAGAAACCTAAGATCGGAAAGAGATCCACAATTATCTACCAGTAGAAGGCAAGACAGAAACAATTCTGACCGAATGGCTGGATTTTTAGGAATGAATCCACGGTTTAATGCCAGAAATGCTCCCCCCAGAAATCAAGGACAAAGAACAGGTGTATCCAGGCCGACTTGGAGTAGAAATCCTCCCTCACCAGCTGTTATGTCTACTGTCGATTCTGATGACGATTGGGCGGATTTACTGACTTTGTCTGATGGCCGACACTCGCCAACAAGTGCAGCACAAGAACCTCCACCTAACCCAGTTAGGCCAGACCCTACACGAACTGTTGCATCTAATCAAAGAAGTTCAGCAACTGTAAACACTGGTGGAACCCAGTCACAGGCTGCTGGACCTGTGACCACTGGTGGAACTCAGTCACAGGCTTCTGGACCGGTGACCATGCCTGCAACTAATGCGCTGACTACTGAACCTGTTGCAGCGGCTTCACAACCTGGGACACATACTGCAGTATTACCAAGACAACCTGTGCCAGCAGCGGTTCGCTTTGATATTGTAATCGATGAAAGTATCAGTGATTTGACAGATGAACTTGAAAATACAATCACCTTCCGCTACAGTGCAGGGAACAGTGCATCAGTTTCTACTCCAAGAAACAATTACCAACAAAAAGGACGCTCAATCTTAAGGTTTGGAGAAAGGGGTAACGGTGAAGCAAATTTCACCTGGCCGAGAGGTGTCACTGTTCATCCTGTAACTAACAATGTTCTAATTGCTGATAGTAGTAATCACAGAATTCAGGTATTTGACGACTGCGGACGTTTTGTAAGAACCATTGGCACTTATGGGCAAAATGACGGAGAGTTTGATTGTCTTGCTGGCATTGCCACCAACAACGAAGGTAAGATCATTGTTTCTGACCGTTACAACAACAGAATTCAGATCTTTACAGCTGAAGGTGTGTTTTGTTCAGCGTTTGGAACTGAAGGACAGGAGGACGGTCAGTTTAACTACCCCTGGGGAGTGGCTTGTGACAGTGAACGAAATATCTATGTTTGTGACAAGGACAATCATAGAATACAGGTCTTTTCAGCGGATGGAACTTTTTTGAGGAAGTTTGGTCAACTTGGTCATCGTGCAGGCTCGTTTGATGGCCCTAATTATTTGTCGGTGAGCAGTGACAATAGGGTGTTTGTAAGCGACACTGGGAATCACCGAATACAAGTTTTTAGCAACACTGGTGAATTCCTTTTTACCTTCGGTGTACAAGGAACCCAACGGGGACAAGTGAAGTTTCCAAAAGGTGTCTTCGTCGACGAACAAGGTTTTGTTCTTGTGGCTGATAGTGGAAATAACCGTGTACAGGTGTTCAGGCAAGATGGTCGATTTTACTGCATGTTCGGATCGTGGGGTAGTGAAAACGGTCATTTTAAAGGCCTTGAGGGTTTGGCTGTTATGACCAATGGCAATGTTGTGGTTTGTGATCGAGAAAATCATCGTATACAAGTGTTCTAGTGAGCTGTTTGTATCTATTGATTTAAAATCTTGTGCCTCGCCAAACTCCCCATCGTCGTTTTCCTGTTCATATCCAGCAAGATTGCCCATGATATCTGGTGAACTTTATTGTGCTACGCTAGCTTTACTTGACATAAATATATCTTTATTTTGTTCGATGCCTTGTTACTTCATATTGTTAAGTTTTATGTTTGTTTTACATTTTTAGGTTATTTAGATGATAATGTTCGGTTATAATGACACTGATATTGATTTTCTTCTTAAAGTGGCATGAGCTGCCAAAATGTTGATATTTTGACGTTAAAACAGAATGTTGACATTATTGGCTATTTTTCTCAAGACCTATAATTCCAAAGCGTTTTAGTTCTTCTAGTCTCGAGAATGTAGGATAAAGTATTGTATTAAACTAAGTTTGCCTTAGAATGAATGAATGGTCGTCCGGGTTATTTAAGTTTCGTTTACTTTTCGGACACTATTTCGGTTCGTTTAGGCCGTAGACTTTATGGATTTCCCTGATTCCAACGCCAATCATTTAGTTTTTTACTGTCGTGACGATCAGAAATTATGAAAAAAGTGTTAATTTTGGCAGCTCGTGCCACTTTAAACTGTAATCCATGAGTCACTCTTTTCATCTAAATATAAATATTGCTTTGGGGCCCTATGTGGGCGAGTTTTTAGATACTCAACATATGTCAGGGATATGCTCCTTTCCATAAAAAATATTTAAACCCTTTGTTTGAAGAATTGAAGTCCGAGACTGTGTACCGTATTAATATACACATAAATGTCTATAGCCTCCTATATTATGCAGTATATACTAGAGTCCCAATTTTCCCTCATTTGTTCGCAATATTTGTGTTTGTTACATTATTTACTACTTGAATTTACTACTTGTATTTACTAAATTTACTAATCCCCGGCTATGGAAATGAGTCTCAAGCTCCCCCCCTTTCTGGGAGCGCCGGGGACTTTTCTATACACGCAGCACCATACATTCCAATAACCCCGCATTGGGTTTCATTTCCTCTACGCTGTATTCTTTTCTTTAATTGTGCAAATTGTTAAGCCAATATTATATACGCAACTGCTTGTAAAGGTTCTAACAATGTGATATTATGAAGATGTTGCTCAATATGAATTTCAACGCTTTCATCTTGTTGATTTACCGATTTTGAACCAATGGTTAACTAGGAATTACCAATCTATCCGCAAAGTTCCGTCCAATCAACTCAATCATCTACCGACCATCTACAAAAGCGGCGTAAGTTACGTCGGACGTGTCCTTGTTAAACATTCAGGAATTTACTCACACGTCTTATTAAGCTGACGTTAATATGGACATAGGCTACTTTCCAATATTTATGCAAACCCTAAAACTTAAAAGAACACACCGCCTAAGTGTTTTTCGATTTTCTTGGAATCTTCAGATAAGTAGAAAAATAACTAATCTGGAAGTCTCGCGTGACCACGCTGTGAATGGACAGCCTGTGGATCGCTTTAATAATGACATCATGTAGGAAACACGAAAGGACATGGATGCTGATTACTGGGTTTAGGAATAAGTAATATATCAGGAAAAAATAAAAAGTTTGATATCAGTGATAAACAGCCTGTTATCAGTGCTTGACCTGAGGCATAGATATATGGAGCTCTATGGCTTGACTGGGTACCCTCTCCTTAGGACTTTTTTAGAATTAACGTTCACTCTACTCACCTTGCACACTTAGAGATGTATTATTCTCTTTCGGAATTAAATTTGAGAGCCAGGTGGGTCAGGTATAGGTCTACTGGTTGGTGAATTGTGTGCAACCCATGGTGATTGATGTTTTGCGCCACATTCAAGATTATTTAACTGAAATAAACAATTTCCTTTTTACTAAACATCCCAACTTTTGTCAGATTGGTGTCTGACCGTTCGAAAACTAACAACCGAGAATGCACAGCACGTGTAGCTGTAAAGAACCTGTGCCGCGTAGAAAACCCAGGTCGATTGTCATTGTCACAACAAAGAAGACAAAGGAATTCCCAAATAAAGCGGTCCATGGCGGCTTGGGGAGTTAACATTCGTCATCCTGAAACCGTATCTTTGTATAAAAGAATCAAATCGCACACATTTTAATGATCTTTGATTCGGTTTCTCTGGGCGCGTCTTTTTCAACGATTTCTTAAAATATATTTACTAATTTAAATACGTGTGTTTCATAACATGTACTCTAGAAATCTGCAAGACTAAATTTCGGGCGCAAGAAATACACAATCCAATGCAACAGTTACCGTTCTAATTAATTGTAGTAAATAATATTCTAATGAACTAGGAACTCGCGCGCGCGTGTGTGTGTGGGGGGTCTACAACACCCATAGGGTTTGCAAGTTACATTCGAGAAACCGTGATATCCGGTGACAGATGACACTTTATAGAATATATTTTTTGACGTTGCGATTGCATGTGACGTATTTTGTTCGAACGAAAATCGATTAACCCTATGCACAAGCTCTAGATTTCTTAGGTTTGCACACCCCAGTGACTTTGTAGTTATTCATTCCCTTCGGCATGCTCTTTATTCAAGTACCAGGGCCTCCGTGGCTCAGTAGGTAGAGCGTTGGACGCTCAATCCGAACAACCTTCCACCAATGGGTCGCGGGTTCGAATCTCACTCAGTCGAAAAAAAAAATGGAAAATTTTCAGACTGGGTTTTCACTCGAACAACCTAATGTGGCAAGGTTGCCAGTTACCACCGGAAGGTCGTGGGTTTCCTCCAGGCATAGAGCCGGTTTCTTTCCACAATAAAACGGACAACGCCGCCATATAACTGAAATAATCTAACAATCAATCAATTATTCAAGTACCGACAAGAGCGGGAGTCTATCGATGGGTTAGAATCCCACTCAGTCCAAACGAAAATATTGTGAGTGGGGTTTTCACTCGATCGCCCTATGTGGAAGGGTAGTTCAAATTCCGCCGATGGTCGGGGTTTCCTTCGGGCAAAGATGCCCCTTTCTATTTTACAGCGCACCCAGGATTATTTCCATAATATAACAGGTTGACAGGTTTGTGACCCCCCCCCCACACACACCCCTCCACCCTCCCCTTCTTTGGAGGTAGCCGGCCAACCTTTATAGAAAAACTATCGAGTTGAAACCCACTTAGAATTGTTTTTAATTTTTCTTCCTTGGAATCCTTAGGGTTTGAACCCATCCTAGAGGGAGAGACTTTTTACTTCCCCGGCTGAAAGACTCTAAATCACTGGTATTGATTGTTCGTCACGGGGACAAAACATAGACTAGATATGATGAGATCTTCTACAGTTTTCTTGGGGGTTCTTCGGCCACAAAACTTACCAAAACTATTCCCGAATGTGGAGTAAATCACCAATCAATCATTATGTATGCTGATCTGGAGAGTGTAATTGCAATTCTGTGGTCGCTTAAAACATAACAAGTAGGCCTAAGAAATTGTTTGTCATGTCTATTTTTGATAAATTACCAGGCCGGTTTTAAGGCCAAAATAAAGACAATAGATCTCACTGTAAACATAGATATGTCACTCCCCCATCCTTCCATCTCTCCCGATTCCCGCCCACAGTCAATTCTCACGGACCATGGTCAGAATAGTAACAATAAAGAAAAGTTGTGAAATGGGGTTTCTGAAATCTTCAAAAAACACAATTGTGAGCGTTCTGACTCAAGCCTTGATTGTTTAAAAAACATCACTAAACTTGACCAACATGCATGTTACACAATAAAACAGAGTTTTATAGGCTTTGAGAATTGACCCATACACAGTGCTCCGGAGATCGGTTTAACCGCGTTCCTATAATTCTTTTTTCCTAATATTCTGATCATAGAATGATCATATAATGTGTAAGAATTAACTGCGTCTCCACTCACTAATAAAGTTTCTAAAAAAAGATGTTAGTGTAGTCTGGGACTGACTGTAATAAAAAAGCGTTTCCAATCCCTTTCATATTAGTCCCAGCACTCAATAATAAGAAATAAGTTTACCAACAGCCATCAATAGTGTAGCATCTATTTGTTTCGTTATTTTAACTCAAGGGAAACAACTCTTGCTGGGAAGGCTGGACAAGAACGACAACTCTTACCCGTTAAAACAAACGACGATCCCAAAGTTATTTACTGATGTAGCCCGAACAAACGGCCTCTTACGGTGCTGGGAATCTAGTATACAGTCCCTCGCCTTTGCACAGGAAAACAAAATTAAAGAAACGATTTCTCAGCATTTGCCTGATGGTACTAATAAAGCACACTCCTCGATCAACACCGTCGTAAAAACATTTGCTCAAATAATGTGTGACTGTGACCGTGAATGCTTCGAAAGACGAAATCCCCACAAGCATTAGGCCTATACAATAGTTTCTTTGAAAAACTGTGAAAAAAAAAGGATTTGTCACTTTCAGAGATGTATTTCAAAGCAGTCTTAATGTGTCAAGAAAACGAATTTACAAAGCATTGTCATTACTTCGGGTCATCATAGGATACATCTCTTCTTGTTCTGGAATGCAGTTAAAGGCTTTGTCGTGTTGTTTAACAGATGCAGCGGTACAGTTCAATTTCCGGCGCCAAGAACTATGGCCGGAGTTTACCGATTTGCGTCCGTGAGAGTCCGTAAAGAGATTTCCGTTCACTGAACAGCCTAACGAATCTCTTTTTTCTGTGTTTGATTGAAGAGAATGCAGAGAATCTCTAGGTTTGGTGATGTAGGATGACGCTGTGTTCCAGTAGGAACGGTTCCGACCACTACCATGAACACGACTCAGGCGGTATCTGTGCCACATCTTTCGAATTTCTGACTGAACCTGCAAATAATAAAAACCTAAAAATTATGGAATTGTTTAAACATTTTGTAAATTGAGAGAAGGTCCACCTAGAACATGTTTGAAGCCATTGACTCTTTTTATCTTTAACATAAAATTCCTAAGTAGCATGAACTGCCAAATATATGGAGAATTTTGTTTAAGTGGCTGATTCTTCTTTAGTTTTATTAACAAGTACAAAACACGAGATTTCCATTGATACGAATCTTGCATTTGAACGCTAAGGTTATTTAATAATCAGCCAAAAGTCCAGAAATGTACTCCTACTTCCCGGTTATTTTAATTTGGCCTGTTATTTGTACATACATGCATTTAAGGTTCGTATGGGTTGCTGGCTTTACCCATGTATTTTATTTCACTGTCAATCATTTAGCTTTTCAAGCTACTTTAAACATTTAACTTCTGTTGACAATCAAAATTTTTGACAAAAATCTGAAACTTGGCAGCTCATGTCCTTTTAATAGTGCTTCATTGTGGAGAAGCGTTAATAGTCATATAGGCGTTTCGCCTTTCGCTAATCCACTTTGGTAAAAAAAAAATTGCCAAATAAATATTGTTTAAACCAATAGTGCAACCGGTCAACAACCGGTGAACGGTCAAACATTTCTTTGCCAAATTAAAAATATTTAATTCTTAAGGAAAGAGAATATAACCTAGTTCTTACCTCTCCATTTAAAAAGCAGAATAAGATTGCAACAAAAAATCCCTGAAACGAGAAAAGGTTATATAAATTGCTGATATGTAGGATACAAAGTTGAAGCTGATTGATTGATTGATTGATTGATGAACGCCGGCCTAAAACTAATTTCTTATTGCCCCTTTAAAGAGGGTCTTGCCAGAATTTCCAGTGGTTTCCGGCACCCAGTCCAAAGAGGGCCATCGGGTCTAAACCGTTGAACTCAAGATAGAGGAATGAAGTATCATTCGAACCCACGACCCATTGAAGTGCGGATTTCTCATGCTATGTGACCCAAAAGCTGAGATCTCCACTTTCTTCATTGGCTGCTTGGATTTGTTAGGAAGATTTGAGTATCACTATTTGACTGTTAAATGTATATACTGTATATATATTTTGTATATTTCCAATGATTAATTGGCGAGATTAAATCATGTATAGACGGGAAAACTTCCCTGCTGAATACGATTGCCTGTTAACCTTTCCCGATAAACTTGACAACACAAAGCATATATAAACTGAAAAATCTTAAGTAAGACGCAGAACACTCAACCATCAGCAAATTAAACCAGGGGTTCCGACTTTGATAAGAGCCATGAAGGCAGTCATGTTTGTCATAGTTTTACACAACAAAATGGTCAACAACTTCAATGTGAAAAATATCAATATTATTTGTTTGACACCTAGTTTACCATTTATCTTGACGTGTCAACTGTTAATTTCTCGAGGAACGCTTTGATTCTATCCCTAACCACAAACAAGTCAAGATACTTTATAGACGTTTAAAACTTTGCGGTTATATTTGACAGTTTCCAAACCTGTAAGGTTAAACAGTGCCATGCCAAGAAGCGTTGTTTATCAAACAGACCGATAAACAGAGCAGGAAGAAAATCTAATAGATAGTGGCTTTTTGTAGACATCAAAAAATTCCACAGAAAAGGTTTGTGGCCTTGGCAATCGAGATCTCGAGCCATTCTACGTGACTTTCGGTCCAATATTTTGACGGTAAAACAAAATGTTTAAATTATTGGCTATTTTTCTCAAGACGTATAATTCAAAAGCTTTTTAGTGCTTCTAGTCTCGAGAATGAACGATAAAGTATTGTTTTGAACCAACTTTGGCTTAGAATGAATGAATGGTCGTCCCGGTTATTTAAGTTTTGTTTACTTTTCGGACACTATTTCGGTTCGTATAAGCCGTAGACTTTATGGATTTCCCTCATTCCAACGTCAATCATTTAGTTTTTGATGGCCTTCAAAGTCGCTTACTGTCGTGCCGATAAGAAATTGTGAAAAAAGTTGGAACTTTGGCAGCTCATGCCTCTTTAAGTTTTTTGTTGGTTATAAAGAACAAGCTTTACCCAAATCTCCAAAATGGTATCAGTTGAAAGTTCTTATTTTGTACTCCTGATACGAATGACGGATATTTGGCTTATCCCGTTTCAGAGAGATTTTCCCTAGACTTGCCAGCTCATGCCAGTTTAAAAGGAATAAATTAGAGTTCTATTTTAAACAAGAATAAATATTAGGAATTCCTGGTTAGACTCACCTGAAATGAATTAAAGAACATTTCGAAATATAACTTGAAAAGTTCACTTCTGCCGTTATCGCCGACTTGATCAGGCAGCCAGAGGAATACCATGTAATGAATGCCGAAAAGTGGGATTAAAACCAATGTAGATTTCGCCAGCTTTCTGGAAGAAATAAAAAATATTTAATGGATATCAAAGACACACTCGCCATTCTGAAATCTGTGAAGAAAGAGAAAAATATCATAACACTGAAGTTAAACATGGGAGATATAAAATACGTCCAGTTGTGTTTAAAGTGGCATGAGCTTCCAAAATGAATTTTTTTTCATAATTTCTGATCGTCACGACAGTAAGAGGCTTTGAAGGCCATCGAAAAACTAAATGATAGGCGTTAGAATGAGGAAAATCTATACAGGATGTGGCCTGTACGAACCGAAAACGTGTTCCAAAAGTAATCAAAATTTAAATAACCGGGACGACCATTCATTCATTCTAAGCCAAAATTAGTTCAAAACAATACTTTATCGTACATTTTCGAGACTAGAAGCACCAAAAAGCTTCTGAATTATACGTCTTGAGAAAAATAGCCGATAATTTCAGCATTCTGTTTTAACGTCAAAATATCAACATTTCGGCAGCTCATGCCACTTTAAATATGGGAGATATAAAATACGTCCAGTTGTGTTTAAGCTGTCTAAATTGTCTAAAAATCATACCCGGAACTGACGTCCACAAGTCAACAATCGATCAGAAACTATGACGATTCTAAGCTGGGTTTCGCTTATTTCAGATTCTCCCATTCATCGGAGTCCCGAAAGTCAAACCGGTCGTCTGTATTTCTCAGGTTAGTCACGCAAAATGGGTCAGCTGATTTAAAAATCATGAATCAAGCTATTTAAGACATGCTCATTTCCTCGCTCGTCCTTTATATTTAACAGCTCAATTTTTCATTTTTAAATTGAAAATACAAAATTTCAAAACTTTTGAATTTTCTGAAAAAAAGAAAGTTTTTAGCTTCTTCTAGATGAGAAAAATACAAATCGTCCTTTGCTTTTAATGTTAATAATTTTAAATTATTTACAAGATTATTTAGCATTTAGATGTACTTTTAAGACACCCTTCTACGAGTTGGATAATTAATTTTGGTACACAAAATACACAAAACGGCCCTTTGTTTTTAATGTAAACATGTTTCTGGATTTTCGCGGGGAGCGTGTCTTTAAGATTATCTAGCATTTCTACGAGTTAGATCCTTATTTTTGCAATTATTTAAAGCGACTTCAAAAGATTTCTTAGTTTATTCGTCATGATGCTTCCTAAATCCATTCGTTCCACTGACTAGTTTTAAGTAATACACAGGTAGTGATAACCCGAAAAACGAGTTTCATGATGACTCAATATTTCGGCATTTATTATACCATCTATTATAACATTTATTATAACATACTGTTGCTCATTCATTACTCTCCTGAAGATAATAAATGCCGAAATATTGAGTCATCATGAAACTGTCGTTTTTCGGGTTATCACTACTTGTGTATCATGATGCTACCTAGCATCTCTATACCTTTCCTTTTAACACAATTAGAAACTTGTCTCAATGGTTATACTTATTTCAGACAACCAGATTTTCCCTGTGAGCGTGCGTTTGTGTGTTCGTAAATATAACTTCCATATTGTATCCATCGTCTTTTAGTCCGTCTTCTAGTCCGGGAGGCTTTATTTTCAAATATATATTTATGAACACTAAAACACACGGAAAATCTTCTTGTCTAAAATAACCACGGAGACAAGTTTCTAATTGTGTTAAAAAGAGGTATATCATTTAGACCTTTATACCCCATCATACATTGTTGTAATAAAGTAAACCTATGATATTTCATTAGGTTGACGACTGACAGGAGCTTGGCCTTAGTCAGTAGAATTTTCTGGAACACTTTGTATTACATTGACAATGCTTACGCATCTTAAGCTATGGTAAGAAAATCGTCAGACAGTGAAAAGACAGTGAAAATTTGCCCCCCCCCCCCACCACCACTTTCCCAGAAAAACCTAGGTAGAAGACAGACAGGGGAGTTTAGCCCTGACAAGTATGTCTTTCAAACTCTTGTTCTATAATAACCTTGCAAACGTAAATTAACGACTGCGAACACAGCTCTGGCATATAACAATTTCTGAAAACACAAATCTAAACAAAATAGCTATGATTTTAAGCAATCATGAGGAACTTCTTGTACTTTATCAGAATTTTGGGTCAATGTCTCAGTGTCTGACCTAATTCAGACAGGATAAAGAAGTCTTTGTACTTTACGCATCCTCTAAACACACACAACGTTAAGAGAAAAGTTCCTTCTGTTGGGAATTCTATCCGGGGTAAATGGAGTAATAACAATGTTGGTAGAACAAGTTTCCTCTGGCGGGTTTACCATGTTTGTCTATCCATCACGGCTTTGTTTATAAGCAATATAAGCCATTAAGTAGGTATCAAGACTGTGTATACATTGTTAATTGTAATCCAAAGGAACTCAAGTATCTGGTCGATTTAGCTGGTTCCACAAAGAGGATACACATAGAGCTGTTTATACAGCCTATAAACTCAGCAACTTTTACTTAAAGCGGCACAAGCTGCAAAATATAGGGAGAATTTCGTAAAAACAGACTTAGCAAAATGTTCGTAATTTTTGTCAAGAAGTACCTAACATGTTTCTTCATATATCAATCTTGGATACGTACGTTTAAGTGGCATAAGCTGCAAAAAGTTGGTACTCATCTAATACAATATAATTTTGAAATAATCATCTATTTTTCACAAGAAGCGCAAATTAGACGCTTTTTAGAGCTACTAGTTTAAAATAGGTACGTCAAAATGAAGTTTTGAACTGACTTAACACATGGAATGTGTTATGAGGCTAGCCGAGAAATCTGGGCTCTGACGATTTTTTTTCCGTATTCGTCATAGCCCAGATTCACTTCCATAATGGAAAAACGATATTTTTTAACTTGTCCCGCCGAAAAAAAAGGCGGCACAAATTTCACAACAAATAAGCAAAGAATAAAATATTTATCACTGCATTCCGATAGTATACCACGAAGAAGGAGTTTGACAAACTTACGCCGACTTTACATATAGGTTAGCTGTATGTCTAATTGCAATGAGTATCTGGTCGTATGGAACATAGTGTACAGAGAAGGGACACTCAGCGTATTCATTTCATATTTATCGATGCAATCGCTCTTTGTAATTGTTCACTAGATTCTCAGGGAAATTACTGAATTAGTAAATAACCGACACTAATTCACTCGGTAGAGCAATGGGACGGTAACCCTAAGTCGTGAGTTCGATTATCACCCTGGCCCGGAATTTTTTCCGGGTCAATTAGTGTCGGTTATTTACTAATTCACTAGATTCTTTAACACGATCTCGGTTCCATTTCAACATAATCATGCAGTCAATCATAATGACGTCATCGGTTTCTTGTGCAAGCAAGTATGGGAAGAGTTGGCCAGCAAGTATGCTGCACATAAAAGTATGCATGCGGTTATTAGTGTCGCTTCAGGCGCTTGTACGATTGATTGACTGATCGATTGATGTTTTAAGCCTAGCGCAAACGAGAGGCGCCGGCTGAGCTGCCAGCTACGCGTGGCCGAGGGCGCAGCTATAAGTTTCAGCACAGACGAGCTCTCGGCTGAGGCAAGTTCTTGGTCACCCAAGTTCACTGACCTGCACAACTGTCACTACCCGTGTTACGTAATATTCTAAGCGGTCACATGATTGAATAAGTACGCGCCATTGGACTATCCCTCATCTCAGCTCAGTCGGCAGCTTACGTTGTGCGCACACGGTGAGATTCTTGCCACGAGAGGCAGAACATATCAAACATGCTATATACTTTCCTCACCGCCTCGAGAGGCGAAAATCTCACCAAAATTTACGCGCACACGGGGGAACCAGCTTAGCTCCCAGCCTCTCGTGTGCGCTAGTCTTTACGTCGCATTCCAGATCACGTATATTGCGGCGTTGTCGCTTTTGTGTCCCTTTACTCGAAGGAAACTGCGAGTACCTGGAAGCTATTCCACATACGTCAATCGAGTGAACAAAGCGTTTGTAAGAAGACTCTGGCTTCAAAGCTAGACCCCCATTTATACCCACAATGCAACCCATTATGCTTATCGAATAAGTAAATTAACCGACACTGATTGACCCGGAAAAAATTCCGGGCCAGGGTGAGAGGTTTTCCGGGCCAATCAGTGTCGGTTAATTTACTAATTCAGTAATTTCCCTGATGATGATTGCAGCTTGTCATTATTTTTTATAGACTGAGAGTACATAGAGTGATAACGCTGTAAAAGGATTATTATTTGAAATTGCCCTGAGACACTTTTACTGACAACTTATCAAGTAATATCTAAACAGATGTTTGCAAGACAAAAAAGGAAAAGTTACGTACAATAACAACCTATGATCTCACCTGTACCTGTATTTCTGAGCTTCCTGCGAATTGGCAGCGTTCAGTTTGGTGAACAATAACCTCACTATGTTCAAGAAAAACACAAAGTTGATCTGAAATTCAAAGAATTTATGATTTTCAGCCATGACAAATGTGACAAAATTAAAATAGCTTGGATCAAATGTTGTACCTGTTTTGGTAGCTTATGTTGACAAGTTAAATCTTGTTTCAATCACCCACATATGGTAGTTTATTTATTACAAAAAGGCTAAGAATAAGATAGTATTGAGGTGTAGTCATCGGATACAAGCATTACATTTTACTATAAAGGACCAAGGAGTACAGTTCTCTAAAAAGTGTTTACTATCTTGGTGCAAAAACGTCCCTTATATCCTCGATCGGGTCCAAGTTAGATTTTATCCATGTTCTCGTGTGTTTGTGTGTTCATAAATGTTTATTTCTCTCAATAGCTTTTCTAGTGCAAAAACAAGTATCCTTATAATGCCCTTGTACTAGTGGGAATTCATTTTCTAAACATTCTTATAGGTATGGGTAAAAAAGACAAAATGATGGCACTAACAGTACCACAGGACTCCAACTAGAAACTGTATGTAATCAAAACTTACTACTAAGGAAGCCATGATAGGCCCTTTCATTATCCAGAAGTATTCCTGGGTGGGGTGGGTATTCCAACACCTGTGAAATAAAACAACCAAATCAGAATGGTATAACGACAATTATCTCGAGTTTTCAATATGCATTTAGATAATTATTGCTGTATTTGTCGCTTTGGTTATTTTACAGAGGCTGTTATAAAAGTTATAGAATATACAAAAATGCAAACTTACAGTACGTTTTCTTTGACGGCTCGAACAACCACCCATGGAATGACAAACGTCAAAGGCGCACCTAGAGAAGAAAAAGAGAGATAAAACCGACTTCATACATGTGAGGAAATCAAGAAAAGCCCGATTTAATGACGGAAACGATTCGGTTAGCCCTATGCTAGGCTGTTTCACAAAAACGCTGTTGACACGTACGTTGAATCATACGATTGTGCCGCTTTGTGAAACAGGCTGTAATTATGGAATCAGCCACATATCTATGGAAAGTTAAACGAAGAAACACACAAACTTAAACGACTACCCTAACCTAACAGGCGACCTTCCAACACCTCTTAATGACATTAGGCGAAACAAACTATTTGAAATCTGAAAATGAAATTCTAACTAAAATATACACATTACAATTCATAAAATTGATAGTTTCGTTGAGGTTCGGTATATGATTGCCCGATCCATACAGAAGGCAAGATTGGGGTTTTCCCCAGGCACTATTTCCAGTTTCGATTTATGTCCAATAAGCCTGTCAATGCCCCCATATAAAATGACAAATCTTGACTGTGTTGTGCACATTGCTGAATATACTAAAAGTACCAAAGTTTTATCCGGGCGTAGAAGGTAAACTCAAGGGTTCGAAAAATGCACCTTCGAAATGATTGATTGATTGATGTTTTACACCTAATATGGTAGCGTTGCCTGGGGGAATCCTCCGACCTTTAGCAAGTACCTGGCAACACTCCCATATACGGCGATCGAGTGAAAAATCCTATCAAAATTTTTATTTGATCTGAGTGGATTTCTAAACTCCGATGCATCGATGGAAGGCTTGAGTCGGGCTAAAATACTATCACTCTGTCTGGTCACTGAGGCCTCCATCCTCGGATGCCTAGGGATAAATTCTCAACAAGCTCTCTTTGGGCTTGAGCGTAAGTTTTAATCGTTGGTTCCCACGATGCGAGACCTCATCCTAAGAATGAGCTACGCAATCCATCTGGAACTATGGGAATGAAGTTAAGAAATTTGATGAATTACCGTGATTGTACCCACTGAACCACAAGTTATGAATTAAAAAAAAACGTGAATACCAAATACTTACACCATCCTGTCAGGATGTACCAACGAATACCACTCTTTTCTGAGAATACACCAACTGTTAGTAACGTATGGAGATACAATCCTTCTACGAAAATCCACAAATAATTTGATCCCAATACGTAGTTAAATATGGTAAAAAATAGACGACATTCCCAGTGCTGAAAGCAAATGAATTCCTTAGAATAAATAACCTTACTAAATATTAAAGCAAACTATTTAGACACTTTATTCTAGAGCCAGCAATCAGAACTATAGCGGTTTATCTTTGTGTTGGTTTTCTTTTCATATTATTAAATATGTTCATGTGTGTGCTTATTTTGGGGGCGGGTGAAGATGTTAGTCTCGGGAGATGTTTCAAATAAACGCCCGACGTATGTTCGACGCAGGGCCTAACAGTCATGGTAACCTATAACTTCAACATTACGTTACGACCAGGCGCAAAGTTACGACGGGCGTAAGTGTGTTGAGAAACAGCTCCCATGGCAGGCTGCTAAAAAGATCATGCTAAAACTTGCAAAACAATCTCCCTGCTATCATATTATATTGATAATGAATTGTTTTAAATAAAATTCTCAGTGAAAAGAACGCACTAGCAGGCTTAGGTTTTATTCGATACTCCATTTAAACGATAACGTATATGTAAACCAATCATATCTGCAGTTTAGATTTTTTCAAACATGAATAGCCTACAAAATGAGCCCATTTTAGTCGTTTTTGTAAATGAACTAATTGTTCCTATTCAGCGCTATATTCAGCATTCATCTGTTCATCTAAAACTATTGAGAAAAGAAGAATGAAAGAATATCAGTGTTGGAGATACGGACCAACAGTAGAATATATTTCAAGTTGCTTGTTTCTTTCTGGACATTAGCAGCTTGGATGTTTACTCTCGACTCCGGTTGGATTCAACACCATACTGCAACGACTCCATATACGTCACAAACCCCAAAACTTCCATAACGGCATTCCCGCAACAACTCCATATACTTCATCAACGCCAAAACTTCCATAACGGCATTCCCGCAACAACTCTATATACGTCATAAACCCCCAATCTTCTATATTGGCATACTGCAACAACTCCATATACGTCATAAACCCCCAACCTTTCATATTGGCATACTGCAACAACTCAATATACGTCAAAAACCCCAACCTTCTATATTTGCATACTGCAACAACTCCATATACGCCATAAACCCCCAACCTTCTATATTGGCATACTGCAACAGCTCCATATACGTCATAAACCCCCAAACTTCCATAACGGCACTCCCGCAACAACTCCATATACGTCATAAACCCCCAACCTTCTATATTGGCATACTGTAACAACTCCATATACGTCATAAACCCCCAACCTTCTATATTGGCATACTGTAACAACTCCATATACGTCATAAACCCCCGACCTTCCATAATGACACTCCCGCAACATCTCCATATACATGGAAACCCCCAACCTTCCATATTGGCATACTGCCATAACTCCATATACTCCATAACCCCCAAAATGTCCATAACGGCACTCCTGCAACAACTCCATATACGTTATAAACCCCAACCTTCCATAATGGCATACTGTAACAACTTCATATACGTCAACCCCCCAGCCTTCCATAATGGCATACTGTAACAACTCCATATACGTCATAAACCCCCAGCCTTCCATAATGGCATACTGTAACAACTCCATACACGTCATAAACCCCCAACCTTCCATAATGGCATACTGTAACAACTCCATACACGTCATAAACCCCCAACCTTCCATAATGGCATACTGCAACAACTCCATATACGTCATAACCCCCCCGGACCTTCCATAATGGCATACTGTAACAACTCCATATACGCCATAAACCCCCAACCGTCCATAATGGCATACTGTAACAACTCCATATACGTCATAAACCCCCAACCTTCTATATTGGCATACTGCAACAACTCCATATACGTCATAAACCCCCAACCTTCTATATTGGCATACTGCAACAACTCCATATACGTCATAAACCCCCAACCTTCTATATTGACATACTGCAACAACTCCAAATACGTCATAAACCCCTAACCTTCCATAATGGCATACTGCAACAACTCCATATACGTCATAAACCCCCAACCATCCATAATGGCATACTGTAACAACTCCATATACGTCATAAACCCCTCACCTTCCATAATGGCATACTGCAACAACTCCATATACGTCATAAACCCCCAACCGTCCATAATGGCATACTGTAACAACTCCATATACGTCATAAACCCCTAACCTTCCATAATTGCATACTGCAACAACTCCATATACGTCATAAACCCCCGACCTTCTATATTGGCATACTGCAACAACTCCATATACGTCATAAACCCAACCTTCTATATTGGCATACTGCAACAACTCCATATACGCCATAAACCCCCAACCTTCTATATTGACATACTGCAACAACTTCATATACGTCATAAACCCCCAACCTTCTATATTGGTATACTGCAACAACTCCATATACGTCATAAACCCCCAACCTTCTATATTGGTATACTGCAACAACTCCATATACGTTATAAACCCCCAACCTTCCATAATGGCATACTGCAACAACTCCATATACGCCATAAACCCCCAACCGTCCATAATGGCATACTGTAACAACTCCATATACGTCATAAACCCCCAACCTTCTATATTGGCATACTGCAACAACTCCATATACGTCATAAACCCCCAACCTTCTATATTGGCATACTGCAACAACTCCATATACGTCATAAACCCCCAACCTTCTATATTGACATACTGCAACAACTCCATATACGTCATAAACCCCTAACCTTCCATAATGGCATACTGCAACAACTCCATATACGTCATAAACCCCCAACCATCCATAATGGCATACTGTAACAACTCCATATACGTCATAAACCCCTCACCTTCCATAATGGCATACTGCAACAACTCCATATACGTCATAAACCCCCAACCGTCCATAATGGCATACTGTAACAACTCCATATACGTCATAAGCCCCTAACCTTCCATAATGGCATACTGCAACAACTCCATATACGTCATAAACCCCCGACCTTCTATATTGGCATAATGCAACAACTCCATATACGTCATAAACCCCCAACCTTCTATATTGGCATACTGCAACAACTCCATATACGCCATAAACCCCCAACCTTCTATATTGACATACTGCAACAACTCCATATACGTCATAAACCCCCAACCTTCTATATTGGTATACTGCAACAACTCCATATACGTTATTAACCCCCAACCTTCCATAATGGCACTCCCGCAACAACTCCATATACATGGAAACCCCCAAGCTTCCATATTGGCATACTGCAACAACTCCATATACGTCATAAACCCACAACCTTCTATATTGGCATACTGCAACAACTCCATATACGTCATAATCCCCCAACCTTCTATATTGGCATACTGCAACAACTCCATATACGTCATAAACCCCCAACCTTCTATATTGGCATACTGCAACAACTCCATATACGTCATAAACCCCCAACCTTCTATATAGACATACTGCAACAACTCCATATACGCCATAAACCCCCAACCTTCTATATTGGCATACTGCAACAACTCCATATACGTCATAAACCCCCAACCTTCTATATAGACATACTGCAACAACTCCATATACGTCATAAACCCCCGACCTTCTATATAGACATACTGCAACAACTCCATATACGTCATAAACCCCCGACCTTCTATATTGGCATAATGCAACAACTCCATATACGTCATAAACCCCCGACCTTCTATATTGGCATACTGCAACAACTCCATATACGTCATAAACCCCAAGCTTCTATATTGGCATACTGCAACAACTCTATATACGTCATAAACCCCCAGCCTTCTATATTGGCATACTGCAACAACTCCATATACGTCATAAACCCCCAACCGTCTATATTGGCATACTGCAACAACTCCATATACGTCATAAACCCCCAACCGTCTATATTGGCATACTGCAACAACTCCATATACGTCATAAACCCCAACCTTCTATATTGGCATACTGCAACAACTCTATATACGTCATAAACCCCCAGCCTTATATATTGGCATACTGCAACAACTCCATATACGTCATAAACCCCAAAACTTCCATAACGGCATTCCCGCAACAACTCCATATACATGGAAACTCCCAACCTCCCATATTAGCATACTGCAACAACTCCATATACGTCATAAACCCCCAACCTTCTATATTGGCACACTGTAACAACTCCATATACGTCATAAACCCCAGACTTCCATAACGGCACTCCCGCAACAACTCCATATACATGAAAATCACCAGCCTTCCATCGGCTCCGTACAGCAGCTTCCCAAATGTGAAGACACCGCCCAACACCTTTACAGCTTGGACAACTACAAAATTTCTTTACATTAGGTAAAACTCGAACCCACAACCAAATGCATCCCGGCTTTTCAGTTTGTGAGCCATATGCTGGGTACAGGGGTTTGAAAATATGGGATGTTTATGCGTGTAGCTGGAGATTCTACAATCCATGGCAATTTTTTTCTGGGCAAGACCTTATTTTACTACCAATCTCAAGGCCCATAATTCTTAAGAAAACAAAGCCTTGGATTATGGAAAACGTTAGCAAATGCGTGCGTGATGTTTGCTTACGGGAACAAGACTGTAGACGGCAGTATCCGTCTCTCCGTCTCACATATCACGTCTACAGGACGGGATTAGTTCCAGGTGGGGGGATTTTTTATCCGGGTTAATTGCTGCTGTCTACTTCAATCCCATCATCCATAAATATCATACTAGTCCTTCTCTCTAGCAGAATTGACATATCTCGTTGCATTGGAGATCAACTATTAAAACATAGCATTTTATTCAATACCCGAACAGATACCCAAGAGGAATAATCCGGAAAGGAACGGTATGATTATGATCAACTGGTATAAGATTGTTTGGATGTTGAATATTAATTTCAACAGACAAACTCAATCGATATTGGGGAAATAAATCAGCAATGTAAGCCTTTCCCAGCAATCTGAAACCGAATTTCTCAATGCGCACTTATACTGAAACACACGAAGAATACCAACAGCCCATTAAGTAGCAATGGCTCTTTTTATCATTGTTTAGTAAGTTTCTATTTCAAAGGTCAAGTTACGTAAGTTCTGGAAATTCAACAGATTTAAGAGATCAGGGTCCTGTTTCACAAAGCGGCGTAGATGTAACTTTCACAGCAACGTATATCTCTACTGTATGGGTTACCATGGCAGTTACACAAAAGCTTAGGCTACGCCGCTTTGTGAAACAGGCCACAGGAGTCTGTTTCAAAAAAATGCGTAGCGTAAGTTTTTACGTAACTGTCATGACAACCCGTTTTTACGTAACTCTCATGACAACCCATTCTATAGAGATATCGTCTATGAAAGTTACGCAAAAAATACATCTTCGCCGTTTCGTGAAACAGGCTCCTGAACTCTCCAGACACGCAAATTCTCGCTGCAAAGATTACACTTTGATATTTCCAGACTCCCCTTCTACATGGTCGGATTGATTGATTAATGTTTAATACCACACACAAGGTTATTTCACTTACAGTGTGGTGTTGTCTGGTTAAGTGGGGTTGAGCTCTTGAAGAGGAATGCCCCGACTAACCCCTCCATATGCATACGCCGATGAAGTGAAAACCCCGTTCAGAAAGCTTTCAATTCAATTTCGGTCTGAGTGGTATTCGAACATCGACGAAAGGCTAGTGTCAGACTTAAGGACTTTCACTCTGTCGACAGAGCCACCGAGGCCACGTTTCCAGACGAGTCCAGCCCTATCGCATTGACCCCCTTTAAGTGTAATAAATCCACATGTCTAAAAAAATTAAGGAAAAAAAAAAAACACGACATCTCTTCGCCTGAACGTGTATTATATTATAGTTATTGATATTTTGCCTTGGGTATATGAAGCGTTATGACCCTTCTGATAACCGAGAAGGGTTCACTAGTCCGAAGGTTCACTAGTCCGAAGGTTCACCAGTCCGAAAAACGGGTTCACTAGTAAGAAGGTTCACTAGTCCGAAGGTCCACTAGTCAGAAGGTTCACTAGTCCGAACGAGAGGGTTCACTGGTTCGAAGGTTCACTAGTCCGAAGGTCCACTAGTCCGAAGGTTCACTAGTCCGAAGAAGTACCGATCATCCTCCAAATGATAATATAGCCCATAGGGCATGTAGGCCTACCCAGACCCAAGGAGAGTTTCCTCAGCATCATTTTCCCACGAGATAGTTCCTCTTAGTCTTTGCTGGTCTGTAGTCGAGACAGTGTAAAGTTAGGAATTTATGATCCCTCCAAAGAAAAAGGAAATATATAATTCGACAATTTTATGCACATCCACGGGCGTACATCCCTGTAGCAATGTACAATGGGGGGGGGGGGGGGGGGGGTGCAGACTAAGAGAAAGATAATGAATTTCCTGAGGAAGTAGGAGGTATTATTTTATTTTTCCTTAGGAACTCTACAGGGTTATACGCATGACATGACATGTTCAATTTAAATCCTTTTATTTATGAGATAATTTGAAAAGTTGGGAAAACATTATTAAAAAGATGACATTATACTTATATCTAGAAAGACACGTGGTGTCGACTTTGTAAACGTTCATATATATATATATTTATGATCATTAAAACATACGGTCACAGGGAAAATCTTGTCTAAAATAACCATGGAGACAAGTTTCTAATTGTGTTAAAAAGAGGTATATCATTTAGACCTTTATTACCCCATAAATTGAACAAACCGTGAAGAGTACTTTTAATTTCATATCTGTTCAAGTATACGTACCGCTACTCAGATTTTTTTAATTGCTTCAATCAAATGTCTATCAGTACCACTGTTTAGTTTTTCTCATCCAAATAGTGGATGGTCTTATTTGAGATATAGCGCATTATGTCTGGGATGTTCGGACTAGTGAACCTTCGGACTAGTGAACATTCGGACTAGTGAACCTTCGGACCAGTGAACCTTCGGACCAGTGGACCTTCGGACTAATGAACCTTCGGACCGGTGAACCTTCGGACTAGTGAACCTTCTGACTAGTGGACCTTCGGACTAGTGAACCTTCGGACTAGTGAGCAGTTCCCTGATAACCATATGCCATGAGTCGGAGGCGAGGAATGAGGAACAGAAGGGTCGTAAAAGATTCATACAACCAGGGTAAAATATCAATGACGAATTTATTATCCCGAAATCCCTAGATGGAGAATTCTCGTAGATTTATTTTTCAACCGCTATCGGCCTGTAGCTGCTATACTTTTATTAGTGTCAATCGGAGTTATGACTTCATTGTTTGTCCACATTTTCAGCATGTCTTGTTATTTATTTTATGGCGCACATTCTGTATGTGACAAATATATTTTGACTAAAGCGAGATGTTTCACACATACAGCTACTGTCAAAATGTATAAACCTAGAGCTGCCAATCGGATCCAGCAAGAGCAGATGAAGCACAGAGTTATATGCCCCTTGTATGCATAGCAACGTTATCGATCGATGTATGAAGAATTTGGTGTTACGTTTTTCAATTTGTAGATTCGGATTAGGTTCAAAATAGATTGAAATAAAAACTATGAACATTTAAAGAAGCTTAAATGCCTGTAAGTGATCCTCATTAGGGTTTTCAAAGCGATTTAAATATTTGAACTGTTGGCGGCCATGTTTTTTTTTTGTGCTAGGCTGGTCATAACAAAAGCAGACGGGGTGTATGGGTTTATACGACCCGGGTAATCGACCAATCAAAATTCTGCATTTGCCGAAAAACTTGCTTGAGGAATAAAAAGTATTTTATCAAGGGGAATTACGTGGTCATCAGTTAGTCATTATTGCATAGTTGAGTGTGTGTTGCAATGTCAATAAATTGCATCTTATTTCGTCCTTTTTAACGTTACATGTAGAGATTGGATCCCATTGAGACAGACATCAGTTTTCGGACGAGATCAAGTTTTAAAATGACAACTTACGTATCCGTTATGAGCAAAATCCACTTTACCGTCTTCCGTTCTAATGACGTCAGTTTGAAAACCTAATCCTTCCACCAGTAGATTTTCTTTCATAAATGAAATAGAAGCTCTCAGGATGAACGATAAGAACAGGTTAATGTGGATCATATTTCGCGGACAGTGGAGACGTCTGAAATAAAAAAAATACAAAGACAAATTAACGTGGATTTTGCCGTATAATACGATTTTATTCTAATTCTAATCAACCTTCCGCATCAAAATTTGCACTATAAGAATGAAAACTCGCCCAAGGAACTGTTTCTCAAAACATTAATACCTGACGTACATTTGCCACCAGTCGTTATGCAATGTTGACGGTATGTGGATACAGGTCGCAGTTTCTGACTCCCGCTTTTTCGTAGGGACGAAACAAGTTTTTGTGTGTTTTTTAATTATTTTTTTCCTGGCCCCTGCATTTCTTTTCTGGGCATTTTTGTAGTTTTTATGAAAGGACAGGCGTTGAGGTACTGTCTGGAAATGATTTTAGAAGTGGAATGGGACCAGTTCAGGTGGATGGAGATCTGGTAGTTAGGCGTGCTTTGGTCTGTTTACATGCGGCGGACTATGTGCAAAGTGGCCCCTATCAGATGTTTCTGGATGTAGTTCAAAATTTCTACCTTCAACCTATGAAAAAATTGTGCTTAAAATACTCCCAAAGGACTATTTAAAGTGCCATGAGCTGCCAAAATGTGGATATTTTGACGTTAAAACAGAATGTTGAAATTATTGGCTATTTTTCTCGAGACGTATAATTCAGAAGCTTTTTAGTGCTTCTAGTCTCAAAAATGTGCGATAAAGTATTGTTTTGGACTAACTTTGCCTTAGAATGAACGAATGGTCGTCCCGGTTATTTAAGTTTTGTTTGCTTTTCGAACACGTTTTCGGTTCGTACAGGCCACATACTGTATGGATTTTCCTCACTCCATCGCCAATCATTTAGTTTTTCGATGGCCCTCAAAGCCTCTTACTGTCGTGACGATCAGAAATTATAAAAAAGTGTGAATTTTGGCAGCTCATGCCACTTTAAGGGCCCCACCGAAGGATTTGGTTCAACGAAAGTTAGGGAACGTGCTGTGAGAGCAGACATTAACATTATCGCAAATGGGAAATGAAGGAAAATGAAATTGTGACCTGCTGCCATATGCACCTTGTCAGATTGTCCTTGCATTCTATTTATGTAGGACTTTTTGACTATATACGTGGAATGAGCACTCTAACCGACTAAGCAACTTTTACAGTTGAAATAGCGTATATTAACATCCTTCGTCTACAGAACATTCAGCAATATGACATCAGGTTTTCATTTATCAACCGAATACTAATTTACGTTCGTAAAACAAAAAGGTAATCGGGGGTAACGTAGGTGCGCATTAATTGTAATTGGTATATACACACTAAACGATACACGCACGACACTATGCGTTAAATAATGCACTCATAAATACAATATATATACAATAGATAGTTTTATAGAATTTTAGCTATTACATTGGGATATATTATACTTAACTCAAATTAAGCTCTTACTCCGTTACTAAATAGTTCCTTACATTCATTGGTCATGGACTAGGTAATGGCCAATAAATAACCAAAACTAAATAGAGGATATTGAATAAATCTAGTGTTTTCAGTTGTAAATTATTTATCTTAATGCAAAAATGACTGAAAAGGCTTTGTCGAAATCCAATGTACTGTTCTTGTTGAACAGCAGATGTCAGTACACAAGAAAGAAGTAGGTCCGACGACGTCATCGGCTTCGTCGCGTGCATTAAATAACAAAAGTGTCATTGCACTGCAGTGAATTATGACATTTCTGAGTGAAGGAAATCCCTAGTTTGCACTTATGTATAAATAATAAATAACGAGGTAGGCCTACCTGTAGACATTCAATATTATGCAATTATAGGATATATGCACTTTTAAGGGTTTGTGTCGTTTTATGCAGTTTACGTGTGCTCGTTCATTTACCGATATTTATAGAAGCAAGATGACACCGACAAGGGAATCCAATTTCAACGCTAACGTTAAGTCTGATTAAACTGACTTTCCTAATACAAATAATCTTTGTCTTGTTAAAGTGCCTTAAGCTGGTAAAGTTAGCAATTCTTTTCAGGATCGCCAACAAAATACCAGAATATGACGTACATCGAAAGATTAACGACTCGGATCAAAATAAATAATTTCGTTAGAGTCTGAGACCTGCCTGAACAAAAGTTGTTTTCGAAAAGTAAAAATTTGAATAAATGAAACGAACATGTATTGATTTAAGCCTAAGTTAAGGCCCTTTCACACGGAGCAATTTGTCGTACCGGCTTTTATAGCATGCGATTAAAATGGATGTTTTCAATTGTTCGGTACGATTTGTCAAACAATTAAATGCATCGATTTCAGTCACATGCTACAAGTGGGTTTATAAACCGCGCCGTGAAAGTGTTTTTTTTAGACCACAAAACTCGATCAAAGTGCAATCTCGAGACTGGTATGTCAGAAAAGTGATAATTTGCAGCACCTCCTTCGGAAAATTAGATATTTAAATTTAATTCACTTGAAATAGACCTATAGATGTTCAGGTTTTAAATTGGGAAACTTATTAGGCATCCTCGTCTATTCAATTTTCCGATACAGCAAACGCGACTTCTGTTCTGCTCTATTATTACATTTCATCTCTAATGAAGACACTCGGGCTTCATAAAAATCCAAATTATGGCCGCTCTTGTTAATTTGGCCAGTTTTGCAGGTAGAGAAAGTCTGAAGGGACATCACTCTGGGCCCCAGAAAAATGCCCAGAAAAAAATACATCTGTCACATAACAGTAAAATTGAGCTAATAGGTGTTAGGAATGTCTCTGAACGTCACAAAGTTCTCAAATATAAAAACACACAAATCCCGTCGTAGGAAAATCCTTTCTGACTATCATATGCAATGGAATTCTTTTTGGACCAGTTGACCTTCAGATGTTATTATTTTTACAACGATTTAGAAAGAACTTTTCCCCTTGATGGTTAAGCTAAAGAGCAAATAGACAAAATGGATTTTGTTCTTTTGAAGTAATTCTTTGCATAGGAATTGTTAACCGTTTTTGTTAGTTTAAAGTAAATATTAATATTCCGGGCCTTGTTGTACTAAAGTTAGTTCCACTTCCAACTTTCGTCTGTCGGAAATCTATGTTATTTGCTGCTAAAACCCAGAAAACTGTTTACAGTAAAAAAGGAAGACAGTTTTTTGTATTTTTCATAGTTGGATCAAAGAACTTTGATGCCAGAAAGGTACGAGGGCGAGTACCAAGAGTGGCTTTTGGAGACGAGATTGCACAAAATTAATATACCAATTGATGAAAACAAAAAAAGGTTTAAGAAATAATAAAAATAGTGAAAATCGTCGTTCAAGGACCCGGACAACAGCAATTAATCTCACCGAACGAGGCAATCTACATATATATATATTTATTATACCTCATTAATATTCATTATTCTTTACTCCCATTCAATTGGCCAATACGTACCACGGGACAGGTCAATATTTTTCGATATATGATCTTAAGTGTAGTCCGAAACAGATATTTTATATGACGTCATTAAATGCGCAGTCTTGAATGGATACACCTGATTTCATTGTCCAAACATGGCGCTAAGTTATCACTTCGCCGAACTATCGGATCCAGATCTGCAGATACTTCATGAAAATCGAGATAACAATAACACACCGAAAATACTTCGAAGAAATCGGTATAATAAAACACTTATTAACTCGCATCGGAGTTATTACCATAAATTCCGTACCCTCTGAGAGACGCCGCCAAGCGGCCTCGGTCAGGTCAGCTTGGTAGCGTCTCACCTCGGGTCCGGTATTCATGGCAATGACTCCGATGCGAGGTAATCAGTGTATAATATACTATCGAGTCACTTGATGGGAGTCTACAAAATGTAGACGTGTGCCAAGAGTCCCAAGACCATGAGGTAGCATTAGAATAATGGTAAACCCTAGGCGAAGGACATCATACTAAACCATATTATAACTAGAGAAACTGTGCTCTCGTTTGAAAAAAAATCGCTTGAGACAGAAAAGTGTAGGTGAAATATGTATTGCAGATGATTTAACATTGAGCGAAGTTTTACATCGATCCAAAAATTGAAGTAAAGCACAAAACGGAAAAGCCCTTGAATGTGGAGATAGATGGAAATACATAAAAACACAACAGTTGTAAATTTGGGATATTTTGTGAAAAAATAATGGGTCTGAAAAAGAAAAAACGGAGGTCTCAAATAAAGAAAGGTCACATAAAAAGACAGGATACAGAAATTGTATGTGAAAACATTCCTATTCAGGGTATACATGGGCACAGATACAAACCGTTAAAAGGCAAATTAAAAAAAAAAAAAAAAAAAAAAATTCCGACATTTTGCTGTCGTAAATGCACAAATCGGCAAGGTATTGGGGTAGTCACTGGTAAACTTCTCTCCCCTGATAGAACGTTAAGGCAAATAAGGTTAATAAATGCTAAAGATAGACTCGAAAGTTGACCGAGTTCATATGATAAATAGATTTCACGACAGTATAGAAAAACTATATCGCGTGCAATGGAATTCTACCAATCGAGATCTCGTGCCATTCTACGAGATCTTCAACTCGAGACATGGCTCGAGAGCCGTCGCACTCCATTTTGCGCATAGTTAACTGCAAGAAATCTACTGAGAATTTTTAATCTATATACTATTTATTTCTCTGTTCTATTCTGTTCGCAAACATGTAACCCTATCATAATATGCTGCATTGCAGGTTCTTAGGGCAGAAATACTTGTTAAAAATCAAAAATATAATCGGCACTACATCAGCTCTTAAATACATTCTAAAACAAGATGGCAGCGCCCATGGATGTCAAGGCAAAATGTGATATGGACTTCAAGGTATTTCAAGGTATATTATATGTATTAGGAGAGTAGCAATCATTATAACAAAACAGGTTGTCGGCGGCTTAAACGTTACTTACCAGAATTATATGTAATATCTCTCTACACAACCGAGTCAACTTTCAGTGTCACGTGTCGTTGTTTACAATTTTAAGGGCGTGGACAGCAGTGGTCTCCCTTTATGTTAAAACAAAATGTCACTCAATCGTTTTAGAGTTGATTTCTCAACGAATAGTAGGATCAATCTCTATTTTAGATTGGAATTCTACTTGACCGCAGTTCTCGTCAGATCTCATGGTAGCCCCATGGGATAATTCAGAGCATGTTTCCTGTAATAGGCTTTGAAGGTTGACTGCTTAACCTAATAAACCACGTGAACTTGAAGGTGTTATGGCGGATCAATATTTGATTGTATGATGATTTCAAATAAACTAGAATTCTATTGACGTGTTCTATTGAGTTCATATAAATCCAGATCGACTTTCAGACTATCACTTTTAACAACCGCTGCGTCTTGAAATAGTTATGACCGATAAACATTCGAATTTTCAATGATTTCAAGTAAATAAGAATTCTCTTAACGCCGGAGTCTATAAATCCGAACTGGCTGCTTGAGACCAGAGACTATTATACTGAGGCAGGACAATTATAAACCTGTTAGATTTCCCAAACCTGTGGGGCTTGTTTCACAAAGCAGTCGCATCGCAAACGAAGTGTAGTGAGATACGGAGTCATGGCAACTGCGATTGATCGCACCTTGCGACAGCTTTGTGAAACGCCACCCAGGACTAGAGTCAGATCAATTTAGTCTGATGAAATAACAAAAGTAAAACATGAAAGAAAAAAACAGAAATATATGAGACAGAATGAAACCAGATGAAACCAGATGAAACACACACACACACACACACACAAAAAGATTTATAACATTGAAATATTAATTATTTAAAACATATGACGTGTTTCCAAAGACGGTCTTTGCGTGCAGCGACTCGGTCCTCATGGATTTAACGGCACTTCTACAGGAAAGTTGACACCGCCAAGGTAATCTAATAACGAAGGTGACGTTTAGAATTTTCTAATTGACGCTCTTTTTTGTAATAAAAATCTCCCTGATAGAAAGGTACAGATTATCTTTCTATGTCGTCTTAATTACATACATGTTATATTCTAACAAGGTGGCTTTTTGATGTATTTCAACAAAAGTGTTACAAAAACAAGTTAACAAAGATTGATTGATCGATTGCTTTTTTGATTACAGTAGATGCGTAGGTCTATAACTAAGCTATATTCCGACACATGATGTACGTATATATAACGGGTTATCAATTTGTTGATGTTGTTTGAGTATGGCGCTAGACTTTAATTGATCAGTTTGCGTATAGAGCTACAATTGCCCCTTTGCCGATTAAAGCAAATTGACCGATTGTAACATCTTTCTAAGTAACAATAAACAAAATGGCGAACTGATATACCCAGACAGCTTTGCGAAAATCTGTGTGACGTCATCAGGCTCGGCGGTAATTGAGTGAGTAAATATTGACCTTGTAGATTTTGTAGTTGTAATATAAAATCTAATCAATTTCGTGGCAATAAAACTCAGTGAAACTGTCGCGTTCAATGAAATTCTACTTGACCGTGGTTCTTGTCAGATGTCGTCGTTGTTACAATGGACGATTAAGTGCACGTTTCCGGTAATAACTTGAAAGTTGACGACTAAACCACGCGAACTCTAATGTCTTGGAATAATTATGATCGATCAATAGTCGAGTTTATGAGGATTTCAAATAAACCTAAGTTATCAGGAGTCTATAAAAAATCCAGACAGCCGCTCTGAGGCAAAAGATCATCAGATTGATGCAAATCCGATCTCGCACATCAGTTGGGTTAGACCGGGTGATAACCAAACGAAATGTTCCTTGACAGCATGGAAGATCTGACTATTGAAATAGTGAGACAAACGCCGCTGTTAAAGCGACGAGAGCTGTGAAAATTAGGTTTTTTATTAGTTTTAACTGGATCAAAAAGACTTGACATCTTTCAAGTGTAAAAAAATGCGCTGATGACGAGTTCATGAACAAACACACATGAAGGAGGTCTGGTTAACATTAAAATAAGATGTGTATCCAAGTTTTTGTTTAATATGACGGGAGCTTAATAACGTCACTCAAAAAATATCAATGTATGCTTTGTAGTGACCGCTTCTTTTATAGTCCTTATGGCGACTCACTTGGCCGTACACCTATACTTTAGGGTGGAAACATTTGGGCGTCCTTATGCTTTCCCTATTCCGATGACGTCATTAAGCAAACTGTCTATCGCTCCAGCTTAGGCGAGAATATATTTAACAAGAAATGCTCACCACCACCATGACCAAACTTTTATACACATTAACTCAACCGGGACTGAAGGACAAAACATACATGTTATTGAAAAAGGGTTTATTTCATTAAAAAAACATATTAGTGAACATTACTGAATTTGCAGAGCATTGGGTCTTTCATTTTAAATTTTCCCAAATCCTGATCGGTGTTCTTGGACTATAATACCAATCTAATGGTTTACTCCCGGATTTCGAAAACGTGCATTATAGTTCATTTCGCAGTATTCCAACGGTTGACTATTTCGCTTCAGTTTTCAAGCAAACCGATGCATACATATTTTACATGCACTATGTCGATTTAAAGTTGTGCTATGGAGAGTCTAATTGGCAGAAATAAAATTAGCAACATTTATTCTTACATTAACTTACTGTTGCATGTAGTTACAATACCGCTTTTTTACAAGGGCGTACACACGGATCGGAATTTGGGGGGGCTGAATTACTATCCCAGCTCAATAGACGAGGGTCCAGGGGCCGCCAAGGCCCCGGAAGCTCCGCTGTCCTAGATCGTCAGAGGGGCGTTCTGGGCTAATAACAGGGCATAAATATGAGGATCCATCTATTTATCAAACGGAAGGATTTTCCTGGTGTTTTTGCCATTTTCCAGGGTTATTCGGGCATTTTTCTCATTCTGTTGGCCTATGATGTCGAAAGCTATGTATATAGGCTACCACGACAATTAGAAACTTGTCTAAATGGTTATTTTAGACTAGAAGATTTTCCCTGTGCCCGTGTGTTTTAGTGATCATAAATATATATACCACGACTAATTCCTTACTTCTTTGGATTTTGCATCTAAGGAAACTCTCCCTGGATGGCCCTGCGTACATGAAGGATGGATCAGAAGACGTGTCCTCACAATGTGACTACAGCGAACATGTTTATTGAAAGAAAAAAATAGTGGCGTCTTTTAAACCACATGGAACCATGTAAGAATATCCGCGCAAAAGTCGTGAAGCTCACAAAGCTCATTCCGGTAATGCCGTCGACTAATGCCACCAGCGAGAGAAGTTTCAGTACTCTCAGAAGATTGAAAACCTGGTTGCGCACTACGACAACACAATCAAGACTCAACTAGCTGATGATCCTGCATACATGTACACAAAGACCAGACTGATGCCATCACGCTGAAGGACGTTGCCAATGACTTTGTCTTCCGGGGCCACGGTAGGCTGAACATGTTTGGAAGATTCGAGTGATTCGAGATTTGACCAATATACCCAGGCAATCAACATTTTCACTATCATTGTGACTATTACAAATAATGTTGTGTCATAACTTTGTACTCCTGGTGTTACCTTTTTTCTGCCTGTACCTTGCTTTTTTTTGTGCCAATATTTGGGGGGGGGGGGGGGGGGCTGAAGCCCCCCAAGTCCCCCCCCTTGTCTACGCCTATGTTTTAGACAAAGAAGATGGATATGTATTAGATCTCGTTTGCTCCTTGTAGACAGAAAGCATTTGTTAAAGTGGCAGGAGCTGCCAAAATGTTGATATTTTGATGTTAAAATAGAATGGTTTTTCGTGCTTCTATGTACGATAAAGTATTGTTTTGAACCAACTTTGGCTTAGAATGAATGAATGGTCGTCCCGGTTATTTAACTTTCGTTTACTTTTCGAACACACTTTCGGTACTTACAGGTATGGATTTTCCTCATTCCAACACCAATCATTTAGTTTTTCGGTGGCATTCAAACCCTGTTACTGTCGTGACAATCAAAATTTTAGCAGCTTATTCTACTTTAAATAAAGAAATCCATAAAAAATGTAAAAAAAAAACAAAAACAAAACAAACGATAGAACCAAGACTCATTGGAAATCATACTTACTTAAAGAACATCATAAGGAATACGGCCAGTACGAGCGAGGCGAGCGATATTCCATACCCTATGTTAAAGATTAGTCTAATCCGCCAAAGATGAGCCTGAAAGATAAGAGACAGGTATTAAGGTTAAGATAATCTCACTGGAGAGTTTTGTGATATCCAAACCGTTTTTTAAATCTACTATGCCAATGGGGTGGTTTTATTATAGCCAAAACACATAGGACAACTCGTACTATATTGTACACGGTGGTGTATATTTATGAGCTTTCAACAGAAGCTACCCCCATCATCAGATTTTTCTGTGTATACAATGCCTGTTGAAATTGTTTAATTGTGTGTTCTAGTATCTGATGATGAAGGTAGCTCCTCTGGAAAGCTCATGAATATACACCATCATGTACAATATAGGATAAGTTGTCCTATGTGTTTTGGCTATATACCATCATGTACAATATAGTATAAGTTGTCCTATGTGTTTTGGCTATATACCATCATGTACAATATAGTATAAGTTGTCGTATGTGTTTTGGCTATACACCATCATGTACAATATAGTATAAGTTGTCCTATGTGTTTTGGCTATACACCATCATGTACAATATAGTATAAGTTGTCCTATGTGTTTTGGCTATACACCATCATGTATAATATAGTATAAGTTGCCCTATGTGTTTTGGCTATACACCATCAAGTACAATATAGTATAAGTTGTCCTATGTGTTTTGGCTATACACCATCATGTACAATATAGTATAAGTTGCCCTATGTGTTTTGGCTATACACCATCAAGTACAATATAGTATAAGTTGTCCTATGTGTTTTGGCTATACACCATCAAGTACAATATAGGATAAGTTGTCCCATGTGTTTTGGCTATACACCATCAAGTACAATATAGTATAAGTTGTCCTATGTGTTTTGGCTATACACCATCAAGTACAATATAGGATAAGTTGTCCTATGTGTTTTGGACAGTTTTTGTTGGTCGGTTTTATAAAAAATACAATATGAGAGCTAATCTTTAATACCAATCTTGAAGATGTACTTTTAGGTAGTATAAGCAACAACCCCAAACGCCCCCCAGCCCACCGTAATATTTACTCATACATCCAGGCTACTTGAATTCTGTCCGTTATTACCGCACATTCTCGGTTCACAGCTTGTGCCACTTTAATATCAGTTCGAAGCCATCTTATAGGGGTGTACATCAATCATACGAATGGACGCACCAATAAGCTAAAACGACCAACCAACAAACCATCTTACAGGACTTTTAGATCTTATTTCATATTTCTGTAATAAGAGAGGGTATCTATGCAAGAGATGTCAACTTGTGTTGTGGCAATATGGCGATATTAAATCGAACCTTAGATTACATTTGCGACAATTTATAGGTTAGTCTGTGATATAATAATAACAACTATATTGACGCTACTGCAAATCATATTTTTGTCATCTCATTCATAAGGGTATCACATTTTTTCAGCCTTTTTAAAAATATTTAACCAATCAGATGAACAAATGGTAAAAAGTGTAATGAAGTTTTTGGATGAACTGAAAGAGTAAACTATTTTGGGACATAGAACTTGGGTTATATCTATTTTAGTATCTTTGTGTAAAAATAGAAAGAAAAATGTCTTAATTCCAAAAACAGGCTGCACTGAGAGTAATAGTATTGCCTTTCCTAATCGACAGCGTGCCTTGTTCTTGCTCGTTTGTCCCTACGAGTAGCATTGACTAATGCCAGAACACGTTAGAGTATAGGCCTTCAAGGATTAATTTGAATTACTTACTCCGTGTTCTAACTTGAAGATTGGTAAACGTTTGTATATATTTTTTATGTTGTTTAATTATTTCATATATGAACAAAAGAATGAGATCGTCGATGTTTCATTTATATAACGCTAAATATTCCCCGGTTTATTCCAGAGGATAGGAAACCGTACTTCACTATCAATCTTCGTCGCAATTTGTTTTTTTTTTATGATAGAAATATTTTAGATCTATAAGTTCATGTTTACACAGCGTGAATAACTGTATATACTGATGTTTACCGTGATTTAACACACGTGCCAAAACGTCGCCTTGCCAAATACCGATAACAAGAATGACTTTGTCAATGTTTCCAAACTGCTGTACGTAAATTCCAAAATGTCGTCCGATGTAGAATAGACGCTATTTATAACAACCCAGATAAACAGTTTCGTCCATACTGAAAATGATTAAAGACTGACTTGTCTTTTCTACACTAGACACGTGCGAGCAGAAGATAAATTGAGGATGTCCCGGGTACAAATTGACAGCGGTAGAACTGACCTCAGCTTTATTTAGAACCTAGTGCTGAAAGAACTGGGAACTATTTTTACTTTTTAAAGAGAACCCAGACATCGATATTTTTATCTAAGTTCTTATCTCATCGCCCCGACTTCTGGCTTGCATCTTCTAAACACCAGCGGCACGTTTTGGTGAAGACAACTCATACACTATATCCTCTATTAACAAGTAAAGTATTTTGTCTGCGGCAGAGTGAATGACGACTAAATTGACATGTCTATCACAAATAAACTGAAATATCAATGGTGTGCCTGGAATCGAGTCTATAGAGATTGTCGTTTCCTGCTACGTGATGTTTGTCACTGCGAGCGGCGTCAATAGAAGTATACAGGGTTTTTTTGTATGGTAAAACTCTGGCTAATAAAACTTCCAGGGTCAACGAAGACACACGTCGCCAAACCTCTCAACAGCAAAACCATCCGCAGTAAATAAGTAAGGATTGATTGATTGATGTTTTACGCCAGGTTTAGTGGGGGGAGGAAACCGGACTCATTGCCCGGAGGAAACCCTCGACCTTTGGCGAGAACCTGACAAGTGTTCCACATACTGTCCCCAAAAAACAAAAAAAAATCTAGAAAAAGAAACGCCCATATGTCAGTTTTGAATTTTCGAAAATATTTTTATTATAATAAACCTATATTGTCAAATCGTCATTACTAGTTTCAGTGCGATACCAGAAACTGTCTATAAAGGTCGCTCCTACAGCAAGGAATAGATTGTTATTCCTACAAGTCTTTTACTCTACCCCATCTCTCAATGCCGCTCAAAGAAGTGTGTTAACATTCAGTATCAATGGTAACTTCCTTTCAATAGTGTTTTAAAAACAACTAAATTCAAACTCCCAACTATTGAGTTGTGCAACTCTACCTAAAATATATTATACTTTACCTCAACATTTTCTCCTTGTTTCCAAAGGGGTTTTGATTATATCTTGTGATTTTCCTCGAATGAATTATGATTGGTTGATGCCGTAGGACTCTTGGTCCAATTAAAACACTGCACTGGTATTGTTGTATCCAGCTACACTAAACCCCTCTGGATTTCAGGGAATTTCCAAAATAGACCAATCCGGTTTTATTTCAGGATGGACATTATTTGTGAAATGGGAGAAAACATCTAAAGTGTTCCCTTTAATGTTACTTACTGCCAATAGTTCCAGAGTATCGCCTTCAGTATCGGTTGGTTGTTCTGTAGCACAAGCGGAGTAATTTGTCCACGTTCTATTGTTGCTTGTCTTGTAGTACCAAACGCCATCATTCAGACATGTCCGTGTGGCGAAGGCTACAATATAATAAACCATACAAAACATATGGAGTTAACAAATCTACATTACTTATTTGATTTGATTTGATTTATTTCACCAAGATTCATGTAGTGTTTCACAATATTGGTTGATATTTACAAATATTAGGCAAAGAAGAGAGAAAAAAACAAAAACAAATACATCTGAGAATATCCTGGCGGGAATAGAAATATTAAATGATTAGGTTGGTGATGTTAAACAGGTACATTGGTTACAGAAGACATATAATAGAGTACAGTGAATTACATATTTTAATTTAAGACAAGAAGCGAAATAAAAAGATCAGAACAAAACAACTATGTACAGCGGAGAGCTATATACAATATATTAATCCTAATCGAAATACCTTTATGTAAAGTATACTGATAGGCGGATTGGGGTTTTATGTCACTGTCAAGATTGTTTCACTAATATGGCCGCATGGTCAATTTTCTTTGCGCATGAATTCTACTTTTATCTGAGACTTCGCTATTATGACACCCACGTCGATGGAATGACTAGGATTTTGATGACTTGAATTTAGACATACAGAGAAAGATCCAAAAGAAGGTATTGTCTGTTGTTCGAAAAGGGAGCGGCTATTATTTCCTTGCATTTTTCCGATTGATTGGTGTATTACGCCGCGCTCAAAATTATTTCACTTATATGGCGGCGTTGCCAGTTTTATTGTGGGAGGGAATCGGGCTCTTTGCCCAGAGGAAACCCAAGATCTTCCGGTGGTAACTGAAAACCATCCCACACATTTTGTCGAACCTTTAATTAAAAGCGAAAAAGTAAAACCCAAGAGCAAAATTTTATGAATGTATTGGTATCGTATTAAATATATCATCAAGTCATAATTGATTTGAAATTCGAGAAACACTCACAACAAACTGGGCTGCTTTTGAGAAAACATGGTAGTTCATGGAAGTCAAAGACAGTTAAACTTTACCTGACGTGTTAAATCCATTGATATAGTTAGGACAAGGTTGTGTTGCTGTAACCCCAGCTGGTGTATCTGGCCAACAGAGGATCAAATCCCAAACACGATCGCAGTATGTTCCTGAAATTTAACCACATTCATGCTGTGAGTTTTAATTTGTGAGGCATTCATGAAATAATGTTGGCAACAGTGTTTTTTTTACAATGCGGTTAGGTTTTAAAAAAGGCGCTATGGCACAGAGAGAAAGCTGAGTCCGAGATGTGTAGTCTAATGAGAAACAATCTACCTCTGTATGGAGAATTACACGTAATAATTTGCTACCATTCCACCTCTGCTGTTCAACTAATGAAAAGTTCATTGCTATAGATGTACTCAGATCAACCGAGATTTCCCTAGCATACGGCCAACCAAATAGGTTTCAAATGGGACATACCAATCTCAATTTTTGTGGAAAGGGTTCCTTGTAATATATCAGGCCGGGAATGGAGCCTGGTTACCTCTCATGAACACTGGCGACGCCAACGTACACGCCAAAGGTCCGTTCTGATGGTGCAATTTGTCGTACCGACTTGTAGCATGCGATTATAATGAATGTATTTGATTGGTTGACGAATCGTTTCGACCAATTAAAAGCAACCCTTTTAATCGCATGCTACAAGTCGGTACGACAAATCGCACCGTGTGAACCGGCCTTAAGCAATCTCGGGTTTGGCGCAAAACCCATAACAATCGACTATAATAGATCATTGTGGGCTAATAATTACCGTTAATAAGTATAGGATCAGTGGCTATTCTCTGAAGACATTCTATAGAGGCTTGGTATCGTCTTTCACTCTGTTCCCTCAAAGAGATGGCCACCAACGACTGGAAGAATGCAAAACACACGATTTTGAAAATCAGTTCGATAGAGTACATACGACTTAACGTCAACACTAATTATAAAACACCTTTTTTCAGATAACATCCTTCCATTTTTAAAAAAAGTTTTGATTATACTTGTGTCATTCATTTAAAGGAAGTTATGGTTTAACATGTATATTCGTGACGTCGATTTGCTGTAAATATTATGCCAAGGTATGGGAGTAAAGTATCACAGCCCTATATGCTTCGACAGGTTATCAGCGAGCAACTGAACGTCGTAATTTCCCCTGACCGTAAACATGAAATAATGCAATGCTCCTGATAGAAAAATTATAAAGAGTTGAAGGTCGGGGTATCCTCCGGGCAAAGGTCTCCTCCCTTACTGAATCTGGAAACGCTACTGTCTAAGTGAAATATTCTTGAGTTCAGCGTAAAGCATTAATCAATTAAAGTGGCATGAGCTGCCAAAATTCACACTTTTCCCATAATTTCTGATCGTCACGACAGTAAGAGGCTTTGAAGGTCATCGAAAAACTAAATGATGTGCGTTGGAATGAGGAAAATCCATACAGTATGTGGCCTATACGAACCGGAATAGAGTTCGAAAAGTAAACAAAATTTAATTAACTGGGACAACCATTCATTCATTCATTCTAAGCCAAAGTTTGTTCAAAACCATACTTTATCGTACATTCTCGAGACTATAAGCACTATAAAGCTTCTGAATTATACGTCTTGAGAAAAATAGCTGATAATGCAAACATTCTGTTTTTACGTAAAAAAATCAACATTTTGACAGCTCATGCCACTTTAATCAATCAACGGAATTTGACCGTTATTTGACAGGACATGCAACTCTAACGTACATTTCCGAGAGTAGTATTAACGAAAAGCTCCTGTCTTGTACATATAATAAAAATAGCTAACAATTTGTTTATTATGTTTCAGCAAACGTTTCATTTATTTGGCAGTCAGGCCACTTAAAACTTAAAGTTGGCATAGCTCTGCTGATGTATACCATTAGAGCAGTGTTACGTCATACTCTAAACGTTTTCTTATATTTCGAGAGTTTGTTGTGTGCCCCATGTAAAAACAAAATATCCACTTGCTCTAGCCTAAGTGACCCGAGACGAATCGGCCTTAGTTATTTTCACTATTAACAGATATGAAGCTAAACTACAGGGCTATCTCCATCTAAATGAAACCCAGTGCATCTTATCGTCCATTCCGACATAGCAATATGGGGTATGTAGTAGTCATCCATTCCATTTCATCCATTCGATAAATAGTCAGTTTATAACAAATCTGTTGCCATTTTGTATGCTTTTACAATTTCGGTATAATAAAATCCTTTTACTCAAATGGACGTAGGTAAATAGGCAATATTTTTTTCAGGGGATTGATTTGAATTTGTGAGTCTAGCTGTTAACATTGTGGGGTTGCTTCCAAAAAGCTGTGGGCTACCACTTTTTAAAAATTCCGTTTTGAACGCACACTGTGAAGGCATTTGCTGTCATTACAATTCCAAAAATTAAATGTAAAAAACAAATGGCGGAAAACTCGAAAGTTGAGGTTAACCAGGCTGTTTCGACTTACGGTTTGTAGATCGGCCATTTAAAAAGTCCAAAGGTCGAAACCAGTCAAACTGGGTCGAAACATCACAGTGAATCACGTCCTTTCGAGTTATCCGCCATAGTAAAAGGTTACAAACAATTGAGACGAAAGGTAGAAATGTCGAGGATTAAACCAGAAGGTTATTTTCATTCGCGTCGTGTTTTCCAGTTGCTTTTTTCAAATATCGTATATTGGGCTAGCATTTTATTTTGAGATAACACACGATCAATGATTGCAAAGGTTTCTAGTACATCGTCAAAGAAAGTGAAAACAAGAATTATCGACAGGTATATTAGCCGAGCTAATACGCCGGCCTGTTAATGCCAACACTCATCGCCTAAATTGAACATTTTCTGCCACTGACTGCGAGTAACGAAGTCTATGTCAAAAAAACTTGTGCTTGATAAATAAATCGGGGTTGAGAAAGAACATCATACACCTCGTTTATTAATCTGAATTTTGATGGTTGGATTGAAAACAAATAAAACATAACCGTTTCGTTAAGAAAAAAAAGTGGCTTTCGTCAATGAAACGAAAATGCTGAGGTTAACGATAGTTAATAAATAAACATCATAAAAAAGTAACTTAGCGTTCGACAGGGTATATTTTGGCAATGTTACCCTTTCAATTGTATATGTCTATATCCTATTAGAAAAAAGTATCATCTAAATTACTTATGTACAACTACTGAATTGAGAGACCGTCGATGTTGAGAACCCCGTATTTCGAATCCTAGTTAACTGTCCTGTCTTCCCCTGAAACGTAAACAAATATTCGTCAGGTTAAATGCTATTTGTTATGAGGTTAAAGGAGAACTCCAACGGATTCAGACCACCTTTCATTGTTTTAATGGCTATATTTAAATACCGACTCTAAGGAAATGTCTTTCGACTGAAGCGTCACTAAAACCTGTGACGGGTAAATGTTTGTTTTTCAGAGAGAACATGCCACAGATAATTTGCTAAACCGAAATTAATTGTTTGCCTTTGAAATGACAGTTAACAAATATCAATAATGCTAAAAAATTAGCGTAAGCTGTCACATTAAGTAAACAGAGGTTATGCTAGGTTACTCTCAATTTTTCCGCTTAATGGACAGTCAATAGTTTCTGAACGCCTGGCAACAATTTGTTTTACAAACTGTTCCTGTTGAATATAGAGTATTGATTACCCGAGTCCCCGAGCTAGGTATAGGGGCCTCGGTGGCCCAGTCGGTTAGAATGACAGTCCCTCAGTCCGACACAAGCCTCCCATCGATGCGGCGCGGGTTCGAATCCCACTCAGGCCAAAAAAAAATTGAACATTTCTGAGTGGATTTTGAGCGCCGTTTGTGGAAGAGTTGCCAGGTACTCGCCGAAGGTCGGGGGTTACTTCCTGGCAATGAACCCTGTTTCGTCCCCCACTAATTCTGGCAACGTAAAAACATGAATCAATCAAAGTAGATGTAACGTAATACATATACGAGTTGCTAACAACAAATGAAGACAAGAAACAAAATAGATTGTGTCTCATTGAGTTCAGTTTTTATCGTGGCTTTATGCATTGACTTCACAAAAGGGGCTCACAATTCATACAAGAATTTATTTTTTTCCAATGCCACAACCGTGTTTGGAACTCGATCTTTTTTTAGTTCATGGCACTGGATACACGTATGTTCACACTGATCAAAATGCATCTGTTTTACGCAATTACTAATATAAGTCAAGGATTTTTAGCTATTTTTCCACATTCGTTTGTGGGGTAAAACATCAATCAATCAAATCGTTTGGAAAACAAGAACTTTAAGCGTGTTCAAAGTTAACAAGATTTTGCCAGAGAACTGATCAAACAGCCCATTTATTAATCCTTCACATTGTAACTTCTGATATTAGATTCAAACCACGCTTGTTACAAAGGAGACATTGATAACTTATTTTCTGTGTGTTTTGTTTAGTCGAAATCAACTTATAATTCTTGTTTTTCCTTGGTGCCATACGTGTGTTGAATCTAATACTGGAAGTTATAAAGAACGTGATTAGGTCGGGTTACCGGGGAGTTGTTTTGTTTTAGTCTTTCATGACCTCAATCTCTCAGATTTCTGTTGATTTCCACCTAACAGAAAAACAATTGATTTTACGTCAAATAGTTGTTACAATGGAATCAAATATCAAAATGTCTTTGAATTTGTCAATGCATTTCAGTTTTTCCAAACTCTTTTGTCAGAAGTGTTAAACATTTGAATCTAACAGTTTGGAACATATATCAGAAAAAAAATAAACAATAGATTCGGAGCCAGGTCGAGTTTGAAGTGGCTCGAAAAAGTAAAGAATTGACGGTGAAATAAAAAAATGTTGGACAAACCAGTAACCCGTAAATAACGGACGAAACTCAAATAGCCGGGACCTACAAGTACATTTTGGGGTTTCGTATTGCTTGTTAAAGTACGAACATCTGTAAGATTGATATCAACATGACGCGCTTATTTTGTAATTTTCTTTTTCAAATGTGGAACAATTAGCTCATTCTGCTTCGACGAAAATTTCCATATATTTGGTGGCTCATGCTAGCTCCTACCTGAAAGCGAAAGTTTTGATTCCATCAAAAATACCTGTATAGGGAGTTGTGTTAAAGTTGATTTAGTAGCTCTGTCAAACTCTTGTTCTTTTTATAAGCAATGACTGGCCTTTAGCTCAGTGGTCGAGCCAATTTACTCTGAAAGAGTTTGCATCATTCTACTATAATCTGGGTAATATTCATTGTGACCTTGTTGTACTAAATTTAAATAATGATCGGAGGTGGTTCGAATCACACTCAGACCAAAGAAAAGTTAAAAAGGTTAAAAGAAATAATCTTGATTGGGGCGTTAAACATCAATCAATCAACCAAAACCAATTTTATCTGTTCCGCAGAATCAGTCAACCATCTCTGTTTGCCGCTGCCTCTCCCCCTCCCCCACAAACCGAAAAATACTGACCCACCTTACCCCCCCCCCCCCACTCCTAATGCGAACAACCAGGGGTTCGTTCTACTAGGGTGGCGCAAAGTTACGCATAGGCTTACAGCATAGAGTTGCGCCGCGTTTGCGACTGGCGCAACTTACACCAGCTTAGTAGAACGAGCCCCAAATGTGTTGCCCCCCCTTTCCGGAATTTTAAAGACACAAGATATCCATTTCTTCTGTACTTCGCCACTAAATTCAATTTTGCACACTGGGAACACAAATTACACAATTTCCTCTACACTCAAACACAACACATTTTGTTCACGCGCTTTATCAATCACACCCTTCCCAAGACGTCACCACTGGAACCAGAAAATCATTTCCTTTCACTTAAAAGTAAATAGCGACTTGTCAATTTTGTGTCAGCTGCAAGGGAAAGGTCTTGCTTTCGAACCGTCACCGAACTCTGTGCTAAATAAACTTTCTATTTCCAGAAAGAACTTGACACTCTTTATTCATCAAGTTAAAATTAATTTTGCTTCCCGTTAACTGATGATAGCTCAAAGATATCCAAACAAATCTATTGAAGTACGTCGTAACATTGGACAAGGAGACAAAGGAGTTAACGAGAACTTTGAAAAACTGCACAACACACTGCATCAGTGCACGCATATATCTCTTGTGCAGATTAATTTCCATGAGCGGTCATATATCAGATTTTTTAAATATAATTTCCAATTTTCGAGTGAGATTCAGCGTTTAAAAAACTTAAAGAATTGAAGAATATTGGTAAAGTCAGTAACCCGTACAAATCGAAGGCCAGTGCTAATAGCAAAAATATTTAAAAAAATCGGGATGTACAAGTACATTTTGGATGATTATAAAACTCACTAAGTGTACATCTTGAAGCAGCTTGTACCAATGGAAACGTCTTATTTTGTGCTTCTTGGCAAAATCGAAGAACCATAAGCAAATTCGGTCACAAAATGTGTTTCATTTATTTGGCAGCTCATGCCCTTTAAGCATATAAGAACTTTTTAAATATTTCGACTTGACTCTGGCAATAATTCTGAGGATTTGTTTGATATATACACCAAATCAGTTCCAAAATAACACTCGACTGATTTGTCTTCTAGGACAGGGATATGAACTAACTATTCCAACGATTTTTAAAAAAACGTGTTCGATGAATGTATAAAACCTTGATTTTGATAATGCAAATGTAACCCAAGGAATATTTCTGATGTTTGCGGGAAACCCAATTAATATGATACTTGTACGTGTTGAACGCTGATGGTACAATGGTTTAGGTTTCGTTAACAACAGTTACGAGTTTACTGAAAGCGTCAATATATCTGGGGTTTGCTTCGCTAATTGCCACCTTACATTTCCTTGTAAACAAAGCCGTATGAGTCGTGCTGGAACAATTCAAAATCCTATGCGCATCTCCAAACTCTGCAATTGTTGGAATTTGCTAATCTGAAAGACGGCTTTTTGGTAAATACCAGTTATTGTCCAATCACACGAGATTTTGTGTGTGGCATGTCTGTTTTAAATATTTAGTTAGGATTACTCTAATTGGCAGAAACATGCAAATAAACGATACAGTTTCTGAAAGAATATTTGTAATTCTTCAAAGGTACCCGTTAATAACCTAGGGTATGGGTGAAAGGGCGATCGAATGGTTTGTTTCAAGTGTTTACTGAACTCCCAGAGACACAGATAATTCCGCCATCGTCCTTTGAAACTGTTCAATTGAAAACCACGTATCCAAATCAATTGGCTTATTTCTTGGAGATACATAAAACTGTGCAGCCAACTTGTTATTCAAGCTGACACCAATAAGAAGCGAACAGCACGTTTATTTCTTCTTTTGTTGACCTAAATTATATGGTGTCCGATAACAAGTTTTAGGTGATCCAACCAAGAGTTTCAGTGATTAAGAATTAAATTCAAAGTGGGATGAGCTGCCAAAATCACACTTTTTACATCATTTCTGATCGTCAAGACAGTAAGAGGCTTTGAAGGCCATCCAAAAACTAAATGATTAGCGTTAGAATGAGGAAAATCCATACAGTATGTGGCATATACGAACCGGAATAATGTTCGAAAAGTAAACAAAATTTAAATAACCGGGACGACCATTCATTCATTCTCAGCCAAAGTTAGTTCAAAACAATACTCAATCGTACAATCTCGAGACTAAAAGCACTAAAAAGCCTCAGAAATATACGTCTTGAGAAAAATAGCCGATAATTTTAACATTCTTTTTTTACGTCAAAATATTAATATTTTGGCAGCTCATGCCACTTTAATAAGAAGTGAAAACCATACAATGTTTTCAGTAATCAAAATAACGCATGCACTTTGACTTAGATTTAGAAGTTAACAATAAGCAGTGTAAATGTATAAGTTAGTACCAGAATTACAAGAAGAAAATGGCTGCCCCCCCCCCCCCCAAAAAAAAAAAAAGCTAATTGATGAAAGGATGCTTAAAATTATCCAATTTGACGGGAACACTGAGCATTTGTTTGATACACGTGTTGTCAATAGGCACCATTCAACAGCATCATTAAGGCCTACTAGAACCACATTTTATTGTAACATGCCAGATTCTATACCTCATAAATTGACCAATCACAATTAACTTTGGCTTTACATCAGATGTTATTTTAAAGGTTGAGTAACCAATATTCAAATGATTGATTTCTTTTAGAACATGAGAATTATTTCTTGTTTTGTGATGGGGTCGTGTGTTTTTTCTATTGTTATTGGGATCGATTCCTCTGATTCCATTTAAGATTGATTTGATATCGATTCGTAGCCTTAGGATTAAACGTAAGGGATAAATTAGAGTCGTCGTTAATCGAAGGTTTTATAACAAATAACGACTCCGTCTTGACTGAGTGGAAGTCACATTCCAGCAAACTATAGAATTCCTATTTCTGTTGTACTACTCTTTGTTGTCCTTATTTTTAGTCTCGAGAAAATCCAATAAAACCGAAGTCACGTCGCACAAATTAGGTGTATGAGTATACATCTAACCATTGATTTATTTATGTTTTACGACGTACTCAAGATTATTTCACTTATATGGCGGCGTTGCCAGGTTAAAAAAAAGAGGGGGATCTTAGCCCGAGGAAACTCCCGACCTTCAGTGAGTACCTGCTAACTCTACCACATACGACGATTGAGTGAAATCTGACCAATGAAACGGGAAGATAAATTCCTCTAAGTTTCATAACATTTTTCTCATTTCACATCAAAGGTATCGGATTCGAACAAACGATCCCCAAGTTAATTAAAAGCACATTATATGAAGGTACAAAACATAGATCACGTTTCCCGAGCAATCTTGTGTCAGAACAATTGAAATACTTGTGTGGAATCATTGTTTGAATAAACTAATCCGAAAGACAAATGTTTGCGCAGAAGCCTCTGTGTCTGGCAAAATGATGCTACATAGAGTTTTTGGATCAATCTGACGTTGAAATCATGCTCATTTTGTCCGGGACACAATGCGATAGAGGTGTCGCAGCGCCTGCAACAGATCAATTGCGTCAATGCCATACAATTCGAACAGCGTCATGAAAAAAAAAAAATTCTAAGTAGAATGACTCTATATTCAAGATTTCTACGTTGGAATTTTTTATTGCACATTTGCCAGGTTTAACTAAATTTAGACTACGTTTAGCGTCATTTTATACTATATTGCTCGGTGTTTCGCGTAACTGACAATAAATATTGTACCCAATAAATGTCAAGCAATAAACTATCAAAAGTAGGTATCCTCATGTATTTGAGTGCTTTTTGTTACAATATCATACATTTCAAATTATCAACATATAGTTGTTCACACGAGAGCAATTGTAACAAGGCATTGCACCATTTTTGAAAGTCTTCCGAAAATCAATTGACCTAAAACCTATTTTATCGCTGATTTCATATCGATGCTTAAGAGTTTTTTGATGGTTGATATTGAATACAGACTGTGTATCATAGAGCAATCTTCTTTTGACTCAGAGTCAGAGTGGAAAGAAAAAACAAAACAATCGAAGAGGACAATACAACGTATTGTTAAAAGTTTGTATACTCTAGAAACAGTTAATGGAAGTAGAGAACTTCACTGTGAAATATATAACTAAATTGTTGTCAAAATCGTCATCTACACTTTTTGGATTGAATGGTTGGTGCTTTTCGTTGTACTCAAATTTATTTCACTTACAAGGCGGCGTTGTCACGTTTAATGGGGAAGAAAACCATTTCTTTGCCTGGATTGAATCCCAACCTTCAGCGAGCCCCTGGAAAATCTCTCACATATGGTCTTATGTAGATGGTGAATATCTGAGAGGTAATGTTTTATATGTCCGTTGGCAAATAACACGTTTATATTACTAAATACCTTAACTTCAAGTGCACAATTTCCTTTATAAAATTCAATTTTTTTCTAGACTAGCAATGTTAAATGGCACTGGGAAACAGTTAGTAAATTTGATATACCGGCGTTCTGTTCGCATAGAAGTAGAAATGAGATTACGAACCTCAACGGTTCGTCGGTGAATTGAAATCTTAAATGAAATATAAAACTGATTTAAAATGAGAAATGCGAAACGGATAAATCCCATGTGACCTTCATTCTCTCAAACTTAAAATTCTTAAATCTATAATCGTCGGAGCAAAACATCGCAATTGCTGCTTTAATACTTTTTGTTATTGCATAGAATATAACAAAAACAAAATCATAATCAATATTTGGCACTTGGTTATAGTTCCTTGCAATTTCAAGCCTACATTCGAAGACTGCTAAAGAATGGAAGTTGTCAAAACGAGACACATGACTTCTTTTGCAGTCGAATCGGCGTTTTTTTAATTTTATTTCACTCTCAGCCTTAATTCTTTCAACTTCTCAAAACCAAACTATGTTATATTTTAGAATGATGAAAGGAAACTGAAATGTTTTTTGTAAAATCGATATTTGCTGTCCGGGTTAGAGGGAAGAAGAAATCACAATTCAAATCACTACTGTGAGATGGTAATTGAAACTTCAACTGAAATCTAAAATGAAAAATGGCGAAAAAATGAAACAAACGCGATTTTCATTTCCGATAAACAGACCTTCATACGCAGAGCCGCAGTATTTTTAGAACTAAACTGTTGGTTTCATAACAATCTTTATTGCATCTTTAATAACATCAGTCTTTCACAGAGTACCAAAACGTATGGTTAATGTAGTCTGTAATAATGTAATTAAACCGACTCTGAAGAAGATGTGGTTTTTTATGTGTAATTATGAGTTGTAGCCATCACTAATGGACAAAACATTTATTTTGCAAATCTTAGAAGCCTTCTCTCATAAAAGAAAAAACACTTTGACGACTGTCAATTATATATATATATGCCATTTTATCGATATGTTTGCAATATAGCTGAAGATGCGTAAACATTGTCAATATATTCAAAATGTTCCAGAAAATTCTACTGACTAAAGCCATACTCCTGTCTGTCGTTAACCTAATGAAATATCATGGGTTGTGTTTTATTATAAAAACTTATGATTGGGTATAAACGTCTAAATGATATTCACCTTTTTAACACAATAAGAAACTTGTCTCCATGGTTATTTTAGACAAAATTTTTTCCCTGTGCCTGTGTGCTTTAGTGTTCTTAAATGTAATTGGGTGAAAGGGTCTAAATGGTATACCTCTTTTTAACACAATTAGAAACTTGTCTCCATGGATATTTTAGACAAGAAGATTTTCCCTGTGCCCGTGTGTTATAGTGTTCAAAATATATATTTATGATTCTTTACATTCTTAGCAATATGAACGAGGATGACTATTTGGCGTTAGCGATATGGAACATTGAATATATTACTCAATAAAGGAGCTACAAATGTTGGTTTTCTTAAGCATCAATCTATTATTTTAAAAAATAATTGAGATATCAGAAGATATTTTAAGATCAACCATGAATAATACAAAACTAGCATACTTCATTCTGATGTCCCCAAAGACAGAATTACGTTGTTTCACAAGCGAGGGATTACTTTAAGAACTAATGTTAACCTTAATCGCCCACACATAGCCTACTGTACTAGTTGATACGTGAAGCAATAGTTCGAAACCACAAGTTTTTAGACTGAGCTATCATAGAGTCCCTTTGATAGCAATCTTTGGAATAAAGCGGAGTCCAGCTGAAAATGGTCAAACGTGGATAATTGTTCTCTTACCCTCTTAGATACTCTAAAAGGGGCTTTTATTATCAATTATTTCTTCAATATAAAATCAGGACAAAAAAAAAAGCAACAAAAAAGTCACATGACGAAAAAATGACGGATCAGGCTGTAGTCTCTGTTAAAAATCCTGTGCAGCTAAAATTATAAGTAAAACAGCCAGCTGCTAACGAACGCAGACAGTTACTTGATTGATTTATGCTTTTTTTCTTATATTCTATTTCAATGTTCAGTAAATAATAAATAAAACATAAAAAATTAAGTTTGCACTGTTTGTTAGATGTCAGAGGGCAAATTAGTGAAATCACAAAGGCTTATAAATCATATTTATGAACTGGAATATGAAAAGTAAATGTAGGTCTTAAGTTTTGTTTACAAAGCCTGTAAGATTCCTTTAAGGGGGCTCATTGCGTAGAATAGTTTACATTTTTATAAAGCTTTTGCGAAAAACCAAAAACAAGATTTGATTTGTCAAATTAAGCCAGACTACAAAGTCGATTTAATTGTAAATAGATCAATGATGGAATTTAATCATTAAGTGCTGTGTTGTTTTGAGGCTAGAGGAATGTCCGATATCAAGAACCACCAGGATCAGATTAGTTGGAAAGTCACTTTTCTTCCCACGACGATTGCAATAACTAAATCGGTTGTTACTTACTGACCTAGAGTGAATACATTATCTCTATATTATCGATCTGTAGGTTTCCTGTTTCCAGACGAGGACAATAAATCACAGCCGTAAGTGAGACTGGCCAGTTTTACAGTCGGATAATGGACATGACCTTAAGCTAACGTCATTACGTTGATGGTCATTTGATACAAGTCTATTGTCCGGTTTGATGACCATTTCATATACTTCTGTTGTCCAACTTGCTTAGTTGACCGATTTCATTTGTCTCGACCAGATAGGCTAGCTTGTTCTTGAATTTACACATCTTGTTACAGCTTTATTACAATCTAACTGAGGTTATCCTAGATAATATTAGTGTGTGGGAAAGATGAAAATCTGTACAATAACAACGACTGCATGCTATCCATAAGTAATTCTTCACCTTATTGTAACCATTCAACTTCTAAGTATCATTGAAAGATTTGACTACATGGAAACTATTCAGTATTTCTGCTCTCATAAATCATGTATATCTCATGTGTTTTCCATAAAGAAAATGACAGTTTGTCCCAATTAAGCGATAAGTACTCCAAGCTTTCTGTGTATTAAAGTCTCAGTCACATATGTTCTGGCAAAAATCACTATTTATTATTTTTAATTGGATATCCGATATGAAACGACCGTACTCGCTTGCTTTACCTCTGAACAGCTTGACAAATTTAGATTTTAAGGTACGACGCGATTACAGAATAAACCCATCATCAAGCAAATGTCCGTTTAAATCTGTCTATAGTCTTCGAAGTATTCCTGCAAGTCTTTGAAGGTATTTCGGAATAACTAGGATGGTTGGTTGTTTTAGCTTATTGGCGCGTCCATTCGTATGACTGATGTACGCGATTGTCACTGGATGGTTTGTTGTTTTAGCTTATTGGCGCGTCCATTCGTATGACTGATGTGCGCCATTGTCACTGGTTGGTTGGTTGTTTTAGCTTATTGGCGCGCCCATTTGTATGAATGGTGTACGCCATTGTCACTGGATGGTTGGTTGTTTTAGCTTATTGGCGCGTCCATTCGTATGAATGATGTACGCCATTGTCCCTGGTTGGTTGATTGTTTTAGCTAATTAGCGCGTCTATTTGCATGAATAATGTATGTCATTGCCACTGGTTGGTTGGTTATTTTAGCTAATTGGCGCGTCCTTTCGTATGAATGATGTACGTCATTGCCACTGGATGGTTGGTTGTTTTAGCTAATTGGCGCGTCTATTCATATGAATGATGTACGTAATTGCCACCGGGTCATTCGTAATTGGCGCGTCTATTCATATGAATGATGTATACCCATATTCCGCCCCCCCCCCCTCCTGCTTCCACCAAACCCTGTAACTAATAATATATCTCACTGAAAATCTGGTCGTTTGATCAAAACCGGATGTTTAAAGAGGTATGAGCTGCCAAAATTCACATTTTGTTTCATAATTTCTGATCGTCACGACAGTAAGAGGCTTTGGAGGCAATCGAAAAACTAAATGATTGGCGTTGGAATGAGGAAAATTCATAAGGAAGTGGCCTGTACAGACCAAAAATGTGTTCGAAAAGTAAAAAAAATTGAAAAAAAAATTGTTTGAGTGGCATAGAAGCTGAAGAATACAATAAAACAATGGAGGCTATATGGATATGGCTATATGGAAAGTTTCAACCCAATAAAACCAGAAGTTTTAATCCATATAGCCTTCATTATTTTAAAATTTCAATAACCGAGACGACCATTCATTCATTCTAAGCCAAAGTTAGCTCAAAACAATGTTTTATCGCACATTATCGAGACTAGAAGCACGTAAAAGTTTCTGAATTATACGTCTTGAGAAAAATAGCCAATAATTTCAACATTCTGTTTTAACGTCAAAATATCAACATTTTGGCAGCCACTTTAAAGTGGGTATTAATGAAACTTGGTTATTGGGAGGGGGGGGGGGCGTTTTTTGTCCATTCAACATATAGCGGAATAGTGATGTAGACCGGTTGTCGTAAAGATATATATATGAACACTATGTTAGCACATCCTATGTTATATAAGTTAGCCATGAGCACATTGTTAATGTCCGTCTTTTAAAGGTTTATACCTTGAATACATTGTAGTCCTGCAAAAATGTCTCCGGTCAATAATAGAATAAATTAGCTGAGATAAGCACGGAAAACAATTAAGCGGGTTTAATAATTTGTTCCATCACATGAATGAGATCCACTGACCATCATTCTTTTCTTCCTATCCTAAATTAATTGTCATTCCAAACTCCAGTGGAACTTTGCTCAGAGTCCCAGATCTATTGTGACCCACTTTAACCTTAAGATAATTAAGCAAAACGACTTGGTGGAATAAATGGCAAAAGGGGAAACAGTAAACATTAAATACGTTTATTTTTCCTGTAGTAAATTTATGAACACTAAAACACACGGGCGCATTGAAAATGCTCTTTTCTAAAATGGCCAAAGAGAGAGTTTGAAATTGTGTTAAAAAGAGACAGTGATGTTTCTTTTAACAGCCCATATTTTTATTTCTGATCGGTAAAGGCGGATATTATATTGATCATCCCACATGATTGTCGTAGTGAATATTCGGGTTGTTCAAATTTCAATTATTAAAGATCAGGGCTTATACATGTAAGTATAATTTTTATTACAACATTGAATAGCCAAAAAAAAATCCGTTTTTCAATCCCATACACCACGATTGCATAAAACCTGATTTACCTGAACCAATTTAAAAATCGAGATAAGAACGGCTAATGTGGTTTCCAAGAAAAGCCCAATAAATGTTATACAGTAGATTAGTTTATCCGTCTGGCCGGAAGTACAAACGCCTTCTGCTCAACAATTGCATGGCTAGTTCAACACAGACGCATTTACGTACATGAGACACGAAAAACATCCGGTTTTGGATTGCAGAAACTAGCGACAATACTTATCCAGATAAAACCCATTGAATCACTGGAGCAATGCTGCTAAAAGGGTATGGTCTTTCTGATGAATACGAACTAAAACTCTCCTTTTTACCAGCGTACGCTTAACAAGAAGACATTCAGATGGTCATATTGGTTGAAAGATAAGTTGTATACGAATGTTGAATTGCTCTTCCATCTAATTTAGCAAGTCGAAAGTTTTTAACAGAGGCTAAAGATCAAGTTGAACGTTTACAACCTGCCCTGATTTGTCTTCGTGTGATTTTTGTGACCATCATCATGATAATGAAATGTTGACATAAACTAAACAAGACGGCTAAATATTAATATAAGGTTAGCTAAAGTTAGCCATTCCTAGCAATCGTATTCGCCCAAAAGTGATATCTGTTTACATCCACGAGACGCCAGTATGTTCCCTAGGTGGAAAAGCTAGTATTCAGGAATAGCCCGGAATAAGTTGAAAATAAAGGATTTGGAAGTCTGTCAGAAGTTGCTTTAAGGTACGTATTTCCGAATATTCCCACTAAATTGAAAACTAAGAGTAATTTGACTTTGGATGAATAGGTCGATTTTTAGCGAAAAATTACAATGAACGAGAAATTAGTGGAATTCCGCGCGTGTTACATTGTTTATTGTCCGACGGACGGTTTCAGATGGATGTTGTTAAAGCGTAACTTATGTTTATCTATCTGATAAACTGTGAAGTGTCGACCATCTTAGTTTATTTCTACATTATAGAATCAGGACAAAAAAAATAGTCAGATGACGAAAAAATGACAGGTCAGGCTATTACCGTTCAACGGCCCGCTCTGGAGCCCCTTTAAAAAAAAAGAATTAAAAAACTAGCTGCAAAGGAACTCAAAAATCCTTTTCAATTCGCCATTTAATGGTTAACGAGTGACCATCCCAACACCTTCCCAATAGATGTACGGCATGAAAGCGTGGGAGATGTTTTGATCTGTAGTTTGACTCAGACGGTGCGCTTTTAATCCGTACCATAGGATATCTCCATCGACGAAGAAAACACGTTCATCCGGACATCTCAATATATTGTGATTTGTGGCAGGGGAAATGTCAATATATAGAACTACCAATATCAAATTAGCTGGAATTCAATTTTCTTCCAACCGCTATGGAAACTATATGGACTGTGGCTTATTTGCCCGAAGTTGTTGAATTATCTATTTATAATTGACTCTTAGGTTTCTTATTTCTGGACAAGGACAGTAAATCACAGCCGTAGGTTAGACTGACCAGTGTGTGGGATAACGGATATGACATTAACGTACCCCATTAGCTTGATGGTCAGTTGATGCCCGCGTCTATTGTCTGTCTCAATTCCGTAGGGTTAAGGGTCACTACCTTGGATAATAAATCACAACACTAATTGAGACTGACCAGTGTATCGGATATTGGACATTGCCGAAAGAAACTTTCTTAGATCGATGGTCATTTGATTCCAGTCTATAGTCCGAAGGATTGTGATTCTATTGCGCGAAGGGCTTTGTGAAACGCCCGAAGATAAAACACGTTTTGACAGCGTTTGTCATGGATTTACAAACCATTGTAGAATTAGAAAGTATTGACTTTTTCAGCTTAAAAAGAATCAAAATATCGGCAACCTTGATATCATCAAAATCAACATGTTCAGTAAACTTGGATTGATTTGGAATGTTTTCGGAACAAAAATATAAGACATGCAAATTCGAATAATAGGAAAGGAAAGATCTTCTAAAATCCACCCTTACGGATATGTTATTTTAGGCTCTGTATTTCCAAAATCTGTAAAATCATTATCATTTTAGATCCTTTATATATTTTATGAAAACTAAAACACAGAGACACACGGAAAAATCTTCTTGTCTAAAATAACTATGGAAACTAGTTTCTGATTGTGTTAAAAAGATGTATATCATTTAGACCTTTATACGCCATCATAAATTGTTGTAATAAAGTAAACCTATGATATTTCATTAGGTTGACGACTGACAGGAGCTTGGCCTTAGTCAGTAGAATTTTCTGGAACACTTTATAATACACTGACAATGCTTACGCATCTTAAGCTATGGCAAGAATATCGGCAGACTTAGATTGAGCCCACATAGGACCATGGGAAAAGACAGTACAAATGTTGCCCCCCCCCCCTAGAAAAACCTAGGTAGAAGACAGACAGGGAAGTTTAGCCCTGGCCAGTATATCTTTCAAATACTTGTTATTTTATAAGCCTTTGGGTCAGAGGTCGAGCAATTCTACTTTGAAGTAGTATGTATTCTTCTACTATAATCTTGGCCATAGCTATGCTGCCCTTGTTATACTGAAACATAAATGGTATTATCTTCCCGGTTCCAAGTTCAAACCCAAAGGATAAATAGTTTGTAATGTGGTCCTTTATATATTGCTAGAGATTAGTGAAATGTACCCAAGAATATATTACTTTGTACGTGCACATCCTGAACTATTTTATACAACGAACCTAGACAATAATACCAATGTTCAATTTTGACACTTTTTAATTTATAAGATACATAACATCTTGTAGTCTTCCAAAAGGAAATCCAACGATCCATTACTAGGTTAAACTAGCTGAGCAACATACGGGAATTTTGCCAGATAAAAATTGTATGATAAATAATTTAATCATTTAATCATTTCATTAAAATTACAAATTATTGAACTGTATTTCATTTAACTGTATGGTGTCATTTACTTTACCCGTTAGAATAATTTCATAGAATATTAATTTAGACGTATATATGGGTACAGGCACGGAATTAACACTGTCAAACTGACAAAGGGCTTACTAGACAAACTTTGTACAGCCTTATCTTCAGGCCAGTCTTCTAATGGCAATTTAACACAATGATTTGTTATGGACAAGGTACCTATGATGCAATCAGTCTAGGCATTTGTACTTGAGGTTTTTCTAAACCCAGTACATCCGATATTAAATATGCCCCCCCACACCCCAAAAAAAACCTGTTAAAACTTCAATAGCACTTGATAAAGATATTGGCATAGATGTCTAAAGCTCGTGTTGTTTTACAAAAGACCTACTTCGTGATGATGTCTTAATCATTATCAATTGATTGATTGATTTCTAAGGCCGCACTCAAGATTATTTCCCTCATATAGCGGCGTTGCTACGTTAAGCGGAGGAGGGGGGGGGGGGAGAGAGAACAGACCTTCAGAGAGTACCTGGCAAATCTTCCACATAAGGCGATTGAGTGCAAATCGCGTTAAGTGACCCTCATAACATCGCCACCGGATCTGTCATATAAAAACCTTTTCTCTTCAGTCTACATCATGTAAAGATTACTGTCGCTTCAATAAAGGTCTAAATTACCCCCCCCCCCCCCCCCCCCACATTTTTATACACAATTAATAACTAGATTACATAGCTATTTTAATCCACTGTGTCCGTGTGTTTTGGTGTTCACAAATTATTATTATAAATTATATGATGTACACACATTGTAGATTGTGGCAGTGGTACCTTAAAGATAACCCTACCATTTCGCTTGGTCTTCTTTTACTGCGATTGGTATTTAAACTGGCTTCAAATGTAGAAACATAATTAAAACAGTTCAACCAAATTACATACATATTTTCGTACATGTTGAGAACTTCAGCTAAATGATTCTTGTTTGGTGGCGTTGCCAGACTTCTTGTTGGACGAATCCAGTTTTTGTTTGAAAGAAACCCCCGATCTTCGGCAAGCTCTGGCAACTTTCCCATGTAGAGCGATCGAGAGAAAACGGACTCATGGATGGAGGACCTTTGTCGGCCTTAGAGGCAATCACTCGTTGGATTGAGACATCATGCTCCCTTCAGCAAAATGACAGCTTTTGAAATATTGTGAGCAACGGGTCAACTCGAAAACATGGAGTAATAAGCACAGGCTATAAGATATCTAAAGATAGAACTTTGAAATGCTCCAAAAACTGGTATACGATTTCCGAAACTCAATTATTAGTACACAAACTACCCCCTTTAAAACATATTCGCTTACTCCCATTCATCATCTGTAGATCGCTTGTTACAGATTTTCAAGAGTGATGCAAACAACCTGCCGTAACATTAAAGGATATATCAACACTATACGGGCACATCCTGTACTATTTCTTGTAAGCAAACTACGAGCACAAAGTCAACGCCCATCCTTAAAATCTTTTCATTTCAGACCATGAATAAAGTGGCTAAATCGCTTTGTAGTGTTGCAGGCGAAAATTCTACTCTAAATTACAGATTTAACGGAAAAAAGCCGAGAAAAAAAAGCAGAAATGGTTTTCATACCTTAAAAGGACACGCTGTCTAAAGCATTACTGAGGGACCTAGGAAGTTACCAATCTCATCGTTATTACAACCACTATCTAATAGCCTACATCTTAACGATCTTCGTGTCAGTGGCTCTGGCCATGTCCCTTTATGACAAGGCAAAATCGCGACACCCTCTCAGCTTCATCTAAAGCCCCGTTCTCACTGTGCGATTTGTCGAACCGATTTGTAGCATGCGGTTCCAATGGATGAATTTGATTGGTTGACAGTTCATATTGACCAATTAAAAGCATCCATTTTAATCGCATCCTACAAGTCGGTACGACAAATCGCAGAGTGAGAACGGGCCTTAACTGCCCTTTAGATGTCTTGGCTAAAATAGAGCTCTTGTTCATTTAGTAGCCTCATCACCGCCTGGATTCTAGGGTTGAATTAATCAAATTTAATGAAGAAAGTTCACAAAAGGCCCTAAAAGTAATCTTTGGCATTTACTTGAAATTCCATACCGGGGTTGTCAGCACAAAAGCGACCAAAATGGTAAGCGAGCAGCAGCAGGGGAAATTTATAAATCACGAAAATGGCCGGTAAAGATTTTTTATGTGATGTATGCAGAATTGCTTTCATTAGAATCGTAATATGTTTTTCAAGAAATACGGTTATCTATATTGCGAACGATCATATGTTATTGTTCGATGTTTTTGCTATCAGAATGTAGCGCAGTTCACAATTATGAATCGTTGATGCTTTCATTTGCGTTGGAAGACTAGTATCTATTTTCCCGTTAGACTATTTTTATTGCGATTTTATTGCGCTGTTGTCAGCTCCATTGAAGAGAAAATATGGGTTTAGTTCCTGAAAAAAGCATCAGCCTCTCTTAGACATCTTACTCTCAGTTCTGATAAAACAAAAAGAGATCCATTAATACTCTACAGGCTTAGACGACTATCACCTTATTTTTCCCGAGATGTAAGAATCGTGTAAACAATCTGCCAGGAACAAAATCGGCATAGTGTTATAGAGGCGGACAAAACAATTATCAAACTAGTTTTCGAAAGCCTATATAAGACACATTGTGTGTAAGGCGTTTTTCTTTACAGCGCAAAGAACTTACAACTTATATATTTATGAGTACTAAAACACATGGGCACAGGGAAAATCTTTTGTATAATGTTTCAAGAGTCCTGTAAACAAACCGATGGAAACCAATCAGGGCATCATCAAAATTGACATATAACAGTCTGTTGGCACATCCTGTGTAAATGTAACGATAAATTACATATATCGCCCGTCGTTAAAAGCCCTTTATATTGCTAATTGGGGCCCTCGTAAAATATATATTATAAAACTGCACAGTTGAATCAAATATGAAACACCCTATTATAAAGAAGCTCCTGTCAGTCGTCAACCTAATGAAATACCATGGGTTAAGCTTATTACAACAACTTATGATGGGGTGTAAAGGCCTAAATGATATACCTCTTTTTAACACAATTAGAAACTTGTCTCCGTGGTTATTTTAGACAAGAACATTTTCCCTGTGCCCCTGTGTTTTAGTGACCACAAATGTAATAAAGAACTCACGGAAGTTAGTTTTCATTGCGGAAGAAACTGGGTAAATATATTCTCGCATATTGTTTTGATCGATAGATTACCACTGATAACAGATAAATTGACATGTCTAAAGGCCATCGACCAAAACTAAATGATTAGAGTTGGAATGAGGAAAATCCATACAGTATGTGGCCTATACGAACCGGAATAGTGTCCGAAAGGTAAACAAAATTTAAATAACAGGGACGACCATTCATTCATTCTAAGCCAAAGTTAGTTCAAAACAATACATTATCGAGACTAGAAGCACTAAAAAGCTTCTGCAATATACGTCTTGAGATAAATAGCCGATAGTTTCAACATTCCTGTGCTTACGTCAAAATATCAACATTTTGGAAGCTCATGCCACTTTAACTAGATCGTCTTACCAGCTCAAGACAGTTATAGATTGATTGTTTGGTGTTTTACGCCGCGCTCAAGGTTATTTCACTTATATGGCGGCGTTGCCAGTTTTATTGTGGGAGGAAACCGGAGGAAATCCACGACCTTCCGTCGGTAACTGGCAGCCATCCCACAATTATAGAAACTCGTCTATATAGCTTTTCTAGTAAAAAATTCATACTTCCTAATGTGCCATTTGTCAGTGTCATTTGTCAGTGTCATTTGTCAGTGTCATTTGCCAGTGTCATTTGCCAGGGCATTCGCCAGTGTCATTTGTCAGTGTCATTTCATTTTTTATATATAAAATATATATTTTCCTATAAAATCCTCTGATTATTACTAACAATATTTTACTAATTATTACTAATTATTACTTATTATTACTTATTATAATTCTAAAAACGCTGGATTTGTTTTTGAAAATAAATATAGCACATGGTCATTTAGAAAAGTAAAAATGACCACCATTACTGCGTAACATTGATTGATGTTTGGCACCGCATTTTATAGTTTTATGCTGATTTTGCCAGGTTTATTGAGAGAGATATGTGGTTTATACACCTGGAACAAACCGTCTGCTTCCCATGAACACTTAAAAAAACAACCCATCAATCGATCGGATGGATAATAATACCTATATAAACTTGACATCTTTAAAACAAAATTATATGTTTAACGACTCTTTAAAGGAACACTCGCCTCCAAAATCCAGTAGACAGTTTACATTAATAAGGGAAGACCGTTTTCTGTATTTTTCCCAGTTAGAAGGAGTTTGTATTTTTAAGAAATGTAAACAAAGGATGAGCCCGGGAACGCGCATATATAAGTGTCCTCCTCAATGCAGACGACCATTTTGATTTTAGCGACACACAATAACTTCCGATAAATTTTAGACGAAAAATTAAAAACAAAAAAGCCTGAAACGAGTGTCTGAAAAGTGAGAACTCCTAATGGCTGATTGACGCAGATGTCGTTAACGTGATTTTGACACAGTGCACCTTTTTGTAAGTACTTTTTTTTCAAATATTTGAAGAAACAAAAAGGTCTGAAACGAGTGTATTGCAAGATAGAAATTGTGAAGTTTCTGCTCGATGACTGACTGAGATGCATTGTCTTTAACGTGATTTTGACATAGTAAACCTTCTCTTGAGTCCCTTTTTTGATATTTCACGAACATCTTACATATGGTTCAAGATTATTGTAAACGGACCGATGACAACAAAATCAACACATCATCAAAATTGGCACTTACAGTCTGTTGGTATTTCCTGTGTTAATGGAACGATAGATTACACAACTTTACATATATTACCCGTACAGCTAAAAGCCTCTTATCTTTTTAGTAGTGAACCTGGTGAAATCCACATCATAAAATATAAACATTGGATTAAAAATCGAACCTTCCATTAACTAATTAAACTAAACGACAAAATCCGGAAGTTCGTTGGGGAGGAAACTGGGTAAATATATGCACACATACTATATGGGTCGATATACTTCTGCTGTTCACAGCTGAAAGGTTTTCGCTAGACATGTACATATATACTTTTTCCCGTGAATTCTTGTCTGCTATTCACTATTTACTCAGTAGTTACCTTCATCAAAACCAGTTGATATTGATTGTTTACGTTTTTACGCCACATCCCAAATTATATGATGGCTTTACCAGTTTTAGTGGGTAAGAAAAACCGGATTAGCGCCCGGTACACTACCAGCGACGAAGCCGTCGCACAATTACCGCCGAGCCTGATGACGTCATATAGATTTACGCAAAGCTGTCTGGGTAAACTATGTACCTCAGTTCGCCATTTTGTCTAACAGTACTTGACAAGATGTCACCTTTTTGGAAACAGTATTATTCCTTCCGCCATTTTGTAAAAATATGTAAACATCCCTCAAACCCCCCAAATGCTTTGCGCGTAAATTTCAAGTGACGTCATCAAGCAATCGGTCAATTGCTATGACGTGGCAACTATGCGTCGTTCGCGATGCGACTGCTTTGTGAAACAAGCCCCTGCATTCGATGGGAAGTTGACAAGCAACCCGTATAATTCGATCAGATAGACAATACCCATGAACACTGTACATATAGACTAGAGGTTATCTACCTCGAGTCCGTGTGTAACGATGGATACCACTCATTTCTTTTTAATTTTGTGAAGGCACGAACTATTCTTGTCAAGAACAAAATCATTTATGTGCTGTAGAATAAAACAAATTTCTGTCAAACCCGTTTTGGGACCTTGTACAGATCAAGGGGCAGTTTCTTAAATGATTTACGTCCAATGCAAGGTCTAACTGTCATGGCAACATAAACCTTCAACATAGCGTTACGACCAGGCTCAAAATTGCTCAATGTTGCCTAACAGCCCCAGGGTCCTGTTTCACAAAGCGGCGTAAATGCATTTTTGCGTAACTTTCATACTAACGTATCTCTACAGTATGGGTTGCTATGGCAGTTACGTGAAAACTTACGTTACGCCGCTTTGTGAAACAGGCTGCTGTAGGATGCCAATCGTCTCTCCTGGAGTCTATTAGATGATGTAAGCAAATAGTTCACCCTGGCTTAAGTATTTCTGATAATGGAGAAACAACTCAAATATGCTTTAAGTTTACTTCAAGCTAACCGATGGCAACTAAATTTGCACATCATGAAAATGGACATATAAAGTCTGTTCACACATGCTGTCTTAATTGAGACATCAGTATACAAAAACAACTATATTGTTCTTCGTAAAAAGGTTCTTGGCACGACAATAAGTCACACGAGTCACAAATTCAAATTACAGTTATTACATATATGTCTAGACAGGATTGCATCGAATAGGAAGAATGGCAGCTAAGCAACTCTTATCATTACCAAACATTTGATAAGAAAATTTGGTCTGAAAAACAATAACAGTCTTTAGTCTTTTGAAGAAAAAGGCTGTCTTAATGAAAAACAGTAACGATATTTGGAATCTGCTCATAACTCTAAAAACAGGGTTTTCTATATTCTTCCGAAAACTCACATATCATCGAAACATGGCCCAAGCCTTCAACATCCCTTGGGTGTCCAATGATCTCGTATTGTGGTAGTGAATGTTACAGAACATCATAGCTAATTGATTACTATTTAAAACCCACTGATGATTCCTTGGCGAAATTATCAGAGAGGTCCCTTCCACGGGGTGCGATTTTGGTTACTGTAGATGTCTATGTACACAAAAACTGACATAGACTTGGGTCTTAAATCCATTAAATCAACATCCCAAAGATATCCTGACCACAGTCGTCCAGGCAAAGGCATTTTAGAATCGTTGCAACTTAGCTTAAAGGTAATGACTTTGAATTCAATAGTGTGATTTTTTCAGCCAATTAAAAGACGCTTTAGTTCTTACTTTGTCTGCATTTGTATGACTGAGTGGGAGCAACATACTTCGCTAATTCCTCAAGGAACCTTTCATTTATCTTCGGTATCTTGTGTTGGAAGACCTTAAAATTTTCATTGACACTCTTCATTCTCATGTGCCCAGACTTAACTACAGTCTACTATTTGCTACACTTCTGTTGTTTTTAATACAAATTGTAGTCACCAAGCACATACGTGTGGCAAAGGAAAGTTTTTGGATTTAACCGTTTCAAACTGTTTTCAAACTGTATTACACCATTTGTGCATCAATATAATAAGACCAGCATAAATATGACCGAGAGTTTAAAAGAGGAACACAAAATATAAAAGTAAAATTGATCGACCTCTCAGGCAACGGCCAGTCAATGCTTATAAAAAGAACAAGAGTTTGAAAGATATATTAGTTAGGACTATACTTTTAACCTTCTGTCTTCTACCTAAAAACCAAATTACAGATTTCACTTTTTTCACCATTATAATATTGTGTTTAGTTTACCAGACTTCCTGTCTTAGTTGAAGATCCGTACAACCATGTCGATGCATTTTACAAAATATTCCAGAAAATGTCACAGACTAAAGCCAATCTTCTGCCTGTCCTCAACCTAACGCGATACCATGGATTGTGGTTTATTACAACAACTTTTGATCGGCTTTAAAGATCCAAAATGACATACCCCCTTTTAAACAAAATAAGAAACTTGACTCCATGGTTATTCTAACCAAGAAGATTTTCTCCTGTGTGTTTTTGTGTTCATAAGAAAAATACAAGCCAGCATAAAGACAATAAACAAACCAAGTACTCACTGAATCCTGTTTTACGAATGGGGTAAATCTTATTCTTATTCCACAAGAAAGTTTCTGATTGGTATGTCAAGCTGGTCATATTAATCAATTATTACTCGTATTGACCTGGATATTGAAGCGAGGTGGTCATATTGGCCCCGGCCCACAGAACCAATAAAATGTTTGAAGTTATTAACTGTCATGTGACCGGCTATTGGCCAATGGCCTTACAATACATACTCCAGTAATTCTCCAGTAAAACTAACAATCTACTTTTAAATGCAAATGAAGTGGACTGCATCTTATCTAAAGTGTCCACGTTAATTCAGAGGCATAACTTTAAAACGTTACACCGATCACAACAAAGTTTCCTCAGACTTGAGTGACATTTGACTGCTTTTGTTTGAATCAATGCTTTCATTTTTAACTTTCGTTTTTAATTATCCTTGTTATCAATGCTTTCGTTTTCACTCAATGCTTGTATAGAATTCCATGTCATCCGATATAATCTTTTTCTGTGTTTCTTTCAAACGGCAGCGTATCGATTTGACTTTCCCATTAAGGCGGCTCCAGCAAGCCATGGTGCTTCTGGGTCAGTAATAAGCTTCATTTAACCATTTCACCAAACGCGCAAACCTTTAATTTGATGTTTACAAGGAGAATAAAAAGATACGCTGAACAATTACTAATGGGCCAAAATCAGGCTGTTTGTTTGGTACACTTTATAAAGTTTTCGTTGAAATTTAGGATGTATAGTTTTCGCAGGGCTTTCCCCATTCAGGTTCGATCCCTGAAAAAGTTGGTCTTCAAATCCATTGAAGGAGCTTTCAATTATTCAGCTTTTACTTATGATAAAACAATTGTTCGGAAATGATATTAACCATGTAGGTATCGAAAAAACTTGTTTACGCCTTACACTGACTTTTGAGCACATACAGTGTACATGCATATATTTCTGACGAATATATATATTTCTGAATCAACTCTCGTGCTTGCAATATCTTTGACAAAAGCTTTACTTACCCCTACTTCCGAATTACTCATTGTTCGTTACATTGGCTTCTTCTTCTTACTGGCTGGATATCTGAATAAACAAAAAGACAGCATCGAATTATAGGTGAAATTTTATCTTTTAAGGAAACACAATGTACGAGGAAGTTTTATTCATTGGAGGGCAGGGCTGAAACAGAAAAAGCGATAAGGCGTTTGATTCTATTCGATTGATTGATTTTCTCGACTCATTCAAGATTATGTCAGTTATATACTAATGGACACTAAAACAAACAGGCACAAGGAAATTGCGGCTTTGCCAGGTTTAGTGGAGGAGCAGACCGGGTTCGTTGTCTGAAGGAATTCCCCGACCTTCGACGGATATCTGCCACACATTCAACCCAACTGTGTAGAAGAGTTGCCAGGGACTAGCCGAAAGTCGGAAAATGGAAAATGTTAACTTCCTATGGCGTTTTATGGGTTTACGCTGGGCTGAAAAAACATTTAATAATGAGCTTTAAAGTGGCGTGAGCTGCCAAAATTCAAACTTTTTTTCATAATTTCTGGTCGGCACGACAGTAACAAGATTTGAAGGCCATCGAAAAACTAAATGACTGGTGTTGGAATAATGAAAATGCATACAGTATGTGGACTATTTGAACCGAAACAGTGTTCGAAAAGTAAACAAAATTTAAATAACCGGGATGATCATTAGCCAAAGTAGGTTCAAAACAATACTTTCTCGAGACTAGAAGCACTAAAAATCACGTCTTGAGAAAAATAGCCAATAATTTCAACATTCTGTTTTAACGCCAAAATGTCAACATTTTCGCAGTTCATGCCACTTTAAGTATACCAACAATTAAAATAATACTAACGATAAAAGAATGTCATATAACTTCCCTTCGTAGTTTCATTTCATCGTATGCATGTCATCAGTCACTGTAAAATGTGTAGGTTTACTAATTTCCTTGATAACAATATCTGATACCGATGAGCCAGCTCTTGACTTTTATATCTGTTTTACTTTTATTTCTTCGGACGATAAAGCGCTATTTGTACGTCCTTTGGCATAATTAAAGGGTTACGTTACAAAACTGCCATATTCCCATGTATGTGTTATCTGTGCCTTAAAATTTAACAATATAATGCTATTTTCGCGTACATGTATTAATTGTTCATAAATATTAGTTGTAGGACTCACAACGAGTGTACTTAGAGATGAGGTTTTCGTTGACAACACACTGTGAAACGTCGATTAGGTACACGGTCCAATGATATCATCTTTAAATATATTTTCTTCTCTTGGTCGCGTTTGTTGTCTTTTAAAACGTGAATCATTACCGGGATAATTTGGCTATTTGGTCTGTCCTATATCATAAGCATAAATAGAGCAGAATGAAGCTAGTATATCGACAAACATCGCCTCAACCTACCATGTATATCAGACTGACGGTATTAATAGGGGGTGTTATTCGTAGAGGCTATATGATTTCACTTATAATGGCTATTAATAGTATCCTCAAAGTATTATATATAGTCTATATGGCTAAGTGGTCGCCGAATTTGTGTCAATCGGACAGGATATGTGATATTACAATTTGGCATATTAACATCACGTGTTTCACAACTATTTTTGGGCTGATTGATTGTTTAGTATACATTACGATAGGCTGGAAGTGGCATTGCACTAAAAAAATGAAGGGACTGTTCCCAGAAGGGATCAAAGGTCTGAGCGGATTCGAATCCTCTCCTTTGGAAGAAGGCGTATTCAAGGACTTCGTGTCATACGCTTGAGGTTGTCTCAGTAAGCGCATAGTCCCTCAGCTCGACCTTAAATCGATGGGTCGCAGGTTCGAATCCCACTCAGACCACATAAAATTTAAAATTTACTCAGTGGATTTTCACTCGATCACCGTCTGTGCAAGAGTTGTCAAGTACTTGCCGAGAGAGCCCGGTTTCCTCCCCCGTGCGGTGTAAAACATCAATCAACCAATCAAATCCGTAAATAACTAAATCTAGGAACCCCAGCCAACAGCAGAAACGCTTAAGCGTTGTTTAATGATTTATTTACAAGCTGATTATTTTATTTGTTTGTTTGTTTATTTCACCCAGTATGCACAGGAATTATAAGTAATATATTACAAAAGGTAATATAAACATAGGCGAGAATAAAGTCATGGATATGTTCTATCCCGACGAATAAATAAATTGATATTGTATACAATAGAACGGATGGGAGTTACATACATTGGTTTGGTTTTTTTAAAGTGATACAGATAATGACGAAATTTGGAGCTTTTCTGCGTATAGCAATATAGCAAATGTGTCTGGTTTGAGAACATTAGTTACTTAAAAAACCAGTCTGAGACTAAAAGCAAAAATCTTATATCTCTAAGGGAAACGGTCAGATGAAAACCCGAAAATAGGCATATCCAGTAGAGTAGGCGTCAGTTTACACATGCCGTTGATTTTACCATTTTCTTTGTATAAAAGGTACTGCATCACCCACGGGACACGTAATACTGGTTATTAACTATTGAACTGTCTCGTTCGTAATCCAGCTTCCCCGAGATTTATCTTTTTCTAAACCCTCCGACACATTTGAAAAGTCTCCCTCGTGAACGGATCTTATTAACTAGTTACCAAGTTCTCACAAAAACAGCTTTTAGCGTTAAATAACTATTTCCCTAAATACCTACTATGCTTGTATATACGTGGAAAAGTGTTGTCGTCTCGCTAAATTGCAAATAACACCCTTTCTGCACTAAATTACTAAAGAGTTATCAAGAAAGAGGTCCATTTTGTTCTTATAAAATGTATGAGTTATTACAGGGAAAATTGAACACAGTTTGATGAGAATTAACAGTCCTCGAAGAAGATGCAAGTTTTCATTTTTGATGAAAATTTATTTAGAGCAGCCGTGGATAATTTACATACAGGTATGATTGAGCGTCACAACTTCACTATTTTAGAAGAACGGTAACGTCTTTCTCTCACAAACCTTGTCAAATGCTTCAGAGGCCTCGAGGGTCCAATGGGTTAGAGCGATCGTCCCTCAATACAACACAGAGTTTCCCGGGTTCGAATCCCACTCAGACCAAATAAGAATTGAAAAATTGGATTTTTCACTCGGTCGCCGTATGTGGAAGAATTGATCGCTGAAGTACTCGCCGAAGCCCAGGTGTCCTCTGGGCAATGACAATGTTCCCTCCCTCGCTAAACCTGGCACGGCCGCGGTATAGGTAACAGATCAATCAATAAACCAAATGCTTTATGTTTCACGTAAACTCTTTCAAATCTGTGACTTGTGAATTCAAAACCTGACGTAAGCGCTGGTCTTCCTTGAAGTTGGTTTTCTCAGTGCGGAAGAAAAGACGCCGATTTTGTGAGACGGGCTAATAGAACTCGCTCTCTTGCTGAATGCGAAACTTCAGTTTCCCTTCAAACCCTTTTAAATGCTTGGTATCTTCGAGAAAGTTTGATTCTTACAAAGCACAACCCTTTTTGTTATGGCGAGTTGAACAAACAGATCTGAAGTAAAAAATCGATTTACATCACTTTAATTTATAGAAGAGTTTGATTGATTATGTTTCCAATAAAGCAGTACTACAGCTGTCAATGGTTTCCAAAAGGCTGGATTCTTGTCTGACGTGGCAGATACATGAAGCAGTTAACCTCTGGGGCACTTGACAACAATTACAACCGGTTTGACATGCGCTCAGAATGTGGGCAACTCCAACGACTCCCAAGCGTAGAGTCATTGCAGATCACACTGGCACTTAAAGTGGCATGAGCTGCTAAAATGTTGATATTTTGACGTTAAAAGAGAATGTTGAAGTTATCGGCTATTTTTCTCTAGACGCATAATTCAGAAGCTTTTTAGGGCTCCTAGTCTCGAGAATGTACGATAAAGTCTTGTTTTGAATTAACTTTTGCTTAGAATGAATGAATGGTCGTTCCGGTTATTTAAATTTGTTTACTTCGTATAGGCCGTAGACTTTATGGGTTTCACTCATTCCAACGTCAATCATTTAGTTTTTTGATGACCTTTTAAGCCTCTTACTGTCTTGACGATCAGAAATTATGAAAAAAGTGTGAAATTTTGGCAGCTCATGCAGGTATATTTCGTTGTTTCCAGTAAATGTAAATATCTAAGAGATTAACAAAAAATCTTTGAACAGCGAAATGTGTCGAAATTCGGTATTCAGAGAGCCAATTAGATGGGAGTTTTTTTGCATGCAACAGCCTAGTCAATCTAGAGCCACTGTTAGGCAGTATCGAGTGACATCATTACCTACGCTCTATAATTCTATGCTCTGACATAATTTACATCCTGATTTCACTAATTAAAACCAAAACGTGGATTTTATTATCACTGGCTGTCTCTATTACCTCACATGTCTACACATGTGTTACGTTTGTACGTTTATCTAAAAAGAAAAAAGAACTTAACCATATGTAAGAGATTTCCGGGCCTTTCAGATGGTGAAAGCCCGGTGATATAGACATAGAGTGGAGGTGTTTTTTACGTATGATTTTGAAGGCCCGTTCTCATGGTGTTATTTGTAGTGCCGACTTGTAGCAGGCGATTTTTAATATTCGACTGCAATCGCATAAGAAACTCTCTTTGAACGTGGGTTCCATACTAAAGATAAAAAATTAACTCATCACCACGTAGTTAACAACACAAGCTTTCGACATCTGTAACACCATACACCATATATACTCGTGTTCAAAAATCCATTAGTTCCACTGATTAGTTTACCGTAATACACAAGTAGTGTTAACGCTAATTCAATAACATAAATGTCTACAGGTACCTCGTTATTTATGTTTGGATATTTATTGGTTGGTACCTGGTCGACGACCAATAAATGTCAGAAATTATAAATAACGGAGTAAGACCTTTACTAAAGTGAAGTATGTTAACCCGAAAAACGACAGTTTCATATTGACTCAATATTTCGGCATTTATTCTACCATCGTCATCATCATCATCATCATCATCAACTCATTCCTGGTGATAGCATTATATATATCGAAATATTGAGTCCATAGTCATGTGAAGTTTGGAAGTATCAAACTTTTATGGCCAAAGTTTATTGATGTTGCGCTGGCGAGTAGAACTGGTTTACTACAACTCGCCTTCTTCTGACCAGCACAACATATCAATACAATTTGGCCAATACTTGCAACTAAGTCGGGTGCGACTAGTCTAGGATATCGCGCTGCGGATATTCTTAATTTTAGAGAGTGAATTAGTGAGTGAGTGAGTGAGAGAGAGAAGATGTAACTTCGTTTTCAACATAAATAAATCATCTATTACTGGTAAAGTAAGCTCCACATTAATGGTGCCTCTACGTGTACAGCTGCCTAAACAGTAGTTGGAGATCTCCAAACTCTATGGCCAAAGTATATTGATGATGGGTGGCCAACAGAGTTGGTGGACCTGCAATATTAAAACATGTACATTCGGAAAAACAACACATTTTCTCTCAATTTCTCCTAATTCAAGCAACGCAACCGGCCCAAACTTTACACACATTCAATTCGATCTTTTAGTTCGCCGTTTCACGAAAAAAAAGCGTTCAAACACTCACATTTGTATTGCATCCTCGTCATTTTTCCAATGATAGCCAGACTCTACTACCCGCTGCCTTCAAAATGAACTTGGGAAATGTACGAACATGTTGACACCTAAGCCTCGCTTTCGGATTAAACAATAATGTATATCAAGAAAATCCGAATGCGAAACTCAGAGGTCAACTTGTGTTCGTACATTTTCCAAGTTCATGATTCTCCGAATGTACATGTTTAAATGTGGCAGATCATCCAACCCTGTTGGCCACCCATCATCAATATACTTTGGCCACAGAGTTTAGAGATCTCCAACTACCTAAACAGGAGACGGTTTTAGCTTCTTTTCGTCTTCCTTTATGTGTCAAATTTATGTATGATTCTTTCAAATGATTTGAGTTTCAAGGAACCACAGAATTCTTTAAAAATCCAACTCGTGACAGTTTGATAGCCGTTCTGGTGAGAAGTTGAGGAGAAAATCGATTTCAGTAACATTTCACTAATAAAAGGATGTTGATTGATTATGTTCCAACACAGAACTACAACGGTTGTCAGTAGCGATCATATACGGCGATGCTTGTCTGATGTGACAGTTCAATGAAGACAACAACCTATTTGATACTTTACATAATTAAATACCTGGTATCACCAATTGGAACGGGCACGTCGTTGTTGTTACCTCAGTTTTCTAAATTAACTCACATGTCGCCAAAATGGTTTTGTCTTGTGAGTGTATATTTAATGAAATGACCGACAAAAGTTTTGTCAGAACTTCTCTGATAGGTAATACGGTAAAATGTAATAGTAAAATATAGTAAATACTCGTGTAGACATGCAAACAATATATTCAGGAAAAAAGCATTACGTATAACATAACGGATGTACTTATCTTATTTAATTTGGACTATGTCGCTAAGACTGTTCTGTATATAAAGGATCCAATATCTTACTACCTTTGACATTTCTCGGCCGATTGTACGCTGACAGTTTCATGGACATAAAATGCTGTGTGTTTTACATTTTGTTAAAGTGGCATGAGCTGCCAAAATGTTGATATTTTGACGTAAAAACAGAATGTTGAAATTATCGGCTATTTTTCTCTAGACGTATAATTCAGAAGCTTTTTAGTGCTTCTAGTCTGGAGAATGTACGACACAGTATTGGTTTGAACTAATGAATGGGGGCCCCATTACGTTTCGAACACTATTCCGGTTCGTATAGGCCATGTACTGTATGGATTTTCCTCATTTCTACACTAATCATTTAGTTTTTCGATGGCCTTCAAAGCCTCTTACTGTCGTGACGATCAGAAATGAGGAAAGAACGGTGAACTTTGGCAGCTCATGCCACTTTAATTTCATACTCACGCGTACATGAGAGGAAAGACTTTCAACAGACATGGAGCATGGATTGTGAACAAGATTCATTCACTTTTATGGGCTATTTATGACCGATATGGAATATCTCCAAGGACAACGACAGATGGAAAAGCGAAACAAGGCATAACAAGTAGAGCAAGTACCAATTTTGGTAGAAATATCAAACTGTTGACGTAAATGAGAACGTCACCTTGGGGAGACGTATAGCTAGGAATCAACCATAAAACTGTCTCGGTGTGATCCAGCTTTCCCGCCATTTATCCCGTCTTAACCTCCAACCACATTTGAAAAATCTCCCTAGCGAATGGATCTTAATGACTTCTGATCTATTTTTGTTATCCAAACAGCCACAATCGGTAAATAACGTCTAAAGTGTTTACTTGGTTTGTATAAACTCGTGCAGATGTCTGGGTCAAAATCCATCAAAAATCAGAATTGCCAAATAACTTAAAGTGGCATGAGCTGCCAAAATTCACACTTTTTTTCGTAATTTCTGATCGTCACGACAGTAAGAGTCTTTGAAGGCCATCAAAAAACTAAATGATTGGCGTTGGAATGAGGAAAATCCATACGGTATGTGGCCTATACGAAACGAAAAGTAAACAAAATTTAAATAACCGGGACGACCATTCATTCATTCTAAGCCAAAGTTATTTCAAAACAATACTTTATCGTACATTATCGAGACTAGAAGCACTAAAAAGCTTCTGAATTATACATCTTGTGAAAAATAGCCGTAATTCCAACATTCTGTTTTTACGTCAAAATATCAACATTTGGCAGCTCATGCCACTTTAAGTTCATACATCGCTTGGCAATACACCTGCATATGACTGGGTCCAAATTTCCCAAATAAAAAATAGTTTTCACCAATTTTCCACAGACACATCTAAAAGTAGCAAAGCTATGGGTTGTTCTTATTTGTAATGAAAAGGGAATGTTTTAAAGCGACCAGAAACACAGATTTACGGTTTGATTCCTTTTAAAGTGGAGTGTGAGTGGGGTCTTCATAATCAAAGGTTTATATAGAGTAGCGGTGTAAATTTGAAAGAGAATTCTAGCTTCTGATTTCAATAAACGGTTTATATTTCAACTGTTGTCTCGATCATAACGCTCATGTCGACATATGTTTTATCTTGGTGTCACGGAGCAAATACATCAACAGACGAAGTAGTAACAAATGCTCGGATCGATAACAGTTATATGCTTGCAGTAGATCACTGAGATTAGAATGTAACCAACATATTCGCCATTATTGTTTTATTAGAACTCAACGAACCGTTTAATTAACCGGCAATTCCACCCTCCAGATTGCAGAGGCAAGTTTACATTTGGTCACAACTAAAAGCGAACACCGCAAACTACATAAAATCAAAACATAGAAAATTTGAAAACAATGCTGTCAAAATGTTCATATTTTCCGTTAAACGGAATGTAGAAATTCTCGGATCTTTCTTTAAATCCAATCATTAAAATGGCATGAGCAGGCAAAATTTGCATATTTTTCGGTTAAAAAATGGGTAAATTTTCGACTATTTTTCTCAAGACGTGTAATCCATAAGCTTTTTTTTGAGCTGCAACAATTAAGTATGAATCTTTGGACTAATTTTAATTTTACGAAAAAAAAGCATGATTGTTGCAGTTCACGTCACTGTATTAAGTTGTAATAAGGCAATTACTTTCAACGAATAAACTTATTTCTATGCATGCTGTGAAGCAAACGTCTTCAAGGAAGTTAAACCAAATAAGATATTGGATGAACCATATATATTACAGTGTAAAATTGTCAATGTATTTCAAACTGTTTCAGATAATTCTACTGACAAAGGCCAAGCTCCTGTCTATTATCAACGTAATGAAATATCATGGGTTTAGTTTTTACAACAGCTTATGATGGGTATAAAGGCCTAAAAGATATACCTCTTTTGAACACAATTAGATACTTGTCTCCATGGTTATTTTAGACAAGAAGGTTTTTTTCCATGTGCTGGCGTGTTTTATTGTTCATAAAGATATTATTTTGTAGTTGGATAACAATCTGAGATTAGAAATACATCCTGTATAGGACTTGAAGTCTGGTTTTAACTAGTCTATGTTGTAAACTTATGCCATTTACACCACCTTTGTAAGACAGGCGCCAGATGCGCAGACATTGTATATCATATTACCATTATATCAGAAAAATGTTTATCTGGGTGGTATAGCTCTGTGGACGATGTGTTTAAATTAATGCTAAACAATAAATGCCCAGATCAACGTAAACCTGAATAAATCGACTCGTCACAAGCCGTTCTTTGATATGATTAACCCAAATGATGTTCAACACAACATTTGCTGGTGGAATTATATTCAGATCCCCTCAAAGGAGTATGAGCTGCCGAAATTCGAAAATACCGAAACAAATCTTTCAGGAATGTACATCGATGCACTTGATGTATCTTGAAAAACGAAGATTTTGGTTTAATGTTCTTCACAACCGATTCTTACTGCACCATCTTGGCAAATTAGACGAAATTAGGTTTTCCTAACCGGTCATCCGTTCGTTTAGGGCGTAAAAGCTGATATTCTGTAAATCAGAATTTAGGAGGAAAAAATGGCAAAAAGGAAGGGCGTTAAATAACATGCCAAAGCACAAAAAATAGCTAAGATATTGCTGCTGTTATTGTTTTTTTTTTAAATCGTGAACAGACAGAAGCGATTTAAGTTAATGCTAAATTACAACTGTCCGGATAAACATAAACCTGTCATATAGCGCCCTGTTCCTCGATGCGATTAAACGCAGGAATACCATCAATGTATAAGTAACCAATGCTAGTGGGATGATATTTGAGAGGATTTAAATCATTCTTTAAGGATTCTAGGTTAAATAACATGTTGACAAACGTCAGGAAATAAGTTTATCTTAACCGAGTTAACAATCGATATTCTTCCAAAAGGTCACGATGGAATTAAATTCCGAGGGGATTTTAAAAGCATTTGAAAAACAAAAACTACACTATTTATCCGTTAAGTCACCCGTCGCTACATGGAGCATTGCCCATATCGTCGATTTACAAGAGCTCCCCATTTTTGCACTTTTTCATAAATTCAAATGTTTGATGTTAAAATATATCTCTTCAACGAGTCCGCTTTTGGCAATTACGTGCGTCTCTCCACACATGATACACATCGTTATGGAGAGACACATAAAACACAAATGAAACCTAATTATCCATAAAAATAAGGATATACAAGCGTAGCAACAAGCATATGCAGTAATATTGGGTTCAAAGCTTTAATAAATTGAATTTGAATAATTGGCTGTTGGCTTTCGCATTTAAAATTCATTTCGTAGATGTGTTTGTTGAACTTGTCAGGAAAATTGTTAACCATTATACTTCACAAACAGGATACCAGCCACACAACTTCACAGCATTTGATGAGTTTGCTTAATAGTCACTCGACATATATTTTTATAAGCACAAAAGCACACGGACACAGGGGAAATCCTGTTTTAAATTGTGTTATATAGATGAGGGGGATGCCACCTAGACCCCTAATTGCCAATAATAGGTGGCTAAAATAAACCAAAACCTATGATATTTCACAAGGTTAAAGAGAGACAGGAGTTTGGCCCGAGTCAACATAATTCTCAAGAACACATGCACTGACAAAGATGCACAAATCTTCCGCGCTTTAATTATTTTCTTTTGAGGTTTAACCGTGTTTCAATTCGCCAGTGTTCATTTGGCACCCAACAAGCTGCTGCGGAGTTATATAAAATAGTGTAAAATTTAAATGAGGTTTGCCGCTTTTTTATTACCGAGTTTTCCCCCAGAACCTGCACCTCGGCACTGAGGCTGTCCAGAACGATCTTGGGAAAACTGTGAAAGTGTTCTTAGCAATCACAGAAAATATGTAGAATTCTTGGGATAATTTCATTTAGTAAAGGCAATACATTCCTCCATCGGACAGGCCTGCGAGATCCAGGTTCAAGCCTGGGTCGAGACAGACCAAAGACTTTAACAGTGGGGAACTGTTGCTGCTTCGTGTGGCGCTAAGCAATAGGAGTTAGAGCAGCGACTTGTTGGCCCAGTGTCAGTATAATGTGACTGGGTGAGGTGACTTGCTGGTTGTCTTCGGCAAGTCGTTTCGGTGAGCCAGCACCAAATAAAAGAGCAGTGGAAATCTGCCCTGCCACAAGGAGACAACGTCTTCATGTGACTGAAATACTGTTAAGCAGGACGTAAAACCCAAATCACTCACTCACTCCTCCATCGGAATGTTTCAAGATCTAAAACGGTAAACGAAAACGCGCTCACAACAAGGTATAGGTGTAAAGACCTGACATAACGCTAGCAAACCGTTATAATCAGGTGTGTCCTGACATAACTCTAGCAAACCGTTATAATCCTTCCCGTCCTGACATAACGTCGCTTTGGATTTCATTAATTGAAAACTGAGTTTTTATCTAACACTTTATCTTTTAATACGATACAAGCTTAGTACTTAATAGAGAAAAAAGTTTTTCATCAGCCGAAAACTATCTTCCGACTGTTTATGGATAAGCCAAGCTAAGATGTTTCTTTGCGAAGATCAATGGGATTAGCGAAGCGTCTTATTTGTCGGATATCCTTAGTGGCCAAATTAAAAAAGCTACATACACATGCACCCAGGTGAGAAAACTGTGTCTCTGACTGGGTTAGTCGATAAAAATAAGGTGTTCGAATCCTTATAATAATGGCAATAAGGGAAGGAAGGAAAGTCTGTCTATTAGGATCTGATCTTAACAGGAAATATCCAAATGCATATCAAGAGGTGAATTTCAGCAAGATAAAACTTCTTGTAGCCCAACGCCAGATATATTATTAGTTACAGGGCTTGTTTGAGGGGGGATACGGAAATATATGAGTTCAGTAAACGGAATATTTTGGCGAGGCGTAAGATCGAAATTTATCCGACCGAATACCCAAATTGTACCATATTCAAGTCTTTTTTCTCAAAATTGACTGTTTCACATATTTTCTAATCTGTATCGTGTGAACGGACAAGACTGAGAAGTCACCAGCTATATAAGGAGTTAGGTGGGATGAGGTGGGATTGACAAATAACAATTGATTGATATAATCAAACCCTATATGAGCCTGGGAGATCCGGATTCAAGCCTGGGTCGAGTCAGACCTAAGACTTTAACAGTGGTAGCTGCTGCTGCTTCGCTTGGCGCCCAGCAATAGGTGTTTGAGCAGCCCGATGTCAGTATACTGTGACTGGGTGAGGGGGCTTGCTGGTTGTCTTCGGCAAGTCGTCTCGGTGAGGCAAAACCTAAAAGAGCGGTGGAAATCCGCCCTGCAACAAGGCGACAACGTTTTCATATACTGAAATGCCGTTGAGCAGGACGTAAAACCCAAACCACTCACTCACTATATGATTTCGCTTGGGGAGGTATTTCATTTCTTTCGATAACGATATTCTGTCGCCCTGTTCCTTGCAATTCGCGTGTAGACAACTACGTATAATTGCCAGAACAAGTTCGTTCAACTACCGGGTGTAAATAAATCTATTTTGCCTGTTAAAGAATAAGATCGTATCTTTTATCAGTTCTCAGATACACGCTAACCAGAGTTTCTGAGACCTAAAGTAACACTAGCTGTCAAACTTCGCACTCTGCTCATAAATCCTTGATATGGTGTCTCTAAGGTTTATGGAAAGCTATAGGCTGGTGATGAAATAACATACGGATGAGCGTGTTGTTTGTATCAATCACAAATGTGTTCAAAGGAGACAAAAATCGAATAACTGGGACGCATGTTTTCGTTTTGAGCTTTTTGTTTATTTCAATTGCTACCTTAATTTCTTAGAAAGGGAAAGCTTTTCGACAAATATAACAATTTCAGTTTCAGCGAAAATCTGAATATTGACAACGTAATTATACAAAGATGAAGAACAACTTGTTAAGGTAGCATACGAGAACCCATCGTCGGAATGCACGATTAAATTTATTCCTGGGCCTCCGAGGATGTCGAGAACTTGGCAACCATTTAACGTAGGTTGATCGAGTGAACACGTGTTGTATAGAATATATAAACTTTTACTATATTGCAACAAGTATTTCGCTTGGAATTTAATAACTTAATAGCAATTGGTTTGTGACTGCAACATGCATTTATAAAACCATCCGGATATAATGACGGGTCTATTTAGTTAATCTTTATAAGAAGATCTGGGATATTAGAAACACCAGTTGACGGAAAACGGCTATTTCTTTAAAGAACCGCCCGATGGCATCACATGCGAACAGCCGGTCAGGGTTAGTGTTTATTTTTCTACGTTAGATGACTTTATTTATTAATTAAGGAAATGTTTCAATTTCAAGTAGTGTTAGGAAACAGTACTGACGGCTTCGAAGTACTTGACTCGTTTCCCTTGTCCTTTACTCAATTCCTTAGTACTTGATTTATGAAGTGACGTGAGAGCTTCTTAAACACTACCACCTGTTTCTTGCCATATTCTTCTCAAGGATGAAGGAATACTGACGTCATAACTTTCTGGAAAACACGGTTCACTTGAGATAAAGGTTCGTAGGTCACAGAGCTGTCTTACAGAACCGCCGCGTGACTCTTGGTGCCTAATTGTTAATCCGTTTCATTTAAACCTTTTCATAGGTAAGACCCGGAGTGATTTCTGTGAAGACTTGATAAGCTATAAATATTTAGGACGTCATTCCCTCTGCCAACTCGTTTCAACTATTATCAAGCAATAGTGAAACGGACTAAAAGCTGGTTTGTGTTTGTTTATGAACAAAGACGTAACAAAGTCTTTGCGTTAGAAGTAGTGAAAAAAAGGGTGAGGAAATGAAGAAATACGCATATATTTTTCGTAGCTACTCGGAAAAATGGTCAAAGGTGACGTCATACATGACCTTCGATGTGCACAAACTGCCACGAAGATGTACCGACACAGCAGAGACCGTGTATTACGTCATCACTGTGAGGGTATGTACATAACAGAGGTCGTGTTTGACGTCATATATCACTGAGATAATTAACTTTCGAAAACATTGTACAGTGGCAAATGTAGCATTGAATTTTGTATGTTCTGCGCAAGAAATGTAAATTCCTCTTTCGCCAGTCTTTTAAAGTGCACGTTCTACAACACACTTAACGCAAATTAGAAAATCTTACAAAAGGTTTTTCATAAAACCTTTTAAGTCATATTACATACAATAGCTTTATACAATAGATTCACAATTTAAAGGCACACTTGCCGCCGTAGCCTGTTTAAATTTGCTAAGAAAACCAATTTGCATGAGCTTACTACGACTAATACCACTAAACTTAAACATAGGACACATAAAACATGTCTAGTTAGCTTTAGACTGTAAAAATGGGGTGAAAAACAAACGAAGAATCGAAGCCTGATTACAACAACAACGATCAGTGTCGGTCAACTTTCGTGTTGGCTTACCCTCCTTTCAGGCCTTGGTATCTGTGGTTTACACTCAAACAATTATCAGCAGGCTTTTCCAGTCGCTGTGAACCGATCGTCAGTCTGTATTTCTCAGATAAATAGGCCTACGTAAAATTACACTGTGCCGTTAGTTCACTCACTCGACTGAAACATAAAATCCCCAATAGGGGGCAGATCGGTTTGTTTACGTTCCGGGTACGTAACAATTATAATTTTCAAATTCAAATTAAAAATACAAAGTGACGTCCAAACTTTTAAATTTTGGTAAATAGAAAGTTCCTAACTTATATTGTCTGGGAAAAATACAGAATACGGTCTTTCTTTTTTAATATAAACAATATTCCTGATTTTCGCGGCAAGTGTGCCTTTAAGTGGCCTGAACTTAAAAAAATGTACACTTTTTCATAAATCTCGATAAGAAGTTTGTCGAAAAATGTCCTTGACTTTTTTAAAAAAATGTCGACGTTTTCGAAAAAAACAAACCCAAACTTGTATACCAGGCCAGCCAAAGTAACTTTTATACACTTTTACAAAGCACATTATCGGAATCGGCATCTTATTTGCATCTTTTAAGAAAATATGGCCAAAATTTTCTAAATTGTATTTTAACGGAAAAAAATCTACATTTTAGCAGCTCATTGAGAGATATATAATTGGCTAAAAATCATTGTAAGAAATCAACAAAAAGCGCTACTTTTACATTTGGTCGCCTAAAGTGGCCTGTTTCACAAAGCGGCTTTAATAGCGCAAGTTTTTACGTAACTGCCATAGCAGTCCACACTGTAGATATGCTACTATGGCAATTACGCCTGTCTGAAGAGCTAGCGTAGCATAGGCGAGGCAATGAGTGTCTTACGTTTCCGAGTTTTGATTTCACAGTTTGGAATTGCCTTCGTGTGTTTCTTTAGAATTACTACCATCGGATTCGACAATCGACAAATTAATTTCAATGCCATTTTCGAAAATTTAGTTCCATTTTTTCTGCCGGCAGATGTACACGCTTGTTGGTCCGTTCTAGAAGACCAGCTATGTCAGGTAGGTTGGAGGTGTTTATTACTCGCCCATCAACTGGTATAAATTGTATATCACACGAGCGTGTCAGCTCTCGGAGGTCAGAAATAAACAGGGGAACGAAAAGTGACATATTGTGCCCAATTGACCGATTGTTTGATGACGTCACTTGAAATATACGCGCAAAGCATTTCGGGGTATTGAGGGATCTTAAATAATTTTTAAATATGGCGGTTGGAATAATACTCTATCGAGAAAAAGACGTAAAAGGCGTTAAGTTATCCGAAAAATGGGTGGATAAAAACAGGTTATGTCATCAATGTTTTCCAAAAAAGTGACCGCTTGCTATAAGTACCAATAAACAAAATGGCGAACTGAGGTATATTTTACCCAGAAAGCTTTGCGTAAATCTATGTGACGTCATCAGGCTCGGCGGTAATTGGCAATTTTGTGATTTTAGCTATATGTTGGCAAAACCGTTAATGAGCTAACGTTAATCTAAAGAATGTACGTTCGTCCCGGTTTTTTCGATTTTGTTCACTTTTCAAATACTGTAGCGAATATAGATAATATATTTTTTTAGTATTTTACAACAAGTAATGTTTGGTGCTGTTTTTCAGGAGTTTAATGTCTTGTACAATGAAACCAAATCATTCATATATATCCGGTGGATACATACAGCTATTTAATAGACAGATTGCCTAATGACGTCATTGATTGCTGAATCTGTGTATTATGGGATGTCTGAGGGCGGATAGTATTATGTTGATTGGGTCAGCAGCAATGAACTATATACGTGGAATGGACACGTCTCATTGGCTGGTTTGGATCTGATTTGTAAAAACTGCCGCCATTGCTGAGTGATGACCGATCTGGATCGATGCTGCGCCATCTCCTAGTAATGCCCGCTTTCGATGCACATCAAGTACCACGAGACTTCCATTCCACGCATTATGTTGATTGGATCAATAGTTCCGTGCATCTAATGCTTAGACACATATGGGCCAACATGTTGTATTTTAAGTGAATTTTCCCCATTAACTTATCTTGTCTCATATTTGTTTTGAGTGCAAGTTGTTTAAATTATTTAGTAACTTATCTATTGCATTTTTTACATCTGTTGTTGCATCTTTTGTTACACCTGTCTTACATTCTATGTTTTGCTATCGAACCAGTGAGTGTGTATAACGCGTTGAATTTCGAAATTAATAAATAAACATCGGAAAACAAGCAATTATCTAGATTCCACAATTGTTAATATGTTTCTGTTTAAACAGAAAGTGGAAATTATCGACTATTTTTCCCCAAGGCGTGCAAGTCAGAAGCTTTTAAATTCTCCCGTTTCTAGAATCTACGTTAAAGTAGTATTTGAATTAACTATTAGGTTTAGAATGAATGAACGTTAGTCTCGTTTATCTAATTTTTTGTTTATCGGACACTATTTAAGCCCGTACAACACACATACTGTATGAATTGTCCTGTTCCAACGCCAACCGATGACGCTCAAAGATGTCGTGACATACTTTACGGATTGTCGTCATTCCAACGCCAATCACATAGTTTTTCGATGACGCTCAAAGCTGTCGTGACATACTTTACGGATTGTCGTCGTTCCAACGCCAAATCACTTAGTTTTTCGATGACACCCAAAGCCGCTCATTGTCGTGATAATCAGAATGACGATTACTGACCAGGTTATGGTCTACTGAAACCATTACAAAAAATCCACTGATAACTAAAATAAACGTCCGAGTCCGAATCTCAAACTGTCTTAGGATTCATATTTGGTGTATAAGTCATTGGGAGTATTCATCGACCAAAGTCAACAAAGTCAACTACCTAGCGACATTGTAATTAAAACTCCCTTACCATGCAGTTTAGATACGCATTGTAAATATGTTATTTAAAGTGGCATGAGCTGCCAAAATTCACAATTTTTTCATATTTTCCGATCGTGACAACATAATGAGGCTTTGAAGGCCATCGAAAAACTAAATGATTGGTGTTGGAATTAGGAAAATCCATACAGTATGTGGCCTGTACGAACCGAAAATGTGTTTGAAAAGTAAACAAAATTCAAATAACCGGAACGACCATTCATTCATTCTAATCCAAAGTTAGTTCAAAACAATACTTTATCGTATATTTTCGAGGCTAGAAGCACCAAAAAGCTTCTATATTATACGTCTTGAGAAAAATAGTCAATAATTTCAACATTTAGTTTTAACGTCAAAATATCAACATTTTGGCAGCTCATGCCACTTTAAAAAGAAATCTTTATATTTACTTAGTTAAGCATAATTTGTTTAACTTTGTTTACTGACTTTGAAACACGCCATCTTTTACTTAGCAATTTACTTTTATTTTACTTAGGGATAGAATAAGTTCTTTCGGACTTTATTCCCGCCAATTTATGTTCCAAAATATACATATGTCCATGTTATGTTTATGTGGTGAATAAATTCCATGAAAAAAAAGCAAAAAAAAAAAAAACAAACCGATCAAAATTAACTTTGGTCTTAACTTTGCCATTCCCTCCATCGACAGATTGCATGGTCATTAAATGTTCCCGTGTGGCTAATGTGTGCTTGCTATACAAAGCACTCAGATGCAAGTCCCATTAAATAGATTATGCCTGCCAAATTATTAGTTGCACATGTTTTTCATTTCTGATCGATTCATTGACCGATTCCTGTTTTCTTCTGCACTTTTGGTCAATAATGCGCATCCTCACGGATTGATTGGTTATCTCGCACTCAAGGTCAATAAATGCACGTGTTTTTTATTCCTGATTGATTGATTGACTGGTTAGTTTTTTCTTTCTTTTGCCCTGCAATTGATATGCTTTAATATTGCCACTTATCTGTTGAACCATATTCACTTTGATATCTAATAGTGATTTATGAAATAGCCCCATGGGCACATAAAATCTCATTCGTTTCAAATTACAATCTGAGTTATCCATCTTCCCCACAAATTATTTCGACAATTTTGAAAATAAATTGATCAACTGAATATTGAAAAGTTTAAAGTGTTTCAAATCCAGATTTCAAGTCTTTCAGTTTAACTCTAATTTCAAAGCTATAGGCTCCCGGTTATAATGTTCTGGAATTTAACCACAAAAGATTCCCCATCTTTGTCCATCCCCAATTTTAAGTGGACAGTTTTCAAATATGGCTGATTACTGTATTAGAGATAATTTACATTCATATGTAGTTCCGAACACTTTTTGTATTACAACAATATTATTTTAACCTTACGTGTGGCTGTCGATAGCCAAAGCATACTTAAAACCGTAAAGCTATCATAGCTCTGATAAAGACGATACTAAAAAGTTAAGTACTTTCACAGATATGTACGAAGCAGTTTTGTCTTTGATTCGGTTTTATAGTTAGTTTTCATCCTTACTGCAGAGTAGTGTTTTATAACATTAACGTCTTTGATATTTTTCTTTTATGTAAAAGCGAACAAACAGCTGTCTTTATGGGTTTGATATAAGGGGTAATTAAGTGTAACACATCTGCTAGTCTAACATAAACTTCAGTGTGAGTGAGTGAGAGACGATTTAACGTAGCTTCCATCATCATTTCATCTTTAAATATAGAAACGTTGGTAACGCTGAACTCAGGGGTCGAATCTCATCCGTGCCATGCTCTGTTCTAAATAGGGGACTTCCTTGTCATAGTCAATCCAAAGCGGAGATCGGATCATCCAATCAAATAGTTAGAAACGAATATTGCTTAAAGCTCGAGTAGAAACAGCCATTGGTTAGACCCGGTCATGTGACCCGTTTATGTTTACTTTTTTACTTTACTTAGCCGTCGGCAATACAGGTCATTACTACCGTATTCTAACTGGTTCCGTAAGCCCATCCGCTTGGTTTGACGTCTTCATCACGCAGCAAGGCTAAACGTTTGGGCCCTGTCTTACGAAGCTGGCGTAAAGTTGCGCATAAGCCTACAACATGGACCAGTTGCGACTAGGGCGTAAGTTCCTATAGCTTTAACGCTGATTTACGTCCGACGTAACTTACGCCAGCTTTGTAAGAGAGGGCCCTGTAGGAGGCATCCAAACTGTTTAATGTTGGGTGGTAACGTTGGTACTTAAAATACTTGCTAGAATGACAAAAATCTTCGAGATCCCGTGCAATTCTCCAAGAACTTACAGATAAAGGCTGACATGCATGGGTCGTTGATCAACCATCGGTTTGTAACGTTGGTTGGGATCAATTTGCTGATCGCCCTAAGGCTCACGTAATCGATGGTCTAGATTTAGTCAATAGTCGACGCTGTATTCGCGAATGGTCGATCTGGTATCGGGGCATGGTCAGTAGTTTTCATTTCGGACGAGGGTCGGGTTTATACAAAGGGCCAATATATGTTTATCACACTGCTATCGGATATATTTGTTAACGATTCTTAATAAACATATCTTGTAAAATGTTGACCGGCATAAAGCTCTGAGAGTCTGTTTCCCAGAGTCTGTTTCCCAATAAAAGATCTCCACCGAAACAAAAATACAGTCAGTGGTTAATACGATCAGTTTTTAACAGCAACGGAAATACTTATGCATAAATATTCGAATGAAATAACAAAAGCAACTCTTATGCGCAGTCGTTCTGTTCATTAAGGTCATAACGAGTTTTAAAAAATAGCGCCAAGCGAGCGCCATGTCGACATGGAAAGATAATTTAATTAGGTAAAAGTCCAAAAAGTATCAACTTAAAAATACAGCACAAATCCTTGTAAATGTGTCATTTGCATTTCGGGAACACAATTCATATTTAATAAAAATCCGGACCTTCAATAGATCTCAACTTGTTAGGGATTGTTCCTCGATGCGGCGTGGGTTCGTATCCCACTCAGACCAAATAAAATTGGAAAACTTTCTGAGTGGATTTTTCACTCGGTCGCCGTATGTGGAAGAGTTGCCATTTACTCACCGAAGGTCGGGGGTTTTCTCCGGGCAATGAGCCCGGATTACTCCCCCACTTAACCTGGCAACACTGCCATGTAAATGAAATAATCTTGAGTGCGGCGTAAAACACCAATCAATCTATCTATCAATCAATCAATCAATCAATCAATCAATCAATCAATCAATCAATCAATCAACTTGTCATGAACCTCGAAACAGCTTTCGAGTTTCACGATTTCTGTTATAATATTAGATATCACAAAATTTGTTCTCGTGCCAAAACGTTGCCATGGACCTTGTATAATATTCATCAGATACCTTTGAAAGCATGAGAACGAGGGTAATTTCGAATGACATGCTTAGTCTGTTATTCTTACAAACATATATAGTAGATAATTACAGAAAGCTAAACAAAAGGTACTATGATATGCTTATCCCCAAAATGGTATCCATGTTCAATAAATTTCAAACGTTAGCGAGATGGGCTAGGATTTTTGTATACCTCTTGAGATGCAAGATTATTTTATTATCAACATAATTTTCCTAATGGCCTATTTCCCTGGTTATTGGTTTTTGCATTTAGACGCCAGTTATTGTTTGATATCCGGACGATGTGTGTGTATGTAGGCTATATTCGGTTGTGAATCTCTGGCGTGTCTAAACTCAGTGAATCATAAGCTAAATTGATTACTACTATTTGTAGCGCCTTGTGACTTTTCTTGGAAAGGACAGTACTGCCGAAAGCGGAGAGCGTGGCTGTCAGACAAGAAACGGACATTTGACCAAGCAAAGGTCATACTGTGTCACCTTACCATTAACTTAATTGCAAGCATCTTGTTTCCTATGCTTTTTGGATAGAGGGTATTTTTTATTTTACGGCATACCTATAATCAATATATGCTATAAGCTACCAAAAGGCAATCCATAAAGAAATTGTCTCCAAACGTCAGATCCATGGCCGAATAAAAAAAATTACAATTACAATGTAACATATATTGAGCATTAGACCTACCCTTGCATGTAATCACATTTCTAATGCTGTTGATTATCACCGTCCTCCCACGTCATAAACAATACTAATTTGTGCTCGTTCGATCAACGAAGGCGATCTGAAGAACCCCCATATCATAAAAAAGTATAAATTTATGCTCATTCGCTCTACATTTTGTCCACCATGAAGGCATGTTAAAACAATACTGTTTCAAGAATTCTTACCAGCACTAGATATAAAGCCATAAAAATGTCACCTGATGTGATTTTTGGAAAATGCTATTGGGATCTAGAGGTTAAACTTACATATATCTCAAAGGCCCACTTGCCGCCGTAGCCTGTTGAACATTTGTTAAGAAACCCAATTTGCATGAGCTTACTACGACTAAAACCACTTAGATTAAACATAGAACACATAAAACATGTCCAGCTAAGTTAGCTAAGTTTAGAAAGTAGAAATGGGGGGTGAAAAACAAACAAAGAATCGAAGCCTGATTACAAAAACAACGATCAGGGTCTGCTAACTTAGTGGTTGGATTACCCCAATTTCAGGCCTTTTTATCTGTGGTTTACACTCAAACAATTATCGGCAGGCTTTTCCAGTCGCTCTTGCCAGATCGTCAGTCCGTATTTCTCAGATAAAGTAAAGTAAAATTATACTGTGCCCTTAGATCACTCACACGACTCAAACATTAGGGCACTTGTGCGCATGTTCGGATTCGGGGTTTGTTTACATTGCGGGTACTTGATAAATCTAATTTTCAATTTCATGATGTCGAAACTTTCTTTTTTTGGTAAAAATAGAAAGTTCCTAACTTGGTCTGTCTGGTTTTTGTTAAACAGTATTCTGGAATTTCGCGACAAGTGTGCCGTTAAGTATAATGAGGCCATGATTGATTTGAAGTGTAGATGTAAATTGGGGTCTAACGTATAATATTCGACAACAATGCGTAGGCTTCATTATATAGGCTTGTGCAACCTGTCTCGAATTTCGCGTTTTCTTGCGTAGATTCGTTGTTAGAGTATAGTGTGATCACTTTGATCATGAAGTCTTGAAATGAGGCGGATTTCCTTTAAGTGGCATGAGCTGCCAACATTCAGGTTTTTTTTCATAAATTCTGATTGTCAACAGAAGTTCAGCATGTGGAAGAAACAAAATATGATTGCTTAAGTTTATAATATATAGCCTACATGGAGTAAATGCATGTGTTAATAACGGACAAAATTTAAATAGCCGGGATGTATGAGTATATTTTAGAGATTTTTATTGCTTATAAAACTACCTTAACGTTCATCTTCATGATTGGTATCAGTGATAAGCTCTAGTTAAAAAAACTCGAACTTTTTCATAAATTTTGATTGTCACGACGGTATTGAAAGTCATGGCATTGGAAGTCATGGAAAAAGTAAATGATTGACGCACAATTGAGGAACATCCATACAGTACGTGTACTGTGCAAGCCGAATTAGTGTAAAAAAGTAAACACCATTTAGATAAGAACATTCATTCATCGAACACTACTTCAACGTACATTTTTTACACTGGTAGCACTATAAGTCTTTGCAATTGCAAGTCTTGAGAAAAAATAACCCATAATGTTCGCATATTCTTTTAACGAGAAAATATTTTGGCAGCTCATACCACTTTAAAGAAATATAGCCAATGCAAACTTTAAGTACAGAATTAGAAATGTCGAAATCGACAAATGTAGTTTATGATTTTTCTAGTTTTCACATATTGAGAAAAGGATCTTCATTAACTTGTAATGATTTGGAAAACAATGTACAAGACACGATGTACTTGGAACGGTGTGGCTGAATATACCATACGAGTGTACGGTTTACATATGTGAAATCTGTTCAGTATCTAATATGATATCACAGCTGGAAATTGCGATATCTCCACCTTGTCAGCAAAACCTAATTCTGCCACGCTGTAGACGAGCGCCTCGAAGAGATGTTTTAAGATAAACTGCTAGATGCCTTTTGAAATCGCGTTCAATAAAATTGTCCTCATTTTAGTTAAAGTGGCATGAGTTTGCACTTTTTCATAATCTCTGATCGTCACGACAGTAGGAGACTTTGAAGGCCATCGAAAAACTAAATGATTGGCTTTTGGAATGAGGAAAATCCATACAGTTTGTGGCCTATACGAAGCGAAATATTATAGTGTTCGAAAAGTAAACACAATTTAAATAACCGGGGCGACTATTCATTCATTCTAAGCCTAAGTTAGTTCAAAACAATACTTTATCGTACATTGTCGAGACTAGAATCATTACAAAGCTTCTGAATTATACGTCTTGAGAAAAATTAACAATAATTTCAGTATTCTGTTTAACGGCAAAATATCAACATTTTGGCAACTCATGCCAGTTTAATTTTTAATTCGAATGTGTCGTTTAACAGACTTCAATTTTAAGACAACTTTTTATCATCAGTATCTATATACATTGTGCTCTATTTATTGTAACCCATCGTGATATTTATCAATTAGAAAACTCAACATTTAATTCTTTCTCTATAAAGCTTTAAATTATCACAATTTGAGAGAAGTTTGTTAACTTACCTGATCGTTGACAAACTCAAATTTTTCAATTTAAAACGTCCGTGAATAATCCACATTCAAATTGGCATCAATCGTAGTATTCCATTTAACTGATAGTTTTGGAGATTAGTTCTTTAAACTCCGAGGCGGTATGAACACAGTTAAACTCACAATTCGGTAAGGAAAGATGTTCCTCATAGTGACGAGTGTTCCAGCGCTCAGCAGTGAATGTTTTTCGCACTTCCCGAGGTTGGTTTAGCGTATAGATAAACAGACGCTTAGAAATAGGTATCCGCCAAAACCACATCGACCATCAGGTGATTCCCTACTTAATTACCTGGCTGTCGCTAGGTACGTATCCCGTCTGAAGTAAACAGAAGTGAGAATACAAGAAAGGCCCGTAATCTAATACTTAAAAGTCTCCGTGTTCGTAAATCAGTATCATAGCTTCGATTCCAAACACTCGAGAAGGTTAGAGCAGGCAATAATCCTTTCTTGTGGCAATTCCAATTTCGCTAGCTCTATGACTGAGGAAAATCATCAAGGCAGCCGGATTCATCGAACTGCCAAGAAATACTGCATTTACGCGCGTACTTCAGACCAGTGCTTCAAACACGTCCTTTTCTCTCCCGGTGGCGATGGCTACTCAGGTAACCAATACAATCTCCACCAGTTAACCGTGTGATAAAATCAATGTGTTTGTTCATGTGTTCAGTCCGAGAGGAAACAAATGTATCGGGTTAAGATTGATCTCATTCCAATCCATTTATTAAAACATTCTCCATTTATCAACTTGCTATCATCAATTTTCGAGATTCGGCACCCAAAAATCCAGTATAATTACCTAGTTTCTCCGTTACCAATGTTGTAAACGTACGTAAAGTTTGACAATACTTGTCAATACTTGACAATACAGATTTCGACAGAAAAAGTTTGCTTTCTTTCGCGTACAGAAACTTTTGTGTATGATAGTAATTATCTATAAAAAGTGGAATGACTATTTTTATCATGTACCTATATACAGTTATCCATAAGTGTGATGCAGTTTTAGAACGCAAATTATTACCTGAAGAACAAAATCTTGTGTAAATGTATGCGATGACACTTTTTGTGGTCCACAAAAGATGTTATCTCGGTGAGATCCGCGTTAGTTTACAAATTCGTCTGTAAAATTATCTCAGAATGTTACGCTTCTGTATGGACTAAATTATCAGTCAGTTAACCGTTCTAGTAGCAATTCTAAACAAAATGATCTCAGTTCAGATGTACCCATCTTCGCAAGCCAAGTTAAAATCTTCATGTCCTCATTCACGGAATGGGTTTCATGAAGATTTTAACTTGGCTAGAGAAGATGAGATGTACCAGACATTGGTAATCTTGACATAGCTGGCATAGAATAAATGAGGGTTCAGCAATAAGCGATCACTAGTAAGTGCTTGTGAATGTTTTCTGTCAGAAATGATTAATTGGTTGGTTGGTCATTCCATTGAATAATTGATTGTAACTTAAATATATGACAAATGCATATATATGCAAACGTTTAGGATTGTGTGTTCCAGTCAGATCTGTTTTACCGGTTAGCAGTTAGCACTGTTTCTCCAGTTGGTAGATAGGTTTTTCATTCAGAGTTGTTCAGTAAAAACGATGTCCAGACAAAGCACATCCTACAAATTACACTCGAGTGGGTACACAGACCAGACTCTACCCGATTCTTGAACAAAATATCTCGCACGTCCAGATCACTCCCATCCCGACGCAACTAAAGCCGACTGACACGGATTTGCGTCGCAGACACTTTTCTCTGCGACGCGACGCGATTTTACAGTTGGGGTGAGTCGGGTAGCAGCAAAATTCTACTTGTATACCGGCCTTAAGAGATTTATTTAATATTTATAAAAATCCTCATACAGTTATTCTGTTAAAAGTAAACATCCCAGCTATGTGAGTTTATAAACTGTTTTTGTCATAGGTCGTTAGGTATATTTTGAATTAATATCCAAATACAGCTATTTATAACTATTTATTTCGGAGTTAACAGTTGCAATTCGCATGGACCTCAAAACTATATAGCCCGGTTTCAATTCAACACCCTTGTCCAAGGATGTATACTAAAACAAAACCATTATACCAACTGAAAGACAAATTTATTAGATTGATTGACGTTTTACGTCACATTCAAGCTTATTTCACTACTACTGCGACGTTGCCCGGTTTAATGTGAAGGAGACCGGGCTCCTTGCTCGGAAGAAATACTCAAATCTTCCACATAGTGCGACAAGGTGACAAACCCATTCAGTAAATGGCGAGAATAGAAAACAACTCTTACTTACCTGATCACTGATAAGTTGTAATTTTCAAATGTAAAGTGTCTGGGAATAATCCAAATTTATGGAGAAATTAACATGACTTGTTACCATTGCTTTTTGACTGGTTAGATTATAGCAATTAATCCATTTAAGTGCGTCTAAAAAATCCACACATTTCTTGAATACTAAGTATCCATAAGTTAATATAAATAATCATATGTCGAATAAAGATTCCATTCGTGTTTAAATAGACGTGTTATCAGTTCTGAGCGTATCATCAAGAGTTCAAGACGTTTGTGCCAAGACATCAAGTACGCTTGGGCGCTCAGTGGTAAATGTTTTTTTCGCGCTTCTCGCGGATAGTTAAACAGACGGGGAAAAACATGTATCAACCATGGGCACATTGATCATCAGACGATTTCAGATTGGATTACCTGTCCGTCTCTAGGTACGTATCCCGTCTTCTGTAAACAGAAGTGAGAGTACAAGAAAGGCCCGTAATCTAATACTTAAAAGTCTCCGTGTTCGTAAATCAGCATTATGGCTTCGATTCCAAACACTCGAGTACGTTATAGAGCAGTCAGTTAGCCCTTCTAGTGGCAATTCCAATTTCGCTAGAACTGTAACGGAATAGAAATACTTCAGGGCTGCCCGATTCATCAAATGGCCGAGAAACTGGGACTTTTACACAAACTTGAGAACAGTCCTCCAAACGCGTTATTTTTCTCCCAAAGGAGAATAGCGGCATATCTAACTAAACCTTAACTGGTTTACACGTAGAACATGTTATAAAATCAATAGGTATTTGTGATTTGTTAGGCAGGTCAGCAAACGAAATCATCAGGTTAGATTCCAGGTCGTTTATCCATTCATTAAAGGGGCATGAGCTGCCAAAATGTTGATATTTTGACGTTAAAACTGAATGCTGAAATTATTGGCTATTTTTCTAAAAAGGTAGAATTCAGAAGCTTTTTAATGCTTCTAGTCTCGAAAATGTACGATAAAGTATTGGTTTGAACTAACTTTGGCTTAGAATGAATGAATGGTCATCCCGGTTATTTAAATTTTGTTTACTTTTGAACACGTTTTCGGTTCATACAGGCCACATATTGTATGGATTTTTCTCATTCCAACGCCAATCATTTAGTTTTTCGATAGCCTTCAAAGCCTCTTACTGTCGTGACGATCAGAAGTTATGAAAAAACTGCGAATTTTGGCAGCTCATGCCACTTTAAACACTCACTGTCCACCGACTATTAAACCGGGTGGAGACGTGTGATATTAAAAATACGCAACCCAAAAATACATTAAAGTGGCATGAGCTGCAAAAATTCGATATTTTTTTCTTAAAATCTGATTGTCAGAACAATTTGATGGACAAACTAAAGGACTGACGTTGAAATGAAAACAATCCATAGTTTGTGTGCTGTACGAGCCGAAAAAGTACGTATGCAAAATGAAAACAAAATTTAAATAATTTCCATTTATTCAAAGCCTAATTTAGTTCAAAACACTACTTTAGCGTACATTCTCGAGACTCGCAGCTCTAAAAACCTTCTGATTTGTACGTCCTGAGAAAAATAGCCCATAATTTCCACATCTTTTTTTGCACATCATTCACATCATTAGATCACTTCTTGGTTGGCCATTTTATCAAATAAAAAATATTCACCTTATCATCTAACCAAAGTACCACGTGATACATTTAGCGACATTTTATTCTCTTCTGTAAATATTTACCGAGCCAAAATAACCTTCTGAAATCCCACACTGGAATGACTTTGTCTTGACATTAATGCAGTATACCTCAATCCCACACTGGAATGATTTTGTCTTGACATTAATGCATTATACCTCAATCCAACACTGGAATGATTTTGTCTTGACATGAATGCATCATACCTCAATCGCACACTGGAATGATTTGTCTTGAAATGCATTATACCTCAATCCCACACTGGAATGATTTTGTCTTGACATTAATGCATTATACTTCAATCCAACACTGGAATGATTTTGTCTTGACATTAATGCATTATATCTCAATCCAACACTGGAATGACCTTGTCTTTACTTTAATGCATTATACCTCAATCTCACACTGGAATGATTTTGTCTTGACATTAATGCATTATACCTCAATCCAACACTGGAATGACTTTGTCTTTACTTTAATGCATTATACCTCAATCTCACACTGGAATGACTTTGTCTTGACATGAATGCATTGTACCTCAATCCCACACTGAAATGACTTAGTCTGGACATTAATGCATTGTACCTCAATCCCACACTGAAATGACTTAGTCTGGACATTAATGCATTATATCTCAATCGCACACTGAAATGACTTAGTCTGACATTAATGCATTATACCTCAATCCCACACTGAAATGACTTAGTCTGGACATTAATGCATTATACCTCAATCCCACACTGAAATGACTTTGTCTTGACATGAATGCATTGTACCTCAATCCAACACTGGAATGATTTTGTCTTGACATTAATGCATTATACCTCAATCCTACACTGGAATGATTTTGCTTTTACATTAATGCATTATACCACAATTCCACACTGGAATGACTTTGTCTTTACTTTAATGCATTATACCTCAATCCTACACTGGAATGACACTGAATTTACATTAATCATAATGCATTATACCTCAATCCAACACTGGAATGACTTTGTCTTGACATTAATGCATTATACCTCAATCCCACACTGGAATGACTTTGTCTTGACATTTATGCATTATACCTCAATCACACACTAAAATGACTTTGATTTTACATTAATCATAATGCATTATACCTCAATCTCACACTGGAATGACTTTGATTTTACATTAATCATAATGCATTATACCTCAATCCCACACTGGAATGACTTTGTCTTGACATTTATGCATTATACCTCAATCCTACACTGACATGACTTTGACTTTACATTAACCACAATGCATTATACCTCAATCTCACACTGGAATGATTTTGTTTTACGGTAATGCATTATACCACAATTCCACACACTGAAATGACAGTCTGGACATTAATGCAGTATACCTCAATCCCACCCTGGAATGACTTTGTCTTTACATTAATGCATCATACCTCAATCCGAAACTGGAATGACTTTGTCTTGACATTAATGCAGTATACCTCAATCCCACCCTGGAATGACTTTGTCTTTACATTAATGCATCATACCTCAATCCGAAACTGAAATGACTTTGTCTTGACATTAATGCAGTATACCTCAATCCCACCCTGGAATGACTATGTCTTTACATTAATGCATCATACCTCAATCCGAAACTGGAATGACTTTGTCTTGACATTAATGCATTATACCTCAATCCCACCCTGGAATGACTTTGTCTTTACATTAATGCATCATACCTCAATCCGAAACTGGAATGACTTTGTCTTGACATGAATGCGTCATACCTTAATCACACACTGAAATGACTAAGTGTTGGCATTAATGCATTATATCTCAATCCCACACTGGAATGACTTTGTCTTGACATGAATGCATTATACCTCAATCCCACACTGGAATGATTTTGTCTTGATATTAATGCAGTATACCTCAACCCCCACACTGAAATGAGTTATACCTCAATCCCACACTGGAATGACTTTGTCTTAACATTAATGCATTATACCTCAATCCCACACTGGAATGACTTTGTCTTGACATTAATGCATTAACTTTGACTTTACATTAATCATAATGCAGTATACCTCAATCCCACCCTGGAATGACTTTATCTTAACATTAATGCATTATACCTCAATCCCACACTGGAATGACTTTGTCTTGACATTAATGCAGTATACCTCAATCGCACACTGGAATGACTTTGTCTTGACATTAATGCATTGTATCTCAATCCAACACTGGAATGACCTTGTCTTTACTTTAATGCATTATACCTCAATCGCACACTGGAATGATTTGTCTTGAAATGCATTATACCTCAATCCCACACTGGAATGATTTTGTCTTGACATTAATGCATTATACCTCAATCCAACACTGAAATGATTTTGTCTTGACATTAATGCATTATATCTCAATCCAACACTGGAATGACCTTGTCTTTACTTTAATGCATTATACCTCAATCTCACACTGGAATGATTTTGTCTTGACATTAATGCATTATACCTCAATCCAACACTGAAATGATTTTGTCTTGACATTAATGCATTATATCTCAATCCAACACTGGAATGACCTTGTCTTTACTTTAATGCATTATACCTCAATCTCACACTGGAATGATTTTGTCTTGACATTAATGCATTATACCTCAATCCAACACTGGAATGATTTTGTCTTGACATTAATGCATTATACCTCAATCCAACACTGGAATGACTTTGTCTTTACTTTAATGCATTATACCTCATTCTCACACTGGAATGACTTTGTCTTGACATTAATACAGTATACCTCAATCCCACACTGGAATGACTTTGTCTTGACATTAATGCATTATACCTCAATCCAACACTGGAATGACTTTGTCTTTACTTTAATGCATTATACCTCAATCCAACACTGGAATGACTTTGTCTTGACATTCATGCATTATACCTCAATCCAACACTGGAATGACTTTGTCTTTACTTTAATGCATTATACCTCAATCTCACACTGGAATGACTTTGTCTTGACATTAGTACAGTATACCTCAATCCCACATTGGAATGACTTTGTCTTTACATTAATGCATTATACCTCAATCCCACACTGGAATGACTTTGTCTTGACATTAATGCATTATACCTCAATCCTACACTGGAATGACTTTGTCTTTACATTAATGCATTATACCTCAATCCCACACTGGAATGATTTTGTCTTTACATTAATGCATTATACCACAATTCCACACTGGAATGACTTGTCTTTACTTTAATGCATTATACCACAATTCCACACTGGAATGACTTTGTCTTTACTTTAATGCATTATACCTCAATCCTACACTGGAATGACACTGACTTTACATTAATCATAATGCATTATACCTCAATCCAACACTGGAATGACTTTGTCTTGACATTAATGCATTATACCTCAATCCCACACTGGAATGACTTTGTCTTGACATTAATGCATTGTACCTCAATCCCACACTGACATGACTTTGATTTTACATTAATCATAATGCATTATACCTCAATCCTACACTGGAATGACTTTGTCTTGACATTAACCACAATGCATTATACCACAATTCCACACTGGAATGACTTTGTCTTGACATTAATGCATTATACCTCAATCCTACACTGGAATGATTTTGTCTTGACGTTTATGCATTACACCTCAATCCAACACTGGAATGACATTGTCTTTACTTTAATGCATTATACCTCAATCCCACACTGGAATGACTTTGTCTTTACATTAATGCATTATACCTCAATCTCACACTGGAATGATTTTGTCTTGACATTAATGCATTATACCTCAATCCAACACTGGAATGATTTTGTCTTTACTTTAATGCATTATACCTCAATCCCACACTGGAATGACTTTGTCTTTACATTAATGCATTATACCTCAATCCCACACTGGAATGATTTTGTCTTTACATTAATGCATTATACCTCAATCCCACACTGGAATGACTTTGTCTTTACATTAATCATAATGCATTATACCTCAATCCAACACTGGAATGATTTTGTCTTTACTTTAATGCATTATACCTCAATCCCACACTGGAATGACTTTGTCTTTACATTAATGCATTATACCTCAATCTCACACTGGAATGACTTTGTCTTGACATTAATACAGTATACCTTAATCCCGCACTGGAATGACTTTGTCTTGACATTAATGCATTATACCTCAATCCAACACTGGAATGACATTGTCTTTACTTTAATGCATTATACCTCAATCTCACACTGGAATGATTTTACATTATTCATAATGCATTATACCTCAATCCAACACTGGAATGACATTGTCTTTACTTTAATGCATTATACCTCAATCTCACACTGGAATGATTTTGTCTTGACATTAATGCATTATACCTCAATCCAACACTGGAATGATTTTGTCTTTACTTTAATGCATTATACCTCAATCCCACACTGGAATGACTTTGTCTTGACATTAATGCATTATACCTCAATCCAACACTGGAATGACTTTGTCTTGACATTAATACAGTATACCTCAATCCCACACTGGAATGACTTTGTCTTGACATTAATGCATTATACCTCAATCCAACACTGGAATGATTTTGTCTTTACTTTAATGCATTATACCTCAATCCCACACTGGAATGATTTTGTCTTGACATTAATGCATTATATCTCAATCCAACACTGGAATGATTTTGTCTTGAAATGCATTATACCTCAATCCCACACTGGAATGATTTTGTCTTTACTTTAATGCATTATACCTCAATCGCACACTGGAATGATTTTGTCTTGACATTAATGCATTATACCTCAATCCTACACTGGGATGACTTTGTCTTGACATTAACGCATTCTACCTCAATCGCACACTGGAATGACTTTGTTTTTACATTAATGCATTATATCTCAATTCCACAGTGAAATGACTTTGTCTACGTTAATGTATTATACCTTAATCCTACACTAGAATGACTTTGACTTTACATTAATCATAATGCATTATACCTCAATCCTTCATTGGAATGACTTTGTCTTGCCTCAAACAAGGTTCAGCGATTGTTACCAGCCTTGGAGCTGAATGAATTGACAGACATACGTAACCAGTCCTGTGTATAAGAAAAAATCTAAATCTACCATTTCAAAGTTTTAATTAGAAATGAACTTTTTTTTAATCAATGCAGCACACGTCGTATAGGATTACGTAATTTTGAGCAGACTTGCATGCAATCACGCCTGCTAGACCATAATTATCTTGTCTTCAATACCCTAGAGAAAATCTTTCAGTGAGTTGACAAATTTATCAGCAAAATTATCTGTGACCTTTACGCTAGAAACCCCAATGAAGACGGAAATAACTCGCAGCCATAGATTTAGTTCTGATGTACCGACAGAGAAGCATTCGACGATCATCACATAGCCTTTTCACTATAAAAAGCATCTGGCGGTAACGATAGGTATCTTTAACTAAAATTAATTCAAGATAGGGTTGTGAAACAATACATTTTCTATTCCGAATATAGTGACAAATGGGGCGCGCGTATCTCACATTCTAAAATTAAACATTCCGGTTTATCAATATATACAATTTATCTAAGCAAATAATAGTTTTGAGATAGAAATTAAAGAATCTATTTTACTTATCTGAACGCTACGACGAGTCTTGGTCTTTAAATGTCCACAAATATTCCATCTTAAAGCTGATAGCATTGATTGATTAATTGATTGGTGTTTTACGCCGCATTCAAGATAAGTTCACTTATATGGCAGCGTTGCCAGGTTAATTGGGGAGGAAACCGGGATCATTGCCCGGAGGAAACCTCCGACCTTCGGCGGGTACCTGACAAGTGTGCCACATACAACAGCTTATAGGAATAGCTCTTGATGAAATTCCATATGTCTGCTACCATCCTCCCGATTTCTAATTTTTAAATAATCCAAACAGACAATGCAATATATCTTAGCATTTAATTCAGACTAATGCTCCTCGAAGTGAAGCACGCTCCGACGTTCAGCGGTAAATTCTGTTTGTTTGTTTTGCTTGTTTTTTCGAGCGGATGGTTTAACGTGTACGTTAACATACGCTGAAGAAAAATTCGTCAGCCTAACCAGCATTGATTATCAAACGAGGTTAGAGTTGATTTACGTGTCCGTCTTTGGTAACAGAAGTGAGAATACAAGAAAGACTGGTAATCTAATACTTAAAAATAGTTTCCGTGTTCGTTAATCAGCTACTTTGGCTAGAAACATTGGTTAAAACAGTTAGATAAGGCGGTAAACCCTTTGAGAAGCGAATCCAATTTCACCAGCATTGTAACCCAGTGGAAAATCTTCAAGGGCTCTGGATTTTGCGATTTTGCACTTTTATTTTGCACTTTTATCATTCAAACACGTCTTTTTCTCTAAATAGGAAATAACGTTTTCTTGCCAACAATAAATTCATTGGTAAATCAATGTGCATTTCTATATGATTGATCCTGTATATAACAAACACTTTCTACTCAGGTCAGATTGCTGTTGCTTTAATCAAATTAAAAAAAGGAACATTCCTTATGCAAATACTTACACTTAAAGTGGCATGAGCTGCCAAAATTCACATTTTACATAATTTCTGATTGTCACGACAGTAAGAGGCTTTATAGGCCATCGGGAAAATAAATGAATGGTGTTAAAATGAAGGAAATCTATAAAGTTTACGACCTCGACGAACCGAAATACTGTCCGAGACGACCATTCATTCATTCTAAGCCAAAGTTAGTTCAAACCAATACTTTATCGTTCATTCTCAAGACTAGAAGTACTAAAAAGCTTCTGAATTAGACGTCTTGATAAAAATAGCAAATAATTTCAACATTCTGTTTAAACGTCGAAATGTCAACATTTTGGCAGCTTATGTCACTTTAACAAATTGTGAGGTAAAATAGTTAAAACGAAATAACCATATAGCTTGGAATTCAACAAAAACGACCCAAACTATGTGTGCAAAGACTTTTTCACACGTAACTGCTGGGTAGATTGTAACCCTTTTTACAAAGTGCATGACCACAATAATGTTAGAACAAAATAATGTTCGAAATCATCGAAAATCTACGAATAATGTTGTAAGAACTTACATATTAATGTGAAGAATTGTACTTTCGAATTTTATGACCAAGGCTTTTATTCATTGGAGTTTTACAGCACATTAAAATTATTTCACTCCTAAATGGCGACGAGAAAGAGAGAGAAACCCTATATATAAAATACTTATTTACGAGAACGCTTCGGATGCCTTCTAATTCCATTAGTAGATCTCTTCAAATAGGAGGCGCATTTGGGTGTGGCTCGATTTCATTGTAATGTACAGGAATACAAACAATGACAAATGTGTATTTACAGATAATTTCGTTGGGGTTTAATGAATCAATTAGACATCTTTTGTTTTATTTTTACTATCTGACGTAAGACATGGAAAAATATGTTGATTTAAAACTATCTTCAGTTTTCGGTATTATTTGTCATTCATTAAACATTACGCTTGTCTCAGGAATCTCGCGAGAGGAGGACAATTATTCCGTTTTTAGTCGAGAGCTCATTAAGGGGGATAACTTTGCGTTAATGGAAATAGAATGTATTACATTACGATTGGTATACGAGATTTGTAACCAAACCCAACTTGGGCTGCCTGTTGACTCAGGCCACTGGTACTTTTCGCTAAACCACATGCACGATCACGACCCATTGTCCGTAGAGATGTGCCGAAGTAAATGACAATCTTAATTACAAAGTAAAGTCCTCTGTCTTCGGCCTTTAATCTTTCATATTGATTTTCTTCGGCCGTTGCGGTATCTTTTTTCTGAAATCGAAAATGCTAAACCGCTTCTGGTGGGCATTTTAAATTAGGGATTAGGTTTAATCAATTGCATAAGATATTTTGCCTGATTGAAGAAAGTCCGAGGAGTTTAAGTAGTTAGTGTCTTTTAAAAAGTGGGTATAACAGTATTCTCGTTATTTTGGGATTACACTTTCTTGAAAATATGGTAGAAATTCTTCTACCGAGTTTTGGGTGATGCCCGAAACGGGAATCGAACCCGGGTCCCAGAGCATGGCACCTATCACCAGCACTAAATGACGGCTATCGTATCCATTCAGCCAACCAGCCTCCTCTAAAATACTACAGCGGACCTTTAGTACCCCTCTGCTAACGCAATTGACACAGCTCCCATTGCCGAATGCATGGTTTTAATACTGTTATACCCACACTCTACAATACACTAACTAATTAAACTCATGCATTCGACAATGGGAGCTGTGTCAATTACGTTACCAGAGGGGTACTAAATGTCCGCTGTGGTATCTATCTTCCTTTTTAGAGGAGGCTGGTTGACTGAATGGACAAGACAGCCGGCATTTAGTGCTGGCGATAGGTGCCCTACTCTAGGACCCAGGTTCGATTCCCGTTTTGGACGTCATCCAAAAATCGGTAGAGGAATTTCTTCCATATTTTCAAGAAAGTGTAATCGCAAAATAACGAGAATTCATTTGTAATTAGGCAATCCAAAGTGCTGGTTTGTAGATTTAAAGGATGAGAAATACATACGGTTTAACTTCGATAATAACCCTCAAAGTACTTAAAACATCCCACTTTTATCAACGCCAGTGACCCTCAAGCTAATATAAAAGACCGAAGTAAGCTATGTCAATTCATTGGCTTATCTGTGTATTCATCTTCTCCATTTTAAGATGACGTGATGTTGCATCGGTTATTTTAGATGAATAATGATGTATTTATACCGATGGCATATTTAGGCCAAAGAACATGCAGACAAACTTGAAGTGGGAAGATTGGTACGAAATATGTAGTCAGTGTTGCAACCGCACGTCATTCATTGCTCACGCCATTGGCTGAGTTACATCACATGACTACTCTATAACGCATCTCGATTTTATTCACCAATGATAGGATAAAACTAATGAAGAAATGGTAGAAGCCTTGAGAATGACCCATGGAGCTCATTCTCTTTTATAACAACAACTTCAAATTACGAGGAATAAAACATTCATTGGACAATTGTTTTACTTTACTTGAACTCTACTATCTCCATGTAAACTAGGCTCATGTTAAAATTGTCTTTCTCTTTAAGTCGCACTCTTTGACTTTTTAGAGGCGCCGACGTGTTAACTGGCAAGAAAACCAAGCCCTCTATTCTTGGAAATCATAAATCATCCGGAGGCACATGTCAGTTACTCCACACCTGTAGGTAGAAAAAAGCAGAATTTGAGCAGAACAATTTGTCCTTTTTTATTAGGGTTAAGTGGAATTTCAACCTGTGACGCACAACTAATCAAATGTCTTAACGCATACACACTAAAAAAAACTTCGTTTGAAAGAACAGAGAGGACCATATATGTTGAGCTTGACACAATGGCACGGACTATATTCACTGATGGGATCCTTCAGTCGGATAACTTCGGGGATTTACGTGCGTGAAATACCGTCAAAGCCGACCGGTAGCGAGCGAAGATAGCCGAAGGGAGTTCCGACTGGGGATCCTTCTGAATATGACTCCGGAAAAATGTTTCATAAAGAATCGCTTTTATAACATCAACATACAATTGTCAAATGACATAACTAATGTGTAAAAATTGGTAAAAAGAGCGTAACCAATTGTTTGCTGAGGACAAATGAATTCGAAATATCAAAACATATGTATAAGGATAGATACATTTTCAGTTTTATTGCAAAGACTTATCTGATGGCCAACAAAGGGTATCTACTGATCTACTGAAAACAACAGATTTTACAACAACAACAAACTGCACTGAAACCCAAACCCAGTATACATTCTCGGATTGCCAAATAGGGCAAGTCCAATCCCCGAAGAAATAAAGCTGGTATAGGCCTACTGTTGCATATGTTGCACGTTTTATATAATTAGCAAGTGTTAAAGCTTATTTAAAAAGTGTTTTTAAAGAAAATATCCATTTCTTTAATTCATGCGGCGTAACAAACAGAAGTTGACATATAGTCAATTGTAACAAAAATAATTAACGTTTCTCACGTTAAAGGCCAGAGGAACTGTTTTCCATCAACATACTCGATTTGTCGAGTGACACCACAATTTATTCCATCCGAGAGGTCAAACGAGGCGGGGGGAAACGGGGCTCTTTGCCCGGTGGAAGGCCCCGACCATTCGCAAGTACCTGGCAACTTTTTCAAATAAAGTGATAGAGTGAAAATCCACTCTGAATTCGTTAAATTTTTCTTTGGGCTGAACGCGATTCGAACCCGCGCATCGTCGATGGAAGGTCTGTGTGAGACTCCGTGACTACCACTCTGTCGACTTGTTTTGTCGGAGTTCATATCAGAGACCAATCTAGGTTGAAACCAAAAACAGATAATAACAGAAAGATCTTTATTACATAATGATTGATAGATGATCGATTTCAGATTACTAATCCCAACTAGGCCCAACAGTTTGTCGATCGCCGGGTACTTAAATGTACTCTGTAACGTCAAATGCATCAGCACGTCCCATTGTCTACTGAGATGTGCCTTCGACAAATACCAGTCTTAATCACAAAGCAATTCTGTATGTCTTGACCAATGTTCATCTGATAGGTGTGTTGTCTCCAACTAAGTTCATCTTTCCTTTCCTCATCATGGAAACATCGTTTAACGAATAATGGTTTGAGGTTAGGTATTGGTCTCCGCGCTATAGCTAATCAGCTGAGCTTTAAAGTGATCACTTTAGATAAAATACAACACTAAGAGACAATTTTCTCCTGATTTAAAGAAAGGAGTTGACTAATGTTGTTATTTTTCTAAAAGAAATTATGATTGTAAATGTAGTTTTTTTATGAGCAGGTGTGTTTATGACGTCAAGTTACTTTAAACAACATGCCCAGGTATGGAATATATCTACTTTACAATTGCAAATATCAATCTTTCTCACAGAAAGAAACTTTAAATATCTTTGGCAATATACATCATTTTGCTTTGTTGTCTCGAACCTGGTTCAATTTTCCTTTATAAATCGAACTTGCGGCTCTAAGAATTGCTTTGTAATTTCTACAGATTCCAATGTAGCCTATCATGTTTTACTAAACTAGGGGTTTATATTTATTGATTGACTGCTTGATTGCGGCGGCGTTGCCAGTTTTATTGTGGGAGGAAATCCACGGCCTTCTGGTGGTAACTGGCCCACATAGGTCGATCGAGTAAAAACCCAGTCAGAAAATTTTCCAATTTGTATTTGGACTGAGTGGGATTCGAACCCGCGATCTAAATTTGGACATAAGGATCCGCAGACCATAGCATTTGGCATACTTAATGTTCGTCCTTGTTCCGCAAACATGACTAAAGCAGAGCCAAAACGCTCCAGCTTGAGGGCCGGAGTTTATAAGGAAGTATAGACCTCAAACAAGTTAAAGCGATTGTTTCTAGATACCGGGGTCTCGAAATAATTATCTTGTCTCCAATACCCTAGAGATAATCTTTCAGTGAGTTGACAAATTTATCAGCAAAAGTATCTCTGACCTTTACGCTGGAAAACCCAATGAAGACGGGAATAACTCGCAGCCATAGACTTCGGTTCTGATGTACCGACAGCGGAGGATTGAACGATCTCCAAATAAGAGTATCTCCAGTATGAGTATCTCTCCTTCTAAACTAAATTAAACATTCTATTTTATTAATATATACAATTTATCTAAGCAAAGAATAGTTTTGAGATAGAAATTAAAGAATCTATTTTACTTATCTGAACGCTACGAAGAGTCTTGGTCTTTAAATGTCCACAAATATTCCATCTTAAAGCTGATAGCATTGATTGATTGATTGATTGGTGTTTTACGCCTCATTCAAGATTAGTTCACTTATATGGCAGCGTTGCCAGGTTTATTGGGGAGGAAACCGGGATCATTGCCCGGAGGAAACCTCCGACCTTCGGCGAGTACCTGACAAGTGTGCCACATACAACAGCTTATAGGAATAGCTCTTGATGAAATTCCATATGTCTGCTACCATCCTCCCGATTACTAAGTTTTAGATAATCCAAACTGTCAATGCAATTTATCTTGGTATTTAATTTAGATTGATGCCCCTCAAATTGAAGAACGTTCCGACGTTCAGCAGTAAATGTTATTTTCGCGCTTCTCGCAGATGGTTTAACGTGTACGTTAACAGACGCTGAAGAAAAATTCGCGTCAGTCTAACCAGCATTGATTATCAGACGAGTTTAGAGTTGATTACTTGTCCGTCTTTCGACACGGGTCCCGTCTTTGGTAACAGACGTGAGAATACAAGAAAGACTGGAAATCTAATACTTAAAAATAGTTTCCGTGTTCGTAAATCAACTACTTCGGCTAGAAACATTGGTTAGAACGGTTAGATAAGGCGGCAACCCCTTTTAGAAGCAATTCCAATGTCGTCAGCATTGTAACCCAGAGGAAAATCTTCAAGGGCTCTGGATTTTGAGATTTTGCACTTTTACACAAATTGGACAACAGGGGTCATTCAAACACGTCTTTTTCTCTAAATAGGAAATAACGTTTTCTTGCCAAACAATAAATTCAGTGGTAAATCAATGTGCCAACACTTTCTACTCAGGTCAGATTGCTGTTGCTTTAATCAAATTAAAAAAAATGAACATTCCTTATGCAAATGCTTACACGTAAAGTGGCATGAGCTGCCAAAATTCACATTTTACATAATTTCTGATTGTCACGACAGTAAGAGGCTTTATAGGCCATCGGGAAAATAAATGAATGGTGTTAAAATGAAGGAAATCTATAAAGTTTACGTCGTGACAATCAGAAATTATGTAAAATGTGAATTTTGGCAGCTCATGCCACTTTACGTGTAAGCATTTGCATAAGGAATGTTCATTTTTTTTAATTTGATTAAAGCAACAGCAATCTGACCTGAGTAGAAAGTGTTGGCACATTGATTTACCACTGAATTTATTGTTTGGCAAGAAAACGTTATTTCCTATTTAGAGAAAAAGACGTGTTTGAATGACCCCTGTTGTCCAATTTGTGTAAAAGTGCAAAATCTCAAAATCCAGAGCCCTTGAAGATTTTCCTCTGGGTTACAATGCTGACGACATTGGAATTGCTTCTAAAAGGGGTTGCCGCCTTATCTAACCGTTCTAACCAATGTTTCTAGCCGAAGTAGTTGATTTACGAACACGGAAACTATTTTTAAGTATTAGATTTCCAGTCTTTCTTGTATTATCACGTCTGTTACCAAAGACGGGACCCGTGTCGAAAGACGGACAAGTAATCAACTCTAAACTCGTCTGATAATCAATGCTGGTTAGACTGACGCGAATTTTTCTTCAGCGTCTGTTAACGTACACGTTAAACCATCTGCGAGAAGCGCGAAAATAACATTTACTGCTGAACGTCGGAACGTTCTTCAATTTGAGGGGCATCAATCTAAATTAAATACCAAGATAAATTGCATTGACAGTTTGGATTATCTAAAACTTAGTAATCGGGAGGATGGTAGCAGACATATGGAATTTCATCAAGAGCTATTCCTATAAGCTGTTGTATGTGGCACACTTGTCAGGTACTCGCCGAAGGTCGGAGGTTTCCTCCGGGCAATGATCCCGGTTTCCTCCCCAATAAACCTGGCAACGCTGCCATATAAGTGAACTAATCTTGAATGAGGCGTAAAACACCAATCAATCAATCAATCAATGCTATCAGCTTTAAGATGGAATATTTGTGGACATTTAAAGACCAAGACTCTTCGTAGCGTTCAGATAAGTAAAATAGATTCTTTAATTTCTATCTCAAAACTATTCTTTGCTTAGATAAATTGTATATATTAATAAAATAGAATGTTTAATTTAGTTTAGAAGGAGAGATACTCATACTGGAGATACTCTTATTTGGAGATCGTTCAATCCTCCGCTGTCGGTACATCAGAACCGAAGTCTATGGCTGCGAGTTATTCCCGTCTTCATTGGGTTTTCCAGCGTAAAGGTCAGAGATACTTTTGCTGATAAATTTGTCAACTCACTGAAAGATTATCTCTAGGGTATTGGAGACAAGATAATTATTTCGAGACCCCGGTATCTAGAAACAATCGCTTTAACTTGTTTGAGGTCTATACTTCCTTATAAACTCCGGCCCTCAAGCTGGAGCGTTTTGGCTCTGCTTTAGTCATGTTTGCGGAACAAGGACGAACATTAAGTATGCCAAATGCTATGGTCTGCGGATCCTTATGTCCAAATTTAGATCGCGGGTTCGAATCCCACTCAGTCCAAATACAAATTGGAAAATTTTCTGACTGGGTTTTTACTCGATCGACCTATGTGGGCCAGTTACCACCAGAAGGCCGTGGATTTCCTCCCACAATAAAACTGGCAACGCCGCCGCAATCAAGCAGTCAATCAATAAATATAAACCCCTAGTTTAGTAAAACATGATAGGCTACATTGGAATCTGTAGAAATTACAAAGCAATTCTTAGAGCCGCAAGTTCGATTTATAAAGGAAAATTGAACCAGGTTCGAGACAACAAAGCAAAATGATGTATATTGCCAAAGATATTTAAAGTTTCTTTCTGTGAGAAAGATTGATATTTGCAATTGTAAAGTAGATATATTCCATACCTGGGCATGTTGTTTAAAGTAACTTGACGTCATAAACACACCTGCTCATAAAAAAACTACATTTACAATCATAATTTCTTTTAGAAAAATAACAACATTAGTCAACTCCTTTCTTTAAATCAGGAGAAAATTGTCTCTTAGTGTTGTATTTTATCTAAAGTGATCACTTTAAAGCTCAGCTGATTAGCTATAGCGCGGAGACCAATACCTAACCTCAAACCATTATTCGTTAAACGATGTTTCCATGATGAGGAAAGGAAAGATGAACTTAGTTGGAGACAACACACCTATCAGATGAACATTGGTCAAGACATACAGAATTGCTTTGTGATTAAGACTGGTATTTGTCGAAGGCACATCTCAGTAGACAATGGGACGTGCTGATGCATTTGACGTTACAGAGTACATTTAAGTACCCGGCGATCGACAAACTGTTGGGCCTAGTTGGGATTAGTAATCTGAAATCGATCATCTATCAATCATTATGTAATAAAGATCTTTCTGTTATTATCTGTTTTTGGTTTCAACCTAGATTGGTCTCTGATATGAACTCCGACAAAACAAGTCGACAGAGTGGTAGTCACGGAGTCTCACACAGACCTTCCATCGACGATGCGCGGGTTCGAATCGCGTTCAGCCCAAAGAAAAATTTAACGAATTCAGAGTGGATTTTCACTCTATCACTTTATTTGAAAAAGTTGCCAGGTACTTGCGAATGGTCGGGGCCTTCCACCGGGCAAAGAGCCCCGTTTCCCCCCGCCTCGTTTGACCTCTCGGATGGAATAAATTGTGGTGTCACTCGACAAATCGAGTATGTTGATGGAAAACAGTTCCTCTGGCCTTTAACGTGAGAAACGTTAATTATTTTTGTTACAATTGACTATATGTCAACTTCTGTTTGTTACGCCGCATGAATTAAAGAAATGGATATTTTCTTTAAAAACACTTTTTAAATAAGCTTTAACACTTGCTAATTATATAAAACGTGCAACATATGCAACAGTAGGCCTATACCAGCTTTATTTCTTCGGGGATTGGACTTGCCCTATTTGGCAATCCGAGAATGTATACTGGGTTTGGGTTTCAGTGCAGTTTGTTGTTGTTGTAAAATCTGTTGTTTTCAGTAGATCAGTAGATACCCTTTGTTGGCCATCAGATAAGTCTTTGCAATAAAACTGAAAATGTATCTATCCTTATACATATGTTTTGATATTTCGAATTCATTTGTCCTCAGCAAACAATTGGTTACGCTCTTTTTACCAATTTTTACACATTAGTTATGTCATTTGACAATTGTATGTTGATGTTATAAAAGCGATTCTTTATGAAACATTTTTCCGGAGTCATATTCAGAAGGATCCCCAGTCGGAACTCCCTTCGGCTATCTTCGCTCGCTACCGGTCGGCTTTGACGGTATTTCACGCACGTAAATCCCCGAAGTTATCCGACTGAAGGATCCCATCAGTGAATATAGTCCGTGCCATTGTGTCAAGCTCAACATATATGGTCCTCTCTGTTCTTTCAAACGAAGTTTTTTTTAGTGTGTATGCGTTAAGACATTTGATTAGTTGTGCGTCACAGGTTGAAATTCCACTTAACCCTAATAAAAAAGGACAAATTGTTCTGCTCAAATTCTGCTTTTTTCTACCTACAGGTGTGGAGTAACTGACATGTGCCTCCGGATGATTTATGATTTCCAAGAATAGAGGGCTTGGTTTTCTTGCCAGTTAACACGTCGGCGCCTCTAAAAAGTCAAAGAGTGCGACTTAAAGAGAAAGACAATTTTAACATGAGCCTAGTTTACATGGAGATAGTAGAGTTCAAGTAAAGTAAAACAATTGTCCAATGAATGTTTTATTCCTCGTAATTTGAAGTTGTTGTTATAAAAGAGAATGAGCTCCATGGGTCATTCTCAAGGCTTCTACCATTTCTTCATTAGTTTTATCCTATCATTGGTGAATAAAATCGAGATGCGTTATAGAGTAGTCATGTGATGTAACTCAGCCAATGGCGTGAGCAATGAATGACGTGCGGTTGCAACACTGACTACATATTTCGTACCAATCTTCCCACTTCAAGTTTGTCTGCATGTTCTTTGGCCTAAATATGCCATCGGTATAAATACATCATTATTCATCTAAAATAACCGATGCAACATCACGTCATCTTAAAATGGAGAAGATGAATACACAGATAAGCCAATGAATTGACATAGCTTACTTCGGTCTTTTATATTAGCTTGAGGGTCACTGGCGTTGATAAAAGTGGGATGTTTTAAGTACTTTGAGGGTTATTATCGAAGTTAAACCGTATGTATTTCTCATCCTTTAAATCTACAAACCAGCACTTTGGATTGCCTAATTACAAATGAATTCTCGTTATTTTGCGATTACACTTTCTTGAAAATATGGAAGAAATTCCTCTACCGATTTTTGGATGACGTCCAAAACGGGAATCGAACCTGGGTCCTAGAGTAGGGCACCTATCGCCAGCACTAAATGCCGGCTGTCTTGTCCATTCAGTCAACCAGCCTCCTCTAAAAAGGAAGATAGATACCACAGCGGACATTTAGTACCCCTCTGGTAACGTAATTGACACAGCTCCCATTGTCGAATGCATGAGTTTAATTAGTTAGTGTATTGTAGAGTGTGGGTATAACAGTATTAAAACCATGCATTCGGCAATGGGAGCTGTGTCAATTGCGTTAGCAGAGGGGTACTAAAGGTCCGCTGTAGTATTTTAGAGGAGGCTGGTTGGCTGAATGGATACGATAGCCGACATTTAGTGCTGGTGATAGGTGCCATGCTCTGGGACCCGGGTTCGATTCCCGTTTCGGGCATCACCCAAAACTCGGTAGAAGAATTTCTACCATATTTTCAAGAAAGTGTAATCCCAAAATAACGAGAATACTGTTATACCCACTTTTTAAAAGACACTAACTACTTAAACTCCTCGGACTTTCTTCAATCAGGCAAAATATCTTATGCAATTGATTAAACCTAATCCCTAATTTAAAATGCCCACCAGAAGCGGTTTAGCATTTTCGATTTCAGAAAAAAGATACCGCAACGGCCGAAGAAAATCAATATGAAAGATTAAAGGCCGAAGACAGAGGACTTTACTTTGTAATTAAGATTGTCATTTACTTCGGCACATCTCTACGGACAATGGGTCGTGATCGTGCATGTGGTTTAGCGAAAAGTACCAGTGGCCTGAGTCAACAGGCAGCCCAAGTTGGGTTTGGTTACAAATCTCGTATACCAATCGTAATGTAATACATTCTATTTCCATTAACGCAAAGTTATCCCCCTTAATGAGCTCTCGACTAAAAACGGAATAATTGTCCTCCTCTCGCGAGATTCCTGAGACAAGCGTAATGTTTAATGAATGACAAATAATACCGAAAACTGAAGATAGTTTTAAATCAACATATTTTTCCATGTCTTACGTCAGATAGTAAAAATAAAACAAAAGATGTCTAATTGATTCATTAAACCCCAACGAAATTATCTGTAAATACACATTTGTCATTGTTTGTATTCCTGTACATTACAATGAAATCGAGCCACACCCAAATGCGCCTCCTATTTGAAGAGATCTACTAATGGAATTAGAAGGCATCCGAAGCGTTCTCGTAAATAAGTATTTTATATATAGGGTTTCTCTCTCTTTCTCGTCGCCATTTAGGAGTGAAATAATTTTAATGTGCTGTAAAACTCCAATGAATAAAAGCCTTGGTCATAAAATTCGAAAGTACAATTCTTCACATTAATATGTAAGTTCTTACAACATTATTCGTAGATTTTCGATGATTTCGAACATTATTTTGTTCTAACATTATTGTGGTCATGCACTTTGTAAAAAGGGTTACAATCTACCCAGCAGTTACGTGTGAAAAAGTCTTTGCACACATAGTTTGGGTCGTTTTTGTTGAATTCCAAGCTATATGGTTATTTCGTTTTAACTATTTTACCTCACAATTTGTTAAAGTGACATAAGCTGCCAAAATGTTGACATTTCGACGTTTAAACAGAATGTTGAAATTATTTGCTATTTTTATCAAGACGTCTAATTCAGAAGCTTTTTAGTACTTCTAGTCTTGAGAATGAACGATAAAGTATTGGTTTGAACTAACTTTGGCTTAGAATGAATGAATGGTCGTCTCGGACAGTATTTCGGTTCGTCGAGGTCGTAAACTTTATAGATTTCCTTCATTTTAACACCATTCATTTATTTTCCCGATGGCCTATAAAGCCTCTTACTGTCGTGACAATCAGAAATTATGTAAAATGTGAATTTTGGCAGCTCATGCCACTTTAAGTGTAAGTATTTGCATAAGGAATGTTCCTTTTTTTAATTTGATTAAAGCAACAGCAATCTGACCTGAGTAGAAAGTGTTTGTTATATACAGGATCAATCATATAGAAATGCACATTGATTTACCAATGAATTTATTGTTGGCAAGAAAACGTTATTTCCTATTTAGAGAAAAAGACGTGTTTGAATGATAAAAGTGCAAAATAAAAGTGCAAAATCGCAAAATCCAGAGCCCTTGAAGATTTTCCACTGGGTTACAATGCTGGTGAAATTGGAATCGCTTCTCAAAGGGTTTACCGCCTTATCTAACTGTTTTAACCAATGTTTCTAGCCAAAGTAGCTGATTAACGAACACGGAAACTATTTTTAAGTATTAGATTACCAGTCTTTCTTGTATTCTCACTTCTGTTACCAAAGACGGACACGTAAATCAACTCTAACCTCGTTTGATAATCAATGCTGGTTAGGCTGACGAATTTTTCTTCAGCGTATGTTAACGTACACGTTAAACCATCCGCTCGAAAAAACAAGCAAAACAAACAAACAGAATTTACCGCTGAACGTCGGAGCGTGCTTCACTTCGAGGAGCATTAGTCTGAATTAAATGCTAAGATATATTGCATTGTCTGTTTGGATTATTTAAAAATTAGAAATCGGGAGGATGGTAGCAGACATATGGAATTTCATCAAGAGCTATTCCTATAAGCTGTTGTATGTGGCACACTTGTCAGGTACCCGCCGAAGGTCGGAGGTTTCCTCCGGGCAATGATCCCGGTTTCCTCCCCAATTAACCTGGCAACGCTGCCATATAAGTGAACTTATCTTGAATGCGGCGTAAAACACCAATCAATTAATCAATCAATGCTATCAGCTTTAAGATGGAATATTTGTGGACATTTAAAGACCAAGACTCGTCGTAGCGTTCAGATAAGTAAAATAGATTCTTTAATTTCTATCTCAAAACTATTATTTGCTTAGATAAATTGTATATATTGATAAACCGGAATGTTTAATTTTAGAATGTGAGATACGCGCGCCCCATTTGTCACTATATTCGGAATAGAAAATGTATTGTTTCACAACCCTATCTTGAATTAATTTTAGTTAAAGATACCTATCGTTACCGCCAGATGCTTTTTATAGTGAAAAGGCTATGTGATGATCGTCGAATGCTTCTCTGTCGGTACATCAGAACTAAATCTATGGCTGCGAGTTATTTCCGTCTTCATTGGGGTTTCTAGCGTAAAGGTCACAGATAATTTTGCTGATAAATTTGTCAACTCACTGAAAGATTTTCTCTAGGGTATTGAAGACAAGATAATTATGGTCTAGCAGGCGTGATTGCATGCAAGTCTGCTCAAAATTACGTAATCCTATACGACGTGTGCTGCATTGATTAAAAAAAAGTTCATTTCTAATTAAAACTTTGAAATGGTAGATTTAGATTTTTTCTTATACACAGGACTGGTTACGTATGTCTGTCTATTCATTCAGCTCCAAGGCTGGTAACAATCGCTGAACCTTGTTTGAGGCAAGACAAAGTCATTCCAATGAAGGATTGAGGTATAATGCATTATGATTAATGTAAAGTCAAAGTCATTCTAGTGTAGGATTAAGGTATAATACATTAACGTAGACAAAGTCATTTCACTGTGGAATTGAGATATAATGCATTAATGTAAAAACAAAGTCATTCCAGTGTGCGATTGAGGTAGAATGCGTTAATGTCAAGACAAAGTCATCCCAGTGTAGGATTGAGGTATAATGCATTAATGTCAAGACAAAATCATTCCAGTGTGCGATTGAGGTATAATGCATTAAAGTAAAGACAAAATCATTCCAGTGTGGGATTGAGGTATAATGCATTTCAAGACAAAATCATTCCAGTGTTGGATTGAGATATAATGCATTAATGTCAAGACAAAATCATTCCAGTGTGGGATTGAGGTATAATGCATTAAAGTAAAGACAAAATCATTCCAGTGTTGGATTGAGGTATAATGCATTAATGTCAAGACAAAGTCATTCCAGTGTGGGATTGAGGTATACTGTATTAATGTCAAGACAAAGTCATTCCAGTGTTGGATTGAGGTATAATGCATTAATGTCAAGACAAAGTCATTCCAGTGTGGGATTGAGGTATAATGCATTAAAGTAAAGACAAAATCATTCCAGTGTTGGATTGAGGTATAATGCATTAATGTCAAGACAAAATCATTCCAGTGTGAGATTGAGGTATAATGCATTAAAGTAAAGACAATGTCATTCCAGTGTTGGATTGAGGTATAATGCATTATGAATAATGTAAAATCATTCCAGTGTGAGATTGAGGTATAATGCATTAAAGTAAAGACAATGTCATTCCAGTGTTGGATTGAGGTATAATGCATTAATGTCAAGACAAAGTCATTCCAGTGCGGGATTAAGGTATACTGTATTAATGTCAAGACAAAGTCATTCCAGTGTGAGATTGAGGTATAATGCATTAATGTAAAGACAAAGTCATTCCAGTGTGGGATTGAGGTATAATGCATTAAAGTAAAGACAAAATCATTCCAGTGTTGGATTGAGGTATAATGCATTATGATTAATGTAAAGACAAAGTCATTCCAGTGTGGGATTGAGGTATAATGCATTAATGTAAAGACAAAATCATTCCAGTGTGGGATTGAGGTATAATGCATTAATGTAAAGACAAAGTCATTCCAGTGTGGGATTGAGGTATAATGCATTAAAGTAAAGACAAAATCATTCCAGTGTTGGATTGAGGTATAATGCATTAATGTCAAGACAAAATCATTCCAGTGTGAGATTGAGGTATAATGCATTAATGTAAAGACAAAGTCATTCCAGTGTGGGATTGAGGTATAATGCATTAAAGTAAAGACAATGTCATTCCAGTGTTGGATTGAGGTGTAATGCATAAACGTCAAGACAAAATCATTCCAGTGTAGGATTGAGGTATAATGCATTAATGTCAAGACAAAGTCATTCCAGTGTGGAATTGTGGTATAATGCATTGTGGTTAATGTCAAGACAAAGTCATTCCAGTGTAGGATTGAGGTATAATGCATTATGATTAATGTAAAATCAAAGTCATGTCAGTGTGGGATTGAGGTACAATGCATTAATGTCAAGACAAAGTCATTCCAGTGTGGGATTGAGGTATAATGCATTAATGTCAAGACAAAGTCATTCCAGTGTTGGATTGAGGTATAATGCATTATGATTAATGTAAAGTCAGTGTCATTCCAGTGTAGGATTGAGGTATAATGCATTAAAGTAAAGACAAGTCATTCCAGTGTGGAATTGTGGTATAATGCATTAATGTAAAGACAAAATCATTCCAGTGTGGGATTGAGGTATAATGCATTAATGTAAAGACAAAGTCATTCCAGTGTGGGATTGAGGTATAATGCATTAAAGTAAAGACAAGTCATTCCAGTGTGGAATTGTGGTATAATGCATTAATGTAAAGACAAAATCATTCCAGTGTGGGATTGAGGTATAATGCATTAATGTAAAGACAAAGTCATTCCAGTGTAGGATTGAGGTATAATGCATTAATGTCAAGACAAAGTCATTCCAGTGTGGGATTGAGGTATAATGCATTAATGTAAAGACAAAGTCATTCCAATGTGGGATTGAGGTATACTGTACTAATGTCAAGACAAAGTCATTCCAGTGTGAGATTGAGGTATAATGCATTAAAGTAAAGACAAAGTCATTCCAGTGTTGGATTGAGGTATAATGCATGAATGTCAAGACAAAGTCATTCCAGTGTTGCCAACTAATTCTACACTAATCATTTATTTTTCCGATGGTTAGTGTTAAAATGAAAGAAATCTATAAAGTCTACGACCTATACGAACCGAAATACTTCAGGGACGACCATTCATTCATTCTAAGCCAAAGCTGGTTCAAACCAATACTTTATCGTACATTTTCGAGACTAGAAGTACTAAAAAGCTTCTGAATTAGACGTCTTGAGAAAAATAGCAAATAATTTCAACATTCTGTTTAAACGTCAAAATATCAACATTTTAGCAGCTTATGCCACTTTAACAAATTGTGAGGTAAAAAATAACCATATAGCTTGGAATTCAACAAAAACGACCCAAAGTATGTTTATGCCTCGCAAAGACTTTTTCACACGTAACTGGTGGGTAGATTGTAACCCTTTTCGCATCAACAATACATTTTTACAAAGTGCATGACCACAATAATGTTAGAACAAAATAATGTTCGAAATCATCGAAAATCTACGAATAATGTTCTAAGAACTTACATATTAATGTGAAGAATTGTACTTTCGAATTTTATGACCAAGGCTTTTATTCATTGGAGTTTTACAGCAAAAATTATTTCACTCCTAAATGGCGACGAGAAAGAGAGAGAAACCCTATATATAAAATACTTATTTACGAGAACGCTTCGGATACCTTCTAATTCCATTAGTAGATCTCTTCAAATATGAGGCGCATTTGATTGTGGTTCGATTTCATTGTAATGTACAGGAATACAAACAATGAAAAAGGTGTATTTACAGATAATTTCGTTGAGGTTTAATGAATCAATTAGACATCTTTTGTTTTATTTTTACTATCTGACGTAAGATATGGAAAAATATGTTGATTTAAAACTATCTACAGTTTTCGGTACTATTTGTAATTCATTAAACATTATGCTTGTCACAGAAATCTCGCGAGAGGAGGACAATTATTCCGTTTTTAGTAGAGAGCTCATTAAGGGGGATAACTTTGCGTTAATGGAAATAGGATGTATTGCATTACGATTGGTATACGGGATTTGTAACCAAACCCAACTAGGGCTGCCTGTTGACTCAGGCCACTGGTACTTTGTCGATCTTTGTCTACTTTCCGCCATACCACATGCAAAATCACGACCCATTCTCCGTAGAGATGTGTCTAAGTAAATGACAATCTTAATTACAAAGCAAAGTCCTCTGTCTTCGGCGTTTAATCTTTCATATTGATTTTCTCCGGCCGTTGCGATATCTTTTTTCTGAAATCGAAAATGCTAAACCGCTTCTGGTGGGCATTTTAAATGAGGGATTAGGTTTAATCAATTGCATAAGAGATTTTGCCTGATTTAAGAAAGTCCGAGGAGTTAGAATTTAATTATCAAGGAATACATTTGTAATTAGTTTAATTAGTTAGTGTCCTTTAAAAAGTGGGTATAACAGTATTCTCGTTATTTTGGGATTACACTTTCTTGAAAACATGGTAGAAATTCTTCTACCGATTTTTGGGTGATGCCCGAAACGGGAATCGAACCCGGGTCCCAGAGCATGGCACCTATCACCAGCACTAAATGTCAGCTATCGTATCCATTCAGCCAACCAGCCTCCTCTAAAAAGAGAGGTAGCTGATTGGTAGATACTACAGCGGGGTACTAAATGTCCACTGTGGTAACATACTGCCTCCTTTTTTAGAGGAGGCTGGTTGGCTGAATGGATAAGACTAAGAAAATAGACTCTGTCCAATTTTTTCTCTCGTAAATCGATCAAAGAACGCTATGTATACTTAGAGAAAACTTCATGGTTCCAATTTTCGAAAAGCAATTTGTTGTTAATAATCCGCTTGTATGCTTACAAAATGGAATTCTGAATATAAGGCTATAGCCGCTCAATGTCATGTATTGCATTTTATCCCATACGTGCCTTAACAATTTTTTAATTCTAGGCCGTGTGTATTGTCCTAAGTGTATAAATCACTGTGATGATGAATAAACTTTAAAAAAAAAGACAGCCGACATTTAGTGCTGACGATACATTGTAGGTGCCATACTCTGAGACCTGGGTTCGATTCCCGTTTCGGACGTCATCCAAAAATCGGTAGAGGAATTTCTTCCATATTTTCAAGAAAGTGTAATCCCAAAATAACGAGAATACAGAATACATTTGTAATTAGTCAATTCAAGGGGCTTGTTTGTAGATTTAAAGGATGAGAAATACATACGGTTTAACTTCGATAATAACCCTCAAAGTACTTAAAACATCCCACGTTTATCAACGCCAGTGACCCCCAATCTAATATAAAAGACCGAAGTAAGCTATGTCAATTCATTGGCTTATCTGTGTATTCATCTTCTTTGTTTTAAGATGACGTGATGTTGCATCCGCTATTTTAGATGAATAATGATGTATTTATACTGATGGCATATGTAGGCCAAAGAACATGAAGACAAACTTGAAGTGGGAAGATTGGTACGAAATATGTAGTCAGTGTTGCAACCGCATGTCATTCATTGCTCAAGCCATTGGCTGAGTTACATCACATGACTACTCTATAACGCATCTCGATTTTATTCACCAATGATCTGATAAAACTAATGAAAAAATGATAGAGGCCTTGAGAATGACCCATGGAGCTCATTCTCTTTTATAACAACAGATTCAAATTACGAGGAATAAAACATTCATTGGACAATTGTTTTACTCTACTTGAAGGAGTTAACTGGCAAGAAAACCAAGCCCTCTATTCTTGGAAATCATAAATCCTCCGGAGGCACATGTCAGTTACTCCACACCTGTAGGTAGAAAAAAGCAGAATTTGAGCAGAACAATTTGTCCTTTTTTATTAGGGTTAAGTGGAATTTCAACCTGTGACGCACAACTAATCAAATGTCTTAACGCATATACACTAAAAAAAAGAAAGAACAGAGATCATATCTGTTGAGCATGACAAAATGCATCCTCGGATACCCAGGGTTAAATTCGCGACAACCGGTAATATGAGCGTAAGCGTAAGTTTTAACCGTGGGTTTCGGTGATGGACAAAATGGTCGGACTATATTCACTGATGGGATCCTTCAGAAAAATGTTTCATAAAGAATCAACATACAATTGTCAAATGACAAAACTAATGTGTAGAAATTGGTAAAAAGAGCGTAACCAATTACTTGTGGAAGACAAAGGAATTCGAAATATCAAAATATATGTATAAGGATAGATACATTTTCAGTTTTATTGCAAAGACTTATCTGATGGCCAACAAAGGGTATCTACTGATCTACTGAAAACAACAGATTTTACAACAACAACAAACTGTACTGAAACCCAAACCAAGTCGATCATCATCTACATTCTCGTATTGCCAAATAGGGCAAGTCCAATCCCCGAAGAAATAAAGCTGGTATACTATTGCATGTGTTGCACGTTTTATATGCACCCGATACAACTCAGATCACCCGCTCGCTTGAAGCGTATGATCTGATCTCATATGAGATGGTAATATATCAGATCACCCCTTGAAGCGCAAATTGAAGTTGACATAGAGTCAATTGTAACAAAAATAATTAACGTTTCTCACGTTAAAGGCCAGAGGAACTGTTTTCCATCAACATACTCGATTCGTCGAGTGACACCACAATTTATTTCACTCCGAGTGGTCAAACGAGGCGGGGGAAACGGGGTTCTTTGCCCGGAGGAAGGCCCCGAACATTGGCAAGTACCTGACAATTTTTTTCAAATAAAGTGATAGAGTGAAAATCCACTCTGAATTTGTTCAATTTTTCTTTGGGCTTAACGCGATTCGAACCCGCGCATCGTCGATGGAAGGTCTGTGTGGGACTCCGTGACTACCACTATGTCGACTTGATATGAAATATTAAACAAAATGTATACTTGTTTGTCAGAGTTTATTTCAGAGGCCTATCTACGTTGAAACCAAAAACAGATAATAACAAAAAGATCTTTATTATATAATGATTGATAGATTATCGATTTCAAGATTACTAATCAAGTCCAACTAAGTCGAAAGCACTTTGTCGATCGCCGGGTACTTAAATGTACGCTGTAACGTCAAATGCATCAGCACGTCCCATTGTCTACCGAGATGTGCCTTCGACAAATACCAGCCTTAATCACAAAGCAAGTCTGTATGTCTTGACCAATGTTCATCTGATAGGTTTGTAGCCTTCAAACTGGTTCATCTTTCCTTTCCTCTTCATGGAAACATCGTTTAACGAATAATGGTTTTAGGTTAGGTATTGGTCTTCGCGCTAGAGCTAATCAGCTGCACTTTTAAGTGATCACTTTAGATAAAATACACCATTAAGAGACAATATCCTACTGTATGTTTTTCAAAACATTTACGCCCGGCGTAAGTCCAATGCAAGGCCTAACTATCATGGCAACTGGTGCCTTCAACATTACGTTACGACCAGGCGCAAAATTACGACGGGCGTAAGTGTGTTGAGAAACAGTCCGCGGATTTAAAGAAAGGGTTTGCTTATTATTGTTATTTTTCTAAAATAAATTATGATTGTAAATGTAGTTTTTTTATGAGCAGGTGTGTTTATGACGTCAAGTTGCTTTAACCAACATGCTCAGGTATGGAAATAAACTACTTTACAATTTGTATATGGCTTTTAAGCGGCTCATCTTGGTTTAAACAGAAAAAATATCGTAGCAGAAAGATTATCGATTTAGAGGATTTGTAATTAAACGATGGCACTTTGTCGGTCGCTGTGTACTACCCTGTAACATCAAAGGCAAAAACACGTCCCATTATCAGCTGAGATGTGCCATTGCAAATATCAATCTTTCTCACAGAAAGAAACTGTATATATCTTTGGCAATATACATCATTTTGGTTGGTTTTCTCGAACCTGGTTCAATTTTCCTTTATAAATCGAGCGACTCTAAGAATTGCTTTGTAATTTCAACAGATTCCAATGCAGCCTGTCGTATTTTACTAAACTAGGGGTTTATATGTATTGATTGGCTGATTGATTGCGGCGGCGTTGCCAGTTTTAACCATCCCACATAGGTCGATCGAGTAAAAACCCAGTCAGAAAATTTTCCAATTTTTATTTGGACTGAGTGGGATTCGAACCCGCGATCTAAATTATGACATAAGGATCCGCAGACCACAGCATTTGGCATACTTAATGTTCGTCCTTGTTGGGTCAGCATACATGACTAAAGCAGAGCCAAAATGCTCCAGCTTGAGGGCAGGAGTTTATAAGGAAGTATAGACGTCAAATAAGTTATAGTGGTTGTTTTTAGATACCGGGGTCTCGAAATAAGTCAAATTAACTTTGGTTTTAAGGTTTTCAGAGTTGACCAATTGCTGATTGGCCGGACGAGAACTCCTTTAAAAGGAAAGAAAACCCACGGAGTGATCAGAGTTTACCGTAAATATCTGGAACAAGGTATATCAGGCTGTAGCACATCGATTTTAATATGTATATTTATATGATTGTATATACATTGTATTTACGACAGTATAATTGTCAAGTGACACCTGACTAACAAATATCGACCTATCTGCCTATCTTCCCATTTCTCCCCACTGTATTTGTATATCTGTAAATGGTATACGGGCGTAAGCTCAATTGTATTGCATGTTTTAACATCTTAAGAGGTTAAGTAGTTCTCAATCGTACTAACATATACTCCTGTACAGAGACATTCAATATATTGCTATATTGTGTTCAAACATAACAGTTTTCTTAATCGCTCAAGGTAATAATTACTCACTAGTATGGCGGACATCATTCATACGAATGGACGAGCCAATAAGCTAATACAATCAACCAACCAACCATAAATATCTGGTAAAGCACTAATGTGTCAATTAAAAAGTGTCATTTGTATCCATCAATGATTCAACAGCATCTGAAGCCAAAGAGTATAAATCGGTGAGGTGACACCATTGGCGCGTCTACAAAATGCACGCCTGGAATATAACGGTTGACAATAGTGTACCTTTACTATGGTCATCTGTATATCTGATTTTTAAAGTGGCATGAGCTGCCAAAATTCACACTTTTTTCATAATTTCTGATCGTCAGTAAGAGACTTTGAAGGTCATGGAAAAAATAAATGATTGGCGTTGGAATGAGGAAAATCCATACAGTACGTGGCCTGTACGAACCAAAACGTGTTCGAAAAGTAAACAAAATTTAAATAACCGGGACAACCATTCATTCATTCTAAGACAAAGTTAGTTCAAAACAATACTTTATCGTGCATTTTCGAGACTAGAAGCACTAAAAAGCTTCTGAATTATACGTCTTGAGAAAAATAGCCAATAATTTCAACATTCTGTTTAAACGTCAAAATATCAACATTTTGGCAGCTTATGCCACATTAAATGCTCAAAATATTCAATATTTGACTAATTAGCGCATAAAACTAAATTCGATAATAAACGTTGTAGTGTAAAACGGGCCTGATTGATTGTTTGGTGTTTTACGCCGCGCTCAAGATTATTTCACTTTTATGGCGGCGTTGCCAGTTTTATTGTGGGAGGAAACCGGGCTCTATGCCCGGAGGAAACCCACGACCTTCCGTTGGTAAATGGCAACCATCCCACATAGGTCGTTCGAGTGAAAACCCAGTCAGAAAATTTTTTGGACTGAGTGGGATTCGAACCCGCGACCCATTGGTGGAAGGCTGTTTGGATTGAGCGTCCAACGCTCTACCTACTGAGCCACGGATTCAAAGCAGACTGGGTTGAAGAGACACGTGACTGAAACCTTCATTTCTATTGGTCGACTCCGTCAGCAGGAGACCTGCCGAAATCTACCGTCATCGTCTCTAGAAAAAACCAACAACAGGAATAAACTTCGCACTTCTATCAAATGCTATTAGGTTGCTCTATTTAGTGTTCACTCTTTCCTTATAAGCATTGTCAGTAAGTTGTTCTCTGATAACGCTTCTTAACTTTTTTAGAATACAATGGAGCTTGTCATAAAAAGTCGTAAAATTTGGTTTTTGATACCGCTGGAATGAAAACTTTATTGTATGTTTTAGTTTATTATTCCCTTATCTTTAGCAGGCTTTTAAAGTGGCATGAGCTGCCAAAATCCACACTTTTTCATAATAAGAGGCTTTGAAGGCCATCAAAAAACTAAATGATTGGCGTTGGAATGAGGAAAATCCATACAGTATGTGGCCTGTAAAAACAATACTTTACAATACAGACAAGAAGCAGTAAAAAGGTTCTGAATTATACGTCTTGAAAAAACATTCTGTTTTAACGTCAAAATATCAACATTTTGGCAGCTCATGTCATTTTAATACTTGCCGACGTCGCGGGAATAAAGTGACCTACGGTTAAAGGGAGGTAACTTTTTATTGAGTAGTTCAACACTTCAGTTATCGACTCCTTCCCTTTGGTTTATATATCTTATCAGACCTGGGGATTAACGTTGTGGAATGTGACTGAGTGAGTTAGGTAAGATTTAATGTCACGGCCAAAACATATCGATCGCTTTTATGGAATTTTATTCAGAAGAACAGATCCAAATATAAGCAGATTCGCTCAGTGAATTCTAGGTTTTTACGACCAAATTGGCAATGGACCAACGAGTTTTACCAGAAGTCTATGAATGTGGAAGTGTGAAGCGTTCCATTACATAGTGTTGAGGGCATTGACGCCGTTTGACCCAGAGTTCACCATACACAGAGCCCTCTCTCGGTTAGTCAGAAAGCGTGGCTTTTCTTCACTTTCTCATATGAACTATTATGGGATGCATAAGAAAAAACATGGCGAACATTTTATTTATGATAACAGTACTTGATGGAGCAAAAGTTAAAGTTTCCGAAGAACTTCATAAAGTTGAAAATGAGACAAGAAGACTTGTTTGGAACGATTTGAGTCCAAATGGAGATATCAGAGTCGCATGTTCGGTAAAGCTTTTATAAAAACCAATGCATTCTCCGAACTGCGGTTACTGGAATTGCCGATAGATGCAGTAAGTGGAGAATGAATTTATTTTCTGATTTGAAATTGCGCAACCGTTGACAATTTCAAAATCTACCGCGCATAAACGTCACATAATGTAGTATAAGCAGGCTGAAAGCGCCAGTGCCCTGAATATGGGGTAATGCGACATTTCACACTTCCCTGTTCATAGACTTCTGGTTTTACTCAATAAAACTATACTAAAGTAAATCTCCTGAATAATATCAGCGGAAAACCCTTAATTTTTGTATTACTTGGTGCAATGTCAAATGACGAACAATTGTCCAATTCTCTTCTTACGGAATACGCTTATATATTTTGGCTGCTCATTCCATCTTAAAGGAACATGAGCTGCCAAAATGTTGATATTTTCCGGTAAAACATAGTGTGGAAATTATCCACTATCGTTCTCAAGACGTACAATTCAAAAATCTTTTAGTGCCATTTTTCTCGAGAATGTACGTAATGTTTTGAACTAAAGCAATTAAAACAGAATATTCGTCTGGAAATTGTGTGAAAATGCTTAGCAAACAAATGCTTATGGAAATTTCGTGCATCACATGCGAGGATTAAAGGCGGAATCCAATCGTCTAAAAAAGAACAAGAAAACCATTTAGATGCTCAGATTATATGCAATGATATTTCCTGTCCAACGATTCCAAATACTTACATACTTTTTGGATCTATAACTAGTAAAATATTACTTTGCATTTTCGTTAACTTTAAAGTCTCCAGGGGTGCGCTCAAACGCCAGTCCTGGACGTCCGGGACACCCTAGCCGAGAAATCTGGGCTCTGTCGAATTCTTTTTCCTCTCCGTGTTCGTCATACAAGACACATTAGCAGCCATATAATACCAGGCGCCGTAAGGACGATAATCCGGGCTAGGGACACCCCTACAGGTTTCGAGTGCCACAGTACAGATTTCCAGGACGTGCTCTGGCTGTCCACATCGCTGAGGTGGTGCAGAAGGACACAGGCGATTTCGCTATTTTCAAAACGTTCTTCACAATGACTTCCATTGTACTGAATATTGTATTTCGAAGGATTGTAGACTTTGCAATTACCAATGGTTTTCATTTGTGGTGCAACACTTTTTATGTATATATTTATGTTTTATGTATATATTGCAACTTATATTGCAAAATTCTACATTTTGGTAATTTTGTTTATGTCGATACTGAGCCTAAGGCTAAAGGCTAAACTCAAAATGTACAGAAGAAATTGATCATTTAAAACAAAATCTTGTTTTAACGATAATATAATTTATTTCCACACATGAGCACGCCATTAGTAGCAACCCCCACATCATAAATATATTTATGAACACTAATACACACGGGCACAGGGAAAATCTTCTTGTCTAAAATAACCATGGAGACCAGTTTCTAATTGTGTTTAAAAATGGGGTATATCATTTAGACCTTTATACCCAGTCATAAGTTGTTGTAATTAAATATATATGTGCATTACCACAAATGCTTGTTTAATCATTGATTATTTTAGCTAAAAAAGTAATCAAATAAATTATAAACTTTTTTCAAACCAAAATTATTGATTGCAGTTTAACGCCGAACAAATTATTTTGCTAACATGGCGGCGAAAATAAGTTTTCTCGAACCGACCTGTTTACATCTAAAATGGAATTAAACAAAAAGGTACAGAAATAAATTTAAGAAACATGTTAAAGTGGCATGAGCTGCCAGAATGTTGATATTTTGACGTTAAAACAGAATGTTGAAATTATTGGCTATTTTCTCAAGACGTATAATTTAGAAGCTTTATAGTGCTTCTAGTCTCGAAAATGTACGATAAAGTATTGTTTTGAAGTAACTTTGGCTTAGAATGAATGAATTGTCGTCCCGGTTATTTAAATTTTGTTTACTTTTCGTACACGTTTTCGGTTCGTAAAGGCCACATACTGTATGGATTTTCCTCATTCCAACGCCAATCACTTAGTTTTTCGATGGCCTTCAAAGCCTCTTACTGTCGTGACGAACAGAAATTATGGAAAAAGTGTGAATTTTGGCAGCTCAAGCCACTTTAAAAAGCGTGTAAATTAGTATTTTGAGGCTTAAAAGGACATGCACTTTGAAAATGCAAATATAGATTTTATAAGAAGTATATGAAATATGTATATTACAATAAAAATTCTAATTTTGTGGTATAGACCAATCTGTTTTTATAATAATAGGGCTTTTCCACTTGGTGAAAAGCTCATTCATGGAGTGTGCCTTGAATAGGCGATTTGTCACTGAGGTAAACTTCATACACTCTATAAAAACACGATGAAATGAATGTCGAATCGGCAATTGTTTGTTTGTTTATTCACCATATAAACGTCTTTCGAAACAAGAAAACCAATTGTATTCACGCGAGATCTCCTTTAGACGTGGCTAAGATAGAGCTCGTACGCCTTTACCTGACATAGCGCAGGAATTTTCGCGTGCGATCTAGGGTAACATTTTTAAAAGCTATCAGATAAATATAAAAATCATGACATCACGCTGTACGTGAATATATATTTTGAATTTAAGAAAACGTTAAACTAGTAACGAAAACGAAGAGTCAATTCCACAAAATAGTCCCATTTTGACGAAAACTGGCAAAATGGCGACGTTCCCTGTCGATCGGATTCACTTTGAACTGGCCACTGTGATAGGTTCCACGGGGCGTTTCCAATAGCCGCTAGTGTTTAAATGTGCGATGTAACTAACAATAGCTCTAGCTAAGTGTAAGAGAATAATAGAAAAGCACGTAGATGAGAGCAAATGGCAGGTACAATTCCATGGTGTTGTTGTTTTGTTGAAAACCTAAAAGTCACATGATCAATTGACCTCCTATAGGACTCTCCAACCCCATTCCAATGGATATTTCTGATAAAAATGTCAACCAGTGGCCTTAGAGGTTAAATCTGGCTTTTAGGACTAGGGTAACTTCTAATTTTATATTGACAAGAACACCATACATAATCAATACGGCGGGAATAAGGTCCAGGGGACCTGCTCCATCCCTGGGTAAATAACAAATAAGAGTAGCGAATAATAAAAATTAAACAAATGTGGTGAATAATTAATAATTAAGGATTGAACTGAGTATGGCATAGATAAAGCATTTGGAAATGAATCGATAAGTGAAACCCTCAGTGGGCCAAAAATTGAAGTAATTATTCTTTGATCTTTGATTTGAATAATGATTGCGATTTTACTGATTGGATTCCGTGAGGCAGTCTGTACCATTCTGGTGGAGCTGAGTGAGCAGGTTAAGTGGTCCGACAGAATTGGCGATGAAGATTAAGATTGATGGGGAGCGTGGAATAAGTGTGGATATCTGATGCTTTAGTGAAGAAGCAAAGAAAAAAGGATGGTAGCTGGTAGGTTGATTGATTGATTAATTGATGTTTTACGCCGCGCTCAAGATTCTTTCACTTATATGGCGGCGTTGCCAGTTTTATTGTGGGAGGAAACCGGGCTCTATACCCGGAGGAAACCCACGACCTTCCATTGGTAACTGGCAACCATCCCACATAGGTCGTTCGAGTGAAAACAAAGTCAGAAAATTTGCCAATTGTTTTGGACTGAGGTAGCTGGTAGTAATGGTACATGAACTTATGACAAAAACAGAGGGAAGAAAAATTATTCATTTTATTTAGTAGAAGGATTTTTAAAGACTTGAAAATATTAATTAAGCTATCTAGTCTGCATGAAAATGATATGATACGAACAGCTTTTATTCTGAAGTTGGACCAGTTGTTTTCGATGACTTGTATATGTATGCCCCCCCCCCCCCAGAGAAGATGCATACGATAGAATATCCACATATAATGCACCACGGATGGGCATCCACCGTCAGTCGGTGTGATAAAAAGGAAGGGCCGTGTCGACATCCTGATAAAATCTCATTTTCTTTTCTTACAAGAGAAGAAGGGAAAGGGATGGAACCTATCTGGATTTGAGTCAGTTTACATATCATGTCTGTAAATTGAAGTACGCGCGTATGGTGTATTTTATCTTTAGAGTGTTCACTTTAATGGGACATTTTACTGCTGTTTGTATCTCAAACAAATTAGGGAAAAAATAGTAAGCTAAAGGTTTTTGTGTCCGTTTCCGAAAGATATATGTAGTCATACATAGTGACATTTTTGCTGGGGTTTTTTGTTGTTGTTTTTTTACAGGAATAAAATAGACTTTCTTTTTTGGTCTAAATACAACATGGAAATCATACAAATATCGTTATATTTTGGATGTGTTTGTTAATTTCCCAAAATGCATTGCTGAATACGTTTTAATAATCGAATGTACGAAGAAAAGAAATGCAATGAAAAGAGAACTCAGAATGTATTCATCTATTAAGGGCTTGTCTAAATTTTTTCATCCCACGTTAAGAATAAACGCCTGGACAAATTACAATTGACACAAAGAGACTCGTCTTAGGTTATTCTACTTGAACCTATCTTAATCAGTCAGCCGATGAAAAATGTCTCTTCATAACAATAAGCCAATCATGATTTGACAGCTCGTTTCAGTGGGATTATTTGTTCACCTGTACTAAATAACAGAGGGTTGACACTTTAGTATTGTTGCATTTTCCTTCTATCGACTAAATGAACTACTTACAGTTATATCAACCATAAAATCTAGATTGCGAGAAATACTCGTTCACCGTCCATATTGATTCGCTTTTGCTATTTGTATATAAAACCCAACGCACCGCTGAAAACTTCATCCCTCGAGGAAAAAATGGCTTCGCAAAGAGCTCTGTTGACTGGAGGTGTGTTGGTCCTTCTTGTATGTTCGCAGTTGAAAGGTAAAAATATTTTGTTCATATTCCTTGATTGATTGATTGATATTTTACGCAGCACTCAAGATTACTTTAATTATATGGCAGCGTTGCCAGATTTAGTGAGGGAGGAAACCGGCGGAAACCCCCTTCGGTGAGTACCTAGTACCTCTTCCAAACACAGCAATTTTTCAATTTTCATTTTGGTCTGAGTGTGATTCGAACCCGCGCCGCATCGATGGAAGGTCAGTGTATGTCCATCTTCCTTGATATAAAGGCAATTAATCGTAACATTTTTTTGTGGAAAGTACAGATACATGTAGGAAATTTTGACCAAACAGTCGTTAATGCATGCAGTAAACTCTGTCTCATAACAGGTTGTGTTTATGGGTAATTCCAAGTCACGTTATAGAAATGTTGAAATATGGGAATATCTTTTTTATGGTTCTGTGATGAAGAAATGACTTTTTACCCGGAGGGAACCTTCAATCTCCGCCGAGTATCCGTCAGTTCTTTCACATTTGGTGAAAAGTCCAGTCCGACTTTTTAAATTCTATTTGTTCTGAGTGGAACTGGAACCCACGCGAAAGGCCCGTGTCGAACTGAGGGAATATCACTCTGCCGGCTGAGCCACCAATATTCAGATTGCAAATAAATAGTAACTAACTTCTTCTGTTGGTAAACAATACAAAAATCAATCCGCTGGTTTAACTGTAAACAGTATTCTGGATTTTATATGAATAAATATAACATTGAACTTGTTAGTCAATTCAAAGGCAATCCATTCAATCCGGTTTTGCATATTTTGATATTCAATTCGCCAGTGTATTTTCTTTATTGTATGTGTGACTAGTTCGAATCAAGTCAAAATGGTGTCGACAAATTGTTGACGGCTAATTCATTTTATAGTAGTTTGTGAAATGGTGGGTAGAAGCCAATGAGAACTTATTAAGCTTTCCCTCAAAATGGACCAAGTCTCTTTGATAAAAAACTGAAAACTATGTCGATACGAATTTTAAATGTACAAAATCTGGAGTCCATTATCCTACACCAATATTTCAAAAGCCAAATTATTCAGAAAAAGTTAAATAAATTCCCCTGTTCGATACCTTGTCGGATTTCGTATCTTCAAGTCCGAATCAAAAAGCTCCGTTTTTCTTGGATGTAAAATCTGGCAGATTGATGTTTACACTTTTCACCGACGATAGTGAAATAAAGGTTCGTATTAAATATGTTAGATGTGTCAATGTACCAACGATTACCCGTCAATCGATTTAATGTGGCATGAGCTGCAAACATCCGGGCGTTTTTCTCATAAAATCTGATTGTTCAGAGAAATTCAGCATTTGATTCACCGTGCAATATTTAGGATTGGAGGTGAAAAAGAAATCTCGGTAAATCCAATAACCCACACGAATCGAAGATGTGTGCTAAGAATTATACATTCTAGAGTTTGTGTTCGTTATGAAAACTACCTTAAAGCGAGGGGCGCCAACTGAGCTGCCGGCCACGCGTGGCTGAGAGCTAAGCTGTTTCCCCCGTATGCGCGTGAATTTTGGTGAGGAAAGTATCTAGCAGGTTTAATAGTTTCTACCTCACGCGGCAAGAATCTATTCTCACCGTGTGCGCATAAACGTGAGCTGCCAGCTGAGCTGAGAGGAGGGAAAGGCCAATCGTATGTACCTATTGAAACATGTGATCACTTAAAGTATAACATAACACGGGTAGTTACATTTATGTAGATAGGTGAACTTGGATGACTTAGGAACTTGCCTCAGCCGAGAGCTCATCGTCTGCGCTGAAATTTGTTGCTGCTCCCTCGGCCAGGCGTGCCTTTCAGCTCAGTCGAATCCCCTGGTCTGCGCTTAGCTTTACGTTCATCCATGGGGTTGATATCATTAGAAAGCCCTTATTTCTTGATTAAAATGACGAAAAATTGGTTCATTCTAATACAACGAAATTTTTCCTATAGCTGGCAGTCCATTCCACTTTGATGGTTTTGATATCTTCAGTTAAAGGGATGATGTGTTTTAAATGAATACAATGTTTCTTTACCTTTACCAAGCGGACGATAGCAGTTGTGTACTGTTTTGGACATACAATGCCAGTATTGACCGATGTACCCATCCTATCACTGGAAACCCGCCTGTACCGGCAGATTTTTGTACGTCACTTCACCCGGATGCTGAGTTGCATGACGTCGGTGGAATTGACATGTGTACCATGATGCCTATCAGTGGTAAGACAGTTCGAAAAATGATTTCATTACACGTTTTTGTACCCGGCATCAATAACAATTGTTAATACAAAAGTGCGTCAGAAAGATAAATGAACACCTTTATCTATAATAAACGGCAAATCCAACATTGCAAGCTTTCTATTGATTTGCGAAAAAAAAGAAGAAAAAAAAAGCAATCATGAAATATTCCTTTTTTTTAAGATAAAAATGTGAATTACATCTATTTTTATCAGCTGATAGGAGCAAAGCTATTTATTAAGATTCTATGGATTTATACAGAGAAGAACGTATGGTGAAAAAGTTGTTTTAAAACATAGTTTTGAAGAAAAAAAATTGCTTTAACACATAAAACAATCATAATGGGTGAGACCATTTGCCAGTTATTCACACAAAAAAGTCATGACGTCATGGTATCAATCTTAGACCGGACAAGCTGAGCTTCCATTGGGAATTCAGCTGTATACAGTAGATCTCCCGTTTCATGCAAGATTTTTTTGGCATTCGTTCAGACATAATCTGTCACATTATTGGGTTTCATTTCTAAAATATGTTGTTAAAAGCTGCAAGTATTTAGTTAAAAACAGACGGATACTTTGTCCGGCCCATTATAATGGCGTCAGTTATTTGGTAAGGTTAGTCTCCATACACTCAGACAGCAACCCAAGGAATGTTTTTGTAAACATACAATTTTTTTCCATATGTTTTAACGCTGGTTGTAGAAATTCTTTCAGCTCTGTTTTTTGTTTCAGAGCAGGATTCGGGCGGTGGTACTGGGTGGGGTAACGGTGGAATTCCTGGCTAAGGACAATATGCAATGAATCATTTTTGAATCCCAACCAAGAAACAGCAAAACCAGTTGATGTCATTTTACACCTTGAATTATGCAATGATATCAAGATGATCAGACTCCGTATGTAAACTGTGGAGAAATAAATACATAACATTAATTAACTGACGGCCTCGATCTGTGTGTTTAAATTAGCCAGGACCGTTTTTATTTCTTACATCGTTTTACTACATTGATATTGATGTTTTACGCCGCCCTCAAGATTATTTCAGATATATAGCGGCGTTGCCAGATTAAGTGGGGTAGGAAACCTGGCTCTACCCGGAGTACCTGAACACTCCTCCACATCGAGGGGAAAATCAACTCAGAAATTTGTCAATTTATATTTGGTCTGAATCCCACCTGTATCGAGAGAAGGAATCAGCATCTCATTGACAGAAGGCATGCGCCGGACTGAGGGACTATCAACGAGCCCCCCCCCCCCCCCCCTCGCCCAACAGACAAAACTGTTGAATGGTAAAATAAACAGGAAATTATTTTTATGATCGTTTTCACAAAGTCGTTCAAAATACAGAACCAAAAATAAAAAAAACAAAAACAAGTGTGATAACTTGCTGTTTTTATTTACTTTCATTAGCACATTGTTTGTTACTTACTGTTAGTGTGAACTCTAGTTATATGTACATAATTTGTGTATATTCCAATTCATGTTTAATTATTTTGATGCTTACCTGTATGCATGCTTTCCCCTATTGCGTTCTATGCTTTTCTCTTCTAAACTACTAAAATGATGTATTTGCGTCATCACATTTAGTTAGTTTTGATTTACCATAGGTACTGTTATCAGCCGTTACTGTTGCCATCACTGTAAATATCATCTTCTACTCTGCATGTATTTAAACAATTGTAATGTTGTAATTAATTATTGCACAATATAAGCTGTTGCAGCTTAACGTGCATTTCAATAAATTTCGTATAAAAAAAGTACAGAGCCTGCATAAGAGGTGTTGCTGATATTTCAAACCCACCAAATCTGATCAAGAGGTGTTGCTGATATTTCAAACCCACCTAATCTGATTAAGAGGTGTTGCTGATATTTCAAACCCACCACATCTGATCAAGAGGTGTTGCTGATATTTCAAACCCACCACATCTGATCAAGAGGTGTTGCTGATATTTCAAACCCACCAAATCTGATCAAGAGGTTTTTCCGATATTTCAAACCCACCAAATCTGGTCAAGAGGAGTTGTCGATATTTCAAACCCATCAAATCTGGTCCAGAGGTGTTACCAATATTTCAAACTCATCAAACCTGGTCAAGAGGTGTTTGTGATATTTCAAACTCATCAAATCTGGTCAGGAGGTGTTACCGATATTTCAAACTCACAAAATCGGGTCAAGAGGTGTTGGTGATATTTCAAACTCATCAAACCTGGTCAAGAGGTGTTGGTGATATTTCAAACTCATCAAATCTGGTCAAGAGGTGTTGGTGATATTTCAAACCCACCAAATCTGGTCAAGAGGTGTTGGTGATATTTCAAACTCATCAAATCTGGTCAAGAGGTGTTGGTGATATTTCAAACTCATCAAATCTGGTCAAGAGGTGTTGGTGATATTTCAAACCCATCAAATCTGGTCAAGAGGAGCTGTCGATATTTCAAACCCATCAAATCTGGTCAAGAGGTGTTACCGATATAACAAACCCACCAAATCTGGTCAGGAGGTGTTATCGATATTTCAAACTCACTAAATCTGGTCAAGAGGTGTTACCGATATAACAAACCCACCAAATCTGGTCAGGAGGTGTTATCGATATTTCAAACCCACTAAATCTGGTCAAGAGGTGTTGGTGATATTTCAAACCCACTAAATCTGGTCAAGACGTGTTGCCGATATTTCAAACCACCAAATGTGGTCAAGAGGTGTTGCCGATATTTCAAACCCCCTAAATCTGGCCAAACCAGATCAACGGTATAACCATTTTCATTTTAATAACCTGTAGTTAACCGTCCTTTTGGCAGGCTTTGGTATATTGGTATGTATCAGGCTTTTTGTAGGGAAATATGACACCAAAACTATCTCTATTTTTAAATTATTTATCCTCGATTATTTATGAAAGCTTCATCAGGAATTTGAATATTTCATGGGTTTTTTTTTCGAAAACTGTCAAGGTTATTTGCCGGTAAGAAAAGAGACACTGTCAAGGCCCATCTATTTATATGGTTTCCAGGTTTAACAAAAGAAGACTATAATTATCATTTCAATGTTTGTAGGTCAAGTAAGACAACGTGTCCGACAATTAGATCAAGAATTGCTTATAGATAACAACTTCTCGATGTAAAATCATGTGCATGTATATTACACTGTATTCTTTAATCCAATGTTTTCGTTCTTATAGAGGTGGGTGCAAATTGCCTATATCCTTGGATGTTTAACATTGAGAACAGTAAATGCGTTCATCCTATTACTGGAAGCCCGCCCTCCAATGAGGATTTCTGTACGTCACTCCATCAGGATGCAATCGTAGAAAATATCGACGGCTCTGATATGTGCACCCTATCACCAAGTAAGACAAATTTAAATCTTAGAAAAAAGTTTCATTACTACTTCACTATATAAAAATATATATATAAATATATATAAATGTATGAATATAAATATATCAGGTTCATCCCCTTCTTGATTGATTGACTGTTTGGTGTTTAACACCGCGCTCAAGATTATTTCACTTTCATATGGCGTTTTATTGTGTGAGGAAACCGGGTTCTATGCCCGGAGGAAACCCATGACCTTCCGGTGGTAACGGGCAACCATCCCATATAAGTCATACGAGTATCCCCTCCTTTAAGAGAACGCCAATAAAGGGAAAAGTCGTTGAAATATGCAGTGGTTTTATGTCCAGAAAGGCTTCTGGATCCACTCAGAACAAAAAAAAAATGATTTTTTACTTTTTTTAACTGTGGCAGAGTTACCATGTACTCACCGAAGGTCGAGTTCGGTTTCTTCCCCACTAAACCTGACAACGCCGTCATATACGAAAAATAATCTTGAGTGCGGCGTAACACACCAATCAATTAGCAAAAAGTTACCACCTATACAGTTCAAACACCAAAGGTTTTCAGAACGTGCGTTTTATACGTGAGATTAGACAATTCTACTCTTCTTAAAAATTATCCTAAATTTTCCATGGGTTTTGTTAAAGATAGGCTTTTAGTTGACGACATTCATTAGTCAATAAGCCCCTTTCGGGTTTGGCGGAAGTCCCACGAGATCACGCAAGACCCGTGTTTAGGGGTATAATTTTCACCGATCGGCTTAAAGAAATGACACGATAACCGTCGATCACCAGAGCGCTAATGTTAAATGAACGGCTGGTCAGTGAGAGATACCACTAAACTCATTTCTCGCGTGATCTCGCGGGGTTTTAGCCAAACTCGAAAGAGGCTTATTGAAATGCACTTGTGAATTAGTATAGTGATTGTATTTCTGTGGTCGTTTCTGGCAAGTTGCTAACTAATTAGACAAGCATGGGCTGCCAAAAATAGGGATCATTTCATTTAAATAGATATAGCTATATTTTTTTTACATTTTATGAAGAAGTACAAAATAAGAGATTTATGTTGGTATCAAGCTCGAGGATGTACATTAAAGTAGATTTTAAAAAAAGAAAAAGCATCAAAATGTTCTCATACATCCCGGCTATTTGGATTTTGTAGGTTTTAACACACATCTGGTACCTCTAGCTCATTGACTTTGATAACGATATAAGAACTACATCGAAACGGCGTCCCCCAATAAACCAAGAAGTTGTTATCCATAAGTAATTCTTAAAGTGGCATGAGCTGCCAAAATGTTGATATTTTGACGTTAAAACAGAATGTTGAAATTATTGGATATTTTTCTCAAGACGTATAATTCAGAACCTTTTTAGTGCTTCTAGTCTCGAAAATGTACGATAAAGTATTATTTTGAACTAATTTTGGCTTAGAATGAATGAATGGTCGTCCCGGTTATTTAAATTTGTTTACTTTTCGAACACGTTTTCGGTTCGTACAGACTACATACTGTATGTTTTGTCCTTATTCCAACGCCAATAATTTAGTTTTTCGTTGGCCTTCAAAGCCTCTTACTAACGTGACGATCAGAAATTATGAAAAAAGTATGAATTTTGGCAGCTCATGCCACTTTAACCTCATTGTAAACTTCCAACTTCTAAATGCCATATAAAGATTTGACACATCTGCTGTTCGTAAGGCCTACATGGCTGCAAAGGTCCTTCAAACGCTGAACTTCTTTTGCAAAATCATTATTTATAGAGAAAAAAAAAAGAATTTTGGCAACTCTTGTCACTCTAAGGACTTTGATGAAATTCATAACAAAACCTAATAGTAAACTGATTAAGCTTGTGGATAAGTACACTGATTTTATTTCTGTGATCGCTTTAAACTGATAAAATTTCACCTTTTTATGTTTAATTCAGATGGTGGACCTGGGGGAGGTGAAGGTATGGGTAACGGCGGTGTACCAGGTACCGGCTTATTTTCTCCTGTTAAATATGTGTCCATTACCGAGAGTCGTCCAGATCTTCAATTCACGTTGTATTGTAAACATAAACATGAACATCTCAAAATAAAAACTTACACTTAAAGGCACACTTGCCGCGAAAATCAGGAATATTGTTTACATTAAAAAAGAAAGACCGTTTTCTGTATTTTTCCAAGAAAATATAAGTTAGGAACTTTCTATTTTTACCAAAATTTAAAAGTTTGGACGTCACTTTGTATTTTTAATTTAAATTTGAAAATTTGAATTGTTAGGTGCCCGGAACGTAAACAAACCAAACTGCTCGCAGGGGCGATGTTATGTTTCAGTCAAGTGAGTGAACTAACGGCACAGTGTAATTTTACGTAGGCCTATTTATCTGAGAAATACAGACTGACGATCGGTTAACAGCGACTGGAAAAGCCTGCTGATAATTGTTTGAGCGTAAACCACAGATAAAAATGCCTGAAATGAGGGTAATCCAACACGAAAGTTGACCGACACTGATCGTTGTTGTTGTAATCAGGCTTCGATTCTTTGTTTGTTTTTCACTCCATTTCTACATTCTAAAGCTAACTAGACATGTTTTATGTGACCTATGTTTAAGTTTAGTGGTATTAGTCGTAGTAAGCTCATGTAAATTGGTTTTCTTAGCAAATTTAAACAGGCTACGGCGGCAAGTGGGCTTTTAAAGATCTTGTAAGTTTGTTAAAACTGAAAAATATAAACTGAACCGCAAAAAAAACGTCACTCCTTTTTAGATATTGATAATCAGTGTATTTCAAATAGATGTAAACAACACACTTATCAACGGAATGATTCCGAATTTGACATGATTGATCATCATCATTGGCAGACAAATGTTAGAGAATTTCAAGTGAAAGTGAGGACAGGTGGCACCACAGTGCGATCTGGAATTCAATAGTATGGCCACCATGGGCGTTGATTACAGCGTTGCATCGTCTGAACATTGAGTGGGATTCGATCCAGCGTAAATAAAGAATTATGTGCTTTTTCAGTGTGTTTTAGACGGTTAATTATTTCATGCGCTCAGTTGGGGGCTGGGGAACATAATACCTACTTTAATTCCTCACGTACGCATATGAGAACGTTGAAAATCTACTTCGTCTAACACAAAGGATTAAAGACAGCCGCGTGTCTGTGTATTGGACGTGCTGACAACATTTTCGGTAGTTTTAATTGATAGTGCCTAACGCTTCATTACAAATATAATATTAAAAAGAAAAATAAAGGCACCCATTTAACTTTTGCGTTCCGGGCATGTTGGGCTTGTAGCTCTTGCTGTCAACGTATAAAACGTAACAAAAAATGAAAGAAATAAGGACACCTGATCCTTAAGAAATCATGTACAAATTTATTTATCTCTATCTGCACACGAAATCGCTCAATCCTCAAACATCTAGGTCGGTCACAGGTTTTCACGGATCAATTCTAATTGGCCAGAAAGAAAAATTGCAAACCTTTTTGGTCCTGGAACGAAAATATGGCTCTGGGAGCCATTTACATTCTTACTGTCCGAATCCGGTGCATGGGACGTATTCAAAACACGCTAATTTGAACGAACGTATGGATAAAATTAAAGCCATTTTAGCAAGGAAATCGTTTTGGACTCCGGATTCCGATAGGAAGAATGCAAATGGCTCCCAAAGCCATGTTTTCTTTCCAGCATCAATGGGGTTTGCGATTTTTCTGTTTGGTCAATCAAACTTGACCTGTGAAAACCTGTGACAATTCGGGGTAAAGTCTGAACGTACCTAAAGGGTGTCAAACATGTAGCCATCTTATATCTGTGACAAATCTTAAATTGGCTGTTATTTAATAAATATACCATGCCCGTCGGTGTTTTATATATCCACATATAGGCATCACAGATGTGAACAAAGAATTCCTGTTGGGCGGTTTATCGGCCCGAAGGGGCTAATTGAGTTTCTATAAACGTCATGGGTGGGGCTAAAGGTCCGTTCTAACTGTGCGATTTGTCGTATCGACTTGTAGGATGTGATTAAAATGGAGGCTTTTAATTGGTCAAAATGATTTATCAACCAATCAAATGCATCCATTTCAATCGCTTCCCACAAGTCGGTACGACAAATCGCACTGTGAGAACGGGCCTTAAGTCCTCATCGGTGTGTTTATTCAGGTGTAAAATGTGTTTTTTGGTCCAGGACGAGGATATGGAATGAGGCAGTCAACCAAATGTGAATGAGGGGCACTCTGAACTGAACGTTTTATTTCTCTCCGGTCACACAGCGTAACAAAATAACAGTAAAATACAACCCATGGCATTGAAATTTAAAATACAAAGTCACCCAGGAGTGAAATGAGGTAAAAATTTTATTGATAAATTTACATAGTTTTAATAATTGTGGTGGGTGAGTCCTTTGCATTATATTTGAAAACTTAAAGGAGAAGAAAACAAACAAATACTTTATGGTTCAAATCTAGCGCTCTTGTTTTTCCTTTCCAACGGTACCAAACACATATTTTTGCGATTTTTTCATGGGACATGATGCAGTTTATAAAATACCGTATTATGTTACATACACAAAAGAAATTGGTCAACTTTCAAAATCTCCTATTAAACCCCAGGTTAATTTCACTCTCTTCAAAGTATTCCTATGTCCAGCAAATTTCTTTCAGTTTCACGAAACTTATATTGAATTACAAAAGAAGCTTTGAGGAAAATGAGACTAGCAAAAAAATGGTCTGCGTGCCATATTGGTGAATTGCGAAGGCCTTGAAGAGGATGAATTTAACCTAGGCTTAAATGGGAGATTTTGAAAGTTGACCAATTTGTTTTTCTTATTGTGGAATTTTATTAACTTGACTGTTAGGAGTAAAAAAATCGCAAACATATGTGTTTGGTATCGTTGGAAAGGAAAAGTTAGTGCGTTTCTTCTGAACCCTAAAGTAATTGTTTGTTATCTACCCCTTTAAATAAATTAGTATTTTGCAAATAATACTTATAGATAACCAAATGTATATTCTTGATAAAAAGGACACTGGATAATATAATGGTATTCATCAGCTATAACCTTCATTAGGCAGAATTCACACAGTCTTTGAGATCTATGTATATTTTTCGAGCGACCAGTCTAACACAAGAGTACATATAAATTTGGGGGTTGAAGCGCAAAGGCATGAGGCAACATTTTACTGGTCACTGCTGTCCAGTTTCATCAGTCACTTTAGGGCAGTTTCGCCGGTCACTTTATGGCAGTTTCGACGGTCACTTTCGGCCATCACTTTAGTTCACTTTCGGTCGTTACTTTAGGACCGTATGGATAGGTTTTGTATAAATCTGCAAAATAGTGTTGAGGGGTATAGAAACGGTCAAAGGGAGATAATCCGAGGCTAGAATACTTTGAGGTATTGAAAAAGTGACCTCCCTTGGGTACTGCGGCGATTCGCCTTCAAACCGGGATTCCCCGCGTAAAACCCAGGCAGGTCTTATTGCACCACCGCTAAGAAATGGGGATTTCCCATGACGTTAGGAGAACGGCCGTCGCTATGAGACAGTGAGTGATAATGATGAGGGTTGATAGTGTTTCTATTATTAAATCTATAAATATATACTCCACATGCATCAATAGAAAGATTGTGTAAAGCTATGATCTAGTATGCATCGGTTAGCTAGTAACACTAAATTAATACAAAGAATGATATTACAGTAACTGCAACCAGTATGTTTATCGTTTTAATTGCCTGGCACCCCAACAAGTCTGGGCAGGCTTTGTTGTTTCGTTTATCGAGTTTAGACGCGATTGTATAACGTAGATAGTGATAATTATGAGTTTTGATAGTGTTTCTATTATTAAATCTATAAACATATACTCTACCTGCGTCAATAGAGAGATTGTTTTGAAATAGAGATATATTATACATCAGTTAGCTAGTAACACTAATAAAATACAAAGAATGATATTTATACGGTAACTGTAACCAGCATGTTTATCGTTCTAATTGCCTGACACTCCGACAAGTCTGGGAGGGTGATTACAGTTATTACATCCGGCATAATGGTTTAGAATGTAGAAAATTAAACATCGCGATTAAGCTTTATATGCTATGAACAAATAACAGACTTTTAGAAATGCTCTCACTAACTAATAGGGAAAATTGTGTAGGTTAAAATAAACATGAGCCAAACAGAAAAACATATAGAAACATAGTCACACAGGGGAATAATTATTCCAGATTTAGAAAGTAAGGAAATGAAATATCTGAGGTGACAACTGCCCGTGTCCATTCGCTGCTCGGATAGAAAATAACCTGTGAAATGTTCTTAAAGTATGTAACCTTACTACCACTAACAGACGCCCGGCGGGCGTTAAGCGGGCGCCGGGCGTTAAGCGGACACCGGGCGTAAAGCGGGCGCCGGGTGTTAATCGCCCGTTCCCGGGCGTTCATTCAAGACGAAAGGCAGTATGTAAATGACCAAAGACATGACTAACTCGACATTCTATTTATAGTTCAACATCTTTATTAAGTTAGGCTATGTAAAGTCAAAACTATATTAACAAATTTAAAACATATATATAAAAATTGTATGTTAAGGTTAGATTTAGTCACTGTCCTCATTTTCTTGATTGTCAGAGTATGTGGCTGGAAAAAGATCGTTAAATAAGGGTTTCCTCATTTTTATAGCATCATACAGGGCCTCTTTCGGTGATAGGTCAAAATTGTCTTGAAGTGAATGTTTCGTGGCCATAATTTTTGTATGGATTAGATCTTTTTTCATAGACTCTAAAAGCAAACTCTTTTTTTTTTTAAAAGTTTCGTAGTCACCATTTTCTTCATCGATAGAGTCAGTTGTTTCAGGGATGTGCTGTTCGATCGCCTTTGTTACAAGATTATCCCACATCGTTGAGGATGCCTTTCCGTTTTCTTGTGACTCTTCCTCAGCCGATGAAAAGCTTTCACCTTCCTGTGATTTTTCCTCCGTTGACGACAGAGTATTTTCATCTAGGGTCTCTTGACTTGCACAACTATCCGCAGAATCATTGTTTTCTGACTCTGTGATTTTCGCTACATTGTCGTCCCCATATACTGAGGAAGAGTTTTGATCTTCATTGTGACTTTGAAGTGATGTTGTATGATGGTTATACCTATCCTGATGACGTCGCATATCATGATCCCGAGTAAAAGTTTGACCGCACTCGGTGCATGTAAACAGTCCCATGTCTAATGTATGGCACTCGACTGACTAATAATATTGGTATAGTGAGATGTGCTTCTATATAGCATATAATTCATCCCTCCCCCCCAGGTGGCGTTGTGGGCACATAAAACAGACGCCCGACGGGTGTTCAGCCGACGCCGGACGTAAAGCGGCCGTAGGTAATGCTTAAGATAATGGTATGAATAACCTTTCGTCTTGAATGAACGCCCGCGTGCGGCCGCTTTACGCCCGGCGCCAGCTTAACGCCCGTGGGGCGTCTGTTTTATGCGCCCACAACGCCATCTGGGGGGGGGGGGGATTATATGCTATATAGAAGTGTTATTTCTTTAACGAATGGACACTGACAGTTGTCATCTCAGATGTTTCATTTCCTTACTTTCTAAATCTGGAATAATTATTCCCCTGTGTGACTGTGTTTCTATATGTTTTCTGTTATTTTTACAAGACCTATCCATACTGTCCTAAAGTAACGGCCGAAAGTGACCTAAAGTGATGGCCGAAAGTGACCGTCGAAACTGCCCTAAATTGACCGGCGAAACTGCCCTAAAGTGACCGATGAAACTGGACCGCAGTGACCAGTAAAATGTTGCCTCATGCCTCTGCGCTTCTACCCCCAAATTTATATCTACTCACAAGCTAACACTTTCGCGTCCTCCAAATCACAACGTGTGACTTCTAATAGTTGTTTATACTGTTCAACCTCTTACAAACATTGTCGAATTTGATGATGCTGCCCATAGTGGATAATAGTTAGCAAGGAAGATGTTTTCCCATGATGGATAGCCAGGATGGTTTTGCCCATAGCGGATGATTGATGGCCAGGATGATGTTGCCCATAGCTAACAGTTAAATAACTGTTTTGTTTTTTGTAGATTATTTTTCGTTGAAGTAATCTTGTATTATTGAGACTTCAGAATTTAAAGGTGAAGAAAATATACGACTCTAGATGAAGCGTGCAGTCATATTTTCTTTGTAAATCAAGACAGGTTTCAAGAAACTGAAAGCATCTGACTAGAGAGAGGAAGAATGAAATTAAACTGGGTTTAAATGACTGAGTTTGAAATTTTACCATTTTTTTGTGCGTAGCTGCATGATACGGTATTTTGAAAGCTGCACCATGGAGTACGGAAAATGTGTTGATACCGTTGAAAATGTATATTTAACCCACTTTTACCGAACTCGTAAATGTTTTTTCTTTGTATTCTTCTCCTTTAAGACTTTGCTTATTTTGATCTCGTTAAAATGAAATAAGGTCAACTGCAAATAGGTTTTATTTTTAAATACGCGCATCAACTAAAAGTAGTTAAAATTAATTAAAAATGTTAAGCCCAACTTTTCAATTTTTTTCTAGTTTTTGTGTTTGTTTTGTGTAACTTCAGAAATTTTTTATAAACAAGGACTTGCCCTCCACTTGCACTTTATCTGATCTTTAATTTAAGTGTTTCATATTTTAAACGGTCTGAATTTACAACCTTTTGCCGATCTACAATTGTAAAAAATACAAAAACATTATGCTGCAAATGCTTTCAATCATATTGGGCACTTATAGCCAAAAGATGTTGGGTTTTGTTTTTGCTGCGGATGAAACTAAAAGTAAACATATCAGCTGCAAATGAATTCAAAAATCGTATTGAACTCATCATTTTACCAGTGATCATCCCAATATCTTCCAAATATGTGTACGACAGTAGGCCTACTATGTCGGAATTTTGTGGATCTTTCATTTTCCACCTACCCACGGCGCCCTTTTAAGGTACCTGCCATCAAGCGATGGGCCTTGGCAGAAGACAAACTTGAACTAGTTTGTTGTTAACCAGGTCGGAAACAAAGAACCACAAACAAATGAAGGACAGGATACAAAAAAGTCGACATTATGTGAACTAAACGGAAGAAAAATGCCTTCGACAATGTGTCGTGTGTTTTTGATCTTCATCGTTAGATGTTTATAAAGTTTGAGACCATAGGTACAAGCGGACGAGAAGTGAAGGATGTACATTCAACCGGAAAAAAAACAGACAAAAGGCTAAGAAAATAGGTATCTATCAATCGAGATCTCGTGCCATTCTACGAGATCTTCAACACAAGACATGTCAACAAAGGATCAATCTCTATTGAGGTATCTATAAGTGATTTGAATACCAGCTGTTTTATAGACGAAGACCTGAGAATTTTAATATCGTCATGTTAAGGCCGGAATACACGGAGAGTTTTGCTGCAACCCGACTTAAGCCGACTGGAAAATCGCGTCGAGTCGCAGAGAAAAAGTGTAGCCTAGTGTATACTAGTTTACGACGCAAATCGGTGTCAGTCGTCTTCAGCTGCGTGCAGATTGTACTGTTCTAAGAGACTCAACTCAAGCCGAGTGAGCCAGACTCGAGTCGGGTACAGTCGCTCAGTCCGACACAGGCCTCCAATCGACGCTGCGCGGGTTCGAATCCCACTCAGATTAAATAACAATTAAAAAAATTCTGAGCAGGCTTTTAACTCGATCGCCGTATGCAATGAGCCCGATTTCCTCCCCAACTTTACCTGGCAACGCCGCCATAGAAACAGAGTAAAATTGAGTGCGGCGCAAAAAGCCAATCAATCAATTTAAATAATGACTTGTATACTAACGATAATTGGGCTTTAGCCACCTTGACACCGTGGCCTCGGGTAACCGTATTTGGGGGCGGGGGGGGGGGGGGGTAGAAAAACTACATACAACACGGGCAAATAATTATGATTTCTTTACTGTGGTACAGACATACGGTACAATATACTTTTTTCATAAATTTTGCTTGTCACGTAAACGAGAGTTTGGAGTATCTGTAAAAGATATAACACTGATGTTGAGCAAAACTTGTCCGACCAACTCACTTAAAAGCAGTTTATTGATTGGTTCATTGATGTTTTATGTCGCACTCAAAATTATTTCCCGTATATGGCGGCGTTGCCAGGTTTAATGGGAGAAGGAACTTTGCCTGGAGGAAAAACCCCACCGGCGAGCACCTGGCAACTCTGCATATACGGCGATCAAATCAAGACGAGGATTACTTATGGATAAACAACTTCTTAATTTATTGTTTATCCATAAGTAATCCTCGTCTTGATTTGTACTTCCAACTTCTAAATGCCACTGAAAGATTTGATACGGCGATCAAGTCAAAAAATCCTCTTATAGTATTTTTCAATTTCCATCAGGCCTGAAACATGAGAGAATGGTTGAAGACTAATGACTTTAACCGACTGAACCATCGAAGCCTCCTGCTCATTGAACCTTAATCTAAAACAGAAAACTTATAACGGATGTAACCGCATTGTCTTCCGAAGAATCGGGTCATCCAATGGAAAATCAGAATCAAAGACATAAAAAGACAGAATCTTCCTTTATCCGAGATCTAATATCACACGTCACCAGTGGGTAAGGTTCACAAGACACTCCGAAAAGAAACTGTCAAGTCTGGTCAAGCTTACAAAGAGGACATATTTCCTCCAGAATTTGTCGAAAGTTTCGTCTGGGCGTTAAAGCATTTGATCACTTCCGATACACCGCTAATCCCATCTTTATGATCAATTAACGATTTAAAGGTTAGTATTTTTACTATTTGTTTAGCATCATTTTGTATTGTTAATTTTCAAAGAAGTTGTTTATCCATAAAAACTTTTGTTTCTTTTGTTTATGGTTTACGGTCTTAAACATATCAACAGACCTTATGTTTCTCACAAACCAGATCCCCCATATTTCTCAGATAAATTTCGTAAAAGTAAACTGTGCCGCTAGATCGCTCATAAAGTAATCAGTAGGGCGCTATTGCGCATGCCTAGGTTCGGACATTTTTTACATTCTGGGTACGGTACGAAACAAAGCAAATGTTAAAGTGGCATGAGCTGCGAAAATTCACACTTTTTTCATAATTTCCGATCGTCACAACAGTAAGAGGCTTTGGAGGCCATCGGAAAACTAAATGATTGGCGTTGGAATGAGAAAAATCCATACAGTATGTGGCCTGTACGGAGCCGAAATAGTGTTCGAAAAGTAAACAAAATTTTAATAAGTTCAATTAGTTCAAAACATACTTTATCGTACATTTTCGAGACTAAAAGCATTAACAAGCTTCTGAAGTATGCATCTTGAGAAAAATAGACAATAATTTCAACATTCTGTTTTAACGTCAAAATATCACCATTTTGGCAGCTCATGCCACTTTAACAAACGTCTGAAAGGCTACAGCGGCGAGTGGACCTTAGGATTGCGTCTTAGGTTTTATTCACTGCTAACATCTCTCGGGACCGGAATAACCAAAAACCGGGATGATTAGGGCCCATAAATAAAGGCATTTTTACAGGTTATGCCTCTTTTAGAGGTATTGCCAAATTTTTATGAAAAAAAAAACGATAAAACAAAACAGCTTAAAACAAAAATAGAGAAAATGTTTTATGTGTAATGGTATGTAGACCGTTTGTCATGGCAATACCAAAGACAAACATATACAACATCGATTCTAAACGTAATCACCTTAAATGCGGCATAAAAATTCAAAGAATTTGTAGTCTTGGATCTGCTGATATTATGATTGATTGATTGTTTGGTGTTTTACGCCGCGCTCAAGATTATTTCACTTATATGGCGGTGTTGCCAGTTTTATTGTTGGAGGAAACCGGGCTCTATGCCCGGCAAAAACCCACGACCTTCCGTTGGTAACTGGCAACCATCCCACATAGGTCGTTCGAGTGAAAACCCAGCCAGAAAATTTTCCTTTTTTTTTTAACTGAGTGGGATTCGAACCCGCGACCCATTGGTGGAAGGCTGTCCGGATTGAGCGTCCAACGCTCTACCTACTGAGCCACGGAGGCCCCCCTGATATTATGAAATACTTCTAAGTTTGTAAAAATCTCTTTTTTTGATAATTGTCTTGTTGAATTTGGCGCAATGTGTCCTTTCTGCCTGGCGCATAATGTACTTGGTTATAAAGTATATGGAAAGGGCGCATGCCCAGTCGCTTAGAGACGATCGACTCGCTTCAAACAACTTTTCAGTTCAACTCCTATGGTCGTTTTCAAGCTGTGGAAATAAGAGGATCATTCCAGATGTTCGGTTGAAACGTTGTCCCGCAATATACCAACTATATGCATCCTACCATATTTAATCCATTATGGAATCGTCAAATTCGACATGCATTTGGATTAGTATAAATTCAAAGCTGAATACAATGGTCTAGCATCTGACTTTAAGGCATATATTGTTAGGACGCTAATGGCAAATTCTGAGTTGATGTTTCATTCGTTCTCTTTATGTGGACAATTTGCCAGGTACTCGGCGAAAGTCGAGGAACAATCGCAAAACCCCGGTAACGCCCCTATTTAGGTGAAATAGGCGTAAAAATCAACCAATCAATCAGTTCTAAGACATTACGTTGTTTGAAGACAAGAAGCTTCAAAGAAGAGCCCACAAATTTTGCAAACAATAATTTTAAGATTGGATCCTGGTTGATAACTTTGGTCACCACTGAGACTATTTCATTTTCGACCTCTCAAGAGAGAAAAGGAGCGGCGTCAGCGATATTTAGTAAGGTAATATTATATCCTGTATTTTTTCTGTTTTATAACCTGAAAGAAGCGTGAGCTGTCAAAATTCAGGCTTTTTTTTAGGGAATTTCGATTGCCAAGGGAAGCTGAACAAATTTTGTAGAACCTTAAATGAACCAGTAGAAACCGAAGATATGTGTCAATAAGCAGAAAAATTAAAAAAAAAAGCATTTTTGGTTATTCGATGCTTATAAAATCTACCTTAGGGCCCTTCCCCAGATATAGGTATCAGCCAAGAAGCTCTTATTCTATTCTGCTTTGAATGAGCTAAATTTGTTTCAATACTATTTGACATCTCATTTATTCGTATAAGAGAACGTATATATTGTTGGTAAATTGACTGAATTCTTCTTGAGCGGATAAGGCTGGTCGCGCGAAAAAGAGGTGATTATTTCACGGATACGACTGGTCGCGCGAAAGAGAGCTGATTATTTCACGGATAAGGCTGGTCGCGCGAAAAAGAGGTGATTATTTCACGGATAAGACTGGTCGCGCGAAAAAGGGCTGATTATTTCACGGATAAGACTGGTCGCGCGAAAAAGAGCTGATTATTTCACTAAACTACCGATAAATCCTCGTGGCCACGTTTAATTTTATTTCTCTCTATGCATTTAAACAGATTGTCTCCCGTGGTTCTTTCCCATAAACATGGAGTCACTGAGAGAAAACAGAACTTGGATGAACGGTACTGGTAACCATTCCTATGAAGACATTGGACTGAGACGGGGACAAGTTGTACTCGTGTATTTCGACTTGGCCAATATCATGCTGGTATCTATCGAGTTTGTTTGGACATTTTGTAGTTTATTAGCAAACGGATATGTTTTCTCAGCTCTTTGGAAAATCCCCGAAAAGGACAAATTAAAGTCAAAGCCTTTATTGATGTGTTCGGTTGTTGCCGATACCCTTTACTCCATAAGCAATTTCATAACAGGTGGTATATACATCGCGGTTGGTTTCGGTTTTGGCGGAGTCGTGGATGAATCGTGCTATTTTGGTTTTAAGTTAGTTTTTGTCTCCATTTTTCAATACGTTCAGGGTTTGGCTTCGGTGTCTTTGTCCCTTGACCGAGTGTATGCTGTCGTTGCTCCAATGACCTATTATATGAAGGGATATTCCCGACTATTTATCGGTATAATCATATCAATGGTTTGGGTCATTTCTTTCATCCTGAACTCCGCTTTCTTCGTACCAACGAGCATTTTAACCGACAGATATTGTAACATTCTTTACATGAACAAAGATAGCTGGGTCAGTAAGATTAGATATCCTTTTCAGATCACTCTCTATGTTTTTGTTTTATCTGTGTACATAGCCCTTTTTGTTATCGTAAAATTTAAGAAATCCGGATGGGGGAAAGGTGTCGAAAACACCGTTACCCGGTCTATCAGGCCTATTCGTCTAATTGTGACATTTTTCTCTCTCCATCTGTCAACTTTCCTCTTATTCCTGCCGGGTCCTGCTTGGGGTTTCATGTTTAATTCAGGTATTGTTAACCCCTCACCTTCCCTTCTTCTGCTTATATCTAACATACTGGTCCAATTGTATTCTGTAAACTGTATTGTTAACCCTATAATTATCATGATGAAGGTACCGGCAGTCAAGGCTCAACTCTTGTCCATATGGAACGCCAATAGAATCAGGAAACCTGTAACTGAGCAGGCTAAAAATGTCAAGCGTACATAAGATAATGTTTTGGGTCTTTTGGACGATTTTTGTTTTTTTTTAAAGTGGCATGAGCTGCCAAAATTAGGATATTTTCATGAATTCAGATTGTCAAGAGAAAGAGGAAAATTTCAGCTCAAAGAAAAACTAAACCAGCCTCACAGAATCAAAAATTATTCAATGAGTCTATACGGTACTTTGGATTAACTCGAAGAAAGTTATCGCTGTTTGTTTTGAAATTGAAAATAGGCCACTAGGCGGTATGGCTGATCTTTCCCAATCAGTTTCAACTGCCGGTCCCTTGTCTGCAATCGGGACTACTTTCTTATGTCCTTGGTCATTTCCCCGGTATTTCTTATTGACTTTTAAGTCTTGTTTTCGTCGAATGACTGGACTTGACTTGATTAAGCCGACGTTGTTGTTGTATTCCCAGTTTAGCGCGGTGATCTATATATGGAGATCGGCGCGCCCCGTGCTTTTTGAATGCCTAAATCAGCCTGAATACATCAGTTTCTAAACAATTACTAAACGTGCAATTCTGAGGCTGATATTAACGAAAAGCTCTTTATTTGTACCGTTTGGAACAAATAGCCATTAATTTTGAAATTCTGTTTTAACGGAAAAATATACAAATTTTGGCATCTCATGCCATTTTAAAGTTGAATGATAAATGTACCTTGTTAATATCCAATAGCCATGTCAGTTAGATCCTCCTAATCAGTTTTCTTTATGTTTTTGGTCTATAAACATATGTAGTAATGATAATAAGTTTGTAAATCTGAAAGGGTCATTCCTAATAGTGTTATATCACTGCTTAATCTGTCTGTCTTTTACCTGTATATATACGATTGTTATTGCTAATGTACCTAACTCCTGATGTTGACTGAATAAAAGTCGAAATATTGAGTCGGTATGAAGTTTTCGTTTTTCGGAATAACACTTCTTGTATAGAACGGTTAAATCTGTGTATCTGAATTTAACGTGTGGTTGTCGTTTATTATTACAACTTATGATTCGGTATATAGCGGTAAATGATATACCCCCTTATAACACAATATGAAACTTGTCTCCATGGTTATTTTAGACACGAAGATTTTCCCTGTGCCCGTGTGTTTTAGTGTTCAAAAATATAGAACATAGATGGTGCATGTAAAAGTCTCCTTACAGGCCCGTTCTCACTGTGCGATTTGTTGTACCGACTTGTAGGATGCGATCAAAATGGATGCTTTTGATTGGTTGACAAATCTTATTGGCCAATTAAAAACATCCATTTTAATCGCATCCTGCAAGTCGGTACGACAAATTGCACAGTGAGAACGGGCCTGTAGTAGAATTTTCTTGCAGCAACAGTAAACTGACATGAGCCTCCAAAACTCTCATTTTGTTTATAAATTCTGCCTGTGAAGACAAAAGGACAGTTTGAATTTTATCTAAACACTAAGTTATCGACGAAAACCCGTACAATCTTTGTCCTGCACGAAACGAAATAGTGTTCTAAATGTTAAGAAAATTTAAATAACCTGGACGAACATTCAATAGATTTGGGCCGCGTTTAATTCATAATACTACTTGGACGTATAATGTAGAGGCCCGTAGCATTAAAAAGCTTCTGATTTGCACGTCCTGAGAAAAACAACCGATATTTTCAAAGTTTTGTTTTGAAGTGGCATGAGCTGCCAAAATGTTGATATTTTGACGTTAAAACAGAATGTTAAAAATTAGAGGCTAATTTTCTCAAGACGTATAATTCAGAAGCTTTTTAGTGCTTCTAGTCTCGAGAATGAACGATAAAGTATTGTTTTGAACTAACTTTGGTCTAGAATGAATTAATGAATGGTCGTCCCGGTTATTTAAATTTTATTTACTTTTCGAACATTAGTTCAGTTCGTATAGGTCACATACTGTATGGATTTTCCTCATTCCAACGTCAATCATTTAGTTTTTTGATGGCCTTCAAAGCTGTCGTGCCAATCATAAATTATAAAAAAAAGTGTGAATTTTGGCAGCTCATCCCACTTTAACGGCAAAATTTCCCCATGTTGGCAGTTGGTCCCATATTAACCATTCCACATTTCATCAAGTTTTCAACAATATCTGTTTTTAAACCTGGAGGTATAAGATACGATGGAATTCATTCTGTAAATGAAATACATCTCGGACTAGACCCAAATTGTTTTTAAGTCCACATTTAGTTTTGTTAATTTGACATTCCCCATAAAATAAAAAAAATGTACTTAAAAGCGCAATGTTCTTTGCAACTAAGTGAAACTAAGGTGACTTATTTTCTCAAGACTTGAAATTCAGAGGATTTTTAAGTGCTCCCGTCTCGATCATGTACGTTCCATTAGTGTTTTAAACTAACTTAGGCCGAGAATGAATGAACGTTCGTCCCGGTTATTTAAATTTTAATTACTTCTCGGAGACGATTTAGTCTCGTACACAACACAAACTATGGTTCCAACGTCAATCATTTAATTTTTTAGATGACTTTCAAAGCCTCTTACAATCAGAATCCATGAAATAGGTGATAATATGCAGTCCTCGAAAGCTCTTACTTTCAAATCACGTGGCAGAAAGCACAGTGTTTCATTGGGTAAGCGTCTTATAACCAGAAAAAAAGCTGCGAGGTTGCACATTACTTGCGAATAAGACTCCGGCTAATATCAAGTCAGTTTGATGCTTGCGGTCAACGCCTAGCGCACACGAGAGGCGCCGGCTGAGCTACCGGTCACGCGTAGCCGAGGGGACAGCAACACATTTCAGCGCAGACGATGAGCTCTCGGTTGAGGCAGTTCCTGGTCATACAAGTTCACTGACCGACATAAATGCCACTATCCGTAGTATGTAATATTCTAAGTGATCACGTGTTTCAATACGTACACACGGTTGGCCTTTCCCTCCTCTCAGCTCAGCTGGTAGCTCACGTTGTGCGCACACGGTGAGATTCTTGCCACGTGAGATATCAAACATCCTAAATACTTTCCTCGCCGCCTCGAGAGGCGAAAATCTCACCAAACTTTACGCACACACGGGGAAACAGCTTAGCTCTCAGCCACGCGTGGCCAGCAGCTCAGCCGACGACTCTCGTGTGCGCTAGGCTTTACCGCTCAAATGACTGTGTCGTACAAAGCACACAAAGGCTTGTGTCACTGCGGTTTGAGACGCCGGAAAAAATAGTAGACAGCAAGACTTAGTGTAATGTGCGTCTGGCTTAAGAATATCCATGATCTAACTAGCGTTTCGGACAATAATTTGATATGAAATTAAACTTTATTTCAAAAATCTTTTAACACTGCCTCCTATCCATCGGTATAAGGCCTTTCCTGGCTAAGCCCATCCTCGGCGCCCAGGGTCAAAATCGCAATAAGGAATTTCGTCGTTTTACCAAGAACGCTCATTCACTGGCAGACCAATATGGGGTTTTACTATAAATTAACAACAAGGTAGACAGAGACTCGTCAACAAGCGACAGCCTGAAATGTTTGACAGTTTGAATTGGCGTGGGGTAAACAAGAAGACGCAATTGAGGTCTCGACAATTGTCTTCTCTAGCAGGGATTTTCGCTAACTATCGACGTGTCGTCCATCTTTGTTTTGTTCAATACCGATATGTTTAAGTAACGTAAATTGTGATAGGTCAAATTTCCGCCACGAAACTGTGGTGGAAACATGCAAGTCAAATTAGAAACGACGCTTTCCCCTCTATCTGGCCCGCGGGTAAAAACTGAGCGTAAGTGTAAGTTTTAATCGTGGGTTCCAACGATAAGCTACTTTAGGCAAGTTTAAATTCCCAGCGACTGTTTCAAATGATAGAAAATATTTGTCAATATCTTTCTCACGGAATGGTGGAACTAAACTGATATCATTGGCTAAATCAAATTTACAATCCCTTTCAGACCTTTGTGTAATTTCTGAATGTCTAATTTCCATTTCCCGTTCAATTCTAATTTTTTCGATTTCCCTTTCATTATCAAGTTGTCTCTCTTTCATTTGTAGTTCTTTTTCTCTAAATTCACGTTCCTTTCCAAGTTCGTTTTCTCTAAATTCCCGTTCCTTTCCAAGTTCTTTTTCTCTAAATTCCCGTTCCTTTCCAAGTTCGTTTTCTCTAAATTCCCGTTCCTTTCCAAGTTCTTTTTCTCTAAATTCTCGCTCAAATTGTAATTTGTCTTTTTCTAGCCCTTTCTCCCTCATTTCTTTGTTTAGCTCTTTCTCCCTCATTTCTTTTTCTAGCTCTTTCTCTCTCATTTCTTTTTCTAGCTCTTTCTCCCTCATTTCTTTTTCTAGCTCTTTCTCCCTCATTCCTTTTTCTAGCTCTTTCTCCCTCATTTCTTTGTTAAGCTCTTTCACCTCATTTCTTTGTTTAGCTCTTTCTCCCTTATTTCTTTTTCTAGCCCTTTCTCCCTCATTTCTTTTTCTAGCTCTTTCTCCCTCATTTCTTTGTTTAGCTCTTTCTCCCTCATTTCTTTGTTTAGCTCTTTCTCCCTCATTTCTTTTTCTAGCCCTTTCTCCCTCATTTCTTTTTCTAGCTCTTTCTCCCTCATTTCTTTTTCTAGCTCTTTCTCCCTCATTTCTTTTTCTAGCCCTTTCTCCCTCATTTCTTTTTCTAGCTCTTTCCCCTCATTTCTTTTTCTAGCTCTTTCCCCTCATTTCTTTTTCTAGCTCTTTCTCCCTCGTTTCTTTTTCTAGCTCTTTCTCCGTCATTTCTTTTTCTAGCTCTTTCCCCTCATATCTTTTTATAGCTCTTTCCCCTCATTTTTTTTTCTAGCCCTTTCTCCCTCATTTCTTTTTCTAGCTCTTTCCCCTCATTTCTTTTTGTAGCTCTTTCCCCTCATTTCTTTTTGTAGCTCTTTCCCCTCATTTCTTTTTGTAGCTCTTTCCCCTCATTTCTTTTTCTAGCCCTTTCTCTCTCATTTCTTTTTCTAGCTCTTTCCCCTCATTTCTTTTTCTAGCTCTTTCCCCTCATTTCTTTTTGTAGCTCTTTCCCCTCATTTCTTTTTCTAGCCCTTTCTCCCTAATTTCTTTTTCTAGCCCTTTCTCCCTCATTTCTTTTTCTAGCTCTTTCTCCCTCATTTCTTTTTCTAGCTCTTTCTCCCTCATTTCTTTTTCTAGTTCTTTCTCCCTCATTTCTTTTTCTAGCCCTTTCTCCCTCATTTCTTTTTCTAGTTCTTTCTCCCTCATTTCTTTGTTTAGCTCTTTCTCCCTCATTTCTTTTTCTAGCTCTTTCCCCTCATTTCTTTTTCTAGCCCTTCTTCTTCTTCTTATAAAATTTGATTGGCGACTCCATTCTACAAGAATGATTCGCGCCAAGACATTACTAGTTAAGTTACATAAAACATTTTAACATACTTGAGTGAAATCAAAACCTCTTAGTCATGGACACAAATTCTGCTGTGTATCTCATTGTCGTGGCTTTGTTTCCCCTAGGGTTGAGTACCGATTTCAGGTTAATGTTGACTAGTCCAGCTTCTGAAAGTAGTCGATAGTATCGATTACGCATTTGGGTGTATTTTTGGCAGTTCAAAAGTAAATGCTCAACTGTGTCTTCTGTTCCACATACGTCACATAAGGGCGAGTCTCTTAAGCCAAATTTAAATAAATATGAATTGGTTTGGATATGTCCACAACTTAAGCGAAAGTACAAAATGTCCAAAAACCTGGATGACAGAGTTGTTATTTGTGTTTCAACGTTTGGATGAGCCATGTAATAATATCTTCCCTTTTCGGACGACTGCCATATGTTTTGCCATTCAGTCCTGAACTTTGGTTTCGCCACATTTACTATTTCAGGGACAGTAAGGTCTAACTTTACAATATTTTCTTGAAGTAGCGCGTTTTTCGCTAGTTGATCCGCCTTCTCGTTACCATGAACACCTATGTGGGCTGGTATCCAAGCGAAGGAGACATGGAGACGCTCATAAAATAAACTTGTGGCTAAATAACAGATTTAAAAAACTATCGGATGACTTACTGTATTTACAATGTTTCACTGCTTAACTATGCTGATGATAACTCGCTTAGCTCATCTAATCAAAGTCTATCCATCTCTCTCCAATTTCTATCAAATGCAACAGGTAACTGTCTAAGATGGTTTAACGACAACAAAATGCAAGCTAACCCAAACAAATTCCAGCTTATGGCGCTGGGAAGCAAGGAGAAAATTACACTCCAATTGAAAGACAGTCTTGTAGAATCAAACCAAAATGTTAAACTTCTTGGAGTAACTTTTGATAATGACCTGAATTTTACCAGTCACATCAATACTGTTTGTGAAAAAGCAGGTCGGCAGTTGAATGCTTTATCTAGACTTTCCAGAATTCTGAATATAAATGTCAAACTAGCAGCCCTTAGATGCTATATAAGATCTATTTTAGAATATTGTCCACTTGTGTGGTACCCTACAAAAGTTACGGACATAAACAGATTAGAAAAACTACTGGAGAGGGGCCTTAGAATTGTGTACATGGACTTCAGAAGTCCGTATGAATACTTATTAGAAAAGTCTAAGATGCCTAGTTTACACTTAAAGAGGAAAAGGCTTCTTGCCATCGAAATTTACAAAGCTTTGCATGGAAAAAGTCCCTCGTATATACAAAGCATGTTCGTAGAGAAAAATACGTCTTATTCTCTGCGTAAATACAAAAATCTAGTTGTACCACTTACCAAAACTACCAAATTTGGTCTCAATTCTTTTGTTTACATGGGATCCACATTGTGGAATAGCCTACCAAATGAAATAAAAATGTCCCCAGACCTAAAATGCTTTAAAAACAAGATAAATAATTGGAAAGATTAATCATTAAATTTACTGTCACTCAAATTATGTGGCTTTTATTTAATCTTATATGTTATCAGTATTAACATACTGTTCTGTGATTTTTATTGTAACATAGATGATGATAGTCAAAATATAAATGTATATATTTATTTGTTTATTTATTTATTTAATAATATTTGCAATTCATAACTGTTTTGTCACACAAATTTTATATGCATATTATTTAACAACAAAAAAAAAAAAAAAAAAAAAATACAAAAAAATACAAAAAATACACCAATATACACATATACAAATGTTTTTTACTATAATTTTATCCTATGTACATACATATATTTTTAATTAATAACCTCACTGTTATTCAATTGCACCACCATTTGTATATTTTGTTGCTCCTTGCATGTAGTCGGCAATAATAGCTTCTTGCAAGCTAGTGTTTTTTGTTATATATGTAAACCCCGACTCTAAATAAAATATCTTATGACAACAATCCCATACCAAGTTAGATAGTGACATAAGACCGCTCAAGGAGTCCGTTAAAATAACGGAATAGAGGGGTTTAAATTCAGCAATAAATTGTAAGGAGGTTAATATTCCAAAAAGTTCAGCTGTGTACACACTTAAGTTATCGGATAATCTGAATTTCTTACTATGGCCGATCTCGGGTACACAGTAGGCTGCTCCCACCTTGCCAGTTACAGGGCACTTAGATGCGTCAGAGTATACCTGTAAATAAGAACCCCACTTGTTTGTTACATACTCCCGTGCCTGTGCGAGGTTACAGTGTAAAGAACCAGATTTATCACGCAGAGTGTGTAGATCTAGTGTTATGTGCGGCAATCTAACTTGCCAAGGAGGAAAAGCTGGTATGAATCGTTTCATTACTGGCACTTGATTTAACCCGAGTGAAGACAGAATGTCTTTAGCTCTGACACTCAAGGGCTTACTTAAGGGGGTGAAACATGTAGCCATCTTTAATCTGTGACAAATCTTGAATTGGCTCTTATTTAATAAATATACCATGCCCATAGGTGTTTTATATACCAAAATGTTCCTTGATACACAAAGAACATCACTGGCATAATTATATAGTAAACAACAATGTAAGTAATTATATACTTACTAAAACAATTGACCACCAAACTGTACAAAAATCCCAAACCCTAAAACGACCTAAAGTCTGCAAATAAATAGAAAGATACTTTGAAGTACAAGCTAAAACATAGGCGAGCCACTTTTCAAAAATCAATCATGAGTCCTTGTAATTTAAAAAAATTAACTCACATGTGGACAACAACAAGCCGCCATTTTGGTTACTAGATGGCTCTTCACGAATGCTGTATTTTGAACTATTATATTAAAATAATAACAAAATGTCAGCTAAATCTAATTGAGCCACTTACTGAAAGAAGCAAAGGTCTTACCAAAAATCTCCAATAAAGGGCTGATCGATCTTTGAAACATTATTAAAACAGTGGTTATTTTGGAGCTGTGTATTCTTTGTAAGTTGACAACCATGTGTTTTAGCTTTTGAAATCCTTACGCCAAGTTTTCATCCGAAGGTAACTTCGTCAAAATTGCCTTTCTATACTTCACAAAATAATATATCTACTTCTTTATTACTTTGAAGACCCGCTTTGTAAATTAAATTTGCTTTAAGACTGCATTATACTTTGATTTGTGTGCACCGAACACGGCACTATTTTACACTTCGTAACAGTTTCCCTATGACTGTAAATTGGTGTGGCGGGGAACTGTATGTCAACAAACACGATGTTTCATTCAGATTTCGTAAAATAGTAAGTTTTTGAAACTATTATTTTGTCCAGATTTACTGCTTACGTGCTGTTGCGGTATTTAAGAGTGACATGGTCGTAATCGCACCCAAATTAGGGATACAGAGGGTGTTTAATAGGTCTTGACACTAGCCCGGTTTGACAGCTGTCGTGAGGCTCACGACGCTTCATTTCGCCGCTCGTTGTTGTTGTAAAATATGTTTTGACACAGGTTTTACAGGTATTTACACCTGTAAGGTATACCTGTAACGGGCTATAGTGCAGACCCTCACCTTCAAAAGTAGTTCAAGACTAATGGAGGAAAATTTCAATTTTGCCCCAAAGCAGCTGGTTTTAAATTCATATTTATACCAAACCTAAAGCCTAGCGCACACGAGAGGCGCCGGCTGAGCTACCGGTCACTCGTGGCTGGGAGCTAAGCTGTTTCCCCCGTGTGCGCGTAAATTTTGGTGAGATTTTCGCCTCTCGAGGCGGCGAGGAAAGTATATAGCATGTTTGATATTTTCTGCCTCTCGTGGCAAGAATCTCACCGTGTGCGCACAACGTAAGCTGCCGGCTGAGCTGAGAGGAGGGATAGTCCAATCGCGCGTACTCATTCAATCATGTGACCACTTAGAATATTACGTAACACGGGTAGTGACACTTGTGCAGGTCAGTGAACTTGGGTGACAAGGAACTGGCCTCAGCCGAGAGCTCATCGTCTGCGCTGAAATTTGTAGCTGCTCCCTGGGCCACGCGTGCCTTGTAGCTCAGCCGGCGCCTCTCGTCTGCGCTAGGCTTTAGACTATTTTTGAAAAAGTGGCTCGCCTATGTTTTAGCTTGTACTTCAAAGTATCTTTCTATTTATTTGCAGACTTTAGGTCGTTTTAGGGTTTGAGATTTTTGTACAGTTTGGTGGTCAATTGTTTTAGTAAGTATATAATTACTTACATTGTTGTTTACTATATAATTATGCCAGTGATGTTCCTTGTGTATCAAGGAACATTTTGGTATATAAAACACCTATGGGCATGGTATATTTATTAAATAAGAGCCAATTCAAGATTTGTCACAGATTAAAGATGGCTACATGTTTCACCCCCTTAAGGACTGTTTGGTAAAATTTAAGTCGTAATAGCTCTCCTTTTATTTTTCTAGCCCTTTCTCCCTCATTTCTTTTTCTAGCTCTTTCTCCTTCGTTTCTGTTTCTAGTTCTTTCTCCCTCATTTCGTTTTCAATTTTAATTTCTGTATTTCTTTTTCTTTATCAATTTTCAATTTTTCGTGATTTATCGGTGTCCGGTAATGTCAACCACATTTTGATCAATATCACGTTGTAATATATTTGTATACCACAATTTTTACCCTAACAAAAATAAATCATTCCTACTTAACGAATCAAAAATATCCTGATCGGGCGCTTGCGTGAAAACGTCTGGATTAAAGTCAGACATGATGTATAAAATCTGCTGGTACAACAAAGGTAAAATGCGTGGTTGACTTAAGTTTTAAATTTAGAATACCCCCCCCCCCCCCCACCGCCACAATCTCGCTCAATGAATAGCAAAATATTCCCGGCGTTTGTTAGGAGACAATATGATAATAAAAGGAAGTGACAACAGACCAGCAGATTTTTTGGACAAATTTTGCTTCATATTAAAAAACAAACGGATTACAGGCAAACATATATCAAAATGACTTACTTATACAAGTATTTACATTTCCGAGAAATCTGTAACCCTTCCAAAAGTTCACTGGTTTAAATCCGATGACCACGCAATATAAATCCACAGAATGAAATCTTGAAATTCACAAATCAGATGACTTAATCATCCATGTAGCACAGTTTGGAACTGACTTTGCCGGCTCCCCTCGTGTGCGCTAGGCTTATTACTGGCAAGACGGCAAGAGGACATCGAAAATGTTAGTGTTGCGGCTACCTTTTTGATCGTATGCCCAGTCGGAGTTTGCCTTTATTGCAGGTATCTAACAAGTTAAATTTTCAGTTTCACATTGAAATTCAAAATCATGTCAAAACTTTAATTAAAAAAAAAAACACAGAAAATTCTCAACTTCTTCTGTCAGTGAATATACAGAAACCCATCTACCGTTTTTAGATTCTGGATTTTAGCGACGAGTGTGCTTTTAAACAATATCGGGCAGCAAGTCCTTCTAAAGTGGGATAAGTTGCCCAAAAATTGAACTTCCTTTTGTAAAAATGAAGAAAAAGTAACGAATTCTGTTTCAACGAAATTTTCCTTATATCTGGCAGCTCTTTTCATTTTAAAGTGGCATTGGCTGAAAAATGTTACATGTTTTTGTAAATAAAAAGAAGTACGAGGGCTTGAAAACACTTGCAAAATTGGCGTTGAAATTAAAAATATCGGTAAAGACATAACCAATTTGAACCAAAGATGAGTGCTTGTATCGGACAAAAGTCTAATAGCTGGGATGAATAAGTACATTTTTTTAGGAAAAAACATCGTCTGTGTGCTGTACGAGACAAAATCGTGTCCGAGAAGTAATTTAAATAACCAAGACGAACGTATCAATGCTCTTACATCTCGATAAAATGACGATCAATAAACTCATTTGGTTTCAAGGAGATTTTCCCAATATTTAGCCGTTCATGCTATTACACATATAAGTTTATACTGTTTGCAGGATCCACAAATAAGTGTTTTTGGACGATCTGGATATACTATACATTGCACATTTTGGCGGTCGATTCCATTTATAATGAGGTCTTGGTGGTCTAGTCGGTAAGAGTGATCGTCCCTCAGTGCGACACAGACCTTCCATCGTTGCGGGGGGCCTCCGTGGCTCAGTAGGTAGAGCGTTGGACGCTCAATCGGAAAAGCCTTCCACCAATGGGTCGCGGGTTCGAATCCCACTCAGTCCAAACAAATTGGAAAATTTTCTGACTTGGTTTTCACTCGAACGACCTATGTGGGATGGTTGCCAGTTACCAGCGGAAGGTCGTGGGTTTCCTCCGGGCACAGAGCCCGGTTTCCTCCCACAATAAAACTGGCAACGCCGCCATATAAGTGAAATAATCTTTAGCGCGGCGTAAAACACCAAACAATCAATCAATCAATCAATCCATCGTTGCGGAACCGGTTCGAATATAACTCAGATCAAATAAAAATGGAAAAAAATCTGACATCGCTCACCGTTCGTGGAAGTGTTGCCAAGTACTCGCCGACGATCGGGGGGCTCCTCTGGACATATGAGCCTTTCCCCCCCCCCCCCAAACCACTATTCCTGGCAACGCCGCCATATAAGTGAAACAATCTTGAGTGTGGCATAAAACATCAATCAATCCATTAATGATAATACATGATACAGCTAGTTCATCAATATATATAACTAACCTTGTACCAACGTCAAAAAGTAGTACAGAATATTCGTTGACCAAAAAGTCAATTATTGAATCCTCCGTGGAGAAAAATAATCGATATAACGGCTGAATAAATACAACCAATAAAACTATTATTCAAAAGAAAAAGAACGCTCGGCGACAGTTCTTGTAACATAGTAAAATGAGACACAACAAAACATTTTATGATTACATGCTCTGTCAAGATAAAAATATTATTTGTACACCTGTCCCGAGCTAAAAACAAAAGTTAATATGTTTTCTTTCAATCTGGTGGTTTCGCGTTGTTCTGTTTGCTCAACGCACAACGTCCGCTTTAACCCCTACGAAATCAAAAGAGAATCAATCTACGATAAGTCCTTGGCGATGCCTATATAAAGGGATATGAACCGTGAATGTACATTACTTAGTAAGAAGATGGCTTCCCAAAGATGCATGCTGACTGCGGGTGTAATTGTTCTTATGGCATTACTGCAGCTGAGAGGTAACTATGCCTTCATTTTAGAATATTGACACATTTTTTTCTTGCCTACTTTAGTGCCTGAGTGGGTAAATAGTCGTATTCATTTAAAAAAATATCCACGAATGGATCGCGGGTTAAAATCCCGTAAAAAATGTGATATTTCTCTAAGTTTCTCAAAAAGTGATTTAAGAGGAACGATTGACATGTACCACAGCAGAAACCCCCGTCTCGACTGGGGGCTTGTCTTCCCTTTTATAACTGAGAACACCATCTTTAGAGCATCGTCGACGTCTACAATTGATTCCCCACTAACGCGTGTTTTAGCCATGGTGACTTTTGACGACAGCTTTGAAGATAAATGACCTTGTATTCGGAGGAATCAGTCAAACCACTTTTTTCAATTGTATCGTCTGAGCCAATTGATATTGAATGTTATGGGTTGTACACAGGACAATTTGTGCCATTTGGTCTCCTATATTCCAAACCGTGCACCTTTTATAGGCCAACTCTGGTTTGAGCTGCAGACTATAGCCTTCATCAGGGCCTTTGTCACCATATAAGCGAAATAATCTCCAATCAACAAATCCATCAATCAGTTCATCATGCGCGTTAAGCCTGGATTTCACATTTTCGCTTTTGGTGCCGTACTTTAAGGGACATGCCCAGAAAGACCAAAAGGAAGATCGTTGAACTTTGTGCGATAAGACTGTTGTTTATGGAAGATGAAGTTACCAAATGACCATCTGTAGCTGTCAGCTACCATGGATCGCTGGTAGCCGAGAAGATTTCTCGGCTAGGATCGCTGGATATTGATTTTTATTTGTGAACTCATTATTCTTCTTTTTTTGTTATAAGAATTAACTTACTTTAGCTGTGCTTGTTACACACGCTCGCCTTTATAGCCTGCGTACGATGCATTCTGGGCGGTTTGTTCATATGTTTTGCGGAACATCGCCTTGCCTCACAAAGGCAACTTTCAATCTTTACTGACACAGATCAATCAAGTCAATCCTTACGCGTTGTATTTTTCCTTAAAGGATTTATGAACCACCTTTGGAATTATTTTCTAATTTGCGTTAAGTGTGTTGTAGAACATGTACTTTAAAAGTATGACCAAAAAAAAAATTAAATTTCGGTCGCAGCACACAAAATTCAAGCTACGTTTGCCAATCTACAATGTTTACGAAAGTTAATTATCTCAGAGACTTATGACGTCAAACACGACCTCCGTTGTGTACGTACCCTGACAGCGATGACGTAATAAACGATTTCTGCTGTCTCCGAACGTCTTCGTGGCAGTTTGTACACATCGAAGGTCGTGTATGACGTCATTTTTCCGAGTAGTTACGACAAATACGGAAAATATGCATATTTCCTCCCCGTTCTTCTTTTGACTACCAGGGAACTAACGCGAAGGTTGTTTCGTTTTAACTGATGTTTTTCAAATATACATTTAGTCCATAAACAAACACAAGCCAGGTTTAAATCCTGTTCATATATCCTTTAATGTGGCATGAGCTGCCAAAATATTGATGTCTTTCCGTTAAAACAAAATGTAGAATATATCGGCTAGTTTTTCGGAAGACGTGTAATTCAGAGGCTTTTTAATGTATTTTGAACTATCTTAGGTTTAGAATGAATGAAGGTTCGATCCGGTTATTTACATTTCGTTTACCTTCACACGATATTTCGTGTCGTACAGTATAGGATTTTACTCATTCTCATGTCAATCACTTCGTTTTTTTTTGTTGACAATTTTGAATGCGTCTTACTGTCGTGACAATCAAAATTTATGAAAAGTTCGAATGTTGGCAACTCATGCCACTTAAAAGTGGTAGGCGTGTTGGGTATTTTATTTTTGGGAGCCATAAGCAAAAGCAGCTACATATTCTAACCCTGATTTTGTCTATACCTTGCAGGGGCTGACGGCTACTGTTACATGTTTTGGACACATAACCTAAAGTATGACATTTGTACTCACCCAATCAATGGCAGTCCCCCAGAAGACTACTGTGCATCCCTTCATGCGGACTCAATCCCAGAAAACGTTGATGGTATTGACTTGTGTACCCTTCCGCTTAACAGTAAGTAATCGGACACATTGCCCAATCGTATGGAAGACGGATGAGGACACTCGCGCCGCGTTTTGGCGACCTGTAATAACGCGCGGCACGAGAAAACGCCAAAACGGCGAATTCTCTAGATATATTGCCGTTTTGGCGTTTTCTCGCGCCGCGTTTTCTCGACCTATTAAAAAATAAGAACACGCTAAATTGAAATGTTTCGAGATTTTTTAAAAAATCTGCTCTTTTTGTTTTCTCGCATAACTTTTTTATCCAGGGCGAGAAAACGCGGCGCGAGAAAACGCCAAAACGGCAATATCTCTAGAGATACGTTGCGTTTTCTCGCTCCGCGTTTTGGCGACTTAAGAAACGCGCGGCACGAGAAATCGCCAAAACGGCAATTTCTCTAGAGATATTGCCGTTTTGGCGTTTTCTCGCGCCGCGTTTCCTCGCCCTGGATAAAAAAGTTATGCGAGAAAAAAAAAAGAGCAGATTTTTAAAAATCTCGAAACATTTCAATTTAGCGTGTTATTATTTTTAAATAGGTCGAGAAAACGCGGAGCGAGAAAACGCCAAAACGGCAATATCTCTAGAGAAATTGACGTTTTGGCGATTTCTCGTTTTCTCGTGCCGCGTGTTATTACAGGTCGCCAAAACGTGGCGCGAGTGTCCTCATCCGTCTTCCATACAATCGCGGCATACGTACAATTTGTATGATATCAATCGTTTTAACTGACCTTCCTTTCTTCGTATTACCGCCGAGCCTGATGACGTCAGATAGATTTACGCAAAACGTTCTGGGTAAACTATGTACCTCAGTTCGCCATTTTGTTTATTGGTTTATTTGGAAAATATTGGTGACATAACCTGTTTTTATCCACACAGTTTTCTGGTAATTTTAGGCATTTTGCGTCTTCTTCTCGTTACCGTACAGTATTATTCCTTCCGCCATATTTCAAAATGATGTGAACATCCCTTAATCCCTCGAAATACTTTGCGCGTAAATTGCAAGTGACGTCATCAAGCAATCAGGCAATTGTCATAAAAGTCGGAGTTTCCTAGCAACACAATTTTGTGATAAATATCAAATTCATGTGCTGTACTTCAAGTGATTATCGGTGGTTGTATCAAAGAGAGCAGATTGACAAGAGTGGTCATTTCGTCCAATCAGCATCGCCGGCATGTTCTTCTGGCCCCCTAGCGGAAGAGTGTTCCGACTGTACACGATTCGACTGAAGGGCGCCCCCTACAGAAAGGAGGTTCCTAATAATTGAATCGAGTCAGTTCAAATTCAACATGGCGTGGACGAAGTGACCACTCTTGTCAGTCTACTCTCATTGGTTGAACCGACATGTTTATTTTTCTTTTTTTAATAAAAGCATTATATTTATGTCTTATTTCAGGCGAAGGTGGTGGAGGTGGTTGGGGAGGCGGCGGACTTCCGGGGTTTTAAACACGCTTTGTGTATTGAGTAGATAACACACTAAACTACAATACCGCATAAGTTCCAATTATGATTTACTAGTTTGTAAAAAGATCTTTAATAAATTCATTTGAATTAAAAATCTTTTATTTTCAATTGATCATAAACACGATTGTACGCCCGTAAAAAATCATCTCGAGCCAAGTTAAAATCTTGACAGACCCTTTCAGCTTAAGGATTGACGCTCGGGCAGTAACCTCTGTGTGTGGCAACATGTGACGATTTTAATCCTTTTGAATTGGGATGGAGAGTCTACCCACTGACCTATATAAATGACTGGATGGCTTATTGGCTGGCTGGTCTGAGGTCACCGGAAGTAAACATCTTTGTGAGTAGCAAGATGGCGGCAACCTGGCTTCATCCAATGAGCGTTAGCTGCCTTTCAATGAGCCATCCAGTCATTTATACAGGTCAGTGAGTTTACCCCAGAGATCAATTAATCATGTGTCTTTCATCATTTGACAAAATAACAACATCATGAAATTAAATATGACGCATAATCACATTTACCCACATTTATCCACTTCCTCTCATACAGGCACTTAACTATGAATATCGTAACGTTTCAAACACTAACTACTATTGGAAACGCATCGTTGAGCCTATAACAGTGGCCAGTTTAAGGGGAATTGAGTCGATAGGGCTCGTCGCCATCTTGTCTGATTTTGTCAAAATGGGACTACATGTATTTCGTTTGATATATATTTTTATAGCTTTAAAAATTGCTGCCCAAGCCGGCATGGAATAATTCCTACGCCATCTCGTGTTAATGCGTACGAGATCTATCTTTACCAAGTCTAAAGGAGATCTCGCGAGAATACGATTGAAGGAGTAGCCAGACTCCACAGCAACAATAAACCACCGATCATACGTTTTTGGTAATCCCAGACTAGAAGTGTTCAAAATGTTTTTCTTTCCATTGAGTCGGATTCGAACCAGCGTAATTGGCGTAATGTTCTATATCCGTAACAGAAAATGATCATCATAGAGGGGTTATTTAATGCGAATTTAAAGTGGCAAGAGCAGCAAAAATATTGATAATATTATGTTTTATGCTAAAACAAAATTCTTTAAATTTTTCTCTAAAAGTACAGTATATTATTTTTTTGAGAATATACACCAAGCTAAAGTCTAAAAGTAGTTTAGACCTAAAGTGAGTGAATGTTTATAAAGGTCGCAGTTTTTGTAAAAGCTTCAAACCCTTTGGCGGTCTTGGCAATCGGAACCTATGGAAAAAGTGGAACGCTTGGCAGCTCATGCCACTTTAAGAACTGAGGATTGTATGAGAAGATAATTTTACCGTTGCTGCTCGATGAGTATAGAAACACTGATACTTACGCCTTCCATCAAAGGGTCGCGGGTTTGGACCCCACTCTGTTAAAACCCCAAATGTTTTACCAGAGTGTCGCTCGCCACAAGTTTAGAATTGGGAGGTGACAAATAAGGCACATGTCATCTTCTCCAGCCAAGATAAAACCTAAATGTCTCCATTCCGTGTTTTACCTTGGCGGAATGGAAACATTACCTCCACTCAAAGCCGTAAATCGAACTGCTCGTGTTGAGATTGGCCAAGACTCTGTAAGTATAGGAAAGACAGACAAATAATACAGATAGTGGAAAGAGGAACATAAATCAAGAATTACTAACAAATCTAAGTTATCATAGTTCCGGATTAAGAAAATGTGGTCCGTTAAGTCAGCGCAGAATGCGAATGACTGGTATAATATAGAACAGTTTGAATCTGGATTCATGGGACAAACGAGGGCGGAGTCTATAACTGGTCTGGTCATCTAACATTAACAGCAGCTTTCTCTGTTGCTTGAATATATTACAGTTGCCGAAAGTAGTTGCCGAAAATAGGTGCCAAAGCCAACTGCGAAATAAACAAACAGAATATATACGTTAAAGTGGCATGAGCTGCCAAAATGTTGATATTTTGACGTTAAAACAGAATGTTGGAATTATTGACTATTTTTCTCAAGACGTGTAATTCAGAAGCTTTTTAGTGCTTCTAATCTCGAAAATGTACGATAAAGTATTGTTTTGAACTAACTTTGACTTAAAATGAATGAAAGGTCGTCCCGGTTATTTAAATGTCTTTACTTTTCGAACACCGGGACGATATATATATATACGTTGAGTATATATTGATATCATGAAGTGTTAATATATTAAGTTGTTTAAAGTCATATTTATTAGCTAATGTAATCACCCGTATAGGCTACTGTACGTTTCTGTAATAAAAATAGTGGTTGTAAATGAGTAGGGTAGGTATTTCCCCACAGGGCATTTCCATATTGCAAGTAAGGGTAAATAAGGGAATTATATAATGTAAATAGATTCTTTTTTGTTTAAATATGGTTTAACATGCCAATATTCCTAGATATTTTTGTGCATACATACTTTATATGAGATTTCCAATTTAATTTGTCATTGAATATTATCCCAAGGAATTTGAAATGGTGGACTTGTTCTATTTTTGTACCAGAAAGGAAATGGACAGTTTATTGGAGTTATGTTGGATTACCATATATTTAGTTTTAAGAATATTTCAAGATAACCTGTTTGTACAGAACCAGGGGCTCGTTCTACTAAGCTGGCGCAAAGTTACGCATATGTTTACAGCATAGAGTTGCGCCTCCAGACTTGCGACCATGCGCAAGTTCCTATAATTTAACACACGCTTGCGACTGGTGCAACTTACGCCAGCTTAGTAGAACGAGTCCCAGGACTGTAGTTTTTCTAATTCTGCAAGCATTGATTTTGTGACTTGGTTTAGATCTTTGTCTGAATGACATACGCTGGTATCATCAGCAAATAGGGTTATGTTCAAGATTTCTGTTACCCTGGTGATATCATTGATGTACATGAGGAAAAGGAGGGGACCTAGTATAGACCCTTGGGGTACACCACATTTAACATCATTACTTTCAGAGAGAGAATTGTTAAAGTTGACGCGCGGTGTTCTATTAGTTAAATAACTTCGGAACCAAAGATATGCACTTCCACGGATACCATAATGGTTTAATTTGGATATGAGAATTTCGTGATTCACAGTATCGAATGCCTTGGATAAATCCAAGAACATTACGATAATGTGATTGTGGGTTTTGTTTTGGGTTACCAGGTAGTTGTATAGTGAGTATGCGGCAGCTGTTGTAGAGTGGTTTGCCCTGAATCCAAATTGATGGTCTGATATAATGTTGTAAGTTTCTAAATGGTTAACAAGACAGTGAGCTAAAACATGGTAAAACTGATATGGGTCTGTAATTAGCAAAATTGTTACTTGTACCAGATTTGAAAATGTGTGTTATTTTAGCAGATTTAAGAGTAGACGGTAAGGTTCCCGTGGAAAAGGTAAAATTTATAACACAGAAAACCGGGATAAATATTAATTCAGAGACAAGTTTTAATGTGGACGATCAAATCCCTCCAAGGCCAGGAGACGACAGCTTGAGTTGAGATATACATGACTTTACATCGTTAAGGAAAATCTGGCGAAAGACAAACTTATTTTGGTACGGTGAACCTAGATAGTGCAGATGGGAAAATTGTGTTTGAGGGATATTGGCACCGAGGTTAGGTGCGACAGAGCTTAAGTATTTGTTAATTTCATTTGCAATTTGCGTGGGATCGACTGTATCGGACCCGTCTATGTCACATGAAATCGGAAGATTCTTGTTTTCTTTTCGGTTTAATATATTGTTAAAGTGGCATGAGCTGCCAAAATTCACACCTTTTTCATAATTTCTGATCGCCACGACAGTATGAGGCTTTGAAGACCATCAAAAACTTAATGATTGGCGTTGGAATGAGAAAAATCGATACAGTGCGCAGCCTATACAAACCGGAATAGTGTTCGAAAAGTAAACAAAATTTAAATAACCGGGACGACAATTTATTCCTTCTCAGCCAAAGTTAGTCCAAAACAATACTTTATCGTTCATTATCGAGACTAGAAGCACTAAAAATCTTCTGAATTATACGTCTTGAGTAAAAATAGCCGATAATTTCAACATTCTGTTTTATCGTCAAAATATCAACATTTTGGCAGCTCATGTCACTTTAAGGCCACAGGTAATGGTATCACTATGATCTGCCAATAGATTCCTCGCCACAGGTAATGGTATCATTATGATCTGCCAATAGATTCCTCGCCACAGGTAATGGTATCATTATGATCTGCCAATAGATTCCTCGCCACAGGTAATGGTATCATTATGATCTGCCAATAGATTCCTCGCCACAGGTAATGGTATCATTATGATCTGCCAATAGATTCCTCGCCACAGGTAATGGTATCACTATGATCTGCCAATAGATTCCTCGCCACAGGTAATGGTATCATTATGATCTGCCAATAGATTCCTCGCCACAGGTAATGGTATCATTATGATCTGCCAATAGATTCCTCGCCACAGGTAATGGTATCACTATGATCTGCCAATAGATTCCTCGCCACAGGTAATGGTATCACTATGATCTGCCAATAGATTCCTCGCCACAGGTAATGGTATCACTATGATCTGCCAATAGATTCCTCGCCACAGGTAATGGTATCATTATGATCTGCCAATAGATTCCTCGCCACAGGTAATGGTATCATTATGATCTGCCAATAGATTCCTCGCCACAGGTAATGGTATCATTATGATCTGCCAATAGATTCCTCGCCACAGGTAATGGTATCATTATGATCTGCCAATAGATTCCTCGCCACAGGTAATGGTATCACTATGATCTGCCAATAGATTCCTCGCCACAGGTAATGGTATCATTATGATCTGCCAATAGATTCCTCGCCACAGGTAATGGTATCATTATGATCTGCCAATAGATTCCTCGCCACAGGTAATGGTATCACTATGATCTGCCAATAGATTCCTCGCCACAGGTAATGGTATCACTATGATCTGCCAATAGATTCCTCGCCACAGGTAATGGTATCACTATGATCTGCCAATAGATTCCTCGCCACAGGTAATGGTATCACTATGATCTGCCAATAGATTCCTCGCCACAGGTAATGGTATCACTATGATCTGCCAATAGATTCCTCGCCACAGGTAATGGTATCACTATGATCTGCCAATAGATTCCTCGCCACAGGTAATGGTATCATTATGATCTGCCAATAGATTCCTCGCCACAGGTAATGGTATCACTTTGATCTGCCAATAGATTCCTCGCCACAGGTAATGGTATCACTATGATCTGCCAATCAGTCTTTCCATATAATCTGAATTACAAAAGATCTCATCTTCATTCCTTCACAAAATCTAAACCCAATTGTTTTTCAAGGTTAGCACTATGATTTTGGCTGTACCGAATCATGGGATATGAAGGGGCCAACAATTCATTTTTAATTCGGAGGCACTTTTTGGAGGTTTGAGTGGGACAGCATTATTTTCGTTGTAATGCACAGGAATACAGGTGGGTAACTTATTCCAATTGTTGACAAAATAACAACAACAGTCCAAAATCATCATAACAAAAGGTTTGGACAATGATGGAGATAATAACCGGATTCCAAAAATCATCAATTATCATCATATTGTTACAAAACAATTACCGTACATGTATAAACACAATTGTGATGACACGGCTATCTATGCATATCAAGACTAGTCAGTACTTGGGTACACAAAGATAGGCTGGTCATCACGATTGGTATAAACATTCATCAGTTGTTCAATTTCATCCAATGGACTATCTACGACTGGCGTGGGGGGGGGGGGGGTGCGGTGGGTAACTTATTCCTTGATGAATATAAAACGTACGAAATTCCTTCCCAAGAAAGCATTTCTTTTCTTTTTCTCAAAGTTCATGTTCAATAACTTATAAGGTTTATAAATCAATAATGACACACCGAAGTTATTGATTGATTGATTGCTGTTTTATGCCGCACTCAAGATTATTTCAGTAATATGGCGGCGTTGCCATGTTTAGTGGGGAAGAGAACCGGGAAACCGAGCTCATTATCGACCTTCGGCGAATACTTGGCAACACATACGGCGACCGAGTGAAAAATCCAATCAGAAATTCCGACATTATTAGAAACTTGTCTAGGTAGCAAATCTTTCAATCATGGCATTTAGAAATGGACAGTTTACAATAACGGGAACAAATATTTATGGATACATGAGAACTTCTTGGTTTATTGGGGGACGACGTTTCGGTGTAGTTCTTACATCGTTATCGTAAGTTGTTTTTCCATAAGTAATTCTTCACCTTATTGTCTAAGTAGCTTTCTAGTATTTAAGATCAGTCGTGTTAATGTTCCCGTGCTTTGCTGTGTGATATCATTTTGGAAGAAATATAAATATATCCGTTATACCTTACTTAAAGGGAACACTTAAGGTAGAATACATTATACTTCATCTTAAAGACAATATCTACCTGGTCCCAAAACAGGGTTTATTTATTTTTTATGACTTTCCTACAAGAAGCTATGGTTAATTATTCTCAGATGTCAGGGTGACAGGATGTCACTGAAACATGTGCACACCTGGTATGCTGAACTGCTATTGGTGTATTTAGGTCAAATAAACCAATCATATTGCCAGTTGCAAGGTGTGCACATGTTTCAGTGACATCCTGTCACCTTGACATCTGAGAATAATTAACCATAGCTTCTTGTAGCAAAGTCATAAAAAATAAATAAACCCTGTTTTGGGACCAGGTAGATATTGTCTTTAAGATGAAGTATACTGTATTTTACCTTAAGTGTAAACTTTAAATCACATGCAAGCTGAAATAAGGAAGACAACTTTTGCTCTGTTTTCCCAGCTCAGCATTCTACACGCCTACACTTATACCTATAATTTCAAACTTGTGGTGTGAACCTTTTCTCACCGTTGGAAATATTCCCACAGCGGTTGAAACATTCCCACAGCGGTTGAAACATTCCCACAGCGGTTGAAACATTCCCACAGCGGTTGAAACATCCCCACAGCGGTTGAAACATTCCCACCGTGGTTGAAACATTCCCACCACGGTTGAAACATTCCCACAGCGGTTGAAACATTCCCACAGCGGTTGAAACATTCTCACCACAGTTGAAACATTCCCACCGCGGTTGAAACATTCCCACAGCGGTTGAAACATTCCCACCGCGGTTGAAACATTCCCACCGCGGTTGAAACATTCCCACCGCGGTTGAATATCCCCACCGCGGTTGAAACATTCCCACAGCGGTTGAAACATTCCAACAGCGGTTGAAACATTCCCACCGCGGTTGAAACATCCCCACCACAGTTGAAACATTCCGACAGCGGTTGAAACATTCCCACAGCGGTTGAAACTATCCCACCGCGGTTGAAACATTCCCACCGCGGTTGAAACATGCCCATCGCGGTTGAAACATTCCCACCGCGGTTGAAACTGTTCACCTCGTGTGCGCGTACATTTTGGTGAGGAGAGTATCGAGCAGGTTTAAAATTTTCTGCCTCACGTAGCAAGAATCTATTCTCACCGTCTGCGCATAAACGTGAGCTGCCAGCTGAGCTGAGAGGAGGGAAAGGCCAATCGTATGTACCTATTGAAACATGTGATCACTTATAGTATAACATAGCACGGGTAGTTACATTTATGTTGGTAAGTGAACTTGGGTGACTTGGGAACGCCCTTATTTCTTGATTAAAATGACGAAAAATTGGTTCAATACAACAAAATTTTCCCTATAGATGGCAGTCCTTTCCGCTTTAATGGTTTTGATATCTTCAGTTAAAGAAATGATGTGTTTTAAATGAATACAATCTTTCTTTACCTTTACCAAGCGGACGATAGCAATTGTGTACTGTTTTGGACATACAATGCCAGTATTAACCGATGTACCCATCCTGTCACGGGAAACCCGCCTGTACCGGCAGATTTTTGTACGTCACTTCACCCGGATGCTGAATTGCAAGACGTCGGTGGAATTGACATGTGTACCATGATGCTTATCAGTGGTAAGACAGTTCGAAAAATGATTTCATTACACGTTTTTGTACCCGGCATCAATAACAATTGTTAATACAAAAGTGCGTCCGAAAGATAAATGAACACCTTTATCTATAATAAACGGTAAATCCAATATTGCAAGATTTTTATTGATTTGCGAGAAAAAAATCAAAAAAAAAAATCATTAAATATTCCTTTTTTTTAAGATAAAAATGTGAACTACATCTATTGTTTATCAGATGATAGGAACAAAGTTATTTATTAAGATTCTATGGATTTATACAGAGAAGAACGTATAGTGAAAAAGTTGTTTTAAAACATAGTTTTGAAGACAAAAAATGTCTTTAACACATAAAACAATCATAATAGGCTAGACGCTAGACCATTTGCCAGTTATTCACACAACAAAGTCATGACGTCACGGTATCAATCTCAGATCGGACAAGCAGATCTTCTATTGGGAATTCAGCTGTATTCAGTAGATCTCCCGTTTCATGCAATTTTTTTTTGGCATTCGTTCAGACATAATCTGTCACATTATTGGGTTTCATTTCTAAAATATGTTGTTAAAAGCTGCAAGTATTTAGTTAAAAACAGACGGATACTTTGTCCGGCCCATTATAATGGCGTCAGTTATTTTGTAAGGTCAGTCTCCATACACTCAGACAGCAACCCAAGGAATGTTTTTGTAAACATACAATTTTTTCCATATGTTTTAACGCTGGTTGTAGAAATTCTTTCAGCTCTGTTTTTTGTTTCAGAGCAGGATTCGGGCGGTGGTACTGGGTGGGGTAACGGTGGAATTCCTGGCTAAGGACAATATGCAATGAATCATTTTTGAATCTCAACCAAGAAACAGCAAAACCAGTTGATGTCATTTTACACCTTGAATTATGCAATGATATCAAGATGATCAGACTCCGTATGTAAACTGTGGAGAAATAAATACATAACATTAATTAACTGACGGCCTCGATCTGTGTGTTTAAATTAGCCAGGACCGTTGTTTTTATTTCTTACATCGCTTTAGTACATTGATATTGATGTTTTACACCGCGCTCAAGATTATTTCAGATATATAGCGGCGCTGCCAGATTAAGTGGGGTAGGAAACCTGGCTCTACTCAGAGTACCTCAAAACTCCTCCACATCGAGGGGAAAATCAACTCAGAAATTTGTCAATTTATATTTGGTCTGAATCCCACCTGTATCGAGAGAAGGAATCAGCATCTCATTGACAGAAGGCATGCAAACAGACAGGAATAAAAAAACTGTTGAATGGTAAAATAAACAGGAAATTATTTTTATGATCGTTTTCACAAAGTCGTTCAAAATACAGAACCAAAAATAAAAAAACAAAAACAAGTGTGATAACTTGCTGTTTTTATTTACTTTCATTAGCACATTGTTTGTTACTTACTGTTAGTGAGAACTCTAGTTATATGTACATAATTTGTGTATATTCCAATGCATGTTTAATTATGTTGATGCTTACCTGTATGCATGCTTTCCCCTATTGCGTTCTATGCTTTTCCCTTCTAAACTACTAAAATGATGTATTTGCGTCATCACATTTAGTTAGTTTTGATTTACCATAGGTACTGTTATCAGCCGTTACTGTTGCCATCACTGTAAATATCATCTTCTACTCTGCATGTATATAAACAATTGTAATGTTGTAATTAATTATTGCACAATATAAGCTGTTGCAGCTTAACGTGCATTTCAATAAATTTCGTATAAAAAAGTACAGAGCCTGCATAAGAGGTGTTGCTGATATTTCAAACCCACCTAATCTGATCAAGAGGTGTTGCCGATATTTCAAATCCACCACATCTGATCAAGAGGTGTTGCTGATATTTCAAACCCACCTAATCTGATTAAGAGGTGTTACCGATATTTCAAACCCACCTAATCTGATCAAGAGGTGTTGCTGATATTTCAAACCCACCTAATCTGATTAAGAGGTGTTGCTGATATTTAAAACCCACCTCATCTGATCAAGAGGTGTTGCTGATATTTCAAATCCACCACATCTGATCAAGAGGTGTTGCTGATATTTCAAATCCACCACATCTGATCAAGAGGTGTTACGGATATTTCAAACCCACCTAATCTGATCAAGAGGTGTTGCTGATATTTCAAACCCACCTAATCTGATTAAGAGGTGTTACCGATATTTCAAACCCACCTAATCTGATTAAGAGGTGTTGCGGATATTTCAAACCCACCAAATCTGATTAAGAGGTGTTACCGATATTTCAAACCCACCTAATCTGATTAAGAGGTGTTGCGGATATTTCAAACTCACCTTATCTGATTAAGAGGTGTTACCGATATTTCAAACCCACCTAATCTGATCAAGAGGTGTTACCGATATTTCAAACTCATCAAATCTGATCAAGAGGTGTTACCGATATTTCAAACCCACCAAATCTGGTCAAGAGGTGTTACCGATATTTCAAACCCACCTAATCTGATCAAGAGGTGTTACCGATATTTCAAACTCATCAAATCTGATCAAGAGGTGTTACCGATATTTCAAACCCACCAAACCTGGTCAAGAGGTGTTACCGATATTTCAAATCCACCAAATCTGATCAAGAGGTGTTGCCGATATTTCAAACTCATCAAATCTGATCAAGAGGTGTTGCCGATATTTCAAACCCACTAAATCTGGTCAAGAGGTGTTACCGATATTTCAAATCCACCAAATCTGATCAAGAGGTGTTACCGATATTTCAAACTCATCAAATCTGATCAAGAGGTGTTGCCGATATTTCAAACCCACTAAATCTGGTCAAGAGGTGTTGGTGATATTTCAAACCCACCAAATCTGATTAAGAGGTGTTACCGATATTTCAAATCCACCACATCTGATCAAGAGGTGTTACCGATATTTCAAATCCACCAAACATGGTCAAGAGGTGTTGCCGATATTTCAAACCCCCTAAATTTGGCCAAACGTTTTATAAACATGTGATCAACGGTATAACCATTTTCACTTTCATAACCTGTAGTTAACCGTCCTTTTGGCAGGCTTTGGTATATTGGTATGTATCAGGCTTTTTGTAAGAAATATGACACCAAAAATATCTCTATTTTAAAATTATTTATCTTCGATTATTTACGAAAGCTTCATCAGGAATTTGAATATTTTATGGGGTTTTTTTTCGAAAACTGTCAAGGTTATTTGCCGGTATGAAAAGAGACACTGTCAAGGCCCATCTATTTATATGGTTTCCAGGTTTAACAAAAGAAGACTATAATTATCATTTCAAGGTTTGTAGGCCAAGTAAGACAACGTGTACGACAATAAAGTCAAGAATTGCTTATGGATAACAACTTGTTGATGTGCGTGTATATTACACTGTATGCTTTAATTCAATGTTTTCTTTCTTTTAGAGGTGGGTGCGAATTGCCTATATCCTTGGATGTTTAACATTGAGAACAGTAAATGCGTTCATCCTATTACTGGAAGCCCGCCCTCCAATGAGGATTTCTGTACGTCACTCCATCAGGATGCAATCGTAGAAAATATCGACGGCTCTGATATGTGCACCCTATCACCAAGTAAGACAAATTTTAATCTTAGAAAAAATTTCATTACTACTTTACTATATCAATATATATATATATATATATCAGGTGTATCCCCTTCTTGATTGATTGATTGTTTGGTGTTTAACACCGGGTAAAAAATCTTTCACTTATATGGCGGCGTTACCAGTTGTATTGTTGAAGGCAACCGGGCTCTATGCCCGGAGGAAACCCACGACCTTCCGGTGGTAACTGGCAACCATTCCATATAGGTCATTCGAGTATCTCCTCCTTCACGAGAACGCCAATAAAGGGAAAAGTCAATGAAATATGCAGTGGTTTCATGTCTAGAGAGGCTTCTGGATCCACTCAGAACAAAAAAACTGATTTTTACTCGATCGCTGACTGTGGCAGGTACCAGGTACTCACCGAAGGTCGAGGGCTTCTTCCGCTCAAAGAGTTCGGTTTCCTCCCCACTAAACCTGACAACGCCGTCATATACGAAAAATAATCTTGAGTGCGGCGTAACACACCAATCAATTAAGCATAAATTTACTACCTATACAGTTCAAACACCAAAGGTTTTTAGAACGTGCATTTTATACGTGAGATTAGACAATTCTACTCTTCTTAAAAATTATCCTAAATTTTCCATGGGTTTTGTTAAAGATAGGCTTTAGTTGACGACATTCATTAGTCAATAAGCCCCTTTCGGGTTTGGCGGAAGTCCCACGAGATCACGCGAGACCCGTGTTTAGGGGTATAACTTTCACCGATCGGCTTAAAGAAAAAAGACAAAACCACACGATAACCGTCGATCACCATAGGCGCTAATGTTAAATGAACGGCTGGTCAGTGAGAGTTATACCACTAAACTCATTTCTCGCGTGATCTCGCGGGGTTTTAGCCAAACTTGAAAGAGGCTTATTGAAATGCACTTGTGAATTAGTATAGTGATTGTATTTCTGTGGTCGTTTCTGGCAAGTTGTTCATTAATTAGACAAGCATGGGTTGCCAAAAATAGATATAGCTATATTTTTTTTTACATTTTTATGAAGAAGTACAAAATAAGAGATTTATGTTGGTATCAAGCTCGAGGATGTACATTAAAGTAGATTTTAAAAACGAAAAAGCTTCAAAATGTTCTCATACATCCCGGCTATTTGGATTTTGTAGGTTTTAACACACATCTGCTGTTTGTAAGGCTTTCAGGCCTTCAAAGGTCCTTCAAACGCTTTTGCAAAATCGTTATTTATGGAGATAAAAAAAAAAGAATTTTGGCAACTCTTGTCACTCTAAGGACTTTGATGAAATTCATAACAAAACCTAATAGTAAACTGATTAAGCTTGTGGATAAGTACACTGATTTTATTTCTGTGATCGCTTTAAACTGATAAAATGTCCCCTTTTTATGTTTAATTCAGATGGTGGACCTGGGGGAGGTGAAGGTATGGGTAACGGCGGTGTACCAGGTACCGGCTGATTTTCTCCTGTTGAATATATGTCCATTACCGAGAGTCGTCCAGATCTTCAATTCACGTTGTATTGTAAACATAAACATGAAAATCTCAAAATAAAAACTTGCACTTAAAGATCTTGTTAGTTTGTTAAAACTGAAAACTACACACAAAGAAAAAAGTTAAACACCCCCTCGGAAAATCTCGTCGGATCTGTTAAAGGGTAACTGCGTGGATTTGAATCCTTTAGAGCACATTTGGGATAGGATGGACAGAAACATTCAAGCCCTAGAGCCTACTGTACAAAACCTGCAGGAATTGGAAGCCGCGTTATATCGGTGTTAGCGGCAGTTACCCCTTCAACAGATCCGACGTCTCACTGAAGGGGCGAGACGCAAGTTGGGAGCTAATGGCAGCTATACGCGCTATTGACCTTCTGCTCACTCAAAGTGACATTTTTACTTCAATATGTTTGCTCTGTGAAGCCAGATAGACTATGAAGTTTCATACTTACAAGCATCTTTTTATTTTGTTAAAATACACTTTTGATTTGGCTTACGATATTTTTAATAAATTGTATAGCTTATTGCAATTAAGGGTGATTTCTTATCGCCACAGTGTTGCCTTTTATGGTCACAACCGTTTCTGCAACATCAGTTTGCAAACAATCTCTCTACACCAATGCTTTTATCGGTCGGTGCAGACTTTTCAGAAGGGTGCTTAACTTTTTTCTTTGTGTATATATTTGTAACGAGATCTGTTATAACCCGCGTAAATTGTACCGAAGCTACCAAATACAGAGATAAAAGCAATTTATATAAAAGCAGATGTCTATGAATGGGGAAGTGTGAAAGGTTACAGTACCCCATATTAATGGCACCGACACCTTCAGCCTGTTTATACTATATTATGTGGCGTTTATGCGCGGCGGGTTTTGAAATTGTCAGCGGTTGCGCAATTTCAAATCAGAAAATAAATTCACTCTCCACTTACTGGACTATCATATCTATCGGCCATCCCAGTACCCGCAGTTCGGAGAATGCAATTGTTCTTATATGAAAGATTCACCTAGCAAGCGACTCTGATATCTCCATTTCGACTCAAATCGTTCCAAACAAGGATTCTTGTCACATTTTCAACGATATGAAGTTCTTCGGAATCTTTAATATTTGCTCCATCAAGTACTGTTGTCATATCTAAAACTTTCGCCATCTTTTTCTTATGCATCCCATAATAGTTCATACGAGGAAAAGAAGAAAAGCCACGGTTTCTGACTAACTGAGAGAGGGCGCTGTTATTGGTGACCTCTGGGTCAAAAGGCGTAAATGCCCTGACTATGGCGTAATGGGACGTTTCACATTTCTACATTCATAGATTTCTTGTAATAGGTATAGAATGAGCATGTGGATCACCATGACAGAATCTCGCACCGTTGGCATTGGAATGCGCCCCCCAGCCGTTGAATCACGTGCTTCGAGATTCTCGCGACGACATTGGAATGCGCACCCCGCCATTGAGTAAGGTGCTTCGAGATTCTCGTGAATTATGGAATTTATCATAAAATACATCATCCTTTTACGATTGTTGCAATTTAAAAATCTAAAGACTTATAACAACATGACAGTGGTTAAATGATGTGTTACGCATGTTCGAGCAGAACTGTTTGTTAGTTTTAATTGATAGTGTCCGAAGCTTCACTATTACTGTAATATTATAAAGAAATATAAAGACGTTTAGCTTTTGCGTTCAGGGCATGTTGAGATTGTAGCTCTTGCTGTCAACGTATAAAATGTAACTTAAAATGGAAGAAATAAGGACAGTAAGAAGTCATTAAAGATTTATATATCACTTTTTTTGGAAAACATTGATGACATAACCTGTTTTATAACAAAGTAGTAAGGAAACTCCGTAAATATTCATGGTGTAATCTCAATATTTCGACTTTAATTAAGTCATCGTCAGGGGAATTATGAGTACATCAAAAGACAGTGTACATTTATATAGAAAAACAGAATACAATGATGGTTGACACTAAGAAGGCATGGGAGATTAAAATTTTGTTACAATAGAGCAGGGTTCTAACCTGTTTTATCCACATATTTTTCTGGTACTTTTACGCCTTTTGCGTCTTCTTTTCGATACAGTATTCTGTCTTCCACTATGTTTTAAAATAATGTTAACATCCGTCAATCCACCGAAATGCTTTGCGTGTAAATTCCAAATGACGTCATCAAGCAATCGGTCAATTATTTCGTCCTCACACCTGTAGGTATTTCCACAGGTCAAGTATGATTGGTCAGAAAGAAAACTCGCAAACCCCATTGATGCTGGAACGAAAACATGGCTCCGGGAGCCATTTACATTCTTACTGTCCGAATCCGGTGTCCGGAACGAATTCGAAACAAGCTTATGTGAACGAACTTATGGATACAATTAAAGCCATTTTAGCAAGGAAATCGTTTCAGACCCCGGATTCCGATAGTAAGAATGTAAATGGCTGCCGGAGCCATGTTTTCGTTCCAGCATCAATGGGGTTTGCGATTTTTCTTTTTGGTCAATCAAACTTCACCTGTGAAAACCTGTGACAATTCGGGGTAAAGTCTGAACGTACCTAAAGGGTGTCAAACAAGTAGCCATCTTATATATGTGACAAATCTTAAATTGGCGCTTATTTAATAAATAAACCATGCCCGTCGGTGTTTTATATATCCAAATGTCGGCATCACAAATGTAAACAATGAATTCCTGTTGGGCGGTTTATCGGCCCAAAGGGGGTCATTTTTTTAACGTATCTTTATTGCACAGAAGTACACTTTCTCTACACGGTAAGCCAAGGCTTATATTGTGTGAGATATCCATTTGATAATACAATTTTTAGCATTGATTTACAGACAAAGAAACACTATACAAGGGGGGGGGGGGGGCAATAATGTTGCAAGAACAAAAATACAGACAACTTACATTTACATAATTTACATTTTAGGACGGTAGGGCCATCTTCAAGTCTTCGGCATGGACAGTTGGACATGCTTATAGTATCTATAACTTATTTACTACTATACAATACATACAAAATATACCCCCAAAAAACAACAACAAAAAAAAAAGCTCATTTAAAAAGGGTAATTGAGTTTCTGTAAACGTCATGTGTCGGAAAGGAAATCCTCTTCCTTGTGTTTATTCGTGTGTAAAATGTGTTTTTTTGGTCCAGGAGGAGGATAAGGAATGGGGCAGTCAACCCAATGTGAATGAGGGCCACTCCTCTAACTGAATTGAACGTTTTATTTCTCTCAATGTGACATACGAGGTTACAGGTATTAATACAGGTTACACAATGTGACATACGAGGTTACAGGTATTAATACAGGTTACACAATGTGACATACGAGGTTACAGGTATTAATACAGGTTACACAATGTGACATACGAGGTTACAGGTATTAATACAGGTTACACAATGGCGCTACACATTGTATAATAATTAATATTGTGTAGTATGCAACATAACAGTAAAATACAACCCATGGCATTGAAATTTAAAATACAAAATCACTCAGGGGTGCAATGAGGTAACATTTTGTTGATAAATTTACATAGTTTTAATAATTGGGGTGGGTGAGTACTTTGCATTATATTTGAAAACTTGAATAAATTAGTATTTTTCAAATAATACTTATTAATAAACAAATGTGTATTCTGGAGAATATAATGGTAGCCATCAGCTATAACCTTCATTAGGCAGAATTTACACAGTCTTTGAAATCTATGTATATTTTTCGAGCGACCAGTCTAACACAAGCTAACACTTTCGTGTCCTCCAAATCACAACGTGTGTCTTCTATTAGTTGTTTATACTGTTCAACCTCTGACAAACATTGTCGAATTTGATGATGTTGCCCATAGTGGATAATAGTTAGCAAGGAAGATGTTGTCCCATGATGGATAGCCAGGATGGTTTTGCCCAATGAACTATATGCGTGGAATGGACACGTCTCATTGGCTTACTTGCATCTGACTTTGTAAAATGTGCCGCCATTGATAGTTGAAGCGCGCGCGCATAACAGATCTGGATCAATATGGCATCATCTCCTAGTAATGGCGGCATTCGATGCATACCAAATACCATGTGACCTCCATTCCACGCATATAGTTCATTGGTTTTGCCCATAGCGGATGATTGATAGCCAGGATGATGTTGCCCATAGCTAACAGTTAAATAACTGTTTTGTTTTTTGTAGATTATTTTTCGTTGAAGTGATCTTGTAATATTGAGACTTCAGAATTTAAAGGTGAAGAACATATAAGACTCTAGATGAAGCGTGCAGTCATATTTTCTTTGTAACCCAAGGCAGGTTTCAAGAAACTGAAAGCATCTGACTAGAGAGAGGAAGAATGAAATTAAACTGGGTTTAAATGACTGAGTTTGAAATTTTACCATTTTTTTTTTGTGCGTAGCTGCATGATACGGCATTTTGAAAGCTTCGCCATGGAGTACGGAGAAATGTTTTGATACCGTTGAAAATGTATACTTAACCCACTTTTACCGGACTCGTAAACGTTTCTTCTTTGCTTTCTTCTCCTTTAAGACTTTGCTTATTTTGATCTCGTTAAAATGGAATAAGGTCAACTGCAAATAGGTTTTATTTTTAAATACGCGCATCAACTAAAAGTAGTTAAAATTAATTAAAAATGTTAAGCCCAACTTTTCAATTTTTTTCTAGTTTTTGTGTAAACTTTTATTTCAAGACTACAGAAATCTGTTATAAACAAGGACTTGTCCTCCACTTGCACTTTATCTGATCTTCAATTTAAGTGTTTCATATTTTAAACGGTCAGAATTTACAACCTTTTGCCGATCTACAATTGTGAAAATACAAAAACATTATGCTGCAAATGCTTTCGATCATATTGGGCACTTATAGCCAAAAGATGTTGGGTTTTGTTTTTGCTGCGGATGAAACTAAAAGTAAACATATCAGCTGCAAATGAATTCAAAAATAGTATTGAACTCATCATTTTACCAGTGATCATCCCAATATCTTCCAAATATGTGTACGACAGTAGGCCTACTATGTCGGAATTTTGTGGATCTTTCATTTTCCACCTACCCACGGTGCCCTTTTAAGGTACCTGCCATCAAGCAATGGGCCTTGGCAGAAGACTAACTTAAACCAGTTTGTTGTTAACCAGGTCGGAAACAAAGAACCGTAAAGAAATGAAGGACAGGATACAAAAAAGTCGACATTATGTGAACTAAACGGAAGATAAATGCCTTCGGCATTGTGTCGTGTGTTTTTGATCTTCGTCGTTAGATGTTTATAAAGTTTGAGAACATAGGTACAAGCGGACGAGAAGTGAAGGATATACATTCAACCGGAAAAAAACCAGACAAAAGGCTAAGAAAATAGGTATCTATCAATCGAGATCTCGTGCCATTCTACGAGATCTTCAACACAAGACATGTCAACGAAGGATCAATCTGTATTTTAGATTGAGGTATCTATAAGTGATTTGAATACCAGCTGTTTTATAGACGAAGACCTGAGGATTTTAATATCGTCATGTTAAGACCGGTATACACGGAGAGTTTTGTTGCAACCCGACTTAAGCCGACTGGAAAATCGCGTCGAGTCCCAGAGAAAAAGTGTAGCCCAGTGTATACTAGTTTACGACGCAAATCGGTGTCAGTCGTCTTCCGCTGCGTGCAGTTTGTATCGTTCTGCGACGAGACTCAACTCAAGCAGAGTGAGCCAGACTCGAGTCGGGTACAGTCGCTCAGTCCGACACAGGCCTCCAATCGACGCTGCGCGGGTTCGAATCCTACTCAGATCAAATAAAACTTTTAAAAATTCAGAGTGGGCTTTTCACTCGATCGCCGTATGCAATGAGACTATGCTAGAAAAACCACATGCAACATGGGCAAATAATTATGATTTCTTTACTGTGGTACTTTTTTTTCATAAATTTCGCTTGTCACGTAAACGAGAGTTTGAAGTATCTGTAAAAGATATAACACTGATGTTGAGAAAAACTTGGCTACGAACCCACTCCGACCAACTCATTTGAAAGCAGTTTATTGATTGATTCATTGATGTTTTATGTCACACTCAAAATTATTTCCCGTATATGGCGGCGTTGCCAGGTTTAATGGGAGAAGAAACTTTGCCTGGAGGAAAAACCCCACCGGCGAGCACCTGGCAACTCTCCACATACGGCGATCAAATCAAGACGAGGATTACTTATGGATAAACAACTTCTTAATTTATTGTTTATCCATAAGTAATCCTCGTCTTGATTTGTACTTCCAACTTCTAAATGCCACTGAAAGATTTGATACGGCGATCAAGTAAAAAAATCCTCTTAGAGTATTTTTCAATTTCTATCAGGTCTGAAACATGAGAGAATGGTTGAAGACTAATGACTTTAACCGACTGAACCATCGAAGCCTCCTGCTCATTGAGCCTTAATCTAAAACAGAAAACTTATAACGGATGTAACCGCATTGTCTTCCGAAGAATCGGGTCATCCAATGGAAAATCAGAATCAGAGACATAAAAAGACAGAATCTTCCTTTATCCGAGATTTAATATCACACGTCACCAGTGGGTAAGGTTCACAAGACACTCCGAAAAGAAATTGTCAAGTCTGGTCAAGGTTACAAAGAGGGAATATTTCCTCCAGAATTTGTCGACAGTTTCGTCTGGGCGTTAAAAACATTTGATCACTTCCGATACACCGCTAATCCCATCTTTATGATCAATTAACGATTTAAAGGTAAGTATGTTTAGCATCATTTTGTATTGTTAATTTAAATTAAAATTTGATTTGTTTCGTACCCAGAATGTAAAAAATGTCCGAACCTAGACATGCGCAATAGCTCTCTACTGATTTGGACTTTATGAGCGATCTAGCGGCACAGTTTACTTTTACGAAATTTATCTGAGAAATATGGGGGATCTGGTTTGTGAGAAACATAAAGCCTGTTGATATGTTTTAGACAGTAAACCATAAACAAATCTTAACAAAATTTTTTGTGATTAAACAACTTCTTTGAAAAAATTTAAAAAACACGACGTTTCGATGTTTATTCTAACATCGTTTTTAAGCAAATGATGACGGTACAAATGCTTGATTTGATCTGTTTTGAATTTTTTTGTAAAGAAGTTGTTTATTCATAGAAACTTTTATTTCATTATCCTTCCAACTTCCATATGTCTCTTAAACAACTCATAAAGAAACGATTTTAAATGAGGGAAATCCAAAACTGAAGCTATCGTTGTTGTTGAAATCGGGTATCAATTCTTCGTATGCTTTAAATTCTCATTTAGACAATTCATACCTAACTCGGCATGTGCAATGTGTTCCATGTTTTATTTTAGTGATTTTACTTGAAGTAAGTAAGTGTAACTTGGCTAAATGATTGGTGTTGGAATGAGGAAAATTCATACAGTATGTGGTCTCTACAAGCCGAAATAGTGTCCCAAAAGTAAACAAAATTTTAATAACCGGGAGAACCATTCATTCATTCTAAAGCCAAAGTTAGTTCAAAACAATTCTTTATCGTACATTTTCGAGACTAGAAGCATTAACAAGCTTCTGAATTATGCATCTTGAAAAAAAAAAGACAATAATTTCAACATTTTGTTTTAACGTCAAAATATCACCATTTTGGCAGCATTTTGTCAGCTGTGTTAAGGTATGTAGACGATACCAAAGAAAAACATATGCAGCAATTCTAAACGTAATCACCTTAAATGCGACATGAAAACCCTAAGAATTGGTAGTCTTGGATCTGCTGATATTATGAAATAATAATAAGTTTGTAAAAATCTCTTTTTTTGATAATTGTCTTGTTGAATTTGGCACAATGTGTCCTTTCTGACTGGGACATGTTGTACTTGGGCATAAAGTATGGAAAGGGCGCATGCCCAGTCGCTTAGAGATGATCGACTCGCTTCAAACAACTGTTCAGTTCAACTCCTATAATCGTTTTCAAGCTGTGGAAATAAGAGGATCATTCCAGATGTTCGGTTGAAACGTTGTCCCGCAATATACCAACTATATGCATCCTACCATATTTAATCCAATATGGAATCGTCAAATTCGACATGCATTTGTATTAATATAAATTCAAAGCTGAATACAATGGGCTATAGCATCTGACTTTGAGGCATATATTGCTAGGACGCTAATGGCAAATTCTGAGTTGATGTTTCACTCGTTCTCTTTATGTGGACAATTTGTCAGGTACTCGACGAAAGTCGAGGAACAATCGCAGAACTTGGTACCGCCCCTATTTAGGTGAAATAGGAGTAAAAAATCAACCAATCAATCAGTTCTAAGACCTTACGTTGTTTTCCTCCAGAAAAACAGACAAAAAGCTTCAAAGAAGAGCCTATCAATTTTGCAAACAATTATTTTAAGATTGGATCCTGGTTGATAACTTTGGTCACCACTGAGACTATTTCATTTTCAACCTCTCAAGAGAGAATAGGAGGGGCGTCAGCGATATTTAGTAAGGTAATGATTCCTGTATTTTTTTCTGTTTTATAACCTGAAAGAAGCGTGAGCTGTCAAAATTCAGGCTTTTTTTAGGGAATTTCGATTGCCAAGGGAAGCTGAACAAATTTTGTAGAACCTTAAATGAACCAGTAGAAACCGAAGATATGTGTCAATAAGCAGCAAAATTTAAAAAAAAAACGCATTTTTGCTTATTCGATGCTTATAAAATCTACCTTAAGGCCCCTCCCCAGATATAGGTATCAGCCAAGAAGCTCTTATTCTCTACTGCTTTGAATGAGCTACATTTGTTTCAATACTATTTGACATCTCATTTATTCTAAGAGAACGTATATATTGTTGGTAAATTGACTGAATTCTTCTTGAGCGGATAAGGCTGGTCGCGCGAAAAAGAGGTGATTATTTCACGGATACGACTGGTCGCGCGAAAGAGAGCTGATTATTTCACGGATAAGGCTGGTCGCGCGAAAAAGAGGTGATTATTTCACGGATAAGACTGGTCGCGCGAAAAAGGGCTGATTATTTCACGGATATGGCTGGTCACGCGAAAAAGAGCTGATTATTTCACGGATAAAGCTTGTCGCGGGAAAGAGAACTGATTATTTCACGCATAAGACTGGTCGCGCGAAAAAGAGCTGATTATTTCACTAAATTACCGATAAATCCTCGTTTAATTTCGTTTAATTCTATTTCTCTCTATGCATTTAAACAGATTGTCTCTCGTGGTTCTTTCCCATAAACATGGAGTCTTTAAGAGAAAACAGAACTTGGATGAACGACACTGGTAACCATTCCTATGAAGACATTGGACTGAGACGGGGACAAGTTGTACTCGTGTATTTCGACTTGGCCAATATCATGCTGGTATCTATCGAGTTTGTTTGGACATTTTGTAGTTTGTTAGCAAACGGATATGTTTTCTCAGCTCTTTGGAAAATCCCCGAAAAGGACAAATTAAAGTCAAAGCCTTTGTTGATGTGTTCGGTTGTTGCCGATACCCTTTACTCCATAACCAATTTCATAACAGGTGGTATATACATCGCGGTTGGTTTCGGTTTTGACGGGGACGCTGATGAATCGTGCTATTTTGGTTTTAAGTTAGTTTTCGTCTCCATTTTTCAATACGTTCAGGGTTTGGCTTCGGTGTCTTTGTCCCTTGACCGAGTGTATGCTGTCGTTGCTCCAATGACCTATTATATGAAGGGATATTCCCGACTATTCATCGGTATAATCATATCTATGGTTTGGGTCATTTCTTTCATCCTGAACTCCGCTTTCTTCGTACCAACGAGCATTTTAACCGACAGATATTGTAACATTCTTTACATGAACAAAGATAGCTGGGTCAGTAAGATAAGATACCCGTTTCAAATCACTCTCTATGTTTTTGTTTTATCTGTGTACATAGCCCTTTTTGTTATCGTAAAATTTAAGAAATCCGGATGGGCGAAAGGTGTCGAAAACACCGTTACCCGGTCTATCAGGCCTATTCGTCTAATTGTGACATTTTTCTCTCTCCATCTGTCAACTTTCCTCTTATTCCTGCCGGGTCCTGCTTGGGGTTTCATGTTTAATTCAGGTATTGTTAACCCCTCACCTTCCCTTCTTCTGCTTATATCTAACATACTGGTCCAATTGTATTCTGTAAACTGTATTGTTAACCCTATAATTATCATGATGAAGGTACCGGCAGTCAAGGCTCAACTCTTGTCCATATGGAACGCCAATAAAATCAGAAAACCTTTAACTGAGCAGACTAAAAATGTCAAACGTACATAAGATAATGTTTTTCGTCTTATGTACGATTTATATTTTCTTTTAAGTGACACGAGCTGCCAAAATTAGGATATTTTCATGAATTCAGATTGTCAAGAGAAAGAGGAAAATTGCAGCTCAACGAAAAACTAAACCAGCCACACAAAATCAAAAATTATTCAATGAGTCTATACGGTACTTTGGATTAACTCGAAGAAAGTTATCGCTGTTTGTTTTGAAATTTAAAGTAGGCGGGCCATTTTGCGTCGTAAGTTGAAACAGAATGTTGGAATTATTGGCTATTTTTCTCAAGACGTATAATTCAGAAGCTTTTTAGTGCTTCTGGTCTCCAAAATGGACGATAAAGTACTGTTTTGAACAATTTTTGATTGCATTAACTTTTGTCTACTATTCGAACACGTTTTCAGTTCCTCATTCCAACGCAACTCGTTTAGTTTTTCGCTGGTCTTCAAAGCCTCTTACTGTTGTGACGATCAGAAATTGTGAAAAAAAGAGTGGATTTTGGCAGCTCATGCCACTTTAACGTGCAATTCGGAGGCTGATATTAACGAAAAGCTCTTTATTTATACTGTTTGGAAAAAGTAGCCATTAATTTTGAAATTCTGTTTTAACGGAAAAATAAAAACATTTTGGCATCTCATGCCACGTTAAAGATGAATAAGAAATTGACCTTGTTAGCCATGCCAGTTAGATCCTCTTGTACCCCTAATCTGTTTTCTTTATCTGTTTGGTCTATAAACATAGGTAGTAATGATAATAAGTTTGTCAATCTGTAAGGGTCATTCCTAATATTGTTATATCACTGCTTAATCTGTCTGTCTTTTACCTGTATATATACCAATGTTGTTGCTAATGTACCTCACTCCTGATGATGACTGAATAAAAGTCAAAATATTGAGTCAATATGAAGTTTTCGTTTTTCGGAATAACACTACTTGTATAGAACGGTTAAATCTGTGTATCTGAATTTAACGTATGATTGTGGTTTATTATTACAACTTATGATTGGGTATATAGTGGTAAATGATATACCCCCTTTTAACGCAATAAGAAACTTGTCTCCATGGTTATTTTAGACACGAAGATTTTCCCTGTGCCCGTGTGTTTTAGTGTTCAAAAATATAAAACATAGATGGTGCATGTAAAAGTCTCCGTAAGGCTCGTTCTCACTGTGCGATTTGTTGTACCGACTGGTAGGATTCGATTTAAATGGATGCTTTTGATTGGTTGACAAATCTTATTGGCCAATTAAAAACGTCCATTTTAATCGCATCCTGCAAGTCGGTACGACAAATTGCACAGTGAGAACGGGCCTGTAGTAGAATCTTCTTGCAGCAACCGTAAACTGACATGAGCCTCCAAAAACTCTCATTTTGTTTATAAATTCTGCCTGTGAAGACAAAAGGAAAGGTTGAATTTTATCAGTTATCGGCGAAAACCCGTACAATCTTTGTCCATGCACCAAACGTACTGTTCTAAATATTAATAAAATTTGAATAACCGGACGAACATTAAATAATTTGAGGCCGGGTTTAGATCATAATACTACTTGGACGTATAATGTAGAGACCCGTAGCATTAAAAAGCTTCTGATTTGTACGTCCTGAAAAAAAACAACCGATACTTTCAAAGTTTTGTTTTAAAGTACCATGAGCTGCCAAAATGTTGATATTTTGACGTTAAAAAAGAATGTTGAAATTATTGGCTAATTTTCTCAAGACGTATAATTCAGAAGCTTTTTAGGGCTTCTAGTCTCGAGAATGAACGATAAAGTATTGTTTTGAACTAACTTTGGTCTAGAATGAATTAATGAATGGTCGTGCCGATTATTTAAATTTTATTTACTTTTCGAACACTAGTTCAGTTCGTATAGGTCACATACTGTATGGATTTTCCTCATTCCAACGTCAATCATTTAGTTTTTCGATGGCCTTCAAAGCTGTCGTGCCAATCATAAATTATAAAAAAAGTGTGAATTTTAACAGCTCATCCCACTTTAACGGCAAAATTTCCCCATGTTGGCAGCTGGTCCCATATTAACCATTCCACATTTCATCAAGTTTTCAACAATATCTGTTTGGAAACCTGGAGGTCTAAGATAAGATGGAATTCATTCTGAAAATGAAATACATCTCGGACTAGACCCAAATTGTTTTTAAGTCCACATTTAGTTTTGTTAATTTGACATCCCCCATAAAATAAAAAAAATTTACTTAAAAGCGCAATGTTCTTTGCAACTAAGTGAAATTATCGACTCACTCAACGGAATTTCGTCGTTTTATCAGGAACGCTAATTCACTGGCAGACCAATTAGGGGTTTTACTATAAATTAACAACAAGGTAGACAGAGACTCGTCAACAAGCGACAGCCTGAAATGTTTGACAGTTTTGATTGGCGTGAGGTAAACAAGAAGACACAATTGAGGTCTCGACAATTGTCTTCTCTAGCAGGGATTTTCGCTAACTATCGACGAGTCGTCCATCTTTGTTTTGTTCAGTACCGATATGTTTAAGTAACGTAAATTGTGATAGGTCAAATTTCCGCCACGAAACTTTGGTGGAAACGTGCAAGTCAAATTAGAAACGACGCTTCCCCCCTCTATCTGGCCGGCGGGTAAAAACTGAGCGTAAGTGTAAGTTTTAATCGTGGGTTCCAACGATAAGCTTCTTTAGGCCAGTTTAAATTCCCAGCGACTGTTTCAAATGATAGAAAATATTTGTCAATATCTTTCTCACGGAATGGTGGAACTAATCTGATATTATTGGCTAAATCAAATTTACGATCCCTTTCAGACCTTTGTTTAATTTCTGAATGTCTAATTTCCATTTCCCGTTCAATTCTCATTTTTTCGATTTCCCTTTCATTATCAAGTTGTCTCTCTTTCATTTGTAGTTCTTTTTCTCTAAATCCCCGTTCCTTTCCAAGTTCTTTTTCTCTAAATTCTTTTTTCTTTCCTAGTTCGGGCGCTTGCATGAAAACGTCTGCATTAAAGTCAGACATGATGTATAAAATCTGCTGGTACAACAAAGGTAAAATGCGTGGGTGACTTAAGTTTTAAATTTAGAATTCCGCCCCCTTTCCCCCGAGCACAATCTCGCCCAATGAATAACAAAATATTCCCGGCTTTTTGTTACGAGACAAAATGATAATAAAATAAAGTAACAACAGACCAGCAGATTTTATGTACAAATTTTGGTTTATATTAAAAAACAAACTGCATAACTTATTTACAGGCAAACATATATCAAAAAGACTTACTTATACAAGTATTTACATTTCCTAGAAATCTGTAACCCTTCCAAAAATTCACTGGTTTAAATCCGATGACCAGGCAATATAAATCCACAGAATGAAATCTTGAAATTCACAAATCAGATGACTTAATCATCCATGTAGCACAGTTTGAAACTGACTTTGCCGGCTCCCCTCGTGTGCGCTAGGCTTATTATACTGGCAAGACGGCAAGAGGATATCGAAAATGTTAGTGTTGCGGCTACCTTTTTGATCGTATGCCCAGTCGGAGTTTGCCTTTATTGCAGGTATCTAACAAGTTAAATTTTCAGTTTCACATTGAAATTCAAAATCATGTCAAAACTTTAATTAAAAAAAAAACACAGAAAATTTTACAACTTCTTCTGTCAGTGAATATACAGAAACCCATCTACCGTTTTTAGATTCTGGATTTTAGCGACGAGTGTGCCTTTACACAATATCGGGCAGCAAGTCCTTCTAAAGTGGGATAAGTTGCCCAAAATTTGAACTTCCTTTTGTAAAAATGAAGAAAAATTAACGAATTCTGTTTCAACGAAATTTTTCCTATATCTGGCAGCTCGTTTCATTTTAAAGTGGCATTGGCTGAAAAATGTTACATGTTTTTGTAAATAAAAAGAAGTAAGAGGGCTTGAAAACACTTGCAAAATTGGCGTTGAAATTAAAAATATCGGTAAAGACATAACCAATTTGAACCAAAGATGAGTGCCTGTATCGGACAATAGTCTAATAGCTGGGATGAATAAGTACATTTTTTTAGGAAAAAACATCGTCTGTGTGCTGTATGAGACAAAATCGTGTCCGAGAAGTAATTTAAATAACCAAGACGAACGTATCAATGCTCTTACATCTCGATAAAATGACGAACAATAAACTCATTTGGTTTCAATGAAATTTTCCCTATATTTAGCAGTTCATGCTATTACACATATAAGTTTATACTGTTTTTGGACGATCTGAATACACTATACATTGCACATTTTGGCGGTCGATTCCATTTATAATTAGGCCTTGGTGGTCTAGTCGGTAAGAGTGATCGTCCCTCAGTGCGACACAGACCTTCCATCGTTGCGGCACCGGTTCGAATATTACTCAGACCAAATACAAATTGAAAACATTCTGAGTGGATTTTCCACTGGCTCACCGTATGTGAAAGTGTTGCTAAGTACTCGCCGATTATCGAGGGGTTCCTCTGGGCAACCACTATTCCTGGCAACGCCGCCATATAAGTGGAACAATCTTGAGTGTGGCATAAAACATCAATCAATCCATTAATAATAATACATGCTACAGCTAGTTCATCAATATATATAATTAACCTTGTACCAACGTCAAAAAGTAGTACAGAATATTCGTTGACCAAAAAGTCAATTATTGAATCCTCCGTGGAGAAAAATAATCGATATAACGGCTGGATAAATACAACCAATAAAACTATTATTCAAAAGAAAAAGAACGCTCGGCGACAGTTCTTGTAACATAGTAAAATGAGACACAACAAAACATTTTATGATTACATGCTCTGTCAAGATAAACATATTATTTGTACACCTGTCCCGAGCTAAAAACAAAAGTTAATATGTTTTCTTTCATTCTGGTGGTTTCGCGTTTTTCTGTTTGCTCAACGCACAACGTCCGCTTCAACCCCTACAAAATCAAAAGAGAATCAATCTACGATAAGTCCTTGGCGATGCCTATATAAAGGGATATGAACCGTGAATGTGCATTACTTAGTAAGAAGATGGCTTCCCAAAGATGCATGCTGACTGCGGGTGTAATTGTTCTTATGGCATTACTGCAGCTGAGAGGTAACTATGCCTTCATTTTAGAATATTGACACATTTTTTCTTGCCTACTTTAGTGCCTGAGTGAGTAAATAGTCGTATTCATTTAAAAAAATATCCACGAATGGATCGCGGGTTAAAATCCCGTAAAAAATGTGATATTTCTCTTGGTTTCTCAAAAAGTGATTTAAGAGGAACGATTGACATGTACCTCAGCAGAAACCCCCGCCTCGACTGGGGGCTGGTGTTCCTTTTTATAACTGAGAACACCATCTTTAGAGCATTGTCGACGTCTACAATTGATTCTCACCTGACGCGTGTTTTAGCCATGGTGACCTTTGACGACAGATTCGAATATAAATGACCTTGTATTCGGAGGCATCAGTCAAACCACTTTTTTTTCAATTGTATCGTCTGAGCCAATTGATATTGAATGTTATGGGTTGTACACAGGACAATTTGTGCCATTTGGTCTCCTATATTCCAAACCGTGCACCTTTTATAAGCCAACTCTGGTTTGAGCTATCTCTGCAGACTATAGCCTTCATCAGGGCCTTTGTCACCATATAAGCGAAATAATCTCCAATCAACAAATCCATCAATCAGTTCATCATGCGCGTTAAGCCTGGATTTCACATTTTCGCTTTTGGTGCCGTACTTTAAGGGACATGCCCAGAAAGACCAAAAGGAAGATCGTTGAACTTTGTGCGATAAGACTGTTGTTTATGGAAGATGAAGTTACCAAATGACCATCTGTAGCTGTCAGCTACCATGGATCGCTGGTAGCCGAGAAGATTTCTCGGCTAGGATCGCTGGATATTGATTTTTATTTGTGAACTCATTATTCTTCTTTTTTTGTTATAAGAATTAACTTACTTTAGCTGTGCTTGTTACACACGCTCGCCTTTATAGCCTGCGTACGATGCATTCTGGGCGGTTTGTTCATATGTTTTGCGGAACATCGCCTTGCCTCACAAAGGCAACTTTCAATCTTTACTGACACAGATCAATCAAGTCAATCCTTACGCGTTGTATTTTTCCTTAAAGGATTTATGAACCACCTTTGGAATTATTTTCTAATTTGCGTTAAGTGTGTTGTAGAACATGTACTTTAAAAGTATGACCAAAAAAAAAATTAAATTTCGGTCGCAGCACACAAAATTCAAGCTACGTTTGCCAATCTACAATGTTTACGAAAGTTAATTATCTCAGAGACTTATGACGTCAAACACGACCTCCGTTGTGTACGTACCCTGACAGCGATGACGTAATAAACGATTTCTGCTGTCTCCGAACGTCTTCGTGGCAGTTTGTACACATCGAAGGTCGTGTATGACGTCATTTTTCCGAGTAGTTACGACAAATACGGAAAATATGCATATTTCCTCCCCGTTCTTCTTTTGACTACCAGGGAACTAACGCGAAGGTTGTTTCGTTTTAACTGATGTTTTTCAAATATACATTTAGTCCATAAACAAACACAAGCCAGGTTTAAATCCTGTTCATATATCCTTTAATGTGGCATGAGCTGCCAAAATATTGATGTCTTTCCGTTAAAACAAAATGTAGAATATATCGGCTAGTTTTTCGGAAGACGTGTAATTCAGAGGCTTTTTAATGTATTTTGAACTATCTTAGGTTTAGAATGAATGAAGGTTCGATCCGGTTATTTACATTTCGTTTACCTTCACACGATATTTCGTGTCGTACAGTATAGGATTTTACTCATTCTCATGTCAATCACTTCGTTTTTTTTTGTTGACAATTTTGAATGCGTCTTACTGTCGTGACAATCAAAATTTATGAAAAGTTCGAATGTTGGCAACTCATGCCACTTAAAAGTGGTAGGCGTGTTGGGTATTTTATTTTTGGGAGCCATAAGCAAAAGCAGCTACATATTCTAACCCTGATTTTGTCTATACCTTGCAGGGGCTGACGGCTACTGTTACATGTTTTGGACACATAACCTAAAGTATGACATTTGTACTCACCCAATCAATGGCAGTCCCCCAGAAGACTACTGTGCATCCCTTCATGCGGACTCAATCCCAGAAAACGTTGATGGTATTGACTTGTGTACCCTTCCGCTTAACAGTAAGTAATCGGACACATTGCCCAATCGTATGGAAGACGGATGAGGACACTCGCGCCGCGTTTTGGCGACCTGTAATAACGCGCGGCACGAGAAAACGCCAAAACGGCGAATTCTCTAGATATATTGCCGTTTTGGCGTTTTCTCGCGCCGCGTTTTCTCGACCTATTAAAAAATAAGAACACGCTAAATTGAAATGTTTCGAGATTTTTTAAAAAATCTGCTCTTTTTGTTTTCTCGCATAACTTTTTTATCCAGGGCGAGAAAACGCGGCGCGAGAAAACGCCAAAACGGCAATATCTCTAGAGATACGTTGCGTTTTCTCGCTCCGCGTTTTGGCGACTTAAGAAACGCGCGGCACGAGAAATCGCCAAAACGGCAATTTCTCTAGAGATATTGCCGTTTTGGCGTTTTCTCGCGCCGCGTTTCCTCGCCCTGGATAAAAAAGTTATGCGAGAAAAAAAAAAGAGCAGATTTTTAAAAATCTCGAAACATTTCAATTTAGCGTGTTATTATTTTTAAATAGGTCGAGAAAACGCGGAGCGAGAAAACGCCAAAACGGCAATATCTCTAGAGAAATTGACGTTTTGGCGATTTCTCGTTTTCTCGTGCCGCGTGTTATTACAGGTCGCCAAAACGTGGCGCGAGTGTCCTCATCCGTCTTCCATACAATCGCGGCATACGTACAATTTGTATGATATCAATCGTTTTAACTGACCTTCCTTTCTTCGTATTACCGCCGAGCCTGATGACGTCAGATAGATTTACGCAAAACGTTCTGGGTAAACTATGTACCTCAGTTCGCCATTTTGTTTATTGGTTTATTTGGAAAATATTGGTGACATAACCTGTTTTTATCCACACAGTTTTCTGGTAATTTTAGGCATTTTGCGTCTTCTTCTCGTTACCGTACAGTATTATTCCTTCCGCCATATTTCAAAATGATGTGAACATCCCTTAATCCCTCGAAATACTTTGCGCGTAAATTGCAAGTGACGTCATCAAGCAATCAGGCAATTGTCATAAAAGTCGGAGTTTCCTAGCAACACAATTTTGTGATAAATATCAAATTCATGTGCTGTACTTCAAGTGATTATCGGTGGTTGTATCAAAGAGAGCAGATTGACAAGAGTGGTCATTTCGTCCAATCAGCATCGCCGGCATGTTCTTCTGGCCCCCTAGCGGAAGAGTGTTCCGACTGTACACGATTCGACTGAAGGGCGCCCCCTACAGAAAGGAGGTTCCTAATAATTGAATCGAGTCAGTTCAAATTCAACATGGCGTGGACGAAGTGACCACTCTTGTCAGTCTACTCTCATTGGTTGAACCGACATGTTTATTTTTCTTTTTTTAATAAAAGCATTATATTTATGTCTTATTTCAGGCGAAGGTGGTGGAGGTGGTTGGGGAGGCGGCGGACTTCCGGGGTTTTAAACACGCTTTGTGTATTGAGTAGATAACACACTAAACTACAATACCGCATAAGTTCCAATTATGATTTACTAGTTTGTAAAAAGATCTTTAATAAATTCATTTGAATTAAAAATCTTTTATTTTCAATTGATCATAAACACGATTGTACGCCCGTAAAAAATCATCTCGAGCCAAGTTAAAATCTTGACAGACCCTTTCAGCTTAAGGATTGACGCTCGGGCAGTAACCTCTGTGTGTGGCAACATGTGACGATTTTAATCCTTTTGAATTGGGATGGAGAGTCTACCCACTGACCTATATAAATGACTGGATGGCTTATTGGCTGGCTGGTCTGAGGTCACCGGAAGTAAACATCTTTGTGAGTAGCAAGATGGCGGCAACCTGGCTTCATCCAATGAGCGTTAGCTGCCTTTCAATGAGCCATCCAGTCATTTATACAGGTCAGTGAGTTTACCCCAGAGATCAATTAATCATGTGTCTTTCATCATTTGACAAAATAACAACATCATGAAATTAAATATGACGCATAATCACATTTACCCACATTTATCCACTTCCTCTCATACAGGCACTTAACTATGAATATCGTAACGTTTCAAACACTAACTACTATTGGAAACGCATCGTTGAGCCTATAACAGTGGCCAGTTTAAGGGGAATTGAGTCGATAGGGCTCGTCGCCATCTTGTCTGATTTTGTCAAAATGGGACTACATGTATTTCGTTTGATATATATTTTTATAGCTTTAAAAATTGCTGCCCAAGCCGGCATGGAATAATTCCTACGCCATCTCGTGTTAATGCGTACGAGATCTATCTTTACCAAGTCTAAAGGAGATCTCGCGAGAATACGATTGAAGGAGTAGCCAGACTCCACAGCAACAATAAACCACCGATCATACGTTTTTGGTAATCCCAGACTAGAAGTGTTCAAAATGTTTTTCTTTCCATTGAGTCGGATTCGAACCAGCGTAATTGGCGTAATGTTCTATATCCGTAACAGAAAATGATCATCATAGAGGGGTTATTTAATGCGAATTTAAAGTGGCAAGAGCAGCAAAAATATTGATAATATTATGTTTTATGCTAAAACAAAATTCTTTAAATTTTTCTCTAAAAGTACAGTATATTATTTTTTTGAGAATATACACCAAGCTAAAGTCTAAAAGTAGTTTAGACCTAAAGTGAGTGAATGTTTATAAAGGTCGCAGTTTTTGTAAAAGCTTCAAACCCTTTGGCGGTCTTGGCAATCGGAACCTATGGAAAAAGTGGAACGCTTGGCAGCTCATGCCACTTTAAGAACTGAGGATTGTATGAGAAGATAATTTTACCGTTGCTGCTCGATGAGTATAGAAACACTGATACTTACGCCTTCCATCAAAGGGTCGCGGGTTTGGACCCCACTCTGTTAAAACCCCAAATGTTTTACCAGAGTGTCGCTCGCCACAAGTTTAGAATTGGGAGGTGACAAATAAGGCACATGTCATCTTCTCCAGCCAAGATAAAACCTAAATGTCTCCATTCCGTGTTTTACCTTGGCGGAATGGAAACATTACCTCCACTCAAAGCCGTAAATCGAACTGCTCGTGTTGAGATTGGCCAAGACTCTGTAAGTATAGGAAAGACAGACAAATAATACAGATAGTGGAAAGAGGAACATAAATCAAGAATTACTAACAAATCTAAGTTATCATAGTTCCGGATTAAGAAAATGTGGTCCGTTAAGTCAGCGCAGAATGCGAATGACTGGTATAATATAGAACAGTTTGAATCTGGATTCATGGGACAAACGAGGGCGGAGTCTATAACTGGTCTGGTCATCTAACATTAACAGCAGCTTTCTCTGTTGCTTGAATATATTACAGTTGCCGAAAGTAGTTGCCGAAAATAGGTGCCAAAGCCAACTGCGAAATAAACAAACAGAATATATACGTTAAAGTGGCATGAGCTGCCAAAATGTTGATATTTTGACGTTAAAACAGAATGTTGGAATTATTGACTATTTTTCTCAAGACGTGTAATTCAGAAGCTTTTTAGTGCTTCTAATCTCGAAAATGTACGATAAAGTATTGTTTTGAACTAACTTTGACTTAAAATGAATGAAAGGTCGTCCCGGTTATTTAAATGTCTTTACTTTTCGAACACCGGGACGATATATATATATACGTTGAGTATATATTGATATCATGAAGTGTTAATATATTAAGTTGTTTAAAGTCATATTTATTAGCTAATGTAATCACCCGTATAGGCTACTGTACGTTTCTGTAATAAAAATAGTGGTTGTAAATGAGTAGGGTAGGTATTTCCCCACAGGGCATTTCCATATTGCAAGTAAGGGTAAATAAGGGAATTATATAATGTAAATAGATTCTTTTTTGTTTAAATATGGTTTAACATGCCAATATTCCTAGATATTTTTGTGCATACATACTTTATATGAGATTTCCAATTTAATTTGTCATTGAATATTATCCCAAGGAATTTGAAATGGTGGACTTGTTCTATTTTTGTACCAGAAAGGAAATGGACAGTTTATTGGAGTTATGTTGGATTACCATATATTTAGTTTTAAGAATATTTCAAGATAACCTGTTTGTACAGAACCAGGGGCTCGTTCTACTAAGCTGGCGCAAAGTTACGCATATGTTTACAGCATAGAGTTGCGCCTCCAGACTTGCGACCATGCGCAAGTTCCTATAATTTAACACACGCTTGCGACTGGTGCAACTTACGCCAGCTTAGTAGAACGAGTCCCAGGACTGTAGTTTTTCTAATTCTGCAAGCATTGATTTTGTGACTTGGTTTAGATCTTTGTCTGAATGACATACGCTGGTATCATCAGCAAATAGGGTTATGTTCAAGATTTCTGTTACCCTGGTGATATCATTGATGTACATGAGGAAAAGGAGGGGACCTAGTATAGACCCTTGGGGTACACCACATTTAACATCATTACTTTCAGAGAGAGAATTGTTAAAGTTGACGCGCGGTGTTCTATTAGTTAAATAACTTCGGAACCAAAGATATGCACTTCCACGGATACCATAATGGTTTAATTTGGATATGAGAATTTCGTGATTCACAGTATCGAATGCCTTGGATAAATCCAAGAACATTACGATAATGTGATTGTGGGTTTTGTTTTGGGTTACCAGGTAGTTGTATAGTGAGTATGCGGCAGCTGTTGTAGAGTGGTTTGCCCTGAATCCAAATTGATGGTCTGATATAATGTTGTAAGTTTCTAAATGGTTAACAAGACAGTGAGCTAAAACATGGTAAAACTGATATGGGTCTGTAATTAGCAAAATTGTTACTTGTACCAGATTTGAAAATGTGTGTTATTTTAGCAGATTTAAGAGTAGACGGTAAGGTTCCCGTGGAAAAGGTAAAATTTATAACACAGAAAACCGGGATAAATATTAATTCAGAGACAAGTTTTAATGTGGACGATCAAATCCCTCCAAGGCCAGGAGACGACAGCTTGAGTTGAGATATACATGACTTTACATCGTTAAGGAAAATCTGGCGAAAGACAAACTTATTTTGGTACGGTGAACCTAGATAGTGCAGATGGGAAAATTGTGTTTGAGGGATATTGGCACCGAGGTTAGGTGCGACAGAGCTTAAGTATTTGTTAATTTCATTTGCAATTTGCGTGGGATCGACTGTATCGGACCCGTCTATGTCACATGAAATCGGAAGATTCTTGTTTTCTTTTCGGTTTAATATATTGTTAAAGTGGCATGAGGTGGCAAAATTCACACTTTTTTCATAATTTCTGGTCGTCACGACAGTGTGAGGCTTTGAAGACCATCAAAAACTTAATGATTGGCGTTGGAATGAGAAAAATCGATACAGTGCGCAACCTATACAAACCGGAATAGTGTTCGAAAAGTAAACAAAATTTAAATAACCGGGACGACAATTTATTCCTTCTCAGCCAAAGTTAGTCCAAAACAATACTTTATCGTTCATTATCGAGACTAGAAGCACTAAAAATCTTCTGAATTATACGTCTTGAGTAAAAATAGCCGATAATTTCAACATTCTGTTTTATCGTCAAAATATCAACATTTTGGCAGCTCATGTCACTTTAAGGCCACAGGTAATGGTATCACTATGATCTGCCAATAGATTCCTCGCCACAGGTAATGGTATCACTATGATCTGCCAATAGATTCCTCGCCATAGGTAATGGTATCATTATGATCTGTCAATAGATTCCTCGCCACAGGTAATGGTATCATTATGATCTGCCAATAGATTCCTCGCCACAGGTAATGGTATCATTATGATCTGCCAATAGATTCCTCGCCACAGGTAATGGTATCACTATGATCTGCCAATAGATTCCTCGCCACAGGTAATGGTATCATTATGATCTGCCAATAGATTCCTCGCCATATGCAATGGTATCACTATGATCTGCCAATAGATTCCTCGCCACAGGTAATGGTATCATTATGATCTGCCAATAGATTCCTCGCCACAGGTAATGGTATCACTATGATCTGCCAATAGATTCCTCGCCACAGGTAATGGTATCATTATGATCTGCCAATAGATTCCTCGCCACAGGTAATGGTATCACTATGATCTGCCAATAGATTCCTTGCCACAGGTAATGGTATCACTATGATCTGCCAATAGATTCCTTGCCACAGGTAATGGTATCACTATGATCTGCCAATAGATTCCTCGCCATATGCAATGGTATCATTATGATCTGCCAATAGATTCCTCGCCACAGGTAATGGTATCACTATGATCTGCCAATAGATTCCTCGCCACAGGTAATGGTATCACTATGATCTGCCAATAGATTCCTCGCCACAGGTAATGGTATCATTATGATCTGTCAATAGATTCCTCGCCACAGGTAATGGTATCATTATGATCTGCCAATAGATTCCTCGCCACAGGTAATGGTATCACTATGATCTGCCAATAGATTCCTCGCCATATGCAATGGTATCATTATGATCTGCCAATAGATTCCTCGCCACAGGTAATGGTATCACTATGATCTGCCAATAGATTCCTCGCCACAGGTAATGGTATCATTATGATCTGCCAATAGATTCCTCGCCACAGGTAATGGTATCACTATGATCTGCCAATAGATTCCTCGCCACAGGTAATGGTATCACTATGATCTGCCAATAGATTCCTCGCCACAGGTAATGGTATCACTATGATCTGCCAATAGATTCCTTGCCACAGGTAATGGTATCATTATGATCTGCCAATAGATTCCTCGCCACAGGTAATGGTATCATTATGATCTGCCAATAGATTCCTTGCCATAGGTAATGGTATCATTATGATCTGCCAATAGATTCCTCGCCATAGGTAATGGTATCACTATGATCTGCCAATAGATTCCTCGCCACAGGTAATGGTATCACTATGATCTGCCAATAGATTCCTCGCCACAGGTAATGGTATCACTATGATCTGCCAATAGATTCCTCGCCACAGGTAATGGTATCACTATGATCTGCCAATAGATTCCTCGCCACAGGTAATGGTATCATTAAGATCTGCCAATAGATTCCTCGCCACAGGTAATGGTATCACTATGATCTGCCAATAGATTCCTCGCCACAGGTAATGGTATCACTATGATCTGCCAATAGATTCCTCGCCACAGGTAATGGTATCACTATGATCTGCCAATAGATTCCTCGCCACAGGTAATGGTATCACTATGATCTGCCAATAGATTCCTCGCCACAGGTAATGGTATCATTATGATCTGCCAATAGATTCCTCGCCACAGGTAATGGTATCATTATGATCTGCCAATAGATTCCTCGCCACAGGTAATGGTATCACTATGATCTGTCAATAGATTCCTCGCCACAGGTAATGGTATCACTATGATCTGCCAATAGATTCCTCGCCACAGGTAATGGTATCATTATGATCTGCCAATAGATTCCTCGCCACAGGTAATGGTATCATTATGATCTGCCAATAGATTCCTTGCCATAGGTAATGGTATCATTATGATCTGCCAATAGATTCCTCGCCACAGGTAATGGTATCACTTTGATCTGCCAATAGATTCCTCGCCACAGGTAATGGTATCATTATGATCTGCCAATAGATTCCTCGCCACAGGTAATGGTATCACTTTGATCTGCCAATAGATTCCTCGCCACAGGTAATGGTATCATTATGATCTGCCAATAGATTCCTCGCCACAGGTAATGGTATCATTATGATCTGGCAATAGATTCCTCGCCACAGGTAATGGTATCATTATGATCTGCCAATAGATTCCTTGCCATAGGTAATGGTATCATTATGATCTGCCAATAGATTCCTCGCCACAGGTAATGGTATCACTTTGATCTGCCAATAGATTCCTCGCCACAGGTAATGGTATCATTATGATCTGCCAATAGATTCCTCGCCACAGGTAATGGTATCACTTTGATCTGCCAATAGATTCCTCGCCACAGGTAATGGTATCATTATGATCTGCCAATAGATTCCTCGCCACAGGTAATGGTATCATTATGATCTGGCAATAGATTCCTCGCCACAGGTAATGGTATCATTATGATCTGCCAATAGATTCCTTGCCATAGGTAATGGTATCATTATGATCTGCCAATAGATTCCTCGCCACAGGTAATGGTATCACTTTGATCTGCCAATAGATTCCTCGCCACAGGTAATGGTATCATTATGATCTGCCAATAGATTCCTCGCCACAGGTAATGGTATCACTTTGATCTGCCAATAGATTCCTCGCCACAGGTAATGGTATCATTATGATCTGGCAATAGATTCCTCGCCACAGGTAATGGTATCACTATGATCTGGCAATAGATTCCTCGCCACAGGTAATGGTATCACTATGATCTGCCAATAGATTCCTCGCCACAGGTAATGGTATCATTATGATCTGCCAATAGATTCCTCGCCACAGGTAATGGTATCATTATGATCTGCCAATAGATTCCTCGCCACAGGTAATGGTATCATTATGATCTGCCAATAGATTCCTCGCCACAGGTAATGGTATCACTTTGATCTGCCAATAGATTCCTCGCCACAGGTAATGGTATCACTATGATCTGGCAATAGATTCCTCGCCACAGGTAATGGTATCACTATGATCTGGCAATAGATTCCTCGCCATAGGTAATGGTATCACTATGATCTGCCAATAGATTCCTCGCCACAGGTAATGGTATCATTATGATCTGCCAATAGATTCCTCGCCATAGGTAATGGTATCATTATGATCTGGCAATAGATTCCTCGCCACAGGTAATGGTATCATTATGATCTGCCAATAGATTCCTCGCCACAGGTAATGGTATCACTATGATCTGGCAATAGATTCCTCGCCATAGGTAATGGTATCATTATGATCTGCCAATAGATTCCTCGCCACAGGTAATGGTATCACTATGATCTGGCAATAGATTCCTCGCCATAGGTAATGGTATCATTATGATCTGCCAATAGATTCCTCGCCACAGGTAATGGTATCATTATGATCTGCCAATAGATTCCTCGCCACAGGTAATGGTATCATTATGATCTGGCAATAGATTCCTCGCCACAGGTAATGGTATCATTATGATCTGCCAATAGATTCCTCGCCACAGGTAATGGTATCACTATGATCTGGCAATAGATTCCTCGCCATAGGTAATGGTATCATTATGATCTGCCAATAGATTCCTCGCCACAGGTAATGGTATCACTATGATCTGGCAATAGATTCCTCGCCATAGGTAATGGTATCATTATGATCTGCCAATAGATTCCTCGCCACAGGTAATGGTATCACTATGATCTGGCAATAGATTCCTCGCCATAGGTAATGGTATCATTATGATCTGCCAATAGATTCCACGCCACAGGTAATGGTATCATTATGATCTGCCAATAGATTCCTCGCCACAGGTAATGGTATCACTGTGATCGGCCAATCAGTCTTTCCATACAATCTGAATTACAAAAGATCTCATCTTCATTCCTTCACAAAATCTAAACCCAATTGTTTTTCAAGGTTAGCACTATGATTTTGGCTGTACCGAATCATGGGATATGAAGGGGCCAACGATCCATTTTTAATTCGGAGGCACTTTTTGGAGGTTTGAGTGGGACAGCATTATTTTCGTTGTAATGCACAGGAATACAGGTGGGTAACTTATTCCAATTGTTGACAAAATAACAACAACAGTCCAAAATCATCATAACAAAAGGTTTGGACAATGATGGAGATAATAACCGGATTCCAAAAATCATCAATTATCTTTATATTGTTAGAAAACAATTACCGTACATGTATAAACACAATTGTGATGACACGGCTATCTATGCATATCAAGACTAGTCAGTACTTGGGTACACAAAGATAGGCTCGTCATCACGATTGGTATAAACATTCATCAGTTGTTCAATTTCATCCAATGGACTATCTACGACTGGCGTGGGGGGGGGGGGGGGCGGTGGGTAACTTATTCCTTGATGAATATAAAACGTACGAAATTCCTTCCCAAGAAAGCATTTCTTTTCTTTTTCTCAAAGTTCATGTTCAATAACTTATACGGTTTATAAATCAATAATGACACACCGACGTTATTGATTGATTGATTGATTGCTGTTTTACGCCGCACTCAAGATTATTTCACTTATATGGAGGCGTTGCCATGTTTAGTGGGGAAGGGAACCGGGAAACCGAGCTCATTGCCGACCTTCGGCGAATACTTGGCAACACATACGGCGACCGAGTAAAAAATCTACTCAGAAATTCCGACATTATTAGAAACTTAAGTAGCAAATCTTTCAATCATGGCATTTAGAAGTGGACAGTTTACAATAAGGTGAAGAAATATTTATGGATAAGAACTTGGTGGTTTATTTGGGTGACGACGTTTCGGTGTAGTTCTTACATCGTTATCGTCACCAAGTTGTTTTCCCATAAGTAATTCTTCCCCTTATTGTCTAAGTAGCTTTCTACTATTTAAGATCAGTCTTGCTAATGTTCCCGTGCTTTGCTGTGTGATATCATTTTGGAAGAAATATAAGTATATCCGTTATACCTTACTTAAAGGGAACACTTAAGGTAAAATACATTATACTTCATCTTAAAGACAATATCTACCTGGTCCCAAAACAGGGTTTATTTATTTTTTATGACTTTCCTACAAGAAGCTATGGTTAATTATTCTCAGATGTCAGGGTGACAGGATGTCACTGAAACATGTGCACACCTGGTATGCTGAACTGCTATTGGTGTATGTATCAGTTTGGCCTGTGTGGTAACGAGGTCTAGAAGTTTAGAGACAAGACGGTGAACACAAGTGACTTGAAGAGTGTATGGTTTACTGGCGGCAACAGCGCAGAACACGTGTATTATAATTAGGTCACATGATATGGTAATTAGATCACATGCTACATCTCCCTTCTTTTAGAGTTGAACTTTAACATACGAACAAGAACTGTTACAGGAATAATTAAACAAGAAATTACCAAACATTTAACTTTAAGTCATTTAAACAAACGAAGCAGCAGACAAATCTAAGAATTCAACTTCTACAGATGTTTAACTCTTAAAGTCCAAAATAATGTCAAATGATTTAAACTTTAAAGACTAATCAGACACATGTTAAAAGTGCAAATAACGTACAATCAAAAGAATAGATAACTGTTCATTATAGATCAAATCATGTTATCAAAGCAAACGATCATTATTGAGTCAGTGTCAAACACAACTGTCAAAACAAGTTATTCCATCACATAGTCTTTGAAACGACTCGGCTTCTGAACAACTCTACCAGATCTAGTCACTCGCGGCTCGCTACCCTGGATAAACGTTTCAGGTGGAACATCGCACACCTCAATAGGTGGCTCAGGAATTGCTGAGCTGTCAACACAAGGGTGAGGGGACTCAGCAGGAGGAGACATATTGAAATTAACACCAGATTTTCTTAAGTGGCGTCTATTCCTGCGGAAATGTCGGTTATCCTCAGTGACAACGTTATATGATCTAGGGTTGACATTTTCAGTTACTTTAGCTTTAAACCAGGTCTGTCCACGAGTCTGTCCTTGAGGTTGAACTTGTACTACATCTCCTTTTCTCAATGGAGGCAGGTCTTTAGCATTTTTGTTGTAGTACCTGGCTTGGCGTTTCTTCTCGTGGCGTAGTTTGGAAGTAAAGTTAGTTACTTGTGGTTTTAACAGTTTTTTCGTAGTTGGCAACAGTGTTCGAGTTCTGCGACTCATTAGCCGCTGTGCTGGGCTGACTGCAATGCCTTGAGTTGGCGTGTTACGAAAATCTAAGATGGCAAGATACGGATCGGAGTTAGAAGCTTTCGCCTTCCGCATGAGGGATTTTGCTGTTTTTACTGCTTGCTCTGCTTTACCGTTACTTTGGGGATACCCAGGTGATGAAGTGTTAGTTTTGAAATTCCATTGTTTGCTGAATTTCACAAACTCTGCAGAGGTATAATAAGAAGCATTGTCTGAAAAGAAAATTTCAGGAATACCATGTCTGGCAAACTGGGCTTTTAGTTTACGGATTATTGTAGAACTGTTAGTATTTTCAAGATAGTCCAACTCCCAGAAATTGGAGAAGTAATCAACTGTAACCAAATAGTCGTTACCGTCAAAAGTGAAAACATCACTTCCTACTTTGGTCCATGGTTGACTGGGTAGATCGTGTTGATGTAGTGTCTCTTTTTGTTGCTTCATACCAAATGATCTGCAGACATCACATTTTCAATAAAGTCTTTCACAGCTGCATTCATTCCGGGCCAGTATATACAATCACGAGCTCTGCGACAGCACCCTTCAACACCAATATGAGAAGAGTGTATTCTTTGTAACATGTCACGTCGCAGTGACTGGGGAATGACAATTTGTTGACCTTTGAGAATAATTCCACTGTCAACGGTGAGTTCATCGCGAACGTTGTAATATGGTACCACTGCTGCATGTAAGCTAGCTTTGTTTTCTGGCCAACCTTTCTCAATCACTTGAATTAAAGCTTGTAGGCCATTGTCAGATGATGTGTGATTTTTTACATCTTGTAGGCGAGTTGAAGTTATTGGAAGATCAGAGATTTGGTTGACGCTTTCCAATTCAAGGGCAAAGTTACAGGGTTTATCTGGAAGCGGGGCCCGACTTAAAGTGTCAGCTAAATACATAAGCTTCCCAGGATAGTACACAATAGTTGTGTCATACACTTGAAGTCTCAGCAACATTCTTTGCAACCGTTTAGGAGCTTTGTTTAGAGATTTCTTGGCTATTATTTCAAGTGGTTTGTGGTCAGATTGAATGGTCACGTGTCGGCCATAGGTGTAATTATGAAATTTCTCCAGACCGAAAATCACGGACAATAACTCCTTCTCAATCTGCGCATATCTAGTTTCAGCGTCGGATAAAGTCCTACTTGCATATGCAACAGGCTGTCCGTTCTGAAGAATTGCGGCGCCCAGTCCAGTGTCTGAAGCGTCACATTGTAATGTTAGTTCCTCTTTAGAATTAAAGAAACGAAGAACAGGATCTTTGCTCACTAGGGATTTAATGTTTTGAAAAGACTGTTCTTGAGAGTCATCCCAGTGCCATAAAGTGTCTTTCAAAGTTAGCTGGCGCGAGGGGCCACACATACTACTCAGTTGAGGTAGGAATTTGCCTAGGTAATTGACAAATCCTAAGAACCTTTGTACGGCGGCGACATCTTCAGGTCTAGGCATATCGAACACAGCACGTACCTTTTCTGGGTCCATCTTTAGGCCTTTCTCAGAAATCACGTGGCCCATAAATGTAACCTCAGGCCTTCGAAGTCTTACCTTGGCCAGATTCAGTTTAAGGTTTTTCAGTCGACAGCGTTCCATTAAGTTTTGTAAGTTTCTGTCGTGGTCACGTGAGGCATCGTCATAAGTGTCACCTTCACCATAGACAAGTATGTCGTCATGTATAGATTTGACACCTTTCAAACCTTCTAGGGCTTGTTCCTGTCGTAATTCATACACTTCCGGAGCGCTTGAGATGCCAAATGGCATTCTACGCCATCTATAGCGTCCAAAAGGTGTATTGAAGGTAGTTAAAAGTGAACTGTCGTCTTCTAATGCAATGTGCCAAAATCCGTTCTTAGCGTCAAGGGTAGAAAACACTTTTGCTTTAGTAAGGTCTGGCAAAATGTCGTCTATAGTAGGTATAGGATGATGACTACGTTTAATAGCCGAGTTCAAGTCTTTTGGATCAAGGCAAATTCTAAGTTTGTTAGGTTTGTTCACTACAACCATGCTAGAAACCCATGGGGTTGGTTCAGTAACAGGAGCTAGAATATTTAAGTCAGTAAGCCTGTCAAGCTCAGATTTAAGTTTGTCCTTGATAGCAAGAGGCACTTTACGAGGTGGGTGTACGACTGGAGTAATAGTAGGGTCAAGGTCGATTTTGTATTTTCCTTCAAGTAGTCCTGTGCCTTCAAATACATCTTTATACGTAGTAGTTAACTGCTCAGTCGTCATTGGTGAATGTTTGTCATCTAGTTTAGTTTCACTCACAGATAGAATGTTATCAAAGTTAATCTGCACTAGGTTCATGGCTTGAATAGCCTGGGCACCAAGTATTGGAGTGCAAGATTTATCATCAACAACTACAAATTCTGTCTTGTAGCATTTACCATCCTTGGGATTTTTAAACTTAATAGAGCATTTCCCAGCTGGTTTAATTGTTGATTTGTCATAAAGTGAAAGCATTTGAGAGGTTTCTTGTAATTTATATGACGAGAGGTCACCAAGTTCATGAGCTGGCAATACGTTGCATGTAGCCCCACAATCGAGCTGAAATTTTATGTGTTTGCCTTTTACAAGCATTGTGGCAAAAATACGTTTTGGGAAGTTTCCTTCAGTTAAAGCGTTAACTGTACTAAGTTCTGGAAAACAATCAATGGTTTTTATTTCAAAATATGTGTCATCTTCATCAGAGGAAGAATTGCCTGACATTAGATTTAGATCATGTAGTTTGCGACACATAGAAGTAAAATGATTTTTTTGGTGGCAATTGTGACATTCACGACCAAACGCTGGACATTTATCTCGTCGTTTTTCGTGTTTCTCACCACAAAATCTACATGGTCTTTCGAGCTGTTGAGACCTACTAGGATTTCGTTTGAATTTTCTAGTGTGTTGTTTGTAGGCAGGTTTTTCATTCTTGTGGTAATTTGACTGTTTTTCAGGTTTGTCTTTGAATGCATGTACAGTGGAAAGCGGTACATTTAGAGTTATGCTTTGTTTTTTAGAAATTTCTGACGCACGGCAAATATGTATGCACTTGTCAAGGGTTAAGTCTGCTTCCCTAAGTAGCCGTTCCCTAAGTTGCGAGTCCTTAATTCCGCAAACAATTCTGTCTCTGATGAGAGAGTCATGTAAGTCACTAAAATTACAGGTTGCTGCTAAAATACGTAAATCTGTTACATATTTGTCAAAACTCTCGGACTCTTGATTTCTTATAAAGAATTGGTAACGTTCAACGGTCTCATTCTTTTTAGGATCACAGTGCTTGTCAAAAATACGAAATACATCACTAAGTGTACGTTGGTCTTCGGCTATGTCAAAGTCAAGGGTTGAATATATTTCTCTGCCTTGAGGTCCAATTAAATATTTGAACAGTTTTAGTTTTAGGTCTTCAGGTTTGCCAACCATAGCTAATTCCATGTATAGTGTTAGCTCCTCTTTCCATTTTTTCCAGTGGTCAGGAAGATTACAAGCGTCCATATCAAGTTGTCTCGGGGGTTTTAGTATAGACATAGGCAAGGCTTGGGGAGTTGGCAATGTAGATTCTGCCATGGTTGTAAATAACCAAGCACTAGACAGTTAATAGAGCCTTTGCACGTTTGTTTACAGGACACAATTTGTAAAAAAAATTGGTAGTAGTAAGGCTGTTGAAAGAAATCCAGTGTAGCCGACCGTGTTGTAGTTGTTGGTTTATGGAATGCCCAGTTACCGTTACACTTCGACTCAAACGACCACTGAAGATTGACAAATGTTTAGATAATAAGTCCATACATTACACACTTGGAGATCTCGAGGGTTCCGTTGATAACTTCTGACACCATGTATCAGTTTGGCCTGTGTGGTAACGAGGTCTAGAAGTTTAGAGACAAGACGGTGAACACAAGTGACTTGAAGAGTGTATGGTTTACTGGCGGCAACAGCGCAGAACACGTGTATTATAATTAGGTCACATGATATGGTAATTAGATCACATGCTACAGTGTATTTAGGCCAAATAAACCAATCATATTGCCAGTTGCAAGGTGTGCACATGTTTCAGTGACATCCTGTCACCTTGACATCTGAGAATAATTAACCATAGCTTCTTGTAGCAAAGTCATTAAAAATAAATAAACCCTGTTTTGGGACCAGGTAGATATTGTCTTTACGATGAAGTATACTGTATTTTACCTTAAGTGTTCACTTTAAATCCCATGCAAGCTGAAATAAGGTAGACAACTTTTGTTCTGTTTTCCCAGCTGAGCATTCTACACGCCTACACTTATACCTATAATTTCAAACTTGTGGTGTGAACCTTTTCTCTCCGTTGGAAACATTCCCACAGCGGTTGAAACATTCCCACAGCGGTTGAAACCTTCCCATCGCGATTGAAACATTCCCACCGCGGTTGAAACATTCCCACAGCGGTTGAAACATTCCCACCGCGGTTGAAACATTCCCACCACGGTTGAAACATTCCCACCGCGGTTGAAACATTCCCACCGCGGTTGAAACATTCCCACAGCGGTTGAAACATTCCCACCGCGGTTGAAACATCCCCACCACAGTTGAAACATTCCCACAGCGGTTGAAACATTCCCACAGCGGTTGAAACTATCCCACCGCGGTTGAAACATTCCCACCGCGGTTGAAACATTCCCACCGCGGTTGAAACATTCCCACCGCGGTTGAAACATTCCCACCGCGGTTGAAACTGTTCACCTCGTGTGCGCGTACATTTTGGTGAGGAGAGTATCGAGCAGGTTTAAAATTTTCTGCCTCACGTGGCAAGAATCTATTCTCACCGTGTGCGCATAAGCGTGAGCTGCCAGCTCAGCTGAGAGGAGGGAAAGGTCAATCGTATGTACCTATTGAAACACGTGATCATTTAAAGTATAACATAACACGGGAAGTTACATTTATGTAGGTAAGTGACCTTGGGTGACTAGGAACTTGCCTCAGCCGAGAGCTCATCGTCTGCGCTGAAATTTGTTGCTGCTCCCTCGGCTAGGTGTTCCTTGCAGCTCAGTCGAATCCCCTGGTTTGCGCTTAGCTTTACGTTCATCCCCGGGGTTGATATCATTAGAAAGCCCTTATTTCTTGATTAAAATGACGAAAAATTGGTTCAATACAACGAAATTTTCCCTATAGCTGGCAGTCCATTCCGCTTTAATGGTTTTGATATCTTCAGTTAAAGGGATGATGTGTTTTAAATGAATACAATCTTTCTTTACCTTTACCAAGCGGACGATAGCAGTTGTGTACTGTTTTGGACATACAATGCCAGTATTAATCGATATACCCATCCTATCACTGGAAACCCGCCTGTACCGGCAGATTTTTGTACGTCACTTCACCCGGATGCTGAGTTGCAAGACGTCGGTGGAATTGACATGTGTACCATGATGCCTATCAGTGGTAAGACAGTTCGAAAAATGATTTCATTACACATTTTTGTACCCGGCATCAATAACAATTGTTAATACAAAAGTGCGTCAGAAAGATAAATGAACACTTTTATCTATAATGACCGGTAAATCCAACATTGCAAGCTTTTTATTGATTTGCAAAAAAAAATCATGAAATATTCCTTTTTTTAAAGATAAAAATGTGAATTACATCTATTGTTTATCAGTTGATAGGATCAAAGCTATTTATTAAGATTCTAAGGATTTATACAGAGAAGAACGTATAGTGAAAAAGTTGTTTTAAAACATAGTTTTTGAAGAAAAAAATTGCTTTAACACATAAAACAATCATAATAGGCTAGACCATTTGCCAGTTATTCACACAACAAAGTCATGACGTCATGGTATCAATCTCAGACCGGACAAGCTGAGCTTCCATTGAGAATTACCGCCAAGCCTGATGACGTCACATAGATTTACGCAAAGCTTTCTGGGTAAAATGTACCTCAGTTCGCCATTTTGTTTATTGGTACTGTAGTACAGTACTGTATTATTTCTTCCGCCATGTTTTAAAATTATTTTAACATCCCTCAATCCTCCGAAATGCTTTGTGAGTAAATTCAAAGTGACGTCATCAAGCAATCGGTCAATTCAGCGGTATTCAGTAGATCTCCCGTTTCATGCAAATGTTTTTGGCATTCGTTCAAACACAATATTGAGTTTCCTTTCTAAAATATGTTGTAAAAAGCTGAAAGTTTTTAGTTAAAAACTGACGGATGCTTTGTCCGGCCCATTGTATTGGCGTCAGTTATTTTGTAAGGCCAGTCTCCATACACTTAAACAGCAACCAAAGGAATGTTATTGTGAACATAGAATTCTTCTCCATATGTTTCAACGCTGGTTGTAGAAATTTTTTCAGCTCTGTTTTTTGTTTCAGAGCAGGATTCGGGCGGTGGTACTGGGTGGGGTAACGGTGGAATTCCTGGCTAAGGACAATATGCAATGAATCATTTTTGAATCCCAACCAAGAAACAGCAAAACCAGTTGTTGTCATTTTAAACCTTGAATTATGCAATGCTATCAAGATGATCAGACTCCGTATGTAAACTTCCAACTTCTAAATGCCACTGAAAGATTCGTATGTAAACTGTTGAGAAATAAATACATAACATTAATTAACTGACGGCCTCGATCTGTGTGTTTAAATTAGTCAGGACCGTTGTTTTTATTTCTTACATCGTTTTAGTACATTGATATTGATGTTTTACGCCGCACTCAAGATTATTTCAGATATATAGCGGCGTTGCCAGATTAAGTGGGGTAGGAAACCTGGCTCTACCCGGAGTACCTGAAAACTCCTCCACATCAAGGGAAAAAATCAACTCAGAAATTTGTCAATTTATGTTTCAACCCCACCTCTTCTGATCAAGAGATGTTGCCGATATTTCAAACCCACCAAATCTGATCAAGAGGTGTTACCGATATTTCAAACCCACCAAATCTGGTCCAGAGGTGTTACCGATATTTCAAACCCACCAAATCTGGTCAGGAGGTGTTACCGATATTTCAAACTCACAAAATCGTGTCAAGAGGTGTTGGTGATATTTCAAACTCATCAAACCTGGTCAAGAGGTGTTTGTGATATTTCAAACTCATCAAATCTGGTCAGGAGGTGTTACCGATATTTCAAACTCACAAAATCGGGTCAAGAGGTGTTGGTGATATTTCAAACTCATCAAACCTGGTCAAGAGGTGTTGGTGATATTTCAAACCCATCAAATCTGGTCCAGAGGTGTTACCAATATTTCAAACTCATCAAACCTGGTCAAGAGGTGTTTGTGATATTTCAAACTCATCAAATCTGGTCAGGAGGTGTTACCGATATTTCAAACTCACAAAATCGGGTCAAGAGGTGTTGGTGATATTTCAAACTCATCAAACCTGGTCAAGAGGTGTTGGTGATATTTCAAACTCATCAAATCTGGTCAAGAGGTGTTGGTGATATTTCAAACCCACCAAATCTGGTCAAGAGGAGTTGTCGATATTTCAAACCCATCAAATCTGGTCAAGAGGTGTTACCGATATTTCAAACCCACCAAATCTGGTCAGGAGGTGTTGATGATATTTAAAACCCACCAAACATGGTCAATAGGTGTTGGTGATATTTCAAACCCACCAAATCTTGTCAAGAGGTGTTGGTGATATTTCAAACCCACTAAATCTGGTCAAGAGGTGTTGGTGATATTTCAAACCCACTAAATCTGGTCAAGACGTGTTGCCGATATTTCAAACCACCAAATGTGGTCAAGAGGTGTTGCCGATATTTCAAACCCCCTAAATCTGGCCAAACCAGATCAACGGTATAACCATTTTCATTTTAATAACCTGTAGTTAACCGTCCTTTTGGCAGGCTTTGGTATATTGGTATGTATCAGGCTTTTTGTAGGGAAATATGACACCAAAAATATCTCTATTTTTAAATTATTTATCCTCGATTATTTATGAAAGCTTCATCAGGAATTTGAATATTTTATGGGGTTTTTTTTTCGAAAGCTGTCAAGGTTATTTGCCGGTATGAAAAAAGACACTATCAAGGCCCATCTATTTATATGGTTTCCAGGTTTAACAAAAGAAGACTATATTATCATTTCAATGTTTGTAGGTCAAGTAAGACAACGTGTACGACAATAAGGTGAAGAATTGCTTATAGATAACAACTTCTTGATGTAAAATCATGTGCATGTATATTACACTGTATTCTTTAATCCAATGTTTTCGTTCTTATAGAGGTGGGTGCAAATTGCCTATATCCTTGGATGTTTAACATTGAGAACAGTAAATGCGTTCATCCTATTACTGGAAGCCCACCCTCCAATGAGGATTTCTGTACCTCACTCCATCAGGATGCAATCGTAGAAAATATCGACGGCTCTGATATGTGCACCCTATCACCAAGTAAGACAAATTTAAATTTTAGAAAAAAGTTTCATTACTACTTCACTATATAAAAATATATATAAATATATATAAATGTATGAATATAAATATATCAGGTTCATCCCCTTCTTGATTGATTGACTGTTTGGTGTTTAACACCGCGCTCAAGATTATTTCACTTATATGGCGGCGTTACCAGTTTTATTGTGGAAGTAAAAAAAAACACGACCTTCCGGTGGTAACTGGCAACCATCCCACATAAGTCATTCGAGTATTCCCTCCAATAAAAGGAAAAGTCATTGAAATATGCAGTGGTTTTATGTCCAGAAAGGCTTCTGGATCCACTCAGAACAAAAAAAAAATGATTTTTTTACTTTTTTAACTGTGGCAGAGTAACCATGTACTCACCGAAGGTCGAGGGCTTCTTCCGCTCATAGAGTTCGGTTTCCTCCCCACTAAACCTGACAACGCCGTCATAAACGAAACATAATCTTGAGTGCGGCGTAACACACCAATCAATTAAGCAAAATTTACCACCTATAGGTATATAGTTATATATACTGTATACAGTACAAACTGTATACAGTTCAAACACCAAAGGTTTTCAGAACGTGCGTTTTATACGTGAGATTAGACAATTCTACTCTTCTTAAAAATTATCCTAAATCTTCCATCGGTTTTGTTTAAGGTAGGCTTTTAGTTTACGACATTCATTAGTAAATTGAAATGTACTTGTGAATTAGTATAGTGATTGTATTTCTGTGGTCGTTTCTGGCAAGCTGCTAACTAATTAGACAAGCATGGGCTGCCAAAAATAGGGATCATTTCATTTAAATAGAAATAGCTATATTTTTTTTACATTTTTATGAAGAAGTACAAAATAAGAGATTTATGTTGGTATCAAGCTCGAAGATGTACATTAAAGTAGATTTTAAAAACGAAATAGCATCAAAATGTTCTCATACATCCGGGCTATTTGGATTTTGTAGGTTTTAACACACATCTGTTAACTCTAGCTCATTGACTTTGATAACGATATAAGAACTACATCGAAACGTCGTCACCCAATAAACCAAGAAGTTGTTATCCATAAGTAATTCTTCAAGTGGCATGAGCTGCCAAAATGTTGATATTTTGACGTTAAGACAGAATGTTGAAATTATTGGCTATTTTTCTCAAGACGTATAATTCAGAAACTCTTTAGTATTGTTTTGAACTAATTTTGGCTTAGAATGAATGAATGGTCGTCCCGGTTATTTAAATTTGTTTACTTTTCGAACACGTTTTCGGTTCGTACAGACTACATACTGTATGTTTTGTCCTTATTCCAACGCCAATCATTTAGTTTTTCGTTGGCCTTCAAAGCCTCTTACTAACGTGACGATCAGAAATTATGAAAAAAGTATGAATTTTGGCAGCTCGAGCCACTTTAACCTCATTGTAAACTTCCAACTTCTAAATGCCATATAAAGATTTGACACATCTGCTGTCCGTAAGGCCTACATGGCTGCAAAGGTCCTTCAAACGCTGAACTTCTTTTGCAAAATCATTATTTATAGAGAAAAAAAAAAGAATTTTGGCAACTCTTGTCACTCTAAGGACTTTGATGAAATTCATAACAAAACCTAATAGTAAACTGATTAAGCTTGTGGATAAGTACACTGATTTTATTTCTGTGATCGCTTTAAACTGATAAAATTTCACCTTTTTATGTTTAATTCAGATGGTGGACCAGGGGGAGGTGAAGGTATGGGTAACGGCGGTGTACCAGGTACCGGCTGATTTTCTCCTGTTGAATATATGTCCGTTACCGAGAGTCGTCCAGATCTTCAATTCACGTTGTATTGTAAACATAAACATGAAAATCTCAAAATAAAAACTTACACTTAAAGGCACACTTGCCGCAAAAATCAGGAATATTGTTTACATTAAAAAAGAAAGACCGTTTTCTGTATTTTTCCAAGAAAATATAAGTTAGGAACTTTCTATTTTTACCAAAATTTAAAAGTTTGGACGTCACTTTGTATTTTTAATTTGAATTTGAAAATTTGAATTGTTAGGTGCCCGGAACGTAAACAAACCAAACTGCTCGCAGGGGCGATGTTATGTTTCAGTCGAGTGAGTGAACTAACGGCACAGTGTAATTTTACGTAGGCCTATTTATCTGAGAAATACAGACTGACGATCGGTTAACAGCGACTGGAAAAGCCTGCTGATAATTGTTTGAGTGTAATCCACAGATAAAAATGCCTGAAATGAGGGTAATCCAACACGAAAGTTGACCGACACTGATCGTTGTTGTTGTAATCAGGCTTCGATTCTTTGTTTGTTTTTCACTCCATTTCTACATTCTAAAGCTAACTAGACATGTTTTATGTGACCTATGTTTAAGTTTAGTGGTATTAGTCGTAGTAAGCTCATGTAAATTGGTTTTCTTAGCAAATTTAAACAGGCTACGGCGGCAAGTGGGCCTTTAAAGATCTTGTAAGTTTGTTAAAACTGAAAAATATATACTGAACCGCAAAAAAAAACGTCACTCCTTTTTGGTTATTGATAATCAATGTATTTCAAATTGATGTAAACAACACATTTATCAACGGAATGATTCCGAATTTGACATGATTGATCATCATCATTGGCAGACAAATGTTAGAGAATTTCAAGTGAAAGTGAGGACAGGTGGCACCACAGTGCGATCTGGAAGTCAATAGTATGGCCACCATGGGCGTTGATTACAGCGTTGCATCGTCTGAACATTGAGTGGGATTCGATCCAGCGTTAACAAAGAATTATGTGCCTTTTCACTGTGCTTTAGACGGTTAATTATCTGCGGCGATCAGTTGGGGGCTGGGGAACATAATACCTACTTTAATTTTGACGTCCTCACTTTCACATATGAGAACGTTGAAAATCTACTTCGTCTAACACAAAGGATTAAAGACAGCCGCGTGTCTGCGTATTGGACGTGCTGACAACATTTTCGGTAGTTTTGGTCTCATCAACTATGTTTTCACTTCGATCGTTAAGATTTTAAAAGTTATACTTAAACATATATCTACAAAACATTCAGGTTCTAGCAGAAATGTTTGTTAGTTTTAATTGATAGTGCCCGACGCTTCATTACAAATATAATATTAAAAAGAAAAATAAAGACACTCGTTTAACTTTTGCGTTCAGGGCATGTTGGGCTTGTAGCGCTTGCTGTCAACGTATAAAACGTAACAAATCTGCACACGAAATCGCTCAATCCTCAAACATCTAGGTCGGTCACAGGTTTTCACGGATCAATTCTGATTGGTCAAGAGAAAAAATGCAAACCTTTTTGGTCCTGGAACGAAAATATGGCTCTGGGAGCCATTTGCATTCTTACTGTCGGAATCCGGTGTCCGGAACGTATTCAAAACACGCTAAATTGAACGAATGTCACGATACATTTAAAGCCATTTTAGCAAGGAAATCGTTTCGGACCCCAAATTCCGAAAGTAAGAATGTAAATGGCTCCCAGAGCCATGTTTTCGTTCCAGCATCAATGGGGTTTGCGAGTTTTCTTTCTGACCAATCAGACTTGACCTGTGAAACCCTGTGACAATTCGGGGTAAAGTCTGAACGTACCTAAAGGGTGTCAAACGTGTAGCTATCTTATATCTGTGACAAATCTTGGCGCTTATTTAATAAATATACCATGCCCATAGGTGTTTTATATATCCACATATAGGCATCACAGATGTGAACAAAGAATTCCTGTTGGGCGGTTTATCGGCCCGAAGGGGCTAATTGAGTTTCTATAAACGTCATGGGTGGGGCTAAAGGTCCGTTCTAACTGTGCGATTTGTCGTATCGACTTGTAGGATGTGATTAAAATGGAGGCTTTTAATTGGTCAAAATGATTTATCAACCAATCAAATGCATCCATTTCAATCGCTTCCCACAAGTCGGTACGACAAATCGCACTGTGAGAACGGGCCTCATCGGTGTGTTTATTCAGGTGTAAAATGTATTTTTTGGTCCAGGACGAGGATATGGAATGAGGCAGTCAACCAAATGTGAATGAGGGGCACTCTGAACTGAACGTTTTATTTCTCTCCGGTCACACAGCGTAACAAAATAAGAGTAAAATACAACCCATGGCATTGAAATTTAAAATACAAAGTCACCCAGGAGTGAAATGAGGTAAAAATTTTATTGATAAATTTACATAGTTTTAATAATTGTGGTGGGTGAGTCCTTTGCATTATATTTGAAAACTTAAAGGAGAAGAAAACAAACAAATACTTTATGGTTCAAAACTAGCGCGCTTGTTTTTCCTTTCCAACGGTACCAAACACATATTTTTGCGATTTTTTTGCAAATAATACTTATAGATAAACAAATGTATATTCTTGATAAAAAGGACACTGGATAATATAATGGTATTCATCAGCTTTAACCTTCATTAGGCAGAATTCACACAGTCTTTGAGATCTATGTATATTTTTCGAGCGACCAGTCTAACACAAGAGTAGATATAAATTTGGGGGTTGAAGCGCAGAGGCATGAGGCAACATTTTACTGGTCACTGCGGTCCAGTTTCATCGGTCACTTTAGGGCAATTTCGCCGGTCACTTTATGGCAGTTTCGACGGCACTTTCGGCCATCACTTTAGGTCACTTTCGGCCGTTACTTTAGGACAGTATGGATAGGTTTTGTAAAAATAACAGTTTGTATAAATCTGCAAAATAGTGTTGAGGGGTATAGAAACGGTCAAAGGGAGATAATCCGAGACTAGAATACTTTGAGGTATTGAAAGAGTGACCTCCCTTGGGTACTGCGGCGATTCGCCTTTAAACCGGGATTCTCCGCGTAAAACCCAGACAGGTCTTATTGCACCACCGCTAAGAAATGGGGATTTCCCATGACGTTAGGAGAACGGCCGTCGCTATAGGACAGTGAGTGATAATGATGAGGGTTGATAGTGTTTCTATTATTAAATCTATAAATATATACTCCACATGCATCAATAGAAAGATTGTGTAAAGCTATGATCTAGTATGCATCGGTTAGCTAGTAACACTAAATTAATACAAAGAATGATATTACAGTAACTGCAACCAGCATGTTTATCGTTTTAATTGCCTGGCACCCCGACAAGTCTGGGCAGGCTTTGTTGTTTCGTTTATCGAGTTTAGACGCGATTGTATAACGTAGATAGTGATAATTATGAGTTTTGATAGTGTTTCTATTATTAAATCTATAAACATATACTCTACATGCGTCAATAGAGAGATTGTTTTGAAATAGAGATATATTATACATCAGTTAGCTAGTAACACTAATAAAAAACGTTGTATATATTACTTTCTTTTATATTCCTCTTATACCTTTTTCATCTCTTTATATAATTTCATTTTTTTAGGCTTACTATTGTTTTGCCCTTTTATTTATGATTTAACCTCATCTTCCATTTACAGCCCTTGTATATTTTTCTTCCAAATTTTATTTCTAGGACTTCATTATTATTTCCTGTTCCAATTGTACATTAATTTTAACCTTACTGTCTTATTAAGTTTTTTTTCCTTCCCGCTCTATTTAGTTTTCCTAAGTCTTCGCAATTTGTGACTGAGATTTATTACCCCTTTTACTTTAGTCCTTCTGTCTCCAGACACATTTTTATTCTTTATCTCTGCCTCTTTGTAACACATATTTTCCAAACTCTATCCTTTTTTCTCCTAAGTCAGCCAGTTCAATTAAGTTCTTTTATCTCTAGCTTGAATCAATTCGTTTTGTTTCCAGACATATTTTTCCTTTTTATCTCTGTCTCACTTTCCAAATTCTATTTTCCCTTTTCATCTAGTTAGACTAATTAAGTATATTGGCATTTAGGCAGAATGGCAAAATAAGGGCGTGGTAACAGAAGCAGGCAATTTTCAGTTAGCAATAGGCATGGAAATTCAAAATCTAAAAGTCCCCAATATTCAGAATTCTCGGCTCTGGTGAAAGCCCTTTTCAAAATTTTACAATGTCTTCACCACATTGGCATCCTTGAGGGACATTTACGTGACCAAACCCTCCCAAATTCCTTAAATAATAAAATTAAAGAGCTAAATTCTTTTCTTAAACCGGCTCAACGCAATCGGGAAGTTGATATTGCGTTTGACCATGTACACAAAAATTGGGCCCATAAGATCATACAAGAGATGATTTCACATTTATGCGGCATGTTTAAATAGATTAAAAGCACAGGTGGCTTCTGCCAGGTCATCCAATGGTCTAAACTTTGACAGTGCTTTCAAAAATGCTTTAAAACGGGGCAAACAGAATTATAAAGGTAAATTACATCTTTCGACCATTCAAAATTTTTATTCTTTTCTTTCCATCACTAAATCTGTCACTTCTGCTGCTACTACTCAGTTTAGTCCACCATCGTCTCCCCAACCCCATCCGCCTGTCAGTCCGTCGACATCCGTTATCTCACCTCCTACTCTGCAGGCACAGACTCCTAGGTCTGTAACTTTACCTTCTGTTTCCCCTTCGCCTTTCCCTACTGGTGCTCCCTCCCTTAGACCTAGTACCTCTGCCCCCTCTTTTTCATCCCCTCAGCCCCCCTCACCTAGACCTAGTAGTACCTCTGTCCCCTTTCGGCCTCCACCCTCCCCAGTTTCTACTAGGGTCACTTCTCCTAGACCTAGTACATCTAGTCCCTCTCCTCCTCCCCCATCCCCAGTTTTGTCAGTCCATTCTCCTATGAGATATTCAGATGCAGTGAGATCCCCTCCGAGGGGTCAGCGCAACCCTCGGAATAATTTAGCTAATTCTAAATTTTGGAAATTTCGGCACACCTCCTCTAATTGGCACCTTCCTAATGTAACTAAGAAAGTTCTTTTACTTTTAATCTATCTAGAATTAACCTTGACCCCCACCCTGATATGCAGGTAGAATGTTTTCCTGGTGCCAATTTCAATTCATTTCGGACGCTAATTCAAAAGTATCAAGGTCCCAAACCTGAGAAAGTTATCTTGAATATTGGTATCAATAACAAGACAACTACTGAGCCAAACGCTTCGTTAAATCAAATGCGCAACATGATGACAGTGGTTAGGAAGACTTTTTCCAATTCGCTCATCTACTTTGTAGAGATCCAGTCATCCACAAAATTACCGGCCTGTGAAGTTTCGAACCTGAACCTATATAACTCTTCTGCTTCCAAGATGAAGAGAGTTATGGTCATACCAAAAATTCCCAATTCAAAATTTAGAGTATGCACGGACAAAATTCACTGGACCGAAGATACAGCAAATTGCTTGTATACCCACTGGCTTCAGACACTAGATTTAAACTAAATTTGGGACAGGGCATGTGCCACCCTACTTTCGGCTTAGGAAGTAATATTGTTAATCTTAGTAACGAGGAACTCACTGTTGATGATATATCTCTACTCAATAGAGGACTCTCATTTGTGCCTTGCCCAAAACCATTATCTGATAGGGACTTTTCTATTAGTAAATTAGTGCATGTTATGGAGTTCTCCAGAAATCTTAGTCTGGCTGATATCTACCGAGATTCTAGTGGGGTACGCAAGCCGTTTACATCTAAAAGCGGCTATACACCCCCTTCTCACATGTATGACCCAGAGATAAACATTAGTCGTGACTCTGTATCTAGGAAGTTTGATGTTTTAACTAATCAGAAAAACAAACATAACCTTACTCATTCAGAATGTCTTGCCTTAAGTAAGCTAAGGAGAAATCCAAACATAGTTATTAAACCTGCTGATAAAGGTTCGGCAACAGTTATTATGTCAAAACAGGATTATATTGAAGAGATAGAACGGCAGCTAAGCAACCCTCTTCATTACAAAAAACTTGATAAGGAAATTTGGCCTGAAAATGTTAGGAAGTTTAATAAAATTCTTGTTTCTCTTCAAGATAAAGGCTTACTTAATGAAAAACAGTATCGCTATTTGGAATCTGATCATAACTCTAAAAACAGGGTCTTCTATATTCTTCCGAAAATTCACAAACCCATTGAAAAATGGCCGAAGCCTACAATGCCCCCTGGGCGTCCTATTATCTCAGATTGTGGCAGTGAAAGTTACAGAATATCAGAGCTAATTGATTACTATCTAAAACCTATAGCGAATCGGCATCCTAGCTTTATAAAAAATACGGATGATTTATTGGCCAAATTATCTGAGAAATCCATCCCACAAGATGTGATTTTAGTTACTCTGGATGTGGAGTCTATGTATACAAACATTGACATAGATTTGGGTCTTAAATCCATAAAATCAGCATTCCAAAGATATCCTGACCACCGTCGTCCGGATAAAGACATTTTAGAATTGCTGGAACTCAGCTTAAAAGGAAACGATTTTGAATTCAATGGGGAGATCTTTCAGCAAATTAAAGGGTGTGCTATGGGGAAACGTTTTAGTCCTAACTTTGCCTCTATTTTTATGGCTGAGTGGGAGAGTGACATTCTTCACAAATGTCACAAACAACCTTTTATTTACCTTCGGTATCTGGATGACATTTTTATCATTTGGCAACATACGTTGGAAGACCTTCATATTTTCATTGATACTCTTAATTCTCACTACTCAAGCATTAAATTACAGCCTACTATTGATCACACTTCTGTGGATTTTTTGGATGTAACTATTTACAAGGGTCATACATATCATACTACTGGGTATCTAGATTACAAAGTATTCTTCAAACCTACTGACACGCATCAGCTGCTACATGCTGGGTCATACCATCCTCCTCACACTTTCAAGGGAGTCATTAAATCTCAGATATTTAGATTCTATAGAAACTGTAGTTCTTTAGATTTTTTTAACCAGGCTTGTTCTGTTCTTTTTAAAGCTCTCCTCCCTAGGAAGTATTTTATTATTTATGGACACAGTAAGACAAATCATGTTTCCCCCTTCATCCCCCGATACGCGTACCTCCCCTTCACGAGTGTACCATTACCGTCCAACATTTCTCTCAGGTACATCAATGAAATGCCTTAAGACGCGATGCAAACTCGATATATACGTACCCGATCGCGGTACCTTTTTCGGAGAACAAACTCGCGACAAATATCAAATGGCAGAGAATCTTAATTGTGACTCCTCTAATATCGTGTATGTAATCACGTGCAAAAAATGTCGCAAACAGTACGTCGGAGAAACTCAGAATTCTCTACGACAAAGAGCAGCCAACCATTTATCTAGTATAAGACTTAAACATGATGTACCCGTGGCACAACATTTCAATACTCAAGGTCATTCGGTCAAGGACCATTTTGAAATTATACCTATTGAGAAAATCCCTTTTCTCACTTCCGCTGCAGATACCAAGCACAAACGTTTGGAAAGGGAAAGTTTTTGGATTCAAACATTACAAACTATTTATCCTTTGGGTTTGAACTTGGACCCCGGAAGATGTCGTGAAAAAACTATAATACCATTTGTGTTTCAGTATAACAAAGCTAGCATTGCTATGGCCAAGATTATAGTAGAAGAATACAAACTACTTCAAAGTAAACTTGCTCGACCTCTGATCCAAAGGCCAGTCATTGCTTATAAAAAGAACAAGAGTTTGAAAGACATACTGCTCAGGGTTAAACTCCCCTGTCTGCCTTCTACCTAGGTTTTCTGGGAAAGGGGTATGGGGGGGGGAAGGGGGAATTTTCACTGTCTTTTCCCATGACCCCATAATATATAGTCTGACGATATTCTTACTATAGCTTAAGATGCATAAGCATTGTCAATGCAATACAAAGTGTTCCAGAAAATTCTACTGACTAAGGCCAAGCTCCTGTCAGTCATCAACCTAATGAAATATCATAGGTTTACTTTATTACAACAATTTATGATGGGGTATAAAGGTCTAAATGATATACCTCTTTTTAACACAATTAGAAACTTGTCTCCGTGGTTATTTTAGACAAGACGATTTTCCCTGTGCCCGTGTGTTTTAGTGCTCATAAATAAAATACAAAGAATGATATTTATACTGTAACTGTAACCAGCATGTTTATCGTTCTAATTGCCTGGCACCCCAACAAGTCTGGGAGGGTGATTACAGTTATAACATCCGGCATAATGGTTTAGAATGTAGAAAATTAAACATCGCGATTAAGCTTTATATGCTATGAACAAAGAACAGACTTTTAGAAATGCTCTCACTAACTAATAGGGAAAATTGTGTAGGTTAAAATATACATGAGCCAAACAGAAAAACATATAGAAACATAGTCACACAGGGGAATAATTATTCCAGATTTAGAAAGTAAGGAAATGAAACATCTGAGATGACAACTGCCAGTGTCCATTCGCTGCTCGGATAGAAAATAACCTGTGAAATGTTCTTAAAGTATGTAACCTTACTACCACTAACAGACGCCCGGCGGGCGTTAAGCGGGCGCCGGGCGTTAAGCGGACGCCGGGCGTTAAGCGGACGCCGGGCGTTAAGCGGGCGCCGGGTGTTAATCGCCCGTGCCCGGGCGTTCATTCAAGACGAAAGGCAGTATGTAAATGACCAAAGACATGACTAACTCGACATTCTATTTATAGTTCAACATCTTTATTAAGTTAGGCTATGTAAAGTCAAAACTATATTAACAAATTTAAAACATATATATAAAAATTGTATGTTAAGGTTAGATTTAGTCACTGTCCTCACTTTCTTGATTGTCAGAGTATGTGGCTGGTAAAAGATCGTTAAATAAGGGTTTCCTCATTTGTATAGCATCATACAGGGCCTCTTTCGGTGATAAGTCAAAATTGTCTTGAAGTGAATGTTTCGTAGCCATAATTTGTGTATGGATTAGATCTTTTTTCATAGACTCTAAAAGCAAACTCTCTTCGTTGTATAAAGACATCAGAGTATTTCTTATTTTTGGCCTCAAAGTTTCGTAGTCACCATTTTCTCCATCGATAGAGTCAGTTGTTTCAGGGATGTGCTGTTCGATCGCCTTTGTTACAAGATTATCCCACATCGTTGAGGATGCCTTTCCGTTTTCCTGTGACTCTTCCTCAGCCGAGGAAAAGCTTTCACCTTCCTGTGATTTTTCCTCCGTTGACGACAGAGTGTTTTCATCTAAGGTCTCTTGACTTGCACAACTATCCGCAGAATCATTGTTTTCTGACTCTGTGATTTTCGCTACATTGTCGTCCCCATATACTGAGGAAGTGTTTTGATCTTCATTGTGACTTTGAAGTGATGTTGTATGATGGTTATACCTATCCTGATGACGTCGCATACCATGGTCCCGAGTAAAAGTTTGACCGCACTCGGTGCATGTAAACAGTCCCATGTCTAATGTATGGCACTCGACTGACTAATAATATTGGTATAGTGAGATTTACTTCTATATAGCATATAATTCACCCCCCCCCCCCCAGGTGGCGTTGTGTGCACATAAAACAGACACCCGACGGGCGTTAAGCGGGCGCCGGGCGTAAAGCGGCCGTCAGTAATGCTTACGGTAATGGTATGAATAACCTTTCGTCTTGAATGAACGCCCGCGTGCGGCCGCTTTACGCCCGGCGCCCGCTTTTTTTTATGCGCCCACAACGCCACCTGGGGGGGGGGAATTATATGCTATATAGAAGTGTTATTTCTTTGACGAATGGACACTGACAGTTGTCATCTCAGATGTTTCATTTCCTTACTTTCTAAATCTGGAATAATTATTCCCCTGTGTGACTGTGTTTCTATATGTTTTCTGTTATTTTTACAAAACCTATCCATACTGTCCTAAAGTAACGGCCGAAAGTGACCTAAAGTGATGGCCGAAAGTGACCGTCGAAACTGCCCTAAAGTGACCGGCGAAACTGCCCTAAAGTGACCGATGAAACTGGACAGCAGTGACCAGTAAAATGTTGCCTCATGCCTCTGCGCTTCAACCCCCAAATTTATATCTACTCACAAGCTAACACTTTCGCGTCCTCCAAATCACAACGTGTGACTTCTAATAGTTGTTTATACTGTTCAACCTCTTACAAACATTGTTGAATTTGATGATGTTGCCCATAGTGGATAATAGTTAGCAAGGAAGATGTTGTCCCATGATGGATAGCCAGGATGGTTTTGCCCATAGCGGATAATTGATGACCAGGATGAAGTTGCCCATAGCTAACAGTTAAATAACTGTTTTGTTTTTGGTAGATTATTTTTCGTTGAGGTAATCTTGTATTATTGAGACTTCAGAATTTAAAGGTGAAGAAAATATAAGACTCTAGATGAAGCGTGCAGTCATATTTTCTTTGTAAATCAAGACAGGTTTCAAGAAACTGAAAGCATCTGACTAGAGAGAGGAAGAATGAAATTAAACTCGGTTTAAATGACTGAGTTTGAAATTTTACCATTTTTTTGTGCGTAGCTGCATGATACGGTATTTTGAAAGCTTCACCATGGAGTACGGAAAAATGTTTTGATACCGTTGAAAATGTATATTTAACCCACTTTTACCGAACTCGTAAATGTTTTTTCTTTGTATTCTTCTCCTTTAAGACTTTGCTTATTTTGATCTCGTTAAAATGAAATAAGGTCAACTGCAAATAGGTTTTATTTTTAAATACGCGCATCAACTAAAAGTAGTTAAAATTAAATAAAAATTTTAAGCCCTACTTTTCAATTTTTTTAGAAACCTTTTACCTGTTGATTGAAACCTTCTCGTCGTCTTCCATTGTTTGGTTTTCGGGATTTTTATTATAGAAAGGGGTTACATACTTTGGGCCACAGTGCTCTTAAACTAGCAACGTGTGGTGATTGCCTAACAATAAGAAACTTGTCTTCGTGGTTATTTTAGACAAGAAGATATTCCCTGTACCCGTGTGTTATAGTGTTCAAAAATATATGAACAACAAGTTTCTAGTTTTTGTGTAAGCCTTTATTTCAAGACTACAGAAATTTGTTATAAACAAGGACTTGCCCTCTACTTGCACTTTATCTGATCTTCAATTGAAGTGTTTCATATTTTAAACGGTCAGAATTTACAACCTTTTGCCGATCTACAATTGTGAAAATACAAAAACATTATGCTGCAAATGCTTTCGATCATATTGGGCACTTATAGCCAAAAGATGTTGGGTTTTGTTTTTGCTGCGGATGAAACTAAAAGTAAACATATCAGCTGCAAATGAATTCAAAAATCGTATTGAACTCATCATTTTACCAGTGATCATCCCAATATCTTCCAAATATGTGTACGACAGTAGGCCTACTATGTCGGAATTTTGTGGATCTTTCATTTTCCACCTACCCACGGTGCCCTTTTAAGGTACCTGCCATCAAGCAATAGGCCTTGGCAGAAGACTAACTTGAACCAGTTTGTTGTTAACCAGGTCGGAAACAAAGAACCGTAAAGAAATGAAGGACAGAATACAAAAAAGTCGACATTGTGTGAACTAAACGGAAGATAAATGCCTTCGACATTGTGTCGTGTGTTTTTGATCTTCGTCGTTAGATGTTTATAAAGTTTGAGACCATAGGTACAAGCGGACGAGAAGTGAAGGATATACATTCAACCGGAAAAAAACAGACAAAAGGCTAAGAAAATAGGTATCTATCAATCGAGATCTTGTGCCATTCTACGAGATCTTCAGCACGTGACATGTCAACGAAGGATCAATCTCTATTTTAGATTGAGGTACTATAAGTGATTTGAATACCAGCTGTTTCATAGACGGAGACCTGATGATTTTAATATCATCGTGTTAAGGCCGGAATACACGGAGAGTTTTGCTGCAACCCGACTTAAGCCGACTGGAAAATCGCGTCGAGTCGCAGAGAAAAAGGGTAGCCTAGTGTATACTAGTTTACGACGCAAATCGGTGTCAGTCGTCTTCAGCTGCGTGCAGTTTGTACCGTTCTTCGACGAGACTCAACTCAAGCCGAGTGAGCCAGACTCGAGTCGGGTACAGTCGCTCAGTCCGACACAGGCCTCCAATCGACGCTGCGCGGGTTCGAATCCCACTCAGATCAAATAACAATAGAAAAACTAGAAAAACTACATACAACACGGGCAAATAATTAGGATTTCTTTACTGTGGTACAGACATACGGTACAATATACTTTTTTTCATAAATTTTGCTTGTCACGTAAACGAGAGTTTGGAGTATCTGTAAAAGATATAACACTGATGTTGAGCAAAACTTGTCCGACCAACTCACTTAAAAGCAGTTTATTGATTGGTTCATTGACGTTTTATGTCACACACACTCAAAATTATTTCCCGTATATAGCGGCGTTGCCAGGTTTAATGGGAGAAGAAACTTTACCTGGAGGAAAAACCCCACCGGCGAGCACCTGGCAACTCTGCATATACGGTGATCAAGTCAAAAAAATCCTTGTTAGAGTATTTTTCAATTTCTGTCAGTTCTGAAACATGAGAGAATGGTTGAAGACTAATGACTTTAACCGACTGAACCATCGAAGCCTCCTGCTCACTGAACCTTAATCTAAAACAGAAAACTTATAACGGATGTAACCGCATTGTCTTCCGAAGAATCGGGTCATCCAATGGAAAATCAGAATCAGAGACATAAAAAGACAGAATCTTCCTTTATCCGAGATCTAATATCACACGTCACCAGTGGGTAAGGTTCACAAGACACTCCGAAAAAAAATTGTCAAGTCTGGTCAAGCTTACAAAGAGGACATAATTCTTCCCGAATTTGTCGAAAGTTTTGTCTCGGCGTCAAAGCATTTGATCACTTCCGATGCACCGATAATCCCATATTTATGGCCAATTAACGACTTAAAGGTTAGTATGTTTAGCATCATTTTGTATTGTTAATTTGATTTGTTTCTACCGTACCCAGAATATAAAAAATGTCCGAACCTAGGCATGCGCATTAGCGCCCTACTGATTTGAACTTTATGAGCGATCTAGCGGCACACTTTACTTTTACGAAATTTATCTGAGAAATACGGGGGATCTGGTTTGTGAGAAACATAAAGCCTGTTGATATGTTTTAGACAGTAAACCATAAACAAAAGTTTCTATGGATAAACAACTTCTTTGAAAAAATGTTCAAAACACGACGTTTCGATGTTTATTCTAACATCGTTTTCAAGCAAATGATGACGGTACAAATGTCTGATTTGATCTGTTTTGAATTTTTTTGTAAAGAAGTTGTTTATTCGGGCGTTAAGCGGACGCCGGGCGTTAAGCGGACGCCGGGCGTTAAGCGGGCGCCGGGTGTTAATCGCCCGTGCCCGGGCGTTCATTCAAGACGAAAGGCAGTATGTAAATGACCAAAGACATGACTAACTCGACATTCTATTTATAGTTCAACATCTTTATTAAGTTAGGCTATGTAAAGTCAAAACTATATTAACAAATTTAAAACATATATATAAAAATTGTATGTTAAGGTTAGATTTAGTCACTGTCCTCACTTTCTTGATTGTCAGAGTATGTGGCTGGTAAAAGATCGTTAAATAAGGGTTTCCTCATTTGTATAGCATCATACAGGGCCTCTTTCGGTGATAAGTCAAAATTGTCTTGAAGTGAATGTTTCGTGGCCATAATTTGTGTATGGATTAGATCTTTTTTCATAGACTCTAAAAGCAAACTCTCTTCGTTGTATAAAGACATCAGAGTATTTCTTATTTTTGGCCTCAAAGTTTCGTAGTCACCATTTTCTTCATCGATAGAGTCAGTTGTTTCAGGGATGTGCTGTTCGATCGCCTTTGTTACAAGATTATCCCACATCGTTGAGGATGCCTTTCCGTTTTCCTGTGACTCTTCCTCAGCCGAGGAAAAGCTTTCACCTTCCTGTGATTTTTCCTCCGTGATGGCCGAAAGTGACCGTCGAAACTGCCCTAAAGTGACCGGCGAAACTGCCCTAAAGTGACCGATGAAACTGGACAGCAGTGACCAGTAAAATGTTGCCTCATGCCTCTGCGCTTCAACCCCCAAATTTATATCTACTCACAAGCTAACACTTTCGCGTCCTCCAAATCACAACGTGTGACTTCTAATAGTTGTTTATACTGTTCAACCTCTTACAAACATTGTTGAATTTGATGATGTTGCCCATAGTGGATAATAGTTAGCAAGGAAGATGTTGTCCCATGATGGATAGCCAGGATGGTTTTGCCCATAGCGGATGATTGATGACCAGGATGAAGTTGCCCATAGCTAACAGTTAAATAACTGTTTTGCTTTTGGTAGATTATTTTTCGTTGAGGTAATCTTGTATTATTGAGACTTCAGAATTTAAAGGTGAAGAAAATATAAGACTCTAGATGAAGCGTGCAGTCATATTTTCTTTGTAAATCAAGACAGGTTTCAAGAAACTGAAAGCATCTGACTAGAGAGAGGAAGAATGAAATTAAACTCGGTTTAAATGACTGAGTTTGAAATTTTACCATTTTTTTGTGCGTAGCTGCATGATACGGTATTTTGAAAGCTTCACCATGGAGTACGGAAAAATGTTTTGATACCGTTGAAAATGTATATTTAACCCACTTTTACCGAACTCGTAAATGTTTTTTCTTTGTATTCTTCTCCTTTAAGACTTTGCTTATTTTGATCTCGTTAAAATGAAATAAGGTCAACTGCAAATAGGTTTTATTTTTAAATACGCGCATCAACTAAAAGTAGTTAAAATTAAATAAAAATTTTAAGCCCTACTTTTCAATTTTTTTAGAAACCTTTTACCTATTGATTGAAACCTTCTCGTCGTCTTCCATTGTTTGGTTTTCGGGATTTTTATTATAGAAAGGGGTTACATACTTTGGGCCACAGTGCTCTTAAACTAGCAACGTGTGGTGATTGCCTAACAATAAGAAACTTGTCTTCGTGGTTATTTTAGACAAGAAGATATTCCCTGTACCCGTGTGTTATAGTGTTCAAAAATATATGAACAACAAGTTTCTAGTTTTTGTGTAAGCCTTTATTTCAAGACTACAGAAATTTGTTATAAACAAGGACTTGCCCTCTACTTGCACTTTATCTGATCTTCAATTGAAGTGTTTCATATTTTAAACGGTCAGAATTTACAACCTTTTGCCGATCTACAATTGTGAAAATACAAAAACATTATGCTGCAAATGCTTTCGATCATATTGGGCACTTATAGCCAAAAGATGTTGGGTTTTGTTTTTGCTGCGGATGAAACTAAAAGTAAACATATCAGCTGCAAATGAATTCAAAAATCGTATTGAACTCATCATTTTACCAGTGATCATCCCAATATCTTCCAAATATGTGTACGACAGTAGGCCTACTATGTCGGAATTTTGTGGATCTTTCATTTTCCACCTACCCACGGTGCCCTTTTAAGGTACCTGCCATCAAGCAATAGGCCTTGGCAGAAGACTAACTTGAACCAGTTTGTTGTTAACCAGGTCGGAAACAAAGAACCGTAAAGAAATGAAGGACAGAATACAAAAAAGTCGACATTGTGTGAACTAAACGGAAGATAAATGCCTTCGACATTGTGTCGTGTGTTTTTGATCTTCGTCGTTAGATGTTTATAAAGTTTGAGACCATAGGTACAAGCGGACGAGAAGTGAAGGATATACATTCAACCGGAAAAAAAACAGACAAAAGGCTAAGAAAATAGGTATCTATCAATCGAGATCTTGTGCCATTCTACGAGATCTTCAGCACGTGACATGTCAACGAAGGATCAATCTCTATTTTAGATTGAGGTACTATAAGTGATTTGAATACCAGCTGTTTCATAGACGGAGACCTGATGATTTTAATATCATCGTGTTAAGGCCGGAATACACGGAGAGTTTTGCTGCAACCCGACTTAAGCCGACTGGAAAATCGCGTCGAGTCGCAGAGAAAAAGGGTAGCCTAGTGTATACTAGTTTACGACGCAAATCGGTGTCAGTCGTCTTCAGCTGCGTGCAGTTTGTACCGTTCTTCGACGAGACTCAACTCAAGCCGAGTGAGCCAGACTCGAGTCGGGTACAGTCGCTCAGTCCGACACAGGCCTCCAATCGACGCTGCGCGGGTTCGAATCCCACTCAGATCAAAAAACAATAGAAAAACTAGAAAAACTACATACAACACGGGCAAATAATTAGGATTTCTTTACTGTGGTACAGACATACGGTACAATATACTTTTTTTCATAAATTTTGCTTGTCACGTAAACGAGAGTTTGGAGTATCTGTAAAAGATATAACACTGATGTTGAGCAAAACTTGTCCGACCAACTCACTTAAAAGCAGTTTATTGATTGGTTCATTGACGTTTTATGTCACACACACTCAAAATTATTTCCCGTATATAGCGGCGTTGCCAGGTTTAATGGGAGAAGAAACTTTACCTGGAGGAAAAACCCCACCGGCGAGCACCTGGCAACTCTGCATATACGGTGATCAAGTCAAAAAAATCCTTGTTAGAGTATTTTTCAATTTCTGTCAGTTCTGAAACATGAGAGAATGGTTGAAGACTAATGACTTTAACCGACTGAACCATCGAAGCCTCCTGCTCACTGAACCTTAATCTAAAACAGAAAACTTATAACGGATGTAACCGCATTGTCTTCCGAAGAATCGGGTCATCCAATGGAAAATCAGAATCAGAGACATAAAAAGACAGAATCTTCCTTTATCCGAGATCTAATATCACACGTCACCAGTGGGTAAGGTTCACAAGACACTCCGAAAAAAAATTGTCAAGTCTGGTCAAGCTTACAAAGAGGACATAATTCTTCCCGAATTTGTCGAAAGTTTTGTCTCGGCGTCAAAGCATTTGATCACTTCCGATGCACCGATAATCCCATATTTATGGCCAATTAACGACTTAAAGGTTAGTATGTTTAGCATCATTTTGTATTGTTAATTTGATTTGTTTCTACCGTACCCAGAATATAAAAAATGTCCGAACCTAGGCATGCGCATTAGCGCCCTACTGATTTGAACTTTATGAGCGATCTAGCGGCACACTTTACTTTTACGAAATTTATCTGAGAAATACGGGGGATCTGGTTTGTGAGAAACATAAAGCCTGTTGATATGTTTTAGACAGTAAACCATAAACAAAAGTTTCTATGGATAAACAACTTCTTTGAAAAAATGTTCAAAACACGACGTTTCGATGTTTATTCTAACATCGTTTTCAAGCAAATGATGACGGTACAAATGTCTGATTTGATCTGTTTTGAATTTTTTTGTAAAGAAGTTGTTTATTCGGGCGTTAAGCGGACGCCGGGCGTTAAGCGGACGCCGGGCGTTAAGCGGGCGCCGGGTGTTAATCGCCCGTGCCCGGGCGTTCATTCAAGACGAAAGGCAGTATGTAAATGACCAAAGACATGACTAACTCGACATTCTATTTATAGTTCAACATCTTTATTAAGTTAGGCTATGTAAAGTCAAAACTATATTAACAAATTTAAAACATATATATAAAAATTGTATGTTAAGGTTAGATTTAGTCACTGTCCTCACTTTCTTGATTGTCAGAGTATGTGGCTGGTAAAAGATCGTTAAATAAGGGTTTCCTCATTTGTATAGCATCATACAGGGCCTCTTTCGGTGATAAGTCAAAATTGTCTTGAAGTGAATGTTTCGTGGCCATAATTTGTGTATGGATTAGATCTTTTTTCATAGACTCTAAAAGCAAACTCTCTTCGTTGTATAAAGACATCAGAGTATTTCTTATTTTTGGCCTCAAAGTTTCGTAGTCACCATTTTCTTCATCGATAGAGTCAGTTGTTTCAGGGATGTGCTGTTCGATCGCCTTTGTTACAAGATTATCCCACATCGTTGAGGATGCCTTTCCGTTTTCCTGTGACTCTTCCTCAGCCGAGGAAAAGCTTTCACCTTCCTGTGATTTTTCCTCCGTGATGGCCGAAAGTGACCGTCGAAACTGCCCTAAAGTGACCGGCGAAACTGCCCTAAAGTGACCGATGAAACTGGACAGCAGTGACCAGTAAAATGTTGCCTCATGCCTCTGCGCTTCAACCCCCAAATTTATATCTACTCACAAGCTAACACTTTCGCGTCCTCCAAATCACAACGTGTGACTTCTAATAGTTGTTTATACTGTTCAACCTCTTACAAACATTGTTGAATTTGATGATGTTGCCCATAGTGGATAATAGTTAGCAAGGAAGATGTTGTCCCATGATGGATAGCCAGGATGGTTTTGCCCATAGCGGATGATTGATGACCAGGATGAAGTTGCCCATAGCTAACAGTTAAATAACTGTTTTGTTTTTGGTAGATTATTTTTCGTTGAGGTAATCTTGTATTATTGAGACTTCAGAATTTAAAGGTGAAGAAAATATAAGACTCTAGATGAAGCGTGCAGTCATATTTTCTTTGTAAATCAAGACAGGTTTCAAGAAACTGAAAGCATCTGACTAGAGAGAGGAAGAATGAAATTAAACTCGGTTTAAATGACTGAGTTTGAAATTTTACCATTTTTTTGTGCGTAGCTGCATGATACGGTATTTTGAAAGCTTCACCATGGAGTACGGAAAAATGTTTTGATACCGTTGAAAATGTATATTTAACCCACTTTTACCGAACTCGTAAATGTTTTTTCTTTGTATTCTTCTCCTTTAAGACTTTGCTTATTTTGATCTCGTTAAAATGAAATAAGGTCAACTGCAAATAGGTTTTATTTTTAAATACGCGCATCAACTAAAAGTAGTTAAAATTAAATAAAAATTTTAAGCCCTACTTTTCAATTTTTTTAGAAACCTTTTACCTATTGATTGAAACCTTCTCGTCGTCTTCCATTGTTTGGTTTTCGGGATTTTTATTATAGAAAGGGGTTACATACTTTGGGCCACAGTGCTCTTAAACTAGCAACGTGTGGTGATTGCCTAACAATAAGAAACTTGTCTTCGTGGTTATTTTAGACAAGAAGATATTCCCTGTACCCGTGTGTTATAGTGTTCAAAAATATATGAACAACAAGTTTCTAGTTTTTGTGTAAGCCTTTATTTCAAGACTACAGAAATTTGTTATAAACAAGGACTTGCCCTCTACTTGCACTTTATCTGATCTTCAATTGAAGTGTTTCATATTTTAAACGGTCAGAATTTACAACCTTTTGCCGATCTACAATTGTGAAAATACAAAAACATTATGCTGCAAATGCTTTCGATCATATTGGGCACTTATAGCCAAAAGATGTTGGGTTTTGTTTTTGCTGCGGATGAAACTAAAAGTAAACATATCAGCTGCAAATGAATTCAAAAATCGTATTGAACTCATCATTTTACCAGTGATCATCCCAATATCTTCCAAATATGTGTACGACAGTAGGCCTACTATGTCGGAATTTTGTGGATCTTTCATTTTCCACCTACCCACGGTGCCCTTTTAAGGTACCTGCCATCAAGCAATAGGCCTTGGCAGAAGACTAACTTGAACCAGTTTGTTGTTAACCAGGTCGGAAACAAAGAACCGTAAAGAAATGAAGGACAGAATACAAAAAAGTCGACATTGTGTGAACTAAACGGAAGATAAATGCCTTCGACATTGTGTCGTGTGTTTTTGATCTTCGTCGTTAGATGTTTATAAAGTTTGAGACCATAGGTACAAGCGGACGAGAAGTGAAGGATATACATTCAACCGGAAAAAAAACAGACAAAAGGCTAAGAAAATAGGTATCTATCAATCGAGATCTTGTGCCATTCTACGAGATCTTCAGCACGTGACATGTCAACGAAGGATCAATCTCTATTTTAGATTGAGGTACTATAAGTGATTTGAATACCAGCTGTTTCATAGACGGAGACCTGATGATTTTAATATCATCGTGTTAAGGCCGGAATACACGGAGAGTTTTGCTGCAACCCGACTTAAGCCGACTGGAAAATCGCGTCGAGTCGCAGAGAAAAAGGGTAGCCTAGTGTATACTAGTTTACGACGCAAATCGGTGTCAGTCGTCTTCAGCTGCGTGCAGTTTGTACCGTTCTTCGACGAGACTCAACTCAAGCCGAGTGAGCCAGACTCGAGTCGGGTATAGTCGCTCAGTCCGACACAGGCCTCCAATCGACGCTGCGCGGGTTCGAATCCCACTCAGATCAAATAACAATAGAAAAACTAGAAAAACTACATACAACACGGGCAAATAATTAGGATTTCTTTACTGTGGTACAGACATACGGTACAATATACTTTTTTTCATAAATTTTGCTTGTCACGTAAACGAGAGTTTGGAGTATCTGTAAAAGATATAACACTGATGTTGAGCAAAACTTGTCCGACCAACTCACTTAAAAGCAGTTTATTGATTGGTTCATTGACGTTTTATGTCACACACACTCAAAATTATTTCCCGTATATAGCGGCGTTGCCAGGTTTAATGGGAGAAGAAACTTTACCTGGAGGAAAAACCCCACCGGCGAGCACCTGGCAACTCTGCATATACGGTGATCAAGTCAAAAAAATCCTTGTTAGAGTATTTTTCAATTTCTGTCAGTTCTGAAACATGAGAGAATGGTTGAAGACTAATGACTTTAACCGACTGAACCATCGAAGCCTCCTGCTCACTGAACCTTAATCTAAAACAGAAAACTTATAACGGATGTAACCGCATTGTCTTCCGAAGAATCGGGTCATCCAATGGAAAATCAGAATCAGAGACATAAAAAGACAGAATCTTCCTTTATCCGAGATCTAATATCACACGTCACCAGTGGGTAAGGTTCACAAGACACTCCGAAAAAAAATTGTCAAGTCTGGTCAAGCTTACAAAGAGGACATAATTCTTCCCGAATTTGTCGAAAGTTTTGTCTCGGCGTCAAAGCATTTGATCACTTCCGATGCACCGATAATCCCATATTTATGGCCAATTAACGACTTAAAGGTTAGTATGTTTAGCATCATTTTGTATTGTTAATTTGATTTGTTTCTACCGTACCCAGAATATAAAAAATGTCCGAACCTAGGCATGCGCATTAGCGCCCTACTGATTTGAACTTTATGAGCGATCTAGCGGCACACTTTACTTTTACGAAATTTATCTGAGAAATACGGGGGATCTGGTTTGTGAGAAACATAAAGCCTGTTGATATGTTTTAGACAGTAAACCATAAACAAAAGTTTCTATGGATAAACAACTTCTTTGAAAAAATGTTCAAAACACGACGTTTCGATGTTTATTCTAACATCGTTTTCAAGCAAATGATGACGGTACAAATGTCTGATTTGATCTGTTTTGAATTTTTTTGTAAAGAAGTTGTTTATTCATAGAAACTTTTATTTCATTATCCTTCCAATTTCCATATGTCTCTTAAACAACTCATAAAGAAACGATTTTAAATGAGGAAAATCCAAAACTGAAGCTATCGTTGTTGTTGAAATCGGGTATCAATTCTTCGTATGCTTTAAATTCTCATTTAGACAATTCATACCTAACTCGGCATGTGCAATGTGTTCCATGTTTTATTTTAGTGATTTTACTTGAAGTAAGTAAGTGTAACTTGGCTATATGATTGGCGTTGGAATGAGGAAAATCCATACAGTATGTAGCCTGTCCGAGCCGAAATAGTGTTCGAAAAGTAAACAAAATTTAAATAACCGGGGCGACCATTCATTCATTCTAAGCCAAAGTTAGTTCAAAACAATACTTTATCGTTCATTCTCGAGACTAGAAGCATTAACAAGCTTCTGAATAATGCATCTTGAGAAAAATAGACAATAATTTCAACTTTCTGTTTTAACGTCAAAATATCACCATTTTGGCAGCTGATGCCACTTTAACAAACGTCTGAAAGGCTACAGCGGCGAGTGGACCTTAGGATTCCGTCTTAGATTTTATTCACTGCTAACATCTCTCGGGTCGGAATAACCAAAAACCTGTTATAATTAGGGCCCCATTTTTACAGGTTATGCCTCTTTAGAGGTATTGCCAAATTTTTATGAAAAAAAAAACGATAAAACAAAACAGCTTAAAACAAAAATAGAGAAAAATTTTAATGTGTAAAGGTATGTAGACCGTTTGTCATCGCGATAACAAATGAAAACATATACAGCATCGATTCTAAACGTAATCACCTTAAATGCGGCATAAAAATTCAAAGAATTGGTAGTCTTGGATCTGCTGATATTATGGTTGATTGATTGTTTGGTGTTCGGATTGAGAGTCCAACGCTCTACCTACTGAGCCACGGAGCCCCCCCCCCCCCCCCCCCCCCCCCCGATATTATGAAATACTTCTAAGTTTGTAAAAATCTCTTTTTTGATAATTGTATTCTTGAATTTGGCACAATGTGTCCTTTCTGTCTGGCGCATAATGTACTTGGGCATAAAGTATATGGAAAGGGCGCATGCCCAGTCGCTTAGAGACGATCGACTCGCTTCAAACAACTTTTCAGTTCAACTCCTATGGTCGTTTTCAAGCTGTGGAAATAAGAGGATCATTCCAGATGTTCGGTTGAAACGTTGTCCCGCAATATACCAACTATATGCATCCTACCATATTTAATCCATTATGGAATCGTCAAATTGGACATGCATTTGGATTAGTATAAATTCAAAGCTGAATACAATGGTCTAGCATCTGACTTTAAGGCATATATTGTTAGGACGCTAATGGCAAATTCTGAGTTGATGTTTCATTCGTTCTCTTTATGTGGACAATTTGCCAGGTACTCGGCGAAAGTCGAGGAACAATCGCAGAACCCCGGTAACGCCCCTATTTAGGTGAAATAGGCGTAAAAATCAACCAATCAATCAGTTCTAAGACATTACGTTGTTTGAAGACAAGAAGCTTCAAAGAAGAGCCCACAAATTTTGCAAACAATAATTTTAAGATTGGATCCTGGTTGATAATTTTGGTCACCACTGAGACTATTTCATTTTCGACCTCTCAAGAGAGAAAAGGAGCGGCGTCAGCGATATTTAGTAAGGTAATATTATATCCTGTATTTTTTCTGTTTTATAACCTGAAAGAAGCGTGAGCTGTCAAAATTCAGGCTTTTTTTTAGGGAATTTCGATTGCCAAGGGAAGCTGAACAAATTTTGTAGAACCTAAAATGAACCAGTAGAAACCGAAGATATGTGTCAATAAGCAGAAAAATTAAAAAAAAAAGCATTTTTGGTTATTCGATGCTTATAAAATCTACCTTAGGGCCCTTCCCCAGATATAGGTATCAGCCAAGAAGCTCTTATTCTATTCTGCTTTGAATGAGCTAAATTTGTTTCAATACTATTTGACATCTCATTTATTCGTATAAGAGAACGTATATATTGTTGGTAAATTGACTGAATTCTTCTTGAGCGGATAAGGCTGGTCGCGCGAAAAAGAGGTGATTATTTCACGGATACGACTGGTCGCGCGAAAAAGAGGTGATTATTTCACGGATAAGACTGGTCGCGCGAAAAAGGGCTGATTATTTCACGGATAAGACTGGTCGCGCGAAAAAGAGCTGATTATTTCACTAAACTACCGATAAATCCTCGTGGCCACGTTTAATTTTATTTCTCTCTATGCATTTAAACAGATTGTCTCCCGTGGTTCTTTCCCATAAACATGGAGTCACTGAGAGAAAACAGAACTTGGATGAACGGTACTGGTAACCATTCCTATGAAGACATTGGACTGAGACGGGGACAAGTTGTACTCGTGTATTTCGACTTGGCCAATATCATGCTGGTATCTATCGAGTTTGTTTGGACATTTTGTAGTTTGTTAGCAAACGGATATGTTTTCTCAGCTCTTTGGAAAATCCCCGAAAAGGACAAATTAAAGTCAAAGCCTTTGTTGATGTGTTCGGTTGTTGCCGATACCCTTTACTCCATAAGCAATTTCATAACAGGTGGTATATACATCGCGGTTGGTTTCGGTTTTGGCGGAGTCGTGGATGAATCGTGCTATTTTGGTTTTAAGTTAGTTTTTGTCTCCATTTTTCAATACGTTCAGGGTTTGGCTTCGGTGTCTTTGTCCCTTGACCGAGTGTATGCTGTCGTTGCTCCAATGACCTATTATATGAAGGGATATTCCCGACTATTTATCGGTATAATCATATCAATGGTTTGGGTCATTTCTTTCATCCTGAACTCCGCTTTCTTCGTACCAACGAGCATTTTAACCGACAGATATTGTAACATTCTTTACATGAACAAAGATAGCTGGGTCAGTAAGATTAGATATCCTTTTCAGATCACTCTCTATGTTTTTGTTTTATCTGTGTACATAGCCCTTTTTGTTATCGTAAAATTTAAGAAATCCGGATGGGCGAAAGGTGTCGAAAACACCGTTACCCGGTCTATCAGGCCTATTCGTCTAATTGTGACATTTTTCTCTCTCCATCTGTCAACTTTCCTCTTATTCCTGCCGGGTCCTGCTTGGGGTTTCATGTTTAATTCAGGTATTGTTAACCCCTCACCTTCCCTTCTTCTGCTTATATCTAACATACTGGTCCAATTGTATTCTGTAAACTGTACTGTTAACCCTATAATTATCATGATGAAGGTACCGGCAGTCAAGGCTCAACTCTTGTCCATATGGAACGCCAATAGAATCAGGAAACCTGTAACTGAGCAGGCTAAAAATGTCAAGCGTACATAAGATAATGTTTTGGGTCTTTTGGACGATTTTTGTTTTTTTTAAAGTGGCATGAGCTGCCAAAATTAGGATATTTTCATGAATTCAGATTGTCAAGAGAAAGAGGAAAATTTCAGCTCAAAGAAAAACTAAACCAGCCTCACAGAATCAAAAATTATTCAATGAGTCTATACGGTTCTTTGGATTAACTCGAAGAAAGTTATCGCTGTTTGTTTTGAAATTGAAAATAGGCCACTAGGCGGTATGGCTGATCTTTCCCAAACAGTTTCAACTGCCGGTCCCTTGTCTGCAATCGGGACTACTTTCTTATGTCCTTGGTCATTTCCCCGGTATTTCTTATTGACTTTTAAGTCTTGTTTTCGTCGAATGACTGGACTTGACTTGATTAAGCCGAAACTGTTGTTGTATTCCCAGTTTAGCGGTGATCTATATATGGAGATCGGCGCGCCCCCTGCCTTTTCAATGCCTAAATCAGCCTGGATACATCAGTTTCTAAACAATTACTTAACGTGCAATTCTGAGGCTGATATTAACGAAAAGCTCTTTATTTGTACCGTTTGGAAAAAATAGCCATTAATTTTGAAATTCTGTTTTAACGGAAAAATATACAAATTTTGGCATCTCATGCCATTTTAAAGTTGAATGATAAATGTACCTTGTTAATATCCCCTAGCCATGTCGGTTAGATCCTCCTGTACCCCTAATCTGTTTTCTTTATCTGTTTGGTCTATAAACATATGTAGTAATGATAATAAGTTTGTAAATCTGAAAGGGTCATTCCTTATAGTGTTATATCACTGCTTAATCTGTCTGTCTTTTACCTGTATATATACGATTGTTGTTGCTAATGTACCTAACTCCTGATGTTGACTGAATAAAAGTCGAAATATTGAGTCGGTATGAAGTTTTCGTTTTTCGGAATAACACTTCTTGTATAGAACGGTTAAATCTGTGTATCTGAATTTAACGTGTGGTTGTCGTTTATTATTACAACTTATGATTCGGTATATAGCGGTAAATGATATACCCCCTTATAACACAATATGAAACTTGTCTCCATGGTTATTTTAGACACGAATATTTTCCCTGTGCCCGTGTGTTTTAGTGTTCAAAAATATAGAACATAGATGGTGCATGTAAAAGTCTCCTTACAGGCCCGTTCTCACTGTGCGATTTGTTGTACCGACTTGTAGGATGCGATCAAAATGGATGCTTTTGATTGGTTGACAAATCTTATTGGCCAATTAAAAACATCCATTTTAATCGCATCCTGCAAGTCGGTACGACAAATTGCACAGTGAGAACGGGCCTGTAGTAGAATCTTCTTGCAACAACCGTAAACTGACATGAGCCTCCAAAACTCTCATTTTGTTTATAAATTCTGCCTGAGAAGACAAAAGGACAGTTTGAATTTTATCTAAACACTAAGTTATCGGCGAAAACCCGTACAATCTTTGTCCTGCACGAAGCGAAATAGTGTTCTAAATGTTAACAAAATTTAAATAACCGGGACGAACATTCAATAGATTTAGGCCGCGTTTAGTTCATAATACTACTTGGACGTATAATGTAGAGGCCCGTAGCATTAAAAAGCTTCTGATTTGCACGTCCTGAGAAAAACAACCGATATTTTCAAAGTTTTGTTTTAAAGTGGCATGAGCTGCCAAAATGTTGATATTTTGACGTTAAAACAGAATGTTAGAAATTTAAAGCTAATTTTCTCAAGACGTATAATTCAGAAGCTTTTTAGTGCTTCTAGTCTCGAGAATGAACGATAAAGTAATGTTTTGAACTAACTTTGGTCTAGAATGAATTAATGAATGGTCGTCTGGGTTATTTAAATTTTATTTACTTTTCGAACATTAGTTCAGTTCGTATAGGTCACATACTGTATGGATTTTCCTCATTCCAACGTCAATCATTTAGTTTTTTGATGGCCTTCAAAGCTGTCGTGCCAATCATAAATTATAAAAAAGTGTGAATTTTGACAGCTCATCCCACTTTAACGGCAAAATTTCCCCATGTTGGCAGCTGGTCCCATATTAACCATTCCACATTTCATCAAGTTTTCAACAATATTTGTTTTGAAACCTGGGGGTATAAGATACGATGGAATTCATTCTGTAAATGAAATACATCTCGGACGAGACCCAAATTGTTTTTAAGTCCACATTTAGTTTTGTCAATTTGACATTCCCCATAAAATAAAAAAAATGTACTTAAAAGCGCGATGTTCTTTGCAACTAAATGAAATTATCGACTTATTTTCTCAAAGACTTGAAATTCAGAGGATTTTTCAGTGCTCCCGTCTTGATAATGCACGTTCCCTTAGTGTTTTAAACTAACGTAGGCCTAGAATGAATGAACGTTCGTCCCGGTTATTTAAATTTTAATTACTTCTCGGAGACGATTAAGTCTCGTACAACACACAGACTATGGTTCAGACATCAATCATTTGCTTTTTAGATGACTTTCAAAGCCTCTTACAAATAGAATCCATGGAATAGGTGATACTATCCAGTCTTCGAAAGCTCTCACTTTCAAATCACGTGACAGAAAGCACAGTGTTTCATTGGGTAAGTGCCTTATAACCAGAAAAAAAGCTGCGAGGTTGCACATTACTTGCGAATAAGACTCCGGCTAATATCAAGTCAGTTTGATGCTTGCGGTCAAGGCCTAGCGCACACGAGAGGCGACGGCTGAGCTGCCGGCCACGCGTAGCCGAGGGGGCAGCAACAAATTTCAGCGCAGACGATGAGCTCTCGGCTGAGGCAGTTCCTGGTCATACAAGTTCACTGACCGACATAAATGCCACTATCCGTAGTATGTAATATTCTAAGTGATCACGTGTTTCAATACGTACACACGGTTGGCCTTTCCCTCCTCTCAGCTCAGCTGGTAGCTCACGTTGTGCGCACACGGTGAGATTCTTGCCACGTGAGATATCAAACATGCTAGATACTTTCCTCGCCGCCTCGAGAGGCGAAAATCTCACCAAACTTTACGCACACACGGAGAAACAGCTTAGCTCTCAGCCACGCGTGGCCAGCAGCTCATCAGACGACTCTCGTGTGCGCTAGGCTTTACCGCTCAAATGACTGTGTCGTACAAAGCACACAAAGGCTTGTGTCACTGCGGTTTGAGACGCCGGAAAAAATAGTAGACAGCAAAACTCCATGATCTAACTAGCGTTTCGGACAATAATTTGATATGAAATTAAACTTTATTTCAAAAATCTTTTAACACTGCCTCCTACCCATCGGTACCCATCGGTATAAGGCCTTTCCTGGCTAATCCCATCCTCGGCGCCCAGGGTCAAAATCGCAATAAGAAATTTCGTCGTTTTATCAGGAAGGCTCATTCACTGGCAGACCAATTAGGGGTTTTACTATAAATTAACAACAAGGTAGACAGAGACTCGTCAACAAGCGACAGCCTGAAATGTTTGACAGTATTGATTGGCGTGAGGTAAACAAGAAGACACAATTGAGGTCTCGACAATTGTCTTCTCTAGCAGGGATTTTCGCTAACTATCGACGAGTCGTCCATCTTTGTTTTGTTCAGTACCGATATGTTTAAGTAACGTAAATTGTGATAGGTCAAATTTCCGCCACGAAACTTTGGTGGAAACGTGCAAGTCAAATTAGAAACGACGCTTCCCCCCTCTATCTGGTCGGCGGGTAAAAACTGAGCGTAAGTGTAAGAATTAATCGTGGGTTCCAACGATAAGCTTCTTTAGACCAGTTTAAATTCCCAGCGACTGTTTCAAATGATAGAAAATATTTGTCAATATCTTTCTCACGGAATGGTGGAACTAAACTGATATCATTGGCTAAATCAAATTTACAATCCCTTTCAGACCTTTGTTTAATTTCTGAATGTCTAATTTCCATTTCCCGTTCAATTCTAATTTTTTCGATTTCCCTTTCATTATCAAGTTGTCTCTCTTTCATTTGTAGATCTTTTTCTCTAAATTCACGTTCCTTTCCAAGTTCGTTTTCTCTAAATTCCCGTTCCTTTCCAAGTTCTTTTTCTCTAAATTCCCGTTCCTTTCCAAGTTCGTTCTCTCTAAATTCACGTTCCTTTCCAAGTTCTTTTTCTCTAAATTCCCGTTCCTTTCCAAGTTCTTTTTCTCTAAATTCCCGTTCCTTTCCAAGTTCTTTTTCTCTAAATTCCCGTTCCTTTCCAAGTTCTTTTTCTCTAAATTCCCGTTCCTTTCCAAGTTCTTTTTCTCTAAATTCTCGCTCAAATTGTAATTTGTCTTTTTCTAGCCCTTTCTCCCTCATTTCTTTGTTTAACTCTTTCTCCCTCATTTCTTTGTTTAGCTCTTTCTCCCTCATTTCTTTTTCTAGCTCTTTCTCTCTCATTTCTTTTTCTAGCTCTTTCTCCATCATTTCTTTTTCTAGCTCTTTCTCCCTCATTTCTTTTTCTAGCCCTTTCTCCCTCATTTCTTTTTCTAGCTCTTTCTCCTCATTTCTTTTTCTAGCTCTTTCCCCTCATTTCTTTTTGTAGCTCTTTCTCCCTCGTTTCTTTTTCTAGCTCTTTCTCCCTCATTTCTTTGTTTAGCTCTTTCTCCCTCATTTCTTTTTCTAGCTCTTTCTCTCTCATTTCTTTTTCTAGCTCTTTCTCCATCATTTCTTTTTCTAGCTCTTTCTCCCTCATTTCTTTTTCTAGCCCTTTCTCCCTCATTTCTTTTTCTAGCTCTTTCTCCTCATTTCTTTTTCTAGCTCTTTCCCCTCATTTCTTTTTGTAGCTCTTTCTCCCTCGTTTCTTTTTCTAGCTCTTTCTCCCTCATTTCTTTTTCTAGCTCTTTCCCCTCATTTCTTTTTCTAGTTCTTTCTCTCTCGTTTCTTTTTCTAGCTCTTTCTCCCTCATTTCTTTTTCTAGCTCTTTCCCCTCATTTCTTTTTCTAGTTCTTTCTCTCTCATTTCTTTTTCTAGCCCTTTCTCCCTCATTTCTTTTTCTTGCTCTTTCTCCCTCATTTCTTTTTCTAGCTCTTTCTCCCTCATTTCTTTTTCTAGCTCTTTCCCCTCATTTCTTTTTCTAGTTCTTTCTCTCTCATTTCTTTTTCTAGCCCTTTCTCCCTCATTTCGTTTTCTTGCCCTTTCTCCCTCATTTCTTTTTCTAGCTCTTTCTCCCTCATTTCTTTTTGTAGCTCTTTCTCCCTCATTTCTTTTTGTAGCTCTTTCTCCCTCATTTCTTTTTCTAGCCCTTTCTCCCTCATTTCTTTTTCTTGCTCTTTCTCCCTCATTTCTTTTTCTAGCTCTTTCTCCCTCATTTCTTTTTCTAGCTCTTTCCCCTCATTTCTTTTTCTAGTTCTTTCTCTCTCATTTCTTTTTCTAGCCCTTTCTCCCTCATTTCGTTTTCTTGCCCTTTCTCCCTCATTTCTTTTTCTAGCTCTTTCTCCCTCATTTCTTTTTGTAGCTCTTTCTCCCTCATTTCTTTTTCTAGCTCTTTCTCCCTCATTACTTTTTCTAGCTCTTTCTCCCTCATTTCTTTTTCTAGCTCTTTCCCCTCATTTCTTTTTCTAGTTCTTTCTCTCTCATTTCTTTTTCTAGCCCTTTCTCCCTCATTTCTTTTTCTTGCTCTTTCTCCCTCATTTCTTTTTCTAGCTCTTTCTCCCTCATTTCTTTTTCTAGCTCTTTCCCCTCATTTCTTTTTCTAGCTCTTTCTCCCTCATTTCTTTTTCTAGCTCTTTCCCCTCATTTCTTTTTCTAGCCCTTTCTCCCTCATTTCTTTTTCTAGCTCTTTCTCTTTCGTTTCTTTTTCTAGCTCTTTCTCCCTCATTTATTTTTCTAGCTCTTTCTCTCTCATTTCTTTTTCTAGCTCTTTCCCCTCATTTCTTTGTTTAGCTCTTTCTCCCTCATTTCTTTTTCTAGCTCTTTCTCCCTCATTTCTTTTTCTAGCTCTTTCTCCCTCATTTCTTTTTCTAGCCCTTTCTCCCTCATTTCTTTTTGTAGCTCTTTCTCCCTCATTTGTTTTTGTAGCTTTTTCTCCCTTGTTTTCTTTTTCTAGCTCTTTCCCCTCATTTCTTTTTCAATTTTAATTTCTGCATTTCTATTTCTTGTCAACTAACTTTTGAGCAATATTACGTTGTAATATATTTGTTTACCACAATTTTTTTTTAAAGTTTAGCCAAGAATATTCGCCTAACAAAAATAAATCATTCCAACTTAACGAATCAAAAATAACCTTTTTGATTGTATGCCCAGTCGGTGAAATTCAAAATCATGTCAAAACTTTAATTAAAAAAAAAACCCAGAAAATTCCCAACTTCTTCTGTCAGTGAATATACAGAAACCCATCTACCGTTTTTCTGGATTTTAGCGACGAGTGTGCTTTTAAACAATATCGGCCAGCTAGTCCTTTTAAAGTGGGATAAGTTGCCCAAAATTTGAACTTTCTTTTGTAAAAATTAAGAAAAATTAACGAATTCTGTTTCAACGAAATTTTCCCTATATCTGGCAGCTCGTTTCATGTTACAGTGGCATTGGCTGAAAAATGTTACATGTTTTTGTAAATAAAGAGAAGTAAGAGGGCTTGAAAACACAGGATTGGCGTTGAAATTAAAAATATCGGTAAAGACATAACCAATTTGAACCAAAGATGAGTGCTTGTATCCGACAAAAGTCTAATAGCTGGGATGAATAAGTACATTTTTTTAGGAAAAAACATCGTCTGTGTGCTGTATGAGACAAAATCGTGTCCGAGAAGTAATTTAAATAACCAAGACGAACGTATCAATGCTCTTACATCTCGATAAAATGACGAACAATAAACTCATTTGGTTTCAATGAAATGTTCCCTATATTTAGCAGTTCATGCTATTACACATATAAGTTTATACTGTTTGCAGGATCCACAAATAAGTGTTTTTGGACGATCTGAATATACTATACATTGCATATTTTGTCGGTCCATTCCATTTATAATGAGGCCTTGGTGGTCTAGTCGGTAAGAGTGATCGTCCCTCAGTGCGACACAGACCTTCCATCGTTGCGGCACCGGTTCGAATATAACTCAGATCAAATAAAAATGGAAAAAATTCTGACATCGCTCACCGTACGTGGAAGTGTTGCCAAGTACTCGCCGACGATCGGGGGGCTCCTCTGGACATATGAGCCCCTCCCCCCCCCAAACCACTATTCCTGGCAACGCCGCCATATAAGTGAAACAATCTTGAGTGTGGCATAAAACATCAATCAATCCATTAATAATAATACATGCTACAGCTAGTTTATCACTATATATAACTAACCTTGTACCAACGTCAAAAGGTCTTCAGAATATATCCACAGTCCGTTGACCATAATGTCAATTATTGAATCCTCCGTGGAGAAAAATAATCGATATAACGGCTGAATAAATACAACCAATAAAACTATTATTCAAAAGAAAAAGAACGCTCGGCGACAGTTCTTGTAACATAGTAAAATGAGACACAACAAAACATTTTATGATTACATGCTTTGTCAAGATAAAAATATTATTTGTACACCTGTCCCGCGCTAAAAACAAAAGTTAATATGTTTTCTTTCAATCTGGTGGTTTCGCGTTTTTCTGTTTGCTCAACGCACAACGTCCGCTTTAACCCCTACAAAATCAAAAGAGAATCAATCTACGATAAGTCCTTGGCGATTCCTATATAAAGGGATATGAACCGTGAATGTACATTACTTAGTAAGAAGATGGCTTCCCAAAGATGCATGCTAACTGCGGGTGTAATTGTTCTCATGGCATTACTGCAGCTGAGAGGTAACTATGCCTTCATTTTAGAATATTGACACATTTTTTTCTTGCCTACTTTAGTGCCTGAGTGGGTAAATAGTCGTATTCATTTAAAAAAATATCCACGAATGGATCGCGGGTTAAAATCCCGTAAAAAATGTGATATTTCTCTAAGTTTCTCAAAAAGTGATTTAAGAGGAACGATTGACATGTACCACAGCCGAAACCCCCGCCTCGACTGGGGGGGCTGGTCTTCCTTTTTATAACTGAGAACACCATCTTTAGAGCATTGTCGACGTCTACAATTGATTCTCCCCTGACGCGTGTTTTAGCCATGGTGACCTTTGACGACACCTTTGAATATAAATGACCTTGTATTCGGAGGCATCAGTCAAACCACTTTTTTTTTCAATTGTATCGTCTGAGCCAATTGATATTGAATGTTATGGGTTGTACACAGGACAATTTGTGCCATTTGGTCTCCTATATTCCAAACCGTGCACCTTTTATAAGCCAACTCTGGTTTGAGCTATCTCTGCAGACTATAGCCTTCATCAGGGCCTTTGTCACCATATAAGCGAAATAATCTCCAATCAACAAATCCATCAATCAGTTCATCATGCGCGTTAAGCCTGGATTTCACATTTTCGCTTTTGGTGCCGTACTTAAAGGGACATGCCCAGAAAGACCAAAAGGAAGATCGTTGAACTTTGTGCGATAAGACTGTTGTTTATGGAAGATGAAGTTACCAAATGACCATCTGTAGCTGTCAGCTACCATGGATCGCTGGTAGCCGAGAAGATTTCTCGGCTAGGATCGCTGGATATTGATTTTTATTTGTGAACTCATTATTCTTCTTTTCTTGTTATAAGAATTAACTTACTTTAGCTGTGCTTGTTACACACGCTCGCCTTTATAGCCTGCGTACGATGCATTCTGGGCGGTTTGTTCATATGTTTTGCGGAACATCGCCTTGCCTCACAAAGGCAACTTTCAATCTTTACTGACACAGATCAATCAAGTCATTCCTTACGCGTTGTATTTTTTCCTTAAAGGATTTGTGAACAACCTTTGGAATTATTTTCTAATTTGCGTTAAGTGTGTTGTAGAACATGTACTTTAAAAGTATGACCAAAAAAAAAATTAAATTTCGGTCGCAGCACATACAAAATTCAAGCTACGTTTGCCAATCTACAATGCTTACGAAAGTTAATTATCTTAGAGACTTATGACGTCAAACACGACCTCCGTTGTGTACGTACCCTGACAGCGATGACGTAATAAACAATTTCTGCTGTCTCCGAACGTCTTCGTGGCAGTTTGTACCAATGAACTATATGCGTGGAACGGAGGTCACGTGGTGCTTGATATGTTTCGAATGCCGCCATTACCAGGAGATAGTGGAGCGTCCATCCAGATTTGTTCTGCACGCGCTTATCAACTGTCAATGGCGGCACATTTTACAAAGCCAGATCCAAACCAGCCAATGAGACGTGTCCATTCCACGCATATAGTTCATTGGTTTGTACACATCGAAAGTCGTGTATGACGTCATTTTTCCGAGTAGTTACGACAAATACGGAAAATATGCATATTTCCTCCCCGTTCTTCTTTTGACTACCAGGGAACTAACGCGAAGGTTGTTTCGTTTTAACTGATGTTTTTCAAATATACATTTAGTCCATAAACAAACACAAGCCAGGTTTAAATCCTGTTCATATATCCTTTAATGTGGCATGAGCTGCCAAAATATTGATGTCTTTCCGTTAAAACAAAATGTAGAATATATCGGCTAGTTTTTCGGAAGACGTGTAATTCAGAGGCTTTTTAATGTATTTTGAACTATCTTAGGTTTAGAATGAATGAAGGTTCGATCCGGTTATTTACATTTCGTTTACCTTCACACGATATTTCGTGTCGTACAGTATAGGATTTTACTCATTCTCATGTCAATCACTTCGTTTTTTTTGTTGACAATTTTGAATGCGTCTTACTGTCGTGACAATCAAAATTTATGAAAAGTTCGAATGTTGGCAACTCATGCCACTTAAAAGTGGTAGGCGTGTTGGGTATTTTATTTTTGGGTCTTTATTTTTGGGAGCCATAAGCAAAAGCAGCTACATATTCTAACCCTGATTTTGTCTATACCTTGCAGGGGCTGACGGCTACTGTTACATGTTTTGGACACATAACCTAAAGTATGACATTTGTACTCACTCAATCAATGGCAGTCCCCCAGAAGACTACTGTGCATCCCTTCATGCGGACTCAATCCCAGAAAACGTTGATGGTATTGACTTGTGTACCCTTCCGCTTAACAGTAAGTAATCGGACACATTGTCCAATCGTATGGAAGACGGATGAGGACACTCGCGCCGCGTTTTGGCGACCTGTAATAACGCGCGGCACGAGAAAACGCCAAAACGGCGAATTCTCTAGAGATATTGCCGTTTTGGCTTTTTCTCGCGCCGCGTTTTCTCGACCTATTAAAAAATAAGAACACGCTAAATTGAAATGTTTCGAGATTTTTTTTAAAATCTGCTCTTTTTGTTTTCTCGCATAACTTTTTTATCCAGGGCGAGAAAACGCGGCGCGAGAAAACGCCAAAACGGCAATATCTCTAGAGATACGTTGCGTTTTCTCGCTCCGCGTTTTGGCGACTTAAGAAACGCGCGGCACGAGAAATCGCCAAAACGGCAATTTCTCTAGAGATATTGCCGTTTTGGCGTTTTCTCGCGCCGCGTTTTCTCGCCCTGGATAAAAAAGTTATGCGAGAAAACAAAAAGAGCAGATTTTTAAAAAAATCTCGAAACATTTCAATTTAGCGTGTTATTATTTTTAAATAGGTCGAGAAAACGCGGAGCGAGAAAACGCCAAAACGGCAATATCTCTAGAGAAATTGCCGTTTTGGCGATTTCTCGTTTTCTCGTGCCGCGTGTTATTACAGGTCGCCAAAACGTGGCGCGAGTGTCCTCATCCGTCTTCCATACAATCGCGGCATACGTACAATTTGTATGATATCAATCGTTTTAACTGACCTTCCTTTCTTCGTATTACCGCCGAGCCTGATGACGTCAGATAGATTTACGCAAAACGTTCTGGGTAAACTATGTACCTCAGTTCGCCATTTTGTTTATTGGTTTATTTGGAAAATATTGGTGACATAACCTGTTTTTATCCACACAGTTTTCTGGTAATTTTAGGCATTTTGCGTCTTCTTCTCGTTACCGTACAGTATTATTCCTTCCGCCATATTTCAAAATGATGTGAACATCCCTTAATCCCTCGAAATACTTTGCGCGTAAATTGCAAGTGACGTCATCAAGCAATCAGGCAATTGTCATAAAAGTCGGAGTTTCCTAGCAACACAATTTTGTGATAAATATCAAATTCATGTGCTGTACTTCAAGTGATTATCGGTGGTTGTATCAAAGAGAGTAGATTGACAAGAGTGGTCACTTCGTCCAATCAGCATCGCCGGCATGCTCTTCTGGCCCACTAGCGGAAGAGTGTTCCGACTGTACACGATTCGACTGAAGGGCGCCCCCTACAGAGAGGAGGTTCCTAATAATTGAATCGAGTCAGTTCAAATTCAACATGGCGCGGACGAAGTGACCACTCTTGTCAGTCTACTCTCTTTGGATGAACCGACATGTTTATTTATCTTTTTTTAATAAAAGCATTATATTTATGTCTTATTTCAGGCGAAGGTGGCGGAGGTGGTTGGGGAGGCGGCGGACTTCCGGGGTTTTAAACACGCTTTGTGTATTGAGTAGATAACACACTAAACTACAATACCGCATAAGTTCCAATTATGATTTACTAGTTTGTAAACAGATCTTTAATAAATTCATTTGAATTAAAAATCTTTTATTTTCAATTGATCATAAACACGATTGTACGCCCGTAAAAAATCATCTCGAGCCAAGTTAAAATCTTGACAGACCCTTTCAGCTTAAGGATTGACGGTCGGGCAGTAACCTCTGTGTGTGGCAACATGTGACGATTTTAATCCTTTTGAATTGGGGTGGAGAATCTACCCACTGACTTATATAAATGACTGGATGGCTCATTTGTTGGCTGGACTGAGGTCAGCGGAAGTAAACATCTTGGACGTAGCAAGATGGCGGCAACTTGGCTTCATCCAATGAGCGTTAGCTGCCTTTCGAGTGGGTGGAGCTTATAAAGGGCTGACCTATATAAATGACTGGATGGCTCATTGGCTGGCTGGACTGAGGTCACCGGAAGCAAACATCTTTAGGAGTAGCAAAATGGCGGCGACGTGGCTTCATCCAATGAGCGTTAGCTGCCTTTCAATGAGCCATCCAGTCATTTATACAGGCCAGAGATCAATTAATCATGTGTCATCATGTTCATCATTTGACAAAATAAAAAAATCATGAAATTAAATATGACGCATAATCACATTTACCCACATTTATCCACTTCCTCTCATACAGGCACTTAACTATGAATATCGTAGGCTACACCCAACGTTTCAAACACTAACTACTATTGGAAACGCATCGTTGAGCCTATAACAGTGGCCAGTTCAAGGGGAATCGAGTCGATAGGGCTCGTCGCCATCTTGCCTGATTTTGTCAAAATGGGACTATTTCGTTTGATATTTATTTTTATAGCTTTAAAAATTGCTGCCCAAGCCGGCATGGAATAATTCCTACACTATCTCGTGTTAATGCGTACGAGATCTATCTTTACCAAGTCTAAAGGAGATCTCGCGAGAATACGATTGGAGGAGTAACCAGACTAGAAGTGTTCAAAATGTTTTTCTTTCCATTGAGTCGGATTCGAACCCACGTAACTGGCGTAATGTTCTATATCCGTAACAGAACATGATCATCATAGAGAGGTTATTTAATGAAAATTTAAGGTGGCAAGAGCAGCAAAAATGTTGATAATATTATGTTTTATGCTAAAACAAAATTCTTTAAACTTTTCTCTAAAAGTACAGTATATAATTTTTGGAGAATATACACCAAGCTAAAGTCTAAAAGTAATTTAGACCTCAAGTGAGTGAATGTTTATAAAGGTTGCGGTTTTTGTAAAAGCTTCAAACCCTTTGGCGGTCTTGGCAATCGAAACCTATGGAAAAAGTGGAACGATTGGCAGCTCATGCCACTTTAAGAACTGAGGATTGTATGAGAAGCTGAAAATTTTACCGTTGCTGCTCGATGAGTATAGAAACACTGATACTTACGCCTTCCATCAAAGGGTCGAGGGTTTGGGCCCCACTCTGTTAAAACCCCAAATGTTTTACCAGAGTGTCGCTCGCCACAAGTTTAGAATTGGGAGGTGACAAATAAGGCACATGTCATCTTCTCCAGCCAAGATAAAACCTAAATGTCTCCATTCCGTGTTTTACCTTGGCGGAATGGAAACATTACCTCCACTCAAAGCCGTAAATCGAACTGCTCGTGTTGAGATTGGCAAATAGGAATAGGAAAGACAACTCTTACATTCCCACCAGTGGGCGCTGTTCGATTTAAGGGTTTGAGTGGAGTAGTCCGCCAAGGTAAAACACGGAATGGGGACAAGCAGATTTTTTTTTTTCTAAACATCTTTATTTTGTATAATGACTGTACACTTAAGCCTTAGGCTTATGATGTGTACCAATAAGAAATATATTTAAATCAAACAAGCGAAAAGAACATATTTACAAATGTTTGATCTTTAAACACAAAGTGAAAGCATTACTGTCCAAGTTGGTACATGTAATTATATGTAAACATATTTCAAGAATGAACTTACAGTGAATAAATTTACATAGAAAGGTTGAAATTACAGGAGCTTACACAGCACAAGGTCTGGTTGATCTCTCAGGGAGGGTTACGCGAAGCGTTTGCTTGCCGTGATATATTTGCAAACGGATTCCACTATTAATTGGTTTTGGGGAAGTGACAGATCAACAGATCCGTATAGCAGAAGTGTCGTACTTATTTCTTCATTGAAACCGCTATTACGAATCTCTTCTATTAACTTTAACCTTTGTACAGAAAATAGTTTGCAGTGAAGAAGGTAGTGGTGGGCTGTCTCAGTTGGGTGTAGACAATTACATTTTGGAGAATCGGTTATGAAGTTGTTGAATAAATCGTCATTTAGGGAACTGCAACCGTTTCGCATTCGACAGAGGATGATGTTTGGTAAGCGACCACCTATGTAGTACCACAGTGAAGGTCGTGTCAGTCGAAACACACGGTTTAGTTTGGATTTAAACTCAGAGTGATCGGTTAGGGATTTAATATAATCTGGGAGCGTATTCCAGTCGCGTACAGTTAAAGGAAAAAAAGATTTGCTGAATGCCGCGGTTCTGCAGAAAAATGTTGTGTAGTTATTTGAAGACCTTTGAGGATATGGATTTCTGGATGATACGCGAACGGGTAATTTTTGTTGGAGATTAGAATTGGATGGATCTGTAATTACTAGGTGGAACACATTCAGACGATGAATCTTGCGGCGCATACTAAGTGTATGGAAACCAGTTTCTTCGTAAAGAAGTGAACTGGCTACGCTTTTCGTTAAACCGCTAATGATCCGGAGGCAATCCTTTTGCAGACTTTCAAGAGAATTTACTTGAAACTCTGTTAGTCTGTCCCAGACTACATCAGCATATTCAAGTGAAGGTCGAATAAATGTTTTATACATAATTTCAAGAGATTTTCTGCTTAAGCGATATTTAAGTCCTCTAAATAGAGATATTTTTGAATGGGCTGAGGTTATCAAATTTTCTATATGGTTGGACCAATTCCCAAGCTTATTGAAAGTCAAGCCTAAATGCTTGTGGGACAAGCATATTTTAACTTGGCTTGCGAAGATGCGCATATGTATAAGAATAAAGAAAAACGGTTGATGGCTTGTGGTTTATTGCAGTACTCAACATTACTTCTAATGTATACGGCTGTGTTTATATTCTGTCTACAAATGCTGATTTGTATATTAAAAATGGAGTATCGTACTTACAGGCAAATAATACAGATAGTGGAAAAAGGTACAAAAATCAAGAATAACTAACAAATCTAAGTTATCACAGTTCCGGATTAAGAAAATATAGTCCGTTAAGTCAGCGCAGAATGCGAATGACTGGTATAATATGGAACAGTTTGAATCTGGATTCATGGGACATACGCGGGCGGAGTCTATAACTGGTCCAATCGAGATCTCGTGCCATTCTACGAGATCTTCAACACGAGACATGGCTCGAGAGCCGTCGCACTCCATTTTCGCGCATAGTGAACTGTAAGAATCTTACTGAGAATTTATAATGTGTATGATATTTAATTATCTGTTCTATACTGTTCCCAAACATGTAACCCTACAATAATAACCTGTATCGCAAGACCTTTGGGCAGAAATACTTGTTAAAAATCAAAAATATAATCGGCACTACATCAGCTCATAAATACATTCTAAAACAAGATGGCAGCGCCCATGGATGTCAAGGTGGACGATTTTTTCTAACAACCATTTCCATGTTCCATTCTGCGCACGCGTTAAACCAGTAGGAAGCAAACACCCAGACATCAAGGTATTTCAAGGTATTTTATATGTATTAGGAGAGTAGCAATCAATATAACAAAACAGGTTATCGGCGGCTTAAACGTTACCTACCAGAATTATATCGGATATCTCTCTACACAACCGAGTCAACTATCAGTGTCACGGGTCGTTGTTTACAATTTTAAGGACGTCGACAGCAGTGGCCTCCCTTTGTTCAAGCAACATGTCACTCAATAGTTTTAGAGTTGATATCTCAACGAATGGCAGAAGGATCAATCTCTATTTTAGATTGTAACTGGTCTGGTCATCTAACATTAACAGCAGCTTTCTCTGTTGCTTGAATATATTACATAAGTAGTTGCCGAAAATAGGTGCCAAAGCTAACTGCGAAATAAACAAACAGAATCTATACGTTAAAGTGGCTGCCAAAATGTTGATATTTTGACGTAAAAACAGAATGTTGGAATTATTGGCTATTTTTCTCAAAAATGTAATTCAGAAGCTTTTTAGTGCTTCTAGTCTCGAAAATGTACGATAAAGTATTGTTTTGAACTAACTTTGACTTAGAATGAATGAATGGTCGTCCCGGTTATTTAAATTTTCTTTACTTTTCGAACACGGGGACGATATATATATATACGTTGAGTATATATTGATATCATGAAGTCATGGGTTCTAGTCGGCAATATATTAAGTTGTTTGAAGTCATATTTATTAGCTAATGTAATCACCCGTATAAGCTACTGTACGTTTCTGTAACAAAAATAGTGGTTGTAAGTGAGTTGGGTAAGTATTTCCCCACAGGGCATTTCCATATTGCAAGTAAGGGTAAATAAGGGAATTATATATTTATGGACACTAAAACACACGGGCACAGGGAAAATCTTCTTGTCTAAAATAACCACGGAGACAAGTTTCTAATTGTGTTAAAAAGAGGTATATCATTTAGACCTTTATACCCATCATAAATTGTTGTAATAAAGTAAACCTATGATATTTCATTAGGTTGACGACTGACAGGAGCTTGGCCTTAGTCAGTAGAATTTTCTGGAACACTTTTTATTACAATGCTTACGCATCTTAAGCTATAGTAAGAATATCGTCAGACTATATATTTAGCCCCCCCCCCCCCCCCAACCCTTTCCCAGAAAACCTAGGTAGAAGGCCGACAGGGGAGTTTAGCCCTGACCAGTATGTCTTTCAAACTCTTGTTCTTTTTATAAGCAATGACTGGCCTTTGGGTCAGAGGTCGAGCAAGTTTACTTTGAAGTAGTTTGTATTCTTCTACTATAATCTTGGCCATAGCGATGCTAGCTTTGTTATACTGAAACACAAATGGTATTATAGTTTTTTCGCGACATCTTCCGGGGTCCAAGTTCAAACCCAAAGGATAAATAGTTTGTAATGTTTGAATCCAAAAATTTCCCTTTCCAAACGTTTGTGCTTCGTATCTGCAGCGGAAGTGAGAAATGGGATTTTCTCAATAGGCATGATTTCAAAATGGTCCTTGACAGAATGACCTTGAGTATTGAAATGTTGTGCCACGGGTACATCATGTTTAAGTCTTATACTAGATAAATGGTTGGCTGCTCTTTGTCGTAGAGAATTCTGAGTTTCTCCGACGTACTGTTTGCGACATTTTTTGCACGTGATTACATACACGATATAAGAGGAGTCACAATTAAGATTCTCTGCCATTTGATATTTGTTGCGAGTTTGTTCTCCGAAAAAGGTTCCGCGATCGGGTACGTATATATCGAGTTTGCATCGCGTCTTAAGGCATTTCATTGATGTACCTGAGAGAAATGTTGGACGGTAGTGGTACACTCGTGAAGGGGAGGTAAGCGTATCGGGGGATGAAGGGGGAAACATGATTTGTCTTACTGTGTTAGATTTGATCCTTCGGAGTAATCTAATAGAATACTTCCTAGGGAGGAGAGCTTTAAAAAGAACAGAACAAGCCTGGTTAAAAAAATCTAAAGAACTACAGTTTCTATAGAATCTAAAAATCTGAGATTTAATGACTCCCTTGAAAGTTTGAGGAGGATGGTATGACCCAGCATGTAGCAGCTGATGTGTGTCAGTGGGTTTGAAAAATACTTTGTAATCTAGATACCCAGTAGTATGATATGTATGACCCTTGTAAATAGTTACATCCAAAAAATCCACAGAAGTGTGATCAATAGTAGGCTGTAATTTAATGCTTGAGTCGGGAGAATTAAGAGTATCAATGAAAATATGAAGGTCTTCCAACGTATGTTGCCAAATGATAAAAATGTCATCCAGATACCGAAGGTAAATAAAAGGTTGTTGGTGACATTTGTGAAGAATATCACTCTCCCACTCAGCCATAAAAATAGAGGCAAAGTTAGGACTAAAACGTTTCCCCATAGCACACCCTTTAGTTTGCTGAAAGATCTCCCCATTGAATTCAAAATCGTTACCTTTTAAGCTAAGTTCCAGCAATTCTAAAATGTCTTTATCCGGACGACGGTGGTCAGGATATCTTTGGAATGCTGATTTTATGGATTTAAGACCCAAATCTATGTCAATGTTTGTATACATAGACTCCACATCCAGAGTAACCAAAATCACATCTTGTGGGATGGATTTCTCAGACAATTTGGCCAATAAATCATCCGTATTTTTTATAAAGCTAGGATGCCGATTCGCTATAGGTTTTAGATAGTAATCAATTAGCTCTGATATTCTATAACTTTCGCTGCCACAATCTGAGATAATAGGACGCCCAGGGGGCATTGTAGGCTTCCGCCATTTTTCAATGGGTTTGTGAATTTTCGGAAGAATATAGAAGACCCTGTTTTTAGAGTTATGATCAGATTCCAAATAGCGATACTGTTTTTCATTAAGTAAGCCTTTATCTTGAAGAGAAACAAGAATTTTATTAAACTTCCTAACATTTTCAGGCCAAATTTCCTTATCAAGTTTTTTGTAATGAAGAGGGTTGCTTAGCTGCCGTTCTATCTCTTCAATATAATCCTGTTTTGACATAATAACTGTTGACGAACCTTTATCAGCAGGTTTAATAACTATGTTTGGATTTCTCTTTAGCTTACTTAAGGCAAGACATTCTGAATGAGTAAGGTTATGTTGGTTTTTCTGATTAGTTAAAGCATCAAACTTCCTTGATACAGAGTCACGACTAATGTTTATTTCTGGATCATACATGTGAGATGGGGGTGTATAGCCGCTTTTAGATGTAAACGGCTTGCGTACCCCACTAGAATCTTGGTAGATATCAGCCAGACTAAGATTTCTGGAGAACTCCATAACATGCACTAATTTACTAATAGAAAAGTCCCTATCAGATAATGATATAGGGCAAGGCACAAATGAGAGTCCTCTATTGAGTAGAGATATATCATCAGCAGTGAGTTCCTCGTTACTAAGATTAACAATATTACTTCCTAAGCCGAAAGTAGGGTGGCACATGCCCTGTCCCAAATTTAGTTTAAATCTAGTGTCTGAAGCCAGTGGGTATACAAGCAATTTGCTGTATCTTCGGTCCAGTGAATTTTGTCCGTGGATACTCTAAATTTTGAATTGGGGATTTTTGGTATGACCATAACTCTCTTCATCTTGGAAGCAGAAGAGTTATATAGGTTCAGGTTCGAAACTTCACTGGCCGGCAGTTTAGTGGATGACTGGATCTCTACAAAGTAGATGAGCGAGTTGGAAAAAGTCTTCCTAACCGCTGTCATCATGTTGCGCATTTGAGTTAACGAAGTGTTTGGCTCAGTAGTTGTCTTGTTATTGATACCAATATTCAAGATAACTTTCTCAGGTTTGGGACCTTGATACTTTTGAATTAGAGTCCGAAATGAATTGAAATTGGCACCAGGAAAACATTCTACCTGCATATCAGGGTGGGGGTCAAGGTTAATTCTAGATAGATTAGAATCCCCAAGTAAAAGAACTTTCTTAGTTACATTAGGAGAGTGCCAATTAGAGGAAGTGTGCCGAAATTTCCAAAATTTAGAATTAGCTAATTTATTCCGAGGGTTGCGCTGACCCCTCGGAGGGGATCTCACTGCATCTGAATATCTCATAGGAGAATGGACTGACAAAACTGGGGATGGGGGAGGAGCAGAGGGACTAGATGTACTAGGTCTAGGAGAAGTGACCCTAGTAGAAACTGGGGAGGACAGAGGACGAAAGGGGACAGAGGTACTACTAGATCTAGGGGAGGGGGGCTGAGGGGATGAAAAAGAGGGGGCAGAGGTAGTAGGTCTAAGGGAGGGAGTACCAGTAGGGAAAGGCGAAGGGGAAACAGAAGGTAAAGTTACAGACCTAGGAGTCTGTGACTGCAGAGTTGGAGGTGAGATAACGGATGTCGACGGACTGACAGGCGGATGGGGTTGGGGAGACGATGGTGGACTAAACTGAGTAGTAGCAGCAGAAGTGACAGATTTAGTGATGGAAAGAAAAGAATAAAAATTTTGAATGGTCGAAAGTTGTAATTTACCTTTATAATTCTGTTTGCCCCATTTTAAAGCATTATTGAAAGCACTGTCAAAGTTTAGACCATTGGATGACCTGGCAGAAGTCACCTGTGCTTTTAATCTATTTAAACATGCCGCATAATGTGAAATCATCTCTTGTATGATCCTATGGGCCCAATTTTTGTGTACATGGTCAAACGCAATATCAACTTCCCGATTGCGTTGAGCCGGTTTAAGAAAAGAATTAAGCTCTTTAATTTTATTATTTAAGGAATTTGGGAGGGTTTGGTCACGTAAATGTCCCTCAAGGATGCCAATGTGGTGAAGACATTGTAAAATTTTGAAAAGGGCTTTCACCAGAGCCGAGAATTCTGAATATTGGGGACTTTTAGATTTTGAATTTCAATGCCTATTGCTAACTGAAAATTGCCTGCTTCTGTTACCACGCCCTTGTTTTGCCATTCTGCCTAAATGCCAATATACTTAATTAGTCTAACTAGATGAAAAGGGAAAATGGAGTTGGGAAAGTGAGACAGAGATAGAAAGGAAAAATATGTCGGGAAACAAAAAGAATTGATACAAACTAGAGATTAAAGGACCTAATTGAATTGGCTGACTTAGGGGACAAAAAAGATGGAATTTGGAAAATATATGTTACAAAGAGGCAGAGATAAAGAATAAAATGTGTCTGGAGACAGAAGGACTAAAGTAAAAAGGGTAATAAATCTAAGTCACAAATTGTGAGATATATAAGCATAGGAAGACTAAATAGAGCGGGAAGGAAAAATAACTTAATAAGACACTAAGGTTAAAATTAATGTACAATTGGAACAGGAAGTCATAGAAATAAAATTTGGAAGAAAAATATACAAGGGCTGTAAATGGAAGATGAGGTTAAATCATAAATAAAAGGGCAAAACAATAGTAAGCCTAAAATAATGAAAATATATAAAGAGATGAAAAAGGTATAAGAGGAATATAAAAGAAAGTAATATATACAACGTTTTACAGTAAGCAAAGAATACTTAGCAGAAAACGGGATCGCACACGGTTTTGCTAGAAGCTTTTCGGATTTGCTGTCCTTTCTCAATAGCCGTAGAAACAAGTCTAAATTTATGTTGAATTTCTTGTGTTTATATGGAAAAATGACAGGAAATAAAAAGGGCTTGGGTGATTAAAGAGTATTTTTGTAAACAAGGGAAGATTAAGCTATTTAAACATTTAACTAAAGCATGGAAGCTTGATGAAGTTAGTTTATACTCATAACCATTGGATGTATGGTTAAGTCTAGACATAAACGGTCATATGGTTAGAGAGAGCTGGGGTATAAATATCCTGTGGTTTTGGAATAAAGGAGCTTAAATCAAAAGGAAATTACAGTAACTGAAGAGAAACAATATAAGGCAGGAGAAGAAATCTAGGGTGGGAACACCTAGCCTATTGTATATTGAATGCAATAAAATATTTAAACGTTAAAAGACAGAATTCAAACGATAAAAATAATTTTAGATGAAAACTAATGAAGTGTTTGAAGATGGAAGGTAATATTAGATGATAAAAGTAAAATATATATCAAGAAAGTTCAACAATGCTGCAGACTGTTTCCAACCGTGTACAAATGTGTGGATAGTTTTTTTGCTTTAAAACAATGGTTATTTTGAGCCCCTGACACAGGCAAATATATATATTTATGGACACTAAAACACACGGGCACAGGGAAAATCTTCTTGTCTAAAATAACCACGGAGACAAGTTTCTAATTGTGTTAAAAAGAGGTATATCATTTAGACCTTTATACCCCATCATAAATTGTTGTAATAAAGTAAACCTATGATATTTAATTAGGTTGACGACTGACAGGAGCTTGGCCTTAGTCAGTAGAATTTTCTGGAACACTTTGTATTACATTGACAATGCTTACGCATCTTAAGCTATAGTAAGAATATCGTCAGACTATATATTTAGCCCCCCCCCCCCCCAATACCCTTTCCCAGAAAACCTAGGTAGAAGGCCGACAGGGGAGTTTAGCCCTGACCAGTATGTCTTTCAAACTCTTGTTCTTTTTATAAGCAATGACTGGCCTTTGGGTCAGAGGTCGAGCAAGTTTACTTTGAAGTAGTTTGTATTCTTCTACTATAATCTTGGCCATAGCGATGCTAGCTTTGTTATACTGAAACACAAATGGTATTATAGTTTTTTCACGACATCTTCCGGGGTCCAAGTTCAAACCCAAAGGATAAATAGTTTGTAATGTTTGAATCCAAAAACTTTCCCTTTCCAAACGTTTGTGCTTCGTATCTGCAGCGGAAGTGAGAAATGGGATTTTCTCAATAGGCATGATTTCAAAATGGTCCTTGACCGAATGACCTTGAGTATTGAAATGTTGTGCCACGGGTACATCATGTTTAAGTCTTATACTAGATAAATGGTTGGCTGCTCTTTGTCGTAGTTTCTTTTTTGATTAAATATGGTTTAACATGCCAATATTCCCAAATATTTTTGTGCATACATAATTTATATGAGATTTCCAATTTAATTTGTCATTGAATAGGTGAATTTGGTGGACTTGTCTTGTACCAGAAAGAAAAATCCAGGAAAGGAAATGGGCAGTTTATTGGAGTAATGCTGGATTACCATTAATTTAGTTTTAAGAATATTTAAAGATAACCTGTTTGTACATACTGTAACCAGGACTGTAGTTTTTCTAATTCTGCAAGCATTGATTTTGTGACTTGGTTTAGATCTTTGCCTGAATGACATACGCTGGTATCATCATGTGCACACCTGGTATGCTGAACTGCTATTGGTGTATTTAGGTCAAATAAACCAATCATATTGCCAGTTGCAAGGTGTGCACATGTTTCAGTGACATCCTGTCACCTTGACATCTGAGAATAATTAACCATAGCTTTTTGTAGCAAAGTCATAAAAAATAAATAAACCCTGTTTTGGGACCAGGTAGATATTGTCTTTAAGGTGAAGTATACTGTATTTTACCTTAAGTGTTCACTTTAAATCACATGCAAGCTGAAATAAGGTAGACAACTTTTGTTCTGTTTTCCCAACTGAGCATTCTACACGCCTACTCTTATACCTATAATTTCAAACTTGTGGTGTGAACCTTTTCTCTCCGTTGGAAATATTCCCACAGCGGTTGAAACATTCCCACAGCGGTTGAAACATTCCCACAGCGGTTGAAACATTCCCACAGCGGTTGAAACATTCCCACCGCGGTTGAAACATTCCCACAGCGGTTGAAACATTCCCACCACGGTTGAAACATTCCCACCGCGGTTGAAACATTCCCACCGCGGTTGAAACATTCCCACCGCGGTTGAAACATTCCCACCGCGGTGGAAACATTCCCACCGCGGTGGAAACATTCTCACCGCGGTGGAAATGTTTACCTTGTGATTTGACAGTTTACGTGCGTTTTTCGACTTTCTCTGCAAATCGTTTTACTTAAAGGTATGATTCTTATGGTACACGCTTGATTTTCTTCGACATGCAGAATCTCTCGTCTGTTAACCAAGTTTTAGCTTGCGCAAAATGCTGTTTTTTTGCGCAAAAAGCCGGAAAACTCTGGGAAAGTCCAAATTCCACCCATGGCACTAATAGGCCTCCGTTTTCTAACGATCAAAAACACGGAAATAATGTGGAAGGAACTTCCGTTTAATTCATGTAATGTCGACGTTTTTATCCTGTCCTACTTTCTACTATCATTGTTTCTATTCCTTTGCTTCTAGCTGGATTACCACAAAACTGGTTTAAGAACAAAAAGTGCAAATGTTACTTTCAACGAACGAGGACAATCACAACCAATGAGGATGTATATTTGTTATGTAAACACTGATTGGTGAATAAATAAATTTAAAAAAACCCAAACCGTAGCGATTCCGTTGCAAGATGTGAATGGATTAGCCCTCTTCCAATAAGGTCTTACCATATATCTGCTGAATTTACCCCTCCACTGACTTTGTTGATGAAAAACTTATTCTATTATTTATACATGAGTGAAAATAATCGACTCAATCGGAAAATTGATATTTAACTTCAGACGATGACGACACTGTGACTATTTTTGTACTGTACTGTCGTCAGCTGCACATATTCAGTTTCCTCTAACCAAATATGGGAATATCAAACATTTTAGCAATTTATTTAGATTCAAAATAAATAATTTCAAAGTAAAGGCTGTAGATTGTTTTAGTGCAATCCTGTTAGCCTTGGAAAAGCCTCGAGGCTCTCCTCTTAGATTGAATAATTATTTGGTGTTTTACGCCGCGCTCAAGATTATTTCACTTATATGGCGGCGTTGCCAGTTTTATTGTGGGAGGAAACCGGGCTCTATGCCCGAAGAAAACCCACGACCTTTCGGTGGTGGCTGGCAACGTAGGTCGTTCCAGTGGAAAGACAGTCAGAAAATTTTCTAACCTTTTTTGGACTGAGTGGGATTCGATCCCGCGACTCCTCTTAGAGATCCAATCAGAAAGTACTGGATTGTTGATTGGTTCGCTGATAAGGTCAAAGGCTACTTATGGATCACCCAATAAACTAAGAACTTATTATCCATGAGTTTAATTAGTCTTTTAGAAAATGAGTATAATATTATTCTCGTTAATTTTAAGATTATACTTTCTTGAAAAAGGAATCGAAATGGGTACGATTCCCATTTTGGGTTTCATCCAAAATCGGTAGAAGAATTTCTGCCATTTTTTCAAGAAAGTGTTATCCCAAAAATAACAAGAATAATTGTTAGGCCTATCAATAAGTTATTTTTCGCCCTATTTAATGCTTCGAAGTTAAATAAAATGACCAAGAATCTGTCTAGATGTAACCTTCATTTCCCGTTGGAATAATTCTCTTGTACTTCACTGTCCTTCCGTTTTCACTCGAACGACCTATGTGGGATGATTGCCAGTTACCAACTTAAGGTCGTGGGTTTCCTCCGGTCATTGAGCCCGGTTTCCTCCCACAATAAAACGGGCAACGCCGCCATATAAGTGAAATAAACTCGAGCGCGGCGTAAAACACCAAACAATCAATCATTCGGTTAACCTTTTTTTCGGTAAAAATGTTTAATACAAATACTGCTTAAAAATTGCGGATATTTATCATGATTAATCCTACTAGAAAAAGAAAATTAAAATTGACCACAACATAATGGTGGAGTTTTTTTTGCATGAATTTTCTGTTACATAACGGTTTCTGATTTTAGGAGTAAATTTCAAAGAAACAGATTAAATCATTCAATGTGCTGAAAGAAGAGCTCAAGATTAACATCATTTTTATTTCCAATTGTTGACAAAATAACAACAACAACAAAGTCCAAAATCATCATAAACAAAAGGTTTGGACACCGATGAAGATAATAACCGTATTCCAAAAATCACCAATCATCAATTATCATTATATTGTTAGAAAACAATTACCGTACATGTATAAACACACAATTTATGGGGTTCAATCTCAGTCCACCGATGTTCTTGCCAAAGTTAAGATGCGTAACCATTGTCAATGTGTTACAAAAGAAATCCAGAAATTTTACTGACCAAGGCTAAGCTCTTGCCAGTCGTCAACCTTATGAAATATCATAGGTTTGGTTTGTTACAACAATTTATGGGGTGTAAAGGTCTAAATGATATACCTCTTTTTAACACAATTAGAAACTTGTCTCCATGGTTATTTTAGACAAGAAGATTTTCCCTGTGCCCGTGTGTTTTAGTGATCATAAATATAAACACAATTGTGATGACGCAGCTATCTATGTATATCAAGACTAGTCAGTACTTGGGTACACAAAGATAGGCTCGTCATCACGATTGGTATAAACATTCATCCGCTGTTCAATAAACAAGTTCAACAGTCAAACAAGCTCGAAATATGACGTCACTTTCTATACTGGACACTCTTGTCAATGAAATGCATGACTTTCAGATAACATGGGATTCTTCTTTGATTTTACATTTTGAATGGGTTTTCATTCAATTGTCCTACGTGGAAAAGTTACCAGGTACTCGCCGAAGGTCGGGGGCTTCCTTTAGGTTAAGAGTCCGGGTTTGTCTCGGAAACACTGCCATATTAGTGAAATAGTCTTGAGGGCAAAAATAAATCAATAAATCAACAAATCACTTCTTTGTAAAAAGGTAATTTGGACAGGCTGAGAAGAGCGCCATGGCTCTCGTTTGAGAATAAGCATAGTCTATTTCCAGCTTCAGGCGAAAAATAATGGATTTCATCAATTAGACGATACAAACAAACGATACAAACACGAACAATAATCTGCCAATTGATCCGTAGCCCGAGCATTAAGCTTACGCATCGGGAAAAGTTCGAATAAGTGAACATATTGAAAATAAAATAAAGCATAGCCGCAAAATAATTTTTGACATGAATACTAGCTTTCTAGATTTAGATCCATTTCCTTTACATGTACAATAGATTGAAGTGTTTAAAGACAACCTGAAATCGGTCACTGACTTCATAAAGCAAGAAAGATGTCTTGCAATAAAGAATGAAAAGCTTTCTGTTTTTGAAAAAACTGGTCAAATTTTGATAACTTGTTAAGAACATGTTAAGATCCCTCTATGTAAAATATGCTGTTTTTTGTTTTGTTCTTTGTGAGTGCATAAGGTCTTACATGCTTTTTTATATATATTTATGTAGCGGCTGTGTAAGAGCAAAATGTGTACAACTGTAGAAATACCAAAATGTGGAAATAAAAATAAAAAAACACCTGAAATCGGCATTTAATCAAAAGCTGGTACTCTTTGCAAAGCTGATTTCGTCTTTATGTCTGAATTTTTCTTACGCAGAACAGAACTTTAAACAGTTTTAGGTCAATGTGCTAATTTATTTTTAGGGTACCCGTTTCAATAAATGTGCTTTTTTAATAACAAATGTATCTGTTTTATCAGTTTGTCTAACTAATTATGTCTGTGCGTGTCCATGCCATTTAGTCTCGTACTACAACGTTGAAAATGAGAATTATCCAAATCGAACGGAAATTGAATGCTTGTATTAAAAACGACAGTTCATCCTGAGATTGCTCGAATATGTTAGATGTTTAATTGTCATGAGCTGTCCAAATTCGGACTTTTTTCAGAAAAATCCGATTACGAAGAAAAATCGAGCGTAAAAACTGTATGGTTGACGTGGCATGGCATGAGCTGCCAAAATGTTGATATTTTGACGTTAAAACAGAATGTTGAAATTATTGGCTATTTTTCTCAAGACGTATAATTCAGAAGCTTTTTTGTGCTTCTAGTCTCGAGAAAGAACGATAACGTATTGTTTTAAACTAGCTTTGCCTTAGAATGAATGAATGATCGTCCCGGTTATTTTAATTTTGTTTACTTTTCAAACACGTTTTCGGTTCGTACAAGCCACATACTGTATGGATTTTCCTCCTTCCAATGCCAATCATTTAGTTGTTCGATGTCCTTCAAATCCTCTCACTGTCGTGACGATCAGAAACTATGAAAATAGTGTGAATTTTGGCAGCTCATGTCACTTTAAAAATCGGTAACGCCAGTTACCCGTACCAACCGGTGATGGTTCAAAGAGCCGATATGTATGTGCACATTTTAAAAGGACAGAAAACCCACGGAGAGATCGAGGTTGACCATACATATCTGGTAAAACAATTTATTTTGCTGCCAGTTAAACAGTGACATTTGTTTCCGTAAAGAGTTAAACCACATGGAAACCATATTGTATAAATGAGAGAGGGGGCGCCATTCGCGCGTCTACAAAATGATAGCCTGAAATATATGGCCTGGCCATATTGTGAGCTTTACTATGGCGATCTGTATTTTTATATGCCCATTATATTAAGTATTTCATTACTTGGCGTAACTAGTTCAGTTGTAAACAACGTAGTGTAAAGTGCACCATGAATTGTGGAATTGATTTTATAAGCCCTTCAACTATATAATATGGTCAATTTGGATTTAGCGCTAATGTATTTCAAGAGGAGATGGCAGATTCAAAGCCTCTTTAATACTATCGTGACGATCAGAAATTATGAAAAAAGTGTGAATTTTGGCAGCTCATGCCACTTTAACCAAAGTTGTTCATAAAACCTTTAAAGAAGAAAAGTCATGCAAAAGGACACAAAGCACCTTACTCAGCACTTTTACGGATATCAGATACCTGAGTTAAAGGTTTCCTGATTCTGTTGGCGTTCCACATAGCCAAGAATTGAGCCTTGACTGCCGGTACCTTCATCATGATAATTATAGGGTTAACAATACAGTTTACAGAATACAATTGGACGAGTATGTTAGCTATAAGCAGAAGAAGGGAAGGTGAGGGGTTAACAATACCTGAATTAAACATGAAACCCCAAGCAGGACCCGGCAGGAATAAGAGGAAAGTTGACAGATGGAGAGAGAAAAATGTCACAATTAGACGAATGGACCCGACTGACCTGGTCAAAGTACTTTCGGCACTTTTTGTCCATCTTGATTGTTGAAACTTCACTTTAGCAAAAAGGGCCATGTACACAGATAAAACAAAAACATAGAGAGTGATCTGAAAAGGGTATCTAATCTTACTAACCCAGCTATCTTTGTTCATGTAAAGAATGTTACAATATCTGTCGGTTAAAACGCTCGTTGGTACGAAGAAAGCGGAGTTCAGGATGAAAGAAATGACCCAAACCATTGATATAATTATACCGATGAATAGTTGGGAATATCCCTTCATATAATAGGTCATTGGAGCAACGACAGCATACACTCGGTCAAGGGACAAAGACACCGAAGTCAAACCCTGAGCGTATTGAAAAATGGAGACGAAAACTAACTTAAAACCCACATAACAAGATTCATCCACGACTCCGCCAAAACCGAAACCAACCGCGATGTATATACCACCTGTTATGAAATTGCTTATGGAGTAAAGGGTATCGGCAACAACCGAACACATCAACAAAGGCTTTGACTTAAATTTATCCTTTTCAGGGATTCTCCAAAGAGCTAAGAAAACATATCCGTTTGCTAACAAACTACAAAATGTCCAAACAAACTCGATAGATACCAGCATGATATTGGCCAAGTCGAAATACACGAGTACAATTTGTCCCCGTCTCAGTCCAATGTCTTCATAGGAATGGTTAGCGGTACCGTTCATCCAAGTTCCGTTTTCTCTCAGAGACTCCATGCTAGTGTTAGTTGATCAGGGGACACAGCCTGTTTTAAACAATAACATAGAAACAATAGCAATAGCAATCAATAATCATACGTTATTCTGTCTTGGGAATTGTTCAGTTTATAATTTTTATTGGAAACAATTCTTAAAAACGTTCATTGATTCCAGATATTTCGTGACCATATTTTGTACAAAGAGCCATTTCTGTGCTTAAAAATTGATTTGTTACCTCGTTCAGATGCTGTTCTTTTACAACCGTTTGGAAACGTAGGCTGCTTGACCTGGCTGCTTGTCTTTCTCTTAATATCCCGTACGATCTTAGATGACAAGGGCTGCAATGTTCCAATAGGAAAGAAAAATACATTTGTTTGGAATACTTGTTAAACTGCAAACCAAAAGGTCAGATGTACTTTTAGATAACATGTAAATGATTAACAATTTTCGAACAATTGTTCAAGATATTAATCCAGGCGAACAGTTTCTAGATTAGTTTAAAGTGCACGTAAAGCGCAAGTTTTAGTATAAAAAAATACCCACATAAATCCCCACAGACTGTAGTCTCGAAACAAAATTGGGCTCAAAACCAGAAACATGTTCATATGTTTTTAGGCAATTTAAGTGTGTGGTTTATCACCTCAACAAAAATGTCAGAAAGGCATTTTCCACAGTACGTCGATAAAGGGGGGTACGTTTATGACGTCAAGTCAACGACTAACAGTATTTGTAATATAGACCTTTTCGGCTTGGAATATATTTTGCATGATTCGAATCGTATGGCATTGATGTCATGTCTCGCTAGCAGACGCTCTGACACATTGCGTCGTACACAAAACGAGCATAATTTCAACGTCAGATTGTTCTAAAACCTCAATGTAGCGTCATTTTTTTTTCATACACCGAGGTTTCTGCGCAAGGGTCAACGATCTTGGGGCCGTTTCACGAAGCCGTCGCTAAGTGCGATCAATCGCAGTTGCCGGGAAGTCGTATCCCTCGTTTACGATGCTACAGTTTTGTGAAACGAGGCCACGGCCGAACCCAAGTACGATGCATTTCAATTATTGTCAAAGTCGCATTGCTATGGTAAAATGAGGATAAAAACGTTTTCTTTCGATGTTTCAACTTTTTCCATCCATACAACGAACTAAAATGGAAAAGGCCACGCTTTAATGTAACAATACTGTACCCTTAAATGTCTGTATATTTATATTAAGAATGCTGTAGACTGTAGAAACGGCCAACACATCGTACTAAATAAACCGAAAAAGGACGGTATTCTTAAAATTATAAAAGGACGATCTTTTTTGTGAGAATATAAATAACCGATTCGATGTGCGCTTATTTGCGCGACGAAGTTGTCGGCTAAAATATTGTCGTCGATTACTCATTTTCCCAATTGTGCTTTTGTGACCTTGTAAACAATATGAGCTTATAAAGAAACTTACAAAAAGTACATTTGATTAAACTTTGGAATGCTGCTCCCGTATTGCATCAACCAAACGGCAAGTTGTACTGATTTTAGAAATCTTGCAAAATTGTGGAGTCAAACCTTTGTAAACAATATCCGTAGATCGATTTGGATATCAGATTTTCTCATTGAACATTCGGATTTTTCCCATTACTCGAGATTATAGAAACGAAGGGATGGTACCTTTGTCCAAGAAATAGATTAATATCCTCTGGATATCAAAAAACAATCGTATTCTCGCGAGATCTCCTTTAGACGTGGCTTAGATAGACCTCGTACGCCTTTACCGGACATGGCGAAGGGATTTTCGCGCGCGATCTAGGGTAACATTTTTTAAAAGCTACCAGCTGTACGTGAATATATACTTTGAATTCAAGAAAACTAGTAACGAAAACGTAGAGCCAATTTCTTGAAATAGTCCAATTTTGACCAAAACAGGCAAAATTGCGACGTTCCTTGTCGATCCGATTCACTTTGAACTGGTCACTGTGCAAGTCTCCATGGGGTGTTTTCGATAGCTAATGTTTAAATGTGCGATGTAACTAACGATAGCTTTAGCTAAGTGTAAGAGAGTAATAGAAAAGCACGTAGATGCGAGCAAATGCCAGGTAAAATCCCATGATGTTGTTGTTTGGTCGAATACTTAAAAGGTCACATCATCAATTGACCTCCTATGTGAACTCCCTTACCCCATTCAAATGGATATTTCTGATAAAAACTTCGACCATTGGTCTTAGAGGTTAAATCTGGACATTATGACTACGGTAACTTCTAATTTTAGATTGATCAAAAACAGCACATTGTGAAATCGTCAGTGTTGTTGATATCAATTACCAGTATGAAACTATCGGAACACACTTCGGCTATCTTCGCTCGCTACCGGTCGGCTTTGACACGCACGTAAATCCGAGAAGTTTTAGCAAAGAGAGTAGATTGACAAGAGTGGTCACTTCGTTCGCGCCATGTTGAATTTGAATTGATACGATTCGATTAGGAACCTCCTTCCTGTAAGAGGGCGCTCTAATCGAATCGTGTACAGTCGGAACACCCTTCCGCTAGGGGGCCAGAAGAACATGCCGGCAATGCTGACTGCACGTAGTGACCACTCTTGTCAATCTACTCTCTTTGGTTTTAGAGAGCATCGGTTAAGTGAAGTGATCTAAGCCGAACGTTAAAGCCAAAGATACAACAACCGTTGACATCAAGTTTTGATTTCACTTGACTGATTTTGACAACAATGACGGTAGCTCATTTTGTTTCAACAAGGTCTTCCTATATTTTATAGTTCATGTCACTTTAACAAAGCGTCTTGTTGTTTTTAAAGTTGCATGAGCTGTCAAAACGTTGATATTTTCCGGGTAAAAGAAAATTCTAGAATTGTTCGCTATTTCCCATAGAAGTATACGAGCTTTTCACTGATGTCATTCTGGAGAATACACGAGCATGTTGTGTTTTGAACTAACTTAAAGTGGCATGAGCTGCCAAAATTCACACTTTTTTCATAATTTCTGATCGTCCCGACAGTAAGAGGCTTTGAAGGCCATCGACAAACTAAATGATTAGAGTTGGAATGAGGAAAATCCATACAGTATGTGGCCTATACGCACGGGAATAGTGTTGGAAAAGTAAACAAATTTAAATAACCGGGACGACCATTCATTCATTCTAAGCCAAATTTAGTTCAAAACAATACTTTATCGTACATTCGTGAGATTAGAATCACTAAAAAGCTTCTGAATTACACGTGTTGAGAAAAATAGCTGATAATTTCAGCTTTCTGTTTCAACGTCAAAATATCAACATTTTGGCAGCTCATGCCACTTTAAACGTTAAATGAAAAAGAGGTTTCCTTCCTCACACTAAATACTATGTTGTAAAATACGGAAGAATCCAGGTCAAATCGAACAAAAACTGTTTGATAAGGTTTCATTTGACTGGGATTGCGGTGATAAGACTTAATTTTCGTACGGACTTGTAGGATGCGATTAAAATGGATGAATTTGATTGGTTGACAAATCTTATTGACCAATTAAAAGCATCCTACAAGTCGGTACGACAAATCACACAGTGAGAACGAGCCTTTTCAACGAATGGTTATTTGATAATCAAACATAACCTTGGGTTATGTGGACATTTGGACGAACCAGTAAATTGCCATTGCACATTGACGATGTGAAAGGTTACAAGTTCGGCGGTTTCCTTTGAAAAAAAATAGCCCCCCTCTACCTACTGAGCCACGGAGGGCCCATGTCATTTAGAAGTTGAATGGTTACACTAAGGTATAGAATTACTTATGGGCAACAACTTCTTGGTTTATTGGGCGGCGACGTTTCCCATACTTCTTACATCGTTACATAACTCATTGACTTTCCAAACGATATAAGAACTGCATCGAAACATCGTCACTTAATATTCTACACCCGCCAAACAGACCGAGGAATCCCCAAATAACAATCCCTATCCAGTAGTCCGAAAGAGTTAAGAAAGTTACAATGACCGTCTGAAAGCCTCGTCTTTACAACAGCAAACAACAATAAAATAACACACATTTCAAATATATTTCCCAATCGTATTCTCGCCAGATCTCCTTTAGAAGTGGCTAAGATAGACCTCGTACGACTTTACCGGACATAGCGCAGGGATTTTTGCGTGCGTTCTAGGGTAACATTTTTAAAAGCTATCAGAAATGTAAAAATAGCTGCTAGTGTTTAAATGTGCGATGTAACTAACAATAGCTCTAGCTAAGTGTAAGAGAATAATATAAAAGCACGTACATGTTAGCAAATGTCAGGTAAAATTCCATGATGTTGTTGTTTTGTCGAATACTTAAAAAGTCACATGATCAATTGACCTCCTATCTGAACTCTCCAACCCTATTCAAATGGATATTTCTGATAAAACCATTGGCCTTAGTGGTTAAATCTAACTTCTAACTTTAGATTGCTATAATTCGCTGGTGCCGGGCATGTGCCATCCTCGGACCCCAGAGTTAAAATCGTAATAAGCTCACATTTACCCCTAAAGAAACTGGAAATTTCGTCATTTTACCGGGAACGCCCATACACTGGCAGACCAATTAAAAGACGCGTGAGTGTCAGTTTTAATCGTGGTTTCCGACGATGGGCCAGTCTGATATCTTCGGGGATCTACGTGCGTGAAATCAAAATTGACCGGTAGCGAGCGAAGATAGCCGAAGTGTGTTGCGACTGACGATGGGCATGTCCCTGAGCTGCCAAAACTCGCTCTCAGTAGATAAAGTGTCATTATCAAGATAATAGGAGCGTTTTAAGTTCGTCAGAAAGCTATGACGTTGGAATGAATAAAAACCCATGCAGTTGGTTACCTGAACGAACCGAAATAGTTTTCAAAATAAACAAAATTTAAATAACCGCGACGTACGTTTTTACATTAAGTCTAATTTAGTTTAAACACTAGCTTACATCCTTGAGACAAGTATACCGCTAAAATATTTTAGAAAATATATAAACATTTTGGCAGCGCTTCTGGCTCAAGTAGTAGAACAAGAAACTAACCTGCAAAACGATCTTGAGATTGATTCAAAGGATTTCGCAGTGTCGTGATTTCTGGGGTGAAAAATGTTTCCAACACCAAAGTAATGCTTGTAACAGATAGAGAAATGCTAAGAAACATCCCATATAAGTACATCTAGGAAATAAAAGGGAAATACCACGTGACAATACTCGACCAATAACATCGTTTTAGGCGTGTCATTTTATTCAACCAAGTTGAGTTTCCAGGGGTGTATTTCATAAACCACATATAGCCGACTACGGTCAGATAGTCGACTAAGCAGTAATGTTAAAGCAGTGCTATTCTAGTCGGCTAGGTCAGTTTTGCCTTCTAAACCTGATTATGAAATACCCCCCAGCTGTCTTAGATTTGCACGTGTTTTTGAACACTAAAACTCACGGGCACAGAGAAAATCTTCTTGTCTAAAATGAGTGTGCGTGTTTTGTTGGTGTGTATTTTTTTCTTCTCGGTATTGACTATTTTCTTTTGGCTAAACTCGATTCTTATAAAGATTCTTATAAAGAAAATTTGAAAAAGTTTTGGATACGTTTTCACTCTACCGCCCTTTGTGAAAGAATTTTAATTTACTCGCCGAATTTTCGGATTTCAAAATATGGCAAAACTCGATACCTACCACTGCTGATCAAATGCATCTATATAATCTCAATCTACCGATATTCTTGCCATAGCTGAAGATGCGTATAAGCATTGTCAATGTATTACCAGTGTTCCAGAAAATTCTACTGACTAAGGCCAAGCTCATGTCAGTAGTCAACCTAATGAATGGATTTTAGTTTATTACAAGAACTTATGATTGGGTATAAAGGTCTAATTGATATACCTGTTGTTAACGCAATTAGAAACTTGTCTCCATGGTTATTTTAGACAAGAAGATTTTCGCTGTGCCCGTGTGTTTAAGTGTTCATAAATATATAAAAAGGCGTAGGCCCCCTACGTTGTGGATTAGTCACAAATCGCGTTACACAGCCAAATTCGAATTTCAATATATAAATTTCGATATTCGAATTTCAACATAAAATTCCAAAATTCGAATTTCAACATAAAATTCCAAAATTCGAATTTCAATATTTAAATTCCGAAATTTAATTTTAAATCGTTACACTTAACTGCAATTGGTGATTAACTATCAATTATAAAGGACAATGGTGTTTTGTTAGTATCGTTGTCGTTTGACTGACTGTATTAGGCTTTTGAAATTGGGAAGTTCGTACATCTAATTTCAAATTGTGAAATTTGAATGAACCGTCTGGGCTTCTGTAGTTTGACGTGGAGTAAGTAACATGCAGCCATATATTGATCCGACATTTAACCAATTAGAAAACCGTCTGATTTGTCCTAATCAACCTAATCAGCAAGAATATCAAGTCGCATGTAAGAAAGCTAAGACTAAATGAAAACAATGGAAACATATATCTGCCTTGGTTGGAACAACTGTTGGTGGATGACCCATCTTGTTTGTTTTTGTTGGTTTTTTTTTCCTCGTACTGGTCTGGAGCAAGGTGTTATAACAAGGTATTATATAAAGTGTATATTGATACAAATAGCATAGTGCATCTCCCCGATGTGGGTTAAAATACGCCGGTTTATTAAACCCCCAAAAAACAGACATACGTTTATGGTCTAATTAAACTTATTTTTCAGTTAGAACGAATTTCTAGATCTCGTCATTGTATATTAAAGGGGGAGATAACAAAAAATCACTTTAGGGTTCAGAACTTTTTCTTTCCAACGATACCAAACACATATTTTTGCGATTTTTTTACTCCTAACAGTAAAGTTAATAAAATTCCACAATAAGAAAAACAAATTGGTCAACTTTCAAAATCTCCTATTTAAGCCTAGGTTAAATTCATCCTCTTCAAGGCCTTCGTAATTCACCAATATGGCATGCAGACTATTTTTTTGCTAGTCACATTTTCCTCAAAGCTTCTTTTGTAATTCAATATAAGTTTCGTGAAAATGAAAGCAATTTGCGGGACATAGGATTACTTTGAAGAGAGTGAAATTAACCTGGGTTTTAATGGGAGATTTTGAAAGTTGACCAATTTGTTTTGTGTGTGTAACATAATACGGTATTTTATAAACTGCATCATGTCCCATGAAAAAATCGCAAAAATATGTGTTTGGTACCGGTGGAAAGGAAAAACAAGCGCGCTTGTTTTGAACCATAAAGTATTTTTTTGTTTTCTTCTCCTTTAAGGTCTCGGCCAAGATCTTGACTTCCTTCTTGGATCAACCAAAAATGTTTCAATTTGATTTCCACAACCTTGCTTATTGGACCGAGCCTCTCGTGTTGTCCTGTTCATCATCAAAAGATTGTTCTCAACTTTAATACACAGGGAGATTGGGTCTCGGTTTGAACAGGGTTCCAGTTTATGCAGAAGTCTCCCTTTAATACAGAGGAAGGTCGGGTCTAGGTTTGAACAGGGTTCCGGTTTATGCAGGAGTCCCCATTTAATACAGAGGGAGATTGGGTCTAGGTTTGAACAGGGTTCCGGTTTATGCAGAAGTCTCCCTTTAATACAGAGGGAGGTTGGGTCTCGGTTTGAACAGGGTTTCGGTTTATGCAGAAGTCTCCCTTTAATACAGAGGGGGATTGGGTCTCGGTTTGAACAGGGTTCCGGTTTATGCAGGAGTCCCCATTTAATACAGAGGGAGGTTGGGTCTCGGTTTGAACAGGGTTTCGGTTTATGCAGAAGTCTTCTTTTAATACAGAGGGGGATTGGGTCTCGGCTTGAACAGGGTTCCGGTGTATGCAGAAGTCTCCCTTTAATACAGAGGGAGATTGGGTCTCGGTTTGAACAGGGTTCCAGTTTATGCAGAAGTCTCCCTTTAATACAGAGGGAGATTGGGTCTCGGTTTGAACAGGGTTTCAGTTTATGCAGGAGTCCCATTTAATACAGAGGGAGGTTGGGTCTTGGTTTGAACAGGGTTCCGGTTTATGCAGAAGTCTCCCTTTAATACAGTGGGAGGTTGAGTCTCGGTTTGAACATGGTTCCGGTTTATGCAGAAGTCTCCCTTTAATACAGAGGGAGGTTGGGTCTCGGTTTGAACAGGGTTCCGGTTTATGCAGAAGTCTCCCTTTAATACAGAGGGAGATTGAGTCTGGGTTTGAACAGGGTTCCGGTTTATGCAGAAGTCTCCCTTTAATACAGAGGGAGATTGGGTCTCGGTTTGAACAGGGTTCCGGTTTATGCAGAAGTCTCCCTTTAATACAGAGGGAGATTGAGTCTCGGTTTGAACAGGGTTCCGGTTTATGCAGAAGTCTCCCTTTAATACAGAGGGAGATTGGGTCTCGGTTTGAACAGGGTTCCGGTTTATGCAGAAGTCTCCCTTTAGTACAGAGGGAGGTTGAGTCTCGGTTTGAACAGGGTTCTGGTTTATGCAGAAGTCTACCTTTAATACAGAGGGAGGGTGGGTCTCGGTTTGAACAGGGTTCTGGTTTATGCAGAAGTCTCCCTTTAATACAGAGGGAGATTGGGTCTCGGTTTGAACAGGGTTCCGGTTTATGCAGAAGTCTCCCTTTAATACAGAGGGAGATTGGGTCTCGGTTTGAACAGGGTTCTGGTTTATGTAGAAGTCTCCCTTTAATACAGAGGGAGATTGGGTCTCGGTTTGAACAGGGTTCCGGTTTATGCAGAAGTCTCCCTTTAATACAGAGGGAGATTGGGTCTCGGTTTGAACAGGGTTCTGGTTTATGTAGAAGTCTCCCTTTATTACAGAGGGAGATTGGGTCTCGGTTTGAACAGGGTTCCGGTTTATGCAGAAGTCTCCCTTTAATACAGAGGGAGATTAGGTCTCGGTTTGAACAGGGTTCCGGTTTATGCAGAAGTCTCCATTTAATACAGAGGGGGATTGGGTCTCGGGTTGAACAGGGCTCTGGTTTATGCAGAAGTCTCCATTTAATACAGAAGGAGGGTGGGTCTCGGGTTGAACAGGGTTCTGGTTTATGCAGAAGTCTCCATTTAATACAGAGGGAAATTGGGTCTCGGTTTGAACAGGCTTCCGGTTTATGCAGCAGTCTCCCTTTAATGCAGAGGGGGATCGGGTCTCGGTTTGAACAGGGTTCCGGTTTATGCAGAAGTCTCCATTTAATACAGAGGGGGATTGGGTCTCGGGTTGAACAGGGCTCTGGTTTATGCAGAAGTCTCCATTTAATACAGAAGGAGGGTGGGTCTCGGGTTGAACAGGGTTCTGGTTTATGCAGAAGTCTCCCTTTAATACAGAGGGAGATTGGGTCTCGGTTTGAACAGGGTTCTGGTTTATGTAGAAGTCTCCCTTTAATACAGAGGGAGGTTGGGTCTCGGTTTGAACAGGGTTCCGGTTTATGCAGAAGTCTCCCTTTAATACAGAGGGAGATTGAGTCTGGGTTTGAACAGGGTTCCGGTTTATGCAGAAGTCTCCCTTTAATACAGAGGGAGATTGGGTCTCGGTTTGAACAGGGTTCCGGTTTATGCAGAAGTCTCCCTTTAATACAGAGGGAGATTGAGTCTCGGTTTGAACAGGGTTCCGGTTTATGCAGAAGTCTCCCTTTAATACAGAGGGAGATTGGGTCTCGGTTTGAACAGGGTTCCGGTTTATGCAGAAGTCTCCCTTTAGTACAGAGGGAGGTTGAGTCTCGGTTTGAACAGGGTTCTGGTTTATGCAGAAGTCTCCCTTTAATACAGAGGGAGATTGGGTCTCGGTTTGAACAGGGTTCTGGTTTATGTAGAAGTCTCCCTTTAATACAGAGGGAGATTGGGTCTCGGTTTGAACAGGGTTCCGGTTTATGCAGAAGTCTCCCTTTAATACAGAGGGAGATTGGGTCTCGGTTTGAACAGGGTTCTGGTTTATGTAGAAGTCTCCCTTTAATACAGAGGGAGATTGGGTCTCGGTTTGAACAGGGTTCCGGTTTATGCAGAAGTCTCCCTTTAATACAGAGGGAGATTGGGTCTCGGTTTGAACAGGGTTCTGGTTTATGTAGAAGTCTCCCTTTAATACAGAGGGAGATTGGGTCTCGGTTTGAACAGGGTTCCGGTTTATGCAGAAGTCTCCCTTTAATACAGAGGGAGATTAGGTCTCGGTTTGAACAGGGTTCCGGTTTATGCAGAAGTCTCCATTTAATACAGAGGGGGATTGGGTCTCGGGTTGAACAGGGCTCTGGTTTATGCAGAAGTCTCCATTTAATACAGAAGGAGGGTGGGTCTCGGGTTGAACAGGGTTCTGGTTTATGCAGAAGTCTCCATTTAATACAGAGGGAAATTGGGTCTCGGTTTGAACAGGCTTCCGGTTTATGCAGCAGTCTCCCTTTAATGCAGAGGGGGATCGGGTCTCGGTTTGAACAGGGTTCCGGTTTATGCAGAAGTCTCCCTTTAATACAGAGGGAGATTGAGTCTCGGTTTGAACAGGGTTCCGGTTTATGCAGAAGTCTCCATTTAATACAGAGGGGGATTGGGTCTCGGTTTGAACAGGGTTCCGGTTTATGCAGAAGTCTCCCTTTAATACAGAGGGAGATTGAGTCTCGGTTTGAACAGGGTTCCGGTTTATGCAGAAGTCTCCATTTAATACAGAGGGAGATTGAGTTTCGGTTTGAACAGGGTTCCGGTTTATGCAGAAGTCTCCCTTTAATACAGAGGGAAATTGGGTCTCGGTTTGAACAGGGTTCCGGTTTATGCAGCAGTCTCCCTTTAATACAGAGGGGGATCGGGTCTCGGTTTGAACAGGGTTCCGGTTTATGCAGAAGTCTCCATTTAATACAGAGGGGGATCGGGTCTCGGTTTGAACAGGGTTCCGGTTTATGCAGAAGTCTCCCTTTAATACAGAGGGAGATTGAGTCTCGGTTTGAACAGGGTTCCGGTTTATGCAGAAGTCTCCATTTAATACAGAGGGAGATTAGGTCTCGGTTTGAACAGGGTTCCGGTTTATGCACAAGTCTCCATTTAATACAGAGGGAGATTGGGTCTCGGTTTGAACAGGGTTTCGGTTTATGCAGAAGTCTCCCTTTAATACAGAGGGAGATTGGGTCTCGGGTTGAACAGGGTTCCGGTTTATGCAGAAGTCTCCCTTTAATACTGAGGGAGGTTGAGTCTCGGTTTGAACAGGGTTCCGGTTTATGCAGAAGTCTCCCTTTAATACAGAGGGAGATTGGGTCTCGGTTTGAACAGGGTTCCGGTTTATGCAGAAGTCTCCCTTTAATACTGAGGGAGGTTGAGTCTCGGATTGAACAGGGTTCCGGTTTATGCAGAAGTCTCCCTTTAATACAGAGGGAGGTTGGGTCTCGGTTTGAACAGAGTTCCGGTTTATGCAAAAGTCTCCATTTAATACAGAGTGAGGTTGGGTCTCGGTTTGAACAGGGTTCCGGTTTATGCAGAAGTCTCCCTTTAATACAGAGGGAGGTTGGGTCTCGGGTTGAACAGGGTTCTGGTTTATGCAGAAGTCTCCCTTTAATACAGAGGGAGGGTGGGTCTCGGTTTGAACAGGGTTCCGGTTTATGCAGAAGTTTCCCTTTAATACAGAGGGAGGTTGGGTCTCGGGTTGAACAGGGTTTCGGTTTATGCAGAAGTCTTCCTTTAATACAGAAGGAGGGTGGGTCTCGGTTTGAACAGGGTTCCGGTTTATGCAGAAGTCTCCCTTTAATACAGAGGGAGGGTGGGTCTCAGGTTGAACAGGGTTCCGGTTTATGCAGAAGTCTTCCTTTAATACAGTGGGAGATTGGGTCTCGGGTTGAACAGGGTTCCGGTTTATGCAGAAGTCTCCATTTAATACAGAGGGAGATTGGGTCTCGGTTTGAACAGCGTTCCGGTTTATGCAGAAGTCTCCCTTTAATACAGAGGGGATCGGGTCTCGGTTTGAACAGGGTTCCGGTTCATGCAGAAGTCTCCCTTTAATACAGAGGGAGGTTGGGTCTCGGTTTGAACAGGGTTCCGGTTTATGCAGAAGTCTCCCTTTAATACAGAGGGGGATCGGGTCTCGGTTTGAACAGGGTTCCGGTTTATGCAGTATCCCTTTAATACAGAGGGAGGGTGGGTCTCGGTTTGAACAGGGTTCCGGTTTATGCAGAAGTCTCCCTTTAATACAGAGGGAGGGTGGGTACCAGGTTGAACAGGGTTCCGGTTTATGCAGAAGTCTTCCTTTAATACAGTGGGAGATTGGGTCTCGGGTTGAACAGGGTTCCGGTTTATGCAGAAGTCTCCATTTAATACAGAGGGAGATTGGGTCTCGGTTTGAACAGCGTTCCGGTTTATGCAGAAGTCTCCCTTTAATACAGAGGGAGGGTGGGTACCAGGTTGAACAGGGTTCCGGTTTATGCAGAAGTCTTCCTTTAATACAGTGGGAGATTGGGTCTCGGGTTGAACAGGGTTCCGGTTTATGCAGAAGTCTCCATTTAATACAGAGGGAGATTGGGTCTCGGTTTGAACAGCGTTCCGGTTTATGCAGAAGTCTCCCTTTAATACAGAGGGGATCGGTCTTGGTTTGAACAGGGTTCCGGTTCATGCAGAAGTCTCCCTTTAATACAGAGGGAGGTTGGGTCTCGGTTTGAACAGGGTTCCGGTTTATGCAGAAGTCTCCCTTTAATACAGAGGGGGATCGGGTCTCGGTTTGAACAGGGTTCCGGTTTATGCAGTATCCCTTTAATACAGAGGGAGGTTGGGTCTCGGGTTGAACAGGGTTCCGGTTTATGCAGAAGTCTCCCTTTAATACAGAGGGGGATTGGGTACTGCAGGTTTGAACAGGGTTCCGGTTTACCCAGAAGTCAGCTCACACTGAATACTTCATTTTGATTGGTTCATATCGGAAACGTGTACAGTCGGAACACCCTTCCGCTAGGGGGCCAGAAGAACATGCCGGCAATGCTGATTGCACGAAGTGACCACTCTGGTCAATCTGGATACACGTCCCAGTTTCTGATTTCCGGTTCTCCGAAAGAAGTTCCAGATATTTTTGTGTTTTTTTATATTATTTCTTCCTGGCACCCTGAATTTTTTTTCCTGGGCTTTTTTGTAGTTTTTATGAAAGGACAGTGGTTGGGTTACTGTCTGGAAATGATTTTAGAAGTGGAATGGGACCAGTTCAGGAGGATGAAGATCTGGTAGTTAGGCGTGCTTTGGTCTGTTTACATCTGGCGGACTGTGGAGCCCTATCAGCTGTTTCTAATGATAGTGACAAAATTCAACCTTCAACCTATGAACAAATAGTGCTAAAAATACTGCCAAAGGACTGTTCAAGGCCCCCACCGAAGGATTTGGTTCAACGAAAGTTAGGGAATGTGCTGTTAGAGCAGATATTGACATTACCGCATTAAAGGCACACTTGCCGCGAAAATCCAAAATACTGTTTACACAAAAAAACAGTAGACGGTTTTCTGTATTTTCCCCAGACAGAACAAGTTAGTAACTTACCAAAAATTAAAAGTTTTGGCATCATTTAGTATTTTTAATTTGAAATTGAAAATTAGATTTATCAAGTACCCGCAATGTAAACAAACCTCGAATCTGAACATGCGCACAAGCGCCCTTATGTTTTGAGTCGTGTGAGGGATCTAACGGCACAGGCTAATCGTACGTACTTTATCTGAGAAATACAGACTGACGATCGGGTAAGAGGGGCTCGAAAAGCCTGTAAACCACAGATAAAAAAGCCTGAAATGAGGATAATCCAATACTTAAGTTAACCGACACTGATTGTTGTTGTTGTAATCAGGCTTTGATTTTTCGTTTGTTTTTTTCATCCCTATTTCCATATTCTAAATTTAACTAGACATATTTTATGTGTCTTAAGTTCCTGTAAATTGACTTTCTTAACAAATATTCAACAGACTACGGCGGAAAGTGGGGCTTTAAATATTTTGTCTCGTAACAGAAATCGGTCTGGCTTTGCGGTGCCCCATTGTTACAGGTCGGAGGATAGCCGTATTGGTCCGAGGCCGAAGTTCATCGTGACTGTTGGTCCACTTTCCGCAAAAATATACATTTAAAGAGTTGTTCAGGAAATTCCCTGTTGGAAAATGCACCACACGCACACCCACAACGGTCTTGTACTGCGCACCTAACTAAAGCCCATTTTCAGTCAGTAAACAAAGCAGACAAAGGATTCCCCAATTAAAACTCGCTATTCAGCAGTCAGTGGGAGCTAGGAAAGCTACCAATGGCCATCTGTATAAAAACAACAGTCGAATAGCACACGTTTTAATTATCTTTGTTCCGGGCTTGTCCCTTTAAATAAGACAGTGTTTTGTTGGTATCACGTTACTATTATGAAATTGAAAGTATTCAGACTGTTCTTTTGTGACTGGTATCGATGCCTAGGAAATGAGGATCATTTTACCTGCCAATATAACAAGTTTTTGTTGGTTTCAGTCTTTTATGTTTATCCCACTATCTAGTATTTTCAATATGGAATACTATACATTCAGGTACTCGTTAAAACAAGACGGCTAATAAATAGCAAGCCCTCTGCATGACTGTTGTGAATCGCAGTGTTTTATACGAATGTCAAAGAGCTATATCAGTATCTATTATTTTCAATACGGAATATCTTATCTTTCAAAATTTGCTAAAGGCATCCATGCGGTAGTAATAATCAGTTATAATCAGTAAAACCAGCATGTAAACGTTGTTCTGTGTTTGTACGTACGGAGGCCTATTTGCGCCATGCGTGGAATTTTGATACTTCCAGTGTTAAACAGAATTTTACACAGCGGAAACTTTGACACGAGAGATTCTGTATCTCGAATAAAATCAAGCTTGTATGATAAGAATCATACCTTTAAAGGCACACTTGTCGCGAAACTTCAGAATACTGTTTACATTAAAAACAGTGGACGGTTTTCTGTAAATTTCCCAGACAGACAAAGTTAGGAACTTTCAAGTTTTACACTAAATTGAAAGTTTTTACATCATTTAGTATTTTTAATTTGAAATTGAAAATCAGATTTTTCATGTACCCGCAATGTAAACAAACTTCGAACCTGGGCATGCGCACAAGTGCTCTAGTGTTTTGAGTCGTGTGGGCGATCTAACGACACAGTATAATTTTACGAACTTTATCTAAGAAATACATACTAACGATCGAGTAAGAGGGACTACTTTATGTGTGCTATGTTTATTTTTAGTGCTTTTAGCTGTGGTAAGCTCGTGCAAATTGGTTTTCTTAACAAATGTCAGACAAGCTACGGCAGCAAGCGGGCCTTTTAGTAAAACGATTTGCAGAGAAGGCGAAACATGCTTGTTAACAGTCAAATCACGAGGGAAACCTTTCCACCACGGTGAAAAGGTTTCCACCGCGGAGACAAGGTTCTCATGGCGGAGAAAAGTTTTCTCCGCGGTGTAAACATTTCTACCCTGGAAACCTTTCCTTCACGCGGTGGAAACCTTTCAACAACGGTAGAAATATTTTCTTTATGATTTTACAGTTTACGTGCGGGTTTTTTTTTTTACTTTCTTTGCAAATCGTTATACTTATAGGTATGAATCTTATGATACACGCTTGATTTTCTTCGAGATACATAATCTCCCGTCTCAAAAGCAAGTTAAAATTCTGTTAAAAGATGAAAAACACAGGAATTGTCAAAATTCTACCCATGACCCTTATAGGGCTCCGTATCCCACCGCTGTAGAAAAGGTTTACACCCCGGATACAAGTTTATACCTTGTGATTTGACAGTTTACTCATGGGTTTCGAATTTTCTGTGGGCCTCCGTGACTCAGTAGGTAGAGCGTTGGACGCTCAATCCGAACAGCCTTCGAGGTCGTGGGTTTCCTCCGGTTTCCTCCCACAAAAAATGGCAACGCCGCCATAAAAGTGAAATAATCTTGAGCGCGGCGTAAAACACCAAACAATCAATCAATCAATCGATTTTTTTCTGCAAATTGTTAAACGTTATTTATTATGATGCACCCTTTTTATATAACATACCGAGAAAAACGTTTCAAAACGAAGTTACTACAGCGGTAAGGAACCTCGGTGGCTCAGTCGGTTAGAATGTTAGTCCCTCAGTCCGACACCAGTCCTCCACCGATGCACAAGCCCCGATAGCTCAGTCGGTAGAGCGTCCGCTTCAGGCCTGGGAGATCCGGGTTCAAGCCCGGGTCGAGTCAGACCAAAAGACTTTAACAGTGGTAGCTGTTACTGCTTCGCTTGGCGCTCAGCAATAGGAGTTAGAGCAGCGACTGGTTGGCCCGGTGTCAGTATACTGTGACTGGGTGAGGGGGCTTGCTGGTTGTCTTCGGCAAGTCGTCTCGGTGAGACAGCACCTAAAAGAGTGGTGGAAATCCGCCCTGTCACAAGGAGACAACGTCTTCATATAACCGAAATACTGTTGAGCAGGACGTAAAACCCCAATCACTCACTCACTCCACCGATGCGGGGCGGGCTATAATCTCACTCAGACCAGCTCCAGATAATTTGTGTGTTTCTTTAATTATTTGTTCCTGGCCCCCTGCATTATTTTCTGGGCATTTTTGTAGTTTTTATGAAAGGACAGGGGTTGAGTTACTGTCTGGCAATGATTTTAGAAGTGGAATGACACCAGTTCAGGTGGAGATCTGGTAGTTAGGCGTACTTTGGTCTGTTGACATCCGGTTGGACTATGTGACATTACTGCAAATGGGATTTGAAGTTGTGACCTGCTGCCAGACCAAATAAAAATTGAAAAATTTCTGAGTGGATTTTTCATTCGATCGCTGTATGTGGTTAAGTTACAAGGTTTCCTCTCCCACTAAACCTACCAACGCCGCCATATAAGTGAAATAATCTTGAGTGCGGCGTAAAACATCATTCAACCACCAACCAACTACATGGGTAAAATTGACATAACCAGTATATCCAGTGACGTCATGGATTATTCAAATCGCTGAGGTCAAAATGTCAATGAGGGTGAAAATGATTAATCTGTAATATTGGGCGGCATGTGGCCGACTATATGTAGGCTGTAATTGTGTTGACTTGGGCCAGCTCCATCCAATACCATTGACCTCTCTGAGTGAAATAAATTGTGACGTCACTCGATAGGTCGGGGTATGCCTATCGGGTAATGACAGACGTGTCCAGAAAAACTATTCGAGGGAAAACTACCGCTTGACATGGAGGGGTGTAAATGCACCGCAGCAATTATCTCCCTTTTAGCGTTCTCTGTTCCGTACTATCAGCAAAGAGTAGATTGACAAGAGTGGTCACTTCGTCCAATCAGCATTGCCGACATGTTCTTCTGGCCCCCTAGCGGAAGGGTGTTCCGACTGTACACGATTCGACTGTAAAGCGCCCCCTTCAGAAAGGAGGTCCTAATAATCGAATCGTGTTCGTGTCAGGGGGGTACTTTAGATACCATTGTACATATTTCCAAATTATCATTGTTACACTTTTTGCTGTGTGTACTCTGCTTTGTTAAGTGCCAAGTACAATAAAATTGAATTAAATTGAAATTGTTCAAATTCAACATAGCGCGGACGAAGTGACCACTCTTGTCAATCTACTCTCTTTGCTATCAGCCAGTCTTGGGCGAGGTAGCCTCATGCGTGCATGTGTTTAGAAGACCCATTGTGGTTCGTATGTTTATGTTTATATGTTATAATTTTTATTTTTATTTTTTATATATATAATCTTTATTTCTTGCACATTAAGCTCAGAGCTTATTTTGTGCATTAATTAAATACAATATTAGAGAATAAGTTTTTAAAGGTAGGATGAATATATACAAGGAGGGTTATCAAAATACAAAATAATAGTATTTAGAGTTTATACTTAATATGTTATAATTGAAGCAAGATTTCTTCTATTATTTAGTTGGTAAAAAAAAAAAAAGGTAATGTGTGTAAATATTTTGTGTTTATGGTGTTGCATAAATTGTGGTATTTCTCTGCGTATATTTTGCGTATGTTATCTTATCCTATATAAAAACAGTAATTTTTACCATTCTGATAAGCCCCTTTTTACAATTATATTGTAGTTTTACGGAGCCATAACGTAATAAAGGGCTGCTGTTTAGAAAACATCTTGGCGTTCTTTCTTGAACAATTTATTGCGAGCCACGGTAATGTGGTAATTCTGCGGGCGATTCCTCACGCCACATTACACTAGGTGAATTGAGACAGAAAATGTTGGACATTCATTTTAATTCATTAATATGAATCGGTAAAGGCAATTTTTCGGGAAGAAAAAGAGGGCGGCTTGGATTCAAAAGTGGGAAGCACGCAATTACTTTATCAAGGCTGTTCTACAATCCTCGCTGCCAAGGCAGCTCGTAAGAGGATTGCTTACTGCAACTGTCGCCTTGTTGGTATTAGTCAAGTTTTGGTCCGAATTGGCCCGGTTGCCAGCTATCACCGGAAGGTCGTGGGTTTCCTGCCAATGATATTGAACGTCAATTAATATTCAAAATGTAATTCCAACTCGCCACATACCATGCATTTTTGTTCAGCCGATTACGTATATATGAACGGTAAATGTGAATACAGAATATGAACCGAATACAGAGAAAAAATGCTTATAAAACAACACAAGACTACTAATCATAAAATAGTTTTTCATGTAACCTGCATGTAATGCGGTAATACTAAAATCAATTGTACCTTTCATAACAAATCAGTTAGCAGCCGTCGTTATTTTTTATGACAGTCGCACATTGCAGTAGATCACAGGAAAAGTATATTTTATGAATGGTCTAAAATAAAAAGACACTTGAAGTTAGTTTGGCTCGTCAATTTTATCCTCTATAAAATGATTGGTCATTGAGTATTTACACAAACAGTCTTCATGTCCTTATATGGCATGATGATAGAACATATGTGCAGGGATTGACAGCCGAGTGGGAGGAGCTTATATGTCATCTCCATAGCACCCCCTTTCAATCACAGCGCAATTTATTAAATACAGTTCAATTTAGCAAACACACACATGGCCATTTTTTGTCATGCTAACTTTTTCTTTCCCTTTTAGCGAAAGAATTTCTGAAAACCTCACATAAGTTTTCAAGGCTCTAAAATGTCAACGATTTTTTCACAACACAAATGTCTGTATCAGTTAGAACCTTCAGAATCACAAATGCTCATTGTTGAATGTTCAGATTGATTCAGTCGTTTTATCCAATGATATGCCGGCTTTCAAGGACTGCTTCATAGTAATCGTCCAATCACAACGCAGATAACACGAGAGTTATCTTCACACATTAGCCTCCCTTTGCCTTCACTTATTGGCATGATGCCAGATTTTCAGACAAAATGAACAGAATAAATATGATAGGAAACAAAATCTTTTTACATTAGTAATACTTTTCTCAGTGAAAAATAAAAGGAAAATAGCAAGTAGTACAAATTCAAGGAATAGAAGAAAAACTGAAAGAAAACAATAGTATTCATTAATTTAAGCTTAGACAGGAATCTATTTATCAAGATCAACAATCAAATCAACATTGTCGGAACACATAATTAAAATTTACACAGAACGTCACTTTAAACAGTGAGCGAGAGTGTATGTTTTAACCATGAGTTCTGATGATGGCCTCCAAAGATTAATTGATTAAACTAAGCAGTTCAGATTATTGAAACTATGGTGCCAGCCTTATTCAAGAAAAAAAGTTGGTTTTATGCAAAGTCTAGATACCTTTGAGTTTCAGATATATTTAATTTGCTAAAAAGCTAGGTAATGTTGATCATTCAACTGAAATCAAAACAAATTATAGTTCTTGCCATTGGAAATGTTTTGTCCTGAAAGGGCTTCAATGTTTCAAATCTGTGGCACCATTGAAAAGTTTGTCAGATGTAGCTTTTAAGTTTCACAAGCAGAAATTAAATGAAAATAAATTGATTGATTGATTGTTTGGTGTTTTACGCCGCGCTCAAGATTATTTCCCTTATATGGCGGCGTTGCCAATTTTATTGTGGGAGGAAACCGGGCTCTGTGCCCGGAGGAAACCCACGACCTTCCGCTGGTAACTGGCAACCATCCCACATAGGTCGAATGAAAATAAAAGTAAGAAATGTGAGAAATCTTTGTTACAGAGGCCTGGGGCTCGTTTCACAAAGCATTCGCATCGCAAACGAAGTGTAGTTGCCAATGGTTACCATAGTGAAGACATACAGAGTCATGGCAACTGCAACTGATCGCACTTTGCAACGGCTTCGTGAAACGGCCCCCAGAGCTACAATTGACGTCTGCCTGTAGGTAGCATAATCAGTCATGCGTTCGATGCTGGTCTTCTCCAATAATACAGTAACTATGAACAGTAATTTGAAAATTAATGAAACCATAATTTGCATTCTAAAAACACAGGTGATTAGAAAAAGAATTCAAGTGATTTAATAGACATAATTAAAAATTCGAAGTAAAATTTCTTTCAGTTCTATTTAAATTGAAATCATACAACAGTGTGGAATCATCATGGATGTGCCTTTTAATATGAAGGAACACTTCTTGTGCCAACAAACCATTGGCAATAAAAAAATTATCCATTCTTTTATTCATTTAATTTATTTTATACGAAAAATTAGATATTATTGCATATACTAGACAAGTATCACTGGGATAATACACGTAACATGCGATCGAGACAGAAAATTTGTGTGCATGAAATAGGCATGATTAAAAACTAAAACTTATACTCCTTTATTTAATGCAAGGAATTCAATTTCAGAAAAAAGAAAATTTCTGTTTAAGGGATTGACAGATTCCAAAGACAAAATTTGCTACTGATGACCATATATGGATAAATTTTCAAGCTGTACTCAAAATTATTTAAACCATCATTACTATGGAGCCCACGCTTCAAGAGAGTTTCAAACATTTCTTACATCAGCAAACAGTCGTGTATGTCAGCTTAGTGTCTTTGACTGGGATTGTTTTGATATAGGCAAAGTTAACTACATGTAATCATGGGTTATATTTGTCACCCAACTCAGCAGCTACGGAAAATAGCTTATTGTGTAAAGGCCAAAGGGACAAACGCTACGAGAAGGAGCAATTTGTAAACTTGGAGAATTTCTATCAAGTGAAAAATGTCACTCGTCACTGTCAGTTATTTTAACACACTTCTAATTGTATGGGATGCATAAATTAATCTACACTTGACAGGTTCTTCAAGCTTCTTTGCGAACATATTTGGTCGAGTCATATTTATTTATCCAGATTACTCCCTCAATTACAAGATTTTTGCTACCACCATTACTTCTGAAACAAAGCGCTTGGCCACATAGTACAGATTGACCAAGTTTGACAGCTTTGACGCAAGAGGTCAGCCATGTGACCAACGTTTTTCGTAGGATGGAAGAAAATAATGAGGTCAGCATCAAGAGGTCATGTGATCTGGACGAGTATTTGTGAACAAGTGAGATTAGAGAACATGGCCGCCGTGTTCAACGGAAAGTGTCTCAACCAGCACAAGATATGGATGCAATGCAAGAATTCTGGCCAATAATTTGACAATAGGGGAATGGAGATGTAACAGAAAAGATTGGTCATTTATTTTAAGCCATTTATTGTATCGATGAATGCCATTTTACCGAAGAAAAAAGGGTACAGGGAATATTTTTGCTGATGACCTTCAAGTGTGTAATGGTGGTTAATTTAGGGGGTCCATAGTGAGCTTTTCGAATCAATCAATCTTTGAGGAGAATGTCCCATCTTCAATTTACCTGTCCTCAGAGAAAAGCAAATTGGTCTCACTTCTAAACCACGCATAGCAAAATAACCCCATGATTGAGTATAAATGGCTCAAGATTGATTGAAATTTCCTAATTAAATAATTTGTTATTTGGCAAGATTCGACCCTAACACATTAAATACTGCCACGGTCTCTTTCCTCATGAGGGTTTAAAAATTAATTTGATTATTAAATTCATTTTAGGATATTTTTTTAATTTTAACATTATTTAAATATGCCCAAATATATGAAGGAAAGATTTGAGAGCTTGCCGATTTTACCATTTCTTGAAACTTTTCTGGTCTATAGTGGCATGAGCTGCCTAAATATTGATTTTTTCCGTTAGAATAAAATTTAGAAATAATCAGCTATTTTTCACAAGAAGTAAAATTTAAGCTTTTTAGTGTTACCAGTCTTAAAAATAAATGTACATTTAAGCTATTGTTTTGAATTAACATAGGCCTAAACTAAATGAACATTTGTCTCAGTTATTTAAATTTTGTTACCATCATGATCTTGAACATTTTTTCTGTTTGCAGAGGCTGCAGACAGTATCAATTTTTCTTATTCCAGCATCAGATTCAAGCAAAGTGAAGTTTGGTAGCTCATTCCAATATAAGTAGCTAAAACTGGAATTAGGTTTTGGACATTCTCACTAATTCTATATCTTTAATAATACAAATATTTTATGCTTTTTAAAATCAACTTTCAAAGACTTAATTTAATTGCCATATATGATATTTGAAAGTTTCAGAGAATTTTTGAAATCTGAGCAGAACATTCCTACTTATGGCTCAATGTATTTTCTGAAGTCAGACCCAAAATTTTAGATATATTTTGTCTCTGATTTTTAGTCTGATGCTGCACCCTAAGTGGGCATTAAAATTTATATTTAGAGATTTAGAGAAAAAACGTGAAAAAAAGGCAGTTAGCTGAACGGCAACCCTTTAACATCCTGAGTTGACAGGTGTGGGTTGAAACCAATCAATTGCAGAGGTAACATAAACAATAATCTTGGTAACAGTGCAGAGAAAAAAACAGCTTTGGAAAATTATCCAGTTGCTATGGTAACACAATTGATTTGGCAACAGATTTGGACAGGAAGCATCTGATTTCCATAGCAACACAAACCAAAAGCCTTGGTAACACTGATAGCTGAGAACTAATTATTTCGTTGCTTTGGCAACGTATATGATTAGCTGGATTTTGATGTCATCAAAGAATCATCAAATTTCCATAGCAACACAACCAATAAGCTTGGTAACGTTAATAGGCCAAACAATAAATAAATGTATTCCTATTCCCAGTCTGATTACACAAACAGTTGCCTTGGTAACAGTAGTAGCCAGGAAAACAGAAAATAAATGAAATCCAACTGCGATGTGGTGGGACACAAATAAACATCATGTAATCTGTTGTTGTAGTAGCATAAAGAGTAGCCTCCATGTGTGAAGAAACAGGCAGAATAAGAAAACGATCCAAGAATATTAAGAATGGTTCCCGTCAGACTTTGAATCAGAATCAGCATAATGTGTGTAGATCTGAAGAAACAGGCAGAATAAGAAAATGATCCAAGAATATTAAGAATGCTTCCCGTCAAACTTTGAATCAGAACCAGCATAATGTGTGTAGATCTGTGTGCAATCCAGAGAACAAAATAATGGCAGAAAAACAGCGTATCCACTTTGCTCTTTTTGAAAAAAATTCCATTGTAAAGAGTGACGACTGCTCCTTTTGAAGAAACTTTCATTGAAGAGGGCATCAAATTTGCTCCTACTGAAGAAACTTTCATTGAAGAGGGCATCCAATTTGCTCCTACTGAAGAAACTTTTATTGAAGAGGGCATCCAATTTGCTCCTACTAAAGAAACTTTTATTGAAGAGGGCATCCAATTTGCTCCTACTGAAGAAACTTTTATTGAAGAGGGCTTCCAACGGCATCCATGTTACAACTCATGATAGCAGATTACACTGTGTCCAAATAGATGATTTTCTGCAAAACTTGGACAGGTGACCAGTGCTGGCTTACCCTGTGTATGCCTGTTAATATCCAGGGAAAACTAAGTGAAATGGCATGGCAAATTTTTCTGAACTGCTCGCCATCTTGGACAAGTTATCGCCATGACGGCATCATGAGAATAACAAGGCGGGAGAATCACTTGAGAACGTTGATCTCCATGATTTGTGAGAGTCTCTTTCACGGAGGTCGGGATCAGAAACACTAGGAGTGTTTATCTCCGAAAGAGAAAGACGGCTGGCTAAATGTAAGAACATGTTGTGGACTTGATGACGTCCCTCCGTCGGACATTACTCTGAAAAGTAACGACGAAAAATTACACTCAGGAAAAATGAGACATATATTTGTAGATTTACATCTAACATTTAAAAAATCCACCCAGAAATTGTTCAATTTTTATTTGGTCTGAATGGGATTCGATCCGCTTCGATGGATTGAATGATTGTTTGGTGTATTACGCCACGCTCAAGGTTATTTCATTTATATGGCGGCGTTGCCCGTTTTATTGTGGGAGGAAACCGGGCTCTAAGCCCGCAGGAAACCCACGCCCTTCCGTTGGTAACTGGCAACCGTCCCACATAGGTCGGCGCTTCGATGGAAGGCCTGTGTCAAACTGAGGGAACCAGACTATCTGAATTCATAAATTCCTCATGGCAGTTTTCAGAGCATGTTAAAAGTGAAGTTAAATTAAATATTATTCACTAAGTAAGAGGGGGGGGGGGGACCTCTGGCATGAATGGACTTGATCAAAATGGTTTTAATATAATATCGCAATTATTTCCAGTATATTTCAGTGTTCTTTATAAGAAAATTCCTCAACAGAATTGAGTTTAATTAACTCACTTGGATTTAAGTTGTGCAGGTTTAAGATAATCTTCATGTGACAAGCTAGGTACATCGGGCCGTAACTCCTTCTTATATTGGAGACAGCGACGAATAAATTGCTGAAAAATATAACACATGGGTGTAAAATTATCGTGAACATCAGGGCGTAACTCCTTCTTATTTTGGAGACAACGGCGAATAAATTGCCGAAAAAATATAAAATATGGGTGTAAAATTATCGTGAACATCAGGGCGTAACTCCTTCTTATATTGGAGACAGCGACGAATAAATTGCTGGAAAAATATAACACATTGGCATTCAATTATCGTAAACATCATGACGTAAACCTTCTTATATAGGAGACAGCGACAAATAAATTGCTCAAAAATATAACACATTGGCGTTAAATTTTTGTAAATATATAGCCTCAACTCTTCTTATTTTGGAGACATCGACAAATAAATTGTCGAAAAATATAACACATGGGAATTTAGTTATAATGGACATCTGAACTCCTTAACATTGCTTGTACTAGTATTTTGTATATACCTTTGCTTCATTGGTGACTATAGGCCTAGGGGGAAATTCTACTTCTGTTGCTTTGAGGATTGTGTTTTCTTCTAAAATGGCAGCTTGAGACAGATTGTGGCCAAAAGGCTGGAAAAAAAAAATACATCAATTTTATTTTTAGCTGACTGACCGATTGATGATTTTAAGGTACACTCAGGTTGATTGATTGATTGGTGTTTTACGCCGCGCTCAAGACTATCTCACTTATATGGCGGCGTTGCCAGTTTTATTGTGGGAGGAAACCGGGCTCTGCGCCCGGAGGAAACCCACAACCTTCCGTTGGTAACTGGCAACCATCCCACATAGGTCGTTCGAGTGAAAACCCAGTCAGAACATTTTCCAATATTTTGCAGTGAGTGGGATTCGAACCCCAACCCATTGGTGGAAGGCTGTTCGGATTAAGCGTCCAACGCTCTGCCTACTGAGCCACGGTACACTCAGGATTATGTTACTTGTAATGGCGTGTTGCTAATGTTGCAGGAAACCTGACGGACAACCTCTCAGATATTCTTCATGTTATTAGGCAATCCAACTCAGTGGAAGAGTTGCGTACCATACTCGCCAAAATCATGGGCTTCCTCTGGGCAAACACTTCCATTTCCTCCCCTACGAAAACTGGCTACGCCGCATCATTTATGTGCAATTTTAAAGGCAATTAATTGTGAAAATAAACAAGAGTTATTTCAGGTGGCATTTCAATTGGCTGATAAAACCATGATTTTGTATGAACATAGCCAAAAAAACAAAGCAAAGTACAAATATTGCATTTAATTACCTTTTTTCCATATAAGCACTGATAAAATATAACACCTACGGACCACACGTCGACTTTGGAAGAAATTTTCGGAGGGGCTTTTCCCACCACAAAACATTCAGGGGGCAAATACCTGAAACCAAGGGAGATAATTCATTACAAATTTCATATGCCAGACAAGAGTGAAAACAAGGGAATGAAATACAGTGGTAATTTGATGTATGCACTTTGATGCACATGGGTTAAATTGAAGAGATAAGGCAAAAGAGGTAACCTTCTAGACAAAACAAAATCTCATAAAGGAGTACCAAATAAATCACTTTTTTTATTTTCTAATTCAACTTGAACTGGCACAGAATATACCTTTTTGGACTAAAATTAACTAGAACTGTTCTGCAAAGTAAATTGGCATTAGCTGCCAAGACCTTTTTTTTTTTAAATTAACAGCTTTATGTTAACAAGTGGATTGATTGATTGATTGTTTGGTGTTTTACGCTGCGCTCAAGAATTAATTCACTTAAATGACGGCGTTGCCAGTTTTATTGTGGGAGGAAACCGGGCTCTATGCCCGGAGGAAACCCACGACCTTCCGTTGGTAACTGGCAACCATCCCACATAGGTCGTTCGAGTGAAAACCCTGTCAGAAAATTTTCAAATTTTTTGGACTGAGTGGGAATCGAACCCGTGACCCATTGGTGGAAGGCTGTTCGGATTGAGCGTCCAACGCTCTACCTACTGAGCCACAGAGGTCCCCTCAACAAGTGGAAGGCCTAAATTGAATTCATCAAAGTGATTAAAAAATTTTTTATAACCTACACTATAGGACAAACAATACATTTGCTACTGGACAATACAAACATTACCAAAATCTTGTGGAAAAAATAATATAAAAGCTTAGAAAATGCAAACATAATGTTTCCATAGTAACATACCAGTAAGTACCCGCGCCCTGAGAGGTGAGATCCATGCCCATCTCGGGACTATAATTCTCATCGTCCATGATTTTACTCAGGCCGAAGTCGGTGATTTTTATCTCACCGCTAACACTGCCACTACCTAGTAAAATGTTACCTGCAAACAAACGTATGTTAACACACTATGATTGGTTGAAATTTGTTCACATTTCGGTTGCAAAATAAACAAAGTTACATGTATATATGTCTGTGTAAAAAAAAAAAAAAAAAAAAAATTTCAAAAATTACAATATTATTATGAAATCAAATAAATTGTGTGATAGAATTCTACACTGCACTCAAGATTTTTTAAGACGCTGAATATCAAGTGGATGTGTAGGAGAATTAGATGTTCAAAGGCCTCTTTGGATTGATTGATTGATAGATTGATTGATGTTTACGCCACACTCAGGATTATTTCACTTATACGGTGGCGTTCCGAGGTTTAGTGGGGGAGAAAACCAGGCTCATTGCCTGGAGGAAACCACTGACCTCCGGCTTCGGCGAGTACCTGCAACTTTTCCACATACGGTGACCAAGTGAAAAATCCATTTGGTCTGATGTTGGAATAGAGCCAGTCTTTAGACTGCATACCTGCTTTTACAATATTTTAAATGTGTTTCTTTTATTTCTTCAGCACAGTTATCCTTCAATGTTTTGAACATAAACTTTTATATCTATGTCACTTATATATATTTGTACAGTCCAGGAGCTTGTAAGCGACGTAGCATACGGTTTCACGTAACTGCCATAGCAACCCATACAGATACGTTGTTATGGTAGTTACGTAAAAATTTACACTACGCCGCTTTCTGAAACAGGCTCCAGAGTGAATACACGAATATCAAAATTTCAAAACTCAAGACAAGGATGTGACATACCTGGTTTAAGATCGTAGTGAATAACGGGGGGTTTGATCTCGTTCAAGTAACGTAAAGCACTAACAGTCTGAATCACAATAGATCTCGCCTCTTTCTCTGGAATGCTCTTGTTTTGTTTTAGGTAGAAATCCAAATCATTGCCATCACAGTATTCCAACACAGTACAAAATCTGAAACAGAATTCTCATTGTTTGCAATCTAGGTTTTTTAAGTATCCGTGTAGATTTTTTAATGTAATGGAGATCTCCCCAGGGCAATGGGGATTTCCTGGAGTAATGGAGAATTTCTAAGATAAGGGGTTTGTACAAGGTAGCAGAAATTTCCCAGGCTTTAGACATTCATAGCGGTAACCCAAGGCAATGGGGATTTCCGAGAGTAATGGAGATTACATCAAGGCAATGAGGATTTCCTAGAGTAATAAGGGTTCCCCAGGGCAATTGGGATTTCATAGAGTAATAGAGATTCCAAACGGCAATGGAGATTATCTAAGATAAGGGGGATTGTACAAGGTAGCAGAAATTTCCCAGGCTATAGACATTCATAGCGGTAACGGGAATGCCCAGGGTCAATGGGAGTTCCCAGGGCAGCGAGAATTCTTATTGTTAGGTGGTATAAGTTAGGTTAAGCTTTGCGGCAACTAAAGGTATAGATATCACAAGTTAACTGCACAGCAGACGAATTGCAAACAAGACACGAGTATACTTACGAATTGTTATCTATTTCAAAGACATCATAAAGTTTGACTATCCTAGGATGATGCAAGCTCTTGTGAATATTGTACTCTCTAAGTGCATGCCTGCAAAGAAAGAAATAAAATAAACAGTTCAGTTTCAAGAGATGTTTGAAACTCTCTTTAGATGTGGGAACTACACTGATGATAATTAAAGGAGGGGAAATCTCTAGAAATACATAGGGATTATCGTCGATAACAACCTTCAAAGTGCTTAAAACATTTCACGTCAATTACCTCCAGTGAACCTCAAGCTAATAAAAACAGACAGAAGTATGTCCTTTCAGTGGCTTATCTGTGTAGCCATTTGTCCGTTTTAGGATGACGTGATGTTGGTGTAGCTATTTTTAGATCAATAATGACATATTTTTACCGCTCTCTAATGTATAATAGTAGATTTAGGTCCAAAAAAACATGGTGACAAACTTGAAGTGGCCATTGCTTAGCCAGCCATTGGCTAAATTGCATCTCATGACTACTTTATAACGCACCTAAATTTTTATTCAACAGTAATTGGATAAAACTAATGAAAAAAATGGTGGCGGCCTTGTGAATGGCCTATGGAGCTTATTCTCTTTTTGTAACGCCACCTTCAAATTTCAATTATTCACTTACGGGGGGATAAAACATACATTGGACAGTTGTTTTGGACTAAATGAACTCTACTCTTTCCATCTAAACTAGTCTAAAGCTTAGATTTTCTTTCCCTTTAAGTGACCATATTCATAAGTTCTCATCAGTATTTAAGTTTTAGCTAACATATAATTAAAATAGTCTTTCACACCATATTTAGTCGATATTATTTAAATTAGCTTTGTAAATCACTTTTATGTTAACCGAGGTTACATGATTGATTGTTTGGTGTTTTACGCCGCGTTCAAGATTATTTCACTAATATAGCAGCGTTGCCAGTTTTATTGTGGAGGGAAACCGGGCTCTATGCCCGGAGGAAACCCAGTACCTTCCGGTGGTAACGGGCAACCATCCCACATAGGTCGTTCAAGCGAAAACCCAGTCAGAAAATTTTCCAATTTTTTGGGACTGATGTGGTTAGATGAACGCAAACCGTCACCGTTTGCATAGGCTAACTGACGTTTCTTGTGAGTCAAAAACTCACATAAACAAAACATATACAAACTAAAATGTTCATGCTGTCAAACTTTCTGATCTTCCACCATACAAAACCATGGACAAAACCCCTGCCTGTATCTTTCAGACCATACTTGCTTGATATAATTTAGTTTTTTATCCCTTTCAAACCATACTTGATATAATTTAGTTTTTTTTATCCCTTTCAGACCATACTTACTTGATATAATTTAGTTTTTTATCCCTTTAAGACCATACTTACTTGATATAATTTAGTTTTTTATCCCTTTCAGACCATACTTACTTGATATAATTAGCTTTTTTATCATCTTTCCAGTCTTTATTGAGTTGGTGTATTTTACAGGCTACATAACGTTGTTCCTTCATGTCGAAGCCCTGAAAAAAAAGAAACATGTGTTAGTTGAAAGGAGACGTCGACTAAGTTTGTTATGATTCTCAGTTGACCTTCAGATTAGTAGAAAATTAACAACTGATCAATCTCGGATGAAAACCGTTAATTCAACTTCCCACACGAAACGCAAGGTGTGCTAATAGTGGACAAAATTATAATAGCCGGGATGTTTCCAGTCTTTGTTTCTTTTAAAAAATACCTTAAAGTGGCATGAGCTGCCAAAATTCACATTTATTTCATAATTCTGATCGTCACGACAGTAAGAGGATTTGAAGGCCATCGAAAAATGAAATGATTGAGGAAAATCCATACAGTATGTGGCCTGTACGAACCGAAAATGTGTTCGAAAAGTAAACAAAATTTAAATAACCGGGACGACCATTCATTCATTCTAAGCCAAAGTTAGTTCAAAACAATACTTTATCGTACATTTTCGGGACGAGAAGCACTAAAAAGCTTCTGAATCATACGTCTTGAGAAAAATAGCCAATAATTTCAACATTCTGTTTTAACGTCAAAATATAAACATTTTGGCAGCTCATGCCACTTTAACAAGGCCTACTGCTGATAAGACTGGCCAATAAGTAGGGCAAGAGAGTGGGGGGGGGGTAGTCAAAATTTCATATAAACTTACCTTATGGACCTCGCTGAAGCCCCCTTTCCCTAACAGTTTCAAAAGAAGATATCTCTCATTTAAAATTTGATGATCTTTAAACCTGAAAGTATAAAAATATAGATTATTTTTAAAAAGTCATAAAACCAGATCCCAAAAAGATCAATCTTTTTGGAAAACAGGTTGAAGAAAAAGTCTAAATCCCAGTCTTGTTCAGCATTAAATGATTGATTGATTAAGGTTTTACGACGCCAGGTTTGCCAGGTTTAGTAGGGGAGGAAACTCGGCTCTTTGCCCGGAGGAATACTCTGACTGTTGGAGATTACTTGGTGAAAACCAGTGAAAAATCCACTCAGAAATTTTTATTTGGGATTCTTGCGCTGCATCGTTGGAAGGCCTGTGTCAAACTGAGGGACGATCACTCTAACCGACTGAGCCACTGAGATATGGCAGCATTCAATGACTGGATTATCCTATGTTTAACATCCGCGGTCTGATGAAGGCTTGGCTTGTTATCCGGAGGAATCCTCCGACCATCAGCGAGTACCTCCAAACACCCTCACAAAGTGCGACTGAGTGGGATTGGAACTTGTGGCCCATTGATGGGAGGCTAGTGTGTATCATTCTGCTGACTGGGCCAAAAAAGTCCACCAATATTACAGAAAACGTATCAATACCTCACTCTTGCTTACAGTGGGTTAATCACTTACCACTACGAAGACCAAAATCTAACCCTCTTCTCAAGCCAAGGTAAAATATCCATATAGCCCATTCTGTGTTTAGGCTTGGCGTAATAGGACGGTTCAATTCGTATATGAAGCAGAGACTTATGATTGGATGTGATGAAAACTTCTAGAAGTATAACGTCTGGCACTTGCACTCTTCAACCAGCTGAGAGATGATGTAATGGCGGGTGTCTATGCAGCTTTACATCAAAGAGAGTAGATTGACTCTTTACGTACATCTTGAGCTTTTGGGGAAATAATCTTGAGTGTGGCATTAGCATCAATCTATCACCTACTGAACCTCAGTACATCTTGAGCTTTTGTGTAAAGAGTGTTGATGGTCAAGGATTGGAAAGACAGCACTTACATTCACCACCTGTACGGGTTGAACAGTCATATTCTGCTTAGGTAAACCCCGATACCCAGGGTTAAATTCTCAACAAGCTCACTTTACCCCTGGGACAACTGAGATTGAAATGCTCGTTTTCTGGGAACGCCCATTTACTGTCGGACCAATCAAAAGTTCTCTTATAAACATTGAAACTCTTCAGTTTGGAGACACGTTTATCAAATTGAAGTGTTAACCGAAACGTCGTCCATCTTTGTTTTGAACACGCCATAGATGCTTACGTAACGCGGATTCTGATTGGTGAAATTTCCGCCACAGTTTTGTGGCGGAACCAATCAAAGTCAACATGCATATTAAATTAGAAACGACGAATCTGCTTCCACTTGTCCCACGGGTAAAGTGAGCGTGAGCGTAAGTTTTAATCGTGGGTTCCGACGATGGGCAATATAGAGATTTTACCTTGCCTTGAGCTGATACTTACCTAGAGTTATCTTCATTGTGGATCCGTTTTAGTTCCCTAATATGTAAATTTCTTTCTCGTTCCAATTTTTCTAATTCTAATTGTAGGTCTGCGTCTTCTTTCTTTAACGAAGCTTGTCTCAATTTCAAAATATCGTCTTGTTCATAATACTCTACCATACTCATACTGAAAAAAAGAACAATATTAATTATGTTCATTCTGATCCACCATACTCATACTGAAATAAAGTACAATATGAATTATGTCCATTCTGATCCACCATACTCATACTGAAATAAAGTACAATATGAATTATGTCCATTCTGATCCACCATACTCATACTGAAATAAAGTACAATATTAATTATGTCCATTCCGACCCACCATATTTATGTAAGAAATAGCCACCCATGTCTAGTGACACAAGAGATCCCTTAAAGGGATCTTAACGCCCGCGTTCATCTATTCATATTAAATTGATTGATTGATTGTTTGGCGTTTAACGCTGCGCTCAAGATTATTTCACCTATATGGCGGCGTTGCCAGTTTTATTGTGGGAGGAAACCGGGCTCTATGCCCGGAGGAAACCCACGATCTTCCGTTGGTAACTGGCAACCATCCCACATAGGTTGTCTATTCATATTAAAGATTGTTACAGCAATAACTGGATATAGAAATTGGGGCCTACATAAAAAATCTTATTCCAAGGAGATAACTATTGTTGAGGAAAATTAAATTGTGAATTGCAAAGTTAAGCTCCCCTTGAAATTTTGGTTGAAAACAACATTGCCACCTGGTAGCCATCTTCAATATGCTAATGAAATGATAATGTACGGTGCACAGCTACAACTTAGAGGGATGATGTGTGTCATGTTTGGTTAAGATCAGGTCAGTAGTTTTCTTGGAATAATGATAATAAGTTTCATTTTCAAATTTGGTTAAAAAACAACATTGCTTCCTGGCGGCCATATTTAATAAGCAAATGAGATGAAAATGTAGGGTGCACAACTAGATCAGAGGGAGATAATGTCGGCCAAGTTTGGTCAAAATCAGACCAGTAGTTTTCTTGGAATAGAAGTAACAAAAAAACAATATCGCCCTCCTGGCGGCCATATTGAATATGCAAATGAGATCAAAATGAACGATGCATAACTAGACCATAGGGTGATGATGTATGTTGATTTTGATCAATGTCAGGTAGTTTTCTTGGAACAAAGATAAAGAAAAAAAACATCGCCCCCTGGCGGCCATATTGAATATGCAAATATGATGAAAATGTACAGTACACAACATGGCTATAGGGAGATAATGTGAGCCAAGTTTGGTGAAAATCGGATTGGTAGTTTTCTTGGAAAAAAGTAACAAAAAAAAGATATCGCCCCTGGCAGCCATATTGAATATGCAAATGAGATGAAAATGTATGGTGCACAACAAGATCAGAGGGAGATAATGTCGGCCAAGTTTGGTCAAAATCAGACCAGTAGTTTTCTTGGAATAGAAGTAACGAAAAAACAATATCGCCCTCCTGGCGGCCATATTGAATATGCAAATGAGATCAAAATGAACGGTGCATAACTAGACCATAGGGTGATAATGTATGTTGATTTTGATTAATGTCAGGTAGTTTTCTTGGAACAAAGATAAAGAAAAAAAACATCGCCCCCTGGCGGCCATATTGAATATGTAAATGAGATGAAAATGTACAGTACACAACAGGGCTATAGGGAGATAATGTGAGCCAAGTTTGGTGAAAATCGGATTGATAGTTTTCTTGGAAAAAAGTAACAAAAAAATATATCGCCCCTGGCAGCCATATTGAATATGCAAATGAGATGAAAATGTATTGGACACAACTAGACCATAGGGTGATGTATGTTCAGTTTGATTAAGATTGGACTGATAGTTTTATTGGAATAAAGGTAACAAGCAAAAGTTGTCTTGCAATAAACGAAAAAAAAAACATCTCCCCCTGGCGGCCATATTGAATATGCAAATGAGATGAAAATGTAGGATGCACAACTAGACCATAGGGTGAGATGATGTATGTTAAGTTTGATTAAGATTGGACAGGTAGTTTTCTTGGGCTAAAGGTAACAAAAAAAACAAAAACATCGCCCCCTGGTGGCCATATTGAATATGCAAATGAGATGAAACTGTAGGATGCACAACTAGACTATATGGAGATAACGTCAGCCAAGTTTGGTGAAAATCGGACTAGTAGTTTCCTTGGAATAAAGGTAACAACAAAAAAAAACAATATCGCCCCCGGGTGGCCATATTGAATATGCAAATGAGATGAAACTGTAGGATGCACAACTAGACTATATGGAGATAACGTCAGCCAAGTTTGGTGAAAATCGGACTAGTAGTTTTCTTGGAATAAAGGTAACAAAAAAAAAACAATATCGCCCCCTGGTGGCCATATTGAATATGCAAATGAGATGAAAATGTACGGTGTACAACTAGACCGTAGAGTGATGATGCATGTTGAGTTTGATTAAGATTGGACTAATAGTTTTCTTGGAATAAAGGTAACTACCCAAAGTTTTCTTGCAATAAACTTAACAAAGAAAAACAACATCTCCCCTGGCGGCCATATTGTTTAAGCAAATGAGATGAAAATGTACGGTGCACAACTAGACCATAGGGTGATGATGTATGTTAAGTTTGATTAAGATTGGACGGGTAGTTTTCTTGGAATAAAGGTAACAAAGAAAAACATCGCCCCCTGGTGGCCATATTGAATATGCAAATGAGATGAAACTGTACAATGCACAACTAGACTATATGGAGATAATGTCAGCCAAGTTTAATGAAAATCGGACGAGTAGTTTCCTTGAAATAAAGGTAACAAAAAAAAAACAATATCGCCCCCTGGTGGCCATATTGAATATGCAAATGAGATGAAAATGTATGGTGTACAACTAGACCGTAGGGTGATGATGCATGTTGAGTTTCATTAAGATTGGACAAATAGTTTTCTTGGAATAAAGGTAACTACCGATAGTTTTCTTGCAATAAACGTAACAAAGAAAAACAACATCTCCCCCTGGCGGCCATATTGTTTATGCAAATGAGATGAAAATGTACGGTGCACAACTAGACCATAGGGTGATGATGTATGTTAAGTTTGATTAAGATTGGACAGGTAGTTTTCTTGGAATAAAGGTAACAAAGAAAAAACAACATCGCCCCCTGGCGGCCATATTGAATATGCAAATGAGATGAAAATGTACGGTGCACAACTAGACCATAGGGTGATGATGTATGTTAAGTTTGATTAAGATTGGACAGGTAGTTTTCTTGGAATAAAGGTAACAAAGAAAAACAACATCGCCCCCTGGTGGCCATATTGAATTTGCAAATGAGATGAAACTGTACAATGCACAACTAGACTATATGGAGATAATGTCAGCCAAGTTTGATGAAAATCGGAGTAGTAGTTTCCTTGAAATAAAGGTAACAAAAAAAAAACAATATCGCCCCCTGGTGGCCATATTGAATATGCAAATGAGATGAAAATGTACGGTGTACAACTAGACAGTAGGGTGATGATGCATGTTGAGTTTCATTAAGATTGGACTAATAGTTTTCTTGGAATACAGGTAACTACCGAAAGTTTTCTTGCAATAAACGTAACAAAGAAAAACAACATCTCCCCCTGGCGGCCATATTGTTTATGCAAATGAGATGAAAATGTACGGTGCACAACTAGACCATAGGGTGATGATGTATGTTAAGTTTGATTAAGATTGGACAGGTAGTTTTCTTGGAATAAAGGTAACAAAGAAAAAACAACATCGCCCCCTGGCGGCCATATTGAATATGCAAATGAGATGAAAATGTAGGATGCACAACTAGACCATATGGAGATAATGTCAGCCAAGGTTGGTGAAAATCGGACAGGTAGTTTTCTTGGAATAAAGGTAACAAAAAAAAACAATATCGCCCCCTGGTGGCCATATTGAATATGCAAATGAGATGAAAACGTACGGTGCACAACTAGACCATAGGGTGATGTTGTATATTAAGTTTGATTAAGATTGGACTGGTAGTTTTCTTGAAATAAAGGTAACAAGCAAAAAGTTAACGGACGGACGACGGACGACTGACGACAGACGACGGACCACGGAAAAGCGATTTGAATACCCCACCATCAGAATGATGGCGAGCTAATAAAAGTTATGATGCAATGATATTTCTCAGAACTGGTAAATAACCTATGCACTACGTCCAATACCTAAATAATAATCAATGTAGTCAACTCACAAAACTGTTGACCTCTGAGAAGCATAGAGATGTATGTTCAACTTGAAGTTCAAATAAGGTATGTAAATTTAACTTGTAGGTTTTAAAACTGACCAGGTAATCTTGACTTACTGTTTATCTAAAGGCTTAGCAAATCCATCATTTTTCGTGTTTTTCTGTACAGCTGAATTTGATGGAGGCTTTCTCTTTGTTAATAACTTTCTCTGCCTTTCTAAATCTTCTCGTTCCGTTGATATTCTTTCTTGTTGCCTATAAGATAACAATAGTCCATATAAAATGATTACAGATTGATAAGTGTAATACGCCACGCACAAGATTGATTCACTTAAATGGCAGAAAAAAATAGCAGAACAATTTTGTAAGTTACAAAAACGAGGAAATGATGGGAGGAAAAAAAGAAGCAGTTGCATCACACAGTAATCGTTATTGTAATGGATATGGAAGACACAAGAAGTTAGAGTTTCTTGCCCCTTCCCCAGCTTTGCACAAATGATTGTTTGATTGAGTGGTGTTTTACGCAACACTCATGATTATTTCACTTATATAGCATCATTGCCAGGTTTAGTGGAGGCTCATTGCCATGGAGGAAACCTTCGACCTTCAGAGCGTACCTGGCAACTCTTCCACATATGGCAACCAAGTGAAAAATCCACTCAGAACATTGCACAACTGTGATTTGAATAGAATGTAAATTTCAAAGAAAGATAAAAAATGCAACTTTCTAAACCATGCAAATCAAAAATGAAAGTCAGCTCAAAGAAATAAGAGACTTTTCCAAAATTGGCAAAAGATTTTTTTTTATTTCTAACAAAAACTTGCGAATATGAACATCACGGTGGAAATACAACTGACCCATTTGCTCAGTGTAAGAATGACAATTAACATGGGAAAAAAAAACCCTGAACATTCAAGGGAGGTCACTGAAATCTCGTCTATCAGGGGACAAAACTCTAGTTGGAGAGTTGGTAGAGACTTTTCCAAACTTGGCAAAATATTTCTTTTTATTTCTAACAAAAACTTGTGAATACGAACATCAGGGTCGAACTACAACTGACCCATTTTCTCAGCGTAATGCGGTAATGACTGACCTCATTAAATCTGTAAATGCCCATCCGTCGACCCAATTTTCCACAAATGTTGCCCCTTGCCTCTGTGTGACAAACTGACCCAAGCGTAACCTGTTCTCCATACATTTTTGCCGGGTCGTCTTTTTCTCCAAATTACTCTACAAGAAAGGAAAAAAATACAACCGTGAGCGTGATACAAAAAAAATATTTTTGTCCATTTTTTTTTTCATCATTGTGGTTTAAGGATAGAGAATGTGGAGACCTTTCACGATTTTTGACTCCCAGCCCCTCATTCAAAATAACTTGTTTACACTTCGTTTACCAAAAACTAACAACAAAGCAGGGAACCAAAAAATTATTTGTCCAATAAAATAAGAGCTGGAGTGTGTCGGGTACTTCACTAAATGATTGATTGATTGATGTTTTACACCACTTTCAAGATAACTACACTTACATGCTGTCATTGCCAGATTTAGTGGAGGAGGAAACCGGGTACTTGGCCGAGAGCAAACTCCCAACCTTTGGCAGGTACCTGATAGTTCCTCCATTGAGTGAAAAATCCACTCAGAAATTAAAGTCTGAATTTCACTGAATAACGATAACCCCAAAGCCTGATGATGTACTGCCAAGCTTTTCTCAAGGTATTCTAGGATCAGATTACCTTAGTCGGACATTTTTCTACCGTACTGTGCACTTAAATCGTAAGTCAACTGTTAGGAGCGAGCGAGTGAGTGAGAATTGAATGGGTCAGTTAATCAGAACATTATAGATGATAACAAAACTGATTGATCAATCGATTGTAATTTACGCAATTAAAACCAAGCTCTTTATCCAAAGCGAGCTCAGGATCTTCAGTAAGTACACGTCAACTCTTTCAAATAGTATGACCGAGTGAAAAAAAAAAATCGAAAATTAGTCAACATTGGTTTGGAATATTTCATATTCGAACCCATGACCAAAGGATGGAAGGCCTGCTTTGGACTGAGAGACTATTACTCGAATGACTAAACCACAGAGCCCCCCACAAAATAAATTGATTGATTTCCCAGGCTTAGTGGGGGAGGAAAGCGGGCTCATTGCCCAGAGGAAGCCCCGACCTTCGGCAAGTATCTGACAACTCTTCCACATACGGCAACTGAGTGAAAAATCCACTCAGAATTTTTTCAATTTTTATTTAGTCTGAGTGCGACTCGAACCTGCGCCGCATTATGGAAGGTCTGTGTGGGACTAAGGGACGATCACTCTAACCCACTGGACCACGAAATAAATAAACATTATTTATATTACAAAATTAAATCTCTTACCTTCTCTATCAACAATGATTTATTTACATCTGAACATTTCTGTAAGTTCTCTTTCTGCTTTTCTATAAGTTTTTGTTGGGCTGTGAGCTGCCTTTGCAACTCATCTGTTTGCTGGTGAAAGAGAATAAAAAATTGCAATCAATGAATGTAATTTTAAGGTATGAGCTTCCAAAATTGTGATATTTTACCGTTGAGAGAGAATATGTAAATTATCTGCTATTTCTGCAAAGAAATGTAATTCAGAAGCTTTTCAGTGTTTTTAGTCTCAAGAATGTGCGTTAAGTAGTGTTTTGAATTCAAAACACAGGAAGATATACAAATAACATTTATGGGACACTGCTGATTAAGGATTTTTGAGGTCTGCTTGTTGTAATAAGAGTGAGAATAAACATGGAAAAAAAAACTGAACATTCAAGGAGGTTACTGAAATCATTGATAGAGTCTATAAGGGGACATAACTCTAGTTGGAGAGTTGGCAGAGAGTACACCAAGGGGAGGAACCTAGTTGGTAGAGAGAACACCAAGGGGAGTAACCTTTTGTTTTGTAACATTGTTTCCGATTTACTCCCTGTGCCCTTGCAACATTGTAAAGAAATATCATGTGTGCCGTGTGCATCCTGGTCACGTGGGAAGCACATTGCGGTAATTTGTAAAGCCGTGGCAATTCAACAATAAACGCCTATGCATCCGTATAGGCTTAAACTGAAAAAAAAAAGTAACCTTTCGTGGATCTTACCCTGACTAGTTCTTCTATTTTATGATCTTTCTGTTCTAAAGCCGTCACAGACTTACATTCCAGGGATAAAATATCAGACATCCCTAGGTCAGTCTGAAAAATAAAAGAAATGTTTGTATCAAAAACAGAGCGATTGCAAAGATCAAGTCTCGATATTTCATTCCTATGATATTTCATGATGTCCTGTGACGGATGACACGATTAAGAATGTTTTCGGTGACTCTTCAATTCCATTTGACATATTTTTCTCTATAACATGGCATTGGACAATGCAGCACCGGTGACAGGAAAACTGTGAAATTTGTACGGCACTTGAGCTCTCTATACCTCTGGGACATCATGATATTTGAAACGCCACAAAGCCAACACTGTTTATACAGCCTTTTGGAACAATTACCGCCGAGCCTAATGACGTCACATAGAATTACGCAAAGCTTTCTGGGTAAAATGTACCTCAGTTCGCCATTTTGTTTATTGGTACTTAGCCGGGTGTTACTTTTGGGGAAAACATTGATGACATAACCTGTTTTTATCCACACATTTCTCTGGTAACTTTACGCCTTTTACGTCTTCTGTTCGATACAGTATTATTTCTTCCGCCATATTTTAAAATTATTTTAACATCCCTCAATCCCCCGAAATGCTTTGCCTGTAATTTCCAAGAGACGTCATCAAGCAATCGGTCAATTGGCCGAATAATGTGGCTCTAGAGGAGAGGTTATTATGGGAATCATGTGGCAACTAACGCAGCAAAATTGAGATCAATGTTATGAGGTACCTGTGTCATTTTGACTGGTTGATATAAAGCCCTGGCCGGGAAACCATCAGAACTATTCTGCGGTGAAGAAGCACTCTGAAAGGGAGAGGAAATCAAAACATAAATCAAGGATTCATTGGGTATCAGACCGACAAAGTAGTAAGGGAACTTTTATTGATTTGGCATTCACACCCATAAAGTGGGAGAGAATCCCAAATAATACCATGGATTGATTGATTGATTTGGGACTCGCATAAATCAAGGATTCATTGTGTATCAAACCCACAAAGTAGTACTGGAATAATAAACATATGGATTGATTTGGGATTCTGTACCCAAAGTGGAGGAAAATCACAAATAAAACTATGGATAGATCGATTGGTTGATTGATTGATTTGGGACTCACATACACAAAGTAGTGCTGGAAAATCGCAAATAAAACCATAGAGTGATTCATTTGGGACTCACATACACAAAAAAAAAAATCCCAAATAAAACGATGGTTTGATTGATTTGGGACTCACACACACAAAGTAGTGCTGGAAAATCACAAATAAAATCATAGATTGAGAGGCAATAATTCACAGTAATTTATCCCAAATTTCATATTATCATTATTTTTTGGGATTAAGTTTTCTTGAAAAATGGCAGAAATTCTTCTGATTTGGGGTCAAACCCTCAGAGGAGGCCGGTTGGCTGAATGGATAAGGCAGCCGGCATTTAGTGCTGGCGATAGGTGCCATTCTCTGGGACCTGGGTTCCATTCTCGTTTCACCCTAAATCGATAGAAAAATTTCTGCCATTTTTCAAGAAGTGTAATCTAAAAAAATCACGAGAATACTGTTTTACTCACTTTCTAAAAGACACTAACTAATTAAACCCAAATTTCATAGTCTGATAGTTAGACAGAGCCTTACTCACCATAAAGCCAGGGCCCCTGGAGGCCCCAAGAAATGACTGAAGACCTTGTGGAGAGGGAGATTTTGTACCGGTAGAGCCCATACTTCGACTGGGAGATTGACTCTGTTGATTAACAAACATAAATAAAAGATCAAAATATACATATATTTATTTATGAACAATAAACTCACAGGCACAAGGAAAATCTTGTCTAAAATAACCATGTAGACAAGTTTCTAATTGTGTTAAAAGGGTGTACCTGTATGTCATTAAGACCTTTGTACCCAATATAAACACTCATAAAACATAAAATATGTATACATTTATTTATGAAATGAAAATCTTCTTGACTAAAATAACTATGTCGACAAGTAACAAGGGGTTATGTCATTTAGATCATTTTACCCAATAAAAGTTGTTGTAATAAACCAAAATATATATAATTCTATATTTGGGCTTATTGTTTACCGAAATCTATATCTTACAATGATTGCATGGTAAAACTATATGTCAACACTTATCTACTTTGTTAAAGGGGGAGGACACCTTACTGAAAGCCCCAGTGCAACCCAAAATTATACGCTGATATTGACCGAAAGGATTGATTTTAAGTTTTGTTTTGTGCCGCACTCAAGATAATTTCCCTTATATAGCAAGGTTTAGTGGGCGAGGAAACCAGGCTCATTGCCCGGAGGAAACCCCGACCTTCTGAGAGAACCTGGCAGCTCACATTCAGCCATATTTTCTTTTTTCAATTTTTATTTGGTCTGAGTGGGATTCGTACTTCAGCCGCATCCATGGGAGGCCTGTGTCAATGGAGGGACTATCACTCTAACCAACTGAACCACCGAGGTCCCTTTGATCGAAAGGAAGTTCAGGTCAAATTTGGTGATCAATGGTCCTCAATCACAGCAACAACTGGTGGATTGTCAAAAGGACATACATACACTTACCTTAAAATATTCATTTATTTTTCTTCCATTAGCATCTGAGCGATTAGACTTTTGGCCACCTGTGAAAAATATGATAGATTGATTGATGTTTTACGAAAAATACAATCATTCTAATAATACTAACACAATGACAAACATCTAACCTAAAATACACACATTGTATCTAAAAAATAATTCCAATTCCTTTATCGACAGTGCTGATTGATTGATGTTTCATATCTAACTAGAAATTATTTCACTTAAGGGTAGCACTGCCAGGTTTAGTGGGGAGGAAAACTGATTTTTTGCACAGAGGGAACCCTTGACGTTCGCATGGTTCCATGGTACACTTTTCTGGATTGAGCTCAAATTGAATATTAATGAAAACTTTACAGACAAAAATAAAAATAGTTTAGACTTTTTTGAGGTTTTTGATTGATAGATTGTTTGGTGTTCTACCATGCTCAAGATTATTTCACTTATATGGCGGCGTTGCCAGTTTTATTGTGGGAGGGAAGCGGGCCCTATGCCCGGAAGATTGATTGTTTGATTGTTTGGTGTTTACGCCGCGCTCAAGATCATTTCACTTATATGGCGGCGTTGCCAGTTTTATTGTGGGAGGAAACCGGGCTCTGTGCCCGGAGGAAACCCACGACCTTCCGCTGGTAACTGGCAACCATCCCACATAGGTCCCAGTCAGAAAATTTTCCAATTTTTGGACTGAGTGGGATTCGAACCCGCGACCCATTGGTGATGCCCGGAAGAAACCCACGACCTTACGGTGGTAACTGACAACCATCGCAAAAAGGTTGTTCGAGTGAAAACACAGTCAGAAAATTTTCCAATTTTTTTGGGACAGAGTGGGATTCAAACCCGTGACCCATTGGTGGAAGTTGAGTTTATTGAACGTTGACCTTGTTACAATGATTGATTTGAGTTTTATGGCATATCCAAACTATAATATGCTGAAGGGGATATCTTTATTGGAGCCCGATACCAAGATCTGTGATGTTTACATTAAGCTGACTCTATGCCCAGAGGAATCTAGGACCTTCTTTCCAGTGGGTCGACGTATGTGTTGCTAGGTACTCGCTGAAGGTTGGGGGTTTCCTCCGGGCAATGAGCTCGGTTTCCTCCCCCAGTTAACCTGGCAATGCCGCCATATAAAGGAAATAATCTTCAGTGCGGTGTAAAACATCAATCAACTCATTGAGATTCGATGAAAACTCAAAAAGATATTTTTCTCCATTTTTAAAATTATTGGAGGATGAGGAGAGGACAGTGGGCAGTATTTAAACACTTTTGTTAATGAGAGTTCATTCTTAAATACTTACCGGGATCACTTGATTCACTGACATTTTTACGCTTTCTTTTTCGCTCACCACTGGAAGGGGTTCTATTTTTATCGGGCGTCAGCATCTGCAATATAAAATGATACATGAAATATTTATCAAATACAGGCTGAGTGAGAGAAGATTAACCGCCACAATCAACAGTATTTCAGTTTTATCGCAATGATATTAAATAACACGGTGAAGTATGGCCTCGTTACCAATAGCAACCCGCTGACTAGGTTTGTCCACACTATAGTATTAACATTGGTTCTAACTGTGTTTGTATATCTGACATTATTTGAATTCCAAGGCCCTGTACCAGCCCTGATCTAAGCTCAATTTCTATGTTTTGAAAAATTTTGGTTGAGTGACCTAGGACCTAAGGTTGATTGATTGATTGATGTTTTACGCCACACGCAAGATTATTTCACTTATATGGCGGCGTTGCCATGGTTTAGTGGAGAGGAAAAACTAGGTTCATTGCCTGGAGGACACCCCTGACCTTTGGCGAGTACCTGGCAACTCTTCCCCATATGGCGACCCAGTGAAAAATGCACCAAGAAATTTACAATTGTTTTTATTTGGTCTGAGTGTAATTCGAAACCCCGCCGCAGCGATGGAAGGTCTATGAGGGACTGAGGGACGATCACTTTAACCCACTTGGACCACCAAGGCCCCACAGGACCTAAGAACCTAATGAAGTACATTAACTAACAATAAGCATATGGGTTTATTTAACGATAGCAAAGCATCCATGCCTAGCATATTCAAAACACACGGGCACAAAGAAAATCTTCTTGACTAAAATAACCATGGACACAAGTTTCTAGTGCTAAAAAAAATCCCTCTCCCTGCTGTTTTTACACCCACTACTTTATCTAAATACTGTGTTAAATACAGCAACTCAATCCTGAAGACAGAGCGGCCAAAAGTTTAAAACCACGTTCCCAGGCAACCTTATTTATGGTCATTTTGTTTGGATGTTTGGACGAAATAACACAAACAAAAGAATGAGGCATGGAGGCCCAGAGGGTGGACATTATGGCAAATTAGGCACTGGCCTCCGTGAAATTTGATTGTTAAGACTTACCTGTTCTTCACGATCACTGACAGACCCCCCACTGAGATTGGAATTATCACCAGCACTAGACATATTGGACAGGGGTTGGAACTGCAACAACAACAACATAATATTTAACAGTGTAAAGGCATATTGGACAGGGGTTGGAACTGCAACAATGACAACATAATGTTTAACAGTGTAAAGACATATTGGACAGGGGTTGGAACTGCAACAACAACAACATCATGTTAAACATTATAAAGACATATTGGACAGGGGTTGGAACTGCAACAACAACAACATAATATTGAACAGTGTAAAGGCATATTGGACAGGGGTTGGAACTGCAACAACAACATCATGTTAAACAGTATAAAGGCATATTGGACAGGGGTTGGAACTGCAACAACAACAACATAATGTTTAACAGTGTAAAGGCATATTGGACAGGGGTTGGAACTGCAACAACAACAACATAATGTTTAACAGTGTAAAGGCATATTGGACAGGGGTTGGAACTGCAACAACAACATCATGTATTGTTTAACAGCCCTCGCGAATAACTAGGGCAAATGGCAATTGCCGTGGTAAATGCTGAGGCACAAAGAATAACTGTCAGCAAACATTTGCTGACGCACACTGGAGGAATGACATATTCCATCAATGGTGCCTCGGCAAACTTTTTGCCATAGTTATTTTGTTTTTCGCGAGGGCTGGTTTAACAGTGTAAAGGCATATTGGACAGGGGTTGGAACTGTAACAACAATAACATCATGTTTAAAGGCCCGTTCACACTGTGCGATTTGTCGTATCGACTTGTAGGATGCCATGAAAATAAATGCTTCTAATTGGTGAATAAGATTTAACAACCAATCAAAAGCATCCATTTTAATCGCATCCTACAAGTCGATACGACAAATCGCACAGTGTGAACGGGCCTTAACAGTGTAAAGGCATATTGTACAAAGGCTGAAACAACAACAACAACAACAGAAATGAAAATAAATATTTTACCTTTGTTTAAATATTTAGATTGTAAATAAGGGCTTTTTGTGGACTTTATTCTGAGTTAATTTACTGTTGAATTATGCCACATTGTAAAGTTATTCAGCCGATCAACTTGTGATCAGTAACAGGCTACAGGATACCGTTCTTACTCACCCTACTTCCAGAGAGCCTGGCTTCTAATAACTCCTGTTTTCTCGGATCCACATGGAGAGAATCCATCTTGTAGCCTGAAATTACAACACCATATATACATAGTCGCAAAAACATATAATTCACGTTACAATCTAACAATTTATTTCTATCTTACACCAAAATTACATTTGGGACAAATTCAGAGATATGCGGAAATCAGTAAGTCATTTTGAGACATCAAAAATTTGTCACAGTGGTCCTGAAAAAATAAATCAAATTTGGTTGCTATGTTTTGTGGTGAAGGAATCTCGGCTATTTGCCTGGAAGAAACCCCAGTCTTCAACAGATATCTGGCAACCCTTTTAAAGAGTGATTAAATTCTCATTAATTGAAAAAGTCATTTAGAATTGTTTTTGATCTTTCTTCAAGTCCGAACCTCAGACCCATCGATGGATGGCTTGTGTCTGCCCAACCAACTACACCACCCAGGCCACTTAAATGGAAGATCAACCAACTAAGCCACCCAGGCCACTTAAATGGAAGATCCAACCAACTAAGCCACCAAGGCCACTTAAGTCGAAGATCCAACCAACTAAGCCACCAAGGCCCCTCAAATGGAAGATCCAACCAACTGAACCACTGAGGCCACTTAAATGGAAGCTCCAACCAACTAAACCACCCAGGCCACTTAAATTGAAGATCCAACCAGCCAAGCCACCACGGCCACTTAAATGGAAGACCCAACCAACTAAGCCACCAAGGCCCCTTAAATGGAAGATCCAAACAGCTGAGGCACCGGGACCTCTTAAATGGTAGATCCATCTAACTATGCCACCAAGCCCCTTAAATGGTAGATCCATCCAACTACGCCACTAAGCCCCTTAAATGGTAGATCCATCCAACTACGCCACCAAGCCCCTTAAATGGTAGATCCATCCAACTACGCCACCAAGCCCCTTAAATGGTAGATCCATCCAACTACGCCACCAAGCCCCTTAAATGGAAGATCCATCCAACTACGCCACCAAGCCCCTTAAATGGAAGATCCATCCAACTACGCCACCAAGCCCCTTAAATGGAAGATCCATCCAACTACGCCACCAAGCCCCTTAAATGGAAGATCCATCCAACTACGCCACCAAGCCCCTTAAATGGTAGATCCATCCAACTACGCCACCAAGCCCCTTAAATGGTAGATCCATCCAACTACGCCACCAAGGCCCCTTAAATGGTAGATCCATCCAACTACGCCACCTAGGCCCATTTCATGTAAGATCCCACCAGCTGAGGCACCGGGACCTCTCAAATGGGAGGTCCATCCAACTGAGCAAACAAGGCTCTTTTTAATGAAAGATCCAAGCAACTGAGCCACTAGGGCCCCTTAAATGGAAAATGCATGTTTTGTCAATTCTATTTAATAGACAAATTGCCTATAGACATCATTGGATGGTGGTTAGAAACTATTCTACACTGAAAGTATCGACAGGCAGCCGAACATGTCGCTACACGATTGATTGATTGGTGTTTTACGCCGCGCTCAAGATTATTTCACTTATATGGCGGCGTTGCCCGTTTTATTGTGGGAGGAAACCGGGCTCTATGCCCGGAGGAAACCCACGACCTTTCGCTGCATGTCGCTAAAAGAGCTTGGCTCGTAGCCGTCACTTCAAAACTAACCCTTTTGCATCCCATAATTGTTTTAGTGACTACATTGTGTAAGAAGGTTGACAAAGTATATTTCTGTCTTTTTAGAATATTTTCGGATGTAATTTTGCTTTTCTGTCCTATTACCGCCGAGCCTCTCTAAGTAAAACGTGCCTCAGTTCGCCATTTTGTTTATTAGTACTTAGCAAGAATGTCACTTTTTTGGAAAACATTGATGACATAACCTGTTTTTATCCACACATTTTTCTCGTAACTTCATGCCTTTTAGGTCTTCTGTTCGATACAGTATTATTTCTTCCACCATATTTTAAAATTATGTTAACATCCCTCAATCCCCCGAAATGCTTTGCCCGTAATTTCCAAGTGACTTCATTAAGCAATCGGTCAATTCCCGGTTTCGGACATCCGGGTACCTGACCAGCTGGCTAGGGTACTTAGGGTCACGTGGTCTTCCCTCAGCCAGTCAAAATGGCGTCGTTATGTAATTGTTTTCACCTCGGAGCCTTGTTGTCAGGATCGTGACGTCATGCCGAAATCGAGAATTGACGGCAATGTTGATCTCAACCCACAAATCTCCATGTTGCGGGGACTGGCCGAGGGTAAAAAGAAACAACCTTAGCACTGGACAAAACGCACTGACGTAAAGCAGAAGAGGGAAATTTTTCAACTAAAACATTATTACGCTGGGCATAAATGTCAAAATGATTTTGAGCCCAATTGATGCAAATACATGTAGGAATTTGAAGGACACAAATACAAACTTCAAACAATTATTTTGACGAAAGCATAGCTAACCTGTGTACATATTTTGGGACTCCCAGAATCTATGTAGTTATCAGTTGAAAATAACCCAGGGTTTATTATGGCTGTGAATGACCATGAGCCTTGGAATCACTGTCCAGTCAAACAAACAGAGAGAATGCCTGTACATGTGGCTACATGCAGACACAGACACCCTACAGTTAGTTCATCACAACACATGCTCAGTTAGGTGGGAGGGGGTGGGGCTAGATCCTTGAGCTGGGGTGGGTAAGCCTAAAGGTGTTAAGTCAATGTTTTGGGATATTCATATTGGCTGTAACAGAATGGGTTAAGATAATAGTACTGGTGGGAAATAAGTCATGATGTGATAGAATTTGTTTAAGTGGCATTTAGAAGTTGAGCATAATAATGAAGGAAAGAAAACTCTTGCGTATGGATTTACAACTTCTTGGTTTATTGGGAACACGACGTTTCGGTGTAGCTCCTAACACCGTTATCATGTGATATAATTTTTCGTGATATATTAATACTGATAGTTACTCAAGGAATTAAACACTGTTTGATAGCTCTAGCTATTATGATAGGGAGGGCCGGTTATACAATTAGTGGGTTAAAAGTTTCAGACATAACTGGCCTTGCTAACTATCTGATTTCATGTTTCATTTTTACCCCTGAATAAATATAGATTTATTTATCAAGTGGGTCTAGGTGGGGACAGTCTAACAGAACCTATGCTTTACGTCACCATTTAGGCATTTTAAACATAACTGGGCATATATAGTGTGACCCATGTTTAATTTTAGACATTTTAATTTTATGATAGTAAGCTTGTGTGAATTTGTTTTAGAACTTTGCAAATGTCAAAAAGGCTATCACTATAAGTGTAGATGAGTTAACCAGCGAAATGTTACTTAAAAAAATTCGAAATTATTGTTCTGTGAATAGATGTTTGCCCTATTGGGATGTTTGCCCCACTCTGACGTTTGCCCTATTGGGATGTTTGCCCCACTCTGACGTTTGCCCTATTGGGATGTTTGCCCCACTCTGACGTTTGCCCTATTGGGATGTTTGCCCCACTCTGACGTTTGCACTATTGGGATGTTTGCCCCACTCTGACGTTTGCCCTATTGGGATGTTTGACCCACTCTGACGTTTGCCCTATTGGGATGTTTGCCCCACTCTGACGTTTGCCCTATTGGGATGTTTGCCCCACTCTGATGTTTGCCCTATTGGGATGTTAGCCCCACTCTGACGTTTGTCTTATTGGCACAATAGGCCCACTCTGATGTTTGCCCTATTGGGATGTTTGCCCCACTCTGACGTTTGTCTTATTGGCACAATAGGCCCACTCTGACGTTTGTCTTATTGGCACAATAGGCCCAATATGATGTTTGCCCTATTGGGATGTTTGCCCCAACTTGGTTTGTCTTATTGGCACAATAGGCCCACTATGATTATAAAATTTGCTGATTGGCGCCTTTGCTTCACTACATGTATGACATTTGCCCCACTGTGACGTTTGTCATCGGACGTTTGCTCCAGTGTCACATGTGTCCAATGAGACGTTGGCCCTATTGGGGCTTTAGTCGCTATATGAGGTTTGCCCCGAGACTTTTGCCCCACTGTGGCGTTTATCACCGGACGTTTGCTCCAGTGTGACATTTGTCCATTGAGACGTTAGCCCTATTGGAGCTTTAGTCGCAATATGAGGTTTGCCCAGAGACATTTGCCCCATTGTGACGTTTACCATCGGACGTTTGCTCCAGTGTCACATTTTGCCAATGAGATGTTAGCCCTATTGGGGCTTAAGTCGCAATATGAGGTTTGCCCCACTGGCACAAATGACATAAGCCCCAGTAGACCATTTAAACACAGGTTGATTTGCAGTATACAATTCTGCATTCATCTGCTGTACATAGCTAAGCATTGGGCATTAATAACAACAGTAACATAGCTTCATACTGCAAGCTCTAACACTGACCTCTACATGTAAATTATACTAAAGCCTAAAGGTAAATGTGCAATATCAATAATGCTTAAAGGAGAAATGTGCAATGTTAACACCCCAGGAAGTATACAGATAGCTTACAGTGAGTCTATACCAAACAGCAATTAACAGTCCCTGATCATTAATCAATACATGGAGAATTTTGACCAGGGCTAACAGTCCATGATACAAGCATACATGTTAACTTGCTAATCTGATTAACTCGCTATATGATATCCAACTGATTGACAGGCTTCCAGTAAAATATATTAAAGGCCTCTGTGGTTTATTTTAGTCAGTGGGGCTGTTTACGCCCAGTTCTACTCCAATGCCTTACTGCCATGATTGCATACATACCGTCAACATTATGCCTGCGCATGATATGTATGGTACCGTAGGGCATAAAAGTTTTGACAAAGTCCTCTGCCATAATTTTAGTGCCCCAGGGGAGTGTCTTGGCCCGTGGCCTATTTTTGATTGATTGTTTGGTGTTTTACGCCGCGCTCAAGATTATTTCACTTATATGGCGGCGTTGCCAGTTTTATTGTGGGAGGAAACCGGGCTCTATGCCCGGAGGAAACCCACAACCTTCCGTTGGTAACTGGCAACCATCCCACATAGGTCGTTCGAGTGAAAACCCAGTCAGAAAATTTTCCAATTTTTTTGGACTGAGTGGGATTCAAACCCGTGACCCATTGGTGGAAGGCTGTACGGATTGAGCGTCCAACGCTCTACCTACTGAGCCACATTTTCAAGACTAGAAGCACTAAAAAGCTTCTGAATTATGCATCTTCAGAAAAATAGCCATTAATTTCAACATTCTGTTTTAACGTCAAAATATCAACATTTTGGCAGCTCATGCCACTTTAAAGCTTTTAGAAATAATTTTGGCTTGTGTTATACTGCATGGATAATTCTCATTCAAGCATCTATCATTTAGTTTTTCAATGAACTTTAAACCATCTTCTTTTCTTGACAATCCATCTATACAATATAAGTGTAGATTTTGGCAGCTCATACCACTTTAAAGTATATAGCATGATCAATTTTGTTGGCTAAGATGTTTCCTTTTATTCGTAAAATAGATCAAACAAGATTGAAAAATTAAAGAAATGTTTTTCAAAAAGGACAATATTGCTTGAAAAATTCTGTCTGAATTCTTTTTGACAGTAAAGGACAACTGATCGTCATTTATAATAATAGTTTGTTTTGATCTTTGCCTCGTGACATCGTGAACTTTAACCCCTTATCTTCTTACCCAGCTGTGAAAAAGACCTTGAGATTTCTGTTTAACGAGGCCGATTTCAAGACTAGCCAGATGTATATTTGTCAATTCATGGGGTTCTTGGCAACGATACAATTGACCTCTTTATGCAAGCCATGTTTCGGTCCAAGCATTGAAAAGTTAGACGCGGTCAGCGCTCTGACATCATGGCATTTATGACGTCACAAATCCAACAGTCTGATTGATTGATTGATTGTTTGGTGTTTTACGCCGCGCTCAAGATTATTTGACTTATATGGTGGCATTGCCAGTTTTATTGTGGGAGGAAACCCACGACCTTTCGGTGGTAACTGGCAACCATCCCACATAGGTCGATCGAGTGAAAACCCAGTCAGAAAATTGTCAAATTTTTGGACTGAGTGGGATTCAAACCCGCGACCCATTGGTGGAAGGTTGTTTGGATTGAGCGTCCAATGCTCTACCTACTGAGCCACGGAGGCCCCCTCCAACAGTCTGGGTATCTGTAACCTTTTCAAATGTTTGACTTACACCTGCGTGACTGCTGGTGTGGAATAGAGTTCTGCCCTGCATATGAGCGTTATAGTGACATGAGCTGCCAAATATAAAGACAATTTTGCTGAAACAAGATTAGATCATTGTTCGTAGTTTTTATCAAAAAGTTAGTACAAAATACGAGCTATCTGTTGATACCAATGTCGGGAATGTATGTTAGATAGTTTTTATATTTATGAACACTGAAACACACGGGCATAGGGAAAATACTCTTGTCTAAAATAACCATGGATTAATTGATTGGTGTTTTACGCTGCGCTCAAGATTATTTCACTTATATGGCGGCGTTGCCAGTTTTATTGTGGGAGGAAACCGGGCTCTATGCCCGGAGGAAACCCACGACCTTCTGTTGGTGATAACCATGGAGACAAGTTTCTAATTGTGTTAACAAAGAGGTAATCATTTAGACCCTCATACGCAGTCATAAGCTGTTATAATATTAAAATTAATATTTCAATAGGTAGACGACAGGCAGGAGTTTGGCCTTAGTCGATTTTTCTGGAACAGATTATTTGGCAACAAATCGTCCTTATTTTTGATAAAGCTAATGCGCTGATTTGTTATAGGTTTTAGATAGTAATCAATTATCTCTGATATTCTTTAACGTTCACAACCAAAATCCAAAATAATAGGGCAGCCTGAGGGTATCGGAGGCGTTGGTCAATTTTTCAATGTGTTTGTCAATTTTCAAAAAATAGAAGGCCCTGTTTTTAGAATTAAGGTCAGATTCTGAATAGCAATACTGAAAAAAAATTATAAGCAAAGTTTGAACATGGTAAGACCTGAACAAATTTTAATCATTTTCAAAAACTTCTGGATCAATCAGTGTCGGTTAATTTACTTATTCAGCAATTTCCCAGGTCATGATGATTGCAGCTTGAATCCATTATCAAATAACAAAACAGAAATTTAAACCAAAAATAAATGTAGGTCTATATTATATTATTGTATCCTATATAGCCAATATTTTAACTGGACACACATTGAAACTTGATTTAATTCAGCGGACCTGTGATTCACGCCTTCCAGAATGTCTGATAGGCGATAAAGCAAAAATAGTCAATGACTAAGCCGTAAACAGGGCAGTTATTTAGGGGTTTAACATCGAATGAGAGGTTGTAGTTGCGTGACCACACACGGCTGAGGGCTGTTGGTCCCCGAGTCAACCCCCTGAGAGGGCGCAGGCAGATTCATCGGTCAGAAACCAAATGCTGCCATTATGCATCACTTTCTCGCCTACGCTAAATTCAGCAGCACTATTTAATACAGAATGTATTTATATAATATATAGCATGTTTTTAAGTGGACAAACATTGGAATTTCATAATTAAGTTAATTTCTAATGATTTAATTCAGCGAACCTGTGATTCAGGACTTGGAGAATGTCCGACAGGCGATAGCGGATAAGGCTGCTACCCGACTTTGCGGGAATGATAGATTTATGATTAATCTATCGATTAGATTCCTGGGGGTATTTCATAAACCACATATAGCCGACTACGGTCAGATAGTCGACAAAGCAGTAATGTTAAAGCAGTGCTATTCTAGTCGGCTGGGTCAGTTTAGCCTTCTAAACCTGTTTATGAAATACCCCCCTGACTTGTCCGAGTTCGGAATAAAACAAATGTTCAATATATTGGATTACGTCACACTGTAGGCTTATTATTACCCTTTTTACTGTCTATCAATACGATCCCGCCGTGGGCGCTTGTGGCTGGGCATTGCTACGCAGCCAGATGTTGAGAGCATCGCTCAGTGCCATGTCATACAGTCTTTCTTCTGGCTGATCGCGTAGAACCTCTACTGAACCTCTACTGAAATGTTCCCTTCCTACGAAGATTCAGCTTTAGAAATAAACAAAACTAAATACTTTATTTGATAGCTTGTCGGAAATTGTTGATGTGCACGTGAAATTAAATGCATGAAAAGTGAACCAACTGACGCTAGAGCTGTCAGTCCATGGACCTGTCAACCGACAATTTTACACAGGACATCGTTCGTGACAAGTTGCAATCATCATCAGGGAAATTACTGAATTAGTAAATTAACCGGTGGGACGGTAACCCTAAATCATGAGTTCCGAATTTTTTCCGGGTCAATCAGTGTCGGTTAATTAACTAATTCAGTAATTGTTCGCGTCCGAACCCTTATTTCCAAGCTTGTTGACGGTCACCTTCATTCCCCAGATCTGATAAACTTCAAAGGTTTTGGACAGGCTACTTCACCTTGCTGACCCGTAAAATTGAACTTGAGCATTAAGGACCCCACACCCCGGAGGACACGCCAATAAGCTAAAACAACCAACCAACCACACCCCGGACAACAACTGTGGAAGAAATTCTGTTCACAAGTATATATCCTAGGCTCTATCTTGGTAACTGCCAAAAAGGGACTGAAAGGGCCCTGAAGTCTGAAGGCAAAAAAAGGTTAGCACAAGGTTACTTACTGTAGACCAATGGCTTCAGTCTAGTTTGAGTAGGCATTTTTTATTTCTTAAGGAGAGGGGGGGGGGGGGGGGGGGGGGCACTCTGATCTGACCTATTTTTCTGTCACAAGAAGAATAAAAAACAATTCAGCACCGTTATAAAAAGATTTTCTTGAGAACTAGCACTTCAACATTGAATCAACCCCAAATCTACGCAGGGATTGTATAGTAAACTTGGGAAATTCGAGTTGATCGCCAATCCTCATTTTGATCCAAATAAAAATCAAATATTCACAGAACTTTTTCCCTATATCATAGGTGAGGCAATCTTGCAAACTTCACTGGCTAAATCGATGAATAGTCACTAGGAGTTTTAGAGTTTTTTTAACATTATCAGCGCCATTTAGAAGACCTGCTATCAAACTTCTCGCTATGGGAAGAGTCCTATGTCAATCAAGAAACAATTTCCCAGAGCGGCCAATCAAATGAGTTCTCATGCTATGGGAAGAGTTCTATGTCAATCAAGAACCAATTTCCCCAGAGCGACCAATCAAACGGGTTCCCAGGCTATGGGAAGAGTTCTATGTCAATCAAGAACCAATTTCCCCAGAGCGACCAATAAAATGGGTTCCCATGCTATGGGAAGAGTTCTATGTCAATCAAGAAACAATTTCCCAGAGCGACCAATCAAATGAGTTTTCATGTTTCTTTCTCTTTACTAAGCAGGAAAATGTTTATTTATAAGCTGGCTTTCAAACCAATCTATGGCCATTCAGTCATGCGACTGGTTGAAACCAGTGCATGAAGGTCTTGGCTCTCACACAGTTCTAAATGAGGTTCACTTTTACTATTTTAGGCCTACTCAGAACTGTACAATGCACTTTACTTTACTTTATATAGATCTTCCCTAAAAACTCTTACATTCTAGGTCAACTATATATTTATAAAATTTAAAAAGGATTCCAGAAAATTCTACTGATCAAGGCTAAGCTCCTGTCAGTCGTCAACCTAATGAAATATCATACGTTTGGTTTGTTACAAGAAATTATGGGGTATAAAGGTCTGAATGATATACTTCTTTTTAACACAATTAGAAACTTGTCTCCATGGTTATTTTAGAAAAGAAATGTAACTATCAAGGAACTCTGCCCATGAGATGAGATGTCGGACTGATGAAAGACAGTGCTTTAGTTCTGACATTTGAAATAGCGCAGACATGATAAAATTTCACAGTTACCAGTGCCAGTCTGCTCAGACTTAGTCAATTTAGTCGGGGAATTTTTTTAACAGAAAATGTCCCCTATCCACCAATCAAAAAAAAAAATGTTTAATGTTGCCAACCCATTGTTATTTAGAGAAATTTCATGGGTTGTTGTTCCGCTTAGGTCAATCACAAATATGATCATGAGCGACCACGGCCAGTTGCTGGAGGCTTACAAATGTATGTTTGAGTGGAAGTCTTTCCCAGTCACCAGCCAGCTTCGCGCAGACCCCGAGGTGACAATAAACAGTTAAGGGGTGGGAATCCAGTGAAGAGGGATGCTGGTGAAATGGTTTAAAGGCAGGGCAGGGCCATTTTAGTTTTTCGTTAATCTACATTGAAAGAGCAGTATTTCTTGAGACCAATATGTTCTCCGCTCTTAAATGTAGATTCGCGAATAACAAATTGAAAGTTCTGTTGTCACAGAGATTGAAATGCCAGGAGTCAAGAGTGCCAAGATCGTGACCATTTTGAGATGTCAGTATTAAAAGTAGAAGTGTCAGGCCGATTAGCTGAGTGATCTAGTAAACGTATGATTTTGCTGAAAAATGATGGCGTTTATAGTCAGCGCCAATTTGCTAAAAATAAACTTCCACTGTGCAGAGTAACGTATAGTTCAACCACTGATCTAAAAATAGCCGCTTCGATATGATGTATAGACAAGTCAGACAAATGGCGACATTGATAAGCGTCTGTGGGGGGCAAAAGCAATAAACACTATATACTGGCCTACAGCATGTCAGACCCTTTCGGCTTAGAATGACGTTTTTATGACGTTCAAATTGTAGGGCATTGACGTCATTTCTCTGTTGCGGTCCCTATGACACGCCTCTTTTGCATTACGTCATAGACGAAATGAACACGATTCTGACGTCAGATTGATCCATAAACTCAATTTAGCGTAATTTTACCATATGAGGCTCCTGCACAAGCGTCAATCCGTAAGCCTAAAGGGTCACAGAGTTTACCGGCCTTGGTGGGACAGATATTGTTTAAGTAGATTGTAACCATTCCTGGAGTTTTTAAGCCCATAAACTTAGCCTGTCTGACTCCTGTTTTCTATCATTTTCATGGCGGGAAGTATCAAAAAGAGCATAACAAATCTTAAATATGAACTACAAGGTTAGCAATAATGAACATACCTTTATGTGAGTTCCCATCTGAATTTTCCACGGCGAGTCGCACGGATGACGAGTTCTGATTATTAATTCTCTCCGTTGCCAAAGGGGTCACTAAAACAAGATATGGATATTAATTAGGACATATTTGTAACAGTTACAGAACATAAAATAAAAACAGCCGTTAAAATTGTCTTTCCACAATCCACTTTTTGTCTGTGTCTCAAGTAACATTATTTTGAATCTTGATTCTAATAATTTTTCCACAACGACTGTAATCAACGTTTTTGTCAGCGTGTTTTATTAACCACGGTACGTCCAATGTTTCAGACAGAAAAGCTTACACAAAACAGAGAAAAGGATTTTAGGTCACGGTAACAAAAATAAAACCTGCTGTGCTGGAATTGTCTAACCTTTTCAATTTCAATTTAATGTAGCAACTTCGCCGCTGGTTGTAACTTAATGTTGAGGGTATATAGTGCCGTGACCGTTACACCTTGCACCGGACTTACGACAGGCGTAAATGTTTTGAGAAACATCCCAGAGATCGGTCTAGCCTTTTCAAAAATGCAAAGATGTGACAATCCTCTAATGGGGAGGGTCAATATAATATCTTACAAGTAAATGAATTTTGAATTTTGTCCGGTATCACAGCACCTCTTCAATTAGCCCAGATTACTGGCTTTACACATTTTAGTTCATTGTCAAATGTTTTAGTTTTTTAAGGTACCCGGTACTTCAAAAGCTGAACTAACAATCAGAATTTATGAAAAAATCCAAACTTTGGCAGCTCATGCCGCTATAACAATGAATATACATGTAGGGTTAGCCAGCCCACTGTCCACGGCAGTTTAAAAATAAGACTGATTTGTCTTCATTATATTTGGGATAACACTGGGCCAAAATTCATAGATCCTGACAATTGACTAAGCTCTGCCCCCTTGGGTCCCGTTATCACTATGCCTTGAACCAGCCCAAGGGTTCAAACATTTTGGGTGCATACATGTAGTTACCCCCAGAGCTTTGTGCATGAAACCAAGTTTGTACGTACATATTAAAATGGATGCATTTATGACCAGCACCAATAGGGAGCGCAAGTCTCATAAGAATTATTATGAGATTTGGTGATATCCGGTGACTGGTGACGCCATTAAGAACGTTTTTGGTGACGTTGCAATTCCATTTGACGTATTTTGCTCCATAACGTCAGATTTTAACGTCATGTTCAGTTGGAACAAAAAACGCTCAGTCACATGCGCATTGCAGTGCCAGTGCCGGTGACAGGAAATATGTGGAATTCACACGTGACTTGCGCTCCCTATAGACCATTTGCAAGTTTTTCACGCAACAATGACATGACGTCGTGGCACCAATCTTAGAGCGGACAAGCCCAGCTTCCAATTGGACTTTAGTTATAATCAGTCAAGGTCCCGCTCATGCTAGATTTTTTCTCGTTATTTGATTATTTCAGACATAAACTGTCACAATATGGGGTTTCTTTTCTAAATTATGTTGAAAAATTGCTGAATATTTTGAGTTAAAAACAGACAGGTACTTTGTCCGGTGTACTACATAGAGCCGTAATTGTGACGTCACTAAATTACGTCATTCGCAAGTAATTGGCAAATCACCTATTGGGATAACACAGTTATGACAGATGACTTTTGACTGACGTCACATTGAACCGGTTGAATCTACAGGGCACTTCAAATTTTAAAGATGGCAGTTATATTGAAATATTGATTTAGAAATATGTCTTATCTATTTTAATTTGTTTGATCCATTAAACAAAGGAAAACCTAAATTTCAGTCAAAAGCTGATTCCACACTGCGCTGGTAATTTAAGTGTGAATTATTCTAAATAAACAGTTATTCCGATAACTTAATCTTAATTATGCTTCACTAAAGAGCGATGCTGTTCCTCAGGTCGGGGGTTTCCTCTAGTCCGGTTTGCTCTCGTACAAAACCTAGCAAAGCCACCCTCAAAGAGAAATAATTTTCAGTGTGGCAAAAAATATCAATCAATCGAGTAAATATGCAGCAAAGTCTCAAGTTCCTATGCCATACATATGTATAGCTTATCAATGTGGGGAGTGGCACTTCTTCTTTACATCTGATCACCAGACACATTCATCTGATAAAAAATATTTCTGTCAGACTTGATGTGAGCAATCCAACTATTTGATGACAACAGTCAACATTGGACTGACCTTGTAGACTTGAAGTATTAACAAACACAAACTGAGATTTGTCAACCATTTTGCTGAATGTACATCTAGCTGTTTCTACTTCTTACTGCACGCAATGCAGCAGTGCAGTTGCAACTTGCACTTCCTGTGAAGATGTTACATGCAGTCCTACGTAAGCTTCCATGACAGATGGCATCATAATTACTGTAATTATCACCAAGTCATCGGCAAGGAATCAAAATCCATTAAAATGAACAGTAAATATGTGGCAATCACTGAACATACAGAAACTAGCAATGTTTGATGGACGAGGAAAAAAAACAACAACAACGTTATTTGCATAAATACTTTCTCCTAAAATTTTTGTCCGGGGCCCCCCACAAGGCATTGTACCCAAAGGTAAAAATTAGCCTTTGATGTCAAAATTGAACTTATATACATCACAGACACAAAATGGAAAAAGTTGTGAAAATTTGATCATGGGAGATAAATGTCCACGTTGATCGTCCCCATTGCTACCTTCGTGAGTTCGGACTTGTGAAGACATCGAAGATGGAGTGATCGAGTTCCAAGATGGCGGTCCCCCAGTCGGGCTGCTGTACATACTGGCCGAAATTTGGCCCAAATGTCCACAAAACTTCGTTTAAATCCTGTCCATTTAATCCATAGTCTTCCGTTCTTCCCTCTCCCGCTTTTGCACAAAATTCCAGACAACAGACAGACCAAAATAGGCCGTGCGAATTTATGTACTACCACTTGGCAACTTACTTCAGTTGCCTGCGCACCCCCGTGTGACGTCACGCGCGACACACACGACTTTTACTGTAGAGAAAATTACTTATTTCTCATGAGGAGGCAACAGGCGTCTGAAGCAAGTAACCAAAAGTAAATACGTCTGATGTCTTTCTTCCTCGATCCGTCGCACAAACAAGTGGGATTTTTCGGAATATTCCGGTGCATGTCGTGTTGGGGAAGCCCTCTATATGTCATAAGTGGGACGGAATTCCCTTGTAATTGATATAGCGCGGGAAATTAAACATAGAGTAAATAGCATAATGCACACTTCGAGGTAGCCGCATTCATGTGTCTCTTTCTTGTGTTACTTATTTGCCGGTCAGGAAGAATTAACTTCGAGGTAGCAATTAATAGTCTTCCCGAATTTCCAGATCTATGCTTTGATTTGTATTTTAATTTTTAGCAGGTCTGTAATAATAAATTGGCAGTAAATAGCTGGACTGAACGTGTTTTGTGCGACTGATCTAGTACTAGTAGTATAGGAATCTAGGCTACTTTAGGCATAGGAGCATCGTCCGACTCGCCAGTGATTTTAATTGTTACCGACAGGGAATTAAATGTGAATGATAGAGCCCTAAAAGTATTTATATTATGAAGTCTATCGTTTTGCGGCCATACAACTTAAAGAACATGCAGTTTGATATAGGCCGGCCTATATCCGTATAATGACATCATCAATTAAACTTGAACAATTTCTGAGTGGATTTTTCACTCTATCGCCGTATGCACATGGGAAAGTTGCCAGATATAGGCCTACTCGCCGAAGGTCGGGGGTTTCATCCGGGCTAGCCGCACTCGTGTGTCTCTATATATCCTGTTTTACTTAGGCCAACTCGCCTGTCAGGTAGATATAGGCCTACATCCGGGCAAACAGCCCGGTTTCCTCTCCCACTAAACCTGGCAATGCCATAATGTAAGTGAATTAATCTTGAGTGCAGCGTAAAGCATCAATCAATCGTAGTCAATTAGCTCTCTTTATTTCGTAATATATCGAAATATTTCATTATTTTTGGAAAATTTTCAAAATTGCACTTTAGGTCCCGTTCTTGTCCATTATCCACGCTGGTGGGCCTTCAGAATCTGTATTCTGGGTAGGTTTTTTAACATCATTAACAACTACTAAAAACCTATAGATATAGCTGCCTATGCATCCTGAGAAGCGTACGTAGGCCAATACACAACTTTTGCAAAAACGTTTGCCAAATTTGCGAGTATTTTTTTTTTATTTCAACGCCAATCAAATCTAGTTCTTCCGTCACATTCAAAGTGGCATGAGCGGCCAAAATGTTAAGATATTCTCTTCGTGAGATGGAAAATATGCCTGGTACTCGCAGAAGGTCGGGGGTTTCCACTGGGCAAAGAGCCCGGTTTCCTCACTCACTAAACCTGGCAACGCCGGTACTGGTACATAAGCGAAATAATAAGCGAAAAAACCTTGAGTGCATCGATCAATCAATCTATCTAGCTAGCTAGCCTTGAGGATGAAGGAAAGCTTCCTTGGCCTGGGAAGGGGGGGGGGGGGGGGGTATTTTTCTATTGATTGCCTTAAGTGGAAGAGTTGCCAGGTAATTGGGGGGTATACCATATACTATCTATAATTATTATCTCCTCTGGGCTAAGAGTCCAGTTTCCTCCGAACTAAACCTGACTATATATACGTTAAATAATCTTGAGTGCGGCGTAAAACACCAATCACAATCAATCGACCAGAGAGAAGTCTTATTGTAGGCCTATACTATCCTTGAAAAAAAATAGTGCCATGGGAGGGCATGAAGTAAATGTAAAATGTTCACATAGCAATTATTCTAGTACATGTATTACCATTCGAAAGTGAACGATTTCATAAAATGTTTAAAGTGGCATGAGCTGCCAAAATTCACACTTTTTTCATAATTTCTGATCGTCGCGACAATAAGAGGCTTTGAAGGCCATCAGAAAACTAAATGATTGGCGTTGGAATGAGGGGAATCCATACAGTACATGACCCGTACGAACAGAAAATGTGTTCGAAAAGTAACGAAATTTAAATAACCGGGACGACCATTCATTCATTCTAATCCAAAGTTATTTCAAAACAATACTTTATCGTACATTTTCGAGACCAGAAGCACTAAAAAGATTCTGAATTATACGTCTTGAGAAAAATAGCCAAAATTTCAACATTCTTTTTCAACCTCAAAATATCAACATTTTGACAGCTCATTCCACTTTAATTAAACAAAGAAAACACAACAGGGTCAACGCCTTATTATTTTGCGCTGATGTCCATAATATGGGCCTACACGTTCTAGCCTACTTGTGTCTAAAATCGAAAGCGTGTTTTTTTTTTTGTTTTGTTTTTTTTTTGGGGTTGGGTGGGAATGGGCGGAGGTGGGAGGGGGTGGGGCTCTTTAGCAGAAAATAACCATGTGCCACAGAGTAATTGTACATATTTTCGCAAAAAATTGCGAAATATATCGTAGCTACGGTGGGAGGTCAGAGAAGACTCGCCCGGTGGACAAAGGGAGATAACACTATATTTGTAGGTGTCCTTTAGAGTTATCTTCTCGTGGTATTGGAATCGCTTCTGTGGTTTCAAAAGTTTAACAGTAGCCTACACCATCGAGTGTTTATTTCATTTGTTCCAAGAAAGAAAGAATTATTCAAAACTTTTTTAAGCCTATGCGATAACCTAAAATACAGTGTATCCCATACTGTCTTGTGTTGATTCGTCACATAGACTGGTGCTAGTGTAAATTGTATGTTTAAATGCCAATCTTAAATTAGAGTTGTGATGTGACTTTTAAAACCAACACCGGCCATTTTAATCGATATCATTGGGTGGAAGACTTCAACCCGGAGGTCAACTGATCATGTGACTACTAAAATGATTTGTTTAGTTTAAGTTTCAATTTGATTTCTCATGCTTGGATGACATGAGCTGCCAAAATTCTGACTATTTGAAAAATATATTCCGAGTGTCAAAGTTAAGAACTTGAAGCACTTAGAAAAACTATAGAAGATTGACATTGAAATAAAATTGAAATAAAATATGGATAAAACCAGTTCCCTGTACAAGGAGAGGATTTGCTTATTGCAGCAAAAGTTATAGCTGTCAGGTTACTACGTGTAGGCCTACATTTCAGAGGTTTTGTTACTTTTAAAACTACCGTAAAATGGCATCGCCTGCCAAAATATGCACTTTTTACATAGTTAGAACAGGGACAGTGTACAAAATAACAAGGGGCTGTTTCTCAAAACATTTACGCCCATCGTAAAGTAGTCCGCTATATGTTGAATGGATTGAAGTTATTCTGATACGCCCGCACGGGTGGTATTGAAGAAGCCCGTGCGGGCGTATCAGAACAACTTCAATACACTCAACATATTGCGGACGAGTCGTAAGTCCGATGCAGGGCCTAATTGTCATGGAAACATATACCCTCAACATTAGGGTATAAGCCTACGACTAGGCGCAAAGTTACCTATTAGTACAGACGAGTACTATTTGCAATAGTGAGCAGGCATTATCATACGTCAGGCAATAGTGCCCGTCTGAGCGGTCATTATCATTTTTTTTTTTTTTTTTTTTTTGTGGTTTAAATTTTTAGATATTCGGCAGAGTTATGTCCCTTTTGACAATGTTTGGTAATTTAGTACTAAATTAGTATTAATTACTTATTCACTCCCAAGCCATTGCTCCCATGCGAGACACTATTCAGTTAGCAAACTCGTTATGAAATCGTCATGTGACGTATAATAAACCTACCTTTCGTACAGGGCATTATGCTTTCGCTTTCATAACGGCGAACTGAATGTGTATTAAGAAAATCCGAGCACAAAGTGTTGATTCTCAGTTTTATATGTTTTCCAATATTGCCGGTCCTTCAACTCTCTTTGCCACCCATCATCAATATCTTTTGGCTTAATTAATAGTCTCAGGTTCAAGTTAGTTCAAAACACCACTCTAATAAACTACATTCTCGAGACTGACATCAATGAAAAGTTTCAACATTGTACTGCTTTAGAAAAATAGCCGATAATTTGGGAATTTTCGTTTTACCGGAAAAATATCAACAATTAAATGGCAGTTCATGCACGAAACGGACGTCAACGGAAAGATCTTACTTCGTAGCTTATACCTGTTGATAAATCTCACAAACAATTACACGTAGCTAATTACGTTTCAACGAAATTGCCCCGATATCTGACAGCGCATTTGACTTTAATTGTGATAGCTCATGATTGATTGTTTGGCTTTTACGCCGCGCTCAAGAGTATTTCATTTATATGGCGGCGTTGCCAGTTTTAGTGTGGGAGGAAACCGGGCTCTATGCCCGGAGGAAACCCACTACCTTCCGTTGGTAACTGGCAACCATCCCACATAGGTCGTTCGATAGCTCGTGAAGCGCAGAATATATATTTATGAATACAGCACAGGGAAAATCTTCTTGTCTAAAATAAATTGGAGGCAAGTTTCAAAATATATATCATTCCATTTTCTGTTCAAGTTTGCTAGCTCCAATATGAATCTACAAACAGTTTCCTCTCTTTGTTTGGGTATGTTAAGTCCAAAAATGGGATTTTCGCCGATCTGCCGTGGAAGAATTGCTAATAATTTTAAAGTAGCTCTTTCAAACTGTATGAATTGCCGTACTATAAATCACGCCTCCTTTTTCAGTTGATCTTTTTCATCTATCTTTAAAGGATGGCGGACATTTTTACTTGTTTCTTGGCCCTTCGTTAGGCTATCGGGCTGGCGGCGTTGTCAGATTTAGTTGGTGAGGAAAACGGGTTCTTCGCCCGGAGGAAAGTACACCGACCTTGGTCTGAGATTCGAACCCGTGCCACATCGATGGAAGGCCTGTGTCGCACTGAGGGACTATCAGTTTTCACTCTAACCGAGGCCCCCACGTCACCATTTCAAAGACCTCCCGCAATGCAATTCACCTTTTTTGAGTGACATTATTAAAATATAACTTACATTTAATTTACACAAAAACCACAAGGGCCTCTAACAGTCCAATCAAACCCAATAAATATATACCAGTGAGTGATATAATGTTGAATCAACATAAATCACCAAGCAATCAATTTGTAAAAAAAAGCATTTAAATTAACACGTGTTTCAAGCACTTTCAATTTATTGAAAAAGGATAAATATTTCTAGGTCACAAATACAATACAACTTGGGTTGAAAGACAAAGAATGCTGCAAAATTTCCAATTTACCATACAATAATATAACAATAAATTCTCCACTCGAACTTCCACCCAGAAACTGTTTTGCAGTGGATTATTGGGCTATAAAAAGCTCTTCAAAACAGAGCAGGAACAATGTCTACCGATCATTCTGGGAAAATTTGGCAATAAAGCATCCCCATTCAAGAAACAATATGGGTATGCCAAATTATAGTCACACTCATGGGGCATACATACATCATAACGATACATATAGTTTAATTATTTGATTGATTATTGGGTGTTCTTTTATGCCACACTCAATATTATTCCACATACATGGTAGCATTAACAGGTTTAATGAGGAAGGGAACTGAGCACTTTGCCCAGAGGAGGCCCCCAACCTTTGGTCAGTATCTGGCAACTCTCTCACAAGCCAAAAAAACCCATTGAACTTTTCAATAAAATGTTCTTTGGACTGAATAGGGTTCAAAGCTGCAACCAATTTATGGTGACTTGTGTCAAAGGTTTTTTGGATTTGGATGGGCCCGTTTTTTTCGGTCCAGATTTCAAACTTAAGGTGGTAATCTGGCCGAGAAACTCTAAAAATCATCTATCATTTATCATTGAACAAAGAATAATGCATTCATGATTATCTCTCTTGGATGAATTTGTAGGATAACTAAAAAGGCAGTCGGAACTCCCTTCGACTATCTTTGCTCGCTACCGGTGGGCACGTAAATCCCCGAAGTTTCAGAGTGCTAAAAAGGGTGGAGAACCTGTTCAAAGGGAACCATCGACCCTCTGTTGGTTCCTGCTGCCTATTTCATTGAAATTACCCAATGCTTCTCAAATTCTTTAAAAATGTACATGTATCTAATAACAGCCCTTCAATAACACTATGTTTTCTATCACATTATAATCTTTTGTATGTAAACATGTAAACAAAAATTGACAATAAAAACTTTTTTTGTAAACAAAAATTGACAATAAAAACTTTTTTGTAAACAAAAATAACAATTAGTATCTTGGACCAATAATAACAACAGTTTCCAAAAAAGACAAACCAAATATATATATATTTATTTTTTTACTTTTTTACACAACAAATTTGGGAAAAACCCTGAATATGCATGCTTATATAGGGGGTTACTTTGAATAAAACCACAGGCACACAGAGTGCTCTCCCCTTACCCCTATATCTAACATAGATATCTTTTATCTAATATTATACATATATGGTTCATATTATATGTATTCGATAGAGGGATAAGGGGAGAGCACTCCATGTGCCTGTGACAAAACCTATCACAAACAAAGCTCTGGGCAGAAGCAAAATCAAAATTGAAATACAAATAAAGCATATTAATTAACTTAAACAATAATGAAGAAAAAATCAAAACAAAATGTGTTTAGATTGTTTAAAGTAGAATGAACAGTCTAAACTATGATTACCAAGAAGGTTGTGAATGTAAACATTTGAAATAGTACTTCATTCTTTTCACCAGCAGCAGCAATCTACTACTTTCAACTTTTTGAGAAAAATACTAGCCAAGAACGCTTATTTTATCAAAAAAATTAGCAGTATTTTGGCAGCTTGGCAATTAAAAGATAATATTATATGTGGAAGGCCTTCTAAAACATGGACCTGTTGATTTTTTTATAAAAGCTGTTTGTAGAGATTTAATTATATCAATGCGTTAACTAAACTCAATTTAATCTTAAAGGATTCTTTTTTCTAATTTTGGTTTCCCAATTTAGAGTATAAAAAAATAATTGAATTTTTATGGCCAGCATTAGATTGATTGGGGTTTAACGCAGCACTCAACAGCTAAGGTTAGATGGCGACAAAAGTACCACCCGACCAAAAGATTACCCTGCATAACCCACCCACCCATATCTAAATTATGACATTAGGCTCCACAGACCACAGAACGTAGGGAAGTCTAATGAATTTGGCATACTTAATATTACTCCTTGGTGGGTCGTACACAGCTAAAGAAGAGCCACAATGCTCCAGCCTGAGGGCGCCAACATTCTAAGATCCTATAAATACTAAATTCACTTTTAACCCTGAAATTATTGAAAAAAAAATTGTCCTTTAGACTGTAACAAAAACTCAAGGCATATTTTTCTACAAATTAAATTATAATAAATACTAGATTATAAATATCCTCACTTAATATTTCCTTATATCAAATGAAAAATGTAGATTCCCAAATAACAATATAAAATTTTCAAAAATTAAAATTGTAAAAATTAAGACACAGGATTTTTTTTTTACTTTTTTTGATTTAAATTCTCCTAAATTCAAAACTATCATTATTCTTAATAACGAACTTAGAAATCGGCTTAATATACAAAGAAATTTGTTAATCCATAAAAATTGTTATTTCTTCCTTGATTATTCATTGCTGCTGTAGTCTGTGTAAATAAAATCTGTTTACAAAATGTAAAAAAAAAATTAATAAAATGGGCTGCATATCCATTAATTCTAAGCCAAAGTTACATCTAAAAACTGTTGTAACATACATTTTCAAACATATATTATTAAAAGATTTTAATGGGCCATTTTTCAGAAAAATAACCAAGCACTACATAATTTTTGTTAACACAAAGATATCTAAATTTTTGATAAAACAATCTTAAAAAAGATCTAAAGCACTAATTCAGTTAAGACTAGGGCCTAAAAGCGGGCTTATACCTTTTCATTGCCATAGCTTTTTAAATCAGTCACATGATCAACAGTTTTACTTCACAATAATCAAGTATTTTGTTCATTGATTGATTGATTGATTGATTATTGGACAAATTAACTTGGAAACATTCAAACCCAACAGTTACTAGCAGTTTTGCCTATAAAAGCTAATAGAGCTCTATGCCCTAATAATTAAAGTGCAACTGGGCCTTGAATTTGAGGCGCCCATTTTGGAGATCATTTTAGTGTTGGTGGTATCAAATATTCTGGAGAATAAACTTGGGCACGGGTGCCAAGAGGGTGGGACATGGCTTCTCATGGGGCTGGTTGGTCAAAAGAAAATTAGCTGAACGGTGGGTAAAATTAACTTTACGCCTGGTAGTAACATAAGGTTGAAGGTATATATTACCATGACAGTTAGAACGTGCGTTGGTCTGTCGTGCTTAAATATCTTGAGAAACAGCCCCCAGGGCCCAGGTGTTACACAGCTGACGGAAGTTACGTCAGACATGTTGCAGGTTGCAATCATCATCAGGGAAAGTACTGAATTAGTAAATTAACCAATTTGATTTAGTTAAAATTAGTTTGGGTAAATTACATGTGGTAGGCTTATGCGCCAGCTTTGTAAGACAGACCCCTGGTGCAACAAAGGAATTCCTTTAGTGACGCAACGTCATCTAAGCTGCCGTTGAACAGCCGATCCCAGGACTACTATTCAAAGCCGAGATCACATTCAAAATACAAACAGTCTCAATTCCTACGAGTATATATCAAAAACAACAATAATATATATGTGTGTGTATAATATGTATGTCGCTTTTTGAATGGCATAAAAATAAATTATGTTGAAATATTCAACTATTTTTGGATACTTATGGTGGGTGAATTATTTTTGTCCTCTTCCTGATTAATACTGTTTTGAATGCTTGGACCTGTTGGAAGATGACTGTCCTCTTCAAAGCTGGGGTTATCTCCCCCTTGTTGGTCACCTTCTTGGAAGATGCTATCATAGCTGGGGGGTTTGGACTCTGCCACGTCCGAGTAGGCAGGGGGGAGGACAGGTTGTGACCCCCCTTCATTTTCCACAGAAGGGTAAAACGGATCTGGAATTGGAGCTCTGCTGTTCCCACCAGTTGGGATTACTCCTGTGTAACAAAAGATGGATAAAAATGCATTTTTACTTGTTCATTTTTCAAATTTGGTTGGATAAAAATGCATTTTTACTTGTTCGTTTTTCAAATTTGGTATCAGTTTATTTCTATATGTGTTTTAAACTCATGGATATTCCTCCCTGGGGCAAGCTGCACTCAATTTTGCACAAGTTATGGTGTGTTTCCACGGACATGCGTGAACACGTGCAGTGACGGATGTGATTTTCCCCCAAAGAATGGAAACTACAGAATTACGCTGTAGTGTTTCCATGGTCTGTCCAATAGTTTTTAATGCACAGACGGAGAATGGAGCTTGTCCCATTTTGAACGCATTGGACGAGGTAACGGATAAGGGATTTCGCTAATTATGATGTCATTGAAGGGGTTTCCCAACCCTAATGACCTTTACTGTCACATCGAAATCCACAGAAAACACCGAGTGAGTTTGTTTACTCATTTTTACTGACTTGTGTTTGTGTTGTAAATGTATTTTGTATGAAAAGGCTATGTAGATGTCCACTTATTCCAATTTTTTCCCCAAAACCAAAAAAAAAAAATGTTGTCAGTGATATGACCTTGACTTTTGAATGGGCAACAAAGTGTCAAAACTCCAGTCAAACAATCATAAAAAGTCATGTGTATCAATTTTGAATTCAGAATTTTTCAGTGACTTTCTTACTTCTGACAAATCCCTCATCTGTTTCTCCTGTTAATGAGGCGTGCATTTCATCTGTCATACCACGTCGGCGTAACCAAAAACCGCCCCCACAACAGGACACAAACAGCATCAGTACACACATCCTGTTTTCAAAATATGAAAGTCTAATTAGTTGTAAATATCTTTGTTTTTTTGAGGGAGGGGGGGGGGGGGGGGGGCGCTGGGACTCAAGGTTTACGATGACTAGAATGATAGACGCCTAAGGAGACAAGCCTTTCGTAGATACATGGGGTAGTACGGACTACGATTTTCACATGTTGATTGCCCTGTGTACAATAATTGACAGCTTTTTCGAAGAACAGGGTTTTCCTTTGGTCACTTTCATGTGGACGGAGTGGAGGCCAGGTAACTGCTCAAGGATCCAGAGGGGGGCTGTTTCTCAACGCACTTACGCCCGTCTTAACTTTACTCCTGGTTGTAACAAAATGTTGAAGGTGAATGTCACGGTGACAGTTAGGCCTTGCATTAGACTTACGTCGGGCGCAAATGTGTTGTGAAACAGCACCCTGGTTTCCTCCCTAACTAAACCAGACTGTGCCTCCATAGAAGTGAAATAGCCAAAACATCAATCAAAGCTCAAATCCAGCTTCTCGACAACACCAAAAAATTTTGTTGATATCAATTGATTAACATTACCAACCAATCAATCAAATTCAATTTTTTTTCTTTTCTAAAGGCCTAATGCTTCATGATGTCAATCGAAAACTATAGGATATTTGAGGGGGGGGGGGTCTGGCTTTGTAGTGACAGTTCTGTTACAAACTCTTGTAGTGACAGGCTTTACTGCACAACAATACTTTTCGGCGTCATAATTTTTGCGTTTGCGATATATGCCCTCTTAATATGATGATGACGTCATGGAGTCTTGTGCTGTCTTATAAATTATTTCACTGATACAGTATGGGGGCGTTTGCCCGTGTATTCAAACTGTGCTTCCAAAATTCAGACGTTTTTCTTAAATGCTACCATAATTGTCAAGAGAATTTTTTGTGGGGATTGCCGTTATCTTTGGATCAAACTCTTTTTTAAGTTAAGAACTGACACTTAACCAAGGGAGGTAATTCAACATCACCGTCTCTAGTCAACCTTCAGTCTTCTGTTGGTTTACATTAACCACCCACACTTAACCAGGGGAGGTAATTCAACATTATTGTCTGTCAACCTCCAGTCCTATGTTGGTTTACGTTAACCACCCTCACTTAACCAGGGGAGGTAATTCAACATTATTGTCTGTCAACCTTCAGTCCTATGTTGGTTTACGTTAACCACCCTCACTTAACCAGGGGAGGTAATTCAACATTATTGTCGGTCAACCTTCAGTCCTATGTTGGTTTACATTAATCACCCACACTTAACAAAGGGAGGTAATTCAACATTATTGTCTGTCAACCTCCAGTCCTATGTTGGTTTACATTAATCACCCACACTTAACAAAGGGAGGTAATTCAACATTATTGTCTGTCAACCTCCAGTCCTATGTTGGTTTACATTAAAGGAGGAGAAAACAAAAAAACAACAGGAAATTGTAACAAACAATCACCCTTAGAGTATCAATTTTTAAGCTGTAAATCTTACCTGCGTTTTATGGTGATGCAGAAAATTGCACATGTTTAGATTGGGTCACAAAAACGATGGGGACCGCCATTTGTAAAGCGAGAAATTGACCGGAAACAGATGTGCCTAGCAATTAACCTAGTCTTAAATGGCAGACTAAGAAAGCTGACCAATTTCACTCGCACGTGCGCTTTGAATTGCTGGGTATGCGTCTACTGATTGGCCGAAGGAGACACACCCCTAGGCACTGTTGTGATGATGGCGGCCAAGTAAGCAAGTCGGTCTCAGTCGAAATCCAACGGTTTTATATAACTTCACTTTAGGACTGTGCTGTGGCGAAAAATCGTAAAAATATGTCTATGTTACCATTGAAAAGGGAAATTCGCCGTCCGTTTAGTGTATATGCCAGTTTTATTTGTTTTCTCCTCCTTTAACCACCCACACTTAACCAGGGGAGGTAATTCAACATTATTGTCTGTCAACCTCCAGTCCTGTCTTGGTTTACGTTAACGACCCACACTGAACAAAGGGAGGTAATTCAACATTATTGTCTGTCAACCTCCAGTCTTATGTTGGTTTACGTTAACCTCCCCCACTTAACCAGGGGAGGTAATTCAACATTATTGTCTGTCAACCTCCAGTCCTGTGTTGGTTTACGTGAACTACCCACACTTAACCAGGGGAGGTAATTCAACATTATTTTCTTTCAACATCAAGTCCTGTGTTGGTTTACGTTAACGACACACACTTAACCAAGGGGAGGTAATTCAATATTATTGTCTGTCAACCTCCAGTCCTGTGTTGGTTTACGTTAACCACCCACACTTAACCAAGGGGAGGTAATTCTATTATCAAGAGGAGATTTGTTACTTAGCAATCTAAAATAGAGATTAATCCTACTGCCATTCGTTGAGATATCAACTCTAAAACCAATGAGTGACATGTTGCTTGAACATAAAGGGAGGCCACTGCTGTCGACAACGACACGTGACACTGATAGTTGACTCGGTTGTGTAGAGAAATATCCGATATAATTCTGGTAGGCAACGTTTAAGCCGCCCATGATCGGTTTTGTTAAATTGATTACTACTCTCCTAATACATGTAAAATACCTTGAAACTTATTCCCTCATCCATATCATATTTTGCTTTGACATCCATGGGCGCTGCCATCTTATTTTAGAATGTATTTGTGAGCTGATGTAGTTCCGATTATATTTTAGATTTTTAACAAGTAATTCTGCCCAAAGGTCTTGCGATACAGGTTATTATTGTAGGGTTACATGTTTGGGAACAGTATAGAACAGAGAATTAAATATCATGCACATTATAAATTCTCAGTAAGTTTCTTACAGTTCACTATGTGCGAAAATGAAGGGCGACGGCTCTCGAGCCATGTCTCGTGTTGAAGATCTCGTAGAATGGCACGAGATCTCGATTGGTTTTTTAGGTTAATCAATAGAAATAATCAGGGGAGATAATTGAGCTCTATAACTCATAGCACTGGCCCTACTATCAAACTAGAGATTAGAAACTAGAAATTGAAAGAATTTTGCCCAATTATCTAAATAAAAGAAAACAATTAAAACAATTTTAATTGGTTTGTGAATTGAGACAAAGATCTCAGACTGTATTTACTGACTTACCAAAAATACCACAACCGATAAAAGGCAACAATGTTGTCACAGCACCTTGTTCCGCAACATCTTTGGTTAATGTCGCAACTAAAATAGAGAAGAAATTTTTCCACAAATTCAGTTATATATATATGACATGTATGTTTTGGAAGATAAAAACTGACGCATAAAGACCAGTATCTTCTGAAAAATACAGAACAGCCTAAATTTTCATAATCATTGGTTAATGTAGAGTTTCATAGAGGTTTTTTGAGGTTGTAAAAAGAAGCATTGAGTTATTTCCAAGATGATTTGAGTCATTTGTGGTGGCATAATTGATAGGACAATCCACTAAACCAAAAACCTTTTGAGTAAAAAAATCTTTATTTGAGAATTAGATTAATAGAAAAGTGAACATGATTAAGAAATATGGCATTCAGTATCACAAATTGATATGACAGTGATTTTGAAATGACCAAACAGGAAAATTAACAAAATGTAATACAATTACTTACTGAAAATATTTTGCTTGTCCATGGAAAATGTGCCAACAAAATTTGCATTCAGCCTGTAAATGAATATAAAAATCAAAAACGCTGAAATTGTTAAAAAAAAAACAAAAAACAATATAGGACATTTTATCAAATGGTACAAAATTTGTACAAAATCTTTAAAACTACCTTAGAATAAACGTTACAGCATTTTCTACCTCTGCAAACAAAAGCTATGGGGATAAATAGGGGGGAAGCTATACTCGGGAAGCTTTCTAGCAATGATCCGAGGGAGGGTTCGTGTCACACAGTCCCAAAAAGGATGATTTATATTAGATTTAAATTTTTTTTAACATATATGACCGTTTGTGGCGTATGGCGACCAGGTGACCGGAGTTAAAATGGAGAGTCAAGTGCTTCCCATGCATACAGAGCCCAGTTTCATCCTCCAAAAATCTTAGGAGCGGCACCAAAGCCTAAACAACCAATCTTTCTGAAACAATCCTTCGCACAAAGTAGTCACAACATTTTCATCCTGACCGGCTAGTCCGAAATATCTGCGATGATGATATAAGACATTTTCTGACAGATAGGCCATCATCATCGTCAGAACGCATTTGATCAATTTTCTGGGAATTTCTTGCCACCCTTCGAGGTGGCAAGACCACCTCTCGTTTCTCGTCAAAAATATCAAGATTCTCTTCATAACTTTTAAAAAATAAAATTGCTAACCCGTACTTTAATGATTTCCCTTTCTCCTCGCACCAATCTTAAGTCTGTATGTCGACACAAGCCATAGATCTGCCCGGTTAAATTTCAAACTGTAGGCCTACCAAACCCTTCCCAAAATCAGCCATTTGCATAATCTCTCATTGATACGTCATATGACGTGAAAGGTCAACCTGTCACATGACTACCCACTAGCAGGCGATCACGTGATAGTTTGGCTTAAGTATACACAGAACAACTGCTTGAGCTGAAGTAATCATGTGACAGGTTGACCTTTCGCGTCATAGTGACGTATCAATGAGAGATTATGCAAATGGCTGATTTCGGAAAGGTTTGTTACAGTTTGAAATTTAACCGGGCCGATCTATGGCTTGTGTAAACGTACAGACTTAAGATTGGTGCGAGGAGAAAGGGAAACCATTAAAGTAAAGGTTTTTAATTTTATGTTTAAAAGTTATGAAGAGAATCTTGATATTTTTGATGAAAAACAAGAGGTGGTCTTGCCAACTTGAAGGGTGGCAAGAAATTCCCAGTAAATTGATCAAATGCGTTCTGACGATGATGATGGCCTATCTGTCAAAAAATCGGATATTTCGGATATTTCGGACTACCTGCCCGGCAAGTATCCAGCATTTGCTTTTTTAGGTAACCATGGTCCTGGAGGAGATATTAATGCTGAGCATGGGGGAAATCCGTTAATCAACCAGTCCTAAATTGAAATTGCCAGGAGTATTAAATTTATGTAAACTCCCCAAAAATTTAAAATACTTACAAAGGTTAAGACAGCCACTGAGCAGAAAAGTCTCCACAGCAAGAGTGTGGCTGTCTCCATTTTGATTCTATCTCAGCATGTAAATCCAATGGTTTCAGTTTCACAGCCAAATTGTGCTGGTACTGGTAGAAAAGGGCTTGTAAAAACCGTATAGTTATAACAAACACTATAAAGTTAAGAACTATTTGTAATGTACTGGTTGATCGACATTGGAACCTTGGAAATGTCCTCTGGCAAAAGACTGAAAGTGAAAGAAGGTCACGTCAGAATATAGTCTAAAGCATATTCTTTCAATATCCAAATCGAGAATTTAGAATTTGAAATAAAATGACATACATTCGTCTAGAATTCACATAATTGGTGTTCTCTCAAAAACGGTATTGCATTTTTAACATGCTTCAGTGATTTTAGCTTATTAGCCAGATCTCGGATCAGATTTTCCATAAGCACTGTTGCATAAAAACTGTTGGCCTTACTGGAGAAGAAACTCACAATTGATTATGAATTCAAGTAGCCTACATTGTACGTGCGGTGTGCAGGTTGAAAACGATTAATAAAATAAAGGCACAAGCAAACCTACATATATGTGTTGTTGTTGAAATACCTGCAGAATATATTAATTCTTGACACACAACGATCAAAGTTCTCTTAAAATTATGCCGAAAAACTGTGCCAGCGAACATTAAAAGTGTTTAGGCCGCCTGAGAACATCTTAAAGACTGCCGCAATTTCGCAAACAGCTGATGCTGAAATCCCAGACTATTTGACGTGCAGCTGCACTCAAGCGAAAACAAAACACGCTCGGTGGATTTTGACAGTTTGTTGAAGGCTGTTGAATCGTATGTCACATATCAATATTTTCGCAAAATTCTTGAATTTAGGTTGAATGCTGCGTTAAAAATTCATGAATGAGCAGAATTTTTTTTTTTTTTTTAGATTAAACGGATTTGTTGAATGCATTGGCCATGGGCCAGGGGAAAGTGTGCAGTTGTGCCGTGTTAAGTTTTTCCAAAATACGACTAACGTGGTGAATAGAACAGCCTCAAAGAAAGGTCAGAGTTCATCAAAATGGCCGAGAAACAGATGTTGACGATTTTAACTTTTGGTTTTTCTTTGACACAGGTGGGTGCTGGTCTTTTTATTATGATATTTTATGGTTCTAGACTTCTTTGTCAATGACAAGGCATGTTTTCGTTACAGCCTTTCCCACCTTGTTGGATTTTAAGTAGTAGCAGGTTGTTGTTTATGTGTGTTGTTGTTGTTGAACTTATTTTCTGAATAGCACCAAGTTGTTAAAGGGGCATGAGCTGCCAAAATGTTGATATTTTGACGTAAACACAGAATGTTGAAATTATCGGCTATTTTTCTCAAAACGTATAATTCAGAAGCTTTTTAGTGCTTCTAGTCTCGAAAATGTACGATAAAGTATTGTTTTAAACTAACTTTGGCTTAGAATGAATGAATGGTCGTCCCGGTTATTTAAATTTTGCTACTTTTCGAACACGTTTTCGGTTCGTACAGGGCACCTACAGTGTGGATTTTCCTCATTCCAACGCCAATCATTTAGTTTTTCGATGGCCTTCAAAGCCTCTTACTGTCGTGACGATCAGAAAGTATGAAAAAAGTGGGAATTTCGGCAGCTCATGCCCCTTTAAATAGCCTTTCTTTACACGTCAAAAAAATCTATTTTTATCCCATTTTATATGATATTCATGGATTAGCCCTTTGTGGCCTTACCATAATTATCTTGAATCATAATAAATGGCTTAATCTAAAAGTAATACCTTGGCCCATTTCACAATTAAATTTCTTTTTTCTTTTTGGCTTCGACGTTAGTTTAAATTTTAATTATTATTTAATTTTTATTATATTAATTTATTTATATTCATTATTGTTCATGTATTTATTTTTACTTGTTATTCACTGTTTTTGGCATTTAGCCAATGACCTTTCATTCAAAGTTTGAGAGAAATTCATCCTCCAGGTTGTCTAAAATCTATACCCAGCCCAGGGGGGTATTTCATAAACAGATTTAGACGGCTAAACTGACCTAGCCGACTAGAATAGCAATTGTCAGAAAGCTTCTTTTATAATCCATTCGTAGAGCTAAACCATCATTTGTGATCATACACATCGCCAAACAACGAAATTCGCTAAGTTTAAATTCCATTTGCGTTATCACCGACCATCCCCGACAGCCGTTACCGGTTGTAGTGGCGAGCATGATTTGAAAGTTCGCGGTAGATGGCGGTGTGATTGCCCGAGAAAAATTTTAGTCAACAGACGGAATTCAAACTTAGCGAAATTGGCTGCTAACAGATTTTAAGGTCACATATGATGGTTTAGCTTTACGAAGGGATTATCAAAAAAGCTTTCTGACAAAATTTTAGGTGAGTAATGTTTAAAAATTGCGAGTTATCATTTTTTAAAAATTCCGAGAGCAACTCTTAGATTTTTCAAATGTACCCTGTGTTGACGTGGTATTGAAGAAGCCCGTGCGGGCGTATCAGAATTTATCCTTCAATCCACTTAACATATTGCGGACTAACTGGCAACCATCCCACATAGGTAGGTTAGGAGGAAGATTGGATTACGGTAATACCTGAGTTAATTAGAGGACTATGCATGTTGCTAAATCCTCAATAACAAAAGCTTCTGAATGAGATTTAAACTTTCAACACATCTCAGTCCAGGGAGATGATTGACCAGCAGTTAATCCTTGAATGTTTTATTAGCTCTCTCTTGAATTAAGATGAGAATTTGCACTCTTCTACTTTTTTCCAGCACTTGAATTAACTCAGACATTACCGTATTCTTAGTTGTGCCATACACTTTTTATCTGGCCAGCTCTTCAAAATATACTTCGGCCCCAGAGAATAACTATTCTAAGCTAAGCTTTCACTGAGCAGCCTTTCATTTAACATCAGCGTGAACTGTGTCCTTTTGTCCTCAATTTAAATTATGCAAACATTTCTGTTGTCCAATTTTTTTTGTGTGACATGTCAATCAATATTTATATTATTATTGCCTGTCTTGGCTGTTTTCACAGCTACATGTACATGTAACATGGAAAAACTAAAACGGTATCCGGTCAAATCGTCTAAAAACCAACTCGTCCAAACCAAATTGCCTAAAACATACAGTCGTTCGGTTACAGGGAGGTTACTCAAAAAAGTATCTCTCAAGCGGTCACTGTTCATGCAGGGTAAATCTGCAATTTGTAAAAAATATAATGAAAAAATGTTAAAAGCAGGAAAAGTTCAGTAACTAAGGGAACACTGAATAACCGTTACTATGTATCGGCTCTTATATATTATCGTACCACATTGGCTCTGACATGTTAATTATACAGTCAGATGCTTTGAAATTGAAAACTAAACATACAGATTCAGCCATACGTAGAACAGCCGTAGAGAAAGAATTCAGGGCTATTTTAAAAGTGTAAATGAACGAAGAATTGACAAAGTTACATAAGGTTAACAGTTTATGAACGCTTTCTCTCTCAACCTCAACTGAAGTGTTGATTTTATTTACATGTCTCTTTATTAAGGTCAATTTTTGGATTTTTGTCACTTTGTGTTTACTAACAGAGTATGAAAGTTGATAACTTCAGAAAGCAAATGAGCCCAGTTTCCTCACTCACAAAACCTGGCCACACCGCCATATTATTAAAATAATCTTAGTGCGGCGTAAAACATCAATCAATCAATCAATCAATTCTTGTGGTGACATTTATTTCACGGATGCCCAGCCCCTTGTGTCCCTTAGAACGCTCACTGCTGGGATAAGACTGAAATAATGTTGAATGTTGCATTTAATTAGCAGGTGATTTTCTTTCACTGTCGTACTCACTTTTTTAAAAGCACTCAGATTCTTGTTGACTATTCCAATATACAACTTGCTTATTCCATGTTTTAAAGTGGTATGATCTGCCAAAATTCACACTTTTTTCATAATTTCTGATCGTCACGACAGTATTAGATCCTTTGAAGGCCATCGACAAACTAAATGATTAGCATTGGAATGAGGAAAATCCATACAGTATGTGGCCTGTACGAACCGGAATAGACTAGTGTTTTGCAAAGTAAAAAAAATTTAAATAACTAGGACGACCATTCATTCATTCTAAGCCAATGTTAGTTCAAAACAATACTTTATCGTACATTCTCGAGACTAGAAGCACTAAAAAGCTTTTGAATTATACGTCTTGAGAAAAATAGCCAATAATTTCAACATTCTGTTTTTATGGTAAAATATCAACATTTTGGCTGCTCATGTCACTTAAAGCATCGACCAGGACCTAGTACATGGTATGAAAAAATACCTCTGCTTCAACAAATTCTTGGCAGAGTCTCCAAAGAACCATTTTTTCAAGCCAATTTAAAATCTACATATGGCCATTCCATGTTTTACCTAGCCCAGAGGATATGACGTCAAACAGCATTTTCACTCTTCCAAGGGCCGAGAGATGATGTAATGGCAGAGCTCTTTCAATGCAACGCAGCATGTGTATATCTTGAGCTTTTGTGTAAGGAGTGCTGACTGGCCAAGACTCTGTAAGCATAGGAAAGACAACTCTTACGTTCCGAACAATGGGTGCTGTTCCATTTACGGATTGAACATATTCCACCAAGGCAACCCCGGAATGACTATATTGAGATTTTACCTTGGCTTTCTGCCACAGAAATGATGTGTCCTTCACCTTCCTAAGTGAAAAAAAAGAATAAAACTATCAGCCAAATTCCACATGATAGTCTCAAAATCTGACTTTTCCACTTCGAATCGTCGGACATTACTGCAAGAACAATAGTTTGTTTATTTATAAAATTGGGCCAGTCACCTCCATCCACCCAAATCTATAGGAAAGTTGGGAAATCTCTTGAAGACAAAAATTCTTGATAAGACAAATTGGACTAAACTGGCTACCCCTTAAGCATGTAATTCGAGAGCTATAACTATGGGGTAAAACCTAAATCAATGAACTTATCATTGGCTTGATTATGATCCTTAAAATGTTGCCCTAAAATGCATGTTTACACAGAATTTGTTTTCTATTTTCCATTACTTTCTTCATACATGGTTTAAATTGAAAAATATTCTGTGTAGGTTGCTGGTTTGTCACGGAAAGTTCCCTCACCCTCATTAACGCCCCCATAGAAGGAAGTAATCTTTCATGCATTTAAATTTGTGATAAATATAGCTCACTCTGGGAACATGTAGGATTTGAATGGCCAATAGTTATAACGTTTTCAACAAAATAAGATGTTTTGGTTTAATTTGTTTTATTTTTTTCCCATAAATTTCAGGTGAATGCGTATTATTGTGACAGTAATAGGTAAGTCTTCAGCAGTAATTCATTCACCAATTTATATTGTACATAGATGATTATTTAAGTAGGTCACTTCAGGTAATTGTTGTTAAGTAGGTCACTTCAGCTAATTGTTATTAAGTAGGTCACTTCAGATAATTGTTAATAAGTAGGTCACTTCTTTATTTGAATATGTCACTTTAGACCTTAATAAAATGTAAATTTGAGACACCCTGCTTATAACTTGTGTCCAAAATACCACACAGGCATATCTTCTGTCAAATTCTATACAGAATGTCCATTCTTATGATTGATTGTTTGGTGTTTTACGCCACGCTCAAGGTGATTTCACTTATATGGCAGCGTTGCCAGTTTTTTTATTGTGGGAGGAAGCCGGCTCTATGCCCGGAGGAAACCCACAACCTTCCGGTGGTAACTGGCAACCATCCCATATAGGTCGTTTGAGTGAAAACACAGTCAGAAAATTTTCCAATTTTTTGGGACTGAGTGGGATTCGAACCCGCAGCCCATTGGTGGAAGCCTGTTCGGATTGAGCGTCCAATGCTCTACCTACTGAGCCACGTAGGCCCCCCATTCTTATGAGAAGAACCCTTATATTCCCCCATCGTGAAGTGCTGTGTTAAGTTCCATAGGGATAGGGAGCACAAGTCTCGTATGAATTCCACATATTTCTTGTCACTGGCACTACATTGCGCATATAGTGATCATAAATATATCCACCTCTTGATTTCTGTATATTTTTAATATATCTTGTTATGTAATTAAGTAGGTCACTTGAGATAATTATTTATGATTGTATATTTCAGATGCAGTGAAGATGAGTATTGTTGTGGTATAAATATCTGCTGTACATCTTACAGGGTTTGGGGACTCTGGTATTTCTGGTAAGAACTTATATCCAAGAATACTTCCTGTTGATTGGTTAAAACCAGTCACATGGAGACCCTGTATGTCTTCTTATCCCACCTCACACAGAATACTTCCTGTTGATTGGTTAAAACCAGTCACATGGAGACCCTGTATGTCTTCTTATCCTACCTCACACAGAATACTTCCTGTAGATTGGTTAAAACCAGTCACATGGAGACCCTGTATGTCTTCTTATCCCACCTCACACAGAATACTTCCTGTTGATTGGTTAAAACCAGTCACATGGTCACCCTGTATATCTTCTTATCCCACCTCACACAGAATACTTCCTGTTGATTGGTTAAAACCAGTCACATGGAGACCCTGTATATCTCCTTATCCCACCTCATACAGAATACTTCCTGTTGATTGGTTAAAACAAGTCACATGGAGACCCTGTATATCTCCTTATCCCACCTCACACAGAATACTTCATGTTGATTGGTTAAAACCAGTCACATGGAGACCCTGTATATCTCCGTATCCCACCTCACACAGAATACTTCCCGTTGATTGGTTAAAACAAGTCACATGGAGACCCTGTATATCTCCTTATCCCACCTCACACAGAATATCTTTTAGTGGCATTTAGAAGTTGGAAGTACAAATCAAGACGAGGATTACTTATGGATAAACAACTTCTTAATTTATTGGGTGACGACGTTTCGATGTAGTTCTTACATCATTATCAAGTCAATGACAATCAACAGGTACAAGTTCATTATATAGTGGTTGGCAGAAATACAAGTTAAGACAGGTGTGAGAATATCTGGATTAAGTAACAATGTAAACAATGGGGATGAGTTAAGTTCGTTGTGGATTATCTTGAAGGATTAGTAAGTCATAGCAGTTGGGGATATATAATCCTTGGTCTCTGTTTATGCTGGGTTTTGTTCTTCTAATCTGGATGGCTTCCTGTAGTTTTCTTTTCTTCCAGTGTTGTTGATTGATGGATAGGGCTGTAGTGGTTTCCCATTTTATGTGGTGGCTGGGGTTGGAGATTATATGTTCAGAAATAGCAGATTTGTAGTCCAATTTGTTAATAGATGTTTGATGTTCTTTTATCCTGATGTTAAGTGGTCTGCAAGTCTCACCAATGTAATGTGCATCACAACTGCAATTGATACGATAAACTACTCCTTTGGGTTGTGTTTGGTTGGTTGATGTGTTTTTTCCGGTGGCTTGGATGTAGTTTTTAAGGGTTTTTGATGATGAAAATCTTGTGTCAATGCCTGTAGTGGACTTGATAAGGCGAGCAATTTTGTGACTGGTGGATCCTATGTATGGTATGCTGATTCTTATGTTTGGGCCTTGTTCAATTGGTCTAGGCTGTCTGTTTGTAGGGTTGAGGGTTTTATGGATGGTTGAGTTCACTAATTTAGGTGGGTATCCATTCTGTTTGGTGAAGACAGTTTTGAGGTGGGTGATTTCTTTGTTTAATTCGGTGCTACAGATGTCTTGTGCTCTTCTTGTCAGTGTGGCTATGGTTCCTGTCTTGATGTGTGGTGGATGGTTTGAATTGTAGTGTATGTATTGGTCAGAGTGTGTAGGTTTGCGGTAAACTGTGGTCTGTGTTCCTTCTGTGGTTTGTTGAATGAGTACATCAAGAAAGGGGAGTTTATCATTCTGCTGTTCTTCCATGGTAAATTTGATGCGGGGATGCTGTGTATTTAAATGGTTCAGAAGTGTTGTGGCAGTGGTATTGTTGTTTAGTGCGACAAAAGTGTCATCGACTTTTCTGATCCAGGAGATGGGTTGAATGGGTGATGATGCCAAGGCTGTATTTTCCAGTTCTGTGATATAAATTTCTGATAGAATAGGTGATAATGGTGATCCCATAGGTAAGCCGTGTATCTGCTCATATGTTTTGTCTCCCCAAGTGAAATATGTAGAGGAAATGCACATGTGAAGAAGTCTTAAAATACTGTCAGCTGTAAGTGTGGAGATGTTTGGAGAGGATTCTAACTTTGATTTCACTACGTCCATGGCTTCTGGTGTCGGTATGTTGGTGAATAAGTCCACGATGTCATAACTCACAAAATAACAGGGTTGATCAATTTCTAGTAGTCTGCTGCGAAAGTGTTTGGAGTCTTTAATGTAGGATTTAGCTGTGTTGGACCATTTGGACAGGAATTTGGTTATGAATTTTGCTGTGTTGTAAAATACTGTGCCTTGGGAACAAACTAGTATTCTAGCCTTGACAGGGTTCTTGTGTATCTTTATGAGGGCTCGGGCGTATGGTGGTCGTGGGTGTTGTACGATTAGGTGTTTTTGTTGTTCTTGGTTAATTTCTCCATTTGTCTTCAGTTCGTTGAGTGTGGATCTGTGTTGTCTGTCATACTTGTTGGTTGGATCTTTCTTGAGTATTCTGTATGTGGTTGTGTCATCGAGTAAGTCAGATACTAGTTCATCAAAGTGGGTTTTGTCAAGAACAGCTGTCGCTTTACCTTTGTCTGCTGGTGCAATGACTATTGTTTTATCTTGCTTGAGTTCTTTGATGGCTTTCCATTCACCTTTGGTTAGGTTGGATGGTTGTGGTTTGCTGTTCTTTATGAGCGATATGATTTGGTGTCTTAAAAAGTCTATGTTGCCTCCTGGTGCCAGTTGCTGTAGTCCGTTCTCAACATCAGTGATGAAGTCATCCGTGGGTATGGTGGGGGTAGTTGGAATATAGTTGAGTCCTTTCTCCAAAATACGTAGTTGCTGAGGGGTCAATACTTTACTGCTTAAGTTGACTACAGTCTTTGTCTGTGTGTCTGGACTGTTTGTATGAGTACTGGGTGGGTTTCTGACGTGTAGGTTGTTGAATTTCTTGATGTGAGTGTTCTTTACCTTGTCATGGAGATTGTTGTTGGCTTTTACCTGGGCCTGACGTACAGATTCGAATAATGTTGGTTGCAATGAGGTTTTCAGTTTGTCCACTTGTTCAATAATGCGAGGGAGTGTGGTGGCTTTGAGTTTCCTGTTGTGGTTTAGGCGTTCTTTGACTAGGCGATGGCTTGCTTCTTTGAATATTTTCTTGGCTGCTTCTGAGTTGACTGGAGGTTTAACTTGGAGTCCTTTGGGTATAATCTTGTTGTTTCTACACCTTGTGAGGAAGGTAATGTGATTTGAAGTCTTGATCAGTTTCTTTTCTAATTTGTTGAGCTTGTTGATGTCTTGGATTGCCGCATCTCCATGGTGATGACGTATCAAATCTTTTAGTGGATCCTCTCCAAACATCTCCACACTTACAGCTGACAGTATTTTAAGACTTCTTCACATGTGCATTTCCTCTACATATTTCACTTGGGGAGACAAAACATATGAGCAGATACACGGCTTACCTATGGGATCACCATTATCACCTATTCTATCAGAAATTTATATCACAGAACTGGAAAATACAGCCTTGGCATCATCACCCATTCAACCCATCTCCTGGATCAGAAAAGTCGATGACACTTTTGTCGCACTAAACAACAATACCACTGCCACAACACTTCTGAACCATTTAAATACACAGCATCCCCGCATCAAATTTACCATGGAAGAACAGCAGAATGATAAACTCCCCTTTCTTGATGTACTCATTCAACAAACCACAGAAGGAACACAGACCACAGTTTACCGCAAACCTACACACTCTGACCAATACATACACTACAATTCAAACCATCCACCACACATCAAGACAGGAACCATAGCCACACTGACAAGAAGAGCACAAGACATCTGTAGCACCGAATTAAACAAAGAAATCACCCACCTCAAAACTGTCTTCACCAAACAGAATGGATACCCACCTAAATTAGTGAACTCAACCATCCATAAAACCCTCAACCCTACAAACAGACAGCCTAGACCAATTGAACAAGGCCCAAACATAAGAATCAGCATACCATACATAGGATCCACCAGTCACAAATTGCTCGCCTTATCAAGTCCACTACAGGCATTGACACAAGATTTTCATCATCAAAAACCCTTAAAAACTACATCCAAGCCACCGGAAAAAACACATCAACCAACCAAACACAACCCAAAGGAGTAGTTTATCGTATCAATTGCAGTTGTGATGCACATTACATTGGTGAGACTTGCAGACCACTTAACATCAGGATAAAAGAACATCAAACATCTATTAACAAATTGGACTACAAATCTGCTATTTCTGAACATATAATCTCCAACCCCAGCCACCACATAAAATGGGAAACCACTACAGCCCTATCCATCAATCAACAACACTGGAAGAAAAGAAAACTACAGGAAGCCATCCAGATTAGAAGAACAAAACCCAGCATAAACAGAGACCAAGGATTATATATCCCCAACTGCTATGACTTACTAATCCTTCAAGATAATCCACAACGAACTTAACTCATCCCCATTGTTTACATTGTTACTTAATCCAGATATTCTCACACCTGTCTTAACTTGTATTTCTGCCAACCACTATATAATGAACTTGTACCTGTTGATTGTCATTGACTTGATAATGATGTAAGAACTACATCGAAACGTCGTCACCCAATAAATTAAGAAGTTGTTTATCCATAAGTAATCCTCGTCTTGATTTGTACTTCCAACTTCTAAATGCCACTAAAAGATTTGATACGTCATCACCATGGAGATGCGGCAATCCAAGACATCAACAAGCTCAACAAATTAGAAAAGAAACTGATCAAGACTTCAAATCACATTACCTTCCTCACAAGGTGTAGAAACAACAAGATTATACCCAAAGGACTCCAAGTTAAACCTCCAGTCAACTCAGAAGCAGCCAAGAAAATATTCAAAGAAGCAAGCCATCGCCTAGTCAAAGAACGCCTAAACCACAACAGGAAACTCAAAGCCACCACACTCCCTCGCATTGTTGAACAAGTGGACAAACTGAAAACCTCATTGCAACCAACATTATTCGAATCTGTACGTCAGGCCCAGGTAAAAGCCAACAACAATCTCCATGACAAGGTAAAGAACACTCACATCAAGAAATTCAACAACCTACACGTCAGAAACCCACCCAGTACTCATACAAACAGTCCAGACACACAGACAAAGACTGTAGTCAACTTAAGCAGTAAAGTATTGACCCCTCAGCAACTACGTATTTTGGAGAAAGGACTCAACTATATTCCAACTACCCCCACCATACCCACGGATGACTTCATCACTGATGTTGAGAACGGACTACAGCAACTGGCACCAGGAGGCAACATAGACTTTTTAAGACACCAAATCATATCGCTCATAAAGAACAGCAAACCACAACCATCCAACCTAACCAAAGGTGAATGGAAAGCCATCAAAGAACTCAAGCAAGATAAAACAATAGTCATTGCACCAGCAGACAAAGGTAAAGCGACAGCTGTTCTTGACAAAACCCACTTTGATGAACTAGTATCTGACTTACTCGATGACACAACCACATACAGAATACTCAAGAAAGATCCAACCAACAAGTATGACAGACAACACAGATCCACACTCAACGAACTGAAGACAAATGGAGAAATTAACCAAGAACAACAAAAACACCTAATCGTACAACACCCACGACCACCATACGCCCGAGCCCTCATAAAGATACACAAGAACCCTGTCAAGGCTAGAATACTAGTTTGTTCCCAAGGCACAGTATTTTACAACACAGCAAAATTCATAACCAAATTCCTGTCCAAATGGTCCAACACAGCTAAATCCTACATTAAAGACTCCAAACACTTTCGCAGCAGACTACTAGAAATTGATCAACCCTGTTATTTTGTGAGTTATGACATCGTGGACTTATTCACCAACATACCGACACCAGAAGCCATGGACGTAGTGAAATCAAAGTTAGAATCCTCTCCAAACATCTCCACACTTACAGCTGACAGTATTTTAAGACTTCTTCACATGTGCATTTCCTCTACATATTTCACTTGGGGAGACAAAACATATGAGCAGATACACGGCTTACCTATGGGATCACCATTATCACCTATTCTATCAGAAATTTATATCACAGAACTGGAAAATACAGCCTTGGCATCATCACCCATTCAACCCATCTCCTGGATCAGAAAAGTCGATGACACTTTTGTCGCACTAAACAACAATACCACTGCCACAACACTTCTGAACCATTTAAATACACAGCATCCCCGCATCAAATTTACCATGGAAGAACAGCAGAATGATAAACTCCCCTTTCTTGATGTACTCATTCAACAAACCACAGAAGGAACACAGACCACAGTTTACCGCAAACCTACACACTCTGACCAATACATACACTACAATTCAAACCATCCACCACACATCAAGACAGGAACCATAGCCACACTGACAAGAAGAGCACAAGACATCTGTAGCACCGAATTAAACAAAGAAATCACCCACCTCAAAACTGTCTTCACCAAACAGAATGGATACCCACCTAAATTAGTGAACTCAACCATCCATAAAACCCTCAACCCTACAAACAGACAGCCTAGACCAATTGAACAAGGCCCAAACATAAGAATCAGCATACCATACATAGGATCCACCAGTCACAAAATTGCTCGCCTTATCAAGTCCACTACAGGCATTGACACAAGATTTTCATCATCAAAAACCCTTAAAAACTACATCCAAGCCACCGGAAAAAACACATCAACCAACCAAACACAACCCAAAGGAGTAGTTTATCGTATCAATTGCAGTTGTGATGCACATTACATTGGTGAGACTTGCAGACCACTTAACATCAGGATAAAAGAACATCAAACATCTATTAACAAATTGGACTACAAATCTGCTATTTCTGAACATATAATCTCCAACCCCAGCCACCACATAAAATGGGAAACCACTACAGCCCTATCCATCAATCAACAACACTGGAAGAAAAGAAAACTACAGGAAGCCATCCAGATTAGAAGAACAAAACCCAGCATAAACAGAGACCAAGGATTATATATCCCCAACTGCTATGACTTACTAATCCTTCAAGATAATCCACAACGAACTTAACTCATCCCCATTGTTTACATTGTTACTTAATCCAGATATTCTCACACCTGTCTTAACTTGTATTTCTGCCAACCACTATATAATGAACTTGTACCTGTTGATTGTCATTGACTTGATAATGATGTAAGAACTACATCGAAACGTCGTCACCCAATAAATTAAGAAGTTGTTTATCCATAAGTAATCCTCGTCTTGATTCACACAGAATACCTCCTGTTGATTGGTTAAAACAAGTCTCATGGATACACTGTATATCTCCTTTTTCCACCTCATACAGAATACTTCATGTTGATCGGTTAAAACAAGTCACATGGAGACCCTGTATATCTCCTTTTTCCACCTCATACAGAATACTTCATGTTGATCGGTTAAAACAAGTCACATGGAGACCCTGTATATCTCCTTTTTCCACCTCATACAGAATACTTCATGTTGATTGGTTTAAACAAGTCACATGGAGACCCTATATATCTCCTTATCTCAGCTCACATAAAATCTCTCAGAATTTCACTTCTAGGAAACCTTGATCTGTTCTTCAGAAATTCATTTGCTAAAAATTTACATGAATTTTTTTTTATTTTTTACAGGTTAGGATTGGTGTTTTTCATGTTCCTTCTATCTTCTTGTGCTGGTTTTTATCGTTATCGTTACCGACAAAACCCTGTGATTATAACACTTCCTTACAGCCCTCTCTCACACACGGACCCCGATGAAGAAAAGGTCAGTTTTACAGTTTAATATTAGTTTACACCCTGCTACAACTTCTCAAGTAGTAACCCGCCATATAAGTGAAATAATCTTGAGCGCGGCGTAAAACACCAATCAATCAATCAAGTAGTAACAAGGGCCTCAATCTGTAGATGTGGAAGAGTTGCCAGGTACTGGTCGAAGGTCGGGGATTTTCTCCGGGCAAAGAGCCCAGTTCCTTCCTCTACTAAACTTGGTAAGGCGGCCATATAAGTGAAATAATTTTGAGTGCGGCCTAAAACATCAATCAATGATATACCTCTTTTTATTAACACAATTAGAAACTTGTCTCCGTGGTTATTTTAGACAAGAAGATTTTCCCTGTGCAGGTGTGTTTTAGTGTTCATAAATCAAACCAACGATGAGGGGCCTGGGTGACTCAGCCGGTCTCAGTAATAATCCCTTAATCCGACACAGGCCTTAGATTGCTCAGTGACAAATTTGAATCCCACTCAGTCCAAAGAAAAAATTTAAAATTTCTGAGTGGGTTTTCACTTGATTGCCCCGTATGGAAAAGGTGGCCTGCACCCCCTATGTGGGATGGTTGCCAGTTACCAGCGGAAGGTCGTGGGTTTCCTCCGGGCATAGAGCCTGATTTCCTCCCACAATAAAACTGGCAACACAGCCATATAAGTGAAATAATCCTGTTAGTCTTGAAATAGTTAGTCTGGGAACAAATAGACTTAACTATATCTCATCTGTATTTATTTGAGTTATCAAATAAAAGCCACAGTGTTTTTAAACCGCTTGGGTACGGTATATCATTTTGTGAATAGAATTATTTAAGGTGGCATGAGCTGCCAAAATTCATGCTTTTTTCATAATTTCTGATCGTCACAACAGTAAGAGGCTTTGAAGGCCATCAAAAACTAAATGATTGGCGTTGGAATGAGGAAAATCCATACAGTATATGGCCTATACGAACCGGAATAGTGTTCGAAAAGTAAACAAAATTTAAATAACCGGGACGACCATTCATTCATTCTAAGGCAAAGTTAGTTCAAAACAATACTTTATCGTACATTTTCGAGACTAGAAGCACTAAAGCTTCTGAATCATACATGTACGTCTTGAGAAAAATAGCCAATAATTTCAACATTCTGTTCTTACGTCCAAAGATCAACATTTTGGCAGCTCATGCCACTTTAAAAAAACAGTTTGGTGAAAAGGGTAAACAAAAAAGTTTGAAGGGTCGGTCTCGTAACAGAAAACAAATCTTTTTTATTTATTTTTGGCGTTATCTGACACTAATTAGCATCACAGCAGGGACAATCGACCCCCCATCTAGGTTTGGAAGATGATCTGACTGGGTTTTTCATTATTACTATTTCTTTTTTTGTTATATTAGCCCCCTGCATATTCAGCTGGAGATCTTGGCACTAGAAATTATTACAGTGAAAATACAGAAGGGACACCCCCGCCCTATGGAATGCAGAGATCTTATATGTCCCCACCACCTTCGTACGCAGCGCCACCTGCCGGCTACACAGAATATGATTTTCGAAACCAGACAGTTTATCAACACTGAAAAAAAATGCAGTGATTTGTTACTATTTTATTAAAGCTCCATTCATTTATGCCTTTTGTAACAGACTCTACTATAGGTTGTCACATGAAGTACCATCATTTTGATTGGTTAATCGTTAGCATACCATAAAAGGCTTTATGATGGAGCTCTTGTTGAACTACTTTATAACAAGACATGTGGTTGGTTGAAACTCACTATTTTCTAGAACAGAGTTTGTGATTGTTCAATCATATCAGGTTTTATGAAGCAATATTTTTCCTATAGTACTACAATATATGTTGATAGCTATAATGCTAAGTAAGTTTAGATGATGACTCGGAAAAGTGCATTTTATTGTTAATACATACTTATTATTTTCTAGATTTTAGATAGATTTATGAAAAAAATTGATGTTGACTTGTTTTTTTATTCATGTACTGTGCTTTGATTTAATATTTTTTTTTTGCATTGGATAAGTAAAAAAAATCTCAGTCTCCTGTGTACATGTGAGATGACTTATTTATTCTAAATTTTGCTTTTTAAATTACATTTTCTCGTCTTTTTGCCAACTGATCCCTCTCCCTGCTAAAAAAAAACCTTCAAAAAAAATATATCTTGAGATTATATGTGCAATTAGCCTTTGGTTATTAATGTTTTTGTATCCATGTAAGCGCTGGGGGTTTGTCTTGGCATCCGTTAGCCATGTAAGGGGCGATTGACTCCTGCATAAGGATGGGGGTTCATCTTGGCATCAGTTAACCACGTGAAGGACGATTGACTCCTGCGTACGGCTGGGGGTCCCTCTTATCCTCGGTTAACTATTTTAGGGACGATTGGCTCCTGCATAAGGCTGGGGGTCCCTCTTGGCCTCGGAAAGGACGATAGACTCCTGCCCTCCTGACCTTGGTGAACTCTTAAGGGGCAGTTGACTCCTGCTTAAGGCTGGGGGTCCCTCTTGGCCTCGGAAAGGACGATAGACGCCTCGCCTCCTGACCACGTACGGGTTGATTGACTCCGCCAGACAACATATCCAAAGTTATTCTTTCCATACTCTTGAATATTGTCCGAATTTTAACACAGGCCTTCTATCGACTGGTCGTGGGTTCTAATCTCACTGAGTGCAAAGAAAAACGGAAGCATTTCTGAGTGGCCTATTCACTTAATTGTCTTTTGGGGGGATCAAATCTAACAATAACGCCATACAAGTCAAGTAATCTTCCGTAAGGTATAGAAAATCAATCAATACTTGAACTATTTTTTCTAAAAAAATTGACCCTCAAAGAAATTTCAGGTTGACTTCAGACTTTTTTCCCCCAAAAATGTTCTCTATTATTTCTGTTCTAATCTGTGTTTTGTATCTTTGTTCTTCCAAGCAGATAATGTTTATTTCATATTGAGTTTTTTTTTTGTTTCTCTGTAATTTATAAACGTAATCATTGTTCATTTTGTGTTTGTTTATATTTTGTATTTGATTTCAATAGTATCGCCACTTTGATTTATCTGAAGTTATGTAAACACAAAAATATCTTTTTGGTTTTTTTATGGGACTTACTGACGGAGGTATTATGACTCGGGTTTTCGTTCAATTTTTTAGCATAATATTGATAATAATTCTGTGTATGATAGTCCAAACATCTGTACCCTATTGAAAGGTCACACGCAAAATAATAATATTATGTCGGACGGGGAAATAAAACAATTGTTATTCTTTAATATTTCCTTGTGTTTTAATTGTGATGTTTTCTTCAGCCAACTCTATTTATACCCCATCCTTAAAGCGGCATGAGCTGCCAAATTTCATAATTTCTGATCGTCACTGCAGTGAGTGGCTTTGAGGGCCATCGAAAAAATAAATGATTGGCGTTGGAATGAGGAAAATCCATACAGTGGGTGGCCTGTACGAACCGAAAACGTTTTCGAAAAGTAAACAAAATTTAAATAACCGGACGACCATTCATTCATTTTAAGCCAAAGTTAGTTCAAAACAATACTTTATCGTACATTTTTGAGACCAGAAGTACTAAAAAGCTTCTGAATTATACGTCTTGAGAAAAATAGCCAATAATTTCAACATTCTGTTTCAACCTCAACCATTTTGGCAGCTCATGCCACTTTAACGTTATCAGTTGCACTTATAGTTTATAGACATATAGTTTCATATACAATGATTTGTTTTCATGGACACAAAAAGGAACATTGATAAATTTGAGAATGTAAACACCGAAGAAAACGCATGTTTTAATCCAAGAATAGGGACGAAAAAGAAATATTTAATTTTTTTTCTTCTGCAGGAAAACAATTGTTTATAGACAAAATGGGCTTGCAGTAGTGTAAGTCTTTCACGTTTATTCGCGGCTACCGGCCAATTATAAGTAGGCCCATGGTTTTATGACAAGCTTATCGACGATTATATCCACACTTAAAAGTCAATGGTTTTGAGAAACAAGTTAACCCAACCGCCAGACTAAACCTGTCATTTAGATCTTAAAATGACTGGCCAAACAACTTATCATAGTTTACATAATGTTCGATAAGTTTGTCCTCGGACGGAAATATTTGCCTCGGCACTTCAGTAGTGTGTACATTAGCCATACTTGTCTTTGTCGCGCGAGTCTACCGTTTAGCGAATCGCAATAAATCTGTGTTCAACCGCGATCTGTTTTAACGCGCATGCCATTTTGTTCTCTATTAAACCCAACTGCATGGCTCGCTGCTTAGCTACGGTACACAAAAGCCGACAGTCGTAAAGTGACTACTAACAACATGGCTTTTAACGGGTTGTAAAATTGAACACAGATTTATAACTGGTTATAGTTGTGGCTGGTTTGATTTACAAGGATGTATGCTTATAACTAAGGTAAGATTTACAACATTAAACTCAACACTTTATTAACAATAAATAATAAAAATCATATAATTTAAAAATGTTGACAGCCCCGCGTCAGGTCGCAGAAAGCACAGCTCTGTGGCGAATTACTCGCGACCAATCATTTCTTAACTACGGTTGGTTGCTTAGCCTTACTTGGGCGATTTGCGCCATATACCTTCTCCCGAGAAGACGCACAAATCTGACCCTTCCGCCGATGGTTGATTGATTGATTGATTGATCGATGCTTTACGCCGCACGCAAGATTATTTCATTGATATGGCGCCGTTGTTGGGGAGGAAATCGGGCTCTTTGCCCGGAGAAAACCACTGAACTTCGTCGAGTAGCCAGCGATCGAGTGAAAAAAATGCACTGAGACATTAAATTTTTATATACCGATCTTAAACTGCAATTACGCCATGAAGAAAAAAATGCAGTTTTTCTGATTAGGTTTTCAGTGATCGAATTTACGAGGAAAAACAAGTTTGACACACGAATGTCTATCGCAAAAAGTCCCCAGAACTACGGGATCTGTTCCGTAGAAATATTGCAGCTTGTCAATGGCAATCTGTATTAGACAGTTCAGATGTTCATGAGGCCTTAAATAACTTTGTAGGTGAATTTGACAGCATATATAATGAAACATTCCCTTTAATCCACTGTGCTTCACACACTGTACGTATCCGTAAACCGTGGATAACCCCCACTTTGCTTCTTTCCGTTCGGGAGAAAAACAAACTGTATCGGCTACAGCTAAAATTCCCAACAAATGAAAATCGTTTGAAATATCGACAGTACCGAAACAGGCTAAACTCGACACTTCGCCATTGTAGACGAGAATACTTTGAAAAAAAATTCTTCAACTGTAGTAACAACATTAAGACCACGTGGAAGGTTATTAATGAACTTTCTACAGGCAAATCAAAGCAATCTAAGTTCCCTGCTCTGTTTAATATTGGAAACGTAGAAGTTAAAGATAAACAACTAATAGCAAGCCACTTCAATAACTATTTTAGCTCTATATCTTCCAAACTTGAATCTGACATTCCATCGCCCAGCGTTAGCTTCAGACATTTTCTGGGTGACGCTAACCTCAACAACTTTGAATTCGATACCATAACTCCCAATCTAACAGAGACCATTATCAAAGATCTCAAATCGTCCTCCCCTGGATTGGATGGAATGTACATGAGCGAATTGAAACTTGTATCGGACTATATCTCATATCCGCTATCTCACATATGTAACCTTTCCTTTTTATCAGGCACGGTCCCAGATTCATTAAAAATAGCCAAAATTACCCCTATCTACAAAACTGGCGAGACCGATGTCGTAAAAAATTATCGCCCAATATCAGTTCTTCCCAGTATAAGCAAAATCTTGGAAAAATCTGCCGCACTTTTCATTTCACAATTCTTAGAAACCAACAATATCATTTCCCCAAACCAGTACGGCTTTCGCCAGAATCACTCCACTATCCACGCCGCTTGTTCCCTGTATAATTTTTTAATCAATAGCAAAGAACGCAATCTCTTTACCGCATCTACGTTTTTGGACCTTTCAAAGGCCTTTGACACGGTCAATCACACTATATTACTAGAAAAACTAAATCATTATGGTTTCCGTGGCTTGTCTAACAAGTGGATGGGGAGCTATTTATCTGGACGTAAACAGGCAGTTTCTTTAGACGGTTGTATATCGCCCTTGACACCTATACAATGCGGGGTACCCCAGGGTTCAATTTTAGGTCCAATTTTATTTTTGATATACATTAATGATATTTCTAATTCATCCAGTCTTCTAAAATTTGTTTTGTTTGCAGACGATACTAGTATTTGTTTTTCATTCTCCTCCTATAATGAAACTGTTGATGTATTGGGCACTGAGTTGGAGAAGGTATCCACTTGGCTAGTTTCCAACCGACTCTCCCTAAACAAAGCCAAAACTAAAATCTTGATAACCTGTCCTGCTAATAAAACTCCTCCTCAAACTATCATTCAGTTAGGTAATACTCAACTAGAAATAGTCTCTCAAATCAAATTTCTTGGAATCATCTTCACGCAAAAACTTTCATGGACATCACATATCAACTTCATCTCTAAAAAAGTATCACAAAACATCGGCGTATTAAATCATTTAAAGAAACATGTCAACAAACAAACTATGGTCATACTGTATAACTCATTAATATTTCCTTACCTAAATTACGGAATAGCACTATGGGGTGGCACTCTCCCAACCCACCTTAAATCATTATTTCTTCTTCAAAAACGTGCCATTCGTATCATATCTTTTTCTCACAGATTAGAACACACAGCCCCATTATTCAGATCGCTTAACATTCTACCCTTATCTAGTCTACATTTATACTCAATTCTTGTCATTGCTCACAAAATCATTCATCATATTTATCTCTTACCACTAAGTTTCGGCCAACTGTTTCAGCGCCAATCCGAAATCCATAACTACCCAACAAGAACACAGACTCTAAACCTCTACAGACCATTTACTCCCAATCACTTATCTTCTTATTTCTTAAAATTTCGTTTACCGCGAGAATGGAATAGGCTACCATTATCACTGAAAACCATCAACTCAGTTTCGTCATTTAAATATCACATAAAACATTACTTAAACAACAGATAGACTATCCATACTCATTTAATAATTTGAACATTTTCTACATTCTATGTATATATATATTGCCACATTTTCCTTTATATTCATTTTACTTATATTATCTCCTTGATCTAGACACTTCGTTTTAAATTTAATATCCTTTTATTGCATGTTTCACCATATGAATCATAGAAATATATACCAAGCTCCATACTTCTTGGGATAAAACAAGTCTGATAGACTTTATTCCCGCCTTTTTTTTAGATATTATCTCTGTAATTACTGTTATACTCTTGGTGAAATAAATACAATACAATAAATACAATACCTGACCATAATATATAGGCCTTATACCTCCGACAAAAATTATACTCTTAAAGATATATTAATTTATTACTCGGAAATTCTATAGTATTCGCCCTCGAAATCCTTCTATTTTCCCTTTTAACCTTTTTCATTTCCGAATTACAAAATTGTCACGAAATTAGTTGGTTGCTTACAACAATAAAAGTACTGGATGTGTGAGATTAATAAGGTGCCCACGATTTGCATGCACTGGGCCTATCTTTGTATATTTGTTGCATCCCTTTGTTGCATTTGTTGCAATATTTGTTGCATCCCTTATATATTAGGCTACGGAATTGACGTTGCTGTGCCTTTGGCCGACTGCCCCCATACCCCCCCCCCCCCCCCCGCCCAACCCACCCTCAACACACACACAGGCCCCTCAAGCAATGCTGATCAAATACTCAACTCCTTAGATAAGATTGAGATTTTGTTAAATGTTTTATTCGGTTTTTTAATAAGTCAGTAATTCGTTAACTGATTGTGATATTGGAATCATGGAATTAGCCTTGGACTGTGAATGAAATTAACCTTGGACCGTGAATGAAATTAACCTGGGACCATGAATGAAATTAACCATGGACCATGAATGAAATTAAGCTTGGACTGTGAATGAAATTAACCTTGGACTGTGAATGAAATTAGCCATGGACCACGAATGAAATTAACCTTGGACCATGAATGAAATTAACCTTGGACCATAAATGAAATTAACCATGGACCATGAATGAAATTAACCTTGGATCATGAATGAAATTAACCATGGATCATGAATGAAATTGACCATGGACCATGAATGCAAGTAACCTTGGACCGTGAGTGAAATTAACCTTGGACCATGAATGGAATTAACCATGGACCGTGGATTAAATTAACCTTGGGCCATGAATGAAATTAACCTTGGATCATGAATGAAATTAACCTTGGATCATGAATGAAATTAACCATGGATCATGAATGAAATTGACCATGGACCATGAATGCAAGTAACCTTGGACCGTGAGTGAAATTAACCTTGGACCATGAATGGAATTAACCATGGACCGTGGATTAAATTAACCTTGGGCCATGAATGAAATTAACCATGGACCATGAATGAAATTAACCATGGACCATGGATGAAATTGACCTTGGACCATGAATGAAATTGACCATGGACCATGAATGAAATTGACCATGGACCATGAATGCAAGTAACCTTGGATCATGAATGAAATTAATCCTGGACCATGAATGAAATTAACCCTGGACCATGAATGAAATTAACCTTGGACCATGAATGAAATTAACCAAGCACCATGAATGAAATTAACCATGGACCATGAATTAAATTAACCTTGGGCCATGAATGAAATTAACCATGGACCATGAATGAAATTAACCATGGACCATGGATGAAATTAACCATGGACCATGAATGAAATTAACCAAGCACCATGAATGAAATTAACCATGGACCATGAATGAAATTAACCAGGGATCATGGATGAAATTAACCTTGGACCATGAATGAAATTAACCTTGGGTCATGAATAAAATTAACCTTGGACCATGGATGAAATTAACCTTGGACCATGAATGAAATTAACCTTGGACCATGAATAAAATTAACCTAGGACCATGAAGGAAATTAAGCTTGGACCATGAATGAAATCAACCAAGGACCATGAATGAAATTAACCTAGGACCTTGGATGAAATTAACCTGGGACCATGAATAAAATTAAGCTTGGACCATGAATGAAATTAACCATGGACCATGAATGAAATTAACCATGGACCATGAATGAAATTAACCAAGCACCATGAATGAAATTAACCAGGGATCATGGATGAAATTAACCAGGGATCATGGATGAAATTAACCTTGGACCATGAATGAAATTAACCTTGGGTCATGAATGAAATTAACCTTGGACCATGAATGAAATTAACCTGGGATCATGAATGAAATTAACCTTGGACCATGAATGAAATTAACCTTGGGTCATGAATGAAATTAACCAAGGATCATGAATAAAATTGACCTGGGATGATGAATGAAATTAACCTTGGACCATGAATGAAATTAACCTAGGACCTTGGATGAAATTAACCTGGGACCATGAATAAAATTAAGCTTGGACCATGAATGAAATTAAGCATGGACCATGAATGAAATTAACCTTCGACCATGAATGAAATTAACCTTGGACCACGAATGAAATTAACCATGGACCATAAATGAAATTAACCATGGACCGTGAATTAAATTAACCATGGACCATGAATTAAATTAACCTTGGACCATAAATGAAATTAACCATGGACCATGAATGAAATTAACCTTGGACCATGAATGAAATTAACCATGGACCACGAATGAAATTAACCATGGACCATAAATGAAATTAACCATGGGCCATGAATTAAATTAACCTTGAACCATAAATGAAATTAACCATGGATCATGAATGAAATTAACCATGGACCATGACTGAAATTAACCATGGACCATTAATGTAATTAACCATGGACCATGAATGAAATAAACCTTGGACCACGAATGAAATTAACCATATACCATAAATGAAATTAACCATGGACCATGGATTAAATTAACCTTGGACCATAAATGAAATTAACCATGGATCATGCATGAAATTAACCATGGACCATGAATGAAATTAACCTTGGATCATGAATGAAATTAACCTTGGACCATGAATGAAATTAACCTTGGACCATGAATGAAATTAACTTTGGACCATGAATGAAATTAACCATGGACAGATTTTTGGGGCACCTTGGTATTTTCAAAAGTTTTTAAGGTTCTCCGATGTCCCCGTTTTAATTTCATTTACTTAACCAAGATTTCATATCATGTTTCACAATATTCGAGTTGACCTAGGCCCCTAACACATATAAATTTGGCAAAGAATATATTTATAAACACGCCCACGCAAGGAAAACCTTCTTTGCAAAATATAATCATGGAGGCTAAGTTTCTAATTGTGTTAAATGGGGGGTATATCATTTAGACCTTTATACCCAATCATAAGTTGTTGTAATGAACCAAAACCCATGACATTTCATTAGATTGACGATTGAAAGGAGAACTTCTTATGGCAAGCCGTTTTACTTTTTATTCGAGATTTCGCGGTATCATTAAATCATTTATGATATCTTGGAATCAGTTTGGTTATTTTTAGCCAAATTTATAAAAATAAGAAATTCAATTGTGACGGTAAAAAGTTAGACCGGTATTAAGCTTAATGCACTTTTGAATAACAACATGGGTTGTATCAATTACTCAAAATGGCGTGAGATGGACGGATTTTATCCGTTTAATTAGTTAGTGTCTTTTGGAAAGTGAGTATAACAGCATTCTCGTTATTTTGGGATTACACTTACTTGAAAATATGGCAGAATTTATTCTATGGATTTTTGGGTGACGCCCGAAACGGGAATCGAACCCGGGTCCCAGAGTATGGTACCTATCGCCAGCACTAAATGCCATAGTCTTGCACCCGGGTTCGATTCCCGTTTCGGGCGTCACCAAAGGATCGGCAGAAGAAATTCTGCCATATTTTCAAGAAAGTGTAATCCCAAAATAAGGAGGATTTTATCCGTTTCGTCTGTTACTATACACTCTACTTAGATTAATGATAAACGATATCCTAAAGATAAATTTTCTTTCCAGTAAAACTGAACCACCACTATGCAATTAGGCCCTCTGTTTTGAACTCTTCACAAAATTCCAACAGAAATATAGCCAAGGCATTAAACCTACTGGTGTCGCTCAAATTGTTGCGTCAGTTACCGCGGAATTGTCCATTCCATGAGTATTGTTTTCGGATTAACATGTTTGTTCCTATGAAGCTTTTTACCAGGTCATACATTTTTCTTTATACATTTTTCATTTGAAGATATTGACGATGGACTTGGAAAATAACTTAACAGACGAAGAAGGTTCAGAACTGGGGGACCTTGATGGTTCCGAGGCCACAGACGTTCCTGGCAGTGACGGACAACCAAGCGATCTTGGCATCGTTCAGTTCGGGTTCCATGCCAAGCAAGGTTTCGACGCCAAGACAGACCTTTTGCAGACCAGGAGCGAGCATCTCAAACCGCCGTTAAAACCGCTAGATTTCGACTTATGGAAACGCCCGCCACCAGACTTTCGCCCTCAACTTTTTGGACCCGAGCCCCCTAAGAGAAATACCAGAGATGCTATGCAGCCGTGGAAATATGGGACGATCCCAGGACAAAGAGAGAGGTACCAAAGAATAAAAGGACAAAGTCTTGTACTCAAAGGTGTACTCGAGGGCACAAGCTCTGTTGACAATTTATTCTTAACGCGATTCCGGGTGCCGGATCCCTTTGAGTCCAGGTTGGAGTTTGTAAAAGACGGAATGTATCCGGCTGGTCATTACGTTTCTCCAAGACCACACGACTTTAGAGGGGTAAGCTAAATTTTTCTCAAAATAATTATGTGGCTTTGATAATTAAGTTTCATGAAGCTATGGAATTTTCATAAAATAGGGGTGATGTAACTTTCATCTGTGGATTTTTACCACTACCCATCAAGACAAAATTTGGCGCGTTGTCAATAGGCCATTTGCCAGTTTTGGGCGCAACAATGAAATGACGTCGCAGGAATCTTACACCGGACAAGCCCAGTAGTCATCTTGACTTTTGCCATATTCTGTCAAAATTCCTTTTCATCCACGATTTTTCACATTTCTAGATTTGTTCAGATATAAACTGTCCGAATATAGGTTTTCATTTCTTACATCTGTTGTAAAATATCCAAAATTTAAAGCTAAAAACTGGCGGATCCTTTGCCCGGTCTACTACTTGTGACAGTAATTGTAACGCCTCTAAATTACGTCAATCGAAAGTAATTGGCAAATAAGCTATTGCTACAGAGGTTTTGCCTACCTCTCCAAGTAAGCATCATATATTTTTTATCTGACCGTTTTTCGCAACCAGAGATTATTAGGTATTTAACGCCCTTCCGTGGGTATACGGGTAGATAATTGGTGTCTGACATAAATATTTTTCCAAGGCGAAGAAAGTATAACTTGACTGTCCCATTCTATGATCTGAAACCTCCTGGAAGGATGCATTTAATATGTGATACGTATTCAAATAAAAATCGCGAGATTAAAAAAAAACAATTTGTGAAAAAAGTCCTTATCTTGTTTTTAGATTAAACTCCTTATAAGATATAGAAGATTATACAGCATTGAATACTATATGAATGATAAAAAACGCTTGAAACTCTCTTCAAGCGGGAGTTCCATACTAATGAGAAATCATTAAGGCATCACCACGAAGTAGGTTTCTGTGAACAACACGAACTTTCGACTTGCTGTCTATTGCCCTTGATAAAGACCCCGGTATAGGTGTCGAAAGCTCGTGTTGTTCACAAACAACTAACTTCGTGGGGATGCCTCAAAGTGACATGAGCTGCCAAAATTCACACTTTTTTCATAATTTCTGATCGTCACGACAGTAAGAGGCTTTGAAGGCCATCGAAAAACTAAATGATTGGCGTTGGAATGAGGAAAATCCATACAGTATGTGGCCTATACGAACCGAAAAGTAAACAAAATTTAAATAACCGGGACGACCATTCATTCATTCTAAGTCAAAGTTAGTTCAAAACAATACTTTATCGTACATTTTTGGGACTAGAAGCACTAAAAAGCTTCTGAATTTTACGTCTTGGGAAAAATAGCCAATAATTTCAACATTTTGGCAGCTCATGCCACTTTAATTATTTATCAGCAGTACGAAAAAAATCTTATCAAAGTTGTATAATTACTTGAAGAAATTACTCCTCGAATCTGAATAACCAACGATTTTCGGACATAATAGAATATATAGGTCAATAAAATGTTCTAATTGTTGACGATGAATACAAATATAGGCCTATAGTTAAATGACACAATTAATTTAAAATTGCACAAAGCTGCTTTGTAATGTATAAATCCGCGCGGTCCAGATACAAACAGCTAGTAAACAACATTCAAATATAGCGGTAACATTGCAAGTATTACCATAAATCACAGGCGTAGAGCGACTTAGTATATAGGCAATATATACGAAGTCGCTCTACGCCTGCGGTATATGGAAGTGCTTGCAATGCTAAAATATGGGGCAAACCTCCGTATTTATTTAGCTTAAAGACCCACTTGCCGCCGTAGCCTGTTTAAATTTGCTAAGAAAACCAATTTACACGAGCTTACTACGACTAATACCACTAAACTTAAACATAGGACACATAAAACATGTCTAGTTAGCTTTAGAATGTAAAAATGGGGTGAAAAACAAACGAAGAATCTAAGCCTGATTACAACAACAACGATCAGTGTCGGTCAACTTTCGTGTAGGATTACCCTCCTTTTAGGCCTTTGTATCTGTGGTTTACACTCAAACAATTATCAGCAGGCTTTTCCAGTCGCCGTTAACCGATCGTCAGCCTGTATTTCTCAGATAAATAGGCCTACCTAAAATTACACTGTGCCGTTAGTTCACTCTGGGATGAATATGAAATTTTCATATTCATCCCAGGTTCACTCACTCGACTGAAACATAAAATCGCCAATAGGGGGCAGCTTGGTTTGTTTACGTTCCGGGTACCTAACAATTCAAATTTTCAAATTCAAATTAAAAATACAAAGTGACGTCCAAACTTTTAAATTTTGGTAAAAATAGAAAGTTCCTAACTTATATTGTCTGGGAAAAATACAGAAAACGGTCTTTCTTTTTTAATGTAAACAATATTCCTGATTTTCGCGGCAAGTGGGCCTTTAAGTTACTTCAACTCGCTATACATTATCGTAAATATTCAACGCTGAACGAAAAACTTTTAATTTACACCCGAGATAAAGAGGCGATAAACCCGATATCTTGTGAAATTTTCAAAAATTAAATTAGCACTATACTTTCCCCCTGTTGATGCTTCTATCATCCATTCTATGTTCCAGTACCCACCGATTAAATCCCTTGGCTTACCGGAATTTGAAACGGCTTATGAACACGACCCTTACAATCTGATGTTTAAAAGCCAACGGTTGGATATTTGTAAGTATTAGTACACCCAGTTCTATCTAAAATAATAAATCAGCTTATTCCTATAATCTTAAGAGGTCTCTGTGGCTCAGTCGGTTAGAGTGGTAGTCCCTCAGTCGGACACAGGCCTCCTATCGGTGTTGCATTGTTCGATTCCGACTCAGACCAAATGAAAATGCAAAAATCTGAGTGGACTCTTCCCTCGGTCGCCGTATGTGGAAGGATTGCCAGGTACTCGCCGAAGGTCGGGGTTTCCTCCGGGCAATGAGCCCGGTTTCCTCCCCAATAAACCGGACAACGCCGCCAAGTGACAAGTGAAATAATCTTGACCAATCTTGTCTTGTTGTATTCCTATCGTCAAAAATGTGACCTCTAACTGAGGTCAATTGATCACGTGACTTTGTTTTTTTTTTTAATGTTTCATAGAATTCAATCACTCTTGTTCAATTACAACAAATGTTCCAAATGCAATAATTTGTGTTTATTTTGATTTTATTTTAGATCGTGGGTTACACACAGTTTCACACACAGACAGACATATAGGAAAACAGATGGCGCCGCCCCTGCCAAATAAGCCCAGATGGGAGAATGAACTTATCTTAACGAAAACTCCCTGGCCAAGGAGACCAGCTTCTTTTACGGTAAGACTGCAACAATATTACTTTCTTTTATATTTACACTTCCCAAGCCCTTCTGATTCAATCTTTCGAATAACTTGTCGAACTCAAACGTCGAAGATGTGGCCATTTAGTTTGTAATTTGATGAATATCTTGAGTAAAGAATAAAGTGGCACTGATGAATAACGGCTCCGTTTTCTTTTGCAGCGCCACCGCCGCCAAGGGAGACAACCGCATAGTGCCTTTATGGACCGCGTTGAAGAAACCCTAACTGCTAGATGGGCAAAAGAAAAATTGGACCGAAGTATAGAGGCGAATAAATTAAAAAATAGTTTACAACAGCTACAATTATGACGACTCAAGAAAAATAAAGATACTCTAGGACATTTTGTAAATATATTTTCTCAAAGCAAATCGCAATGTTGCTCATGATGACATTTTTTTTCCAGTTCGAACCAATGTAGCGTTGAAATAAACATGTGGTTGAGAAAGAATTTTCTCGAATTTCGAACCAAAGCATATTCTTATAACGAATGCCATGTTCAAATCAATGATTACGTTTGCCCAAAACCACTCACTACATTTACTTCAGCTAACTATCATAACATATACAGTGAGTAACACGTTTACAATGAATTGTAGATGATGCATTTTACATCATTTTATTACCAAGGTTCAATATTAGGTTAAACATGGCGATGTATTATAATCTATAATGTTGTTTGAAAACATTAAACCAAAACACACTGAAATGTCGGTGGAGTGTCAGACACGCCAAATGGCATCCTATTTTGTATTCAACTGAAATTGTGAGAAAGAAAATATTTTGCCGGTTAAGTGAACGCTTACTGGCATCAAAATGTTTAAAAAATGCGTCAAAAGGGTAAATCAAAGTTATGTCCAAATTAAACCATTTTGAAACCAAGCAATAAAAAAATATCAGATTTTATAACGCCAAGATCAAATTTTGACGGAGAGCTATTATTTGGAAGATTTTAAATTTTCCCAATATTGTGCTACTTCCACACCTTCCCATGGTTTGTTCTTGATCGGATTCATAAATCTGAAAGAAAAAGTAAAATGTAATTAAAGTTATAAATATGTAGATTTAGATTTTCGAAATCCGATACAATCACGAAAGTGTAACAAGCGATTATTTCTAAAACAACCTATGGTAAACGCCTGGGATTCCAATACCAGATAAAACCTTGGTAGTCCCAAGTAGAAGGCTTGAATCATATCACGATTTTGTAATAGATAACAAGAACTTTGAATTGAGCGAAAACAATATCAAAAATTACTTTCAAAATCCACTATGTGGGTCGTATTAGCCAACATGGCCGAATGTTGATTGGTTGATTGATGTTTAACCCCACACTCATGATTATTTCACAAATATGGTTGGGGTGCCAGGATTAGTGGGGGAAGAAACCGGGCCCTTTGGCCAGAGGAAACCCCCGACCATCAGCGAGTACCTGGCAACTCTTCCACATACGGGCATTGAGTTAAAAATCCACTCAGAAAAGTTTTTAATTGGTCTGAGTGGGATTCCAACCCGCGTCGCATCGATGGAAGGCCTGTGTCGGACTGAGGGACTATTAACGGAGTCACCGAGGCTTCCATTTATATAGGAAACGTGGAGTGAATGTTAAAAGATTAATTGTGACTTACTTATCTAAAACTTCGTCCATGATGGCCTCTTCTTTGGATGTCAACTTGGTAAAGACCGACTTAAGGTTCTTTTGTAAATTAGCTACGCTAAAATAAAAAAAAAGTTATACGCTTTATTATTCAAATATTCAAGCAAATGAATGTTCATTCAACAATACTAGCCACGAAAATGAATCTTTATTATTCATTGTCAGAAACAAATCAGAAGTCATATTGTATTTCAGATTATCATAATAAAGGCCAGTCACTGCTTATTATTCAAATAATCAAAGAAATGAATGTTTTTAAAAGACTAGTCACGAAAAATGAATCTTTAGTATCTAATGTCGGATTATTATGTTTAAGATAAAAAGTATACGCTACTCGCGCTTCTGCTGTGGATATTATTCCTACCCTCAGCGAGATATAATTTTTACCATCAAAGAGATTAATTCCTACAATCGGAGAGATATAATTCCTACCCTCAGAGAGATATAATTCCTACCCTCAGAGAGATATAATTCCTACCCTCAGGGAGATATAATTCCTACCCTCAGAGAGATATAATTCCTACCCTCAGAGAGATATAATTCTTACCCTCGGAGAGATAAAATTCCTACCCTCAGAGAGACATAATTCCTACCCTCAGAGAGATATAATTCCTACCCTCAGAGAGATATAATTCCTACCCTCAGAGAGATATAATTCCTACCCTCAGAGATATATAATTCCTACCCTCAGTGGGATATAATTCCTACCCTCAGAGGGATATAATTCCTACCCTCAGAAAGATACAATTCCTACCCTCAGAGGGATATAATTCCTACCCTCAGAGAGATATAATTCCTACCCTTAGCGAGATATAATTCCTACCCTCAGAGAGATATAATTCCTACCCTAAGAGAGATATAATTCCTACCCTCAGAGAGATATAATTGCTACCCTCAGAGAGATATAATTTCTACCTTGAAGTACTGACTAAAGTTGTAGGGATGTCTTGTTGTCGTAGGGTAAACTCCATGGCTAGCTTAGAAATATCTACGTCTCTTTCCTAAATGGAAGCAAAATAAAAAAATGATACTTTTAAATGGTAGACAGGATGCAGTGGATGGTGATGACAAAGGATATTTGAGTATAAAATACCGTTGAGGAAGAACAGAACGTGTTTGATACAAGATCATGTGGTTCATACCATATCAGAGACATTTTTAGTCAATTTAATTTCTTACAGTGACATGAGCTGCCAAAAATAGAATTTTTTAAATAAATTCTAATTGTCACGACAGCAAAAGGCTTTGAAAGTCATTGAAAAACTAAATGTTTGACGCTGGAATTAGGCAAATCCATACGGTCTGTGTGCTGTTCGAGCCGAAAAGTGTCCGAAAAGTAAATACCTGGAAACCTAGTAAATTCCTAAAAGTAAATACCTGGAAATCTAGTAAATTCCGAAAAGTAAATACCTGGAAACCTAGTAAATTCCTAAAAGTAAATACCTGGGACGAACGTTCATTCATAGCAGCTCATGTCACTTTGATTTGCTTGTAAAACTCTTTGTTTAAGTGATACTTTAAGTTAGGTGTATGAGGCAACACAAATGGATAAAATTAAGATATATACGAGTACACGGGCTTGTGACATTTGCATGAATTGTACAAGCAAGTTTCTTGGACATTTTTTTTGACTGGATCCTCTTATATATGTCAGAGTTCGCAGGTAGCCACAGTAGGTTTTTCATCCGTTCAAAGAGCCCTTGCTTCGCCCCTACTAAACCTGTTAACGCTACCATATAAGGGAACTAATCCTGAATGCGCCGTAAAGGCCAGTTCTCACTGTGCGATTTGCGTACCAACTTGTAGGTTGCGATTAAACCAGATGCTTCTAATTGGTCGACATGATTTGTCAACCAATCAAATGCATCCACTTGAATCGCATGCTACAAGATGGTACTACAAATCGCACAGTGAGAACGGACCTTAATCAATTAAATCTTGACAATTTAAAGGCCCGCTCACACGGTGCGATTTGTCGTACCGACTTGTAGCATGCGATAAAAATGGATGTATTTGACTGGTTGACAAATCGCACCGTGTGAACGGACCTTTAGCTATGACTTTACCTGGCAGTATATAGATGCTTGTTGACAGGCTTTCTTAACCTCATCTGAAGCCGGGTGCCAGGAAGGTGGTCCTCTATTCGTCAATAAACCCATACTTATTGGGGAAGCATTCACGACTCCGATACCCTTCTCCTGGCAGAAGAGAAATTTGCTCGATGAATGAATTTCCGAAGAAAGGGGACTGGGTGGCTCAGTCGCATTAAGGTGTAGAAATGTTGTGCTTTTCTGTAAACTGACAAATCCGTTATGCAATACAGCTTTTTGGTGTATGGCAGTTTTTTGTTATACCAAGAAAGGTTCATCTGTGAAAGAGAATAACATTTTCTTGGTACAACAAAAACACTCTGTAATACGGGTATGCCAGCGTACAGAAAAGTCATTCCTGCGCCGGATGATTTTTTGTAACCCTCCAATACCCACACGATTCTTGTCTTCTTAAGTATTTTGATTAGACCAAGAAAATGTCATCAAATCAATTTGTAGTACTTTTACCAGATGACATATTCTTTGTATGACCAAAAAAACTGCCAAACAGTTAGAACTCGTCTCTGAGCTGCGGGATTGAGGGCACGAAGATCAAACATACGTCCTAAAGTCACAGATAATAACGGACGATTTAGTCTGGATTGGTGTAGGCAGAGACAGGGATATGGTACTTGAGATCTTGGAGATCAGCTCACTGGTCTGATGAGACCAGATTCAATCTGAATGCTGTTGAAGGTGGAATTAGGTTGGAGGTCCCCTGATACAGCTTATGCAACAAGAAACATTATGCCAACCCTACCATTTGGTTCCCAATGTCCATGAAGTGCTCGATCCAGTTGTTGTTCCGCAGTTTGATAATCACTCATTTGCCACTAGACAACTTTTCATGGACTATAACGCTCGGCCCTATCGTTCAAAGGATGTGACCCAATTTATCCAGAACAATGCTATTTAGAACATTCCATAGCTAGTAATGAGTTAGAATCTGAATCCCCTGGAACATTTTGGGGTGCAGGATGCAGTGTCAGGGTCTCCTCTACAACATTTGAACGAATCGGAAGCAGCATCTCACGAGGAGTCAGCTGCCCTTGAAACAATCTTGTTTGGGTATGAGAAACCGTGATTCAAGTGTTTGGTGGAAGTTTGATATCTTGACTCATTGAGTTTCTAGCGTCTCCATGTATGAGTTTTAACCTCTGAGTCTCGTTACAATTCCGTCAACATTCAATTTTAAGATTTTGTCATTCTCGTCTTTTGTGAATTTTCGCGCAAATGTTCGACTTAATTTTCTCACATGTACGTTCATGCTGAGTCCGCAATATGTTGAGTGGATTGAAGGATGAATTCTGATACGCCCGCACGGGTTTCTTCAATGGTGGGCCTATTAAAGAAGCAGGAGAGGGCGTAGCGGAATAACTTCAATCCACTCAATATATTGCGGACTAGTTCATGCTTAAACCAAAGAACTCTTTCATGGTATTTAGGGACGCCTGGTTCAAATATACTATCTGCTTCATTCAAACTGTTGTTACAATACAGCACCATGCAAAACGTATGGGAGTGCAAAACTTATTTGGCTATGCATGTGTGGATACGATAAAGAAAATATGTGTCCTAACTCTACATGTCTTTTAAACAAGGAAGCGAAATCAGTGAGGACAACGTGTGACCCATTCATCAAAATGTTTGTTAATTCTCACAAAAGGAATTAATTACAATTGTTGCAAAACGAAAATTTGTCGGAATTCTCAAAATTGTCATGTTTTACAGTTAAGAAATTAAAAAGTGTAAAACCTTTCTTACCTTAAAATAAGGGAGATAATCGCGTAGAGAGTTGTCGTTCATGGAGGCTCTACAGTAGGTCAGGATGGTGTCCACCTTTACTGTACTTGTCTCCAAAACAGTTCTAAAACATACCCAAAAAACGAAGGAATTCAACACAAAATAAGGAATCAGGCATCTGAGGAGTTCATGTCCTGGAAATACTGATTGAGGGCCTGGGTGCGTATAATACTATCATCGTAATCCTTACCATTTAGGCCCCTTCACAGGGGTACAAGAATTTGCATATTATATACATATACAAAGCCCAATCTATGCTAAACAATGCTAGTCATGCCAGTATACTCTCGGAAATTGCATTTTGAGTAATGTAGTGGGAAGTTACTAAAACTCGTCTTTAAAGCCTCCCCGGATGCCCAAGGTTAAATTCTCAACAAGCTCGCGTGAGCTTAAGTTGTAATCGTGGGTTCCGACGATGTCTTTGAAGCGACATCCAAAAATCGTATTCCTCTGCAGATTTGGTCATACAGACGGGCTGGGATTTCTCCCGAAGAACTATATACGTGGAATGGCCACGTTACATTGGTTAGATTGGAGCTGGCGTGCTAATATCGCCGTCATAACTGTGGGATGTCGTTCTCTGTAACGCAATATCACGACTGAATGGTCAAAAAACACAAGAGTGTTTTGTCAAAATCTTATGACGTAAGTAAAGCAATAATCGCGTGTCAGGACTAGGAACGCTGTTCTCTTTCGCTTCATTTGTAACGTCAGATCAGATGTGTCATCTCATAATAATGGCGGCGCTCTTTGTCAGTCAAATGTCACGTGGTAGTCATAATACGTATATAGTTCATTAGTTTCACCCTTACATGGTTCCTCGTTAGATTCTTTTCTGTACATACATATGTTTGCCCTGCAAATTAGCATTACAGCTCTACATGGATAACCTAAAACTAGCCTGGATTTTCGGTCCTAAGGGCAACTTATTTTATATTTGGCTGGTAACATGACCAATACGGAAAAAAAATTCGGCAGAGCTCAGATTTCTCGGCTAACCTATAACACATCATTGTGTTACTTACTTAAAATTTTCTAAAGGGTACCCAGTAATTCCAATAAACTTGGCCTTCCCGGCATCTTTGACTTTCTGAAGAGCAGGTAATGTTTCGTTGATGATAATGTCCAGATTGGGGGCAAACTCCATATCATGAATCTAGACAAGTATAAACACAGCCGAGTAAACGTTAGAAGAAACAAATTATCAACAAGTATTATTTTCTGTCATAAATGCTGTTATTGCGCATGTGTAGGCGCGTTTCTCGTTCTCACAGGACTATAACATCTGACAAAATCTCGGAGGTGACTTTAATGCCCTATAAAAAGTTCTCTTTGTTTAAGATAGCATTGAATTGAAAATGGTTCGATGTGTTTGGGAATGAGAAAAACCACCCCTTAGTAGAATTGAAAAAAATCTTCTCAACTTACCTGTATGACGTCAATGTAGTCCAGACCAAGTCTCTGAAGGCTTTCGTCAACACTCTGTAAGGTTCTCTCGGCCGAGAAGTCAAACATTTTGGATGGTTCCGGCAAATATCGACCAACTTTTGTAGAAACATAGTAACATTCTCGTGGTATGCCCTTTAAAGCCTACAATAAACATGTTATAGAACTGTTTGTGTGATTGATTTACCATTGATTGATTGATTGATATTGTACGCCGGATTGATTGAGAACACGGAGGAGCTTACGCCGGGTTGCTGACTCTAAAATGACTATATTTTCTGTATACTGACGGCCGTATTTTGTATACGGCCGTCAGTAAATAAAGAAAAAGTAGTTATTTTGGAGTAGGAAACCCGGACCAAAAGGGGCTGCGTGTGTAGTCCTATATATCCAACCTTTATATACGATGGTATCACTATGGCTGCAAAATACATGATACTTCAAACGGAAAATGCAAATAAAAAAAGACAATTATACAAACTTGTCTAAATACCTTTTCTACTGACAAATATAGTTCTTGTTAATACCCGTAGCTGTTACAATTTAGACAGTCATCTTTACTGGCACCCCGTCTATAATATAGAGACGGATGTGGGGTTGGGTGAGAGAAAGATGTTTTGGGGAAAGGTATATCCACTGTACTGACGCACGGTCTGCATGACAAGCGTACGCCAATGCGTCTCGGGTTCTAATTCTCTCAGATTCACCATGTCGTGAATTTTTTCTTTGGTTTCTTGGTTTCGATCGGACTATCTGCATGTGTTGGTTTCAAGGCAGCACCGAAGTATCAAAAGCTATCACTGAACATAAAACTGCGATTGCAAATATCTGAATTAATATTACTTTCGACATAAAGCAATCATACAATCTGAAACTAGGAACGATAGAGAGTCGGGTCCGAACAGCAGCTTACAATTAGGTTTGAGGGTTCGACTCTCGCTCAGTTCTTGACTATTAGCCTATATTTGTCAGCTGTCACGTATCTGAACATTAGAAATGTCTTCCGGATTGAAGACACTGTTTCTTCCTTTAGTAAGTTCTGAGTGGATTTTTCACTCGGTCATCGTATGTGGAAGAGTTGCCAGGTACTCGCAGAAGGTCGGGTGTTTCCTCCGAGCAATGAGCCCGGTCAACCCCCCCCCCCCCACTAAACCTGGCAACGCCGTTACACAAGTAAAATAATCTGGAGTGCGACGTAAAACACCAATCAATCAATCAATCCTTTAGTAACCCTTACGATACTCCCAAAATAATTGACTAAAGTAATCTGGGTAGTTCAGTAATGCTAAATATGGACGGGAAAATGACGAATAAAATAAACAATGGTCGCTCACCTTTCCGAGAACAGTTTCTGACCGTGTGTGACCATACCATGGGGCTGTATCTATATAGTTGATACCACTCTTCACCGCCTCCTCGACAACCTTCATTGACTCCGAATCGTTAGTTTTATGGAATACACCGCCAAGAGACGAGGCCCCTGTAAACAGTCATTAGAAATGGGTTTTACAAAACACACCGAGGCCCCTATAAAAAGTGATTTAAATTGGGGTTTACTACATACACCGCCAAGAGACCAGGCCCCTATAAACAGTGATTTAAATTGGGGTTTGCTACATACACCGCCAAAAGACCAGGCCCCTATAAACAGTGATTTAAATTGGGATTTGCTACATACACCGCCAAGAGACCAAGGCCCCTGTAAACAGTGATTAAAGATGAATTTCGTTACATACACGGCTAAGAGACGAGGCCCCCATAAACATTACGACAACAAACACAGAGATTACCCTTCTGACAACCACAACGGTAATCCCAAGGTCACAATATAGGCATATTCCTTTGAGGTCAAAAGCTGTGTCCCTATATTTTAGTTTTCTTTAATGTGGTCCCACGGTTCAATTTTACGGAAACGATCGTAAGGATAGATTTAACAGTCGCAGGGATGTATTTAACAGCCATAATGATATATTTAACAGTCGCAATGATAGATTTAACAGTCGCAAGGGGGGATATAACAATCGCAATGATATATTTAACAGTCGCAATGATAGATTTAACAGTCGCAAGGGTGGATATAACAGTCGCAATGATATATTTAACAGTCGCAATGATAGATTTAACAGTCGCAATGATAGATTTAACAGTCGCAATGATATATTTAACAGTCGCAATGATGGATTAAACAGTCACAAGGATGGATTTAACAGTCGCATTGATATATTTAACAGTCGCAATGATAGATTTAACAGTCGCAATGATAGATTTAACAGTCGCAAGGATGGATTTAACAGTCGTAAGGATGAATTAACAGTCGCAATGATAGATTTAGCAGTCGCAATGATAGATTTAACAGTCGCAAGGGTGGATATAACAGTCGCAATGATATATTTAACAGTCGCAATGATATATTTAACAGTCACAAGGATAGATTTAACAGTCGCAATGATAGATTTAACAGTCGCAATGATATATTTAACAGTCGCAATGATAGATATAACAGTCGCAATGATATATTTAACAGTCGCAATGATAGATTTAACAGTCGCAAGGATGGATTTAACAGTCGCAATGATAGATTTAACAGTCGCGATGATGGATTTAACAGTCGCAATGATGGATTTAACAGTCGCAAGGATGGATTTAATAATTACAAGAATGGATTTAACAGTCGCAAGGATGGTTGAAGGGAAGTGTCGCAAGGGTAGATCTTGAGACTGTAAGGGGGGGTTTTAAGACCAGATTTTGCAGCCGTGAAGGGGGTTCTTGTGGAGGGGGTTCACGGAATTCGAATCCTTAAAGTGGCATGAGCTGCCAAAATTAATAGTTGCTGATCGTCCCGACATTAAGAGGCTTGCAAGGCTATCGAAAAACTAAATGATTGGCGTTGGAATGAGGAAAAGCCATACAGTATGTGGCCTGTACGAACCGAAAATGTGTTCGAAAAGCGAACAAAATTTAAATAACCGGGACGACCATTCATTCATTCTAAGCCAAAGTTAGTTAAAAACAATAATTTATCGTACATTATCGAAATTAGAAGCTCTAAAAAGCTTCTGAATTATATGTCTTGAGAAAAATAGCCAATAATTTCAACATTCTGTTTTAATGTCAAAATATCAACATTTTGGCAGCTCATGCCACTTTAACCGTGTAAGCCATTGATATGTAAACTGTGTTAAATGTAATTACCAATACTTCACCATTACATGCTGTCAATTTCTGACATGGAATCCAAACATAAACAAGCCAAACCAAAGAAATCTTGGCTCTGCCGAATTTTTTTTTTCCGTGTTCGTCATAATGAAAAAAAAATTCGGCAGAGCCAAGATTTCTCGGCTATAAGTACACCTACCGAAGCTCAATATGGATACGTCAAGGCCAGTCTGTCCCAAGGGGCGATAAACCATCTTCTTAACGGCTTCTTCATCGTGGAAACCGGCTTTGTAGGTGGCAGGAAAACTGAAAATAATCCACAAACGGATCAGTAGACCGATTATCTATAATGACGTCATAGGAGGGGTAGAATGGCGCATGGAAATTAACGTACATAGACAAACTATGGGCTTGCAGTCATACGCGGCTCTTCTAAGGGTTTAAGAGGGTCTAAGCCATATTATTTTCAAGTCACGTCAGTGTGCCTATTGGTGTTTATTTTGGTACAGTCGAGTGTTTAGAGAAATGATCGAATAGTTTTGGTGTTTTAAGCCTAGAAGCATTTAGACTTGGTTTCTGAGGACCAACCAGTAAACAGGAGCAATGTGAAGTCCAACCCCCTCCTAATACCCACAACGCATTGCACCTGAAGTCGATGGCGTCATCAAGCAATCGTTCTATCGGATGAGGGAAGTCAGAATTTGGGCAAATCATGCCATTTCAAGAGCCCACTCAAAACAGTGTCGCGGTTATTTGGTTAGAGCAGTATTCGAACCCGAAACTTATTGGTGGTTAGCTTCCCGAAAGAGCTCCCAACACACTGAGGACCCTCTAATTAGAATAAAAATGATTTTACAGTTATTCGAATTTTAAATTGGAATATTAATATATACTCACTTGGTGGTCGCCATTCCAATTCTATATGCATGCACGTCTATTGGTTGCTAAAACTCTAGATCCTCAGTGAGCAAATCTCAAACTGACAAAAAAATCTAAATAGATTTGCTATCGTCAATAAAATTAAGAATTATGAGAAAAAAATCTTACAAAGATTCTTAACTATTAGAAATAAAACGAACAAAATGTCCACCAATCGGAAGAGATCTGACAGTCAAATTAAAATGGTTGTTAATCATGGGAAGAAAATCAATAGAAAAAAATTGACACAATCCAAATTAAATATGACATTACCTGAAACAAATCATTTACAAGTTTCCACAATTGAATAAGATGATCGGTTGTATTTTTTTTAAAAAATGTAGTTCAACTCTAATCAAGAGATGATAGCGCCAGCTTGTCTACGAAAGCCCATTGATGCCACAGTAAAATTGTTTTTAGACAATAATAACAATGTTTTGCAAGAAATTCATAATAAACATTTTAACATAGGCTTAGAACATTGTTATAGGGGGTGAGTGAGTGAGTGATTTGGGTTTTACGTCCTGCTTAACAGTATTGCAATCATATGAAGACGTTGTCTTCTTGTGGCAGGGCAGATTTTCACTGCTCTTTTATTTGGTGCTGCCTCACAGAGACGACTTGTCGAAGACACCCAGCAAGCCCCCTCACCCAGTCACATTATACTGACACCGGGCCAACCAGTCGCTGCTCTAACTCCTATTGCTGAGCGCAAAGCAAAGTCCAAGCAAAGTCTTTGGCCTGACTCAACCCAGGCTTGAATCTGGATCTCCCAGCCCTGAAGCGGATGCTCTACTTACTGAGCTATCGGGGCTGGTCAACATTGTTATAAGAAACTGTTTTTAGTGCATTAAATACGAAGCGAAAAGTTCATTGGTCTTCGTGGCACTTTGTACACATCGAAGGTCGTGTATGACGTCACTTTCGACAAGTAGTTACGAAAAAACGGCAGATATGCATATTTCCCCCTTACTCATTTTTTGAATACGAGGGAACTCGTTTCGTTTCAACTTCTGTTTTTCAAATAAATATTTAGCCCATAAACGAACACAAACCAGCTGTTCATAAATTCTTTAAAATTGTTTTTGTTGTCGGCTCTTTTAATAACAGGCTTCCGTACAGTTGTCTTTCGTTGTGGGAAGAGTTTTTATTTTATTTCTGTTATCAGCGACTGACTTATATTCCTTTATCAGTAGAGTATGTCAATGCATTGGGACCAAGGTTTGCTATTTGGGTTAACTCTCTATACAGAATGAATTGCTCCTAAAAGGTCTTAAGTTCACAAAAGTCACAAAAATGTCATGCACATAATATAAAATTCCCTATATACATAACTCATGCCACTTTAAAGTGGCATGAGCTGCCAAAATGTTTTGACGTTAAAACAGAATGTTGAAATTATTGGCTATTTTCTAGAGACGTATAATTCAGAAGCTTTTCAGTGCTTCTAGTCTCGAAGATGTACGATAAAGTATTGTTTTGAACTAACTTGGGCTTAGAATGAATGAATGGTCGTCCCGGTTATTTAAATTTTGTTTACTTTTCTAACATGTTTTCGGTTCGTACAGGCCACATACTGTATGGATTTTCCTCATTTCAACGCCAATCATTTAGTTTTTCGATGACATCCAAAGCCTCTTACTGTCGTGACGATCCAAAATTATGAAAAAGTGAGAATTTTGGCAGCTCATGCGACTTTAAAGTGGTTCTATAAACTAACTTTAATAAAGAATGAATAAATGTTCTTCTCGGTTATTTTAATCGTGCTTTCTTGTCAAACTCGTATTTTGCTGTGCAGGCTATATAGACAACAGACTGCATGTAATTTCCTCATCTCAGCCCCATTCATTTATTTTGTCGATGATTGATTGATTGTTTGGTGTTTTACGCCGCGCTCAAGATTATTTCACTTATATGGCGGCGTTGCCAGTTTTAGTGTGGGGGGAAACCGGGCTCTATGCCCGGAGGAAACTCACGACCTTCCGTTGGTAACTGGCAACCATCCCACATAGGTCGTTCGAATGAAAACTCAGTCAGAAAGTTTTCCAATTTCTTTGGACTGAGTGGGATTCGAACCCACGACCCATTGATGGAAGGCTGTTCGAATTGAGCGTCCAACGCTCTACCTACTGAGCACGGAGGCCCCCAATTTGTCGATGAACTCAGTATTGTCGATGCAATTGCAACTTGGAACAAAAATCGAAATTCCGCAGCTCGTGCCACTAAGGGGAAAATCAAATAAATAAATATCCTTCTGACAATTATTCCATACAGCAATGGAGTTAAGTTTCCAGTCAGAAACGTTCCTAATAAGTCGGGTGGTATGCGATACGAACCAGCGACCCGTAAATTGAAGGTATGTATCCGCATGAGAAACCATCAGTCTACCGAGCGAACCACTCAGGCGCCTGACTCCTCAAACGTATAGGCCCGAATTCATAAAGCTATTTTAAGTGTTGTACGCGTACAACTTTACTAATCGGACGATCATCGCGTCTTTAAAGTTAGACGCTAATTCACAAAAAGTGATTATCCAACACGCGGACAACAAACGTTTATCAAACAAAAACAAAGTTAAACGCACGGGACGTGGCATGTTTAAATCTCCGACTAAGTATTTCAGAGCGCAGTAAACTTCAGTCATGGAAGCTGAACTAGACGTTTTTGAGTTGGCACAGGAGGAGAAAGCCGAGGAGGAGCAACGCCTACGGTTTTTGAGGTTCGAATTGACCTCCTCACAAAATTCAGTGAAAGGAAATTTATTCGACGATACCGGATTTCTAAAGATACTTTCCGTTGGCTGTCAGATCTGATAGAAGATGATTTGCTACCGAACACGAGAAGAAATCATGCTCTGACCCCTCTGCAGCAGTTGTCAGTTGCATTACGATTTTATGCCAGAACGTCATTCCAGATGGATATTGCTGACATGTGTGGAGTTTCACAATGCCGAGTTGTGCATCGTGTATCTGCTGCAATTTGTGCTCGAAAGAGGGAGTTCATCAATTTTCCTGATACGCCTCAGAAAAGAAGAGCTGTTGCTGAAGGGTTAAAGTGTCCGATTTTTTATCTTTACGTCTTTTAATCTTTTAAGCTCTGATGAAAAATTTTCTTGGACATGATTAGCTGATACACAGGTATTGTAGTGTCACGAGACGAGAATAATGAAGCCACACAGCTTGGGTCCTATGAAAAATTGGTGCATAATGCTCCCCATTTATGTAATTTCATCTAACACTGTGCAGTAAACAGTGGTGGTACGAGCGTTGACACAGGGCTTGTATGCGGGCGGATAAATCATCGATCATCGACGGTTCAGAATAGACGTTTAGACAGCCGTTTATCCGCACGCGTACAACAGTGTTTTATCTTCCGTTTAACAGTTGAACGCTCGTTAATTGTACGCAGGTTAAAATAGCTTTATGAATTCGGGCCATAAAGTCTGGGTTGGCGTATTGTACGCCGTTTGATGCCCTTTCCCTCTTCGTTCAGCTGAAGGCGTACAGTCTTGTGTCAGCTGCCTATTCGAAGCTCCGGATGCCATTTCATGCCCTGTTAGAGCGAGCCCAAATTAAAGGTGCCTCATGATAGATAGTCACGAGTATTGTGTATTTATAAAGTTGGATAAATTTATCTCGAAAAGTTTCGAAAATATAATGGATCCTATCTGTCAGAAAATGTGTTACATCATCATCGCAGATATTTCGGACTAACAATATCATATGTTGATAGTCCGTGAACGTTATAACCTACACTGGAGAGAAATGACCGACTTTATAACAAATGACCTACCTCAAACAAACATTTGTCAAAACTGAAAACTCGTATAAAGACAGAACTATATCGATTTTAGCCAGTAAGGTATTTGGCTACATCTATAACAGCAGATAACCAGGAGCATATGCTGAATTAAGTGGCATACATCTTATGTTTTCTGCGGCGAGTTTCTCTAGGTCAAAGATGGTCGTCTCAGTGAAGAGTTTGTTCAACGTGGGATCATATCTTACTTAGTGTTTGATAAACGTGCCGTTCAATCGACGTGACCTTTTTTTTTGTTTTCGGGTAACCAGAAGTCGAAAATTGTTAGCCGTTTATTTCAAGAAGTGTAAGTTACATGAAACCTAACCTAGAAATTTAGATTAAAAACGTTTTAAAAAATTGGAATTTAATGCATATTTCTATTTCACATAACGTTTCAATACCACTACCTTCACCAGGTGTAGTTTTCGTAACCATGAAGTTACAGGGAGAGCTGCTCGCAAAAATCCACAAGTAGTCAACCATATTTTTTTCTTCTTTGGAGATCCTTCTAATTAATGTTGCCCAAAATGTAATTCAACAAGTTAAATCCGACTCGTTATCTCCATTCTGATATTTGCGCCTGATGACGACATAATGAATATCAGATTAATAAACAAGGAGGCAGGTAAGGAATTCACTTTTGGTGAATTACCCAAAATGTAACCTTTAAAGCGGCATGAGCTGCCAAAATGTTGATATTTTGTCGTTAAAACAGAATGTTGAAATTATTGGCTATTTTTCTCAAGACGTGTAATTCAGAAGCCTTTAAGCCCTTGATCTAGTTTCGAAAATGTACGATAAAGTATTGTTTTGAACTAACTTTGGCTTATAATGAATGAATGGTCGTCCCGGTCATTTAAATTTTGTTTACTTTTCGAACACGCTTTCGGTTCGTACAGGCCACATACTGTACCAACCCATTCCAACGCCAATCATTTAGTTTTCCGACGGTCTTCAAAGCCTCTTACTGTCGTGACGATCAGAAATTATGAAAAAAGATTGAATTTTGGCAGCTCATGCCACTTAAAGTCAAGACGTTATATTTATTCAGATGTAGGCTAAGGCGGTAAGCCTACACGACGCGTAAGACACAAACGAAATAACATCTCTATTAATTTTCAGCTGCCAAATCTAACATGTATGTTTTCAATGAAAAAACACTAAACACTCTATTAACATACATATCTACGAATGTTATTAACGAGGACAAGGCTGGTCGCCAGGGCACCAGTCTCTCAGGAGGCGTGGGTTCGTATCCCACCGCTGCCACCACGCCAGGTTGATGGTGAGTTGCATAACTAACTATACTATCATATCAGTCCAAGACAGAAGACATCGGTACTGTGAGAAAGAGCTATATTGATTACTCTAATAGACACTTAACACATGGGTAAAATATAACCGGGAACAGACGCGCGGGAACAGAGCCCCACCATGGATGCCTCACCAATAGCTATACAATACTGGCGGGTATTAAAGGAGAAGATAGCTAAAAACTCTCGCATACCCAAAATTCATTTTTAAAGTGTCCTTTTATACAATAAAATGTCATTGGTTGGGCAGAGAGAGCCTCACTGGTACATTATGCCACTCTCAAGATTACTCTTGGGGGAGGTGGATGCAAGGTGTACGATTATTTACATGTACTTAATCCCTAAGATAGGTTGTCTCAATTTACTTTCTGGTGGAAATCGTAAATTCACATTTCCCAACATGCAATACCATAAATGATTTGCAACACATGGCTTAGTGAAAATTACAAAATTCAATATGGATGTAATATTATGTTATAAGTTATATAAAAAAACTACCTATCTTAATCTACAAAGTATTGATGCTGTATAATCTGTAAATAATGAATAATAGTTTTAGCGAAAGTGAAATTGCATAATCCAATATGGCTGTCATATTTCATTTCGATTGATTTCCTAAAGACATCATAAACTGTCCAAACTGCATATTTGCTTAAACAAATGTTCAAATCAAGATAACAAAAAGAGTTTTGAAGCTTTAAAGGAAAAGTATACAATCCAATATGGCTGCCATATCATGAAGCTTTCAAGGTCATAAAACAGTTCATGACAAACTCATCTATGAGGTAAGTACCCTTAAAAAATATTCAGCAAAGATCAAGGCTGTTTTAGTTAAATTGAGTTACAGAAGACGTTATATGGAGCAGAACGAAAAACACACATTGGACTTGTGTATAGACAACCAAGATACCATAATCAACCAAGTTTTCAATCTAATAATAGAGATGTCTAAGTAGTGTGATGCACGAGAAGTCCATCTTGGCATAAACATAGGCGGATCCAGGGGGGAGGCGGGGGGGGGGGGGGGGGGGGAGCCATAAGGTAGGGAGAGGAGAAAGGAATTGACACAGATCAAAGCAAAATCAGGAAATTATTAGCATTCTCGTGCAATCAAGAACTCCAGAGCTTCCGGGGCCTAGGCGGCCCTGAACCCTTGCCTAATGTCTCTTTTAAATTTGTTATGTTTCTGTAATCGAAGGGCCTGGGACCCCCTCTTTCGTAAAAAGCTGGATCCGTCCCTGGCATAGAGCAAGACACTTGGTTGCTGTTTCTCAACACACTTACGCCCGTCGTAACGTAATGTTGAAGGTATATGTTGCCATGACAATTAGGTCTTGCAAGCAGAATTGGACTTACATTGGGCGTAAATGTTTTGAGAAACAGCCCCCTGGTCCAAGTGATATAATTTTGAGAGATGTAAAACCATAGATAACAAACTGTTTCATCCAACTGTGCATTTGTTATTTAGTTAATCATATCCAATACTTTATCACGTTGCCTGCGTCTTTTGTTTTTCTCACTATATTTGTAATCCTCTTTAAAACTTTGTTTTCCTGTAATTATGCAGTCAGGTTCTCTTGTTAAACGTTATGTAATTTTCTGTCCATCATAAGTCATCTGTTTACTAAGCTGTTATCACTTTACATAGTGATGTTTTCATAACTTAATGAAGTTGTCATAAACCTTAAAAGTTTCCATATTCAGTACACTGCTTAACTTAATGTTTATTTACATACCCCTTCACCTGTATATATATTCTCTGTTCCTTCTATGTTGATCATATGCTTGAAAACGATGTCCGAATAGACATTGAAACGTTGCGCCTAAATATAACAGAAGTTGTAAATCTAGAAAGAGTTTGTTTAATGTCATAGATAACAAGTCTGTCATTTTGGGTCAATCTCGGAAATTTTGTTAATGAGTATGGCCCCAGTTTTGAATTCTATAGAGGAACAAGTCTGAAGTTTTTATACAAAATGTTTGTTTTATTTCATAACTACTTTTCAATGGCTTACTATACATCAACTAACCTTCAGGAACACAAAAGTTCCCTCCCCTTGAATCACCACAGGAGAGGTGTACAAGGGGAGATCACCATGTAAACCTGCTACTAAACTAAAAGAAAATACATATGAAATGATACAGCCGTGGTAAAAAGAATAAATAATTAAACTTACTACAATTTCTCCCAGTAAATTGGGATAAAAAGAATACACAAAAACAGAAAATGCATTCGAATATTGGAGAAAAAAATCTTTCACACAAAAAAACAATGCTATTAATTCAAAGCTTGGAACCAATTAATGCAGATAAAAACAGTGTTGTCGACTTTCCTCATAATTTAAACAGACTGCAAAATATGCAGTCACTTCAAATGAATAAAATAAGATTTGATCAAATTTTAAACGCGAAGTATAAAAACACTGATACACCAGAGTTAAGGATGATCAATTAATAATAAATAGTTCATAAAATACAAAACATCCATGTTCAATACATGCATACCAAATTCACTCAACTTTAAATAAAGATAAAATATCTTTTGAAATTCATTTTCCCTTAACGCAATTTTTTTAATGCCTTATTTTTTATCTATTTTCTTTACACATTCAGCCATTTCGAAAAATCTAATGAAGCTTGGGTGATTTTATTTTCCTAAAAACAGTTTCCAGTGTACGGCAGTTTACACATATTTTATTTATGCTTTAATTTCAAATGTAATTATAACAAAAGGCTTTTTTTTTTTACCTCAATTGATTGATTGATGCATCATTGATGTACCTGATATTTCTTCCACATACGGCGACCGACTGAAAAATCCACTCAGAAATTTTCCAATTTATATTTGGTCTGAGTGTGATTCAAACCCGCACCGCATAGATGGAAGATAGTGGAACTGAAGGATGATCACTCTAACCCACTGGACCACCGAAGCCCCAACAAAGATTATAACGAGCCTTTGTTTTGAAGCTCATAAAAGCTGGTCTAAGTTTATCGTAACTGTCGTGTTAGCAAATGACAAGACTCTGAACTATCTCCTAAAAATCCAGACTAAATGTTATTAAAAACAATTTCCCCCAAATGTAGAAAAAAATACTTTCAAAACTGAATTTTATTTTTTTCAAATATACAGCCCCACATGAAACTTGGAGACAATAACATTTAGAAACATAGAAAACTGAAGCCAATATTTCAACAACCATATACGCAGTGATAAAAACTTTTTTTTTATAATTTTTTTTTAAAAGCAAACATCAAAACAAGCCATGAAATTTCAATAGAAACTGAACTTGAAACTAAAAAAAAAATATGAGAGGATGGAGAAGATGGTATTATGTCAGAATTTTTCAAAACAAATAAACAATTATTTACAACAGATACTTTGCGATACGGCAAATTTGCATTTAGCGATAACAGTTCTAAGTGATGGTAGAAGTCCCCTTGAGGAAATCAACATGTGGTCACTATTTTTTTATTGATGTGGTTGGTTGGTTGTTTGGTGTTTTACGCCGCGCTCAAAATTAGTATTATCTGCCGTTAACGCATTGATTGATTGATGTTTTACATCCAACTCAAGGTTATTTCACTTATACGGTGGCTTTGCAAGGTTTAGTGGGGGAGGATATCAGGCTCTTTACCTAGAGGAAACATCCCAACCTTCGGCGAGTACCTGGCAACTCTTCCACATATTGTCATCAAGTGAAAAATCCAGTCAGAAAAATTTCTATTTAGTCGGAGTGGGATTTGATCCTGCAATTCATCGATGGATTGATTGATTGATTGTTTAGTGCTTTACGTCACGCTCAAGATTATTTCACTTATAAGGGCGGCGTTGCCAGTGTTATTGAGGGAGGAAACCAGGCTCTATGCCCGGAGAAAACCCACGACCTTCCGTTGGTAACTGGCAACCATCCCACATAGGTCGTTCGAGTGACAACCCAGTCAGAAAATATTCCAAATTTTTTTGGACTGAGTGGGATTTGAACCCGCGACCCATTGGTGGAAGGGTGTTCGGATTGAGCGTCCAACGCTCTACCTACTGAGCCACGGAGGCCCCTCTTCATCGATGGAAGTCCTGTGTCGGACTGAGGGACTATCACTGTAACTGACTGAATCACAGAGGCTCCGCCGTTTACAGAAGAGGTTGTTCTGAGTGGAAAAATTAGCCACAGAGTAAATTTTTCCCAAAATCATTTCTACTTATGCAATTTAAATTAGTTGATGAAAGACTCTAAAATAATTTCCCCTGTAACTATAAAGAAATAAATAGGATGATATTACACAACAAATGTACACTGTATAGGGAGCGCAAGTCTCATAAGAATTATTACGAGATTTTATGATATCCGGTGACAGATGACACCATTTAGAACGTTTTTGATGACGTTGCAATTCCATTTGACGTATTTTGTTCCATAACGTCATATTTCAACGTCATTTTGGAACGAAAAACGCTCAGCCACATGCGCAATGCAGTGCCGGTGACAGGAAATTTGTGGAATTCACACGTGACTTGCGCTCCCTATAGGTTTAGTTTCACTTTCATTTTCCGTTCTCTGCAAGCGGTTCATTTTCAGGGACACCCGAGTCAGGACGTTTTCTCTTGAAGAAGCCCAACTGAAAATTACAACAACAAATTATTTCAACCATGCGCTAATACAAATTTAAGCTTCGGATTGATTGGTGTTTTATTGACGCAGTCTCAAAATTTCAACCTCATTTAATTAAATAACGTAAGACTTTCGTTTGGGTAACACACTTCTAGGTTTATTTAATGATTCCCCCATACGAAAGTCTTACGTTATTTATCTATACCACCTTCTAAATGCCACTAAAGACACTCATTTAATTATTTGAGACAATATGTCGAGCTCAAGTTCAAACATTGTTATTGTCTTTTGCTTTCGGTAACACAATAACTCTATGAGACGTCAAAACAAATCATTATTTATTGTGTTGTAAATTATTCAATGTCGCCAACAAGTGACCGATGTTATTTAGCACAGGTGCTTATTTCAACCAATGAACTATATGTGTGGAAAGGAGGTCACATGGTATTTGATATGCATCGAATGCCGCCATTACTAGGAGATGATGCAATGTCGATCCAGATCTGTTTTGCAGACGCGCTTTAACTATCAATGGCAGTACATTTTACAAAGTCAGACCCAAACCAGCCAATAAGACGTGTCCATTCCACGCATATAGTTCATTGATTTCAAAATCCCAGAATCATAGTGACATAGCCGGATTGTTGAGTGCTTAACCCAACACTCAGGATTACATCACTTAATATGTGCTGACAGTTACCAGGTTTGTTTGATTGATTATGTTTACACCACGCTCAAGATTATTACACTTATATGTCAATGTTGCCAGGTTCAGTGAGGGAGGAAACCAAACTCTTTGCGCAAAGAGGTTTAATTAAAGAGGAACCCAACAAGAAAGTAGAACTTTCAGGGGAATACGACATCGAAAAACTGCATTGCCTTCTCTTGAGACATAAGTTTTTGATTGATTGGTGTTCTCTAGATTGTCTTGTATGCTGGCATTGCCAGGTTTAGTGGGAAAATTCTAGATCTTTCACGGGAATTGGCAACTCTTCTACATGGAGCATTTAAGTGAAAAGTTGTTATTGATTTAAGCTGGATTAGAACTAGCTGACCTCTTGATGGAAGGCTTGTGTCATCATGAGATATCACTCTGATAAATACATTTTTGAGTTTTAGACATGGCTGTTGAGTTTGAAGGTGGGTGGCATGGGAGGGGCACTGATCTGAACCTGTGACCTAGGGATGGAAGGCTTGTGTAATCATGAGATATCACTCTGATAAATACATTTGTGAGTTTTAGACATGGCTGTTGAGATTACCTTCCATAAGAGTAGAATCAGTAAGATGAGTAAGAAAAGTCCGACAGCTATTGCCACACCCACGATCCACAAGGGTACTCTCTCTGGCGGGGATACGTAACCAAGGGAGTTCACGTCAGTTGTCACCTGAAACGTAAAAAAATAGTTTTAGGTAACAAAGCCATAAACAAAATTTCAAGAGTTGTTCAAACTTAATTTTTTTTATTCCACCGCATTCAAGATTATTTCACTTATATGGCTGCGTTGCCAGGTTTAGTGGGGGAGGAAACCGGACTTTTTGTCTGGAGGAAATTCTCCATTTAGCAGGTAGCTGATAACCCTGCCACATAGAGCAATCAAGTGAAAAGTCAAAACACACTTGAAATTTGTCCATTTTTTTTTGGAATGATTATTACAAGTCCTGCATAATAAAAAGACGATGATAGATTCTCACTACTCAAGATAAATGCATGTTTTTGGATTTTGTTGTTGTTGAGATGTCATTGTGTAATGGTTTACACAGCATATAATTTCACTTTCAGAGAGAAACTTTCAGAGCTTTCCCATTTTGTAAAAAATATTTCCTGTCAAAGTGATGGATCACGTAGATTGACTACGTTTGCTTACATTATAAAAATCTGTTGCCAGTCTGATGTTTGGTAACTCCAGTTTATAATCAAGGGAGATTACTCTTGCCATGGCATCTGAATGAACGATCACCTGCCCTTTGTGACCAATCTGAAAAGAAAAGACATTTTGGGAAAGATTTATAGGGTTGTAGGATTGATTGATGATGTTTTACGCCGCACTCAAGATTAATTCCTTATATGGCGGCATTCCAGGTTTAGTGTGGGAGGAAACCGGACTCATTGGAAACCCTCAACCTTCGGCGAGTACCTGGCAACTCTTCCACATACGGCGACCAAGTGAAAAATCGACTCATAAATTTTAAAAAAAAATTTTGGCGCAGATAGAAGGAAGAAGATGTAACTCCTCAACCTTTAGCTAGCACCTGGCAAAAAACTTATGTACGAGAAGAATTCCGCTAATACAAGTGCTCAAAACATTATGAAAAGCACTTTAAAAGTTTGAAACTTTTTGTTGGGTGTCTTACCTCCTGAATGGAGCGACCGATAATCCTATTGAGCAAGCGCTATTGTTGTTGTTTTAGACCAAACATGGCAGAAAGCAGTCTAATAATTTGTTATCTTCACATTGCTTGTCCTTGAATTAGCGGAATTCTTACCGTAAGTGTTTCCAGTGATACAGTGTAACTCTAGCGTAATAAAACACTTTCAGCAAACTGATTGATTGACATGTAATTCAAATTGCCTCAATATTTTGGTTATTTGTTCAAACCATCTGCTGAAGATATCCCAAAATAATCTGAGGATGTTTCAACTAATAAACCAAAATATTGACAGTTACATCACATTTTATTACACAGGTAGTTGAATATAAACGCAGTTAGAAAATTATCATATTATTTTTGATTGAGTGACATATGCCACCTACAGTAAAAACATACATGTAGCATTATCGTAAAAAATATAAAATGATGAATTATCAATATTTACACATTTCTTAACAAAATTAGAAACTTGTCTCCATTGTTACAATTTTCCCTGTGCCCGTGTGTTTTCGTGTTTATAAATATTGAAACAAATTATCATACTGTACGAAATTTACTACAGATGCACAGTAGATAATGGCACAAATTCTAGCCAATAGTATTGTTACTTACAGCGGAGAGGCCTGGTGATGAAACTCTGGCGTTGATCTGTATTTTGACACTGTCTCTGATATCTGCCGGCATGGCTGTGATGGTACAGGTTATAACCTTACACCAGCCAGCCCCACAACGCTACAGACAAGAAAGGTAATTTGTAACGTTAAAATTGTGATTGATGTATTGGTATAATTCCAATCAACATCAGGGAAATATTTTAATAAACTGACAATGATGGGACATGAAAAATCAAGCCAGAGTGACAATGGAGCGCATTTGGCATAGATATCTAATAAAAACTAGATTGGCTGATGACAAGCGACTTGCGGCAAGTAAGTCACCATCTTGCTAGATGGTTTTAGACTTCCGTAATCAAGTTGTTTTCTAATCTTATGTGAACTATTTCGAGAATGGAATAAATTTCAAGCAGTAGGTGCTGTATGAAATTCCTCGCCCATCTAGACACAAGTTTAAAACTTGCTTTATTAGGGTCTAGGTCCAGTCTGATAACTACGTGGATTTCTGTGCCTGAATACCCTCTGATAGACTGCAGGTCATTTAGAATATATCGACCTAATACGTAGCCGTGAAGCGTACACTTCCCAAATCCTCTTGAGGGCCCCACAAAAGTGTCCCCGTGATAATGTAAGGGACCAAAACGCTCTGTTTGTTAACTTTTAGCCTCGATCAGTTATATAATTGAAGCATTGGAAGATTCCTGTTATGTACCGAAACTGCGTCTGTCTACATGTGGTTTACCGGGCTAAATAAAATATATAAACAAACATCTTTCCAAATGATATTAGCATTTAACAAATTTAAAATTCAGCACAAAAATACGATGGTTTGCCGTATAAAAAGTGCAGACTGTCCGAGGCATGTCAAAGCCGAACGGTAGGGAGCGAAGGTAGCCAAAGGGAGTTCCGACTGGGTCTAGGTCTTGACTACCGTGCAACAACAACGACATCAAGCGTTAAGCTCCTTCTGGAATGGAACATTAATTACCAAGATGGCGCACTACTGTGACATTTTGTTTCACTGCACTAAGCCAATCTAGTTAATGCAAGATATCTACGGTACGGCATTTGGTATAACAGGGAAGATTACTCACCAGTATAAGTGGCTTTGATTTATCATCTTCCGTTTCTTCATCAGTTTCATGATAAGGAGTCTTGTACCATTTATAATTCCTCTTTAAAATGTACATTACCTCCTGCAAATGAAGAGGAACATTTTGTTAAATACGGTAAAAATTCGCTAATTCAAGTACTCAAAACATTAAGAAAAGCACTCTAAAAATTTGAGACTTTTCGTTGGGTGTCTTACCTCCTGCATGGAGCGACCAATAATCCTATCGAGCAATCGCTATTGTTGTTGTTTAAGACCAAACATAGCAGAAAGCAGTCTAATAATTTGTTATCTTCACATTGCTCGTCCTTGAATTAGCTGAATTCTTACCGTACCAAACATACATGTAAATTGAGTGTGGGTTCACCCTACATTCAATTGCATTACAAAGTTGTTTTGTAATCTGTTGGCTGGGTTACTGGGACGTTTTTTTACAATAAAATCTTGAATCTTGTATAACCAGTTCTAGCATTGTTTATGAGAAAAGCCAAAATGGTTTATCCCGAAAATAAAGAATTTACTTTGAATTGAAGTTGTAAGCAATGGGAAGCTGCAATCATCATCACGGAAATTACTGAATTAGTAAATTAACCGACACTGATTGACCCGAAAAAATCCTAATTCAGTAAGCAATGGGAATTGTCCAAAGATTTCTTGGCTGGGGCGTATTCATGAACAGAAGGATGTGGCCGTTTTCTTTATGTTCAAAAGTGTTACTTGACCTTGTTATAAATGTGACGGCCTCCCTGAATATCTATTGTATCTAAGTCACTCATTCAATAGTTCAATTAACTCTAAAATATACAGGAACATGTTAAATAATCTGCATAAACCTGTTTAACCCAGCATTTGCACTGTAATTTTATTGTACTAATGATAAAAAATTAAGATATCACCACGTTGTCAGTTGTTTTTGAACAACACGAGCTTTCGACACCTGTGCCGGTGTGTTCGTCAAGTGTAACTGATTTTAACTAAATTTATTGTAATTAAATAATTCGTTTTAAAATTTTTTTGGTTACCAAAAAAAAAGAAGAGATTTTCAATAATACAAAAGACTTTCAAACAATCATATAACAGTGAGAAAGAGCTCTATTACCGTATTATTTTTCGGTGAGAGAGTTCCTATTTTACAATCTGCTTCTCCGCGGGAGATCACAGGTGGCTCGAGTAACGGAAGAATCTCGAGTCCGCTCTCATGAAAGGCCGGCCATAAAATCTGAACTTGAGCTTCTTTCACTTTACTTGGTCCATTGTTACGAAACTAAAAAAAAAATTAAAATGCAAAATAAGGTAACATTTTTTTACCGAAATTTGCAATGAAGATTCAAGGGAGATAACAAAGAAGATAGGTAAATTGTCTCCCTTTGTACATCTAGTTCTGTGATTGACATCAAATATTCAATGACTAAGAGTCTCCTGTAATGCATTAAAACATTGTCAGTCTGCAGAAGACAGAAATCAGCTAGGGACACATTTTACAGACTCTCATTTGACAATCTCCATCTCGACCGCCTCTCCCGACCCACTTCCAAGAACACAACCAAATTTGAGGCAAAAGCAACACATCAATTGCATTCATCTGTTAGGAGAGGTTTGGCAGGGTGGACAGAATAGGAGTATAGTCATGTGTGTTGCTACAACAGCATGTACTGTAAGACAGCAATGTTACAGTATGACAGCAATTTTCCCTGTTTGTTAGACATTATTAAAGGGACATGAGCTGCCAAAATGTTGATATTTTGACGTTAAAACAGAATGTTGAAATTATTGGCTATTTTTCTCGAGAAGTATAATTCAAAAGCTGTTGAGTGCTTCTAATCTCGAGAATGTAGAATAAAGTATTGTTTTGAACTAACTTTGGCTTAGAATGAATGAATTTTTTTTTTTCGAACACGTTTTCGATGGCCTTCAAAGCCTTTTACTGTCGTGACGATCAGAAATTATGAAAAAAAGTGTGAATTTTGGCAGCTCATGCCTCTTTAACATTAAGGTGTAACATAGAAATTTAAATTGAATTCCATTTGACAATAAATGATAACTTACGAGATAGATATGAGAAATATTAGTTTTTTTACTGAGGTTAGAAGCGTTGTAAGTTGCCTGCTCTGGATCGGAGAATCTGGAACAGAAAAATAAAAACTGTCAAATGTCACATGAAAACAGTTACAGCCATCCCATATAAACAATTTTTTTACATACATACTTTATAGAGGTGTAAAAACAAAAAAGAAAGAAAAAAAATGGATGGAAATAAATTTCAAAACTTTCTGTCTGGATTTTAATAGATTGACATATTGGATAGTTGGCAGGTTCACCGAGTTATCAAGGGTCACCCACACTAATTAAACAGGAAATACATAGATGATGGCAACATTTTAGACAAGAAGACTTTCCCTGTGCCCATGTGTTTTAGTGTTCATAAATATATGTTGGCAGTGTTGTGTGTGTGGGGTGGGCCTAGGTCGTCTAGTGGGTTACAGTGCTCGTCCCTCAGTCCCACACAGACCTTCCAACGACCAACGATGTGGCGTGGGTTCGAATCCAACAAAAAGAATTAATGTTTATGTCGTCCAAAAGTAAGCAATGCGATATAAGGTACAGCTTTGTTTCAGTTTAGAGGGAGGGGGGGGGGGCGTTGAAAGTGCACATTGTTGCCTTTATACTCCTCCCCTGATCCATCATGTGTAAATCGTTTAAGATTGTCCCCAAAAACTGTACTCAAGATTATTCCACTTTCATTGTGATGTAGCTAGGCCTAGTGAAGGTAGAAACATGGATCTTCGACAAGCAACTCTTGTACAAAGGACTATTATCCCAGAGCCTTATGACGTCACATAGATTTACGTAAAGCTTTGTGGGTAAACTATGTCCCTCAGTTGGCCATTTTGTTTACCAGTACTTGGCAAGACGTCACTTTTTTGGAAAACATTGGTGACATAACGTGTTTTTATCCACACATTTTTCTGGTGACTTTGCGCCTTTCACATCTTCTTGATACAGTATTATTCTTTCCGCCATTTTGTAAAATTATGTAAACATCCCTCAATCCCCCGAATTGCTTTGCGTGTAAATTCAAAGTGACGTCATCAAGCAATTGGTCAATTGAGTGAGATAATAAAAATACAAAATTTCATCTCATCTGTTCAACCACATTGACGTTATTATCATATGCTTACCCTGTGAGATCAACAAAAGCAGCTGCAGTGATAGGAATTTCCCTGGTCACCACGTTATCTGTACGATGGGTCGTATTCTCAGGGTTTGTGCTGAAATACAAACAACAACAACAACGGGTTGAACACAAATCTTGTTGATTTGGAAGGTGGAAGAGTCGCAAATATTTGAATTTAAAAAAAAAAAAAAACAATATTGAAAACTTTTACCAAATTTGGAAGTCTTAATAAAATTACACTTAAATTGAAATTATATTAAAATTTTAAAAACTTAAAATTGAGAAATAAAGAGGATTTAAAAAAAAGAGGCTTTACATGTGATTGAAATGACGTTTGTTTACCCATCGAACCTTCCTATAGCTATATGCAGGTTACAATAAACAAGAATTAAAATTATCTGCGGATATTTATCACAAAATAATTAAAACCTATAAAATTAGGAAAGGTAACTCTACAAAATGTGAAAAGCGAAGGGCTGGTCTACCATATGGTCAGGCTATTTTAGATTCAGTATTTGAAAACAAAAAAACAGCCATACCTGTTGACCAGAATCGTAAAGTTGAGATTGCCTTCTGTGCCGGTCACATACTTCGGGGATAGTTGAATCTTCAAGTCAACCTGCAATTAAAATATTTAAAACTTTATTTAAAAAAATAACAGCTAATCCAACATTTTTGTTGTTGTTGATTAATTAAGCGACATTCAAGTTATCGTACACATACACATATGATGGGGTTGTGCGGATTCCCTGAAACAGGGCCCTGTTCTACTAAGCTGGCGTAAGTTACGCCTGTCGCAAATGCATGTCTTGTGGCGCAACCCCATGCTGTAAGCCTATGCGTAACTTTACGCCAGTTTAGCAGAACAGGGCCCAGGACTCCTCGGACCATTATCTGGAAATCTTTTAAATGCGGTCATCAATTGAAAGCGTTTTCTTCGAACAGAGTAGAATTGTAATTTAGAGGCCATTGACGGAGGGCTTTTGTGGGCATGTGATGAGAGGCACGCTCGCTCTTTTATGTGGAACTCGACTGACGCCCCTTCAATGTTGACTGGAAACCTGGATAAGCCTTCACATGCTGAAATTCATTCCATAATAGAAAATTCTTATTGGATAAGACTGATACATAAAAGCCCAGAAGGCTCATCTGAATTTTGAAATTTAAATTTTCTAATTTAAATATTAAAGATGTTAAAGTGGCATGAGCTGCCGAAATTCACACTTTTTTCATAATTTCTGATCGTCACGAGAGTAGGAGGTTTTGAAGGCCATCGAAAGACTAAATGATTGGCATTGGAATGAGGACAATTCATACAGTATGTGTCCTGTACGAACCGAAAACGTGTTTGAAAAGTAGCAAAATTTAAATAACCGGGACGACCATTCATTCATTCTAAGCCAAAGTTAGTTCAAAACAATACTTTATCGTACATTTTTGAGACTAGAAGCACTAAAAAGCTTCTGAATTATACGTCTTGAGAAAAATAGCCGATAATTTCAACATTCTGTGTTTACGTCAAAATATCAACATTTTGGCAGCTCATGCCCCTTTAAACTTGATAACCATCCCATGTATATTATAGGTGTTACATGAAAGACAGAAGTGGCATCAACTTTAATGTGTTATATTCAAAGCAAAATTTCATATTTAAAAATTCAATAGTTGAACTTAGAAATTCAATTTTCAATATTTCGTTTTCGAAATTTGAATTTCAACATTTGAATTAATTACTATGTGTCAGTAAACTGAATGTGTTTGGATCTTGAAACTCTAAATTGAGAAGTTTGTAATATAAATTTTGAAAACCAAATGAGCTATCTGGGATTTCAGAATAAAAGGATAAATAGAAATGAAGAGAAAAATTGTTTTGTATGTCATTTATTGAGGTCAAGGGTCAAGGTTAAAACACTGACCTTTTGTGAACTGGGAAGTGGATTGCCAAGGTCACAGACAATGAGGTCAGTGTCAAGGCCACCATTACCAGTCTTTACTGAAGTACAACTGACTGCAACCGACGTGGGCTGAAAGAGAAGAAATTAGTGGAATACAGATACGTGTACATTAACCGTTAACACAAACACAAAAATAGTATTTCAGGGGGAGCGTTTCACAAAGCCGTCACATTGTGCTATAAGAACGCAGTTGCTATGACATCGTGTGACTTCAATATGGAATGCAGCGGTAACTACGCTCCGTTCGCAATGCATCTGCTTAATGAAACAAAACTCAAGCCTTTTTAGAGGTGATATGTGTATTGTGAAGTCTTCTATTCAGAGCTTCCAAAATCCAAAATGTTGCGATATTCAGTGGCTCTTGCCCAATCCTCCTTTGGTAAGTTACTGGGAACTCTCCCACATATATGTAAGGTCCTGGGCGATTCAGTGAAAAACCCACTCAGAAATTTTAGAATGAGAGGGATTTGAACATGTGACCCATCAATGGGAAGCTTGTGTCAGACTGAGAGACCAAAGCCCCCAGGAAATTATAAAAATTGCAAATTTTGGCAAATCATACCACTTTAATGAAACATTTATCACTTTGACTTCAAAATAATAATTTGCTGTTAACAGGCTTCTATACCTCAAACACAAAACATTTATCACTTTGACTTCAAAATAATAATTTGCCGCTAACAGGCTTCTATACCTCAAACACAAAACATTTATCACTCTGACTTCAAAATAATAATTTGCCGCTAACAGGCTTCCATACCTCAAACACGAAACATTTATCACTTTGACTTCAAAATAATAATTTGCCGCTAACAGGCTTCCATACCTCAAACACAAAACATTTATCACTCTGACTTCAAAATAATAATTTGCCGCTAACAGGCTTCCATACCTCAAACACGAAACATTTATCACTTTGACTTCAAAATAATAATTTGCTGTTAACAGGCTTCCATACCTCAAACACGAAACATTTATCACTTTGACTTCAAAATAATAATTTGCCTCTAACAGGCTTCCATACCTCAAACACGAAACATTTATCACTTTGACTTCAAAATAATAATTTACCGCTAACAGGCTTCCATACCTCAAACACGAAACATTTATCACTTTGACTTCAAAATAATAATCTGCTGTTAACAGGCTTCCATACCTCAAACACAAAACATTTATCACTTTGACTTCAAAATAACAATTTGCCGCTAACAGGCTTCCATACCTCAAACACGAAACATTTACCACTTTGACTTCAAAATAATAATTTGCTGTTAACAGGCTTCCATACCTCAAACAAGAAACATTTATCACTTTGACTTCAAAGTAATAATTTGCCTCTAACAGGCTTCCATACCTCAAACACGAAACATTTATCACTTTGACTTCAAAATAATAATTTGCCTCTAACAGGCTTCCATACCTCAAACACGAAACATTTATCACTTTGACTTCAAAATAATAATTTACCGCTAACAGGCTTCCATACCTCATACACGAAACATTTATCACTTTGACTTCAAAATAAAAATATGCCGCTAACAGGCTTCCATACCTCAAACATGAAACATTTATCACTTTGACTTCAAAGTAATAATTTGCCGTTAACAGGCTTCCATACCTCATACACAGCCTCCATTCTGTTGAAGAAAACTCTATGAGGAAGGTGCATAAAAAGAAGGGACTCGAAGGCATCCTCGCCGCGGTTTTCTACAGACACTATAAACTCTATTGTGGTATTCTCACTGCCTAGGATGTGGGTCTTTGTAGCCCTGGATTAAAGAAATAAAATAAATCTTTTTTACACATTTATCTTCATAAACATATATTTTGGGGTTATTTATTTGAGACAGTTTTTATTTAGCAAATTAATAAATAATTTCATCAACTTATTATGCTTCACTGAGAACTCAAATTTCAAATCAAAACATTTTGCATGAGAAACCCTATATATTGGAGTTTCCACTGGCTAATATAAGATAGTAAGCACTTCGATGAGTGAGTGATTTGGGTTTTACGTCCTGCTCAACAGTATTTCAGTCATATGAAAACGTCTCCTTGTGGCAGGTTCCACCAATGAGTCACGGGTTCGAATCCCACTCAGTCCAAAAAATTTGAACATTTTCTGACTGGGTTTTCACTCGAACGACCTATGTGGGATGGTTGCCAGTTACCAGCAGAAGGTTGTGGGTTTCCTCCGGGCATAGAGCCCGGTTTCCTCCCACAATAAAACTTGCAACACCGCCATATAAGTGAAATAATCTTGAGCGTGGCGTAAAACAACAAACAATCAATCAACCTTGTGGCAGGGCAGATTTCCACTGCCCCCTCACCCAGTCACATTATACTGACACCAGGCCAACCAGTCGCTGCTCTAACTCCTATGGCTGAGCGCCAAGCAATATTTCAGTTTAATTACAAACTCCTAATAATGGTTTGCAAATAAACCACAATATTCAGTCAATATATGCATTACATATCATTCTTTGGTAGCTTACTCTACTATATGAAACTACTATATTCATTTTTTCTCTCAACTTGTTCCACATTTTTTTGACAAATGACTTTTTAGAGAGACTTACGTTTCAGCAAATAGAGACAGATCGGGCACACAGATCTGGTCTTCTCCACAATTCTTCAAAATTTGGGCCTACAGAAAAAAATAAAAGAAATTTTTTTATAAACAGCCAGTAAAGTCCCAACTTAAATGATGCTCTCAAAATAATTTTCCTGACAAGTTATATATTGTGAGTTGACTTAGGCATATATATATATATACTTATAAGAAAACAAGAGATCCCTTAAAGGGATCTTAACGCCCGTGTTCATCTATTCATATTAAATTGATTGATTGATTGTTTGGTGTTTTACGCTGCGCTCAAGATTATTTCACTTATATGGCGGCGTTGCCAGTTTTATTGTGGGAGGAAACCGGGCTCTATGCCCGGAGGAAACCCACGACCTTCTGTTGGTAACTGGCAACCATCCCACATAGGTCGTCTATTCATATTAAAGATTGTTACAGCAATAACTGGATATAGGAATTGGGGCCTACATAAAAAATCTTATTCCAGGGAGATAACTATTGTTGAGGAAAATTAAATTGTGAATTGCAAAGTAAGCTCCCCTTGAAATTTTGGTTAAAAAAAACATTGCCACCTGGTAGCCATCTTCAATATGCTAATGAAATGATAATGTACGGTGCACAGCTAGAACTTAGAGGGATGATGTGTGTCATGTTTGGTTAAGATCAGGTCAGTAGTTTTCTTGGAATAATGATAATAAGTTTCATTTTCAAATTTGGTTAAAAAACAACATTGCTTGCTGGCGGCCATATTTAATAAGCAAATGAGATGAAAATGTAGGGTGCACAACTAGATCAGAGGGAGATAATGTCAGCCAAGTTTGGTCAAAATCAGACCAGTAGTTTTCTTGGAATAGAAGTAACAAAAAAACAATATCGCCCTCCTAGCGGCCATATTGAATATGCAAATGAGATCAAAATGAACGGTGCATAACTAGACCATAGGGTGATAATGTATGTTGATTTTGATTAATGTCAGGTAGTTTTCTTGGAACAAAGATAAAGAAAAACAACATCGCCCCCTGGCGGCCATATTGAATATGCAAATGAGATGAAAATGTAAAGTACACAACAGGGCTATAGGGAGATAATGTGAGCCAAGTGGTGAAAATCGGACTGGTAGTTTTCTTGGAAAAAAGTAACAAAAAAAATATATATGCAAATGAGATGAAAATGTATGGTGCACAACTAGACCATAGGGTGATGTATGTTCAGTTTGATTAAGATTGGACTGATAGTTTTATTGGAATAAAGGTAACAAGCAAAAGTTTTCTTGCAATAAACAAAAAAAAAAACATCTCCCCCTGGCGGCCATATTGAATATGCAAATGAGATGAAAATGTACGGTGCACAACTAGACCATAGGGTGAGATGATGTATGTTAAGTTTGATTAAGATTGGACAGGTAGTTTTTTTGGAATAAAGGTAACAAAAAAACACAACATCGCCCCCTGGTGGCCATATTGAATATGCAAATGAGATGAAACTGTAGGATGCACAACTAGACTATATGGAGATAATGTCAGCCAAGTTTGGTGAAAATCGGACTAGTAGTTACCTTGGAATAAAGGTAACAAAAAAAAACAATATCGCCCCCGGGTGGCCATATTGAATATGCAAAATGAGATGAAAATTAACGGTGCACAACTAGACCGTAGGGTGATGATGTACGTTGAGTTTGATTAAGATTGGACTGATAGTTTTCTTGGAATAAAGGTAACAAGCGAAAGTGTTCTTGCAATAAATGTAACAAAGAAAAACAAAATCTCCCCCTGGCGGCCATATTGATTATGCAAATGAGATGAAAATGTACGATGCACAACAAGACCATAGGGTGAGATGATGTATGTTAAGTTTGATTAAGATTTGACAGGTAGTTTTCTTGGAATAAAGGTAACAAAGAAAAACAACATCGCCCCCCTGGTGGCCATATTGAATATGCAAATGAGATGAAACTGTACGATGCACAACTAGACTATATGGAGATAATGTCAGCCAAGTTTGATGAAAATCGGACTAGTAGTTTCCTTGGAATAAAGGTAACATAAAAAAAACAATATCACCCCCTGGTGGCCATATTGAATATGCAAATGAGATGAAAATGTACGGTGTACAACTAGACCGTAGGGTGATGATGTATGTTGAGTTTGATTAAGATTGGACTAATAGTTTTCTTGGAAAAAAGGTAACTACCGAAAGTTTTCTTGCAATAAACGTAACAAAGAAAAACAACATCTCCCCCTGGCGGCCATATTGTTTATGCAAATGAGATGAAAATGTACAATGCACAACTAGACCATAAGGTGATGATGTATGTTAAGTTTGATTAAGATTGGACAGGTAGTTTTCTTGGAATAAAGGTAACAAAGAAAAACAACATCGCCCCCTGGTGGCCATATTGAATATGCAAATGAGATGAAACTGTACGATGCACAACTAGACTATATGGAGATAATGTCAGCCAAGTTTGATGAAAATCGGACAAGTAGTTTCCTTGGAATAAAGGTAACAAAAAAAAAACAATATCGCCCCCTGGTGGCCATATTGAATATGCAAATGAGATGAAAATGTACGATGCACAACTAGACCATAGGGTGATGATTTATGTTAAGTTTGATTAAGATTGGACAGGTAGTTTTCTTGGAATAAAGGTAACAAAGAAACAAGAGATCAGTAAAACTGATCCAGGCGACCACCATAGAACACTATGAGAAGTGAGGCTGCTTGTAAACGGATCGCAAAGTTGATATGTGAAATTTATTTCTTCGGTTGGTGGTTGGCTGGACAAGAACAAAGTTTCTTCGGTAGATATAGTGGCTGTTATATGAAAACTCAAAACCATCTTTCTTCAAGGAGGCCGCACATTTACGCTACTTACCGGAGCTACATAATACATGTACATTGTCACTCTGAAACTTCGGGGATTTACGTGCATGAAATACCAGCCGACCGGTAGCGAGCGAAGATAGCCGAAGGATGTTCCGAGTGGTACATTGTATGCACACAGGCCAGTCAGTGATATCGCTTGTTTGAGTCCTGTACACAATTAAAATTTACAAAATCCACTACGATTGTACACATGTTACTAAGATGCATTTAGTGTTTGTTTACAAATCAAAAGATAATGTATATAAAACAGCCCGTGAAAAGTGAAGAATGGGCGACGTATCATTCGGCTGATGAGTAAATATTTACACATGACGAAAGTCAGTTTAAAAATTAATGGCCAAAAATGTCCCGATTCGTTCAGAAATTAGTAAACTCTTATAAAAAAATCTTCATGCACGATTTGATGTAAATATACGATTGAATAAACACATTTCAGTTACTTTATTGGTAAAAAGCATTTACAATTGCGAAGTCAGTTGCTGTACATAGCTGCCTGAATGCAAATTCGATCGGCAAAATAGTGATTGTACGTTGCCGTGTATTTCATTTCATTTTGAAATATTCCTTCCTTTCATACTCCGAAAAATACAATATGGATCTTCTTAAGTGTCTTAGGGAACACTCTCCTTTAAAAATATTTATTATTGTTACATTTTTGGAAAGAATTTAGGCGTTTAAAACCCAAATTCGAATAGGCCATTTTACCAGCTTCGAACAAGTTGGGAACAGGCATATTGATAAACCATTTCTTGTACTTATAGTTATAGTCGCCCTTAGAAATCTGAAAGGAGTCGATTTTTATACGTTTTAAAATGACCCGAGGATTGCAATTTCACTCTGGGGTTTATAAAAGCTCCGATAAATGTCTGTTTTTCACTACTCTGGACACGGAAATTCCTAAATATCGTCATCAGTGCCAAAAATAGCTTATCTGTCTTTAACTGGGTCGTGCCTTTAAAATGCCTGGTAGGGGCCCTGTGATTGACAGCGGGTATACGTATGCTTGAGGTGTCCGTTCGAACCTAGACAAAGTTGGAAGTTATCAGTGAATTACGCGTCCGTTAAAGTAAATTAAACCTCTTAACCGTATTCGAAGATTGAAAAAACAAAACACAAAGCAACCAACAGATGCAACATGAGATTTTATTTGCTCATTTTCAAAATTAGTTGAAGTTGTAAGAAAAAATAACCATACGGCGTCAGTGGGGTTAGCCGACTTATCTGCTGTCGCCATACGATGTCTTCGGTAATGAAGCAGGCTAACACTCTAAGTTCCAACGCCAAATGGCGACAGCGGTACCGAATGTTTTAAATGAGCAGCGAGTGCATAACAAGGCCATAGAGTTAACCTGCGTATAACATTTTACGAACATCCTTTCATTACTTTATAACAGTGATAAAAACATAATGGCCAGTGGCCGCCATTTTGAATATGCAAATGAGCAAAAAAGTACATAGTGCACAACGAGACCATAGGGCTAACATGCGTAAATTAGTTTACGAAAATCCTAGCCTTTCTTTACTTTAGGAGAAAAGTGACAAAAAGAAGAAAAACAAAATGGTCGCCCAGCGGCCATTTTAATATGCAAATGAGCAAAAAAGAAAATAGTACGCAACGAGGCCATAGGGTTAACCTGCGTACAAAGTCTTACGAAAATCCTCTCATTACTTTAGGAGAAAAGTGATAAAAAGTAGAAAAACAAAATGGTCGCCTAGCGGCCATTTTGATATGCAAATGAGCAAAAAAAATAAATGTTGCACAACTAGACCATAGGAGGAACGTGCGTGTGAAATTTAAAGAAGATCCAAATAGGACTTCTCTTGGAATCGCGGTCACAAGAGAGTAAAGCGATAAAAAATAGAAAAACAAAATGGTCGCCTAGCGGCCATTTTAATATGCAAATGAGCTCAGAAAAATAGATGTAGCACAACTAGACGATATGGGGAACCAATACAAAAACATTTCATCAAGATCGGCCTGGTGGATTTCTAGATTCCGCGATCACAAACTATGTAGGTAAAAATCACAAAATGGCTGCCAGCGGCCATTTTAATAAGCAAATGAGCAAACAAACTAGATGTTGCACAACTAGACCATAGGAGGAACGTGCGTGTGAAATTTAAAGAAGATCCGACTAGGACTTCTCTTGGAATCGCGGTCACAAGAGAGAAAAGCGATAAAAAATAGAAAAACAAAATGGTCGCCTAGCGGCCATTTTAATATGCAAATGAGCTTAGAAAAATAGATGTTGCACAACTAGACCATATGGGTAACCAATATAAAAACATTTCATCAAGATCGGCCTGGTGGATTTCTAGATTCCGCGATCACAAACTATGTAGGTAAAAATCACAAAATGGCCGCCAGCGGCCATATAAATATGCAAATGAGCAAACAAAATAGATGTTGCACAACTAGACCATAAGGGGAACATGTCTGTAAAATTTGATGAAAATCCGACCAGTAGTTCTCTTGGAATCGCGATCACAAGAAAAGTTTACAGACACCGGACGACAGACGACGGACGACAGACGACGGACGACGGACGACGGACGACGGACCACGGACAAAAAGCGATTTGATAAGACCACCATGAGATCATGGTGGTCTAAAAACAACATCGCCCCCTGGCGGCCATATTGAATATGCAAATGAGATGAAAATGTAGGATGCACAACTAGACTATATGGAGATAATGTCAGCCAAGTTTGGTGAAAATCGGACAGGTGATGTTGTATGTTAAGTTTGATTAAGACTGGACAGGTAGTTTTCTTGGAATAAAGGTAACAAGCAAAAAGTTAACGGACGACGGACCACGGAAAAGCGATTTGAATAGCCCTCCATCAGAATGATGGCGGGCTAAAAATGTAATGGTGGGGTGGAGGGAGGTAGTGGGGACTTAAATCTCCGAAAGCATCAGGCTTTGAACTTTTTTGGTAGAACTTGATCCAAACCCTCCCATATTGGTTTAAGGCTGTTATTAAAGATTGAGTTTATGATACAGGACATAAAGTCAATATTGTTCACATATGTTCTCTTGGAAGCGTTTAAAAAAACATTGGTGTACATGTATAGTGTATTCAACAAGGTTATGTTTTTAAAAGGCCGGTGACATTACAGTTGTGGCCTGATCAAGTTTTTGAGAACCATGAGTGCAAATCACCAATTTTTTTATTACAAAAACCGAAGTTCTGCATCAGTTATAGCAATATGTGATATTCACTATGATGCCATCTTGATGTGATCAACTGTTACCCGATTTGACCCCACCCTTACTTCATAATGACAAACATATGTTAAATATGGAAACAACTATCAGGCAACATGTTTTACATTTAATACTGAATGGACACGCCTGTCATAATACATATTTATCACATGAATTAGGTGATCCCATTTCTTTTAACAGGGGTGTCAGGCATACAATACATACAATTGTAAAAGGGAAGTCAGAATTTTAACAAAAAATGCATGAATTTTTTAATTCATGAAGTTATGTCAAAGGACACTGGTCTACCAAACATAAATGGAGTCATAAATTTATTGTCTTTGATGTCAGTGTTTTGATTGGATTAGAAGTGATATAACCGTTGACCTAATTTCCTTACCTGGGTTTTGATTGGATTAGAAGTGACATAACCTTTAACCTACTTTACATACCTGGGTTTTGATTGGATTAGGACTGTACATATCAAGAATTGGAATCAACCTTTCTCCCCTTGGATCTTTCTTTTGAATGAGTTCATATTTAAATTCCACTGCTATAGGTGTCAGTAGGTCTCTGAAATCATTCTGAAATCAAAAATAAACAAGCCATAAGCCCAAGAAAGAGTGAAAATCACAATGGCATAATGTGTTAGGCTTAATATCAACTTACATTGGCTTTAACTTTATTCTCATATTTTCTGGGATAACAATTTCTTGGAAAAAGGTAGAAATTCTTCTACCTATTTTGGGTGATACCCAAAACAGGAATCAAACCCTGGTCCCAGAGTATAGCCAGTACTAAATCCTGGCTGTCTTATTCAATCAGCTGGGTTGCCTCCTCTTTAAGAAAAGGATGTAGTTGGCTGGTAGATACTACATCAGACATTTAGTAGTCCCTCTGGTAACGTAATTGACACAGCTCCTATTGCTGAATGCATTTCTAAATGGCACTAAATAATTATCTTTCACATGATTACATCAAAGTTGCATATGGTGGCAAAATGCTGAACGTTATCAAAACACTATAAAATGGTTGACTTTTGAATAAGGATAATCCCTAGTCTGTGGCCAGTGTGAAAGGAAATAGTGTTTGAAACGTTTACCCCGAAATAAATAACCCTAGAAGTCTTACTTCTTGAGGAAAAAAGTCCATAATTTACACATTTTGTTAAAGTGAAAAAAATATAAAATACAATACATTGATAAAACACTATACACTGGCTAATTGGGGTGTGCCTCCAATACTCGACCGAGTGGCGGAAACCTGTAGCTGAAATGATTGGAAATAAACATACCCTTAGAAAAGCCGTGAAAACTTTACACCATTGCTGATTTTTCTGAAGACTTCGTTTCCTTTCCTTCTTACTGTTTAACAATTTGCCATTTTCCTCTATGAAAGCTCGTTTGGACCTTTCTTTAATGCTGTCAATCTCCCAATGTAAGCGGAATGCTGAAGATAAGTAAATTAAATAAAATTGAAAACGGTCCTATATTCATAAAATTTAGAATTTTTTTAATTGACAAAATGGCAAAATTTTTATTAATAAAATAACAACATTTTATATTGAAAAATTTACAAAATTTATTATTCTTAGGTGAGAAATGGTAACTACATGTAGTAGATCAAGAAAGCATAAACACTGCAATTTAATATTTCACATTCCATCATATTTTTTATATTCCCCAGGGAATCATTGTTTTTTATTTTTTGTGTCCAAGATTGATTGATTGATTGTTTGGTGTTTTACGCAGCGCTCAAGAGATTATTTCACTTTTATGGCGGAGTTGCTAGTTTTATTGTGGGTGGATATCCTGGGGAAAAAAACCACAACTTGCCGGTGGTAACTGGCAACCATCCCACATAGGTCGTTCGAGTGAAAAACCAGCCAAAAAATTTTGAACTGAGTGGGATTTGAACCTACGACCTTTGGTGGAAGCCTCGTCCAACGCTCTACATACTGAGCCATGGAGGTCCATTTTTGTGTTGAAGTGAAAAAAATGAGATTTAGGTTTTACAGGTTCAGTAAACCTGGACTGATTACCTAATGATGTCCTCCACATCTGGTGCAATGTGTTATGGGTATTTAGATAGGATTAACATGGCGGACGGAAAGTATTCCACACAGAAAAATATAAGTGCGCAGTCATCCGCGTCACTTCAAGGATTTTTCACTTCATTGCCGTACGTGGAAGGGTTGGCAGGTACTCGCCGAAGGTCAGGGTGTTTTCTACAGGCAATGAGCCCGGTTTCCTCCTCCAGTAAACCTGACAATGCTGCCATATAAATGAAATAGTCTTGAGTAAGGCGTAAAACATCAATCAATCAATCTAACAAAGACCCCCTTTAGTACCCATTAATGCAATCCACCTTTTTTGACCTCACTAGGCTTTAGGTCTATCAACTTAATGCAAAGAGAAGAAGAAATTATAACTTACATAAAGTGTCAGGGACTCCTTTTCCTTCAAACTGAAGACATGTTTCAAAATAAACACTGAAATTCAAAACAATTCAAGACATAAGAAATGTTTGAAACTTTCCTTATATGTTGGTTCCATACTAATGAGAAATAATTAAAGCATCACAACGTAGGTTTTTTGTGAACAATACAATCTCTCTACACCTATGCTGGTGTCTTTATCAAGTGCATTTGAAATTAATATTTCAAAACATATATATGAATTTTCAGTAATTTAGTTAAGTTCCATATTCTTATGTTAAAACTTACAGAAAAAAATTAAAGAAATTTTTTAGTCATAATAACTTATTAAAGGTCAAATAAGTTTTTATTCCTTTTAAAACTAATATGGATGTGACAGTTTGGCAAGAAATGGCTATAGTTATCTGAATTACAAGTCAATTAAACAAGTCAAATAAAATTAAACCAAATTATGAAATTATAATGATAATAATAAAATCTGTATTTATTCTGGGTAGCACAATTAGCCAAAGGGCTAGTCTCCCTTGTGGCCCAGGAAATTACAAGACAACAAAATGTAGATAATTTACGGTAGTGATATTTGCTTAGTCAGCAGAAACTGGTATCACATTTCTCACTGTGCTATCTTTACAGCTTGTTAGCTACATCAAGTAGTTGTAAGTTTCCCTTTTATATAGAGTAGAGTATTTAGGTCTCATCCAGCTATTAATAGCACAGGGGAAATTGGCCTGGTAGAGATAGCAGTTTTCTAGGACTGGTCCATCATTTAACCCTTAATTCAGATGTAAAGCCTTTGTTGGAGCAAGTAGATGTCAAGGATTAGCCCACTCTCAGGGGCTGCGATAATAGTTTCTAGATTTCGGTCAATAATGATATCTTTGGGCATTATTTTAGCAGGACTTTTCATAAGCTGGGAGTATGTTTTTGGGTATAGATGTGATTGATTGATTGTTTGGTTATTTCACTTATATGGCGGCGTTGCCAGTTTTATTGTGTGAGGAAACCGGGTTCTATGCCTGGATGAAAGCCACGACCTTTCGTTGGTAACTGGCCACCATCCTACAAAGGTCATTCGAGTGAAAACCCAGTCAGAAAATTTTCCAATTTAGTAAAGTAACAGTTTGTCTAAAAAATATATGAAAGGTCAAGATTGAATAATGGTGGCGGATTTATCTGTATGACGTGGGGGTGATTTGGTCCATGACAAGAATCATCTTCTCTAGCCAAGATAAAATCTGCATGTCCCCATTCCATGTTTTACCTTGGCGGACTACTCCTCTCAAACCCGCAAATCAAACAGCGCCCACTGGTGGGAATGTAAGAGTTGTCTATCCTATACTTACAGAGCCAATCAGCACTCGTTAAACAAAAGTTCAAGGTGAACACAGCCGCCATTACGTTATTTTCAGTGTAAGTTCCTTAGGTTTTGATTAGCTACGAGAAGTTTTACACGCATCCAATCAAAACGAGCTGTTCGTTTTACGGGTTTGAGTGGAGTGGTCCGCCAAGGTAAAACACGGAATGGGGACATGCAGATTTTAACTTGGCTTGCGAAGATGGACAAGAATGTGACTTGTGTTGTCTGTACGTGTCCCCTTCTCCTTGGTGGTCTGTCAAAATTTGAACTGCAGAATTGACTAGGGTGGTTCTGACTTTCCACCAGGGCTTTTAGCTGTGCGAATGTTTCTAACGGAGTGACAGAGTCAAACGTTAACATTACGGCATATGGAAAATTAATTGTCTACCGATGCCTGTTGGCCAGTCAATTTGCTAACCTTCAACATCATTTCCAGAGCTAGTTTTTTGTCTAAAATTTTGTCTAATTTAACAGTGATTGGACCAGATTCTTGAAGTAATCATTATGAGAATCCATGGGAATACTTTCTGTTTTGACACAACAAAATCTTCATATTTAAAAATTCTGTTAGTCTTGTAAAACAGGTAATTTTTAGAAATTAACATTTATCAGCAATTACACAGAAGAAGCTGAACAAATTTTATGTCATCAGAAACTCAATCATCTTATTTTTTTTTCAAATAAAATTGAGATTCTTTGAGAAAATCCAACTGAATTCCCCTTGGATAATTTCCTTTATATGTGAATCGTAATTTCCGTTGAAAATTTAAGCAAGCCATGATTTCAGTAAAATAATGATTGTTTGGTGTTTTATGCTGCAGTGCCGCACTCAAGATTATTTCACTTATATGGCGGCGTTGCCAGTTTTATTGTGGGAGGAAACCGGGCTCTATGCCCAGAGGAAGCCCATGACCTTCCGCTGGTAACTGGTAACCATCCCACATAGGTCGTTTGAGTAAAAACCCAGTCAGAAAATTTTCCAATTTTTTTGGACAGTAAAATAAAACAACCGATATCACTGAAACAAGATTCTCTCTTATCTGATTGGTCAGTTTGTCCTCTGATTCAGACTCGTATCGCAGCACAGCAGGTACAGTAAAATCTTGTTTTCGCACCTGCCCGATACTGAGAATTTGTTACTGGGGTCTACCGAACACAGTGATAAAAACTTTTATCATCTTTGCTAGTCTGGTAATAATAACTTTGACTAAAATTTGATCCTTACCATGCCAGCCTGGAGCCAGTGCTGGGTAAAACACAGGTCTGTAATTCCAGGTTAACTAATTGAGGATTCATCTTCTGGGTGGCTATGACATTGACTATAGGGCGACTCCTACAAACAGAAATTATACAGGTGTGAGTGAAGCCCCGTCAAACATCATCCAACATTTGTTGAGTTAACACCGGTCAACTAAAGTTGAGAACTGTTGAGGACCCGTCCACACTGTTAAAAACATTTCTCAACAACGGTCAACTTTGTTGGACGATTTCGCTCAAGTTGAGAGTATTTTCTACAGAAATTGGAGGGAACTTTTGCTCTTCTCAAATCTATGGTAAAAATGAAGACCAAACGGAAAAAGCCATTGGCATTAATGCTGGTAATTGTCACCGAACAGCTCCGCATTAAACGTGACAGAAAAAAGAAGCGCACTGGGCTAGAGAATGGATCCGAAAGAGAGAAAAACATGGGGCATATCACTGCCTCCTCAGGGAACTGGGGGTGTCTGATAAGTCGGGCTTTCGGAATTTCTTGAGAAGAATTGTTGACAAGGAAGTTATCTCCCCGTGTACCCAAATCCTTTCTTTTGCTTTGCACGTTGCCATGTTGTTGCAGTCACGTGTTTGGAGACAATCACATGATTACTATATACTCTTTGATTGGCTGAATTTGGTCAACTTCATCGAACAGGTCGAAAAAGAATTGACATGCGAATTCTTCCTCAACAATGTTCGACGTTGTTGAGTCGTGTTCGGGCTTGTTGAAAAACCCGTCCACACTAGTCAACACGGTGCAACTTTGCGCCTCAACATGAAGTTGACCGGTGTTGAGTCAATAAATGTTTGATGATGTTGGATAGTGTGGACGGGGCTTTAGGGACAGTGGATTTAACCTTATTACACAGTCTTATAAAGGACCAAATAGCATACCTGGATTGATTGTTTATACCCCCTGGGGATCGTTTCACAAAGCTGTCGAGTCGCAATCACAAAGCTGTCGAGTCGCAAACGAAGCCTAGTTGTTACTGGATACCATAGTGAAGAGATACGTCGTCATGGCTATTGCGATTGATTAATTTTGCTACGGCTTCGTGAAACGGCCCCCTGGAGTCTAATCACTCAATCCACTCAAAACACTTATAGTAGAGGGGTGTTGGAAGTGACTGCTTCTTTACAAACCATGGAAGTGATAAACATGGCGATACACTGTAGCGTAAACATTGTAGCGATACACACTCCTATATACTTTTCCTAAATACTTTTCTGTGGGAAATACTGTCAGCCATATGTTGAACCCTCAGTATACTACGATGACGTCAATCAATCAATCTACAAGGCGGTATTGCCACGTTTAGTAGGAGAGAAAATCCCCAGACTTTGGCGGGTACCTGACAAGGCACTCAGATCTCTTTTCTACGGGCTTAAGTGGGATTCGTACCTGTGACCCATCGATAGATGACTTGTGCGATTACGAATATTTTTATATTAAGTTGATATCAAAGGCTTATAACGGAGAGTATATAATAGATAGCATGCCTTATAATTTTTTTTTTTGCGTTTTAAATTTGTTTGCATGGTTGAGCGCTCAAGCGAGGATTACTTACCGTAAGAGGATAGCCCTATCAGCTTCGTAAGCCCCGATCAACAAATCTGTAAACACAAAACACTTACAAAATTACAACTCCCTTTAACGAGGCTTCCATTCTGATTAGAAATAATTAAGATATCAGCACAAAGGAAATGTTAAGAACAAGCTTTTGTCAGCTTTACAAACGTCATAGGAAATTTATCTTGTGTTTTTCACAAAAATTACAAAATTATCAACTTTGCCTTGATGAATCTGAGTGGCATGAACTGCGAAAATGTTGAGTGAGTGAGTGATTGGGGTTTTACGTCCTGCTCAACAGTATTTCGGTTATATGAAGACATTGTCTCCTTGTGACAGGGCGGATTTCCACCGCTCTTTTAGGTGCTGTCTCACCGAGACGACTTGCCGAAGACAACCAGCAAGCCCCCTCACCCAGTCACAGTATACTGACACCGGGCCAACCAGTCACTGCTCTAACTCCTATTGCTGAGCGCCAAGCGAAGCAGTAACAGCTACCACTGTTAAAGTCTTTGGTCTGACTCGACCCGGGCTTGAACCCGGATCTCCCAGGCCTGAAGCGAAAATGTTGAAATATTTTAGCTACATTTAGATCAAAATTTTGTAATTCTTTTTTGTCTTTTGCTCGAAAAGCACAAATTAGAAGAAATTAAGGTAAGAGAATCAATAAACAGGAAACCAAAACTGTATGGATTACAACTTCTGGATTTATTGGGCTGCGACATTTCGGTGCAGATGCTAGCACCGTTATCAAGCATACTGAGCATATCTTCAACTTCTAAATGCCACTAAAACAAGAGAATCAATGCTAAAGAAGTTTTCAGACGTAACTTAGAGCTACAATGAATGAAGGCAACATCTGGTTATTTAAATTACGTTGACTTTTAAAAAACATCTGCAGCTGCTACAGAACCCAAAATCTTAAAAAGTCAAAATTTTGAAAGCAAGCTGCAATCATCATCAGGGAAATTACCGAACTAGTAAATAAGCAACACTAATTGACCCGGAAAAAATTTTGAGCCATCTAATGGAAACACTGATTTCATCACGTATGAAAATTTAAATATATTTATGAACACTAAAACACACGGGCACAGGGAAAATCTTCTTGTCTAAAATAACCACGGAGACAAGTTTCTAATTGTGTTAAAAAGAGGTATATCATTTAGACCTTTATACCCCATCATAAATTGTTGTAATAAAGTAAACCTATGATATTTCATTAGGTTGACGACTGACAGGAGCTTGGCCTTAGTCAGTAGAATTTTCTGGAACACTTACATTGGCATCGGTATTACATTGACAATGCTTAGGCATCTTAAGCTATAGTAAGAATATCGTCAGACTATATATTATGGGGTCATGGGAAAAGACAGTGAAAATTTGCAAATTTAAATATACATATTCTAATGGGCTTGATTTAAGCTCTGTGTGTATAAGAGACTCTAAAAAAGCGAACTGTTCCCAACAGGGCCGGGCAGCTCAGTTGGTAGAGCGGTGGAACGGTAACCCTAAGTTGTGAGTTCCATTCTCAACCTGGCCAGGATTTTTATTCCGGGTCAATTAGTGTCGGTTATTTACTAGTTAAAATTTCCATATCCAGACAAGATTGATTTACTTTTATCAGCAGCTCTACAATTTGAAGTGGGACAACCATACCTGGGTATTCGTTCTCGTCCATATCCAAACCCCCAGAGAGGGAATACCCAAACGATCGGATATTAGGTTCAATATCTTTACCATGGATGATCTGAAATATGACAAGCAAATTGAACGTTAATTCCACATACCTTTCTGCCAAATTCTCTAGAGCAGTGTACAACTTTTTATTTATTTATTTATTTTTTTTTTTTAAAGCAAGCTGCAATCATCACCAGGGAAATTACTGAATTAGTAAATATTGTCGGTTATTTACTAATTCAGTGTCCGACTTGTACTGTATTAACAGTATTCTATTGAAGAGACTGATATATTGGGTTATGGGGAGCTAACACCAGCAGTTTGCTTTATTAAACTTTGTGATTGAAGAAATATATTATACATGTTTATCAAGAGTTATTTCGAAATTCCGATTGCTTTCCCAAAATAAAGAACTATTCTTTAAGTGGCTTAAAACATAAAACAATCAAACTAGAAATAAAAGGCTCTCTGTGAAGGGCGACATGACCCATCAAAAGCTCTGTAAGAAGGGAGACATGGTCAATGATTCCTGATTAACAACAACAGTCGTAAACTGAAAATCAATCAAGCCAGAAATCAAAAGATAGTGAAGGTTGATTGACTGATTGTTTGGTGTTTTACGCCGCGCTCAAGATTATTTCACTTATATGGCGGCGTTGCCAGTTTTATTGTGGGAGGAAACCGGGCTCTATGTCCGGAGGAAACTCATGACCTTCCGTTGGTAACTGGCAACCATCCCACATACAGTAGGTCGTTCGAGTGAAAACACAGTCAGAAAATTTTCCTATATTTTGGAGTGGGATTCGAACCCGCGACCCATTGGAGGAAAATATGTGAAGGAGACAAGGCCAATGGACTTTTTTGGAGGTGAAAATCAGTGTGTTTTTTACCTGTGAGATCTTTGGTTTGATTCCATTCTGGGAGCCATGATAAATGTAGACCACACCCCTTTTGTCTTTTCCTCCATATGGGGCTGCCACGGCCAGATCTGGACAAACAGAAACAGAACTCTTATACAAACTAGCAAAATACGGTCATAAAACATAACTTAGTTTGGCATGATACTTTTCGAATTAATTTTTGCTAAAACTATTGTGCCTATCAATAAAACTTAAAAGAATATTTCCACATTTGTGAAAACTGATTGCTTATGAGTGAGGTAGAGAGCTGTTGTTAATATAAAGGGGTGCAGTGATCGATTGTCCTGGAGGTTTGAATAAATTGTTATTTTGTTATGTATTTCTTCAGCTACATGATTCACACAAATGTACAAACTTACAGTAGTGTCAAGACCATGAAAGCTTAATGTTTTACAACATACATGTACTCAAGATTATTTCACTTATATGGTGGCATTGCCAGGTTTAGTGAGGGAGGAAACCCGACTCTTTGCCGAAGGAAACCCCAACCTTTTAAGAGTACCTGGCAACTCTCCCACATACAGAGATTGGGTGAAAAATCCACCCAGAAATTTTTCAATTTTTATTAGGAGTATGATTTGAAGTTTTCAGCCAAAATTCATTAAAAAAACTACTTCAACATACATTCACGACCAGTCCCTTTTAAACTGCTGTTTAATACTTCTTTGCAAAACAATCAGAGAATTTCTAAATTAATTTAGCAGAAATATAATATAAATATAAATATAATTTTGGCAGCACATATCACTTGAAATACTGTATATTTGTGATCTTTTTACAAATCTGTAGGCTGCAATTTTGCAAAAAAAAACATTGAGACATGCTGTGACCAGTCCTCTGACAAAAAAAATTCTTGTATCAACAAAAAAACATACTGACTACCACTTTTGTTCAAAACCCATCTTAAATATTATCCAAAAGTACTGACTTTATTCTGTGCTTAAAATATGTTTGTTTTGGTCAAGTGGTCAAGTCAGCTGCCCTATGGGCACTCAGTGGTCAGTGGAAATGATTGTATAGGATGTCCAGAATACTTTCTAAAGTATCAGTTTGAGTTTACTTTAGACCACATGTTGAGGAGGCAGAAAACCCTAGAGAACTCTAACATCAACACCTCGTCAAGTCACCAAGTGCAATGGTCCTTCAGGGCTACCATAGTGTATGTAAAAAAACAAGTGGGTTGCCCTTTCCTTCTGTTTGTACCCCTCCCTATAACAATACATTAGTCCCATGTTTTACTACACCCATGCAACTGATGTATGCCAGCTGGAAACAGACTTTATAGTGAAACACACATATATATGCAAAGACCAATCCACACAAACCACCAAATAGTTTAAGCTTAAGTGCTCTTAAATATAGGCTATAATTTAAGCTCCTGTCATCCATCAACCTAATGAAATATCTTAGGTTTAGTTTATTACAAAAATTTATAATGGGGTATAAAGGTCTAAATGATATACCTATTCTTAACACAATTAGTAACTTGTCTCCAAGGTTATTTTAGGCAAGAAGATTTTCCCTGTGCCCCTGTGTTTTAGTGTTCTTAAATATATAATTTCTGTACAGTATTTTGCAATGCTGAACTAATTTTGTCTGTGTACGACAAAAACAGAAATGCAATGAGAAGCATAATAAAGGTTAAAATGTCTTAATTTCAATATCATAATTTTACAAAAGCTTCCCAAAAGAAATAGGGTTGCCAGTTACCACCGGAAGGTCGTGGGTTTCCTCCGGGCATAGAGCCCGCTTTCCTCCAACAATAAAACTGGCAACGCTCAAGTGAAATAATCTTGAACGCAGCGTAAAACACCAAACAACCCAAAAGAGATGACATGACAAATGCAGTTGGCCCTTGCTGTGTGTATTACAGCCTTTAACAAGAGTTTCGGGAAACCCAAAATACGCCCGGAAAGGCACAGTAACTGCGGCCATACCAAAACAAATCCTTTCATATTTATTTGAATTTGATTTTCAAAATTCAGAGGAAGGAGGTTGAAGCTTGGTAAAAGGTGATGTAATGTCAACAAAATGAAATCTTACCACTAAAACCTTTAAAATCCATCAGTATCAAATTTAAAATGGGCTATTTGGATCAACGATTATTAACTAGATTTGTACTCGGTACAAGTCATCAATTCTGGCTGCTGTCAAATCGCGATGTTAAACATTGTTTGTTGTCAATGTAGGTTGGCCTAAAATTTTTCAATTTTTTAGAAAAGCAGGTTATAATTTACTAGTCATACTTAAAGTGGCATGAGCTGCGAAAATGTTGATATTTTGACGTTTATACAGAATGTTGAAATTATTGGCTATTTTTCTCAACACGTATAATCCAGAAGCTTTTTAGTGCTTCTAGTCTAGAAAATGTACGATTAAGTATTGTTTTAAACTAACTTTGGCTTAGAATGAATGAATGGTCGTCCCGGTTATTTAAATTTTGTTTACTTTACGAACACGTTTTCGGTTCGTACAGGCCACATACTGTATAGATTTTCCTCTTTCCAACGCCAATCATTTAGTTTTTCGATGGCCTTCAAAGCCTCTTCCTGTCGTGACGATCAGGAATTATGAAAAAAGTGTGAATTTTGGCAGCTCATGCCACTTCAAACAAATGTAATTAATTGGCAATTTCGCAGCTCACATCACTTTATAATAATAAGTAGATTTGAAAATTTTTCTCATGATATCATTTATCTATATTATTTGGCTACAAAAAAATATATAACAGTTGAGCATGCCTATGAAAAGGCAAACATTAATACAGCTGTACAAAGCCTACATTTAATTTTATGGAGGCCATGTGGTAGAGAGAAGGCAATAAAACTCTCACAGCACTTGAGATAAGAGCTAGTGTAAATAGAACAAGGCTGAGTTACTTATCTCTTTGTCTGTAGATAAAACTTTAATCCTTATAATTATTTTTCATTTGATTTGAATGTTATATATTGATTTAAGAATAGTTTTAATCAATTTAGAAACATTATTGCAGTTTGTTTTTTTTTAATTTTGATGAGAATCGGACAAGTAGAAGCCATTTTATAATTTAAAGGTTATTTTCATGGAAATGAAAGTAAGAATAAAAGGGAATAAACATAATGCAATAATTTGAAATAGTTGATATCACAAACAATTTTTTACACACTGTCTGTTAATATGGTATGTAACATGAAAGATTTGAAAACATCGGATCATATTTGTTAAAGTTATGGAGAGAAAAAGTAAATATTACATAACCCAATATGGCTGCCATATTATGCAATGTATGATGTCAAAAATAGTCCGCGACACACCTTCTACCCATAAGAAATATACTCAGAAAAAATTGTTAAGATGGAATCAAAACTTTGGAAGTTATGGAGCGGAAGGGAATATTACATAATCCAATATAACTGCCATATCATGTAACGAGTGATGTCAAAAATAGTTCGCGACACACCTTCTACCCATAAGGTATATACTCAGAAAAAATTGTCAAGATGGAATCAAAACTTTGGAAGTTATGGAGCGGAAGGGGAAAGCGGACGCCGGACAGCCGGACGGAGATGATACCATAATACAGCCCGCTTTTCAAGCCGGGCGTATAAAAATGAACACTTTTGTCGGATTCATTCACAGATTTTACTCACCATTAAACTGGTCATTGTTGATATCTCCCAGAGAAGCCAAGGTGGCACCAAATCTACCACGAAGAATCGGAGATTCCAAAATCTGTTCCCGGAAAGATTCAAATTTGGGCTGAAAGTAATTATATACATGTCATAGAATTAGATGGTTGAGGGCGGTGAAACTCTAACCTCATATTGTTCATACAAAGGGTGAATGAAAGTTGCTAAGAGAGACCTATACATATCGTTAATAGTTTGGTTAATTTTTTAAAATTACACTCAAGTTTTAAATCCACATAAAGAGTCGAGGATGTGTGTGTGTTTCTCACAAGTCATCTAGATATTTTAAATTCAGAAAAAAATGTAACATTTATTTCAAATCTCCTGAGTATAAACTGTTCACTGAATCTGAATATTTTTATTTCAATAAAGATACATTATAGCTTAGACTTCTACGGCCGGGGGTTTCCTGCAGGCAATGAACCCAGTTTCCTCCCCCACTAATCCTGGCAAAGCGTCCATATAAGTGATATAATTATCAATCAATCAATCAATCTAGGGCCATGTCAGGCTTTCTCCCGCAAAAGCAAGGTGATGGATTGATTCTTTGATCTTTTCATCACACTCAAGATTATTTCACGTAAATGGCAACGTTGCCAGGTTTACTGGTGAAGGGGGCTCACAGGAAACCCCTAACCTCTGCCAAGTGCCTGGCAGCTCTTCCACATAGGGCAATAAAGAAAAAAAAAACTCGGAAATTTTTTTATCAAGCATTTTGACTGGGTGAGCATCAATCCCTTGACCTGTTGATGAGAGGTCGGAGAGAGACACTATCGCCCAGAGGACAGACCCCTTGCAAACCAAGACGTAGATACCGGAGAAAGAAATTTCATCCGTCTAAACAAATCAATTTTTCACACAGTATCAAAAACTACAACTTTGGACAAGTATGAAGACAAGGGCTTCAAACTATCATCAACTTGAAAAATGACTCCTCAGCAGCTACTCTTGATGACCTTGGGTCACAAAGAGGTCATGACCTCTGTCAGGACAAATCCAACCAATCACAGTTATCCAAACAAGTGTCAGGGGGCTAATATGGGAATTATTTATACACCAGCTGAGGGGTAATTCGTCTGAACTGGTACAGAAACAGCTTGGGCGAGACCAAAGCTAAAGTTTTCATAACATCTGTCTGAAGAAATTTATCCTTCCGAAATCCACCCAGATTAAGAATGTTGGGGCAGCGTCAAAAAGGGGTGACAACTTAAGTGCAACTTCAGCCTGATATCCACTATTGATTAGGATTTATTGATTGATTGGGGTTTACGGCGAAGATTATTACAATTATATAACAGTATAAATGATACGGTAAGAATTCCACTCTCAAGGACGAGCAATGTGAAGAAAACAAATTATTAGACTGCTTTCTGCCATGTTTGTTCTAAAACAACAACAATAGCGAGTGCTCGATAGGATTATCGGTCGTTCCATGCAGGAGGTAAGACACCCAACGAAAAGTCTCAAACTTTTAGAGTGCTTCTCGTAATGTTTTGAGTACTTGAATTTGAGGAATTCACAATTAGAAACTTGTCTCCATGGTTATTTTAGACAAAAAATTTTTTCCAACACTTGTGTGTTTTAGTCTTAATAAATATAATTATATTGCAAAGTTACCCTTTTTAGTGGGTGAGGAAACCGGGTCCCCTGCTTAGCAAATTTTCTACATAGGGCGGTCGGGTTTCTTTTTTGCATTTAAATGGATTGAAAAAGCTAAAAAATACATTTCCACTCCCAGGAAATGTGTTATTTTTGTCATAATCAACGCGTTAAATTATGACTGAAGTAATGCTATGACACAGATAGAGTACTGTTAAAACTGGTGTCATACAGGAATTTCATCATCAGTCATTAGGATGTTAAAATTAGGTGTCCAGCAGCTACTATATATTTATGAGCACTAAAACACACGGGCACAGGGAAAATCTTCTTGTCTAAAATAACCATGGAGACAAGTTTCTAATTGTGTTAAAAAGAGGTATATCATTTAGACCTTTATACCCCATCATAAATTGTTGTAATAAAGTAAACCTATGATATTTCATTAGGTTGACGACTGACAGGAGCTTGGTCTTAGTCAGTAGAATTTTCTGGAACACTTTGTATTACATTGACAATGCTTACGTATCTTAAGCTATGGTAAGAATATTGTCAGACTATATATTATAGGGTCATGGGAAAAGACAGTGAAAATTTGCCCCCCACCCACCCCCACCCCTTACCCAGAAAAACCTAGGTAGAAGGCAGACAGGGGAGTTTAGCCCTGACCAGTATGTCTTTCAAACTCTTGTTCTTTTTATAAGCAATGACTGGCCTTTGGGTCAGAGGTCGAGCAAGTTTACTTTGAAGTAGTTTGTATTCTTCTACTATAATCTTGGCCATAGCGATGCTAGCTTTGTTATACTGAAAGACAAATGGTATTATAGCTACTATATATTGACAGGTATATTCCCAGTTGCTTTCTTGCACTAAAAGTGTGTTTCATCTCAAAGCAAACAAGTGGTCACTTACAATGTATAGCATGTACAACATGTTGTATTTCAGTTATAGCTTCAAGAACCGTCTACTTAATCTCCTTCGATGTATAATGTCAGATGAGGCAAAGCACAACCCCCACTAAATGAGGCCACGTTGCCTTATAAAAAGTGGCATGAGCTGCCAAAATGTTGATATTTTGACATTAAAACACAATGTTGAAATTATTGGCTATTTTTCTCTTTCCCATGGGGCGATCTACAATTTTTTTATTTTGGACAGAGAGAGATTCGAACCCTCGACCTATCAATGAAAGGCATGTGTTACTTTGACAGCCTCATAGAACCTTATTGAAGTAAAGCTGTTTGGATTAACTGCTTCAACGCTTTTTGCAGCTTTAGCCATGTTGAGAGAGAAAAAACGCACCAATTTGCTACTGTACATGTAAATCTGTTTAATAGAAAAAATACCCATTTAATTTATGATGGGGTATAAAGTTCTAAATGATATACCTGTGGAACCTGGGAAGGTTTTCCCTGTGCCTGTGTGTTTTAGTGTTCATAGATATACAGTACTTAAAGTGACATGAGCTGCCAAAATGTTGATATTTTGACATAAAAACAGAAGGTTGAAATTATTGGCTATTCTTCTCAAGACGTATAATTCAGAAGCTTTTTAGTGCTTCTAGTCTCGAGAACGTACAATAAAGTATTGCTTTGAACTAACTTTGGCTTAGAATGAATGAATGGTCGTCTCGGTTATTTAAATTTTTGTTTACTTTCCGAACACTATTCCGGTTTGTACAGGCCACATACTGTATGGATTTTACTCATTCCAACGCTAATCATTCAGTTTTTCGATGGCCTTCAAAGCCTCCTACTGTAGTGACGATCAGAAATTATGAAAAACGTGTGAATTTTGGCAGCTCATGCAACTTTAATACTTTTATGAGGCACAAATGAAAACAGCTGGTATGTTTGAATTATAAACTGAATTATACACACTACAATTAAACATCCTTGTGGATAGTTTATATATCATGTTTTAAGGGTATCAAAAAGTTAACAACATGGAGAATTTGTTGATTTATGTCTACATAATGTCCATCGCCAGGCAAAATGTGTCCCATTTCAAAAATCCTAGATGACAGTTGGATAAACTTGGTAGTGATAGATGAGGTCTGGCGGAGTTAACAGAGGGTCTCATGGATTCTCTCACACAGCCATTTGTCACCAACTCATTTTTCACTGAGTGAATGAAGTCTGATAAAAGTTGGGGTCGAGAGAATATGATAGCCCTATATAATTCATTGTACTTCTCACAAAACAGGCAAATAATCTAGTTATTCTGGGATAAAATGGTGACATGAGTTGGGTAAAATTCTCTATTTTTTCAAAAGTCAAAACTTTTGTCAAGTCAACAACATGGTATGATATGAAATAATTAATCGAAAAACTAAAGGATTGACGTTTAAACGAAAACATTCTATACCGTCTGGGGCCTGTGCAACCAATTATAAAAGTGGTGGTAAAGTACTTAAATGGTCATTCATTAAAGGCCAAAGCAGCTTGGAAACATTCCTGAAACTAGTAGCAATATATAAAGCTTCTCATTTGAACTTTAATTTTGTTTAAACACAAAAACATTCAACATTTTGAAATCCCATGCTGTTAAATATATTTGATGTGTCTTGGGGTTTTAAAAAGAATAAAACAAACGTTGATCTACCCAATCCATTCTTTAATTGTCATTGACGGAGAATGAAGAACAGTGTTCGACAATGAAAAATATATGTATATCATTATGTCCACAAAGAAGTTTTATGTCACGCTAACATTTCATTTACAGGTCCTAAATAAAACCACAGTAGTTGAACACTTGTATTAAATTTCCAATCAGGTGATTGAGTGATTGATTGATTGACGTTTCACTTTGTACTGTAAATAATTTATCTTCCATACATATACAAAAGCAAATAGAGCCCTAAACATAGCTACAGTAAAACCACAGTATTTGAACACCTGTAGTAAATTTTCCATCATGTGATTGATTGATTGATTGATTGATTGATGGAAATTTGACATTTTACTGTACTTAATTTAGCTTGTACAAGCATATATACATGTAGCCACAAAAAACATAGCAGTGGAAAAACCACAATGTCTGAAAACCTGTATAAAGTTTCCAGAATCAGTACCCTCTTTACACCTGGAGGTAAGTCCATCCTTATGAAAACCAGATCTACTACAGCCCATAGGAGAAGTGATTCTACACAATTAGACAGCCCATCTGGTACAATTAGTGACCTCAGCGAGATGGGAGAGACCAGGTCAGCTCTATTAGCCTAATGGTTAACCATCCTGGTTTTATAATTCAAGTTGACACGTAGAGAATCCGCTGACGATAAACGTTAGACCTCTCAGCAATAAAAAAAAAACAGGTTTCTCATTCAACAAGTTGTCCGAGTGTGGCGTTAAAGTAAGCTTCATATAAGGTTTTTTGAACAACCTTTCGAATATTTTCTAATTTGCTTTAAGTGTTTTGAAGAATACGTAGATTACAAGTCTGACCAAAAAGGAAAATTGAATTTCTGGTGTAGAGCCTACTAAAGTAAATTCAATGCTGATTTACCGACATACAAAAGTTACCTCAGTTACATATGACGTCAAACACGACCGTTGTTGTGTGCATACCCACTCTGTGGTGACATAATGCACCATCTCTGCTGTGTCAGTACGTCTCCGTGGCAGTTTGAACACATCAAAGGTTGTGTATGATGACACTTTTAAGGATTTTTTTTAGAGTAGTTACCAAACATACAGAAAATATGCACATTTCCCCTTGGGGGCCTCGGTGGCTCAATAGGTAAACCGAACAGCCTTCCACCAATGGGTCGAGGGTTCAAACCCCAGTCAGTCCCCAAAAATTAGAAAATTTTCTGACCTGGTTTTTCACTCGAACAACCTATGTGGGATGGTTGCCAGTTACCACCGGAAGGTCGTGGGTTTCCTCCGGGCATAGAGCCCGGTTTCCTCCCACAATAAAACTGGCAACGCCGCCATATTAGTGAAATAATCTTGAGCGCGGCGTAAAACACCAATCAATCAATCAATGGAAGAGTATTAATAAATTACTTCCCCTGCGAGCTTGTATGGTTATAAGCTGCAATGTCAGTGGTAAGACTACCTTTTCTGAAAATTCTACAACAACCCCCACAAGTTGCGTAGAAACCAAATGCAGCCTGTCACGTCTTCCCAAAAGGCAGATTCATAAGCCAGTATAGATAATATTTCAGAGTTGTTAGTGTGTTTGTCTTTTGTTATTAGCGCCTCGAAATGATCAGAAATCTACATAAGGCAATCAAGTGAAAAATCAACTCAGATTTTTTTCTTTGGTTGATTCATTGATGTTTTAAGTCAAGATTATTTCACTTCTATGGCAGCAATTAGCACAGTGTGGGGAGGAAACTGGAATCATTGCAAGGCTATTGTTCGACATAAGGCAATCAAATGAAAAATCCACTCAGAAACTTAACAATTTTTATTTGATCTTAGTGGGATTTAAACCCATGACACAGTGATGGAAGGCCTGTGTCTGGCTCAGGGACTATCACCCTCCTGACTGAGCCATGAAGGCCCAAAGTTTTCTTCAGACAGTGGGATTTAAACCCATGACACAGCGATGGACCGCCTGTGTCTGGCTGAGGGACTATCACCCTCCTGACTGAGCCACTGAGGCCCTAAGTTTTCACAAGACAGTGGGATTTAAACCCATGACACAGCGATGGACCGCCTGTGTCTGGCTGAGGGACTATCACCCTCCTGACTGAGCCACGAAGGCCCAAAGTTTTCTTCAGACAGTGGGATTTAAACCCATGACACAGCGATGGACCGCCTGTGTCTGGCTGAGGGACTATCACCCTCCTGACTGAGCCACGAAGGCCCAAAGTTTTCTTCAGACAGTGGGATTTAAACCCATGACACAGCGATGGACCGCCTGTGTCTGGCTGAGGAACTATCACCCTCCCGACTGAGCCCCCAGGTTTTCTTCAAACAGAGTGGGATTCTAACCTACAACCCATTAACATAAGCCTTGTGTTGGACTCAGAAAGCGAGGAAACTGTCCAAATAGTGATTCCTTACCTCCAGTTGATAGTAGACATAAACTTCTCCCTTGTCGTATGATTTGGAGGATTTATAATCCGAATGTTGAGGGGCTCCAACTACAATGTCATCCAGCCTGAAATAAGGAAAACATAATTAGGCTATCGTAATCTTTTTCTACTGATTGTCGGGGGTTTCGTTGGCTCAGTCGCTTAGAGTGATAGTCTGACACAGACCTTCCATCTATGCGGCGTGGGTTCGAATGACGTTCAGACCAAATAAAAATGGAATAATTTCTGAGCGGATTTTTCACACGATTGCCGTATGTGGAAGAGTTGTCAGGTATTCGCCGATTGTCAGGGGTTTAATCCAGGCAAAGAGCTCGCTTTCCTCCTCTATTAAACCTGGCAATGCCGCCCTATAAGTGAAATAATCTGGAGAGCATGTTTAACATCAATCGATCCACCGACTGTCAATGATTTATGTGTTACGTCAAAGTGAAGATTATATTTATGGACACTAAAACACAGGGGCACAGGGAAAATCTTCTTGTCTAAAATAACCACGGAGACAAGTTTCTAATTGTGTTAAAAAGAGGTATATCATTTAGACCTTTATACCCCATCATAAATTGTTGTAATAAAGTAAACCTATGATATTTCATTAGGTTGACGACTGACAGGAGCTTGGCCTTAGTCAGTAGAATTTTCTGGAACACTTTGTATTACATTGACAATGCTTACGCATCTTAAGCTATAGTAAGAATATCGTCAGACTATATATTATGGCCCCCCCCCCCCCCCCCATACCTAGGTAGAAGGCCGACAGGGGAGTTTAGCCCTGACCAGTATGTCTTTCAAACTCTTGTTCTTTTTATAAGCAATGACTGGCCTTTGGGTCAGAGGTCGAGCAAGTTTACCTTGAAGTAGTTTGTATTCTTCTACTATAATCTTGGCCATAGCGATGCTAGCTTTGAAAGTGAAGATTATAAGTGTTCTAGTAGGGGAAGGCACAAGCTTTTTGTGCCGAGGAAAATTCTGACTTTCAGAGGGAATCTGGTAGCCTCTACAGATCAAGTGATCTAGAGAAAACCACACATTCTTGGGACTAAATGGGATTCCAACCCACGGCCCATTGATTGAAGGCTTGTGTTGATGTGAGAGACCGTTGTCTACTTAGTGTTTCATACGAATCATAATTCTGAAGGCCTTAATTTCAAAATGATTGATTGATTGTTTGGTGTTTTCGCCGTGCTCAAGATTATTTCACTTATATGGCGGCGTTGCCAGTTTTGTTGTGGAAGGAAACCGGGCTCTATGCCCGGAGGAAACACACGACCGTATGGTGGTAACTGGCAATCATCCCACATAGGTCGCTCGAGTGAAATAATTTCAAAACGGATTAAAGTATTTTGATTGATAGGTTGGTTGTTTTAGCTTATTGGCGCGTCCATTCGTATTGATTGATAGGTTAACTGGGGTTTAACGTCACGCTGAAAAGTTGCCGTATCCTGACGACAAAAATACCAACCGACCGAACGATGTTCACCCCTCCCATACCCAAATTAAATGCTAGACTCAACAGACAATAAAGCATCATCAAGCCTGAACATTAGCGTTCAGAGACTGACCGATGTTGAATTCATGTTTGTTGGTCATTGTCTGCTTGAGTGAAGCTTGCAGAATTAAATGTACCTTTTTTACATCCAACATTTTTAAATCGTTTGATGGTGTGCTGACCGTCAACAGACTCTCGTACAAACTGACCGACACCAAGACGACTGTATCACAAAAAAGGTTGACCAATTTCCATGTCCGACCAATTATGCTTGACTTGGTAGATGTATAAATTACATTTATTTACTTACCCGTCATTATTAAAGTCACTGGAAACAACCGCTGTCCCAAAGAAAGCCCCAAGCTGAAAAAATAGAAAGTATTTGTGCGATTTTATTCACATTTTTAAATTTATTTTCTGAACCGAAATATTTCTCTATTGACAATATACAATGTTTGTTTTATTAATTGAAGATCTTTGGCAACGTTGCCAGGTTTATTGGGAGAGGAAACATGGATTTGAGTTTGGAGGAAACTTCTGACCTTTCATTTAGTACCTGGAAACAATTACATCTTTTTTTATCTTTAAAATAAATCATTCAGTTTACTGATTAACTAAGGGACTGTCCCCTGTTATCGTTCGTTTGCTTACCGTTTGATTTAGAAAAAACGCACGCTAGAAAAAACGGTAGGTGTTGCCAGCGGTCATTTTATGTTCAGTCGATCGATAGCTGCCCCATGTGGTGAAAACGCTTACTGCCCGTGAGCAAATCTCAATAACATAACCTCTGCAGCAGGTCTGGATTAAAGGCCCAGTTTGACAACAACCAGCCAAGCTCTAATCAACTTTCGGCTGACTTGACTACAGTTGACCAACTGGTTTTGTATGAGTATTGTTCTAGTGACCAATGTAGGCAAATATTTAAAGGGTTCTTTTTAAAAACAATTAAATTTTGTTGTCTTGGATAAACTTTCAAAGTTACTTTGTCAAATCAAAAATTTGTCAAAAGTATTCTGATGTATTTAGATCTCAACACACTAAACGTTTTTCAGCATCGAGTTCCATACCAAACTTTATCTGTTTATCTGTCATTTTTATATTTACTGAATTAAAGAACTATCAAAGTATTACATTTTGTTTCAGGGCAGTTCCTAACTACAGTCATAGTATCTTCTTCGTTACCGAGTACATATCGAATGCGATGAAACGGGTTGTGATATACCGGAAGTTTTTGCTACTGAACTTACAAGTGTCGGAAAAATAAAAATGAAACCGTTGACTTTTCATTAATTGTCTGTGTGCATTTATTTAAAAATACAACCTCCCTCCCAATTCAGATTTGTCCCACCAAAACGCCCATCTTCCATGACAAAATTGATTTTCCTCAGTATTTTTTTTATTTTAACAATATTTTTTTCATCCAAATTCTTACTTTTCTTTCAGCGGTAGATCTACTATAAAATGTGATAGATAGCGAACGTGTAAAATGTGCACGGCATAAGTGAAAAAAATGTCAGACACTGTCAAAGAAACTTTTTCAATATTTTTTCTGATTGCCACACGAGAAACCAACCTTGAACAATGAATGAGGATATGTACATGTATGTTTGTCTACCCGGTACCGTCTGACGCGGGAAATTGACATGCCCATAAATCCAGGGAATTCGTCTTCCCAGTTCTTTCTTTATTAAATCCACATGAACTGCCTTGCGTTGTTAAATTTATATCTGATGGTTAGTCCATTCTTTCAGTAAAGCATTTATATAAATGTAGGTCTTAAAATGGAAATCTAACGGCTTGATTCGCCATTTACGTGATACAGTATAGTTTAAACCCTCGCAATTCCATGCACACTTGCCACGTGATCAACAAGTCTGGTTGAGTCCATCTCTAACCATTCTGTAGGGTGAAGAGTCTTGAAAGTTTTTATTTTGGATCTACTCAGGCCTACTATACATAGGTCATCAACAAGAAATATATTCATTATTGAGTAAGAATCGACTTTAGTAGTTTTGCAATTATTTTCCAAATATATACACTCGACTGTTTCGACGGTAACAGTTACATCAGCATTATAACAGTATCACTATCACCCCTATTTAAATTTGTAGACTTTGCTTGATAAGACCAAACTGACAGTTGTCATAGGGACATCCGCCACCTGGCCTACATAGGAATTATTTGTGGATGAACTTCACGGCGAGAGTAAGCAACATGAGGTTGTCCACAAACAAAGCCAAAGGGCTACTAGAGACGGTCAACCTGTATGTGTTAGTGATTTATTAAAACTCTCTTTCTTTCAAAAACGTGTTTTCAATAACTAGACTAAGTAACAACTATCCGATGATTAGTCTAACAATAACCCACCGCGAAATTCATCAAGTAAACTCAGTGAGAAACTACCCACCGAGTAAAAAAACGAAAAGAAAATAAAGAAAAACAGTTACATATGGAAATATTTTAATTGGAAGACAAACAGTTTGGTAGTATGTTTAATGTTTGAGGGCCGTCTGCCTTCCAACACCACAGCACATGTACTCAGGCTTGAAGTCCTAGCTATATGGCAGAGGCAAAACTGTAAGACACGCTGTTTTACCGACGAGAGCCGAACTCGACCGAGGACTAGCATTGAACCGTTCCGCAGTTGTTTATTCGGGCTAGCAAAAAACGATGGGTGTTGACTGCTAGCGGTCGTTTTAAAAAAAACGACCGCCCGAAAGAGCAAACAATAACTGGGAACGCTCCCTAAAACAGTCCGGTTGTTGGGACAGCAAAACTGTTGACTTTGTTTTTTAATTTTGGCAGCTCATGCCACTTTTATACCCGTATTACATCACTCAATGAGGTCTTAAATTACAGTGAATATTATTTCACTTCCATCACAAAATTGGAAGGTTGAGCTGGAAATAAAACCATGTTTGATCAGAGGAAACGATATCAAAAAGTCCCTCAAAAAGTATTATAATGACTTATTAATTGCAAACACAAAAGCACCCTTACTAAGAAAAATAGATTTTTTACCTGTTTTCCAGGAAACATTTTGATGACTTTAAGTGCCTGTGTGTATAAGGTAACCTAAAGGTAAACAAAGAAAAGAATGTAAGCAAATTAATACTGGTACACATTAAATATGCATAATGTTATTTATCTATAGGAGGTAACATTTGAACAATATTTAAGACTCGCTCTGTTATCTAATTCATCATGTTTACTGAGGGAGGTAATCAGGCTCCATGACAGATTGATTGATGTTTCACGTCGCACTGAAGATTATTTCACTTATATGGCGGCGTTGCCAGGTTTAGTGGGTGAGGAAACCCCTGACCTCCAACGATTACCTGGCACCTCTTCCACATATGGCGACTAAGGGAAAAATCCACTCAGAAATTTGTCGACTTTTATTTGGTTTGAGTGTGATTCGAATCTGTGCGCATAGATAGAAGGTCTGTGTGGGACTGAGAGACGATCACTCTAACCCACTGGACCACCGAGGCCCCCTGCTTTTACAGAAGAAAAACTCCTTTTGCAGGCTGTCCGCCCTTCCACATATTATGTAAAAACCCAGATGATCTAAACCCGGACACCAATCCACAGACGGCTTGGGTCCGCTTGAGACTATTGCTTTACCAAGAAAACCATTCCGCCCTCGCCTCCCCCCACCCTTCTCCTCAAGAAAATAATAAAAACAAAATGATTCTGCTACCTTTCCAAGTAAAGCCTCCCCCCTTGGAACACCAACGATGTAATCTAGAAAAAGAGAAACATAAAGCCATATACTTCGATTTAATTCATTGATCGATGTTTTACATTTTATTGATTATTTCCCTTATATGGCTTGTGTACATTTGCTTTCTTAACAAATGTCACAAAAGGCTACAGCGGCTAATGGGCCTTTAAAATTCAGAGCTTTCTTGACAAAAGTTAAACCAAATTTTTAAATTCTTCATTATTTTTCTCAAGATTGATGTTTTACCCCGCACTCAACATTAAGCCGGCAGTGCAAGGTTTAATGGGAGAGGAAACCCCAGATCTCTGGTACAAGTATTGGACCAATCTTACATATACGGCAACAAAAGTGAAAAATCCACTTTTATGTCGTTTGAACGGGATTCTAGCCCGAGCCGCATCGAAGGAAGGTCTGTGTCAGACTGAGGGACTATAACTCTGCCGGATGAGCCACCGAGGTCCCCACAAGTTTTGGGTACGAGAGTTGTGTACTCACCATCAATGCCATCCCCATCATACTCTCCCACGTCACTGGAATAACCTGCACGGGGAAAACTAGAAAATTAGTCTCTTAAAAAGAAGATACCACATATTAAGTTTGTTGTGGTTTTTCGTTGACCTGGCTTCAGATTAGTGATGATTTTCGCCAAAATAGCACAAAGACTTTACTTCCAGGAAACCCTGGATACCAAATGGTCAACTCGAAACCTGGGCCCACTTGTACAAAGAGCTATTAAAGAGTTCTCTTAGGGTATGTCTACAACATGAATGAATAGCTATAGGACCGATTAGGATGCCCAGAGAGTTTCCGTCAGTTACGTTGCTTGAGTTAGGAGAAACTCAGAGAAAAATAATGAAGTTCTCTTGAATTAGGAGAAAAATAAACAAATCATTTGGATAAAGTTTATCAACGCCTTACACATTCACACTTTGATGGCCAGCCAGTACAGCATTAGTTCTTTTGCCTCTCAGGTGGATATATCCACAGTAGCTTACCCATAAATCCATAATCGTCATCAGCCTTCCCCTCTGGTGTCGCCACCGATGTTCGACTTCCTTTGTCTGTTCGGAAATTATACACTTGACCTACAAACGAGAATGATTTGCCTTGAAGAACCTAACTGTATTACAAACATGAAAACTTAGGCTATTTTTTTTTTAAATTTACAAATACTTTTTAAAGATGTGTCGATATTGTGAGGGGGAATTCTCTGACTACGATAAGAATTCCGCTAATTCAAGGACGTGCAATGTGAAGATAACAAATTATAAGACTGTTTCTGCTATGTTTGGTCTAAAACAACAACAATAGCGATTGCTCGATAGGATTATCGGTCGCTCCATGCAGGAGGTAAGACACCCAACGAAAAATCTCAAACTTTTAGAGTGCTTTTCGTAATGTTTTGAGTACTCTAAAATAGTTCTAAAACACAAGTTGGAGGACACCTACCTTGCCAGAACCAAGTTCCTGGGGCTCCCAACAAAACTCTCTTTCCACCCTGATCATCCAAAAATAGTGACAGATTAGTTTTATACAGAATTAACTGATTGATATTTTACGCCGGACTTTTTCACTCAAATGACAGCGTTGCCAGGTTTAGCTGAGGAAACCAGGCTCATTTCCTGGAGGAAACCCCTGACCTTTGACGAGTACCTGGCAACTCTTCCACATACGTCGGCCAAGTGCAAAATCCACTCAGAAATTTTTACATTTTTATTTGGTCTAAGTGTGAATCGAACCCACGCCCCTATGCGGGATGAGGGACGATCACTCTAACCCACTGGACCACCGAGGCCCTCTATACAGAATTAAATCATTTCATGAAGAGTGCTTCAACAATAGATTATATTATTTGTCTGAACAAAACTCTGACTGTGTTTTCACTTCATAAGTAATTGTAGAAAGGGTTGCAGGAAACCGTCAAAAGTCCAATGTTTCCTCCAGGCATAGAGCTCAGTTTCATACAATACGCCTAAGGGCATAATCTAGGGCAAAAGTTTGGGAACCCATAGTATGGCTTGACAATACCATCCCAGGAAGCATTGAGGCTGCATGATGAGAACTCCTACTTGAAACCATCACGAGGAGCCCAATTCCCACTGGTTTGAGAACTTAATGAGGAGCCCAATTCCCACTGGTTTGAGAACTTAATGAGGAGCCCAATTCTCACTGGTTTGAGAACTTAATGAGGAGCCCAATTCTCACTGGTTTGAGAACTTAATGAGGAGCCCAATTCTCACTGGTTTGAGAACTTAATGAGGAGCCCAATTCTCACTGGTTTGAGAACTTAATGAGGAGCCCAATTCCCACTGGTTTGAGAACGTAATGAGGAGCCCAATTCCCACTGGTTTGAGAAGTTATTGAGGAGCCCAATTACTACTGGTTTGATAACTTAATGAGGAGCCCAATTCTCACTGGTTTGAGAAGTTAATGAGGAGCCCAATTACTACTGGTTTGAGAACGTAATGAGGAGCCCAATTCCCACTGGTTTGAGAAGTTAATGAGGAGCCCAATTACTACTGGTTTGATAACTTAATGAGGAGCCCAATTCCCACTGGTTTGAGAACTTAATGAGGAGCCCAATTGCCACTGGTTTGAAAACTAAATGAGGGGCCCAATTCCCACTGGTTTGAAAACTAAATGAGGGGCCCAATTCCCACTGGTTTGAAAACTAAATGAGGGGCCCGATTCCTACTGGTTTGAGAACTTAATGAGGAGCCCAATTCCCACTGGTTTGAAAACTTAATGAGGAGCCCAATTCCCACTGGTTTGAGAACTTAATGAGGAGCCCAATTCCCACTGGTTTGAGAACTTAATGAGGAGCACAATTCCCACTGGTTTGAGAATTTAATGAGGAGCCCAATTCCCACTGGTTTGAGAACTTAATGAGGAGCCCAATTCCCACTGGTTTGAGAACTTAATGAGGAGCCCAATTCCCACTGGTTTGAGAACTTAATGAGGAGCCCAATTCCCACTGGTTTGAGAATTTAATGAGCCCAATTCTCAATGGTTTGAGAACTTAATGAGGAGTCCAATTCCCACTGGTTTGAGAACTATGAGGAGCCCAATTACTACTGGTTTGAGAACTTGATAAACTTACCAGACTGATGGAGGCAGAAAATCCCAGTTCACATTTGCCGTGTTGGTCATGTTGATCTATATAACGACTGTTACTTCGATCCACAGCTGTCAAAATAACACAAAATTGGTCAAATAAATAATTGTAATTGAATAAGCCTCAAATATTAGTTATGTGGGAGGGTTGTCAGGTACTCTCTAAAGGTGGGGTCTCCTCAGTGCTAAGAGCATTTCCTCACCTACTGCAGCAGCACCCGGTAGTGCCGCCATTCAAGTGTAATCTGGAGTGCAGTGAAAAACATCAATCAATCAATCAGTTAATCAAATTCCAGGATATTTCAAACCCTTGTTGGTCGCATCACAATGATTATGCTGAAATATTCCATAAATTGATTGATGTTTAGCATGGCAATAAAGATTATTTCACTGATATGGCGGCCCCGGGTTAGATCGAGCGTGGAAACTGGGCTATTTGCTGATCTTTCAGTTTCAGTGCATACTAGCAATTCTTCGAGATGGAGAGAAAACCCCATTGAGTGGGACTAAATGTTGTATAGAGATCAACCATTACTCCTAACCTATGTGACGGCTCAAGTGAAGCGACCTTTACTGAACACGAACCATGGATCTGATATATTAAAAGTCAATTGAACTCTGACCTCTTTTACAGGGAGAGAACTCTGTGAGTATCGTTCTTCCTAAGTCTTGGGATGCCACGCAGTTTCCAACCAGATGTTTTTTACCCAAATTTTGTGTATGATAAACAAATCTAGGAGCACAAGCCTACAAAAAAAGAAAAAATTAAATACTAGACAATGGCATTCCACAAAAAACATAAAGAGATTCTTATTTGTAAAAGAAATAACACTGTAAAAACTGAATCAGTTAATCGATTTTCATAAGTTTGAAATCCACCTGCTGTATAATGACGTCACACATACAGTTGGTTGATTGCTTGTTTGAAGTTTTACGCCGCGCTCAAGATTATTTCACTTATATGGCGGCGATGCCAGTTTTATTGTGGGAGGAAACCGGGCTCTATGCCCAGAGGAAACCCACGACCTTCCTCTGGTAACTTCACACATATGGAACAGGTGAGTTGCATTGGGGGTGACGGTGTAATTGGTTGTCTAGCACAGCAAAGTGGCACGAGCAGCTAAATATAATGAAACTAGAAGAAGTACAGGAGATTCTAAAAAGAAACAAAACTAAGAAGTAGAATGTATTCATGGTATACTGTACATCCTGGTTAATTTAGTTTTGTAAGTTATTAGCACACATCTTCAGTTTGTAAGGGTTACTGAATTTATTGATATTCTCCTTAATTAATCCTTACAATCCTTACGTTTTTCACAGTCCTTCAATCGCTGAATTTCTTTTGACAACCAGAATTTATGAAAAAAAATTCAAATTTTGGCAACTCATGTCAGCCTTTTCATGTCTCCTAACAAAACCCACATTGAAAGTGAATTTAAAACAGTATTAAAACAAATAATATCAGTTTGTTTTCTGTGTAAACGTGTACTTACAACAATCAGATCTCTGTGTGAAACAACCGTCGCCCCAAACCATTGATGAGATTTTTCTTCTATATCTACAAGTTGACTGCCATTAAATTTTTGTTCATTACCTGTAAATGCAAATTAATAATTAATTAATTATATATTTATGATCACTAAAACACACGGGCACAGGGAAAATGTTCTTGTCTAAAATAACCATGGAGACAAGTTTCTAATTGTGTTAAAAAGAGGTATATCATTTAGACCTTTAATCCCATAAATTGTTGTAACAAACCAAACTACACAACCTTGAGGGGACGAAAAACAAACTGCTCCACAGTTTTCTACAATGAAAGGTGGACAAAAATCCTAGTCTAACAGCTAAAGACATGAAGAATGACTTGGTTGAAACAGGCTGAGGATTCAGTGGGCACTGTATGACGAAAGTTGCACAGTGAAGGGCTCAGAACCTGCATGGTTGATTGATTGTTTGGTGTTTGACGCCGCGCTCAAGATTATTTCACTTATATGGCTGCATTGCCAGTTTTATTGTGGGAGGAAACCGGGCTCTATGCCCGGAGGAAACCCACGACCTTCCGTTGGTAACTGGCAACCATTCGAGTGAAAGCCCAGTCAGAAAATTTTCCAATTTTTTTGGACTGAGTGGGATTCAAACCCGCAACCCATTGGTGGAAGGTTGTTCGGATTGAGCGTCCAACGACGCTCTACCTACTGAGCCACGGAGCTTCCCCCCCCCCTCCGCCCCCAGAACCTGCATGGACCCCTTGAGACTACCACTGCTGAATCCAGTATCATCAAAACAACTTAAATAAACATTAATTTAAATCTCTGGATTTTTATTGTGCCTCTGGTCAACCTGGATCCTGAAGATGTGAGAATCTTATGTGGTTTCTAGGAACTGTATACCCCCCCCCCCCCCCTCCCCCCATTGCCCTCCCCCCTTAAGGGACTTCCATAAAGGGACATAGTTCCTGCAGGGAGCTAAATAACGGTTTGGTAATTTGGCAACCCTAGGCCATGTGGGAATTTCTATTTATCCTTGTGTACATAATTACATTTACAATCTATTTTTGGGGGGCTGTAAATTCATATTCTTTGCATTTCTAACTTTTTTTTTTTTTTCTTTACATATTTTACTTTCTCTTAAGTTTTTTTTACTCTTAAACCTAAAGTAATAAGTTAAAGATTCTTTTCTTCCCCCAAATTTTTTTTTCTCTTATTAGTTATTTTAATTTTTATTTAGGGCTTATTTCTCATTTTCTGTTAAAACTACGTTTATTATAAAAAGGATTTTTTTATGGATTCATATTCCTGTTTTTCTTTCAATTATATTTGTTTAAAAAACCAAGAGTTTTTTTTTTTTTTTTTATATAGGCCCTATTGTTCATCTTTTTTTTTTTCTATTTGAGGAATTTACCGATGGCGATGGATTGGAATTAGTCCGAAATATCTGCGATGATGATGTTAGACATTTTCTGACAGATAGGCCATCATCATCGTCAGAACCCATTTGATCAATTTTCTGGGAATTCCTTGACACACTTCGGATGATGGTGGCCTATCTGTCAGAAAATGTCTTACAAACTTTCATCATCATCGCAGATATTTCGGACTGGGCTGAACTGATTCAGTGATTGTGATTCCCATCCGCAAACCGCTGCAAGTGCAACAGATCGGACAGGTTCGTTGTTGATCGTGGCGAATTAAGTTTCCTCCAAAACTGACGAGCACTCAGTTTGAAATGTGACACAGGCCTATTCCACTAGTAACAACAGAAAACCGTGTCTGATTAAAAGATAATTTTTACCTGTGTCATCAAACTCAAGTTTGGCGCAGCCGATACCACGTGACGTTCCACAACGAAAAACAGCGCCACCTTGCGTCACTCCTTGTTGTGATGTTGATGCTTTGGGCGCACCCACTAGTAAACTGAAAAGACAAGAAAAAGGATTTTAAGAAAGTAAACCGATTGTTATTTTTCATGATATTTAATAGGTTTTCAATCGTGCAAGCACATGGCATAGGCGTAGATAGAACAGTTGGGTTTTTTTAAAAATAAAATCCGACACAGCTAGCCATGCAGATTTCTCTAGCTATAATTATAAAGCCTGAAGTTTTCCCCAGACCAAAAGACAAAAAACATGGAATCGCATAACATAGGCCTAGTCCTATTAAAATTTGAACGAAATAGGTTTTTACGTTCGGAATCTTAGACAACGTTATTATAAGGAATAACACAGGCTATGCTATATGGGGTATATCATAGGCCTTTACAAAAAACAAAAGTTTCAGTTTCATTTCTGTATTTCTCACATAGGCCTACAGGTAGACCTAATGTTTCTTTGTTTATTCAACATAGAACTGTAGGCCCTATATGTACATGAACATAAAAAATAAAAGAAGCCGATACATTTATTATGGCGGGAGTAAAATCTTCCTAGCAAATTTTAAGCTTGCTATAGGCCTAGATAAATTGGTAATAGCATTAAAGGGGCATGATCGAGCTGCCAATATGTTGATATTTTGACGTTGAAACAGAATGTTAAAATTATCGGCTATTTTTCTCAAGACGTATAATCCGCAAGCTTTTTGGTGCTACTAGTCTCGAAAATGTACGATAAGTATTGTTTTGAACTAAATTTGGCTTAGAATGAATGAATGGTCATCCCGGTTATTTAAATTTTGTTTACGTTTGGAACACGTTTTCGGTTCGTACAGGCCACACACTAGGGCCTATGTGGATTTTCTTCATTCCAACGCCAACCATTTAGTTTTTCGATGGCCTACAAAGCCTCTTACTGTCATGACAATCAGAAATTAGGAAAAAAGTGTGAATTTTGGAAGCTCATGCAACTTTAAATAATAACACTATCAAATATAAATACTGTACATATAATATATCAGTAAGCTCTGAGTATATCGTTATATACGCCTATATGCGAAATAACGATTTAAAATTACACGTTTTTACAAGTTTCCATAGTCCGAAAAATCGGTTCCTTTGGTAGGCCTACTGAGAATCTATATAACATACACTCCTTGACGTTCCTCGGCCTAAGAAAATATTCAAAATCCAAAAATTTATGCATTCGTGCAACATTTAACTTTTTTCGTTTTATGTAAGGTGCCGGTATGATAAACTTCCGAATTTAATCCCCGCCTTTTTTTTCGGAACGGGTTTCCGGTGCTCAAGCAAGACAACAAAATAATTTACGATAGGTGTATTATCAATGGGCGATGTGTCCGACATATTTACGTCATTCATAAAATCAGTCAGAAAAGCAGGAAAACAAGCTTTCCCACGTCGCCCTCTTTGTCAAGTGCATAATTTAGTGGCTAGTTATATAGTGAATGGAGTTAGGTCACTCTAGTTATTGGTTGGTTTTCGACGCGTTTCGGGCAATAGGATCCCCTTAAAATAAAATTGAGTGATCGAGAGAATATTTATTATAGAGTGTAAGTTATTATTAGTTTTAACACGTAAATGTATAGTTTTATAAGCAACTGACCCTAAACAATTTACCACAACCGACTATACAGTATGGGCCTATATATATTTGAATTATATATATTTGAAATCTCCAGTTCGTATACAGACTATAACTGATATTGCTAATATTTATTTATTTCAATGTCAACCCTTTAGTTTTTTAAGGTACCGGTATATGCTAAACTCATGGAAATAGGACAAAAAAAAAAGATCCTTGAATCAGAGAATACGAGATTCTCGCACTTCGAGATCGGGATTTAACAGAAATGCACGAGAATCGTCCCTTGAATCAGGGGGAACGAGATTCTCAATACCAGTCTGATAACTTCGGGGATTTACGTGCGTGTCAAACCGACCGGTAGCGAGCGAAGATAGCCGAAGGTTGTTCCGACTGTCTCACTACCTCGATATTGACACTGCGAACGGTATCTCATATGTAGGGATGGATCTGCTCAAATGGATCAAACGTCCTCAAATTCTCTAACTTAACCCTCTCGAGCTTCTCGTGTATGAAAAACTCATAGCCAGTTTTACTGACAATTTCAGTTTTATAGTGCAAGTTTATATTTGAATCGGTTATGCTTAACTTTTATACCAATCCACTGAAATGTGAATAAATTGTTTACATAGATTCTGCATATGTTGTGTCTGTTATTACCCAACGCTGAACGGGTCACAGATGACTCCTAATTAAAACGTACAACAAAATAATTTCTTCGCGAAAAAGTTCTTATATTTCATTTATTGGAGCATAAAATCACATGAATGCCGATAGTATCATTTTTTCTACGCAGTATTCAGTCCTTGGGCTCCAATTGGTTAACGATTGTTAGGGAAAATTGGAGGGTTAAAAATCGTAAGATTGTAAACAACTATATAGCCCGGATTTTCGGTCCAGAGAGCGAGTTATTTTATATTTGGCTGGTAATGTGAATCACCCTCCGGAAAAAAAATCGCCAGAGCCCAGATTTCTCGGCTAGTAAACAACATATGTCGATCAGCCTCTATAATGATAACAACAAAATCCCAACAATAAAAATAACGTATAGTTTTTTTAAGTACTCAATTCTAGAAAGAAGCAAGTCGAGTTGTCAAAAGGCACTAGTCCGCAATATGTTGAGTGGATTGAAGGATAAATTCTGATACGCCCGCACGGGCTTCTTCAATACCGCCCGTGCGGGCGTATCAGAATTTATCCTTCAATCCACTCAACATATTGCGGACTGAAAACGCCCCAGCAAAAAATCATGGCAGCCGTACAAGAGACACACGTGTGTGGCTATGCAGTCGTCTGAATGTCAACATGCAGTCTTCGACAGCAAACAAACTTAACCGATGACATTTCAGGTGACATTTAAGTATCCTGTACCCAACAACTATAAAAGGATTGTTAATATGTGTACCCGTCTACATGCACGTTACCTAAAATAGTGTTTTTACTTCCGTTGGGAAATCAAATATCGGACTGAAGGTCACGTAGAACAACACGAGATCTCGGTTAAAAACTTTATATCCGGCAGAAAACGTCACTCGAAAAATTGTGGGATGTTTAAGGGATCTCGTTTGATGGATTGATTGATTGATTGTTTGGTGTTTTACGCCGCGCTCGAGATAATTTCACTTATATGGCGGCGTTGCCAGTTTGATTGTGGGAGGAAACCGGGCTCTATGTCCGGAGAAAACCCACGACCTTCAGGTGGTAACTGGCAACCATCCCACATAGGTGGTTCGAGTGAGAACACAGTCAGAAAGTTTCCCAACTTTTTTTGGACTGAGTGGGATTCGAACCCACGACCCATTGATGGCCACTTCATTACAAGCCATTATAGCGACACACATGACTGCACATCATTGTATTTTTCTGCGCAAAATGCTTTCTGTGGACCATGATGATCCCTCAAATATATCCCTTCCACCAATGGGTCGCGGGTTCGAATTTCACTCAGTCCAAAAAAAAAATTGGAAAATTTTCTGACTGGGTTTTCACTCGAACGACCTATGTGGGATGATTGCCAGTGACCAACGGAAGGTCGTGGGTTTCCTCCGGGCATAGAGCCCGGTTTCCTCCCACAATAAAACTGGCAACGCCGCCATATAAGTGAAATAATCTTGAGCGCGGCGTAAAACTCCAAACAATCAATGAATCAAACATATTCCGATGACGTCATCGAACAATCGGTCTAGGAACAATGCATGGTTCTTTACGCACATTCGTGTTGACAAATCGGTAATAGTTTGCAGGAGGGGGGGGGGGGGGGGGGGCGACTCTCAAAGTCGTCCAAAACACTCTCAAAACATTCCTGACTTTGCGACTTGCCCTAAAGTGACATAAGCTGCCAAACTGTTGATATTTTGACGTAGAAACAGAATGTTGAAATTATTGGCTATTTTTCTCAGGACGTATAATTCAGAAGCTTTTTAGTGCTTCTAGTCTCGAGAATGAACGATAAAGTATTGTTTTGAACTAACTGTGACTAAGAATGAATGAATGGTCGTCCGGGTTATTTAAATTTTGTTTTCTTTTCGGTTCGTATAGGCCACATACTGTATAGATTTTCCTCATTCCAACGCCAATCATTTAGTTTTTCGATGGCCGTCAAAGCCTCATACTGTCGTGCTGATCCGAAGTTATGAAAAAGTGCAGCTCATGCCACTTTAACGTAATGCTGACGGTTTATATGACGGGCATATATCACTTATAAACCTGATATTATACTTTCTTCGAGTGTAGATCTGTAGTGAAACACCTGCACTAGAGGACTTTCTTCTAAAAAAAGAATTACCTCCGACGTAACTTAGCGAATATAGACGTATCTTGATTGCCAAAGTAACGTTGAAAATACAGTTTACGCTATAGGCCCCGACACTAGCCTAGATTTACGCCAAGCGTAAGTGTTTTGAGAAACAGCTTGTTTTCCTAATACAACCGGCGTAAAGTTACGCATAGGCTTGATACATGGTATTCCGCCCCTTGACCTGCGATCATGCGAAAATGTTTTAGCGCGCATTCGCGACTGGTTCAAGTTACGCCAGCTTAGTAGAACAACCAAGAGGCTTTTTCTCAAAACATTTCGGCCCAACGTGAGTCCAAATCAAGGCTTAACAGTCATGGCAACATACCTTCAACATTTCGTTACAACTAGGCGCAAAGTTACGGAGGGCTTAAGTGTCTTAGAAACAGCTCCCAGGACATCAATGGTAATATGTAGGCCTTCACCACTTGGAGTCTGTTTGGCGTACCGTAACTTTCATAGCAACGTATCTCTACAGTATGGGTTGCCATGCCAGTTGCGTAAAATTAAGTCGCAATCCATCTCATGTAGAATGCATTTCCTCGTTTGTCCAAGAATTAGGGACAACGTTGACCTTGTCAATGTCATTGTGATCGGATCTTTTTTCAAATAAGATGTAGGGTTAGGCCTATAGTCCTATATATGTTAAGTAGTTTTAAATTTCTGAAAAAAAATTATATGCTTTTTTTTTTCTTAAAAATAATTTTAAAAATAATTTTAAAAATAATTTAAGGAATAATTTAGATTTTTTAGTTAAAAAAATATATACAGCATAAGTAAATTTATTTCTAGCATGTAAACATTATTGCCATAAACGGCAGCTCATAGTTAAGGTCCGTTCTCACCGTGAGATTTGTCGTACCAACTTGTAGGATGCGATTGAAATGGATGTGTATAATTGGTCGATACGATTTGTGAACCAATCAAATGCATCCATTTGAATCCCATGCAACAAGTCGGTACGACAATTCGCACAGCGAGAAAGGACCTTAAGAAGGGTCTGGAAGAAACAGATGCCAGAAAATACTTTTTTACATTTGTTAAAATTGATATACAATTGAAGCAAAACAGGACTAGCGCCATATTTCCAACGTTTTTGGTCTTTTCAGAAGTTTAACAATGATACATGCAAATGGGTTTGAAGCGATATTTTTAATCAAGTGTGAACCCAGGGGCCGGTTGTTCAAAAGAAAATTAGCTTAACGGCAGGTTAAATGACGTGGCGTACCAAAGAAATTTCTTTGTGACGCGACGTCATTTAACCTGCCGTTAAGCTAATTTTCTTTTGAACAACCGGCCCCAGAGCGTTATCTACTGGGCCCGGGGGCAGGTCCATCTGACCAATATACCCAACCTCCCACCTTCACAGGATAAGAGACACACGAGCACCCGTACCAACCCAATACAAGTTAATTCCATAATATTAAATGTCTACAGGTTCCTTGTTATTTAGGTTAGGATATTTAATAGTCGATACCTGGTCCACAACCAATAAATGTCAAACATTATTAATTTACGGAGGAGGGCCTTTGCTTGAGTGAAGTAGGCCTATGGTTGAGACTTGGCTATCGGTAGCTACCAGGGGTAGGTAATATCTTCATCGGGTTGTCTGTATACATGTGGCGATGTTACCACAACATGCTATATAGACGCGTTAATGTGATCCATATGTAACAAACACAAACCAATGTACAGAGACATGCAATTGAGTGACATTTACTCCCGGCTGTCTGACGTAATAACAAGGGTATGTTAAACACGTTCTCTTACTGCAGCGGATAAATGATACCTTCGGACGCCGTTCAAGTGCGAGAAACATGCGACCTTGACCCGTAACAGGTTTTGGTATCTTTCGCCGCCGTACAATTAGAGCTAGCTGCGATTATAACTCTTCTGATATTGGTTGGAAATCCAAATTCCCTTGAGCGTACGATAGGAAAAATTAGTAAAACACAATATGTGGCAACTAAAATACGTGTAGTTAGACCCAATGGTTCTTATGTCAAAATGATATATGTAAAATCAAAGGAAAAACGTAAATCCTAAACAGTAGGCCTACAAGGTTTTAGATAAATGTTAAATATTAATTGTAAATATTAATTGTACGACGGAGATTAATAAAAACAAATCTAGGATTTTATTCACCCCATTATACTTATATGAATTATAAAAATTCTATGGATAACATAACGTTGAAAGGGGCATCACCCGTCTGAGAAAAATTAGGCTATACATTAAAAATCTAACATTTTCCTGCTGTGCGCGTAATGGGAAGGTGTGTGTGTTATCATCAGTAACGTTTTATCCCGGATAGATCGTCCAATGACGAGTTTAATACGATTTTTGAATTGCCTTGCAGCTGGGTTGTTTACTTCTAATTTTAGCAAAACCGCTCAAGAGGCTCCAGTGAGGGCCATTATAATGATTATATATAATAGTGTAGAAATAAATTAAAGTGGCACGAGCTGCCAAAATGCTGATATTTTGACGTTAAAACAGAATGTTGAAATTACTGGCTATTTTTCTCAAGACTTATAATTCAGAAGCTTGTTAGTACTTCTAGTTTCGAAAATGTACGATAAAGTATTGTTTTGAACTAACTTTGGCTTAATAACACATTAAACTGATACATAATACTGCCAATATCGACGTCGAGAGAATCTCTGTATATCCTGATCCAGGTAATCAACGAGGAGACGCATTCTACTAGAACCCTCGACAAATCCCAATCCTAGTGCGAGAATCTCGTATACCCTGATCCAGGGGATGAACCCGGAGACCAGAAACCTCGGCAAATCCCAATCCTAATGCGCGAGAATCTCATAAGGGCTTTTGTTGTGAATGAAAAATTAGCAAGTTAGGGTTTCACGAAATTTTCCCTATATATCATAAATCTATTCATTTCTACACTATTTCAAAAACTAAAGCATTGACGTTGAAATATGTGAAACGAAGATGTGTGTAAATAAAGTACAAAATTTAAATACCCAGGACGGATGAGTAAAATTTTAAGGTTTTGTTGCCAGCTTTAATTCAGTTAAGTTGACCTAGATTTGAGCGCGTCAATGTGTGTCGACGTTTACTTGAAATAAATGTCAAGTTTCTATAGCTATGCAAATTTATGCTAATGCGTGTTAGTCGAATTGTTCTGGAATTTATGAGAATCTATTTAAAGACGCTTTGTTTGTATTTCAATCAGTCAGTTTTCAACTATACTATGCAGCGATATTATTTAGTATGCTATAATAAGTTATGTGATATGGAATGCAAATATTCGGTTTGCTCTAACTTGGCAGTGACACAATCATTTATTTGATTTGTAAGTTCTATCAAGATTTTATTATGTGGATTTACCCGTGTGTTTACTATTCTGTAGATCGTGATCATCAGATCTATACTGCTATACCTATACCAGTGAACTTTGTGAGTTCTCGGATTACAGATTTCTATCTCTGAACTGTAAATTCTTAATTTGTAAAAGTAAGTCATTTTGAATGCCACTGTTTGTATAATGTTTACTTGTAAATACGTTACTCATTTGTTGTCAGTTGTTGTTTTTTTATTTAAATAAAAAGTTGTCCATAATATCTGCTGGTAATTTTGTTACTTCGTCGTTTATTATTTTGTCTCGTAACAAAATAAACAATTAAGCGAAGGAACTAATAGCATATACAATTCAACAAGCGTATAAGATAAAATTGAACGTAGTTTGGGCTGCATTATACTTCTTAAACACATGTTTGAGAATTTATCGTCATATATCGAGCTACGTCGGACTAGCCATGGCGTTGAACTATACCTTTGTAGTTATTTGCCTCTGTTGACAAAAAGCGGTCATAAACAAATAAAGTGTTTGTTGTTCGAATTTTGACTTTTCTCGACGCATGCCATATCTGACCTGTGGCTTATAGAGTGGTTATTTAAAGTGTTAGGTACAGAGGTCTTGACCGACGTGCCACATGAAGACACGTTAAGAGTGAGCTGTCAGATATCACTGTCAACGATGCTTCATAATTTTGTCATTTAGTTCCCACGGATCATTTATGCATAGGGCCTACTTTTTTATAGCATAATTTTGTTGGCTGAAGCTAACCCATTTTTAAACAATCTAGCAAATAGGTGTATACCTTCTAATGTTGACTTTTCGGTTATTACACTGGTTTATAACTAACTCATGTTAAAGTTGCGTAAACTGCCACATGTAGTAGAGTGAGTTAGCCGAAGAAAGGCATGTAAGACATATTGGCTCAACCATTCGGTTTGCTTATAACGCCAGTCTTGTCAGGGGAAACTCTAATGTCCATGTTTTCTGTTAAGACGAAATTAAGAAATGTGTGGCTATTTTCTCATGAAATGCTTATTATGTAGCTTTTTCTGATATATAGGTCAGCCATGCAGTCCCAAAAACGTAATAAAATGTATAGCTTGAAGAAAATACTTTGAGCTTAAAAACAAATCAACATAGGTCCAGCATGCGCAGTTCGACTCCCGGTTCGGGCATTACGACAGGTCGGCAACTCTTAGGAATTTTTGCACTCTTTTCTTTCTCAAGAAAGCTTCCCAAAAAACTTAAATTCTCAACGATTTATGCTGAACTGAGAAATATCCCGGATTTTTACTTGTATGATCAGAAACCCTTATCATTTAAACGTACTTTTGAACACAACTTTGATCGGATTTTTGGATTTTTTTTTTGTAAATCCAAGGCCTACTCAACAATGGGATATAAGCTGCCCAAATGTTGAGGTTTTTAATCATGTAAAACAAAACTAGAAAACTGAAACTGTGAAGGGATTGCAAATTTCGAGAGTGTGAGTATATAGTGTTTAGAAATAGCTCGCTCGAGTCAAACGTGGACGAAATTATGCTTTGATATCTTTTGTAACTCTCAAACAAATCTTGAAAACATATATTATTGTCGCTATTATCCATAAACGTATTGATTTGATTGATTGATTGGGTGAATGAGTGGGGCTTATCGTCGCTCTCGACAGCAAAGATCATATGGCCCTAAAATGTCCAAACATAATTAATATTGGGACGTTGGCTCACATGACTAACATATGTAGTATGCTGGAAAGGTTTTTACTGTAGGCCCTTATGTATGTTTCAACAAGACCAAAATATAAAAAAATAGGTTTGAGGATTTTAAATAACAGAGCTAAGGCAAAGATAACCAACTACAAAAAGTGGCTAAAAATAAACTGACCAGAAGAAGTTACGAGAAAGGTTGGAAGGGATGCCCGCACGTTCGTTGGAAAACAAATACACAGTGTGACATAGATAGTACCTCATTGCGGTCATAGAAGGCATGTTGCAAGATGATAGGCTCTATCGATTGAGCCGTAAAAATGGTAAAGAATTCAACAGTTTAAAGTGGTAAAAAGTCTCAAAATTCGAACTGTTTTCGTCTGTCTCGATCAATTGGGCCGTAAAAACTGTAAAGAATACAACAATTTAAAGTGTTAGGCCTATCAGCTCTCAACATTCGAACTGTTTTCATAAATTCTGATTGCCGAGAGAAGTTTAAAATTTAAAATACCACGAAAACTAAATGACTGACTTTGAAATATAAATATATGCAAGGCCATTCACCCATATAATAAACCAAGCTATTTGCCAACAAACGCCATGCTCTTAAGTTTAAAGTACTCGATATATGTAAAGAAATGAACAAAAATATGCTAAATTTCAATGGCTTTAAAAACGTAGGAAACGAATTGTACGAAATGGACAAATTTGAGAAACACCAAAATTGTGAAATAGAACAATTCAATAAGTTTTGGTCTAGTTGTCATTTGCTGTTTTTATAAGACAAGTTATATGCTAGTAAAATTGATAATACTTGTAACCTATACCTATTCCCGTATACATATTCATCAACAGTAATAGACATTGAACTGTTTTACAATATGTGCTGTAATAGTTACATCGACAAGAGTATTTCAATCTGTATTATGTAAGCCAACCTGTACTTTCTTGCATAAATGAAATAAAAATTGTTAAAAAAAATATATTTGCCAACAACAGTCAAATCTCAAATAGCCTGGATGTATATCTGGTCAATGTTGGGATTTTCTCGGTTATAAAAACTACCTTAACGTACAGTTCAAAGATTGATATTATAGCGGAAAGCCGTTATTTTGTTTTTCTAAAGGAAAATGAAAGCGAGCAATTTACTCATTCTGTTTCAACGAAATTTAGTATTACCCTATACTTTTTGACAGAAACGGTCCCTAACTGAATACAATTTATATATTTCTTCTCATAGAGTTAGTTTCAGGACATAGTATTAAGATATGAAATACCGTATATATGTAAGTTCATGGTTAATGGGAGCTTACCGTAAATATGAGAATAACGATATAATATGCAAGAAAGAAAATATCAGTAAACAAAATATTTACTGAGGGAACTAAACCGTGACTGGTTGATGGACGGGAGTTCAATTCTGTGACCAATAACTGGACCTATTGTACATATGTCTCATAATTAATGTTGGGGATTTGACTAATGATAAGCTGATATAAATCCGTTTCCTTCAAAAACATCAGAAAGGCTATACGTATACTAAGGCAAGAAGGCTTTTAACTTTAATTCTTCTATATCAAAACGTCCAGGACCCTGTTTCACAAAGCGGCGTAGCGTAAGTTTTCACGTAACTGCCATAGCAACCATGTCTCCATGTCTGGACTCTGTTTCACAAAACGGCGTAGATGTATTTTTTGCGTAACTTTCATAGAAATGTATTTCTACAGTATGGACTGTTATGACAGTTACGTAAAAACTTACGCTATACGCCGCTTTGTGAAACAGGCCCATGGTCTCCAGTTTAACTTGTGCTTTTCCTTTTTTGGTAGTATAAGACATGAAAAAACGGAACAGGATTGTCTGTTAAAATCTAGCTGACGTGTCCTATATATAAGATGTTAGTAAATAACAAACGGGTTATCGGAAACTGGCGATGAGTTTTATAGAGAAACTAAAAATCTGAGCGATTGCCTTTTCTAGAGCGATCCTGTAGATATAGGCTAAACCACCGCGTTACAACTCGCTTACTCATTCACATAAATATATACACTGAGCACCTTTGAAAACCAGGTGCGATGTTTTACTAGGTGGTTATAGTGGAGTTAGTTTATACCCAAGAAGCATTTGTTGATTCGCGTAAAATTAAAACGGCACGAGCTGGTGAAAGTTTGATACTTCACGGTTAAAATAAAAATTTTAAATTATCGGCTATATTTTTCAAGAAGTAGGCCTACACATTATGTATATGCCTATACATATATGAGCCATTTACTCTGGTCCTGATGCTAGAAATCTAAATGACATAACGTGCCAGAGTAAATGGTGCATATACATCGTCTATGTACCTGTATGATAAATTAAATAAAAAATAGACACCTTTTCAGTAAAAGAAAAGCTCTTTAATCAAACAACCTAACAACTCAAATACGTAATAATTTAGAATGCTCTGCTCCCATTTGTAGTACAGATGCTTTGAATAATAAAGGATAACCTCCATTCCCTGTAACCTCATAGATTTAAGACTGCAACACGGAGAAGCACAAAAATACAAATTCTCACAAAGCTTAACATTTCCTTTCTCGATCTTTCCAGAAGCTTTACTGCCCTAAGCAACTTAAAACAGTTGATCAGCAGGGTCACTGTATTTATAATCGCACGAGACGCAAGCGTAATCAGGCTCATGGCTTAAACTGTACCTTTTACTCGTTTGGCTTTTGGTTATGTGTTTGGGTTTGTTTTGATTTAAGGGTATTTCACTAATATGGCGGCGTTGCCAGGCTTAGAAGGGAGGGGGGAATTGGGTCTTTGCCAAGAGGAAACCCCCGACCTTCGGCGAGTACCTGGCAACTCTTCCGCATAGGGCGACCCAGTAAAAGATTTTTGGCTGTTGTGTCTAGATTGCTGGCATCTGCGCTTGGATTGGTGGCCGTGGGATCTGGATTACAGGCTGTAGAGACTGGAATTACGGGTCTAGAGTTTGGATTGACTGTTGTGGAATCTGGATTGTCAGGTGAGGAATCTGGATTATCGGGTGAGGAATCTGGATTGTAGGGTGAGGAATCGGGATTGTAGGGTGAGGAATCTGGATTGTCGGGTGAGGAATCTGGATTATCGGGTGAGGAATCTGGATTACCTGGTGAGGAATCTGGATTACCGGGTGAGGAATATGGATTGTCGGGTGAGGAATCTGGATTGTCGGGTGAGGAATCTGGATTACCTGGTGAGGAATCTGGATTACCGGGTGAGGAATCTGGATTGTCGGGTGAGGAATCTGGATTATCGGGTGAGGAATCTGGATTGTAGGGTGAGGAATCGGGATTGTAGGGTGAGGAATCTGGATTATCGGGTGAGGAATCTGGATTGTAGGGTGAGGAATCGGGATCGCCGGGTGAGGAATCTGGATTGTCGGGTGAGGAATCTGGATTATCGGGTGAGGAATCTGGATTGTAGGGTGAGGAATCGGGATTGTAGGGTGAGGAATCTGGATTGTAGGGTGAGGAATCTGGATTGTAGGGTGAGGAATCTGGATTGTCGGGTGAGGAATCTGGATTGTCGGGTGAGGTAATCTGGTTCGCCGATTGTAGAATCTGCTTTGCCGGCTGTAGAATCTGGTTTGTCGGTTGTGGAGATTGGAATTCCCTCCGTAGAGTCTGGATTACCGGGCGAGGAATCTGGATTGTCGGGTGGGGAATATGGATTGTCGGGTGAGGAATCTAGATTGCCGGCTGTGGAATATGGATTGCGATTGTGGAGACTGGAATTCCGGTTCAGGAATAGTCCACTTCATCGAAAGCCACCGTGGGCATTTTCAATCGTCTTTGGATGACCTCAATCTGTATTTCACACCAGCTTCGTCCAGATAACTTCTTTCAGTAGAGCCATTAAGTTAAGCCGAACCAGTTGGTTCAGTTTAACTGATGGCCTATGGCTCACTTTTTCTAGATGGTCAGTTTAAGCGAACCACCGACTAATATTGTCATGGGGAAAATACTTAGGTTACTATCGACCCCTTTTCTCCAGAAACAAAGGCACACATGGGTAACAGTTAAATTGTTACGTGACTGAAATAGTAACCAATGAAAACCACTGTGCCACCAGGATTCTAAAATTGTCCCCTTAATAATGTTTCTTTTTTGCAAAACAGCTTGAGTAACGTGGTAGCTTCCAAACACGGGTCTAGCTTTCGTGTTAGATCCCTAGTGTCATCTGTCGACAGAGACAGGAGTGTTATATGGTACTTGCACTTCCGGCCTGAATATCACAGAGAGATGTAGCGAGCTTTAGAAATCGTACAGACGTTGAAGAGTTTGACTAGTTCGGTTAACCTGATGCTTCGGTTTATCTTGAACAACCCTATATAAATAACCGCTGCTTGTACGAATGTACGTGGAAGGAGGCTTGATGCTTGATTTTAAAAAAATAAGTATTCTATCATACAGCAATGTGTCACTGGTTCGTTTTCGGCTCTAATCAGAAGAAATAAAAGGGCTCATTTTTATTCGAACGATGTACAATGTCCCATATTTATGTCATGGCCGGTGCCAGGCAGGTATACCAAGTTTCGTTTTTACATAGAATCCAGTTTATCTCCATCAACAAAACGCTCCAACTCTGTCAAAAAGCAAGAAAATCTACAAAAATGCGGCAGAAAACAACCAATACGTTTGCAACCTCGAGCAATATTGTAGATAAAAAATAAACTAATAAAATGATAAACTCTCGATATATTTGAGATAGTCAAATAATGGAGAAAGGGGAGGGTTTCAACACAGAGGTCCGTTTTATTAAGGAAAACGTCAGACACCACTAAGCACAGAATATTTTTCAACACCGCAGACCATCAGGGTGTTTCACTGTCACGTCTTCTTCAAAACACAAATTTAGTTCTGAAGTCACTGTGACACAGACAAGCAGGTGTATAATTATAACAATGCTTTGTGACCAGACAGCAACTGGTGAAATACTAGCGGATCGGGTAACTCAATTTTAACGACATCACAGCTTTTACGAGACGAGGCAGGGAATTTCTCATAATACTTCCAACGAAACAAGACCGATCTCTTCGTCGATTAGTCAGTGTCATGTTTAAACTGGGCGCTTGCACAATAGACCGAAAAGCCAAGTCTGTTCAATTCGGATCACCTTGGTGATTTACGTAACGGTACGTCAAATATACCTCGGACAGGCTGCATATTTTTATTGGCGACCAAAAATGTAACCGCGAACGGAGCACTTTCCATATCCCCCTGAGAACCCAATATTGTGTCCCAGTGACTATGTAAGGAACCAAAACACTATATTTGTTAACTTTCAGTCTTGATCATGCAGCTAGAATTGAAGTATTCGAGAAACCAGATATGTACCCAAACTGCGTCTTTCGCCGTTTGTGTTACACAACATATTGATGATTATTATTTTGGGGATTTTTGCTATGTAGGTTACATACTACAGTTTCATTTCCCATTTGCGGTAATGTTGGCGTTTTGATTTGTGGCCAATTACGTAAATCTCGTTAAGACTTTTCCATACCATTTTCAAATAGATCAACACATGAAAAATCAAATAAAGCTGACATAGTGCATGTCGGTTTCAAGCTACACAATTTAACATGGGTACCGCCATTTTGACAGTTTTCGGCTTACTTATTCTAAGCCAAACTTTGGTATTTTCAAAATTGGGTGAACATTAAAAAAACACACACAAAAATCTGTTATCAGACATTGATTAAAAGCTTAAAGTATGTACAGTAGACCTGCGTTAGTTTCAATCCAATATTCAAATAACCCAGATACCAAACTATCACTATGTAAGCCACCTTCTAGCTCTAGCCGAAATCAATTTTCATTGGCTGAGAAAACACAAACTTCCTGATGTCATTTGTATTCAGTCCCAAAATACGGTTTATCGGAGGCACGTCAAAGCCGAACGGAAATCAGCGAAGATCACCTCAGTTTGCTCCGAATGGGTCGGAGGAGTCTAAGATATTTTACAGTCAATCGTTTATTTACTTGGTATTTTAGGTCACGTTGGATTATTTCCTTAACGTTATATAGAGCGGAATTATCAATAAAATTATTTGGGTATAAACCGTTTCTATTAGTAGAGGAAATTCTGGGGACTGTTTCTCAACCAACTGACGCCTGACGTAACTTAGCGCCTTTTTTACAAAGCGATCTTAGCTTAAGGTGATCTTAATTACCAATGGCAACGTATACCTTTAGCATTGGTTGCCATGGTAGTTAAGATCACACTTAGCTAAGATCGCTTTGTGAAACCAGCCCCCCAGACCTTCCGTCGGCAAGTGCGAACCATCCAGCGTAAGTTGGTCACGTATAAGAGCGCAGTACGAATAAGCAGGCAGTTCGCGGTACTGGTGATAATCGAACTTAGGACATTTGTTCCCATCGTCAAAAATAAAGCTGTACCGTTGAAGCTGAAATAATTGACTGTGCATAAAGAAAAAAAATTAGAGGTAAACAAATAAAAACATAAACCCGCAAGCAAGTGCCTGACCGATATATCGGATGATAATGGCCATAACAGGCCCCCATAAACGATGTAACCAATACGCAGGCTAAATATACTGATTATCAACATGGTATCTAAATGCGACCTAGTTTCGTAAACTTCCTTATTTCCTTATGATTGATCCTTATTATTACATAATAAATATACTGCAGTAATTTCAGTGATTATTTAATTAAATGCCTATTAAATTAAATTCACATTGGGTTATGCTGGTGATAAAATGAGGGCAGAGGTCTGGTGGCGTCTGAGCTCTCGGAAGCCCATATAGGCCAGGTGACGTCTCCGATGACTGGTGTTAGACATGAGTATAGTTGGAGATCTCCAAACTCTGGCAATTTTACAGATGTATCCTTTCGCAATTTATGAAAAAGAGTCCGAATTGTTAATAGTTGTCGGAGCAGATTTATTGAAGGAACATGCATACTGCACGGAGAAAACTGGTCGATTTAGCATGGATAATAGTAACAAAAAACCCTATCAGAGCCTTCTCCATCCCACAAATGATCCCCGAATGAACCTCGATGTCAGAACCGACGAAAGGTTGCGCGTAGCATGTGCTGCCCGCGGCCAGTAAACATACAGAGGGAGGAATCAGTTACATGGTCAAAATACCGTAAAATCTCAAATCGACCCATATTCCAGATTTTCATAAAAAAATACCCCCCCCCCCCCACCCCGCAAAGAATGATCAATTGAATGTGTTGAATAGTTAGGACTATAATCCGGATCATTTTAAGCCTCAATCTATTAGTATCTTTTCCCTTATTTTATTGTAGGTTAAATGATATACCTCTTTTTAACACAATTAGAAACTGGTCTCCATGGTTATTTTAGACAGGAAGATTTTCCCTGTGCCCGTGTGTTTTAGTGTCCATAAATATAACTCCTGTATGTAGCGTTATTGTGAAGCCCGAAGGTCGAAGCTCCCAGCTCGTTAGACCACTGTTTTCTACAATTAGCCTACCTATAGTTATTTACTTGTTATTATATGGTATAATCAACAAAAGCCCGATCTTTAGATTACCAATCATGATGTACATGCAGGACTATGTAAATTGTTTCACTCGCATATACGTGGAAGTTGTCACGATTGTTGTCGAGGAGATCTTTCCCTAAAGGAAATCCTTTATCATTTGTTATTCCTGTCAACCAACCATGGGTTTATATAGGTAGCTTTACAGGGAAAATGTGAAATAAAACCCTATCGGTTCAAGTACGGTACGGAAGCCCATAGGGTCTAACCCCAAAAAGGTGTGAAATGATTCCAATATAGTATTTTTATGATGCCAGCTATAACTCGTCCAATGCGTTAAATTGGATACGGATCGCGAGTTTTATTTTTTTTTAGCGTAAGAATTAAAGGCAAATTATACAGAGAGTTATATAAACCGTGTACTGGACACCTTTGATTGAATATGTGACTCAAATCGGGTTCGCCTGATTGTCCCAGATTCCCAATAAGGCCTGTTTGTTTTGTCGTTTGTTTTTATTTTTCATTATCCTACACGGGCTTCAAAAACTGTATTATAAGTGCACCTCTTTCAATTAACAGTTACAGATACCGGATTAAATCAGGTTTCGGTTTATTTATAATGAACGAAGAACAAGTTTTTTGTTAAAGATCTGTTTGAAACCCAGATGTCTTGCTATTAAGCTATCCCTGTCTATCTGTTAGTCCCAGTATTAAACTAAAAAAATGTTTTTTCAAATACATTTATGAACACTAAAACACACAGGCACATGGAAAATCTCCTAAGTAAAATAGCCATGGATTGTGCTCAAAACTGTGGTATGTCATTTAGACCTTTATACCTTTATATTGAATCATTGTTAAGACTGTTAAGAAACAAAGTTTTAAATATATTAATGGGCATATTTTGCGAGTATATGTATTTAAAAAGTGATTTTAAAGCTTGAAGTTGACTTATGTTTCTCCATACCATCTGTTTTTCTGTGACGTCACTTTATTTTGACAATACGTAAACAATAAATTAGTCATAGCTTCTTGCAGAAAAATCACACGGAACAATCGAAACCTGTTTTGCGTCAAGGTAAACATAGTCTTCGAATTAGGGTATAATGTGTTTTACATTTAGAATTGACCGATTGCTTGATGACGTCACTTGGAAATTATGCGCACAGCATTTTGGGAGATTGAGGGATATTCATATAATTTTACAAAATGGCTTTAAACACTTGAAAGTTTACGGTAATTCTAAGAGTACGTTAATGATGATATGGTATACTTACGAGGCCTCTCCTTGGGTTGAAAGATGCTGGGCAACATCATATCCAAACATGCTGCCCTGTTCCCCGGATTGAATCAAAACGGTATCCATATCTAAATTAAATCCCTGTACAGGTCCACAAAATGTCACTATACAAGTTAATAAACATATCCAATATCGTAAAGAAAAACCCTGGCTAGAGTGCCAGAAGCTAAAATATTGAGATCGAGAATTTGAACGATGAGGCGCGTGGTCGCCATGGTTACGCGAACTTGTGCGAAAGCTATCACTATTACTTTTAGCCCAACTAACAGCCATTTTTCTGTTTCGTCGGCAGATTCTCTTAGAGGTGGTAGATAAAAGTTTTAAATCCAATTCGCCATTGTGTTCTTTTGAAGAATTTTCTATATTTTTTGCATCCGATGAGATATTTTGGTCATCTATTCCACATTGGCATGAACAAGTTTCCATCGTAAACCCATCGTTTCCTAATGTTTTGAGAACTCCGAGATCCCCTTGGCCGGTAAAATCCAATTCCATGTTGTAAATTCCACAATCAAACAATTTTCACCATTCATAGAACAATATTTTCGGACGATCCAAAACAGAACTCAGAAAATAAAAATATTGTTAGAGAAATCATAAACATTACCGCGTAATCCTATTTCCTTATAAGGTACCGGTATAGGCCTGTTAACCAACCATTTCGAATTCACTGGAAATCGCAGAAAAAAACTATTCGATAAAACTAAATTTAAGTTAAAAGAACTTCCTAGAGTTGGAAAAGGGTCGTTTTGGTAAATATCCGAGATCACAGCTTGGTGAAGATTTCGGGTTGTAGGCCTATACCAACTAAAAACTCCGAAGTTCCCCCTCTCGTTCAGTACTCAAGCTGCCAGCCTGGGATGTAGTTAAGCCCCATCTCGGCTACCGGTCTATTTCGGGCCTTCCAAAAACCGAGTGAATCAGCCTGTTGGGGCTCCACAGTGGGGGTCGCGACTCTTATCTGATTTGACAGACCAAACAGACGGTCCGTTTTGGGGTCACGGTCGAATTTAGAGTGTAATTTTATACCCACGTGTTTTCATTCAAGCTACGAAAATAGTCTGTTGCCAAACAGAAATAGCAGAATAAAATGGATACAGTAGCCGAAGTGAATGTAAAGAAAATAACTCAATCACATTAAAAAATCTTGAAATCTCAATCACGTAAACAACAATACGGGCCAAAGGACGGATTATGAATTACAGGATTTCTGTTCTTTATATACAATGTTTCCATTAACGTTACGTAAAAAAAACTTTAGAAAGAAATTACTACGCAGAGTAAAAATTAAATTATAGACAATAATCTGCATAAAATGGAATTTAAAAAGAATAGTCAAGGTAAATTCCCCCTACCAGAGAAAAAAATTGATTGAAAGTATAACCAGCGCAGAGGGAACGTCGATATAACTATCAACTGCGCAAATCGAGATTGAAACAAAACAAAAAAATATCTTAAAAAGAGACAGGGATAATGAGGTTAATACAAACTACAGTTTCATTTAAGTGGCATGAGCTGCCAATATCAGAACTATTTTCATAAATTCTGGTTGTCTCGACATGCAGTCTAGTTGGTCTTTGACGGCCATCGAAAAACTAGCGTTTATAAAATAGTGCAAAAATATCAACAATTTTGCAACTCAGGCTGTTAATTGATTATATTTAGCCATTTGAACGAATTACAACCTATTTTTTTAGGCTCGGAAATAATGAGCAGTCATTTCAACAATGAATTAGCGATGAGAAGTTTTAAAGACGATGGTTGTTACAGGCTTCCGTAGTTTCACCCACCGTCTCTTCAGCGGATACGTTTCTCTGAATTCTAAAAATCAGTTTACTTTGAGACGGTGAACTGAACAGACAGAATGACTAAGTATACTGTCATTTCCTGAATTAAGTACATTCCATTCTTCGACATTACATGTAAGCCAATACTCCTCCATAAATACACGGACAATACGCCTGCATTCTGCTGTTCATTTATCTAAGTGACGTAACTTAATTTCGTCATAATCTATATTTTTGATTTTTGCCGCTTTGGGGAACAAGTAAAGGCCGTTTAAAACTTTTATTCTGTTTCAAAAACGGTATTTCGTTTGTTATATCGTACAGTCACATCAACACAGACGTAAAATATAGTTACTCGCGATACAGACCGTGGGAGTCAGATCGCGATTCGTCTATATCCCGCGATAGGCGTGGCAAGCCATGCAGCATATGGCCTGCACCTTTCATTTCCAAAGGCGTGACTAAAGGCTTTTGTTTTATTTGCCCAAATACAAACATTTCCGACAAGTGTGGGTTTCCAGCATTGACGTAACAGTGAGTATCATGAAATGAAAGGTTTGATTTCCGCTGCATCAGTGGGACCGGAAAAAAAGACAGTTGTGAGAAAATTAATTCTCACCACGCGGTAGGTCTATACAAATAGGTGGACGAATTTGCCAATCGTTTGTCCATCTTTTACCCAGCTTGGACAGATATGTACCGGACCTTTTCCTAGTTCCTGACAACCATTCCAAGTCGGCGATACAACGATCAAACAGAAAATCTTCTTTCTTTTTTTCTCATTTTCAGGGATTCGAACCCACGATCTAAGTATATATAGGCCTACTGGTCACTTGGGTCTACCAACATAATCACTACACAGCTGCTTCCGGAGAGCTCCCACGTGCCTTCTGCCTTTGTTCGCGGGTTCGAGTCTGACGGTTACTGGCCCCATTTATAGACCATTAGGCCTATTATGAGAGCGTAATTAATAACCGGACGTATGTACAGTATACGGGGTTGTCTGACAATGCCAATGAGAATGACAATGACGTTTTACAAATTGCATACCCCCTCTAACACCCCCCCCCCCCTACAAAAACAATGTTGATAGTTAGATACTGAGCAGTATATATTCAAGATCATTTAAAAAGAAGGGGAAACAGGCCTTTTTTACGTTACCTGCCCTCCCCCCTCCCAAACCCAACCTTAAACATTCATTGGATAGCCTTAAAGTGGCATGAGCTGCCAAAATTCACACTTGTTTTCATAATTTCTGATCGTCACGACAGTAAGAGGCTTTGAAGGCCATCGAAAAACTAAATGATTGGTGTTAGAATAAGGAAAATCCATACAGTAAGTGGCCTGTACGAACCGAAAAAGTGTTCGAAAAGTAAACAAAATTTAAATAACCGGGACGACCATTCATTCATTCATTCTAAGCCAAAGTTAGTTCAAAACAATACTTTATCGTACATCTACGAGACTAGAATCACTAAAAAGCTTCTGAATTATATATCTTGAGAAAAATAGCCAATAATTTCAACATTCTGTTTTAACGCCAACATATCAACATTTTGGCAGCTCATGTCACTTTAATAAAGCATGTCACACAAGCAGAAAAAACATTTTACAAGGGAGACAACTAGTCTTTTTTAACGATTGAAGTTACCTCCCTTTTATGCTTAGTGAATTATAAAATAGATACAAAACTACACATAGCATTCTTTTTTTATTTTGACTGAGTCAAAATAGTAACTTGCTGTGGTTTCTTCACGACTCCTTTCGTCAAGAAAACAACAAATATTCGGGCAAAATAAAAAAACAAGGAAAAGGCAGAAAAAAGGGTAACACCAGGAGTACAAAGTTATGATACAACATTATTTGTAATAGTCACAATGATAGTGAAAATGTTGATTGCCTGGGTATATTGGTCGAATCTCGAATCAATCGAATCTCCCAAACATGTTCAGCCTGTCGTGGCTCCGGGAGACAAATTCATTGGCAACGTCCTTGAACGGGATGGTATCAGTCCGGTCTTTGTGCACATGCAGGATCATCAGCCAGTTGAGTCTTGATTGTGTTGTCGTAGTGGGCAACCAGGTTTTCAATCTTCTGAGAGTACTGAAACCTCTCTCGCTGGTGGCATTGGTCGACGGCATTGCCGGAATGAGCTTTGTGTGCTTCACTACTTTTGCGCGGCTATTCTTACATGGTTCCATGTGGTTTAAAAGACGCCACTATTTTTTTTTTAATAAACACGTTTGCTATAGTCACATTGTGAGGACACGTCTTCTGATCCATCATTCATGTAGGCAGCCGCCATCCAGGGAGAGTTTCCTTAGATACATAATCCAAAGAAGTAAGGAATGTGTCGTGGTATATACATAGGCCTGGCTTTCGACATCATAGGCCAACAGAATCAGAAAAATGACAAAATAACCCTGGGAAATGGCAAAAACACCAGGAAAATCCTTCTGTTTGATAAATAGTTGGATTCTCATATTTATGCCCTGTTATTAGCCCAGAACGCCCTCTGGCGATCTCGGACAGCAGAGCTTCCGGGGCCTGAGAGCGATAGTTTCCGTAACTTATGACTTGATGCCGGAGTTCTCGTAAGAATACTATCGAGGCGCTTAGTTTGATCTTGACGAGCAGTAGTTGGAGACCTCCAAACTCTGTGGTCAAAGTTTATGATGATGGGTGACCAATGTCACCCATCATCATAAACTTTGACCACATAGTTTGGAGGTCTCCAACTAGACGAGCAGATGTCAAAGAACGGTATGAGATCTCCATTGTTATAAAGTCCACGAGATAAAACAGTAGAACTATACAAGTCGAAAGGGTAAACAAGATCACAGTTTATTAAAAACGAACAAATTGTATTCATATATCTTTTTTTATGTGTGTATTTGTAAAAAAAAATTATACTATCAATTCAGTACCAAAACAAATAATGACAAATTGTCCGCGTCACGTGACCATTCTAAATGTTGGGAACGGTAACACACATTGTTAAATTATAGGCCTATAACGTACGTGGAATGGCGGTCACCTGGCATTTGAATTCCAGAGAGCGCAACAATTAGACAGAGATGGTAAGGCGATTTCACTCCATGGTCGCGTTTCATTAAGCGTTCGGCCGAACGCGGGAAACTGTAAACCGAACGACTTTCCTCAGCGAAGAGTTTGTGCATCACGTGACCGATTTACCCGTGACACGTAATCCCCCCAAAAGCCAAGGAGCACTCGGATATCAAGATGGCGTCCATGCAATTCAAATTCAGATATTTAAGCAAGAAGCCATTGCAATCGTACGTGATATTTGTCTACTTCCGTTAGTCCCCGCACGTTCGAATTTAACACTGAAGAGCCAACATACTTTGGTTAAGTCAGACGTTACTCTGCGGAATACATGATGAGCTCGACCCAAGATGGCGGGCGGATCGAGATCCGTCATGCGCGCTCATCTCGTAGCAATGGTGGTGCATTTTAGAACATCAGCGCCAAATCAGCCAATGGGGCAGGGCCATTCCATATGGTATTTGAACGTCACAAATTAAACCATTACTCTAAATTTCTGCACCTATGGTCAAAACACGCGGCATTGGCGGAGAGGTCGACCAATTTGAGGTCGTGTGTTCATAAAAAAGCTGCAAATTTTCTTCCATCGGTCCTTGACTAATCAAGTGTCAATTTGATTGATTGATTGATCTTTATTCACCAAAAAACAAATTTGTACATGTTTACATGATAATTTTGTAAGGCATTGGCGGGAGTAAAACACCGAATGGAGCTTGATCTTTCCCAAGTATGAGTAAATTCAATATAATAATCTATATACAATTTAATAAAACGATACAGGCGTATATCACAGATCGAATAGCTGATAAGTTATTGTTTATTATCAGCCGAAAAACAAGAGAAAACCATATTTACATTTACAGCCAGAAAGGCGAAGTTCAGAACGAGAACTTTGGTGGACGGCATCTTGGAAAGACTGATTGTTTGATCGGGTTGTCAGGCAAGCTTTTACGTAACTGTCATTCTATAGGGATACGTTGTTTTTGCTATGGCAGTTATGTAGTTTGTGGCCATAAGCAATTTTGTAAGAGAAGGCCTTGAAGTTCGTATTAGATAGACGTATATTCTATAATTTTACCAAAAAGGGCAGGCCTCAATAAAGATCTCTACAATAAACTCCTATATTTAAGGTTAGCGCAGGCGTATCTAATCCTTCAAAGAATAGCTAACATAAACATTTACCATGACACTTTCTACAAAGGCTGCCTGTCTGCAATCTAATCGCCAATATTGATAAAAAAAATACATAGGCCTATTCAAAGCTTCAGTTTTTGTCAAAATGTTTAGATCCAAAATCATTGTGAGTCAAAGTTAAGTGTGTCCCATTAGGAGTTGTTGTATTCACGGGCGGTGGTTTTTCGGTCATCGATGTTTCTTTCTCCGGGGAGACTTGAGATATTTTTCGAGACACGGGCGGTGAATCCAACTCATCGGGCTCCTCTTCATCCTGGCAGGATAAAATGGAAATATTAAAGTGGCATGAGCTGCCAAAATTCACACTTTTTTCATAATTTCTGATCGTCACGACAGTAAGAGGATTTGAAGGCCATCGAAAAACTAAATGATTGGCGTTGGAATGAGGAAAATCCATACAGTATGTGCCCTGTACGAACCAAAAACGTGTTCGGAAAGAAAAAAAAATTAAATAACCGGGACGACCATTCATTCATTCTAAGCCAAAGTTAGTTCAAAACAATACTTATCGGACATTTTCGAGACTAGAAGCACTAAAAAGTTTCTGAATTGTACGTCTTGAGAAAAATAGCCAATAATTTTAACATTCTGTTATAACGTCAAAATATCAACATTTTGGCAGCTCATGCCACTTTAAGTAGGTCAAATAGAATAATAAAGTAGAGGGAGCAATCCGAAGAAAATGGTATGTAAGACGTTTTAACTCAATACTTCGGTTTATTATCAAACCATCATCAGGAGTAGGGAATACAATGAAAATAACGGTATATATGCAGGCAGTAGAGAAGAATTTAAAACAATACATGTAGGGTAATAAAACGATTAAAGGTTATGTAGGCCTACAGCAAGAAGATTAAGGAAGAACAACATGAGGCATGTCTTTCTTCGGATTGCTCACTTTATTATGTCAAGCTAGTCAGTGGAAATTCTAATATTCAAATAGAATACTTTTAGATAGTAAAAGCATGAGTACGATTGATTGGTTGATGTTTTATGCCGCGCTAAAGATTATTTCACTTATATGGCGGCATTGCCAGTTTTATTGTGTGGGGAAATCGGGCTTTATGTCTGGAAGAAACCCACGACCTTCCGTTGGTAACTGGCAACCATCCCACATAGGTCGTTCGAGTGAAAACCCAGAAACTTTTCCAATTTTTTTTTTGGACTGAGTGGGATTCGACCCAGCGACCCATTAGTGGAAGGCTGTTCGGACTGCGCGTCCAACGCTCTACCTACTGAGCCACGGAGCCCCCCCCCCCCCCCCATACTTTATTTTAGGAGAACCAATAAGTTATCACAGCGGAGCCTATGAGCTGTCCCACATGAAAAGGTGCCAAGATATCCACTGGCCATTTTACAACAAATTTTCCAATTTTTTTTTTTTGGGGGGGGGGGGGGGGGGGGGAGACTGAGTGGGATAGGTCAAATAGAATACCATTAGATAATAAATGCATGAGGTTTTTTTTGGAAGTGCAGGAGTATGCCAGCGTTAAATCAACTTTTGTGTAAAATATACTATTTTATTTTTTCTATGGATCGAAAAGTTGAAACAAATGAAAAAAAATCGTTTTCATTCCATATTTTAAGATAACTCGCAAAATGTGTGATGTTTGACTGAACATTGTTTATAAGCCCTATATACTGGTTTCCGAATGGCATGTGGTAACGGTCCTTTTTCCCAAAGACCGCTGGATAACGAGTCTTACTACGGGACTTTGATGTGATAACAAGAATTGACTGCGCAGTAAGAACATGTGTGGCTGCGTGTGGGGTGTATTCTCAGCTGTTTGCTTACTGATAGTCCGGGTTTCTGTCTCAAAATGACTATTTTGTTTAAAGCTGACGGTCGTATTTTGGAGTCAGATTTCATTGCAATAAAAAAGCTGGAGTAGACTGCCCGCTTCTGAGCCGGCAGTATGTGGTTAGATTTAGATAGTGAAATAAAAATATAACATACTCAAATAGTTTCATAAATCATTTAGCTACCTACCAGTGTCTGATATGGACGAGCAGAGTCGCTCAGTAAATATTATTCGTAGACTAGTTTACTGACTGTCCGACAGAAAACAATGGCAGCCAGGAATTCCATAAGTAACTCTCTAAATGTACTTTTTTGAGATAAGTCTTGCAGCCTTTCATCCGAGATTGATCACTTCCTATGTTTTTTTTACAAGTATTGACCATAGGCCTATGTATATTTGTAAAGTATATGTAGGGGGGGGGGGCATAAATCTTTGAACAAACAGCTTCCAGGCCAAGTGTTTCCAAACCAGGACAAGCAATGGAAGTTAAATTACCTTTTCGCTGACTTTTCCACATCGTGCCCTTGCTAGCCATTTTTCTGGCAGACAACAGAACAAACGGTCGAATATTGGTATGAGGTACTTTGAGTCCAGTTCATCCGGCTTCATGGGGCCTGAAAAAAGGTAAAATTTTAAGGTTTTAGTTTTAAGAATGATTAACCAGAATCCTTGCTATGGTCAGAATATCGGTGTATATATAGCGTGTAATTACGTGTATTAGTTTTTTCTCGATTGATCTAGAAAGTGAAATATGTCAAGTTTCTGTAGCTACGCAAATTTATGTTAATACGTATTAATATTGTTCTTTAATTTCGAGGTCTATTTAAAGGTTACAATATTTGTATTTAGTCAGTCAGTCTTCAAATGTGCTCAAATAAACCGGGTATTCTATTAATCAGCTTCTGGAATACTATATATTTGAATGTGAATTCTTATTTGGAATGATAGTTGGCCTGATAACTTGTCCGTGATACATACATTTATTTGATCTGCGAAGTCTCCTAACTGGGCAAAGAGGTTGTCAGTGTGTTTGCAAGATTTTATTCTGTGGATTACCTAGCGTAATTCCAGGATTTTCTTCTGTGAATTGTATTTCGTGATCATCGTCTCTATACTGCTATAATCAGCATTACTGAATATAATACGAGGAAATGTATGAATTTCTTACCCGTTGCGAAGCTGACTATCAGACCGACAATAACACAAGTGGCGGCACCTACCGACGAAAACCACATATAGGAGAGTGTGTAGAGTTGATTAATACCTGTGCTGAAAATATAATGACACCGTTAAAGGACAAGAAAACAAAATAAAATTAAAAAAACAAACAAAAACGACAACTTGTAATTGTATCGAACGGACTCCCATAGAACATTATATTCGACAGTTAATTTGCCATAGAAGCTCTTTTGGATCGTCAGTGGAGCGCGCCATTTTCAAGTAGTAATCAGTCGGTAGAGCGTCCGCTTCAGGCCTGGGAGATCCGGGTTCAAGCCCGGGTCGAGTCAGACCAAAGACTTTAACAGTGGTAGCTGTTACTGCTTCGCTTGGCGCTCAGCAATAGGAGTTAGAGCAGCGACTGGTTGGCCCGGTGTCAGTATACTGTGACTGGGTGAGGGGGCTTGCTGGTTGTCTTCGGCAAGTCGTCTCGGTGAGACAGCACCTAAAAGAGCGGTGGAAATCCGCCCTGTCACAAGGAGACAACGTCTTCATATAACCGAAATACTGTTGAGCAGGACGTAAAACCCCAATCACTCACTCACTCACTCAAGTAGTAATTGGCAGGAAGAAGTATTAGTGAGTTACTTCCCTTGCGAGCTATCTTGAAAAACCTGCAATATATGTTACAATTTCCACAATGACCCCCACAAGCTGTACCCAATGCAGCCTGTCACGTTTTCTAAAAAAAGGCGGAGTTACAAGGCAGTGGGCCTATATATTTCCAGGTTACACAAACCTTGGGCAAATCCAGAAGATACGTGATTCTCGTAATGGTCAGATCCAGTTCATGGAACAAATGACTGATAGATACTCTTTCACATAACAAAATAAAGTATCATTTAAAGTGATAATGAAATATGGATTTACATTTCCGTGGTGATGGTTGGAGAAACTGTAGCGTTGATAGCGGGACATGTTTCTGTTGGTGATGGTAGCGTGTGGCTCTCCGGGTCTAACGTATATGACCCGATGCTGATCCACATCGGGAAAATTAATCCAGTTATTCCACCTACCACTGCCCCCTGGCGGAGGAGATGAAATAAAAACATAAAACAATTCCGTGAATTGAACATTTAAAAAAAAGTTTAACTTTTTTACTCCTTTACATTTTTCCCCCTATTCTTGAAGAAAACATTCGCACAAAATTATTCAAGGTCGATTTCTTGCCAACTAAATTATTATCTTATCTTGATTACTCTGAATCAACTCGACAGCGAAATAAACAAGAATCGAATACAACGTTGACATACCGAGGGCGGATAAAAAGTTCGTAAAAATTCCAATGGTGTTTATATAAAGATGGGGTTTCCAGATGTCCCCATCCCTAGTTCTAATTAACAGAGGGGGCCTCCGTGGCTCAGTAGGTAGAGCGTTGGACGCTCAATCCGAACAGCCTTCCACCAATGGGTCGCGTGTTCGAATCCCACTCAGTCCAAAAAAAATTGGAAAATTTTCTGACTGGGTTTTCACTCGAACGACCTATTTGGGATGGTTGCCAGTTACCACCGGAAGGTCGTGGGTTTCTTCCTCCCACAATAAAACTGGCCACGCCGCCATATAAGTGAAATAATCTTGAGCGCGGCGTAAAACACCAAACAATCAATCAATCTAATGAACAGCTGAATCTGGGAATTCATTTTTCTTCTTTGTTTTTGTTTAGAGGATTGACCTAGTTCTGCTGCATACGTTTCATTCACCTATTCATAAGCCCTTCATACGGTAGCCGAGAAATCTGGGCTCTGCCGAATTTTTTTTTCTCTCCGTGTTCGTCATACACATTAGCGGCCATATAATACCAGTCGCCGTAAGACGGGAGCTATTGCTTTTTTACTTATCTGAAGGTAACACCAACCACGTTGGCGGAATGTCCCTTTAAGTGACCTATGTTTTACCTTCCAATTGGCCCAAGGGAATACGCCACCCAGGAAAAAGAGCCCTAAAAGTGGACCAGACGCCGAACCAGTGAAGGAAGAAGACGCCTGTGAAGACACAAAATACAACAAGTAATTGGCTTGTTAAAGTGGCATGAGCTGCCAAAATTCACACTTTTTTATAATTTCTGATCGTCACGACAGTAAGAGGGTTTGAAGGCCTTGGAAAAACTAAATGATTGGCGTAGGGATGAGGAAAATCCGTACAGTATGTGGCCTGTACGAACCGAAAACGTGTTCGAAAAGTAAACAAAATTTAAATAACCGGGACGATCATTCATTCATTCTAAGAGAACGTTTGTTCAAAACAATGCTTTATCGTACATTTTTGAGACTAAAAGCACTAAAAAGCTTCTGAATTATACGTCTTGAGAAAAATAGCCAATAATTTCCACATTCTGTTTCAACGTCAAAATATCAACATTTTGGCAGCTCATGCCACTTTAATAAAGCTTCCCCCAATTTTGCCGGCTACAAAACTGCCATCTTTCTGAGATAACGTTACACTCATTACTGTAAGAAGCGGATATTTTCCCCTTCGTTCAACAAACTGGCTGCTCTGTTTCAAGCAGTTATTGTTGATACAGAAACGCCTCGCTCTTAAAACCAACCATTGAATGCTGTCCTGTGCTTTTCCACTTTAGGGTGTACCATTTTTATATATAGGGCATTTTCGCAATTTTAGGTTGGCATTTTTAACCAATGAAAACTGGTATCAAATTTCGGTAAAAACGCTGAATTCTCAATTATGATTGGTTGGTGTCCTATTTAGCCGTTGGCAATGATTACTAAGAACTGAATCAGCGGCCGTATTGAACGAACGGAGAGATATCCGCTGCTCATAGGTGCATATGGCATGGTGAGCACTGGCAATTGTTACATGTATTGAGAAGATGCAGAGCTTTGAAGGGAAAAATACGTTAAAGTGGCATGAGCTGCCGAAATTCACACTTTTTTCATAATTTCTAATCGTCACGACAGTAAGAGGCTTTGAAGGCCATCGAAAAACTAAATGATTGGCGTTGGAATGAGGAAAATCCATACAGTATGTGCCCTGTACGAACTGAAAACGTGTTCGAAAAGTAGCAAAATTTAAATAACCGGGACGACCATTCATTCATTCTAAGTCAAAGTTAGTTCAAAACAATACTCTATCGTACATTTTTGAGACCAGAAGCACTAAAAAGCTTCTGAATTATACGTCCTGAGAAAAATAGCCGATAATTTCAACATTCTGTGTTTACGTCAAAATATCAACATTTTGGTAGCTCATGCCCCTTTAAATAAGCATTGCTTGGTTTGTTGTTTGATTTGAGTGCAGCGTTCTGCTCTAAATTTCGTTTAGCCCTTGGTTCAAAAGATCGATTCCTTTGCGTATATAGCGGCCTTGTCAGATTTAATGGGGGAGGAAACAGGGCTTTATTCTACAGAGATTTCCTTGAACCTCCCTTGATCCTCTTCTCTAGCCAAGTTAAAATCTTCATGTAACCCATTCCGTGTTTTACCTTGGCGAACGACTCCACTTCAACCCGTAAATCGAACAGCGCCCAATGGTGGGAATGTAAGAGTTGTCTTTCCTAGACTTACAGAGTCTTAGCCAATCAGCACTCGTTAAACAAAAGTTCAAGGTGTACACAGCCGCTATTTTCAGTATACGTTATTTTCAGTGTAAGTGCCTGAGGATTTGATTAGCTGCGAGAAGTTTTACTCGCAACCAATCAAAACGAGCTGTTCGATTACGGGTTGAAGTGGAGTCGTCCGCCAAGGTAAAACACGGAATGGGGACATGAAGATTTTAACTTGGCTTGCGAAGATGTCCCTTGGTATGCTTGCATGACCATCGTCTCACAATGAAGTAGATATGATAAGAACCACGTCATAGAATGTTAATATTTGATGTGATTCAAACTCCTGGGCCCACTTGCACAAAGCGCTCTTAACTTAAGAGGACTTATAGCACAACTCTACAACATGGCAAGTTTACGATACACTTAGTTAAGAGCGCTTTGTGCAAGTGGGCCCAGAGCTATGGTGCCCCCCCCCCAAACCCCCCCCCACCCCCCCTTTGCATGCATGGTGCGAACTGAAGCACCTCGTCACGCAGATATTATCAAAGCCACCTAAATATGCTTAAATTGAGTTTTGAATTTAGCGCCAGTAAAACTTCCACGGTCGAATTATGTTACCACGACAAACGCTGTTAGACAATACTCTTTAATAGACCTATAATTGGGATAATTGTTCTGGATTATCAAGAAGTACTTCTTAACCTACCTGAATCACGGTGCCACCAAGACTTCTGGCCATAAAAGACATAGCAATGCCGAGTAAACCATAAAATGCCACTGAAAAATAAAGAAACAACTGACAAGCATTGATTTTGCAGTGTTGTATATTTTTGTACCTCGATGCTTAAATTCGAAACCCGCATGTAAACTGTCAAATCACAAGGTAAACACTTCCAACGCGGTGAAATTCAAATTATTTCTAGACATCCTGTGATTTATCACCGCGGTGGAAAGAAGATTTTCTCCGCAGTGGAATGTTTTTCTTGTGATTTGACCGATTACATGCGTTTTTCGACTTTCTGTGCAAATCGTTTTGGTTAAACGTGTATTTCTTATGATGCACCTTGATTTTCCTCGAGATAAAGAACCGCTCGTCTCGAAACCACTTGTGCAAAGTTCTGTCTCCGACGAGATGTAAAATTCCACCCATGTCACTTATAGGGCTTCTTATAAAGTACTATATCAGAAACAAAATAGAATGCTTTTGAATATATTACCTAGGCCTTTGGTGATAAGGGTTTGTCGTTTCATTGAAAGGTGACCAAAATAAGGCATTAGAAAGTCCGTCCACGTAACGGTTGCTGCGGCATTGAGAGAGGAGGACATAGAACTTAATGCACCGCTAAACAGACAGGCGACGAACAGCCCAGGGAGACCGGGGAACCCTAAAACTTCCATCACGAAATACGGGGCAATCTGAAACAAAAAAACACATTATCAAGTGTGTAAAGTAAGTCTATTTTTACCTTTAATAACTTTCACACTATCGGTCCAAATGGAATAGACCCTTCCGGCTTAAGAAATGACGCGTGTACTGGGGGCAGTTTCTCAACACATTTACGCCCGTCTTAACTTTGCGCCTGGTCGTAACGTAATGTTGAAGGTATATGTTGCCATGACGTTACGACCAGGCGTAAAGTCACGTCGGTGTCTAGAAACAGCCGCCAGAAGCTTCTGTGTATGGCAAAATGACGCCACATTGAGATTTTGGATCAATTTGACGTTGGAATCGTGCTTATTTTGTCTATCCAAGAAACTGTTATATCACAACAGTAAAACTAATACATTGTATAACGTTTAAAATAGCTTTAAATGACATACCTGGTTCGAGTTTTGAATTTCTCCCGAGTATAAAGGGTCACATCCTTTCTTGGCATAGTATGAGAATATAACCACACCGGCCACGCATGTCAGGCTGACCATTAATATTACACCGATACAGTTCATGGCCAGTGACCTGAAATATTTAATATCGACCATGGAAAAATCAGCTTATTTTGTAAAGGAAAATATAGATACAAAACTAAAAGTTCACTCATCTACCATGCAAGGTTGATGATGTTTGGCATGGAAATGGCATAACTCTTGAACGCGGATCTGCGGTGAGTGAGAGAGCATTTAGAGTCGCTTTCAACATTATTTCAGTCTTATCGCGACGATTGAATCTTGGGTAAGGATTTAGGATGTGGATCTTGGGCATAGATCTTGGAACACCGCCACGGATATTGGACATGGATCTTGGAACACCGCCACGGATATTGGACATGGATCTTGGAACACCGCCACGGATATTGGACATGGATCTTGGAACATCGCCACGGATATTGGACACGGATCTTGGAACACCGCCACGGATATTGGACATGGATCTTGGAATGTGGACACGGATACTGGATATGCATTTTGAACGCGTAGCTTAGGCAACAATCTTGGGCACAGAGTAAAATAGCGAACATCCAAACAATAAATCAATCAAAAAGACAATGGCACTTACAGCTGTGCTTTTCTTACAGTCGGAAGTGTTGAATATCTCTGAACGCTGGCCTGACTAATGGCAAACGTTGACAAAGAGCCGACGCTTCCACCGACAAACAGCGACCAAAACGTGTGACGAATCGTTGGGTCCGGATCGAAACTGTGAAGAAAACAAATCAGATTAAATGATTTATTGACAGTCCTTTCTGTAGACATAAAGGTTGCAAATCTTTCAGTGGCATTTAGAAGTTGAAAGGTTACAATAAGGTGAAGAATTCCTTAGGGGTTACAACTTTTTGGTTTATTGGGTGACGATGTTTCGATGTAGTTCTTACAGCAGATGTCAACTATGACGTCACGATATGAAAGTGACACGAGCTGCCAAAATACAAACTTTTTGAGAAATTCGGATTGTCACGACAGCAAGAGGCGTAAAGACAACAAGAATGCCTTGGGTAGTTTAAGTTTCGCGTCAGAAATCTCATTTTCTTTTCGGTCGAGTTCGTATAATACATGTTTTGAAAACAAATTGATTAAAAAATTGAAGGAAGCTAGTCAATTACTGCATTGATTTTCCACTGCTATAATTTTTCTAATACATTGTTTTGGTGTTTTGTATTTTACTTCTTACTGTTTCATTGTTTTTTGCTCTGTACCCTACCCACTGTTAGGGTGTTCAGCACAATACAATCTGAATCTGAATTAATACCTTTCCGGCTAAGTAATATTTGTAACAATCATTCACGTTTGATACACTGCTGTCAGAAATATTTATCTGTTTTCCATGGAAGTATAACCAGATTTATTGAGAGTGGAAGTTTCGGTCTTGTTTTTACACGTCTATAAATTGTACTGTTATTTTCCCATTAAATTAAATCCAAGTCAGCTTAAAGTGGCATGAGGTGGCAAAATGTTGATATTTTGACGTAAGAACATTATGTTGAAATTATCGGTTATTTTTCTCAAGACGTATATTTCAGAAGCTTTCTAGTGCTTCTAGTCTCGGGAATGTACTATAAAGTATTGTTTTGAACTAACTTTGGCTTAGAATGAATGAATGGTCGTACCGGTTATTTAAATTTTGTTTACTTTTCGAACACTATTTCGGTTTGTATAGGCCACAAACTGTATGGATTTTCCTCATTCCAACACCAATCATTTAGTTTTGCGATGGCCTTCAAAGCCTCTAACTGGCGTGACGATCAGAAATTATGAAAAAAGTGTGAATTTTAGCAGCTCATGCCACTTTAAAATTCAGTTTTTAAGAAAAAAAAATTGTCAACTTCTTCTGTCCCCTGCAATGAAGCAAACAACGCCGAGGGACCTTAAATTGTTGAGCTGCATCTCGTATGCAGAATCTCGTATGTGGAAACTCTGTGGTAAGAGGGTTTGACATACCTTGGAAATTTAACTCTGCCCCATTCTTCATTGAGTCGCCAAACCTCTCCGAAACCCCCAACTACAATTGCTCCCTGGTCAACAGAAACATTGGGAACTCTTTAACATTCTCTTCAACATTGGGTTTATTTGATACGCTGAACAACTGATCATGGTGACAAATTGGGTTTATTTGATACGCTGAACAACTGATCATGGTGAGGTCCCAAGTTTCAATAAAATATCTGTACCTCAATTTTTCAGATTAACCCATCTCGAAAAGAGGGGCTCGGTGGCTCTGTCGGCAGGATGATAGTCTCTCAGTCCAAACAGGCCTTCTATCGATGGTTTTTGGGTTCGAATCCCATTCAGACCAAATAAACAAAATTGAAAAATGTCTGAGTATTTTCTTCTTCACTAGATCGTTCTATGTGAAAGAGTTGCCAGGTAGGCCTACTTGCTGAAGGTCGGGGGTTTCCTCTAGACACAGAATCGGAATTCCTCCCCCACCACTAAAACTGACAGTTTATAGGCAAACGAAATAAGCTTGAGGGGTAAAACCAATAAACTATATGCGTGGAAAGGAGAGCACGTGGTATTTGATTCCATCAAACACCGCCATTACTAGGAGATGGTGCGATTTCGATCCAGACCGGTTATGCACCCGCGCTTCAACTATCAATGGCGGCACTTTTTATTGGTCAGATCCAGGCCAGCCAATGAGATAGGTCAATTCCACGTATAAAGTTCATTGGGTAAAACCTTTATTTAGCCATCAAACGGCCCGAAAAACTTTTCTGTGGAAGTATTCGAACCCACTTCTATGTCTTATTCGAGATGTTGATGTTTAGTTTAAAAAAAAACGTGTTCTTTGACTTAATTCATGGGAGAAGAAGCATAGTATCTTCATACAGAATGTGTCGAATTACCGGTGAACGGAATAGACCAATCGTGCCCACATACTTACCCCCCTTCTTCAGAACCGCATGCGAAGATTACCTTCGTTTAGATTCCAGAGATCTAATTTCGGTATTAAAATGACCTACGGTACTAAAATGAACTTCACCTGGATAACAACAGCTAAAAGTCCCGCCAACATGACCAGTGCTTGAAAAACGTCTGTCCATACAACCGCTTTCATACCACCCTGGAGAGTACAATAGATGCCTTCATATGTAGCCAACATCTGTTTTAATTTCAAAACTTCCAAATTCAAAATGGAAAGTCAAGACACGAAGAGGCCAATGAGCATGTGCTTGAAAACCAACTCTATTTGTATATAAATAAAGTATTTTTGAAAAATTGTACTCAATTTAATATAAAACAGGCCTCCCGGCGATGTGGCGCAGGTTTGAATCCCACTCAGACCAAATAAAAAGTTGTACTCTTCCATAAGTTAAGAATTCTATTTTTGGATTGACGTAAAGAAATACGAGAACCAATTTGTTAAAATGATTATGATATCATGTTTTATGAATATTTAAATAAATAAGAAAAGACCTACCATAGTTGTATAGAATGTGGCTACGAGTCCTACGATGATGATGGTCGCCCAGTCCGGAAATTGGGTTACTGGATAAACAAACAATTCATACGGATATAAACTTGGTTTCTCTTTGTTTGACGTTCAGGATCTATATACAATTCATGGAATTGCTTCAATTGATTTTTAAAAAAAACTAACGAAAATTTCATGTACTTCAATTTTCATCAGTAATGTTTTTCGATTGTATTTGAAAACAAGTAAAACATGTCGTTGCTATTATTTTCTGACTGTTTGTGTGCCGATGCCAATTTCAAGTAAAGTTTTCAGTGTGGATTTTTCACTTGATCTACATATGTGGAAGAGTTGCAGGTACTCGCCGAAGGTCAGAGGTTTCCTCCTGGTAAAGAGTCCGGTTTCCTCTGCTTCTAAAGCTAGCAAAGCTGCGATTTGTGAAAGAATGATCAATCGACGATCCAACGAACTTCAATAAAAACCATGGGGCCTCGGTGGTCCCGTAGGTTAGAGTGATCGTCCCTCGGTCCCACACATACCTTCCAGCGATGCGAGGGTTCAAATCACACCCACACGAAAAAATTCTAAGTGGATTTTCACTCGGTCGCCGTATTTGGAAGAGTTGCAAGGTACTCGCCGAAGGTTGGGGGTTTCCTCTGGCAACGAGCCCGGTTTCCTCCCTCCCTTAACCTGGCAATGCCGCCACATAAGTGAAATAATCTTGAGTGCGGCATAAACCATCAATCAATCAATAATAATCATTAATCAATACTTCCATTCATTACTTACCGGCTTCTAGGGCAGTAGAAGGTGCATAGGATGCGATGCCCATGTATAAAATCTAAACAATAAGAGAATATAGAAAATATAATATACTTCTAATTGAGATAGATCTATGATACTATGCTCTGAGAGCTGCAATTAGTCAAATAAACAAAGAAACCAATAACAAGTTTTTTACTATTTAACTATGGGAGCGGTTTTATACACTAGAATGGTTTACTATACGTACAATGATTTGCTTTTAGTTCTCTGTTTAGCCATTTTAATATATTTGTCTTCAGAAATGATCGGTTTAGGTTTATCTTACCTGCTGTATCAACATAATGACAGATCCAACCATTTTGGCGGCCCGGTGCTGAAAACGTCTCTCTAAATACTGCAATCAAACATAAGTAAAATACAGTCATTCAAGAGAGCATGATTTCACACACTTCGTCCCCAAAGGGAACTTACTGCAATGTATCTCAATAAGGGTTCCGATCATATATTTAATGAAAAATAGACACCACATAACGTACCAAAAAAGCAAAAGAAAATACGCACAAATTGATAAAGAGGTCATTGCAGTAGTACATGACATGGAAAACTTCGAGTTATGCCAATGAAGGGGTAGTGATTGTAGAATCTGATCCTAAGCCTCTGGACGTAGTTTGTAAAAAATAATCTTGAAAGTGTTTTCAATCTTCTCCGAAGAAGTTTAAGCAATTTGATATTCAAGTGATATCAAAAAGAAAGGCTTGCGATCTTAACTCACCATACTTAATTTCATTGTTACTTTTCTTAATTGATTTATACTATTACGCACCTGTCCCAACTTGTAATTCTCTCATCTGCTATATAAATGAATACATTTGTTGTTTGCCATTTACTTTGATAACGATGTAAGAACTACATCGAAACGTCGTCACCCAATAAACCAAGAAGTTGTTATCCATAAGTAATTCTTCATCATATTGCAATCAAATTTAGCCCCAACTCTGTTTATTTCTTCACGATTGCTTGTAAACATTTTCTTCTTGCAGTATATCTTTAAAAAACGAACATCTACACAAATTTACTATATTCACCTTGTCCATATTTTGTCAATATTTTTTGTTAAACCACAAAAAGATAGTTCACTCAACACATTTGTATTATCATTGCTCTTTTATTATAATTATTGTTACGTATTTGTTAATTTTCATTGTAACCATTGTATGGTTGATTTCACGATTTATTATTATACGCCTACCTTTAGAATTTTAGATGCCACTTAGTGGTTATTGGTGAATGATCACCAGTGACTAATAATTAAAGATTTAACAGGTCTAATCAGGTTATTTGCCTTTCCATTTTCATGTCGTCGGCTATCAAGAATACATATTGTCTAAAAAAAAAAAATGCCAGTTTCGTTTTGTACATTCCGCACGATTTTTCAAATCTTTTGTCTAAGCTTCAGCACATGTCATATTTTATGCATTTTTGACTATATAAGTTCTGCTTGTTTCACTCTTGGTATGGGATATGAGATGGCCTAGTGGTGCTATGTCGACCACATTTGAGGTTTAGAAAGGCCTTAAGTTTAAGTTGAAATAATGTCGCCAAATGTTATTTTGCTGTCAGTTTCTGCGTTATGGGACATATTTGTAAGTTTTATTCATTTTCAATGTCTAATTGCTATATATCCATCTATTTACAAAACAGAATCGGCAGCATAAAAAGCTATGATAAGACACGGAATTTCTTCAGCACTGGAACGCTGAGTTCAAATGTTCAGGTAGGGCTTTTCTGTTGAGTCCATGTCTGGTGACAGACGTTCTTCAAACGTAAATAAATTGGCAACACTACAGGTTAATAACTTGATGGAGCTGATGTCTGCTTACAAGCTTACTAGATTGGGGGACAAACCAAAAGACTACCAACTTTGAAAAGTGGGATATTTGGAAAATAAAACAGATTGATGGAGCTAGAAAATTTACAGATGTTAGAATCGGTGCAAAGAAAGACTTCTCTTTGCATCAAGTCCGACCTAGAGTGTTCAGACGTAATTCAAGTGGTAGATGACAAAATGATTTCCATTCCTCGTCATCGTTGAAAACACTCGATAAAAACTTACAACCACACTCACTTTTAATAGCGAGCTGGTTGAGATGTCAATCGAGGGTCTCGGAAGATGTATCTGTTAAGATGGGCTCAACCCATGTGAATCGCTTGTCAGTCCACTCCCACTAAAAGCTCATCAGCTAGGGGTTTTCTTTGACAAATGACGGACAATATACCTACCAGTGCTAAGAAAAACTCTGACAGAATTAAAAGCGATTGGTGTGTTTTAAGTTTCATTGAAATCGAATCAAAGTATATATTAATTTAAATCGATTCATTGTGTTTTCCACTCGATTGCTCTGTGTAGAAAAGTTGCCAGGCACTCGATAAAGGTCGAGGCTTTCCTACAGGCAAAGAACACGGTTTCCTCCCTACTAGCCACGCTGCCATATAAATATTTATGAACACTAAAACACGCACGGGCACAGGGAAAACCTTCTTGTCTAAAATAGCCATGGAGTCAAGTTTCTAGTTATGTTAAAAAATGAGATAACCTTGAGTGTGATCAAAACTATTGTGAAAATTTGTGAAAATCTGTTGTCCTACGTAAATGTTTTTGTTTGGTTTCAAAGCGAACTTTTACATTTAAATTATAGGTACAATAAATATAGTGAAGCCTTTATCTCATATGGCTTGCCAAGAAATAAACAAGATTTAGGACTGGGGCTTGTTTCTACTCGACCTAATATCCAGAAATACTTACAGTCCGTTTTATAATCGAATAGAGATTTATTATTTAAGCCATTGTAGAAACACTTTTAGCTGAATCATAATTGTACCTGATAACCTACCCTCATAAATCTGAATATATTTTATTAGCTTTTTAGACAGTGGTCGATTCTACATTGACTACGTCTCAGTCTCAGTTTAAATTCTGTTCAAAAGAGATTTCTTCAAATCAGAAATTTCTTGAAAATGATTTCTTTTTTGGTAGTCGTCGTTTCATTAATGCCTCACGTCGATGTGGCGCGGGCTCGCTTCCCACTAAGACCAAATAAAAATTTCTGAGTGGGAGAGTTGCCAGGTACTCACTGAAAGTAAACCCGACATGGAGAATAACCTATGGCGATATTGCTTTGTAAGACGCCCCCAACCCCTCTCCCCCTCCCCGCATGTGATGATGCTAGGGAGACCTGTTTCAGGCAGTAAAAACCCTTTCGCCTTTTTGAAACAAGATTGTCAGTAGAGTTCAAATGTTGATTTTGACTTGACATAAGGAATTATTTCGGAAAATAAGCTTTAGCGAGCAAGACGGCTTTAAACTGAAATTTAAATTCAGGAGCTAGCAGACGATTGGATCTTGGCCATTTAGTATAATGAATGAATAAATTAGAAAGGGGGGGGGGGGGGCGATTTGAATTTTTAGTGGCGCTTACCCATCCATGAGGATGATACACGCCAATTAAATAAAGAAAACTTAATGAAACCTCTTTTATCTTGACGAAAATTCCTTCCTCTGAGTAACTTACCTCGTAGGAGCTGGTGAGTTTAAGTGGATGCAGCATTGGGACGAAGATAACGGCCGCTAGTAGATTAGCCATGCTCATGCCCCCAGCCAACATCCAGTACTCGGTTCCCGCCGTGTACATCTCCGCAGGAGCTCCCAGAACCAATATGGCCGAAATGAAAGATACCAATATTGAGATGGCTATCGGCAGCAAGTTCATGTGACGATCGGCCATCAGGAACTCCTTTGTTGTCCTTTGTCGTCCACCAGTGAAGGCGTGGAAGAGACCGATGCCAGCAGAGATGACAAGCATCAACGCGAAAACAACGTAGTCCCATACTCCGAACATACGAACAGTAGTCATGATTTTCCCGTTCAGTTGGTTTTCAAAGTGTAATTGTTATTTGGCGATGATATAACGTTCAGACAAGCTGATTTTTCTGATTTGCCCAAATCTAACCCCGAAAAATTACGCCTTCTGTCTTCTGGTAGCAAAAACTGTTCCTGAGTTTAGAAAATCTTAAGACCCTCTTGGAATTCAACAGGGACAGAACCGAAAGTTTGAGAAATTTTTTTAGCAAAAGACTGAGTTCTCCATAGACGGTTAGAAATCCAGCAGTTCTTTAAGAACGAAGTCACTTTATGTAGCGTTATGAGCAACTATGAGCAGCTTCTGGAGTCCATCCGTCCTTAACTCGTTATTAAGGCCCAATCGGTCTTACAATGGATTGAGATCATTTGTTATGACCTTTTCAAATCACAAGATTTGTTTTATAGCTACAGGTTCAGTTGAAGCATCGCATAAAACAATCTAAATCATTTCAACTGACAGGAAATCTCTGATATGACGGTTGAAGGTCCCAGGTACGACTTGGTGACATTTCGTTAACCAAATGAACAAACAAGAGCAACGTCAAATTCAATACAGGTTGAACATTGCTTTTGCGTTAAGAAAATGCTACGGTTATGATATTTTCTTTCTAACCTTATTATCTTTCTCAGAAATTGATTTAATCTCTTTTGATCTTTGATTTTTTTCTTCACGAGGGGTTCGCCAATGTTCCACACTATGTCCAATTTTTTTCTAGTGTACACAATTCAACGAGAAACAACACTTGAGACGAATAAACCATTGGCCAAAGCTCCAGGTCCACTAAGAATGATATAAGATTGACTAATGACTAGTGCTTGCAAGCTGCAATCATCATCAGGGAAATTACTGAATAAGTAAATTAACCGACACTGATTAAGTAGTGTTTACAAATAATGAAGAAAAATCTCCCATGTTTGAAAGTGGGGTGAGAACAAGGTGATAGTTATGTGGTCCAGAATAACGATAAATGTTTGAAGGAGTATCTGGGAGTTGGGCGTTTGCATGTCTTATAGGCAAAACGTAAAGATACGATACTGAAAATATCAGTGAAGGGCATTAGAAGGAGCAGATTTAACATCATATATTGATTGATGTTTTGCATCGTACTCAAGTCATTCCCCTTATATAACGGCATCGACTGGTCTAATAGGGGGAGTGAGGGGCGACTTCGTTGCCTGGAAGATCTTTGGCTGGTACCTGGTAATCAATCCAAGCGAACTGAGTGAGAATCTATCACCTTATCGGCTGAGCCCCTGGGCCCTGTCTTTACAAAGCTGGCGTAAGTTACGTCGGACGTAAATCAGTGTTATAGCTCTAGGAACTTACGCCCTAGTCGCAACTGATCCATGTTGTAGGCCTATGCGCAACTTTACGCCAGCTTCGTAAGACAGGGCCCAGGGCGCTCACAATTATTTCCTCTCGTCCACTATTTATATGTAAGTTATTCTGCGATACTCGTATACCCAGCGGATATATATATATATTTCAGACTTCATTCCACATACTCGCTGATATAAGGTTTTTTTTGCTACACCAGCCATCGGCTTTGAACAGGAATAACTTATCAGAGTGGAGTCATTCAATTCAATTATTCAGAGCTCAATAAGGTATTGTAGCGGAATACAAAAAGATGCAAGCTTTTGTAATGCTCAGACTGTGGTTATATGTATGTATACATTTTTTTCAGAGAAATACGAGATAACAGTAAGAGCCCCAGGGTATTTCGACATCGGCATGTGACCCTTCAACACACACTTGCTGCATGAGGTATGGTTGTGGATTGTTAAACAGTCTTAAAGGACAGTCAAAGTCTCTTGCTGCTGCTGCGAGTTATATTTTTTAGGCGCGTTGTGTCCGCTACACTTGGGTAAATGAATTTATTTTTCGTCGGGTGCAACGTACCGTAAAACTAAATTCTTTAACTCACATGCAAGATGGTGTATAACGTTTAACAAACGGACCTCTTGAAATCCAGCTGTGAGGTTTGATTTTTTTTAATAAAAAAGACGAGCGATGTTGCAAGCGTGGAAACAAGTTTCAGTAAAAATAATTTCATAATGGGTTACTTTAAGTGAAAAAAATTCATTCATCGATCTAAAAAAAAAAATCGCTTCCACTGAGTAACTTACCTCGTAGGAGCTGGTGAGTTTAAGCGGATGCAGCATTGGGACGAAGATAACGGCCGCTAGTAGATTAGCCATGCTCATTGCTCCTGCTCTTAGCCAGTATTCGGTTCCCGCCGTGTAAATCTCCGCGGGAGCTCCTAGAACCAATATGGCCGAAATGAATGACACCAATATTGAGATGGCTATCGGGAAAAGGTTCATGTGACGATCGGCCATCAGGAACTCCTTTGTTGTCCTTTGTCGCCCACCAGTGAAGGCGTGGAAGAGACCGATGGCTGCAGAGATGACAAGCATCAACGCGAAAACAACGTAGTCCCATACTCCGAACATACGAACAGTAGTCATGACCGGCGTTGAAAAGTCGTATCCTTTATGAGATTGTTGTTACTGGAGAAAAGCACTGTTATGGCGAACTGACTTTTGTGGCTAATTGAGATTCAAAGCGCCACGTATAGCTCCTGGGTCTTCTTTGTCACAATACCATTTTAAAACAATCTTCTTGAGCGTCGAGAGGCTTGCTGTTTTCTTGGAAAACGCTGACACGGGCACTTGTTTTTGCCAAATGTTTGTATATTTATGACTTTGGATTTTCCCATTGTTGATAACATAATAACCAAAAATATTGCTCTTAGACTTATCGTCATATATCGTGATGTGACAGACTCAGATCAACAGTCATATATTTCTGACGTAGGGCCTCCTCGAGCATAAGCATTCTACCCATACATGTTATAAAGATTAACAATAGACCTCGCTCGTATTTTATCAAATGTACAAAATCACGAAATTTGTTTTTAAGCTGAGAGTTCTGTTGGACAATCTTACAAATCGGCCTCTGAAATTTCTTGCTTGAGACATAAAAGTCCAAAACCATCAATACATTATGCAAATTTGCCGTATGTGGAATGGTTGCCAACTGCCCGCCGAAGATTGGAGATTTCCTATAGGCAATGAGAGTTGTTTCCTCTCCCGTTAAGGCTGCTAACGTTACAATTTAGGTAAAATAGGACGGAATGGTAAAAGAAATGCAAAAGACCGATCAATTACGAAAGCAACATCAGCATGACTTTCCTTGAACGAAAAGTCTTACACCAAGAAGATGAACCTCAGATTAAGGCTGTACATAGTTTATACAGGTTGTCTTCAAATCAAGACGCCCGGTGTCTAACGACAGCTTTGATGCAGTTCAATTATTTGATTTTGTCCAGCCGATTTTGGTTGAGTTTTTGTTTGGTTGGTAAACTGACCAGCGTCTTAATGAGGAATAACATATCAGGGTGGAGTAATCCAAGTTTCTTTACTTAAGTCGAACACTAATAGCATATGTCTGTTATGTGGCCACTTCAAAGCCAATCTGACTTAAGTCGAGATGCTTATTGAAAAGCTATTTTCAATAAGCATCTCGACTTTAGTCAGATTGCTTCAAAGCAAATTTGATTAAATATAGCTTGCGCTCAGAAATTTTTCAATCTTCATTTGGTCTGATGAGTGTTTAGAAGTTCCCCTTTGTGAATATCAACGTCAAACTGAACCAAGTGAACTAGCGGGTATGTTGCGTGAAGAACGTACCAGACAATTACACTGGTTGTATGAGCAGCGGTTCAGTTGGTAGGTTTGGGGTTTCCACTGGCCGAATTTTCTACAACACTACAATTTAAATGAAATAATTCTAAGCCCGACATAAAAGATCAATTAATCAATAAATGTAATGTGTATATCGATCGTCAAAGAAAAGATAAACCTTTCCCCACCTCTTCTAATTTTGTGGAAGGCCTCGGTGGCTCAGTCGGCTAGAGTGATAGTCCTTCAATCCGAAACAGACCTCGGTGGCTCAGTCGGTTAGTGATAGTCCGTTAGTCCGAAACAGACCTCAGTGGCTCAGTCGGTTAGGGTGCTAGTCTCTCAATCCGAAGCAGACCTCGGTGGCTCAGTCCGTTAGAGCGATAGCCCTTCACTCCGACACAGTCCTCCCATCTATATACAGCGCGAGTTCGAATCCTATTCAGACCAATTAAAAAACTTCCGAGTGTGGGAGAGTTGTCAGGTCTTGTCGCAGGTCGGGGTTTCCTCTTGGCAATGGACCCAGTTCCTTCCTCCGCTAAACCTGGCAACGCCGCAATATAAGTATAATAATGTTGAATGCCGCGTTAAACATCAATCAGTCAAACTTTTCTTGTATCCATCGTCTCGAATTTTAAGTGTGCAGTGAAAGTTACTTTACTCTTAAAGGCACACTTGCCGCGAAAATCAGGAATATTGTTTACATTAAAAAAGAAAGACCGTATTCTGTATTTTTCCCAGACAATATAAGTTAGGAACTTTCTATTTTTACCAAAATTTAAAAGTTTGGACGTCACTTTGTATTTTTAATTTGAATTTGAAAATTAGAATTGTTACGTACCCGGAACGTAAACAAACCGATCTGCCCCCTATTGGCGATTTTATGTTTCAGTCGAGTGAGTGAACTAACGGCACAGTGTAATTTTACGTAGGCCTATTTATCTGAGAAATACAGACTGACGATCGGTTAACAGCGACTGGAAAAGCCTGCTGATAATTGTTTGAGGGTAAACCACAGATACAAAGGCCTGAAAGGAGGGTAATTCAACACGAAAGTTGACCGACACTGATCGTTGTTGTTGTAATCAGGCTTCGATTCTTCGTTTGTTTTTCACCCCATTTTTACAGTCTAAAGCTAACTAGACATGTGTCCTATGTTTAAGTTTAGTGGTATTAGTCGTAGTAAGCTCATGTAAATTGGTTTTCTTAGCAAATTTAAACAGGCTACGGCGGCAAGTGTGCCTTTAAACTCTCATGGGGGCCTCCGTGGCTCAGTAGGTACACCGTTGGACGCTCAATCCGAACAGCCTTCCACCAATGGGTCGCTGGTTCGAATCCCACTCAGTCCAAAATAACATTTTTTTCTGACTGGGTTTTCACTCGAACGACCTATGTGGGATGGTTGGCAGTTACCACCGGAAGGTCGTGGGTTTCCTCCGGGCATAGAGTCTGGTTTCCTCTCACAATAAACTGGCAACGCCGCTACATAAGTGAAATAATGTTGAGCTCGACGTAAACACCAATCAATCAATCAATCTGAAACTCTTAGATTACCAACAGAATTAGGCCAATACACATAAAAAACACACACATGAAGACCATAAATTTTATTATCAAACAATTTTATTCCTTTCAGAGGTACCTCATGGCTTGAATCCATCTTCTACTTATTTAAACAGTGTCACTGAACAAACATCCGGACCGTTCACAAATTAAAAAAAAAAACAAAAAAACAAGCCATACGATATCCCAACAAAAAAAACTTTTCAAGATATCATTTAAACCAAAAAATTAAAAAGACAAAATGCCTAAATCACTGTATACTTTATAACCCGAAAACGTTAGCACTGACAGAATTGGTTTGGTCCGTGTTCGTCTGAAAAGAGAGCTTGATTATAAATAAAGCAACCAAATTAAAATTTCACTTCAACAGAAAGGGGACAAGTGAAGAACCTTGTAGGACCCCAAAATTGTAGAGAAAATGTGATGTTTAACACCATTGTACAACAGAATATAAACTTATTTTAAGCTGAAATGTTTCTGAACTTGAACAAGAGTCGATCAAGAAACTTTGAACTGGTGTAAATATGTCCAAAAATGAGGTATAATAAATACAAATCAGGCTCTTTAACAGGTTTCTTTTTAACGGATACATATTAATAGTAATAATGAGAAATAATTAAGGCATCACCACGAAGTTAGTTGTTAGAGAACTTACTTTGTGATGATGCCTTAATTATTTCTCATTAGTATGGAGAGACCGACGTTTAAAGGCACACTTGCCGCAAAAATCAGGAATATTGTTTACATTAAAAAAGAAAGACCATATTCTGTATTTTGTCCAGACAATATAAGTTAGGAACTTTCTATTTTTACCAAAATTTAAAAGTTTGGACGTCAGTTTGTATTTTTAATTTGAATTTGAAAATTTGAATTGTTACGTACCCGGAACGTAAACAAACCGATCTGCCCCCTATTGGCGATTTTATGTTTCAGTCGAGTGAGTGAACTAACGGCACAGTGTAATTTTACGTAGGCCTATTTATCTGAGAAATACAGACTGACGATCGGTTAACAGCGACTGGAAAAGCCTGCTGGTAATTGTTTGAGTGTTAACCACAGATACAAAGACCTGAAAGGAGGGTAATCCAACACGAAAGTTGACCGACACTGATCGTTGTTGTTGTAATCAGGCTTCGATTCTTCGTTTGTTTTTCACCCCATTTTTACAGTCTAAAGCTAACTAGACATGTTTTATGTGTCCTATGTTTAAGTTTAGTGGTATTAGTCGTAGTAAGCTCATGTAAATTGGTTTTCTTAGCAAATTTAAACAGGCTACGGCGGCAAGTGTGCCTTTAAAGAATTTTAAACATTTCTTACAATATTAGTAATATTAAGAATGAATTTATCATTTTCAGAGGTTTTGATTCTTTTGAAAAGAGTTTCCAACCAGCAAAATAATTGTTCAATATTACGTTTACCCACTTGAATAACCAAATGTTCTACGTGAAGGCTTGAGAGAACCAAAAAAAGAAGACAAACAAACAATTGCATAATTTATCCCTTCAAAACCGTAAGTTAGCTACAGACTTCAAAACATTTTTGTTATCTCTAAAAAAGGAGAAAAAGAAAGTCAACTTCAACATTTGTTAAGGTACACCTCAGCAGCAGATTCATTGCATGGTAAGTCAGGTTTGGGAATACCGCCAATAAATAATTAAAAACAAATTTTGACAGAACTATAAATTATTCATTATTATAATCAATAATTAAAAACAAATTTTGACAGAACTATAAATTATTCATTATTATAATCAATGATAACGATCTGTTGATAGTCACTATTTCAAAACTGTTGTTAACTTGTTTATTTGTCTTTTCAGTACCATTGATACATCAATTATCTAATTCTTGAGCACTCGATGGAATATTTTATACACAATATCATCCACTCAAACAACTTCTACTCAAATAAAAAGGTAAATATACTGTACTGATGTTTTTTGTCACTAAAAAGTTGCTTAAAATGTTGACATTATGTCACTCAAAAGTTGGTTAAAATGTTGACATTGTGTCACTCAAAAGTTGCTTAAAACGTTGACATTGTGTCACTCAAAAGCTGCTTAAAATGTTGACATTGTATAACTCAAAAGTTGCTTAAAGTGTCAAACAACTTCTACTCAATTAAAAAGGTAAATAATGATGTTTTTAGTCACTCAAAATTTGCTTAAACTGTTTAAATTGTGTCACTCAAAAGTTGCTTAAAACATTGACATTGTGTCACTCAAAAGCTGCTAAAAATGTTGACATTGTATCACTCAAAAGTTGCTTAAGACGTTTCATTGGAAAGAAAGATTTTATGACCATTTGCAAACCACCTAGGGTGCAAGATGATTTTGAGACAAGTTGTTACTTTTCTGTAAGAGAAATTTTTTGTCCTTTTTTTATATTGGTTCATGCTTTGCCAACAACCGACCAAAAGATCTTACCCACCCCCATCCCACCTAAATTTTAACATTAAAACCTCCACAGACCATATGAACGTCAGGAAGGCTAATGTATTTGGTATATTTAATTTTCCTCCATGCTAGGTAGGCGAAAAATGGTTATGGCAAAAACCACACCCCTCCCAGCCCCAGGGTCACAATACAGAAAGTCCTAGCATCACAACAATACAAATAATTAGACACCCAGACAAAACTGTCTCAAGAGGCACACAAAATTATTAAGAGACATTTTACACTATCCTTTCATTCATTCTTATCCACACTTTCGTAGCTTTTCAAAAAACAATAGGTCTAAAAATAAGATTTCTGGTAAATGAATCTGTATACATAATTATGATATACCTGTGATATTTCATTATTCGCTTTTAAAACATAGACGATAATATAATGGTCGTTAAAGACCCAAGTAGCCAACAATGACTTAGATAAGCCAGTGCCAAAAATGGCAATAAAAATCGATCCAAAACTAATACAGGTTAATTTAATCTAGTTATAAGGATAATAGGTTGTATAAGGAGCAATAGTTTAAATTAGGCAAATATTTTTCTCCAGAATTTTAAATAAAAATACAAGATATTTCCAATCAATTAAACTAATTTTTACACAAAAACAATAACCTAACTCGATTTCAATTTTTGCCAGTTACGTCTTTCATTCATTATCTAACTGTCTATGATTGGTTGATTGGTGTTTTATGCCGCACTGAAGATTATTTCACTTTTATGGAGGTGTTGCCAGTTTTATTGTGGAAGGAAACCGGGCTCAATGCCCGGAGGAAACCCACAACCTTCCGGTGGTAACTGGCAACCATCCCACATAGGTCGTTTCAGTGAAAACCCAGTCAAAAAATTTTCCAATTTTTTTGGGACTGAGTGGGATTTGAACCCGCGACCCATTGGCGGAAGGCTGTTCGGATTGAGCGTCCAACGCTCTACCTACTGAGCCACGGAGGCCCCGCCCTGATCTATGATAAATCTTTATACTGTACGACAAAAGAATGTCATCATATAAAACACGGTTCCGTGGTAAAGAAAAGCTAGATATTCGAGAAATGGATTGATTGATTGATTGTTTGGTGTTTTACGCCGTGCTTAATTGTGGGAGGAAACCGGGCTCTATGCCAGGAGGAAACCCACGACCTTCCGGTGGTAAGGGGTAACCATCCCCGAGCTATGAAAGAGGGCAACATTGTCTGGGTAACAGTTATAGTTGAATTAATTGCTTTGTGTCTTGCAACACTGTTAAATTACAGTGTATTTCATTAATATGGCTTTATTTCTGTTCTTGAATAATTAATAAAAAAAACTTTTAACATAGCTTGATAAGCAAAAGTTTGATTTGTGTTTTACGTCGCACTCTAGATTATTTCATCGATATCGGGGAGGCTGAAGGAACAGGTAGTTCCGAACCCTATAAAATAGGTTTATGGAGCGAAAAAGGCCACTGGTAGTTTTAGAAAGCTGTAAGACCATATTATATATGGCAACAAATTTTTAGAATTTTTGTGATGGATAAGGATCCAACCCCACACCACATTGGTAGTCCTGAGATTTGTCACATTGAGTGTTTAACTCAGTAAAATTTGATAACTTCAAGTGACAGAAATTGAATAGTACATTTTTTTTTCCTTTTAAAAATATCTCGTTAAAATGTCATATTTTAGGATTCATAAAGATACAAATTTCATGCTGTATTTCATTTAAAGTAGGCCTACCTAGCTTAAACCTCAATAAAGTTAACCTTGAAAAAAACAAGCAATAGACTTCATCCCAAAATTGAACATATGACATTGATTGGCCATAATCAAAAGCAATATATTATTATTATGACAAATTTGCATAAACACAAAGAAGAAAAAATAATTAACAAGAAAAATAATATAATAGAACTAAAGCACATAATCAATCAATGTTAGACGTAATTTTCGCTCATCAGCATTCCAAGTAAAACATGTCATTTAATTAACAATCTTATTTAAATTACAGTTAATTAAAAACCTAAGTGAGCTAGACTATCCTGAGCGTCTCTTTACAACAACAACAACAGCTATAAGCAATCCAGGCAGTATTTACAGCGTCTTTCACACAGTCACTAAAATCTACACATTTTCAAATTTTAAAAGTCAAAATTGTTTTTAAACAAATCTCTTCCAGAGCTGCTTTCTTTCTTTTTTTTTCGGTAATTTTCTACGAATCTTTTCCAATTTCCTCTGCTGTGTTTCTTCCCTTTCGACATAAACACATTTTCTATGTTCTTTCTTCTCTCCATTTTGTTCCCTATCTAAAAACGTTTTTCAATTTTTTTAAACTTTCTTGGGAATTTACAATTTACATTTGATTTTCATATTTTGATTTCAAGGCTTCGAGTATAAAGTTACAGCCAGCTTATACACACTGTAGCTGCTTGAGGTACTCAGTTGTCTACCCCTAGTTACTCTACCTGCCACCAGGGGGATTCCACTTAACCTGAATATATGACTGGTTCCCTGAAATACAAAAAAAAAGAATTTACTAGTTCAATACTTAATCCATTGTATTACCAGTTCTGTCAAATGTTACCACATGTGCTAATGTTTTAAACTATGTAGCCTACATGTCGATCCGGGACATTTGGGCCTGGGACATTTCGGTACGGTACATTTCGGCCTGGGCCATTTCGGCCCAAAGAGATAAGGGGGACATTTCTTATATAGAATAAGAGAAAGAAATGAGAAAATGTTTAATCAAATATAATTAAAACCAAGGTAGGCCGAAATGTCCCCTTTTTCACTTTGGACCGAAATGTCCCAGGCCGAACTGTCCCAGGCCGAAATGTCTGGATACCGTACAGGTAGGCCTATCTGCATAGAAATTGCCAAACGAAAATGAATAAATTAGAAACATTAAAACTTTTAATCAGTCGTTTGCGAAGTTTATTTTTGAAGAGTTGTGTTGAAATGTCTTGAGTTCCCAGACAGTTGGTTACTTAAACTAAAAGGGGCATGTTGGGTCAAGCTCAACAATGACTTCCAGTAAGTGATTAAACTTTCGACTGGCGATCGTCTTTCATTTAAGCCGACTCTTCTCAAGTGGTGGATTCTTCAGCTGTGAAAATGCTGATTTCATTTCACATGATTAACCGTATATGAAGAGTAAGGTATAAAAATATTTTTTTATACCCCAAAAATTTTGATCAAATCAATTTTCTAACACATGCACGATTTCTCTACAGGTTGTGAGATAGGATAAAGCTGGCGTATAAACTACTGTAGTTTTAAATAGATTATAAAGTAAAGTACTAAAATTCAGTTTTTCTTTTCATTAAGGTTAATGCTTACAATAGAAATAATGGATAGATTCTCTGCGTATACGCTGTGATAAGTGCAAGAAAAAAGGCAGTTTCCAAACTTTTTGAACTCGGGCCTCTGCATTTTGTCCAAAAACAATGGACACTTCCTTTTTTCTTGCAGTTATCACCGCGTATACACAGAGAATCAATCCATTATTTCTTAATTTTAACACCCCCTATCCCTCGCAAAGATTAAACTTATCCCACCTACCGTTGTTGTTGGGTTGTTATTTAGCAGGATTATACGTCTGATAATGATGTTGATGATGATGGTCGTCTCCTCCTATTTGATCCTACAAACAACAACAACAACATCTCCAGTATTGAAACACACACAAATGAAACTAAACACTGATTGATTGATGTTTTACATCACACTGAAACAAAACTATTGATTGATTTATTGATGTTTTATGCCACACTCAAACAAAACTGTTGATTGATTGATTTATGTTTTATGCAGCACCCAAACAAAACTGTTGACTGATTGATTGATGTTTTCATCACACTCAAACAAAACTGTTGATTGATTGATTGATGTTTTCATCACACTCAAACAAAACTATTGATTGATTGATTTATGTTTTACCCTGCACCCAAACAAAACTGTTGGCTAATTGGTTAAGGTTTTACACTGTTTCCAAACAAAACATACTTCTCCCTAATATAAAAATAACAGTAGGCCTACATTAACTTGTTTGCATTGTTTGGGCAAGGGGTAGGGTAAGGCTGGGTTGAAATGGGAGCATTGTTTGGGCAAGCGGCAAGGTTAAACTGAACTGAAACATTTGGGGTTATTGTTTGGGAACATTGGCTACCATTTCTAGGCGTAGTCACCATATTATACATACTGCCTTGTTGTGGAAAAGCACTACTTTTTTGGAGGGTAGTTTGGATGGGTTGAAATTGGGGCATAGTTTGTGTTGGGGTTACATTGTGTGGGCTCTCGGTGTTTGTGTCGGGGTTACATTGTGTGGGCTCTCGGTGTTTGTGTTGGGGTTACGTTGTGTGGGCTCTCGGTGTTTATGTCGGGGTTACATTGTGTGGGCTCTCAGTGTTTGTGTCAGGGTTACACTGTGTGGGCTCTCAGTGTTTATATCAGGGTTACACTGTGTGGGCTCTCAGTGTTTGTGTCAGGGTTACATTGTGTGGGCTCTCGGTGTTTGTGTCGGGGTTACATTGTGTGGGCTCTCGGTGTTTGTGTTGGGGTTACGTTGTGTGGGCTCTCGGTGTTTATGTCGGGGTTACATTGTGTGGGCTCTCAGTGTTTGTGTCAGGGTTACACTGTGTGGGCTCTCAGTGTTTATATCAGGGTTACACTGTGTGGGCTCTCAGTGTTTGTGTCAGGGTTACATTGTGTGGGCTCTCGGTGTTTGTGTCGGGGTTACACTGTGTGGGCTCTCAGTGTTTGTGTCGGGGTTACATTGTGTGGTCTCTCGGTGTTTATATCAGGGTTACATTGTGTGGGCTCTCAGTGTTTGTGTCAGGGTAACACTGTGTGGGCTCTCAGTGTTTATATCAGGGTTACACTGTGTGGGCTCTCAGTGTTTGTGTCGGGGTTACATTGTGTGGGCTCTCAGTGTTTGTGTCAGGGTTACACTGTGTGGGCTCTCAGTGTTTATATCAGGGTTACACTGTGTGGGCTCTCAGTGTTTGTGTCGGGGTTACATTGTGTGGGCTCTCAGTGTTTGTGTCAGGGTTACGTTGTGTGGGCTGTCAGTGTTTGTGTCAGGGTTACATTGTGTGGGCTCTCGGTGTTTGTGTCGGGGTTACATTGTGTGGTCTCTCGGTGTTTATATCAGGGTTACACTGTGTGGGCTCTCAGTGTTTGTGTCAGGGTTACACTGTGTGGGCTCTCAGTGTTTATATCAGGGTTACATTGTGTGGGCTCTCGGTGTTTGTGTCAGGGTTACACTGTGTGGGCTCTCAGTGTTTGTGTCAGGGTTACATTGTGTGGGCTCTCGGTGTTTGTGTCAGGGTTACATTGTGTGGGCTCTCGGTGTTTGTGTCGGGGTTACATTGTGTGGGCTCTCAGTGTTTATGTCGGGGTTACATTGTGTGGGCTCTCAGTGTTTGTGTCAGGGTTACACTGTGTGGGCTCTCAGTGTTTATATCAGGGTTACACTGTGTGGGCTCTCAGTGTTTGTGTCGGGGTTACATTGTGTGGGCTCTCAGTGTTTGTGTCAGGGTTACGTTGTGTGGGCTGTCAGTGTTTGTGTCAGGGTTACATTGTGTGGGCTCTCGGTGTTTGTGTCGGGGTTACATTGTGTTGTCTCTCAGTGTTTATATCAGGGTTACATTGTGTGGGCTCTCGGTGTTTGTGTCAGGGTTACACTGTGTGGGCTCTCAGTGTTTGTGTCAGGGTTACATTGTGTGGGCTCTCGGTGTTTGTGTCAGGGTTACATTGTGTGGGCTCTCGGTGTTTGTGTCGGGGTTACGTTGTGTGGGCTCTCGGTGTTTATGTCGGGGTTACATTGTGTGGGCTCTCAGTGTTTGTGTCAGGGTTACACTGTGTGGGCTCTCAGTGTTTATATCAGGGTTACACTGTGTGGGCTCTCAGTGTTTGTGTCAGGGTTACACTGTGTGGACTCTCGGTGTTTGTGTCAGGGTTACATTGTGTGGGCTCTCGGTGTTTGTGTCAGGGTTACACTGTGTGGGCTCTCAGTGTTTGTGTCAGGGTTACACTGTGTGGGCTCTCGGTGTTTGTGTCAGGGTTACACTGTGTGGACTCTCAGTGTTTATGTCGGGGTTACACTGTGTGGGCTCTCGGTGTTTGCGTTGGGGTTACACTGTGTGGGCTCTCAGTGCTTGTGTCAGGGTTACACTGTGTGGGCTCTCGGTGTTTGTGTCAGGGTTACACTGTGTGGGCTCTCAGTGTTTGTGTCAGGGTTACACTGTGTGGGCTCTCAGTGTTTGTGTCGGGGTTACATTGTGTGGGCTCTCAGTGTTTGTGTCAGGGTTATGTTGTGTGGACTCTCAGTGTTTGTGTCAGGGTTACACTGTGTGGGCTCTCAGTGTTTGTGTCAGGGTTACACTGTGTGGGCTCTCAGTGTTTATGTAGAGGTTACGTTGTGTGGGCTCTCAGTGTTTGTGTCAGGGTTATGTTGTGTGGGCTCTCAGTGTTTGTGTCAGGGTTACGTTGTGTGGTTCTCTCAGTGTTTGTGTCAGGGTTACGTTGTGTGGGCTCTCAGTGTTTGTGTCAGGGTTATGTTGTGTGGACTCTCAGTGTTTGTGTCAGGGTTACATTGTGTGGGCTCTCAGTGTTTATGTAGAGGTTACGTTGTGTGGGCTCTCAGTGTTTGTGTCAGGGTTATGTTGTGTGGGCTGTCAGTGTTTGTGACAGGGTTACACTGTGTGGGCTCTCAGTGTTTGTGTCGGGGTTACATTGTGTGGTTCTCTCAGTGTTTCTGTCAGGGTTAAGTTGTGTGGACTCTCAGTGTTTGTGTCAGGGTTACACTGTGTGGGCTCTCAGTGTTTGTGTCAGGGTTACACTGTGTGGGCTCTCAGTGTTTATGTAGAGGTTACGTTGTGTGGGCTCTCAGTGTTTGTGTCAGGGTTATGTTGTGTGGGCTCTCAGTGTTTGTGTCAGGGTTACGTTGTGTGGTTCTCTCAGTGTTTGTGTCAGGGTTACGTTGTGTGGGCTCTCAGTGTTTGTGTCAGGGTTATGTTGTGTGGACTCTCAGTGTTTGTGTCAGGGTTACATTGTGTGGGCTCTCAGTGTTTATGTAGAGGTTACGTTGTGTGGGCTCTCAGTGTTTGTGTCAGGGTTATGTTGTGTGGGCTGTCAGTGTTTGTGACAGGGTTACACTGTGTGGGCTCTCAGTGTTTGTGTCGGGGTTACATTGTGTGGTTCTCTCAGTGTTTCTGTCAGGGTTAAGTTGTGTGGACTCTCAGTGTTTGTGTCAGGGTTACATTGTGTGAGCTCTCAGTGTTTGTGTCAGGGTTAAGTTGTGTGGTTCTCGGTGTTTGTGTCAGGGTTACATTGTGTGGGCTCTCAGTGTTTATGTCAGGTTACGTTGTGTGGGCTCTCTGTGTTTGTGTCTGGCTTACGTTGTGTGGGCTCTCAGTGTTTCTGTCAGGGTTATGTTGTGTGGGCTCTCAGTGTTTGTGTCAGGGTTACGTTGTGTGGGCTCTCAGTGTTTATGTCAGGGTTACGTTGTGTGGGCTCTCAGTGTTTGTGTCGGGGGTTACGTCGTGTGGGCTCTCAGTGTTTGTGTCGGGGTTACGTTGTGTGGGCTCTCAGTGTTTGTGTCAGGGTTACACTGTGTGGGCTCTCAGTGTTTGTGTCAGGGTTACGTTGTGTGGGCTCTCAGTGTTTGTGTCGGGGTTACGTTGTGTGGGCTCTCAGTGTTTGTGTCGGGGTTACACTGTGTGGGCTCTCAGTGTTTGTGTCAGGGTTACGTTGTGTGGGCTCTCAGTGTTTGTGTCAGGGTTACGTTGTGTGGTTCTCTCAGTGTTTGTGTTGGGGTTACGTTGTGTGGGCCCTCAGTGTTTGTGTTGGGGTAACGTTGTGTGGGCTCTCAGTGTTTGTGTCAGGGTTACACTGTGTGGTTCTCTCAGTGCTTGTGTCAGGGTTACGTTGTGTGGGCTCTCTGTGCTTGTGTCAGGGTTACGTTGTGTGGACTCTCAGTGTTTATGTCAGGGTTACATTGTGTGGACTCTCAGTGTTTATGTCAGGGGTTACGTTGTGTGGACTCTCAGTGTTTGTGTCAGGGTTTCACTGTGTGGGCTCTCAGTGTTTGTGTCAGGGTTACACTGTGTGGGCTCTCAGTATTATGTCAGGGTTACACTGTGTGGGCTCTCAGTGTTTGTGTCAGGGTTACACTGTGTGGGCTCTCAGTGTTTATGTCGGGGTTACGTTGTTTGGGCTCTCAGTGTTTGTGTCAGGGTTACGTTGTGTGGACTCTCAGTGTTTATGTCAGGGTTACATTGTGTGGACTCTCAGTGTTTGTGTCAGGGTTATGTTGTGTGTGCTCTCAGTGTTTGTGTCAGGGTTATGTTGTGTGGGCTCTCAGTGGTTGTGTCAGGGGTTATGTTGTGTGGGCTCTCAGTGTTTGTGTCAGGGTTACATTGTGTGTGCTCTCAGTGTTTATGTCAGGGTTACACTGTGTGGGCTCTCAGTGTTTGTGTCAGGGTTATGTTGTGTGGACTCTCAGTGTTTGTGTCAGGGTTACACTGTGTGGTTCTCTCAGTGTTTGTGTCAGGGTTACGTTGTGTGGTTCTCTCAGTGTTTGTGTCAGGGTTATGTTGTGTGGTTCTCTCAGTGTTTGTGTCAGGGTTACATTGTGTGTGCTCTCAGTGTTTGTGTCAGGGTTACACTGTGTGGTTCTCTCAGTGTTTGTGTCAGGGTTATGTTGTGTGGACTCTCAGTGTTTGTGTCAGGGTTACATTGTGTGGGCTCTCAGTGTTTATGTAGAGGTTGCGTTGTGTGGGCTCTCAGTGTTTGTGTCAGGGTTATGTTGTGTGGGCTGTCAGTGTTTGTGTCAGGGTTACACTGTGTGGGCTCTCAGTGTTTGTGTCGGGGTTACATTGTGTGGTTCTCTCAGTGTTTCTGTCAGGGTTAAGTTGTGTGGACTCTCAGTGTTTGTGTCAGGGTTACATTGTGTGAGCTCTCAGTGTTTGTGTCAGGGTTAAGTTGTGTGGTTCTCGGTGTTTGTGTCAGGGTTACATTGTGTGGGCTCTCAGTGTTTATGTCAGGTTACGTTGTGTGGGCTCTCTGTGTTTGTGTCTGGCTTACGTTGTGTGGGCTCTCAGTGTTTCTGTCAGGGTTATGTTGTGTGGGCTCTCAGTGTTTGTGTCAGGGTTACGTTGTGTGGGCTCTCAGTGTTTATGTCAGGGTTACGTTGTGTGGGCTCTCAGTGTTTGTGTCGGGGGTTACGTTGTGTGGGCTCTCAGTGTTTGTGTCGGGGTTACGTTGTGTGGGCTCTCAGTGTTTGTGTCAGGGTTACACTGTGTGGGCTCTCAGTGTTTGTGTCAGGGTTACGTTGTGTGGGCTCTCAGTGTTTGTGTCGGGGTTACGTTGTGTGGGCTCTCAGTGTTTGTGTCGGGGTTACACTGTGTGGGCTCTCAGTGTTTGTGTCAGGGTTACGTTGTGTGGGCTCTCAGTGTTTGTGTCAGGGTTACGTTGTGTGGTTCTCTCAGTGTTTGTGTTGGGGTTACGTTGTGTGGGCCCTCAGTGTTTGTGTTGGGGTAACGTTGTGTGGGCTCTCAGTGTTTGTGTCAGGGTTACACTGTGTGGTTCTCTCAGTGCTTGTGTCAGGGTTACGTTGTGTGGGCTCTCTGTGCTTGTGTCAGGGTTACGTTGTGTGGACTCTCAGTGTTTATGTCAGGGTTACATTGTGTGGACTCTCAGTGTTTATGTCAGGGGTTACGTTGTGTGGACTCTCAGTGTTTGTGTCAGGGTTTCACTGTGTGGGCTCTCAGTGTTTGTGTCAGGGTTACACTGTGTGGGCTCTCAGTATTATGTCAGGGTTACACTGTGTGGGCTCTCAGTGTTTGTGTCAGGGTTACACTGTGTGGGCTCTCAGTGTTTATGTCGGGGTTACGTTGTTTGGGCTCTCAGTGTTTGTGTCAGGGTTACGTTGTGTGGACTCTCAGTGTTCATGTCAGGGTTACATTGTGTGGACTCTCAGTGTTTATGTCAGGGGTTACGTTGTGTGGACTCTCAGTGTTTGTGTCAGGGTTACACTGTGTGGGCTCTCAGTGTTTGTGTCAGGGTTACACTGTGTGGGCTCTCAGTATTATGTCAGGGTTACACTGTGTGGGCTCTCAGTGTTTGTGTCAGGGTTACACTGTGTGGGCTCTCAGTGTTTATGTCGGGGTTACGTTGTGTGGGCTCTCAGTGTTTGTGTCAGGGTTACATTGTGTGGGCTCTCAGTGTTTGTGTCAGGGTTATGTTGTGTGGGCTCTCAGTGTTTGTGTCAGGGTTATGTTGTGTGGGCTCTCAGTGTTTATGTCGGGGTTACGTTGTGTGGTTCTCTCAGTGTTTGTGTCAGGGTTACGTTGTGTGGACTCTCAGTGTTTGTTTCAGGGTTACATTGTGTGGACTCTCAGTGTTTGTGTCAGGGTTACGTTGTGTGGACTCTCAGTGTTTATGTCAGGGGTTACGTTATGTGGTTCTCTCAGTGTTTATGTCAGGGGTTACGTTGTGTGGGCTCTCAGTGTTTGTGTCGGGGTTACGTTGTGTGGTCTCTCAGTGTTTGTGTCGGGGTTACACTGTGTGGGCTCTCAGTGTTTGTGTCGGGGTTACACTGTGTGGGCTCTCAGTGTTTGTGTCAGGGTTACACTGTGTGGTTCTCTCAGTGTTTGTGTCGGGGTTACGTTGTGTGGTGTCTCAGTGTTTGTGTCGGGGTTACGTTGTGTGGTCTCTCAGTGTTTGTGTCGGGGTTACGTTGTGTGGGCTCTCAGTGTTTGTGTCAGGGTTACACTGTGTGGTTCTCTCAGTGTTTGTGTCAGGGTTTCACTGTGTGGGCTCTCAGTGTTTATGTCAGGGTTACGTTGCGTGGGCTCTCAGTGTTTGTGTCAGGGTTATGTTGTGTGGGCTCTCAGTGTTTGTGTCGGGGTTACGTTGTGTGGTTCTCTCAGTGTTTGTGTCAGGGTTACGTTGTGTGGTTCTCTCAGTGTTTGTGTCAGGGTTATGTTGTGTGGGCTCTGTGTTTATGTCAGGGTTACACTGTGTGGGCTCTCAGTGTTTGTGTCAGGGTTACACTGTGTGGGCTCTCAGTGTTTGTGTCAGGGTTACATTGTGTGGGCTCTCAGTGTTTGTGTCAGGGTTAGGATGTGTGGGCTCTGTGTTTATGTCAGGGTTACACTGTGTGGGCTCTCAGTGTTTGTGTCGGGGTTACACTGTGTAGGCTCTTAGTGTTTATGTCAGGGTTACATTGTGTGGGCTCTCAGTGTTTATGTCAGGGTTACACTGTGTGGGCTCTCAGTGTTTGTGTCAGGGTTATGTTGTGTGGGCTCTCAGTGTTTGTGTCAGGGTTACGTTGTGTGGGCTCTCAGTGTTTGTGTCAGGGTTACATTGTGTGGACTCTCAGTGTTTGTGTCGGGGTTACACTGTGTGGGCTCTCAGTGTTTGTGTCAGGGTTATGTTGTGTGTGCTCTCAGTGTTTGTGTCAGGGTTATGTTGTGTGGGCTCTCAGTGGTTGTGTCAGGGTTACGTTGTGTGGGCTCTCAGTGTTTGTGGCAGGGTTACGTTGTGTGGGCTCTCAGTGTTTGTGTCAGGGTTACACTGTGTGGGCTCTCAGTGTTTGTGTCGGGGTTATGTTGTGTGGGCTCTCAGTGTTTGTGGCAGGGTTACGTTGTGTGGGCTCTCAGTGTTTGTGTCAGGGTTATGTTGTGTGGGCTCTCAGTGTTTGTGTCAGGGTTACGTTGTGTGGGCTCTCAGTGTTTGTGGCAGGGTTATGTTGTGTGGGCTCTCAGTGTTTGTGTCGGGGTTATGTTGTGTGGACTCTCAGTGTTTGTGTCAGGGTTACGTTGTGTGGGCTCTCAGTGTTTGTGTCAGGGTTATGTTGTGTGGGTTCTCAGTGTTTGTGTCAGGGTTATGTTGTGTGGGTTCTCAGTGTTTGTGTCGGGGTTACACTGTGTGGGCTCTCAGTGTTTGTGTCGGGGTTACACTGTGTGGGCTCTCAGTGTTTGTGTCAGGGTTACACTGTGTGGGCTCTCATTGTTTATATCAGGGTTACACTGTGTGGGCTCTCAGTGTTTGTGTCAGGGTTACATTGTGTGGGCTCTCAGTGTTTGTGTCGGGGTTACACTGTGTGGGCTCTCAGTGTTTGTGTCAGGGTTACGTTGTGTGGGCTCTCAGTGTTTGTGTCGGGGTTACGTTGTGTGGGCTCTAAGTGTTTGTGTCCGGATTACGTTGTGTGGGCTCTCAGTGTTTGTGTCAGGGTTACGTTGTGTGGGCTCTCAGTGTTTGTGTCAGGGTTACGTTGTGTGGGCTCTCAGTGTTTGTGTCAGGGTTACGTTGTGTGGGCTCTCAGTGTTTGTGTCAGGGTTATGTTGTGTGGGCTCTCAGTGTTTGTGTCAGGGTTACACTGTTTGGGGCTCTCAGTGTTTGTGTCAGGGTTACACTGTGTGGGCTCTCAGTGTTTGTGTCAGGGTTACGTTGTGTGGGCTCTCAGTGTTTGTGTCAGGGTTACGCTGTGTGGGCTCTCAGTGTTTGTGTCAGGGTTACACTGTGTGGGCTCTCAGTGTTTGTGTCAGGGTTACGTTGTGTGGGCTCTCAGTGTTTGTGTCAGGGTTACACTGTGTGGGCTCTCAGTGTTTGTGTCAGGGTTACGTTGTGTGGGCTCTCAGTGTTTGTGTCAGGGTTACACTGTGCGGGCTCTCAGTGTTTATGTCGGGGTTACGTTGTGTGGGCTCTCAGTGTTTATGTCGGGGTTACGTTGTGTGGGCTCTCAGTGTTTGTGTCAGGGTTACGTTGTGTGGACTCTCAGTGTTTGTGTCGGGGTTACATTGTGTGGGCTCTCAGTGTTTGTGTCAGGGTTACACTGTGTGGGCTCTCAGTGTTTGTGTCGGGGTTACGTTGTGTGGTTCTCAGTGTTTGTGTCAGGGTTACATTGTGTGGGCTCTCAGTGTTTGTGTCAGGGTTACATTGTGTGGGCTCTCAGTGTTTGTGTCAGGGTTACACTGTGTGGGCTCTCAGTGTTTGTGTCAGGGTTACACTGTGTGGGCTCTCAGTGTTTGTGTCAGGGTTACACTGTGTGGGCTCTCAGTGTTTGTGTCAGGGTTACACTGTGTGGGCTCTCAGTGTTTGTGTCAGGGTTACGTTGTGAGGGCTCTCAGTGTTTATGTCAGGGTTACACTGTGTGGGCTCTCAGTGTTTGTGTCAGGGTTACACTGTGAGGGCTCTCAGTGTTTGTGTCAGGGTTACACTGTGTGGGCTCTCAGTGTTTGTGTCAGGGTTACACTGTGTGGGCTCTCAGTGTTTGTGTCAGGGTTACACTGTGTGGGCTCTTAGTGTTTGTGTCAGGGTTACACTGTGAGGGCTCTCAGTGTTTATGTCGGGGCTACGTTGTGTGGGCTCTCAGTGTTTGTGTTGGGGTTACGTTGTGTGGGCTCTCAGTGTTTGTGTCCGGGTTACGTTGTGTGGGCTCTAAGTGTTTATGTCGGGGTTGGTACATTCCATGGGAGTTTTGGGGGCTAAGGGAGGGGTTATACTGAGTGGACACCTTACCTCTAGGGCTAGTGACTGTATCATGCTGCCTTGTTGTGGGAAGGTCCCTGGTATTTGGGTGTAGCTGGCATGGGCACCTGGAACGTACTGAAACAAAACAAATAACAAACATCAAATATATTACATTGTCACAAAAATACCATTGATTGATTGCTGTTCAGGATTATTTCACTTATATGGCAACGCTGGCAGTCTCAAGTGAGAGGTCTTTCCTCGGACGAAACACCCGACAGTTGGCAGATACCTGTCAGCCCTTCTACAATTTTAAAATTCAGAATTTGAAAGTATTGCATGATGTCTAATAGCTTTTCATATTGCAAAATATAGAACTGTTTGTACGATTTTAATGGCTTTGTTTAAAAATACAGCAATGCGTTTTAGACGGTTACTTTTTGTATACCTTTTTAAATTGGATTTAAAAAAAATTAGTTTAGCCAATTAGTTCTGTAAAAGACCTGATTGTTTAACTTTCACACAAAGAAATCCTTTTTTTCGCCAGTTGCAAACCAACTCTATTAGCCAGCTTAGACTTTTCCTTCATTGATGCCAAATAAGTTGATAAGTTTGAGGGCAAAAAAATATGAAAAGGCTGCTTGTTAAAGATTAAATATAAAACAAAGTTATAATAAGAAATAAATATTCAAAACAGAACCAAAACAGAAATTATCCAATCAGATCTTACCATTTGATCTTCAGCAGTAAATAGGATGCTAACATACCATTGGTTAATATTACTAGCAAATTAGGTCAGATAAAAGCCAGATAAATGACACATATAAATGGCTTGTTAATCAGCAAGAAACCCCATAAAAGATTGAATAGAAGCGAAAGTTTCAATTCAAGTCAGTTTAAGGATAAATATTCAAAACTTCAAATGCAGTTATCCATGATAACGCCCAAAAAAAAAAAGTCTGCACGAAAAAAACAGAAAATAAACTGCAACCATAACCATGAAAATAAAGCCAAAAACTATTAGAACTGAAACTGTGCCAAATGTTAGGATGTAAAATTAATTCATTATTTATCGATTTTTATTTTTGATGAAACCTGAAATAAACTTTGGTGAACCATATCAAGAAGAACACGATTGATTGATTGATGATTTACACTATACTCAAGATTATTTCAGTTATATGGCAGCCTTGCCAGGTTTAGTGGTGGAGGAAGCTGGCGCAGAGAGAAAAATTCTGACATTTCTGCATGGAGTGATTCACTTGAGATAAAAATCCACTTAGGAATAAGTAACTTTTTCTATAGACTGATGGGGCTTTGAACCAGTTACCGATCAATCTCTGGCCTGTGTTGCTTTTCCGACTGAGGCGACTCAAAAATAAGATTTACTTGAAAAAAGAATGTTACTGTACGTTCACTTAAATGAGGCAAAATAACGAAATAAAATTTTGAAAAAAACAAAAAGCAAACCAGTGAAGAAATTTTATATAGAGAAAGCTTGACTTTGCATGGAAGCAACAAAACAGAAGACAATAAAAATGGAAACACAAAACAAATATAAATTTAAAGGTGACTATAAATTAAGATTGGTATTAACGTTGTAGTTTCAGGGTGAGTGAGTGAGTGATTTAACGTCGGTGTCAGTCGAGGATAGGTTAACCCGCTCCAGGAAAAACAAAAAAAAAACTAAATATTTGAATCAAATTAGATATATAATATATAGGTATAAATTCTATTTTGGGTAAAACATACTTAGAAGCAATTGTGCTATCTATTAACAGACATACATAAATACCCTCAGAATAATAACATATATTTGGATATATGACAAGCAGTGGCGGTAACCCATGGCCATAAGTGGCAGTGGCGGTAACCCATGGCCATAAGTGGCAGTAACCCATGGCCATAAGTGGCAGTGGCGGTAACCCATGGCCATAAGTGGCAGTGGCGGTAACCCATGGCCATAAGTGGCAGTGGCGGTAACCCATGGCCATAAGTGGCAGTGGCGGTAACCCATGGCCATAAGTGGCAGTGGCGGTAACCCATGGCCATAAGTGGCAGTGGCGGTAACCCATGGCCATAAGTGTTATAGACAAATACAGAGTAATATATGGTGAAAGAAAAAGACATGCTATAAAGTATTGCCTAATACAGATTATATAGACTATAAATACAAGGAGAAAATAAAACCAAAACGTGATATATAGATATGTGGGTGTATAGATATAGATATATAAGCCAAGCGTGTTCCATCACCAAGGTTACGAAGACAGGGCTAATATAGGCGTGGCCTGCATGTACCACTCCCATACTGTACCTCTGGTGGTTTCCCTGTGAAGGTCAGATGAAGGTCGTTCCTCACTCGTCTGTTTCGTGAAGAAATCTATCACATTTGGTCACCACAATTTTGTTTCCATGGCAACCGAGGTAGGACTTTGATCAGCCAATCCAATACTGCATCTCTCATATCTTCTTAAAGACGAAAATTCTTCGACGAATTTTGTAACAACAATATCTTTTTTTTGTCTATAGGTCTTTTGTGCAATTTTAAACAGTTATTCAGAGGTCATCCACAATATTCAATTGACAAGCGTCACAACCAATGCCAATGAACGAGTAGCTTATGATACAAGATGGCGTTTTACGCTGATGCCGAACACGAACTGAGCATTTTTTTATTTCTTTGGCAAACATTAAAAATCTGCTGACTTTTCCTTGGATATTTTTAGTAAAGCTATTCAGATGAAGAACTATCTGGTGATGAATCAATGAAAAGTTTCCCTAGTTTGTACATTTTATGGTTAATCAAGATCATGCTCGTCACACGGAGAACCACTCCCCCTACTGTCGGTAAATTACACGCGTTAATCTATTGAAAACTAAGCCACAAATTTATCAGAATGTATGTAGACTCGGGTGGAGGGGGTCGGGATTTAACCATCGATGGATTGTTTGATTTTGAATATCGAAGGAAAATCTAACGAGAACTTTATAAGTAAACGAAGCATATTTTGAATCCCAGGTTAAACCTTTTAATCTTTCATCGGTCTCATGCAACCTTCCTTAAAAATTGTTTGCGAACCCGGGTAATTTTTTTTTGACTCAAGACCAATACATTGTATTTGGTGGAGGGCTTGGCGGATCTAGCATAATTCCCTAAACGTTGGAGACTCCGGTTCCGAACGAATGATTGGTCGGTTGGAGTATTAATTCAATTCAATTGCACCATTTTAAAACTCTAAATTCGTAAACCAAAAATTGCCCATGCTTAGGAAGCATTCGCCACTCCAAGTGTACTGGTAAATCATTTTTACTAATGACAGCTATGTTCAAGCAGAGCGGAGAAATGGGCGTAAAAATCAGAAAGACATTGCGCTCTAGAAGCCATCAACTCAAGGTTATCAACTTCCCTGCATAAAAAAGCTAAATAAACGATCCTTTACAAAATTTAAAAAAAATCAAGAATAAACACATCAAAATTAAAGTTTCAAACAAACTTTTATTTTCTGTAAAAATTCTCATCAATCATACAGTCTGAACATTCTGTGAATAATTTGTAATCCAAAAAAAATAAATCCACTTCAAACCTTTTTCTTTAACTTATAAGAGTTTAAATGAAACAAGATCAACTTAGATCAAATAAACTTAAAGGGTTTAAGGTCATAATCTCTCGATGAATGTTCCATCTAAAACCGCTCTTAAAAATTCTACACGAACTTTCTTTCCAAAGCAATCCATGCTATTTTCTATAAACAATTAAAAAAAAAAAACCTTTCCGATTTTCTATGTACAAATTGAAAACTACTCCAAAAAAATCTGCCACAAAGATGTGAGTTTTTCTCTTGGGGTTAACAGACGTCAGTAAAAACTCACCAAGCTAATGGATCTCCAGCACTAAAAATCTAGCCATTTTATGTACAGCTTTGGACAAAGCACAATTCATGCTAATGGAAACTAAAAAAGTTGATCCAAGACTGAATTTAAAAAACCACCACCATCATCATCATCATTTCAAAATTTATAAAAAAAATTCACAAAATTAAGTCAAGGGTTAAAAGTCTGCATGAATTAGTCCTACTTGGTTAAATATATCTAAAAGACAAAAAGCACGAAAATAAAACATTTTTACACGCCCACTCTTATGACGTCTCGAAGAAAAGGTGAAACGAAAATAACCTTCACACATAAAAACAATTGAATTCATAACAAAATTTAGAAGAGAAAAAAAAAATGCCGTAGAAATGAAAAATGAACCCAAATAGCAACATATCTAATAGTAGGCCCTATTATTATATTGTTGTGAATGTCTTTGTCTAAGAAATGTCGAAAAAAAGGGAATCTTGTGAGTTGATGATAAAAAGAATGACGAGGAGTCGCTTTTTGGATTCAGAAAATATAACCAGATAAGGAAAAAGATATGCAGAAATTCATTAAACTAGAAAAAAAACAAAAAACGAGTAGGTATGGAATTTAAAATAGAAAATGGCACACTACAGGGTGATATCTAGGGTCCTTTGTTATTATTCATATTTCCGAAATATTTCCATAAATTATCCAAAAAGAAAAAGTAAAAGTAAAGTTATTTCTTTAAAAATGTTTCTATACCAGGTTAAGTATATATTACTATAACTGTATTATATGATAAGGACTAAAATGGCTATTTTCCAATTTTTTGTACAAAATAAGTTATGTACTTTTAGCACCATTGCTAGAGGAGTTGTTGGTATCCATTAAACAAGAAGAATGTAAATCTTGGAGGTTATGAAATTTGCTTTATATACTAACAGGTTATGTAGTACAGCCCCAAAATGCTGTATTTGTAAAAATCGTATGAAAAACTTTTCAAATAATTGCCAAAATACTGACATCACCGTTGTAAATGATTACTAGGAAATTGGAAAAAAGGGATAAGGTATTAGTGAATACTATAAGCTGTCCTAAAAGAAACTAGAACCAAAACATCATCACAAATAAAAACCTTGCGTCGTCGTAGGGCATCTAGATACAGTGTACATGTTATATCGGTTATCGGTTACGAAAATGTGTTTTATGCTGATTTTAAAAATCTGTCATAACCTGTGCGTCTTTGTATATTTCACAAGCAAAGTGGAAAGCAAATAGAAAAAAAGTTACATAGCTATTGGGTGTATTTTTTTCTACAGATATTAACATTATCTTTATGACTTTCATACAATAGCAAACAAAATGGCCGCCCTGAGTTATCACATTTTCTCATACAAAATCTGAAATATTTGATACAGAGCTCTCAAGGCAGTCATCGAAAGTTTAAAAATTTACGTTTTCTTATCTTAGCTGTTGTGGATTTTATCAGAGTTTTTCGGTGAATTATATTTCAATCCGCTTTCCGTGCGTGAACACACTTCATATTTTCATCAACACCTTTAATCAGATGGATGGTTGCCATGACAACCAGTATCAAAAATTCAGAACTTGTTTCTCGGATGAAATCAAAATCTGAGGTATTGTTCAGTAAAGAACAGGGAAAGTTCTTCCCCCAAATAAAATCCAAAACAAAAAAACACTACTTTTTAAAGACGGTAAAGAGATTTACATTATTTTTTTTTTTTACAAAAGTGAAGCTAAACTACTAGTAGAACAATTATGAATGAAGCACATCTAAAAATTAGTTAGCATAATTATTTCAACAACAAAAGTTGTCATAAAATTTTATCAACAAAATCACAAACAACCAGTAAATAGAATGAAAAATTACATTAAAATAGTCAACTTTTATTCGAAATAGGATGAAAAAAAAGGGCGAAATAAAGATATGGTTACAGCAACTTAATGGTAAAAATGTATGAAACTGATTTCCGAGAATGTTCCTTAGCTAACTTATTTCATTTTGGCAAATAAATTTCTTTGCCTTTCAACAAAAATAAAATATTTAATGTACGGATGTTGTTTATGTTGAGAAATTTTTTGTTTTAAAAATTATAATCTCTTTTCCAGGCAAAACTAGCCAGAGTTGATAGAAAAATCAGACATTTGTCCAGCATGAATTACCTCCCTTATTTTTTTATTTATTTCTAAAAATAAAGGATTTATTTGAAAAAAAAAGTTGAAAATAAAATCGATTCAGACAGATAAATTTTACAAGCAAAGCAACAGGCAATATTTATTTACATTGGCTGATTAATATGTCATCTTAAAAACTTCGACAAAAATTGAAAACAAAGACAAAAATAAGTCACATTTACAAATTTTAACATAAAAAACTGTCCAAAAAAAATAGAACAATTGCTTGACAAAAATGTTTAGTAACACAGCAAAGATAAAACAACCTCATGTCAGGAACGACAACTCTTGAAAGAAATATAGACTCTCAAGAGTTGTCTCCTCTTTCTTAAACTCCAGAACCTACATTTTTGAAGACCTCATGGACAGAAAAAAAAGAAAGGAAAAAAAGGACTATAGAGCAAAATCTTTTACAATAAAGTAGTTTTAGTATCAAGATACTTTTTATACTTCCATTTGTTCTAGGATCTTGTATCTGGTTAAAACTTGAAATGTGGTTCAAGAAACGATAAAACAAATTAAAAATTGAACTGAACAATTTTTAATGCTGTTCTTGAGAAAAAAGTATGAATTAATGATCAGTAAATTATTCTATCGTTTTTTTTAAAATCAGATTTGCTGTTATCAAAAATAATTTTGTAATAGCTGCGGCTTTCAAAAGTTCAGGAAAATCCCTAAAATTAGATACAGAACTTGCGCGCTGTGATTTCCAAAAAAAAGAAAATTCTTTGAAGAAATCTTCAAAAAAAATTTATTTTAGAGTACGAGGTTCAAAACTAGTTCCTGTAGCCATAGAGAAATTAAAATTTTGCATATATAATTTAATTCTTACGATGATAAAATTGAAAAAAAAGATCAAAATTAACCCAAAAAAAACAGAGATCTTAAAAAGCTGTAAATCCGGTGGACTGAAATGGTCGCATCTTGCATGGGTTGGTTTCTCACATCAACTATAAAAACCAAACAAATAAAAATAATAAACTTTTCAAATTCAAAACAACTTTATATATATCAACGATTCTGGCTATATGCGGTTATGTACAGAGTTATTGTACAACTCGGCAAACAAAAAATGTAGCCAGTTGTGGCAACAATCGGAAAAGAAGGCTGATAAAAATTTCAGCAAGCTCTTTCGGAAACCCGGAAAAAAATAAAATTCTTAACAATAACAATCTCCAAATGATGTGTCCAACAAGATACTTTCACTATATAGTTCGACAAAAAAAAAATAGAAAAAAATCCACCAATCAAAGCAAAGATTAGAGATAATCGCAAACCTAGCAATTTATCACAAAACAAATCACGCAAGAAAATTCTGTTACACATCACACACAAATCCTAGTCGCTAACGCAAAAGACAGAATCAAAGTTTTGTATTGATGTAAGGGGCCCTGTGTTTATAATGGTGGTGGGGGCTGATCCTCTCCTACCGAGGCTCCGGTTAACGAAAGCGAAGTCATCTGATTGGTCAATGGGGGAATGACGCCATTTTGATCCAACGTACCACTTGCAGCGTGCATATTAGATTGGACCATCTACAAAGAGACAACGCCCTTTGTTTAATTAAAAATTTCAATCTTAAGAAGTCACACTTATTCTACAAATCTAAGGAATTTAATTTGTGAATTTTTTTAACCTCTTGGAGGCTTCGCAGCTTCAAAAAGACTTCCAAATCTGTTGTTTTGTTTGTTAGGATCCCCATAACCACTTGAGTTAATTCTGAACCAAATTAATTTTTTTTTGTGAAAATGTTTTCAAAAAGCTTCTGAGTCAAAGTTTATTAGTCTGGTTTTTTGGATTTTTCGAAAAACTTGCAGCTACTTTTTCCTAAAGAAATTTGTTAATCAGCAGATTAAAGTCTGAACAGAAATTCCTCGAAGCCCCGGTAGGTTAAATTGAAAAGAAAATCGTCAAAATTAATTTTCTTGGTACCACCACCTTCATTACAAAAATAAAAAATAACAAAAATACAGCTAAATTGTGAATTTTATTTTTTCAAAATTAAATAAAATAAAAGAAAGTTTATTTTATTCAAGCCAACAATGTGCAAATTGACAAGGCTACGAATTGTAGATTAGAGTGTTAAGTGAACGGTTGACACAATTGTAGCGTTGACTTTCCTAGCCCCCTTATGCGCAATTGCGGCATGTTATTTCTTAAAATTAAATTGCATGCAAATTAATTAGTGTAAAGAAATTCTCAATTTCCATTCAATGGACAACACTGAAATCATTTATGATTTATAACAACACACGAATGTAATTCTATATGGTGACGTTGCCCAATTTATTAAGGAGGGAAAGCATGTTTGCTGCAGCCCTTCAAAACTGGGTGTTCAAACATTTTTTTGTTTAAATTGGCATTTTTGGGGGATATCTTATTATGTTCCCAATCTCTTTTCAAATAAAGGAAATTTAGGACTGCCTACGTGAAGGCATTTCCTTAATTTTGGGGATATTTAGTGCAAATTAGTTTGAAGGAAGGGGTATTGATTAGGGAAGTGTACCTGTTCACTCAAATTTGGTACTATTTGGAAATTCATAGTGTTGTTTTAATCAAGTCAGTTAAAAACTATTTTTTTTTATTAAGCCAGTCAGTTAAAAACTATTTTTTAAAATTAATTCTTGATATTTTGTGCCGCACTCAAGAATATCTTCTTATATGGTGAAGATTATTGGGGGGGGGGGGGGGGGGGGGAAGGGGAAGCAAATCCAGCTCTTTTCCTGGACCAGGGGAAACCCCCAAACCTTCCACAAAGGGTAATCAAAAATTGCACTCAGGGATTTTAATTTTTGTTCCCGTTTCGACAGAGTGTGATTAGAACATGTGACCCTGTGTTGGACTGCCCACCCAACAAAGTGAAAATTGTCACAATTCAGTCTCATATAACCCTATGATAAGTATATTAATCCCTGACACTTGTCCTCTCATGTTTTTCCACGCTATTCACTCGGTTTGCCGAGAAAAAAAAATGCAGCTGGCAACAATGTCAAATACATTGTCAAAAACGCTGAAGACTGCTTAGTTCGATTTTGGTCAAAGGACCTCTGCGCCAGCATCAAACGTTAAACCAAAACGATTGAAAAGGTTAAACGAATTCAGTGAAAAAGCTCTATGACGTTAAGACTTTGTCCGGTCTCAAAGCGACCACACTGAATTCGTCGAACTTTATTAAATTAAAATAAATTGTCAATTATCTAAGCATCTGTAGCTGTTTTTGTGAAGATTTATAGACACGTGTAAAGTCTCATAATCTGATAATTTGATAACAGTGTAGAATGGCAGCAAGGTCAGACAAGGGTCAAAAGGTCAAGGTCACAAAACAAAGGGTCACCTAAAACTAGTTTCATTTTTGTTTAAAACCATGAGCACGTGACTTGGATCCCAATTGTAAGAACTAAAAATGAGGGGTTTTTTTTATGAAAAAAAGGGTAGTTTTTCAGTTCTCCCTCGCATAAACCAGAGAACAATTTTCTTAAGATTTAGCCAGTGTTATGAAAAAAAAAACAACAACCACAAAACATGCATTGTTTATGCTTCTGTCAACAAAACTGCAGGTAAACTAAAAAAAAATTTGATCGATCCATCGATCTTTCCCACGATCCACTTTTGTTTATTTCTTAGTATGGCAGGATTATTAGATGTAAAATAGAGATTAACTTACCGCTGTCATATGTGGCTGCATGATATAGTGTGGATGAACCCATCCTGCGTTGGACTGGACTTGATAAGAGGTCGCTGGGGTCGTTGCCATGGAGTAACGGTTTAGCATTCCTGGTGCCACAAGGCTTTGGGCCGGTACACTGTAAGGCATATACAAACTGTACCTCTATAAGCACGTCTGCTATAGTTAGTGGAAATACTACAGTATTTAGACCTAGAGTTATCTCCCTTTATCTAGAGTTACTTCCCCTTAAAAATTTGAAGAGTTACTTCCCCCCTTGAAAATTTGAAGAGTTACTTCCCCTTGAAAATTTTAAGAGTTACTTCCCCTTGAAAATTTGAAGAGTTGCATCCCCTCATTACAGTTACTTCCCTTAGTGAGTAAGTCTTTTGGTTTCTCAGAAACTCAAGGGATACAATCTGACCCAGTGTGACATAGTTACATTATTGTGTCCTATTATATTGCTTCCGTGCAAAGAAATCATGTCAAATTATTTGCACGTTACTCCAACCTAAAACTCATAATAATCAGTTACACCCCCCCCCCCCCCCCCCCTCATCATCTTAACAGAATCTATAAATTTCAAGCAATAACATACTATAACTTGTGCTCAAACCATAAAAGGAATTTTGAGAATATCTTGGTAGCATTGGAATATGAAATTTCTTCTACTGAAATAGAAAATACTTTAAAATTGTCCATATTTGTTTTCAAAACTTGTCAATGTATAGGACAATGAACTTACCCATTTTGAGCAAGCTGTGACTGATCATAAGCTAACGAAAGAGGCTGAAAAGGGAAAATACACAAATACAATTTCTGACAAAAACAAAAAGTTTTTTGGGGGGGTCAAAATCCCTCATATTATTGAGATGATTGTTTACGTCAAGGGTATGTATATCACAAGATTGAATCGAGAGAAAACTGGGCTCCTAACGTCAGTTAATTGATGCTTTATGCCACACGAAGATTACCCAGCTGGATAATTCTTTAAGCTAGATGGAGCCTAAAGTTATTTTTTCCCTTCTCTGTTGTGAAGGTGTAAATGTCACAAATGTCCCACAAAATCGACGCACATTCACGAAAAAAGCTCAAAACGCGCCACCTATCTACCCAACTTTTTCAAGAATGTAACAACAAATGGCCCACAAAATCAAAGAACATTAACAAATGAGCTCCTTTTTTCAAGAATGTTACGATAATAAAATGTTATCAATGACAGGCCTGTCATTAAGAATATACTGAGAGAGTTACAATATGCTCTCCCAAAACTGTCAGGGTGACCTGTTTCACTCTCCCCAAAAAATGGTCTCCCAAAATTCAATGGGAGTGCATTTCCTCCCCCATTGTTTTTCAGAGAGAGAACCCGATCATGATGAAATAAAAGCATCTGAAGTTAAAGAAAAGGAATTTTTATTTTGGTATCCTTATCTATGTCAGAATTGTCGTGCAAATTTTAAAAAAATGTTCTTGTTTTCCACATTATCATACAGATAGTTCTATTTTAATGGACATGAAAGGGTTGGAGAATAGTTTTATCTTGGGAGAGTGAAAAACATAAACACTCGCCTGAAACCGGTAGGGAGAGTTAGGGGGAGTGATAAACAGGTCTCCTCAGACCCCTCTGGGAGTGTGTGGAGGGGAAGGAGAGCAATCACTCTCCCTATAATGACAGCCCTGAATGAAGCCCCAAACATTGTCAAAATGGCTCCTTTGTATATACGGAGTTACATGTGCATAAAATTAAATGTTATTTTTCACGGAAGCTTTGCCCTTACCTCTCTATCACCCCATATTTTCGTAGGTTGAAATTGGCTTTTCTTCTTATTGCCTCCATCAGCAAATTTCACTAAAAGTTTGTCTGTGGCTCCTGGAAGAACGGAATTTATTGATCAAAAATATACTAAGAATGGGACATTTTTTAATAAACATCATATATATATTTATGATCACTAAAACACACGGGCACAGGGAAAATCTTCTTGTCTTAAATAACCATGTATATACATTGTCCAGAAAATTCTAATGACCAAGGCTAAACTCCTGTCAGTCATCAACCTAATGAAACATCATATTATTACAACAATTTATGATGGGGTATAAAGGTCTAAATGATATACCTCTATTTAACACAATTAGAAACTTGTCTCCACGGTTATTTTATACAAGAGGATTTTCCCTGTGCCTGTGTGTTTTAGTGATCATATATATACATTGTACACTCATTAGCAGTTCTAATATGTTGGCCAAAAAATTTCTGAGTGGGTTTTTTTTTTACTCGATCTGTTTCTAAGGAAGGGTTGCATACGCAAAAGGTGGAGAGTTTCCTCTGGGCAAAGTGCCCGGTTTCCTTCCACAATAAACCTGGAAACCCCAATATGATTGAAATTATCTTGTGTGCGAGGACAAAAATCAATCGAGCAATCAGGACTTTCCAATAATTTGGTGTTAGCCGCCATACTCAAGATTATTTGACCCATAAGCCCACATTACAATGTGTACTCCAGTAAAAAGTGGGGTTAGAACTACAATGATTATCTAGAAAAAACAAACACTATTCATTTCTGGCCAGGGGCCGGTTGCACAAAGCTGTATTAAGCTTAAGTCAGGCTTAAATACATCGCGTAACAAAGGAATTTGATTGTGACGTTGCCCAGATAAGTTTGACTTAAGCTTGATACACTTTTGTGCAACCAGATCATTTTTGTGGCGGTCAAAAACATTGAATCGGTTATGATATTGAAACTCTGGGAACCACCCGGTCCCAATGCTAGTTTCATTTTACATCAAACTGATGTATAGCCAATTTTCTTTTCCATAGTTTGAAACAACAGTAACAAGAGGCTAGCAGAACCGATCAATACCATGAAATCCTATGACCTATATTTGTTTAGAGCAAGCTGAAATTTCTATCTCTATTCTGTTTCTGAACAAAACGTTTTTTTACTAAACCACGAAAATATTTTTCCAAAGGAGATAAATTGAGAAGATTTGAAACTGACCTGGAATTATCTTCCCGTTGAACGTGGAAATAATCTGTTCACATTTTTCCTTAGATTCCATCCTAGCAAATCCAACTCCTCGACTGAGTCCGTCTTGATTACGTAATACTCGCGTTGAAATGACCGTTCCGTAGCTTTTAAACATACTCTCGAGTTCAGCCTCGGAATAGAACACTGGTAGATTAGCTATGTATAAATTTGTAGGATCTTGTTCTTGTTGCTGGAAAATCAAAAGAAGCGTAAACATAATTTCACATTTTTAACTATTTTTAAAAATAAAATTAAAATTTAGTTTAAACTTTTAAATTTTACATCTATTCAACCTGCTCAAATTTCCTCAAAGATTAACAATTCAAAAATTTTATAAATAAGGATAGCCTGTAGTTATCAACAATATCGTGTTCTTCCTTCATTTGAGACCGTGGGGGGGTGAGGTGAGGTTGGGGGGGGGGGGGGGGGGGGTTATGGTGTCTTACTTGCTTACGTAAAATGGTTATTTTTCTCAAGTATTGATGCGTACTCCACTATACATAGAAATGCAAATCAGAGTTTTGTCTTATTCTATTCACTTATCAAAAGCAACTAATTTTTTTAAAAAATTTGCAAATGACATTAATATTGAAATAGTGGATGGCCAAAAACCTTCCGCAAAGTCTATTTCTGATTCGTTTTTTTTTTGTTTAAGGATAAATACAACAGGCTACATCTTCTGAGACAGTTTTCAAAATGTTGCAAATCTGATGTAAGTTTATATTGAATAATTTTAGACATTTCATTATGTTCAATCGAAGGTTGGACATTTCTATTACATATACACTATTGAATGAGCATTAAAAATGCTATATATAATTTAGCCCGAGAAAACTAGCTGGCGGAATGCCACTTGGCCGAGTTACAAAAGCTCAGAGTTTTTCAAAATGAAATATAATCAGGGTTGCAAACTGAATACAATAGCCTACTATAGTGACATTTGATAATTTATGAGGGCCATTTTCTTGATATTCCCCTCAGAGCCAACCAATGGGAATGACCCAAATAAAGTGGAGGACAATAAATAAGTTTAAGGCCCCTGTCAAAATTTCAACTCTGCTTTACACCAAGAATATAAATGGAATAAAAATTAAGACTGAAACTGAGTTACGGTAATACCTGAGTTAATTAGAGGACTATGCATGTTGCTAAATCGTCAATAACAAAAAGGTTCTGCATGAGATTTAAACTTTCAACACATCTCAGTCCAGGGAGATGATTGACCAGCAGTTAATCCTTGAATGTTTTACAAGCTCTCTCTTGAATTAAGATGAGAATTTGCACTCTTCTAATTTTTTCTAGCACTTGAATTAACTCAGACATTACCGTAACTACTTTGGATTAGAAAGGTCCGGTTTATTTATGTTTTAGTCGCTTGATCACTTTTACAAAACAATTCGACTAAAAATGCGAAAACAGCATATTTTTTTTTAAAAGACCAGTACAAGTTTGCAACAGATATAAAAAAATTGAAATAAATCTATTCCTGCTAAATAACCCCCAAAAACTACAAAATAAAAGTGATGTTTTTGTTGCTATAGTTTACAGAATCAGGGGAAGCAACTCTTGACAGCAAACAGAAGACCTCAGCTTTAAAATAGAAAGATACATGTAGATTGCTCAGAAGTAACCTTGTTCCCTGCCATTATAAAAATAGGCCAGCCAACTTCTTAATGAATGCAGAGGTTAATGTATTATTTGTGTTGCTGCTAAATTTAAAATTTAGGACTTAGAAGACTTTATTTGTTTCAGATTCCATTTCTCTGCATATATTTGCAACCTTTCTTATCTTGCCGCTTCTAGTTCAGGGGTTGGAGGGGGGGGGGGGGGGGGGAGGTGCCTTAACAGAAATATTGTTTTATTGAATGCAAACATACATTAAGAGTAGGCCTATGCTAGGAAAGTGAGTCCTAGATTCTTTTTCGTTGTGTTTATTGATTGATTGAATTTTTACGCCACACTCAACATTATTTCACTTATTTGGTGTTGCTGCCAAGGGATTGTTTCTCACGAGGTTTTAGCAAATTATGGCCTATATAAGTCTAACCAAAAGCATAACTGTCATGATACGAACAAGAGGGAAACTGAGGTCTGACCCCCCAAAGACAAGTAAAATTACCCTGGTATATTGTTGGTCTTCGTTTTCACTTATATATCTTATTGGCCTAATTTCACAAATAAACTTTATTTCATTTAGGCCTTATTTCACTTATATGTCTTATTTCACATGTAGACATTATTTCACTTATATGTCTTATTTCATGTAAAAGCTTTATTTCACTTACGTCTTATTTCACTTATATGCCTTAATTCAGCTATATACCTCGATGTTCCTGAACATATTTTCATTCCCTTGATTAGCCGTGAACTGATTTTCAACGAGAAAACAGGTTTTTCTGGTGATAGCCAAAAGCTTGACTGCTTAATGACATGCTTCACGTGGACTTTTTATCTTGTTCGTTTATAAATTGAATATCTATTTTAGGCTTGCCAAAGTCACGCTTTTAAAGCTTGAAGAGATTCAATCACATTTTTAAAACTATGCATTGATATTAAATTAACAGCATGTAACAGTTGCAAATATTTAAAAAAAAAAAGAAATTTTAATCAGAATGTAATTCTATTCTTGGCATTTAAGTTTTAAGATTACAAGTTGACAGATATAGGACTTCATTTTTACACGTAAAGCACAAATGAGCGATTAAAGCAAGAAAAATATAAAATTTTTAGAACAAATTAGCTGAAGCCAGCCTGGTAATTTTTGTGATGATTAAGTTATTATTTTACTGAATGAGATGTTTAATAAAGTTAGTACTGCATTTGTAACAATTTTAGGGGGGGGGGGGGGGGGTAATTTGTCAGATCGAATGGTTGATTAATATATTAATGGATTCTTTCCACTTCCATTTTATATGGCGGTGTTGCCAGGATTAATGGGGGTAGAAAATGGGCGTTTTACCCTGAGGAAATGACCAAACTTCGGCGATTCGTATCCAAAATGGAGGAGAGTGACGGAATAGTGCTGATGAATGTTGACCCACTGTGTGTCTGAACATGCCCAAATCTTAACATGTTTTTTGTTGTTTTTTTTTTTTGGGGGGGGGGGGGGAGGGTAGGGGCGACCTAAATACCAATCCAATTTGCCACATTGTCTGTTGGACAGAACTCCCAGGACTTCAATATTGATGATCTTAACATGTACATAAAATGTTGAATATTTTTTATACGTTTGACAAAACATTGTAAAAATACTATTCTAACAAAAAGTCCACACAGCTGAACAATATATAAGTAATTTACAATTAAAATAAGTAAGTAATTAAACTAATGACGATGCATGAAATATTCTTAATTAAAAAAAAAAATACACACTTGCCAAACAGACTTTCCCAGTAAGAGTTAAGAATCTGTCCGATTTTATAATCTTTTATGAAATTTTGCGACCCTTTATTTTTACGGCCAAGAACGAATAAATAAAATAAGTATCGCTGATTGAAACAAATTTGGAAAATTGAGCGGTTTTCACAAATAGTTTAGTTTTATAATCTATTAGATTTTTGGGCTCAGAAATTTTGCATTATTTTTCTCAACACGAAATTTTTTGAAATTTAGGTCTTGATGTTCATTAACACCATGTTTAGAAGTAAACAAATCAGAATATTAGAAATTAGAAGATATTAATTCTAGACTTCAGTTAGTTGTAAAGACCTTTCGAAGGTACATTTCGGACCAAAAAGCTTTTAATTTAAAATTCTGGAGAAAAATACATGTAGTTGATGAATTCCAATTTAATGGAAAAATGTTAAACTTTGTCTCTTTAATCAAAAAAATATTCTTAATGGTTCTAGGACTCTTAAGTACACTGGGAAAAACTGCTTGAGTGCTAATGAATTATGGGAAAAAATGTGGTTACCATGGTGATATTTACATAGGCACAAACCTTAGCCATCTGGGCCTGAATGCCCTGTGCTTGAAGTGACTTGACAGCCACGTCAGCCGCTTGGGGTGATTCAAAATCAACAAAACCATAACCTAAAATATTAAAGGATTTATGGATAATTTATTTAGAAAAATATGTTCGGATTTTGTTATTAGTTTGTTTCGGAACATGCACAGTACGGCATCTGACCCACAAAAAATTAAATATCTGGTAAAAAGCATATCCTTTTACTTTTGGTAGCCATGTGAAAATTAATTAGCTCTGTAGGCCTGCAGTGATGTCATACTGGATAAGGCATCTAACGTGGGCATTCTCAATTTTGTGACATCATACATCGCCCGTGAGGAGTCTGCGCTTCTTCACGATTGGTTGAAACGATCAAAAGTAAAGTTTAATAACAAGTAAAGAGAGAGATGACGTAAATTACGCAGTTTTCAATCACATACTTTCATGCCCAGGAACCTGAAATGGAACCTTTTTACTTCAAATGTATGTCAATTTACAATTTAAAGTCACCATTCTTTTGAGGCAAACTAAAGATCAAAAAAAATTCCAGCATTTTACTGTCGTACATTTGAAAAACTAAAGGATTGGCGTTTAAAGAAAACATCAGAAAAGTCATCAACCTGTCTGTACGTTTTTTTTGACTATCAGAATTTCCGAAAAAAATCTGAATTTTGGCAGCTAATGTCAGTTACGGAAATTCCGCCCAATCCTTTAATGAACACAAATCAGCAATTCATCATTAACTATTTGATTAACCATGAAGAAAATTTTGTTCCACAAAACTGTGTAAGTACAAAAACGACAATCTAAATTTAAAACCGGGAGTACCTGGCAACTCAACTCTTCCACATATGGCGATCGAGTGAAAACTTCACACATAAATTTATTTAGAAAAAGAAAAGACACAAACCTTTACATTTCTGCGTTTGCTGATCAATTATAGCTTTTGTTGAAGTAATTTTTCCATATCTAAAAAAGAAACGATAAGAAAAATATAACAACTGTGTAAGTACAAAAACAATATTTAGGAATATAGAATATAGATTTCAGTGTCGGTTTCATGAATCTTTCAGGAAAAAAACAACCTATGCTGGACATTTTTTTTAGCAGAAGCCCAGCATGCTATTTCTGGTACCCAGAAAATGATTCAGAAGCAATTGAAAAATGTTTAGATTTGTGATTGCAGTTTTACAGTTTTGCCGTCATGATTCTTACGCATAAAATGACCTCCCTGATGACAGGTGCGAGTAACTTTAAGGGTCACAGTAATTAACATCAACCCTGATGAGTTTTATTTGTTTGTGTGATTTCAAAAGTGAGTAGAAGATTAATTATGGATTTTTTTTTTTTTGAGATAACACTTTTAAAAAAATTTGAACGAAATTCTTTTACCAATGAAGTGTGATGCCAAAGTTATTTTAACAAATACAAGCAAACCAATCTTGAGTGGGGCGTAAAACATCAATAAACAAATCAATTTGGAAAATTTTCAAATTTTCGTAAAAAAAGAGGGCCAATTTTGGACATTTGAGTTTGATAAGTGAAAACATTTTATTGATTTTTTTTTTTGTAATTGAATCAATTTTCCCGAGAAAAAAAATCATACCATTTAATCAGAGAGTATATTTATTATCTAACAGACATAAATGTCACATGTGAATGTGGTTTACTTGGACATGATAGAATTTGTTCAAAAACTCATTATCCATAACAAAGTTTTAAAGGTGAAACCGTAAAGGAGTGTTAGACACTGTATCCGCCAGTAGCCGGCATGCCGTGTCAGTGTTGACCACCTTCCAGAAGTCGGGCATCTCGGTTAAGGCCTAGACAAATAAGGCATACCACCATAGAAAAGCCACAAGCGTCCCTTACTTAATTACCGCACATAGTTTTACAGTAACAGCCCAATGTTGCAAAACAAGAAACATCGAGAGACAGTCAACGTTAAAATCTTCAAATGTCAAAACACGCAACATCGAGAGATAGTCAACGTTAAAATCTTCAAATGTCAAATACCCAAGCTTACAGATTCAAATGGAGGCTGACGAGCTTATTTTCCCGGAGCAACAACGGACCTGGTTCCGAGCTCTCACCAGACCGCATTCCAAAGCTTGCAAAATATTTGTGCATATTCACCTTCAAACTGTTTTATTTTTGGTCAAATTAGCCCGTTTGAAAACTAATTGGCGGGATCAAAGCGAAAATGTTTAAAGAGGGAAAACAACACAGTTGGCGACGTGTTTCATGCTTAAACAAAGCTGGCCCAATTGTGTAACATAATAACATTTACTCGAATTGATTGAAATAAAACTAAATACGATCTCGGGTCATGTTGACAGAACAAGCCTTGCAGGGCGTGGAGTCTGTTGATTGAAAACCTTAACCTTGACTACAACTGAAATTCCTCAACTTAAACTAACTTTCACTTCTTTTTGCAGTTACAGTTTTTATTGAATTCCATATAGACTGAAACAGCTTGAGATATCTGAAAAATATATTTCAATTTAAACCTTGGGAGATGATAAAGTTTGTCACTGCATGTTTTTTATTTTGTTTTGATTGTTTTTTTGGAAGGGGGGGGGGGGGGAGGGGGAGGTATTTAGACAAATATTTCTTAAAACATAATACAGAACTGCGAATTATTTTTGGACATCATTTCGGCTTTTATAAATCAACTGAAATTTCATTAAGCTGACTAAATATAAGTTGTACATTTGATGGTAAGTTAACGCAATATCAGCTTTTTGTTCATTTTACGGCTCAGTTGTCTTGATATTAAAAAATACATATATCACACACAGATCTGTAGGCCTACCATTTATATTTTCAGTCGATAGTGAGTTTAAAATCAATGCTCGGCCTCAGATATGAAAAACTTGAGACCAGATAATTTCCGTGTCCGTCGAAAACATTGTATCCGATCTGAATATTAAAGTGCTGGGAACAAACCGGTACCGCTGCTAGTTCCCTTGTACATGTACATCATACCATATACTGGCTTTCATGATGGGTAACAGATTTTCGTTTCCCTAGTTTTAGAACAACAGGCTACAGAAACCGATCTTTACGGTGAAATCCCCTGGCCTGGAACAGGTTTTTGCTATAAATCGCAATTAATGTTAATTTGAGACTTTATTAGTTTCCCCATGGGGCAGATTCTCTAACTTTGCCCACCAATAGGCCGACAAATGTATAATTTTGACCCGTTACATAGTACGGCGGAAGTGGGGCGGAAGTGGGGCAGTTTAACATGAAGGATACATAAATATAGATTGACTCAAACCACAGTGTTGCATCAATGGAAGACCTGTGTTGGACTGAGACACGATCGATGGAGCCATACAGGTCCCATTGGTTTGCTAGAAGCTTGTCACCTATGGTAAACTTTAACAAATGATATTTCAGAAAGTACAGAAAGGGTTTGAATTCAGTTACAGTAAGTAACTATAATGATGGGTTTATCTTGTCAAATTGGAGTCACAAGCACCGTTTTTCTAAATCGGACAGATTTTGTCTTTAAAAGGCAATATGATGTATTTTATCTAAGCCCTCACTTAAAGTGGCATGAGCTGTCAAAATGTTGATATTTTGATGTTAAAACAGAATGTTGAAAGTGTTGGCTATTTTTATCAAGACGTATGATTCAGAAGCTTTTTAGTGCTTCTGGTCTCGAAAATGTACGATAAAGTATTGTTTTGAACTAATTTGGCTTTGAATAAATGAATGGTCGTCCTGGTTATTTAAATTTTGTTTACTTTGCGAACACGTTTTTGGTTCGTACAGGCCACATACTGTATGGATTTTCTTCATTCCAACGCCAATCATTTAGTTTTGCGATGGCCTTCAAAGCATCTTACTGTTGTGACGATCAGAAATTATGAGAAAAGTGTAAATTTTGGTAGCTCGTGCCACTTTAAAGAAGGTAAAATTTAGCATTGTCCAACCTAACCAGAAGAATACCTGAGCCAAATTCAATTTTTTGTCTCTGCCTCGATTTAACATGTGATAGAGACGGGTGCAATTGCATCCATGCTGAGGCTGGCTGTCCTTAACTGTTTTGTTGGCAAGCAAAGACGGAGTTATGCGTGGAATTTCTACGAGGAATTCGATGATTAAACAGGAAGACAGGATCAATGGAGAACTACAAGATTTTAACGGAGAAACAAAAGGCATGGATTTAACAAGAGAGGCCATTTTGACAGAGGAGCTTTCACAACGAGAGCTGTCAAATCTTGATGTAGATTTTCTCTTACAGACCAGACATCAAAGGGACGAATTTTCTCCAAAAATATAACTGCAGCCATACATGGACGGACTGAGGTTTTAACAGGAGAACTTTCTGCGTAATCATAAGTATATTTTTTGGAAAACACCCAAAAATAATTAAATAATACTTACGGTTGGCACATATTAACTAGGTCTTTATCTGTCGTATTGCCTGAGAGGCCTCGAATGTAGAGGTTTGTTTTGCTTAGCTGTTCCATATTCATACTGTGAGTACTTGATTGGCTACTGGTAGTATTTGGACTGGCGGCCGGCATGGCTCGGGATGTGTACGTCTGCAAAATACAAATAACAGACACATTAATACAAAATACATAAATGGCACATTAATACAAAATACACAAATGGCCCATTCATACAAAAAACAGAAGAAATAAGGCACATTAATACAAAATACACAAATGGTACATTAATACACAAAAAAAACCCAGAAGAAATAAGGTACATTCATACAAAATACACAAATGGCACATTAATACAAAATACACCAATGGCCCATTAAGACAAAATACACAAATGGCACATTAAGACAAAATATGAAGAAATAAGGCCAACTAATACAGATTACCTTCATACAAAATTCATATTTATCAAAATCTGAATGATGCAAATAATGGCAAAATTAATACAAAATGAAGAATACATACAAATTATTTATAGACAATACACATGAAATATACACTATAAGAGAAAAATGAAAGCAATAAATTGGCCCGAATTGATGTATCCAGTTATGGTGTGTTTTTTTTGTAGGACACCAGTTCAAAGACATAGCCTACAGCTCTTTTAAGTTAAATTATTACCTGATACAGGTGTATCATACAAAGATAACAAAACATGGATATGGCTTTATGGGAAATCTACTCTACTTAAAGCATTGTTGGACAAGAGTAATAAATATGCAGTTTGAAGCATAGGTAAAAATGCACAAATGGCACATTAATACAAAACATAGGTAAAAATGTCTTTTAATGAGATGCAATAACTTGACTTAATGAGCAAATCATTGGCCGATAATAAAACTGTTTGCAGGATTATTTTCTTTTATGTATAGAAAGACATACCAAATTATAGCAGGTTACATGGTTAAGCCCCCCCCCCCCTCCCCTCATCCACTATATTTAATATTGTGACAGAAGATAAGACCAAGAGAAATCAAATCTTACTAAATTAATAGTCTTTTGATTGGTTGGTTGATTGTTAGGTGTTTTACGCCGCTCTCTAGATTATTTCACATATATGGCAGCATTGCCAGTTTTATTGTGGGAGGAAACCGGAGGAAAATTCTATGCCCGGAGGAAGCCCACAATCTTCCAGTGGTAACTGGAAACCATCCAGCATAGGTCGTTCGAGTGAAAACCCAGTCAGAAAATGTCCAATTTTGGATAGTCTTTTGAACTTGACCCGTAAGATAAACATATCAGACACGCCACGCCTACAGCCGGTGAACTTTTCTTGTACGATACAGGTCTGTCACATATAGGCCTAGAATTAGCTTGTAGCCAGTGATATATATTTTGAAAACAAAGCCAAACTGGCACAGGGGCAGTATAACAAAAACTTTGGATGAAAATTGTGAATATTAAATTATTTTATATAATCCAGTCATTATTGAAATATATCTTGAAATAAAGGTAAACTAAAAATTAAATTAGCTATTAAAAAAAAAAACTCCCATTAAAGCAGCATGAGCTGCCAAAATTCAAACTTTTTTCATAATTTCTGATCGTCACAACAGTAACAGACTTTGAAGGTCATCGAAAAACTAAATGATTGGTGTTGGAATAAGAAAAATCCATACAATATGTGGCCGGTACGAACTGAAAACGTGTTCAAAAAGTAAACAAAATTTAAATAACCGGGACGACCATTCATTCATTCTAAGCCAAAGTTAGTTCAAAACAATACTTTATCGTACATTTTCGAGACTAGAAGCACTAAAAAGCTTATGAATTATATGCCTTGAGAAAAATAGCCAATTATTTCAACATTCTGGTTGAACGTCCAAATATCAACATTTTGACAGCTCATGCCACTTTAAAGTAACACTAGATATACTTCATATAATCATAACAAAATAACGGAATTGGTAGATAAAACCTCAAAATTCACACGTCTACTCTGATTGGGTTTTCACTCCAACAACCTATGTGGGATGGTTGCCAGTTACCACCGGAAGGTCGGGGGTTTCCTGGGGGTATAGAACTGGCAACACCGCCATATAAGTAAAATAATCTTGAGTGCGGCGTAAGACACCAAACAATCAATCAATCATATTTTTCTCAAATATTTTATCCTCAATTAAATTAATTGTGTTGGATAAAGATATAAGAATCCTCACTGATATATCACAAAATAATAAATTTAAAAAGTGGGTATTCTTACAAAATTATCAGGTATTAGTGAAAGGTCACAGGTTTTCTCCTGACAGAGCCCAGGTTTCTGAAGCGTTCAAACGACCCAGTTTCTACATGCCTAAATACATTATTTCATTAGGGATGGTCTAAGTCTAAGATATCCATAACCAGTTCAATAAAGGTGTATTTCTAGTAATAAGTCAAACTGCAATTTTGTGATATCATTGATAGATTCCTTTAATGATTAAGCGTCCCTATTTCATTAGGGATGGTCTAAGTCTAAGATATCCATAACCTGTTCAATAAAGGTCTACTTCTATAGTAATAATAAGTCAAACTGCAGTTTGTGATGTCATTCATAGATTCCTTTAATAATTAAGCGCCTTAATTAATAATGTAATTTGGTCAGCGCTAATTTGGATCTGAGTAACCATGAAATTCACAGGGGCAATAAGTCACAGGTGTGTCGACCTAATTAGATAAAAATTCTGACGAGTTATCAGAGAATTCTGCACACCTGTTGTTAATTTCAGGTAAAAACTCGTTAGATTTTTTAGCGTTAATGATTAAAAAAAGCAAGTAAGAATTTCACAATTTTCCGTTATAGATGTGAAAAGTTGAAATAAAATAGCACTTTCCCCCAGGTAACACCGCGGAAAGCAATTAACAGGTGTGACTAACTAACTCCCTACCTTTAGCTACCTGGCAAAGTGTATTAATCAGAGTTGTTGTAAAACGAAATAGTTTGCATACTTGAATAGCACTGAAGGACTGTGTCAATAGAGAAGGGGGATTGTTCAAGCTCACTGTAAACTGGGCTAGAATGTCACCAACCTGGCCCAGCTCACCTATCCAGTTTAAGCTGTTTGGCACCTTGCCAAGATTGTACAGGTATATGGGGTCAGTTACTGAGGTATTCAGCCCGTATCAGCCCCGGTTGATCGAGAAAGGGGCGATTTTCTCAATGTGATATCTTTACAACCTTTCACAATGGCCGTCATCAAACCTGTTATTTTCAACAACCTGAAGATATTTGGTATTTTTTTCTTCTCATGACAAAATAATGTGTGACACAAAGCAAGTACACTTACATTATTTTAGCAACAAATTTCATTCACAGTTTTTAAGAAGGCTTCAAATCATACATTAAACACGGCACGCAAATGTATTCATCCAGAAATCTTTTAGCTCACTCTTCAAAGACATCTATATATCATAAAATTCTACTGACTAAGGCCAAGCTCCTGTCAGTACTCAACCTAAGTTTATTACAACAATTTATGATTGGGTATAAAGGTCTAAATGATATACCTGTTTTTAACACAATTAGAAACTTGTCTCCATGGTTATTTTAGTCAAGAAGATTTTCCCTGTGCCCGTGTGTTTTATTGCTTATAAACATATCATATAAAGCATTTGCGTTGTCTGTGTGGAAATCCCCCCCTCCCCCCTTATTCAACACATATCTGGCCTTGTTCATTGTAAATGAGATGCTGATGGTGCCAATTTCAGTGGGCCAAGCTGAGATTTTCAAACTTAATCTAAATCACCCAATATACAAAATTTGGATTTATTGATTGATTTTTATGCTGCACAACATCACGCTTAAAATGTTTTAAGAAACAGTCGGCAGGCTCTTCACTCCGAGGAAATCCCCGACCTTTGCAAGTACCGGACAACCTTTCCACACACGACGATCAAGTGAAAAATCCACCAGGATTCAACCCTGCATCGCAACAATAAAGGTCTATGTCAGACTAAAGGACTGTCACTTGACTGAGTTACCAAAGATTTTTAGCCAGAAATTAACAAAACTGGGAACATAAAAAAATAGCATAAATTTTAACATTGCCTCCAGCATATTGGTGTAAGATACAGTATCATAAATAGCATGTCACTCAGAAGTATTTGCAAGATTGCATCTTGTGATCAACAAAGCCTATCTAACTCAGAAATTTGCAATCATGAAAATATTATATTGATAATTTTTTTTTCTGTCTCTAGAATAAATTACTCAGAAACATCTGTGACATATTGGGCTGCTATAAATCCATATTTCTAAAACAATCTATTCTAAATCCTGGATACTACAGGTAAAACAGTTACGGTAAGAATTCTGCTAATTCAAGTACTCAAAACATTACGAAAAGCACTCTAAAAGTTTGAGACTTTTCGTTGGGTGTCTTACCTCCTGCATGGAGCGACCGATAATCCTATCGAGCAATCACTATTGTTGTTATTAAAGACCAAACATGGCAGAAAGCAGTCTAATAATTTGTTATCTTCACATTGCACGTCCTTGAATTAGCGGAATTCTTACCGTACTCGAGTAGCATTGACCTAAAGTTGAAATATTTCCGAGATGGCGCACAATGTAAAATATGTAGTTTTCCCTGTACAAGTTCCAGTTTCCCCAAAAATATATAACATTCTAAGAATCTGTCCGCAGTTCCGATGGTATTTCCTTTCTTAGATTGATTGATTAGGGCTTAACGCTAAGGTTATATGGCGACAAAAGTACCAACCGAGCAAAAGATCACCACACCCACTGGTACACCCAGATGCACCAGCATCTAAATTTGGACATTAGGCTCCAGAGACCAAAGAGTATGAGGAAGGCTAATGTATTTGGTATACTTAATATTCCTCCTTGCTAGGTCAGCATACATGGCTATAGCAGAGCCACCATGTTCCAGCCTTAAGATTCCTTTCTAAGAAGAATAAATATAGTGCAGTGCCAATTTTTTTAAAAAATATAATATATATTTTATGGGATTTTTGAACAGCTATCCAGTTGATCTTTAGTTTTCGTTAACATTTTAAAATTTCTTTTGAAACAAAGAATATTATTATTTGTATGTCAAAATATCAGTAAAACAAAACAAACAAAAAATAGAAGCTATTAATATATATCCAGGAAACTGGATAAAAAGTGTAAAGTATAGGAAAATAATCTGAAAAAAGTAATGGCCCTATAACGGAACCTTGTATAACCCCTTTTTTTAATGTAAATAAAATATTTTCACTCTGTTAAAAACATTTTTACCTGACAGTTTGTGGTATATAATGAATTAGAAACCGGTAAATGTAAAGTAAAAAAGTAATTAAATCTACTGGGTTAAAACGAGTGAATCCAGTTTTCGTCATTTTCTTCGAGATGAAAAATATATAAATATAACAATTTTTACTTTTCTACACCTAGCCTAGACTGGTTCTGCAAGGTAATTTTTTTGCACCAAAAATGTTGGTGACTAAGAAGTGAGTGTTACTTTAAAGGATGGTCCGGCCTTTTGTTTTACCTGAATGTCACCTGGCTATGTTGTGGTAACGAGACTTGTGCCAGGTATGTGATACCTCTCAGGTATTCTCAATTTGGGAAAGATACAAAGTTATACAGAGACATGAGGCAAACTAACAATTGAAATTAGTGATGGGCCACGTAATTGGGGTAAGGACAGACAGATAAAAAAACCTACACTGACGAACACCAAATAAGGAGAATGCTAACTTAAAGGATAAATGCCAAGTTTTTTCTGAACACCTAGTGGTGATTTGTTATTGTAAATTGAGTTAATATGTATCTAATAACATAATATTGAAACAAAACGAACTTCCAGTAAAGTCCCGGGGTGTCAAAGAAACAGCGATCGAAAATACATGTATGCATATCTTCCGTCACAAATCAGAAATATCTTCGTATTTGAAGTCATAGTTGACATCTGAATGCTTTCTGCGTCATTTCAACCAACCACGAAGATGCCCTGGCTTAACGTCAGTTGTGTATGACGTCAATAGTAATGCATGTATCAGATGTCAACGGTGACGTCATGGCGCTAAAGCTAATAAATTTCTGTATCTAGGTTGTAGAGAAGAAAATACTGCCTTGAATTGCGTAACTTTCGTGCCTGAAATCTCATTTTGCGCTTGCCTACGTTCGTAAGTCTATACGATGCAAGATTTTAAACAAATTGATTACCAAATAGGAGGCATTGACTTAAACTTGACATTTATCCTTTAATTATTGGAATATATCAGTGTTCTTCATTCATCAAGACGAGACTGAAAAAATGCTTAAAGCAACGGTAAATCTTCTCTCACTCCCTTTTCCGATAAATACAGACCAAAATAAAAACACTGACTTCATACAGATAATTTCTTTTACTCATGAAATTATTAAAAGGCACTCTCATAAACTGCAAAAAAAACCCGATTCCAAACTGAAGGTTATTGCTGACATTTTTTAATCGGTACCAATGAAAAGTTTTCCAAAGGAGTTCGTGCCTTTTGTATTTTTGCTAAAAAAAAAAAAATAAAAGGGAGAGGAGGAGGGGGGGGGGGGGGGGGGGCTTAGATAAGATTGCCATATTTTACCACAACCCTTTCATTTAAACAGTAGCTAGAGAACTTAACTCAAGCTTTTGCTGATAGTACCCGGTAAGTATTAAGACAGTCAGTAAAATGTAGTTTTACATGTAAGTTGGTGTACCACTTCTCCGGTATAACACATGGTTCTATATGGGGGCAAATTTATATATATGATCACTAAAACACACGGGCACAGGATCACTAAAACACACGGGCACAGGATCACTAAAACACACGGGCACAGGATCACACAAACACACGGGCACAGGATCACTAAAACACACGGGCACAGGATCACTAAAACACACGGGCACAGGGCAAATCTACTTGTCTAAAATAACCATGGGGCAAATTTATAGATGTACACTATTTCCTACAAGCATCTTCATCTAATTATGGTCGTCATCTAGTCTTATGTTTTCAAAAGTATTGTTTAAAATTTTGGTTTCACAATTACAGACCAGTCTTCTGTAGTAATGACGATAAGATGAAAATAATATTGAAAACGATGTTCAATCTTCTGACACTCTCTCATTGTTAACAAAAAATATGTTCTAGTATTTTAAATACATCTGATTAAATGAACTGTACAGTACAGACTATTTTCTAAAAAAAAGATTTAAACATCGCATATTCAAATTCCTGAACATTAAAACATCTGAGTATACCCTGAGGCTGTTCGTGAAATTTAGAACGGCTCTTTTTCAATTCAGGCTCGGGTAAGCATTGCTAACAATACACTCATTCTTTGTTTTATTTTTACGATGATAACATGTTTTTTTCACCTGTTCCTAGGTATTCCCTTGATTACAGGTAATGCTTGGCTTAACATGTCAGACATTTAACATGACAAAAATACACTGCAAAGTATACACGTGAAAGTGGAATATTAATCAGACTTATCCCGCTGATATTAGTTTCTACAGGAAACTTAAATCTTTTGCATCTGTGTATAAATATTTATGAAATTTTCTACAAGGATTCAAACAAGCATAACGTATACTTTTCATTGACAAAAGCATAAGCACACTAAAAAGGTATTGATTGAACACCACCTGTTAGTTTGAAATTATATTTTGTTTCTCCAGAATTCCCTTTCTGTCATATGCATATGCACAGGGCAATAAACATATGCACAGTGTAATAACCATATGCACAGTGTAATACCCATATGCACAGTGTAATAAACATAGACACAGGGCAACAACCATATGCACAGGGCAACAACCATATGCACAGTGTAATAAACATAGACACAGGGCAATAAACATATGCACAGGACAATAAACATATGCACAGGGCAATAAACATATGCACAGAGCAATAAACATATATATATACAGATGTGCATGGCAATCAACATATGCATATGGCAATAAAGAGTTATATGGTTTTATAGGGTAAATACTAATCGATTGATATTTTATGTTACACTCAAGATTATTTCACTAAAATGCCTTGGTTGCCAGTTTTAGTGGGGGAGGAAACCGGGCCCATTGCGCAGAGGAAACAGTAGTCCTTCGGCGTGTACTTGGCAACTTTTCCAAACACAGGGATCAAGAGAAAAATCCACTCAGACATTTTTCAGGTAGAAATTTCAGTTATGAAACTATTTTTATTATTTAAGTTTTTAAAATTTTGCCCTGGATAGTCATCTGTTAATATTAAAACCAGGCAGTTTTGAGCAACATCTGTTTATGAGACCAATGTCATTATACGAGAATGAATAATGTATAGAAGGGGGGCGATATAAAATTTATAAAAGGTAAACAGAATTCAACAGAGAGAATCAATAGATAAGTGAAAACAAAATGTACATTTCACCATTATGAATAGGAAATTAACATTGACAGCTTACAAATAGAGAGTGGAGAATTAAAAGTGTGTCATGGTACGAAATAATCAATGAATGCATGCGGCCATACAAAACGATGGGATAAGATGCAGTGAGCTATTAAGAAATACAGGTGAACTGAAAGCCACCTGGGCAGGTGAGATAACGAGTGTTGGGCACTTTAGGTGCAATTTCCACCAGGTACCAAAAATAAGGCCTAGAGTTAATATCAGTTTCCCCAGCTATTTACAAAATCAGGTGTGAACAGACCTGGAGTATGAAATCAACATTTTTTATGTTTTTAGTGTTTTCACTTCAAGGTAGCCATTTGTACACATAGCTTTACAAAATCAGAACAAACATTGCCCCCAGTGCTCAAAGCAATTGTTTTACATAATTAACTAACCATATATATTTTCTGTAAGAAAATGATAAAAACACCTTACTTAATTAACAGATTAACTGTTTTTTCTTCTTCATATGTACACTTTGTTAACATCATAATACAAACTCTCACAACCCATGATCTGTTAGCTTCAAGTCCATACCTTTCGGACATGCATGTATTGATAACACCCCCCCCCCCCCCCCCCCCCATACGAGAGCATGACGGAAGATGTAAATTGATAGCTTTCAATGATATAAAACACTCCCTCTGTAACTTGGATTTCAAACTCGTACCTTTGAAACTTAATGAACCACCCCCCTCCCCTCCAAACATATAACTGAGATCTATAAACTTCAAACCCATAGCTTTCGGAAAGAATGATATAAAAGTACCCCATCTCCCCTCCATAACTAACTGCAAACCCATAGCTTTTGAACAAGATGATACAAAACTGCCCAATCTCCCCTCCATAACTAAGTGCAAACCCATAGCTTTCAGAAATAATGATATAAAAGTACCCCATCTCCCCTCCATAACTAACTGCAAACCCATAGCTTTCTAACAAGATGATATAAAACTGCCCTGCTCCCCTTCACAACTGAGATCTGTAAACCCAAACTACAAACCTATACCTTTCCAAAATAATGATATAAATAAGTCCTCTATACACATGCTCTGTTAGGTCTAAAAGCTTTTTGACATAATGAAATAAACAATAAACATCACTTGTAGTTTACTCAGGGTTTGTCAACCGTAACTTCTTAGAAGGCCCCCCACCCACCCTTCTCCCCAAAATAGAAAACTGAAAATCAGAAGTACTTTACCATAAAATTGGGGGATCCCTGGTAGGAGAGAGGCAAGCCTGCAGCAACCACCTGCATTGAGGGCTGCAGGACCTCCAGTTGAGAGAGAATATCCAGCTTAAAGGTGGGAATCTCGCCACAAAATGATGGCGGCGTAAGGCACTATCCTGCGACAAAACGCCACAGAAAAATATAAAATCTGTTAAATTCTTCAAGCTTGTAAACAGTAGGTCCCCTCCGTGTTGCGAAATTGAAAAGAAAACTCTATAACTTCTCAAAAATATAGGTTGGAAAAATTAAATAAAACTTTAAAAAGTTGTCTCCGCTAGCTCTTCTGAGTTTTCAAGCTTTAAAATCTTTTCCAAAACAAATTCCCAACACCCAGTTTTTCTTAATCCAGCTATGTCCCCTTTTAAGGTGTTGAGGTATCAGTGGGTCTGTCAACTGTGTTGTTTCCCTGGCTTGAGCTGAGGTGAAAAGCTGGTCGTTGTTAAAGTGAAAAGCCTAAGTCCGTTCTTCTTGAGGTGATATAGAGAGGGGATACACTCACAGGACTGGCCTGGCTAACTGAGGCTGTTGTCGACCTACTACCTTATCAAGCCAAGACGGGACGGTCTCCTAACACTCTGTCTCTCCACGGCTTACAGTCAGCCAATCAGAGCGCAGAGAAAGGGAGGCGTACAGCATGTCTATATAGAGGCAATACAAGTAGTTGGTGTCACACATCTAGTACTTTTGTTAAAACACATGAACTTAATTAGCTACATAACTTAACCATAGATAAAAGCAGCACTGAATTTATTAACTTAGGAAAAACCTCACTCTAAAATGCAATACATAATTTATAGAGTTAAAACTACCTAGCAGTACTATAGAGAGTATCCACCCCCCCAACCCCCGATATTAATAAAGGGTATAAAAGACATTTTATACATGCATGTAGAAATCCACATTAACAGGTCAGTTCATAAAAACATAGCGTGGCTTAGAGCGCATTAAGTTTGAATAATGCTGTATTCAATGAATTGTATTACAACTGACGAACTATTAAAAATCGTAGACCTCTAATTCGCTCATGCATGGAGTTAGCCTGCTACCTGTACGACGAAATGCAGGTTAGACTTAAAAAATTGGGTCAATTTGAAAGTGCTGTTTTCAGAATATTTAGATATAATTAATTGAAATTCCTGCCAAAACATCTAACAGATATGATTTAAATACTTAGTTGGTTCAATAGCCAAGGAAACCTGGTCCCATGCCCAGAAGACTTGGTTAGAAATCTGAAGGAAACCTGGTCCAATGCTTGCAAGAAACCTGGTTCAATGGCAAGAGAAACCTGGTCCAATGCCCAAGGAAACCTGATCCAATGCCCAAGGAAACCTGGTTCAATGGCAAGAGAAACCTGGTTCCATGCCCAGAAGACCTGGTTAGAAATTCGAAGGAAACCTGGTCAAATGCCTGAAGAAACTTGGTACAATGCCCAAGGAAACCTGGTTCAATGGCAAGAGAAACCTGGTTCCATGCCCAGAAGACCTGGTTAGAAATCCGAAGGAAACCTGGTCAAATGCCTGAAGAAACTTGGTTCAATTCCTAGAGAAACTTGGCCCAATGTCCAAGGAAACCTGGTCAAAAAACCAAGGAAACCAGGTTCAATGGCAAGAGAAACCTGGTCCAATGACCAAGGAAACCCGGTTCAATTCCTAGAGAAACTTGGCCCAATGCCCAAGGAAACCTGGTCCAATGACCAAGGAAACCTGGTTCAATGGCAAGAGAAACCTAGTCAAATGCCTGAAGAAACTTGGTCCAATACCGAAGGAAACCTGATTCAATGGCAAGAAAAACCTGGTCCAATGCCCAAGGAAACCCGGTTCAATTCCTAGAGAAACTTGGCCCAATGCCCAAGGAAACCTGGTCCAATGACCAAGGAAACCTGGTTCAATGGCAAGAGAAACCTAGTCAAATGCCTACAGAAACCTAGTCAAAATGCCTACAGAAACCTGGTTAAATTCAAGACTAAACTTGGTCCAATGCCTAAGGAAACCGGGCTCAAAACCTGCACAAAATATCCATCATTTTTGCAACTATGAACTGGAATTAAAACTTGTCAATCATTAAAGCATTCTTGAACAAGACGACAAGATTGATTGTTTGGTGTTTTACGCCGCGCTCAAGATTATTTCACTTATATGGCGGCGTTGCCAGTTTTATTGTGGGAGGAAACCGGGGCCAAAGTAACAAGAAGATCACCCTCCCCTAAATTTTGACACAGACCATATAATGCCAGGTAGGCTAATGGCCATTATGTCTATGACTGAAATAACCATGGGGGAAAAGATCTTAGTATATTTTTAACACAACCACTTTAAGAAACCTGATATATGTTACAAAAATACATACAAAATCATATTTATACATACATAAGTATTTTTGTAGACATATAATTGATTTTCTCGCATTATTTTATCAGGATGACTTAGACGGATATTGACCTGGTCTTATATTTCAGATGAATATGTACATCATACGGAAACGACATCTGTTGCTAAGAGCAAAAAATAAATTAACGATAAAGCAAAATATATTTTTGATAAAATGAACAATTTTTTAATCCATTGTTCCGTTGACTGAACTTCTATAGCAAAAGCTATATTTCAATCACTAAAAGTGCATACCAACATTCATCATGTCTTGAGCTTATGTACAAAGTTGGAAAAATGGACAATTTTTTTTGTACGGTAAGCAATTTCTTTTACAAATTATAATATCTCAAATTCATCAAAAGCGATAAATTGTTAAAAGTTTTTTTTTTTGATATTTATTCTTTGTTTAATACATCATTGAAATTTAAAAACCAAAATCCCGCTCCCTTCACAATTGTCGCAATTTCATAAGCAAAAGTAAAACAAGCCATCAAGATGTTATTAAAAATGTTCTCACAGAGAAAGAACGCTATATCGACCGACTGAGAAAGTGGAGAAGAAAAAATAGGTACAAAAAAAATGTTTAAAAAACCCTTGAACTGGAGGTTAAAAGTGAATGTCACAGCAGTAGAGTTTTCTTTAAGTGCTTTTTGTAGACCAGTAACATATGTGTAAAATGCAAGTCCCACAGTGGTTGAGTTGGGTACCTGCATGTGTACAATGAATATCGTCTCTAATCCCACTGTTTAAGGTTCAAAAGGCCATAAAAGATCCTATTGTGAGAGAAGATACCTGTTAATATTTTTTTTAGCCCCAACCCTCGATTTCTCTCCTTTTATCCATTTTCTGGATTATCCAATTTTCTAGCCCCAACCCTCACTTTCTTTTCTTCTTTTTATCATTTGCAGGTTTCTCTCCTTTTTTTTAGCCCCCAACCCTCGATTTCTCTCTTTTAAAGCCCCATACCTGCGTTTTTTAGTTTAACGTGAAAGAAGAGGAGAGGGAGGGGGGGGGGGGGGGGGGGGGGGCAAACTCTTTGCTTTTTGAAAACCCCATCTTTGGAAGGTACCTGGTAACCCTTCCAGATATGATGGAGTTAAGACCCCCATCAGAATAGTCAGAATCGTCGTAGGTGGGATGCAAACGCAGGACCTATTGAGCAAGACCTGTGTCACACTGCGGGACTATCACTCTACCCACATAGCCACACCGCACAGTTATACCACTCACAGTAACAGGTTTTTTTTGAGAATTTTTATGATGAGTAAAATGATTGGATATTTTAGGACCCACGTTTTTTTACAAATGGAAAATCTATTTAAAACAAAATTTGCTCTTTTGTTAATTGACAAACATGGATTCTTTTCCGGAAAAAAAAGTAAAGTGTACATTTTCTAAAAAGTTTGTTCAATGTTAAAATGCACTCTTTATACGTGTACTAGGGTGACAGTATCAAACAGATGTAAAAATGGCTAATTTAGTCGTCAATATGTGGTCCATGAAATATATGTACGTCGTCCTAACATGTGATAACAACGTGTGAGGGAGCGAAGTGTGAATTGTCCCTTTATTTTCATGCAGCACTCATATGGCCGCAATGGGGTACACCCCAAAAACATTCAGAGTGCATCCTGTATAAATAGAATTAAACGACCATAAGATGAAATCACAAAATGTCACAGAAAGCATATTTTCCATATTTTATCGGATGAAAACAATAGGAAACGTGTATCACTGAACGACTAGAAACATTTTTCCGAAAAGTTTTCCATCAACCTGGCCAGCACATTGTGGAATTATTAATCACATGATCAGAGTTCAGAAGAAATTTCACTCATATGAACTTTTTCGGAGAGTATTTTGACAACGTTTTTCGTTATGTATAGAGAATTTTTTTTTTTATTAAAGAAATATAAAGCTTGGAGAGTATTTTACAATATTTTTGGATATGTATAGAGTATGTTTTTTTATAAAAGAAATAGAAAGCCTTGGAGAGTATTTTACAATGTTTTTGAATATGTATAGAGTATGTTTTTTTATAAAAGAAATAGAAAGCCTTGGAGAGTATTTTACAATGTTTTTGAATATGTATAGAGTATGTTTTTTTATAAAAGAAATAGAAAGCCTTGGAGAGTATTTTACAATGTTTTTGAATATGTATAGAGTATGTTTTTTATAAAAGAAATAGAAAGCCTTGGAGAGTATTTTACAACATTTTTGAATATGTATAGAGAATGTTTTTTATTAAAGAAATAAAGAAGCCTTGGAGAGTATTTTTCAATGTTTTTATTTTTAATCATGTTTAGAGAGTATTTTTGATAAAAAAGTCTTTGAGAGTACGAAAACAATTTTTTTTTTGCGTTTTGTTTTGCATAAGATTACATTTTTATATAGAGAGGATTAAATGAAGTTTTATCTAATATTATTTTATTTAGATGGCTTCGTTGACAAATTGAGCGTTGGACGAAAACTGTGCCCTATGCCCAGACAAAAACCCCAACCATACACTCATTCCTGATCAATAGCAAATCAGCTACTGTACATGTAGGTCTATATCGCTTAAAAACACACATGCAATTTCGTCTCATAAAAAATTATAGACATAAGTCTACTTGTTTTAGTACTATAAGATTAATAATAATTGACATTGATAAATGTGTTCACCATCTGAAAGTTACGCATGATTGGTTTTTACAGCACGTACATAGCATCATGTAACATATCTCCTTAAGTTATTATTGTTTCCCTTCGCACGGAATAGAGATTAAAGATTATCTATTTATGTTTGTTAAAACTTAAATTCAATCTATGTGGGCTGGTTTATTGCAGAATTGATTATCTGATATATTATCTGATTTCTGTATTAATGCAATCAGGCAAAGTGAGAGAGTAAAACCTATAGAAGACAAGTAACAAATCTTTTGAATTGTTTATCTCAAAAACTTTTCAATAGGCCTGAGCTGAGCTGTTTCTATTAAAACAAAATGTTTAATTATTGGCTATTTAAAGACAAATTGGATGAAATTTGTTTTTTAAATTCAAATTTTCTCCAAATTTTTTCTTCTGTGAGTTTCTGCATGCTTTTGATAGTTAGATTACGAATTAATTTTCAGAGTTACCTGAAAAAGAGCTGGGTTGGAATAACCAATTTTTTGATTATTTTTTCCTGATTTTTTAACCGTCTTAATAATACAAGTAATTGTGGTTTTTGTTTTACTATATTTCTACAAGGGCCATATTACGGCACAGGAGTGAAAATTTCGTAGTAAAACAAGATTTTTATGCAGGCAGATTCGCCAAATTCGTATAATATGAGGTCGAAAAATGAGTAAATTTCCACAATTTACCAAGTCAGCCTTGCCCCTTAAAAGACTGTATAATATCAGTACAAGTCAAGCACCAGTGAACATTCATGTCCGGAGGGCAAACCCCATTTTCCCCCTCATTCTGGGGACTTAAAACATGTGTAAGGCATTCAAAGGGACGATGGCTTTTATAGGACAGCCATAATAAAAGCCTTTTCTCTCCTGAAACGAGTTTTTTAGTTGGTTGGTGAGATTGTTCACATTTGTAAAGTGTATAGTTCAGAGTGAGCATATAGGGCCGGATTTCAACCCACTGGACATGCCTGGTCAACTTTAACCCGCTATGTATCACACCTCTAAATAATACAAGTCAAACATCTTCAATAAAGACTTATCTCTTGCTAAAATCTTCACACTTTCAATTCCAAAGATACATTTGTAGACCTAATAAGTCAGTCGACAGTGTTAACTATATCATAAAAATATTAAACGGCACACAAAATACTTTTAAAAATACAGGAAATTTGACACGAAAACGTATACATGCAGGTACATGTATGCAAATGCAAATGAGGCATTGAGCATCGTAAGCTGTAGATTGCACTACCGAAAGTTAGTTTTTTTATGCATTCTGATTACACTGATCAGTTTTGCGCAATACACGAGTAGTGTCACTCCGAAAAACGTAAGAACCATATTAACTCAATATTTCCGCACTAAATTTTACCATCATCGGTAATAGTATTATGGGAATGGGAAAATAAAGCGCTGAAATATTGAATTAACATGGGTCTTACATTTGTCGTAGTCACACTACTCGTATATCCTGATTGTATGTCATGTTATTTTTTCATTTTCTACGAAATTCTTGAGGTGTTGTCTATAGACTTACTGTGAACGATACATATACACATATACATTTTTAACACAATAAGAAACTTGTCTCCGTGGTTATTTTAGACGAGAATATTTTCCCTGTGCCCGTGTGTTATAGCGTTCAGAAATATACATGTATATGTAGACAGAAGGTATTCCCTACAGGTAGAGTATCTAATTACATGCATGCCCAGGTGAAAAAGACAGGTAGACTTAAACGACTAACACACAGTGACAATCTAGGTCAAACATGTCTTTGAAATACCTTTCTTAGCTGTAGTTTAAGAGGCTAGGATATAATTCATTAGCCGACTAAAGCCTGGCCATACAATTAGTAGAAATGGCTGGCTAAATTTCTTTTAGTTTATATCAAAATCGTCATATCTTCTGCAATTTTTTTTCCAAACGTGGAGATCAATAAAAATAAAAATCTTTTATAGCAAAAAAAATGTCGACACCAATTTTTCTATGTACTATCTACTTCACTTATTTATTGGTTGGCTGCATTTTAACATTAGACAATTCAAAATCATATGACAGAAACGTATTGAAATACGAAGGAATAGGCAGGTCTCGTATTTCATAGTCCCAAAAGAAATTGTGACAGAGGTTAGCTTAGGAATGCAGTGAACCGGCCCCGACTGAAGAGAAATAAACCTGTAGAAAATAGAGACATCTGGGAGGGGTCGGACGATTATAATTCAGAGTTGAAGGATATATGACTAGTTTAAGACCATACTTTTGTAATCAGTTTGTTTCAGAACGAGTACTGTGTGAACTTGACCAAAACGAAAGTGAAATATCTAGCACATACCTACAAAAATCATGTGAGATGGTTGCCAGTTACCAACGGAAGGTCGTGGGTTTTCTCTGGGCATAGAGCCCGGTTTCCTCCCACAATAAAACTGGCAATGCCGCCATATAAGTGAAATAATCTTGAGCGCGGCGTAAAACACCAAACAATCAATCAACAAAAATCAAGGCATTCTTTCACTGTCTATGACCTTGCTGGAATCTAAAAGAGCTTGAAATCATGGCGCAATAGTTGATATGTGCTATTTCAATTCTTAGCGCTGTGGTGTCCCAAACACTTCGAAAAAGATTTTTTTTTCTATTTTTTATGGACACTATGATTTAAACCCATAACCCTGGGATGGAACGCTTGTGCTGGGGACTATCGCTCTACCAACTGAGCTAGTCAAGGACATTGAACTAATCCGGTCGTTAAGTGGATTAAGAGATTAAGCCACACCTGAGTGACTTGACTGATAGGAAACACGGATTAACTTCTCTTAATCAGATTATTGGGGATATTGATTACTTAATCCGGGATTTATTAATTATCAATCCCATAACAAATTATAAAACATGTAATACTAATAATGAAATTTACAATTACGCTGAATCATTAATTAACAATGATTTTCTACAGGCAATGATTCCGATCTCAAAGTTGTTTGTTAAAGTGGCATGAGCTGCCAAAATTCACACTTTTTTCATGATTTCTGATCGTCACAACAGTAAGAGGCTTTGAAGGTCATCAAAAAACTAAATGATTGGCGTTGGAATGAGGAAAATCCATACATTATGTGGCCTATACGAACCGGAACAGTGTTCGAAAAGTAACAAAATTTAAATAACCGGAACGACCATTCATTCATTCTATGCCAAAGTTAGTTCAAAACAATACTTTATCGTACATATTCGAGACTAGAAGCACTAAAAAGCTTCTGATTTATACGTCTTGAGAAAAATAGCCGATAACTTCAACATTCTGTTTCAACGTCAAAATATCAACATTTTGGCAGCTCATGCCACTTTAATGCTTTGTCGGTAGAGGCTACAGCAAACAATTAAAATAAGAAATATCAATTTTCCTTCAAAAGTATACAAATTAGGTCATACTTGACAAGTTCACATTTTCCTTAAATGGCACTTGTCTCAATCAAAATTTGCTTCACCAAACTTTTTACCCATTGGGTATAAAGTCGACAACACCTTTTCCTCCACAAAATTTGGTTAACCAGACATTTTATCCTGGACTAGACACTACACATTTGCAAAATTTACACATTTGTTCCATTTACACATATACCCTACTTGCACATATACCCTATTTGCACATTGCCCCATTTGCACATATACCCTACTTGCACATTGTCCCATTTACACATATACCCTACCTGCATATTGTCCCATTTACACATATACCCTACTTGCACATTGTCCCATTTACACATATACCCTACTTGCATATTGTCCCATTTGCACATACACCCTACTTGCACATTGTCCCATTTACACATATGTACCCTACTTGCACATTGTCCCATTTACACATATACCCTACTTGCACATTGTCCCATTTGCACATATACACTACTTGCATATTGTCCCATTTACACATATACACTACTTGCATATTGTCCCATTTGCACATATACACTACTTGCACATTGTCCCATTTACATATATACCCTACTTGCATATTGTCCCATTTGCACATATACCCTACTTGCATATTGTCCCATTTGCACATATACCCTACTTGCATATTGTCCCATTTACACATATACCCTACTTGCATATTGTCCCATTTGCACATACACCCTACTTGCATATTGTCCCATTTACACATATACCCTAGCCTACTTGCACATTGTCCCATTTACACATATACCCAATTTTCCCATTTGTCCCATATCTGTACACATTTAGACTAATGGGCACCGGTTGAACAGAACAAACTCTTGCGCGTCTTATAGTAACATATTTGCACATAAACACAGATGTCAAAAGTAGAACTTTACTTAGGGTACTTCTAAAAGCCAGATATAAATCACACATGGAACCAAATAAATCCTTGTAACAGAACATACACAAAAACAGACAGAACAAAATACATGATGAATAAATTGCCAGATGTGATTGTATATTAAAGAATCAAGAGAAGGAATCGGATTTGATGGCGTGAATATTCATGAGGCTGTAAATCCCCCCTGGAAGAGACAATGTTGGTATAATTAGTCACTCTGGCTTGTATGACATTTCCCTTGATTACTGCCTTCCCTTATCCAACACATTTCCCTATGTGGACCAAGGACCTTTACTAATTGACTCCACACCTAAGTTTAATCTACGAGCCGATCTCCACGTTACATTTAGCTACATCTAGATGTTATTTGCCTGCAGTGCGGCATGTATGTTAACCGTGGAACTTAAACTATACGAGATACATATACACATAAATATGCTCCGATGACCAAATTTTTAAAGTGGCATAAGCCACCAAAAGTCTTAACTTTTTACATAACTTCTGATTTTCAGGAAAAACTCAGTGTTCGTAAAGAATATTATTGAAGCAAAGTAGGTCAGTAGATGAAATTCATTATGGAGACAAAGTTTAAAAGAGCGCAAACACTTCAGCATGAGTTTCCTAACCTGCTTTATATAATTTGAATGTTCCCTTATCTGAGTCTATGGTAACATGTGCGTTTGACGGATATTTGTAATTGATCTGAATTGCTGCGCGACCTACATGCACATGCAAAATACCTGCAGGCAAATTGCATGCAAGTTGTCCCGTTTGACATTTAATGCAGGCAGCCGGCTGCAAACTGTTGCCCTGGTCTCCCTTTAATTTCCCTGACCAACATACTTTCAGCAAAGTTGCTAAACGATTAATGTTTTACAGCATAATATATGGCAGAGATTAGGGTGTATTTTGGGTGAGGAGAGGGGGGGGGGGGGTGTCCTTCCATGGGGAAAACATGGTGGGCCTACAACTTCTACATAGGCGATGAAGTGAAAAAAATAAAGAATTTATTCAAATTTATTTTGAGGGGAGAGTGATTCGAACTGACGACCAATTGCTGTTCGGGTTGTGTCAACACCACCGTAATAAAAGAAAATGAACGGAGGAGGTGTCTAATTCTCACTAACAAGTACATTCAAACATGTCTACCATCAATTGTTGACTTAAATTATTTAGTGGCCTACTAGTGCATGTTTGGGCAGTACATGTGTACATACTGTTTTAGCCCTTAGGAATAATGGGCACCCCTTGGGTGTTCTCGGTTTTAACTGAAAGGAAAACGCCCCCTGCTAGTAATACTTACTAGGTTGAGATTTCCACAGAACTTCGAAGTAAAAACTTTATAACATTATGATAGGTGGATAGTCAGGCAGTTGACTTTTCAATAATTTAATTTTTTAACAAAATGCATGATATATAAAAAATTCTAATTTTTTTTATTATCCTTTATAGTCAAACGTTACTATGTTGTATAGAACTACCGGGTAGTTAAGCTTACATATAATTCCCAGCTTGATAAGCAATAAGTAGGCATATTGAATTAAGAATATTTTAAAACTGTTTTTTTTTTAAATTAAGAGTAAACTTATCGAGGAAAATTTCACTGAAAGTTGAATACAGCATATAACTTTGCAAATTCCCTTCAAATATTTGTTGGTAAAGTAATAACAAATTTTTTTAAATGATCATCAAACGTAATGTAATAAAACAGAATTTGAAAGGTAATAAAACCAAATTGACTGAAACTTGAGTGCAAGGTCCATCCCTCAATGCTTCCTTGAAATATTTTCTGGGAATACACCGAATTAGATTTTAAATTGATGTCAAACGTCGGACCCCTGTTGTACTGAAACGGTATTGAATGAGTTGAACTTACTTGATAGTGAAAGTGACCACTGGGTCTGCTGCTATATGTGCAATCCTCAACAGATTGTTAATCAAGCTGGCATGAATTTGCAATGATATGAATAAAGCAGACAGACGCACGGTTGTAGTAAAAGTGAAGACTGAATGAAAACGTCTAGGTCAGTTGACAAACCCTACAGAGCTAGCTGGTTAGTCCCATAGAAGATTATGTATAAATTCACACAGGGTCACTGAATAGCTGGGCTATATGCTAGTATAATATGCCAGCATCTGTTAAACATTATCATACTCTTTTAGGTTTAGGGGGCGGGGCTAGGTAATTAGCCCCTCCCCTTAATTAGGGTAGTGGAAAGATGAAATCATGTGATAGCGTTAATAATACTGTTAGCTGGTATTGTTAAATTAAGGGTTTGATTTGTATTTAATATAGTGCTTGAATTGGGTCAATCTCTATTGTACAGGAAAGAGGAGGGGTAGTATTTGATTAGAATTACACGAAATGACCAGATGCATTGAATGGCCGTTGGAAAACCTGGGTATCACATGCCTTATATACATGTCCAGAATCACTCAACCGTAAAATGCAAAGGCCACACACAGATTTAATCGACCATGCAGTTTTTATTGCCCAATGATTTGGATTTTCTCATGAACCCTGGTGAACTGGTTGAATGGCCATTGACCACAGATATAATGCACAAGTTTTTTTCTCTCACATTTAAGCAAGAATGAAATATCAGAGCTAGACAGATTTAGAAAGAAACGAAAAACTTTGTGAAAACGCAGATATTTTATTGTTGGAATACAACGTTCATGCCCTACTCGAGAATTGAAATCTGCTGGCATAATTTAGTTAAAATGCCACAAATACAGTCAGAAAGTAGGCCTATTCATATTTTTAACTTCAATTTGAGCAGTACTTGCTCCAGGCAATGAGCCCAGTTTCCTCTCCCACTAAACCTGGCAACTTCGTCATATAAGTAAAATAATCTTGCATGTGGCATAAAACATCAATCAATCAATCAATCTAAGAGAGTTGAATGAGTATTATTATTATTAAAGCCTGTCACAAATGAGCCAAGAAACTACGCATTTTAAATTTGGAACGCAAAACAAGCCCTCCCAGACAGACGAACAATTGACCTGTAACCATATATAAACATATACTTTTTTGTCGAACACTAACATATTTCCCAGCAAAGAAACATGACAGCTTGAAAGAAAAATAAAATTTAGAGATGAACTAAACAAATTTCATGCTTTTTGAGGTCAATATGATTAAAGGAAGTTCAATACGAACAACTTTTATTTGTAAAACCACACAGAATGCCCTACATGTATAGTTTAAACAAGGGGGTTGTTAATATAAAAAAAGACTTGTTGGGCGCCAATCTAAGTTTTTAGAAGAAAACAAATTTTAAAAAAAAATTCTGCTTTAGACAGCATTTAGTATTAAAGTCTATTGGAGTTCTTTTTATAAAGTATGACAAGTAAATCCCAAAATGTTGGCAAAATTTACCAAAACTGGAAACCATATTTTGTAAATGGTTTTAAAAAAACTGTTTTTTTCTTAGTTTAACATGAAACCCAAGAAAAAATGAAGGAAAAAAATGAATGTTTCTAAGTTTAAAATAGTAACAATGAAGCCATTTAATTGTTTCCATAGCGATTATTTTACAAAGGGCAGGAGAAACTTTCCTCAAGGAGACACATCACGAAATAAGCCTTTCTTGAAATATGAGTGTACAGGAAGTTTTAAACGTCGCAGGGAGAAGATCTTGCATGTATGCCGCTGTTGAAAATGAGAAAGATCAAGCAAACAAGTGATTGATTGATTGTTTGGTGTTTTACGCCGCGCTCAAGATTATTTCACTTATATGGCGGCGTTGCCAGTTTTATTGTGGGAGGAAACCGGGCACTATGGGCTCTATCACAGTCAGAAAATTTTCCATTTTTTCGGACTGAGTGGGATTTGAACCCGCGACCCATTGGTGGAAGGCTGTTCGGATTGAGCGTCCAACGCTCTACCTACTGAGCCACGGAGGCCCCCAAGCAAACAAGTGAAGATATGTTCATGTAACTCAGAAGAGTTTCTAAAATTGCATTGCCGATTTCTCGTTTTTCACACACTCGATCAATCCAGGAGACTTCCAGAAAGAGGTTGAAGGTTTGATCTGGAATGAGTCCCCAAAAACGTTCTTGAAGGAGGAAAAAACCAAAACTTTATGGTTCAGAAGAAGCGCGCTCGTTTTTCCTTGCCGACGGTACCAAACACATATTTTTGCAATTTTTTTTGTGGGCCATGATGAAGTTTATAAAATACTGTATTATGTTACATACACAAAACAAATTGATCAACTTTCAAAATCTCCCATTTAAACCCATGTTAATTTCGCTCTCTTCAAAGTAATCTTACCTCCAGAAAATTGCTTTCAGTTTCTCGAAACTTACAATACTGAATTACAAAGGAAGCTTTGAGGAAAATGTTGCTAGCAAAAAAATGGTGTGCGTGCCATATTGATGAGTTATGACGACCTTGAAGAGGATGACTTTAACCTACGCTTAAATGAGATATTTTGAAAGTTGACCAATTTGTTTTTAGGATATTGTGATATTTTATTAACTTCACTGCCAGGTGTAAAAAAATCACAAAAATATGTTTTTGGTACTGTTGGTAAGGAAACATTAGCGCACTTCTTCTGAACACTGAAGTGATTTTTTAGTTGCTCACCTTTTAAGTGAAGGACACAAAATGTACCAGGTACGGTAAGAATTCCGCTAATTCAAGTACTCAAAACATTACGAAAAGCACTCTAAAAGTTTGAGACTTTTTGTTGGGTGTCTTACTTCCTGCATGAGGCGACCGGTAATCCTATCAAGCAATCGCTATTGTTGTTGTTTTAGACCAAACATGGCAGAAAACAGTCTAATAATTTGTTATCTTCACATTGCTCGTCCCTGAATTAGCGGAATTCTTACTGTATATGCGTTTGTAGAGCAATGTGTGTGTCCCAGTGTTTTATATTCTACCATATGGATGAAATCGGTTGTTATGGAAACTGGTATGGTAATAATGAAGGAGTTGATATTGTCTTTTCTTTCACTCATCTAGAACTGAAATATTTGTACCATGCATTGAGACGTTCATATATTATGTGGCAGCATTATTCAAATGTATTAACTTACTAACATATGTACGTACATTTCGTCTACGGCAATGGAGTTAAAAATCCACACAGAAATATTTCATTATAGACTGTTGAAGAAAAATGTCACATTTGTTAACCAAATTCATTTAACAGCTAGCACTTAATCCGACAGCTTCCCTTGTTAACGGCTCTCAGCTTAGACAAAAGCATTAAGATGTAATTTCATTCTTGCCATATGAGTAATGTGGTACACGTATGAAATATTTCATTCAGAATTCTGAAATTATCTCTTTTGAGACAAGTCACATGTTCATAGTAAACAAAATTTACTGATAAAGCAATTGCTAACAGTTATGGAGACGCCAGTGATATTTGATAAGTGATCATGTGACCTGGCTTATCAAAACGATAAATATCATAACGGCCTTGATTTGATACACAATTTTTTTTTATGTCCCCCCCCCCTCCTCTCGTATCAACCTTTGATCTCAAAGTGATCAATCATAGGTAAGACCAGGTTTGCCTGCCTTCCCAGTCTGTAGGCCTATACACCATATCAGAAGTCTATGAATGGGAAAGTGTGAAACGTCCTATTAGTATATCCTCAGGGCACCGGCCACCGTTAGCCTGCTTATACTACATTATGTGACATTTATGCGATGTAGATTTTGAAATTGTTAAAGGTTGCACAATTTCAAATCAGAAAATAAATTCACTCTCCACTTAGTCGACTATTATGAACACTCCCCGTACCGCAGTTTGGAGAATGCATTGGTTCTTTTACAAGTTTTAACCAACACGCGACACCAATATCTCCTTTAGAAATCGTCCCAAAACAGGCTCCTTGTCTCATTTTCAACTATATGAAGAGAAGTTCTTTCGGAAACGTTCATTTTTGCTCTGTCTTATGCATCCCATAATAGTTCATAATAGGAAGAGAAGAAAAGCCACGCTTTCTGACTAACCAGGAGGTCGCTGTTTAAGTTGACCGGGTCAAAAGGTGTCAGTGCCCTGAATATGTATCAGGCGTTTTACACTTCTCCATCCATAGACTTCTGGTAACACTTAAGGGGGGGGGGGGGGGGGGGGGGGGGCTATCGATTGGCGAAACACAATATATAATAAACGTATGAAACAGGCAATTAATTTCAGTGACGTTTAAGCGCAGCTGTGATTTATGAGCGATGTTTAAACAGAACTTTTGATTGGCTGATTTAGTTTAAAGTCACATTAAACAGATTGGGTTTTAGGGCAGGCAAATTTACTAATCAACAGAGTTACGTGTCCACCCCATCCGAGTGCACAAATTTGACACAATACACCCACTTAGACAAATAGCCGAAATTCATCAAATAAAAAAACTTTCAATAGCTACATAAATCATAATGTAGGCCGTTTTTAAACTCACCTGAAATTTTTTTCTCACCTGTGCGTAGATTTCTCTTGGCAGGTGAGGTTGAACTTGATTATTATTTAATTCAGTAAACTGTGGTTTAAGCAGGCTGGCTTTACAGTGATAACCAATAATTAATCAAACTGGATCAATAAAGGTATGATAGATTTCACAGGTAGATTTTCGGATGATTACAGGTACTGTAGACTACCTATTTGTACACATATGAAAATTAACCTGTCTTTGCATACAAGAAACATATCATATTTTAGCCTTATTCATATCCTATTACCCTCACATGGTTAAGTGGGGCTCCAGTGGGGTGGGGTCATGAAAATTCTACAACATGTGGGATTCTTTTTATAAAATTTAAATTGACATAACTCTTAAAATTTTTCACAAATAAATTTGTAAAAAATGGCAAGTTGTAAAATATGCGAATATTTCCTTCATAGCATCAAAAGTTCTTTTTCTCCTTCAATTTTTCAAAAGAGCCTCCTCTGAAAAAAGATATTTCGACACTCCCCCATAAAGTTTGAACGTGACCAAAGAATTTTGAGGCATGTCTGAACAGAACTCTGCTTTAAGAGGGAGTGTTTGAGTTCTCAAGAAAAGTGAGTAGCCCAGATCACCTATCATATACTGATATCACATGGCTAGCTTGTCAATTTTATCTACCTATTAAAAATATTTATGACCTCAACACAAATATTGAAAATGGCTAGCATGTTGATACTAGAGAGGCCAATTTTTCATGTGGGGTCAAGTGACCAGGTCAAAAACAGATATATCATGGATTTTCCATTAAAATTATCTTTTTTTTTAGGAGGGGAGGGGGGTGAGACAGGCATATGTTTTAAACAATTCAGAAAAATCATGTTTGATTGCTGTTTTGCCCAAATTATTTCCCTTATGGCGGCTTTGCTAGGTTTAGACGGGTACGTAGATGGGTAGCTCACAACTCTTCCATACAGGGCGTCAAGTGAAAAACATAGTTAAACATTTATGTTTGAGTTTGACAGTATTCTCGTTATTTTTGGGATAACACTTTCTAGAAAAATGCTCGAAATTCTACTACCGATTTTGGGTGACGTCCGCAATGGGAATAAAATTATGTTTCAAGAGGATAAAATGTTATACAGTTTTTTCCCTGTGATAGTTTGACTCTCTCACAGCATTGCCTAATGCTCTGATGCATTATAAGGGCTGGAGGTATCTATGATGATCAATAAGAAACAAATAGATCACTTTTAAGAAATAAAATAATTGCTTCTTTTTTTCTTTCAATTTCCCTTTTTTTTATTGATCAAATAAATAGTCGAAAAAATCTGAGCGGATTTTTCATTCGGTCGCCGAATGTGGAAGAGTTGCTCGCCGAAGGGTTTCCTGCGTACAATGAGCCTGGTTTCCTTCCCCGCTAAACCTGGCAAACCTGGTAAAACATCTAAGACTAGACTTCAAAACAAAATGATTAATGTTTAAGTAAAGGAGTCATTTGTCTTGCAAATTTCTACTGAGTAAAAAAAAATGAATCTTTGTTTCAAACTTTGTTGTTTTGCGAAAGCTTGATTAACCTGCATTTCAAACTTGTACATTCTAATATACATGTTTTACCAGTTAAGCGAGACACAACCTTTCGGATTCAGGTTTTTGAAACAACTTTCCTAAAAATGTTGACATGAAAAAATTCTATATAAACAACAAGAGCTTTTATTATTAAGGAGATATGTACCTTGTTTTGGAGAGAAAAATGGCCAGTAATCTGTAAAAAAAATTTTAATTTTTACGCTGAGTAAGATGTTGCTTATATTTGTTAAAAAAAACACAAGTCAATTGCATTTATTTTGTATTTCTTCTAAAGATTCAGCCACTTTTTGCCTCATAAGGATTCGACCATTAGAAAAGAAATATGCTTAACATGGCCAGACAAATTTTCTCATTTCAATGCAATATGACTAGATGTGCAGTGTGTGAAAATGATTACCCTTAAACACAACTCCATGTCTCTGTTTTTGTCTGACTCAATGGAAAATTTAGGCCATTAGAATGGCTGAATCTTTAGAAGAAATATGGTAGTCTTGGTAAGACAAGTAGTAATACTAAAGTTGAATAATTTAATGTTCTCTCTAGCACATGTTAGTTTCTCGGGCAAAGAGCCCGGTTTCCTCCCCCACCAAACCTGAGCCCGGTTTCCTCCCCCACCAAACCTGGCAACGCCACCAAATAAGTGAAATAAACTTGAGTACGGAGTAAAACATCAATCATCCTACAGCTGCTAAATTGAAATGTTTTCCCACATAAGTCGTTCGAGAGAAGGGCAGGAAGGGGAGAGCGAAACCTTTCTCATCAAATACTGGGTAACCCAACAGAAAGGACGTGTTTCGAAGATTCTGAATAAAATATATGTTTCAGATTTCATTAGATTTAAATTCATACATATACATATATTTATGCTACACGATTCCAAACTTACAACTCAAATTAAACCGTATGTTGAATGCCAATGAATGCAACCCCTATTTCAAAACAGACTTTTAAACTTTAGAACGTAATTCAAATTCATTGAATATTTATGGTGTACAACAAATTCCTTTTTAAAATAGGACAAGATTTCTTTAGAAAGGGACCGATTCACAAGTTTGTAAAAGTGAGTGGCTAAAATAACCCAACAATGAAATTAACATGATATTGACAGAACGTTCACAATATTCCTCGCGAACATCAAAGGCCCCACACAAAACAAGTTTGAAAACTGGGTCAACATACATGTATATCGAAAGTACCTTTAGAAAAAGTTTACCGACTTAAACTCCGCCTTATGAAAAGTCTATTGAATGATTTTCACATCAAAGTGCAGGTATGAATACAATTGACTCGGCTGTGGGCTTAAAATACATGTATAACACATTAACAGGACGAAATAAATTATAACATGCCAACTATGGAAGCCTCAACATGCCATATCTATTATAGCATTGAATCTATGGAAGCATTAATGTGCCATAATAAATGTAAAATATGGGTTGATTGATTGATGTTTTAGGCGCACAAAGATTATTTCACTTATATGGCGGCGTTGCCAGGTTTAGTGGGGGAGGAAAATAACATATGGAAGTCCTGTTTTAAATGAACGAAAAGTGCCATTTTGAGCAAAGAAAAAAAACCAACAAACATTGACTACATGGAGGCCTGGTTGTGCTATATCAATCATTGTCCGAAGTCTACGTTAGATTATTAAAACAAAATAAACAGAAACTATGTACGTGGTACTTTTGACGAGCTAAAATAAGTTGTTCATCAGAAATTTAAATGTGTTATCCTTGTTGGTGGATGCTAGAAGGTAATAAATTTATACAAGAGGTAAAAATGGGGCAGATTTAAAAAACCCAAAAATTTTGAATAAATAAATACCTAACTAATTGATGTTGCATCAAAGTCGTTTGCATTTTAATAAGATAGTTCAGAATAAATGTGAGTAATTTTGTGTAGTAAAAACTCATGGCTGGTTAGGCTTTTATACGATCGGTTATTCAATGTAGTCGTGTAGTTTAATCTCGCTTTAACAATCCATCAGATAAAATACATGCAAATCCAGTCAGGCATGATTCCAGGTCACATGTCAGTCACGCCAAAATGAGGCTCAGTGACCTGATGACCTTTTCTTAGCAACCAATGAAAAAGTTTCACCATTAAACAGGGTATGTCTGACATGTTTATTTGAATAGCCTTGATGACAAGTCTCTAATCTCATATTATTTGGATTTGAGTAAAGTTTGTGCAAAAGGTTTCAGTGAAAGTTGTTTCTTACAGTAAAATGTACAAAAACTCTTGAGTTTTTCTCTTTAAAAAAATCACACATTTCAAATAAGTATCAAAAATATATTTCCATTACAAAAACTGCCAATGTTAAATATGGACAGGAGAGTCTGGTCTATAATCAGCCAACCTGATGGATTTTTCTTCAGCTCATTGAAGTATAAAAGGAAGGCAGAGATAAACAAATGATGGAAAACAGGTGGGACTAACTTTTCGCATGATTGACAAAAAAACTGTATAAATGCCTGTGTTAAACTTTCAAGTTTAACTTTAAATTAACCTGCATGTATTTTTCATATGATTAACAAATTGAACTCACTGACAGGTTTCTACCATGGTTTACCATATAATATACGGTATGTCACATGATTAACAAACTACCATGGTTTACCATATAATATACGGTATGTCACATGATTAACAAACTACCATGGTTTACCATATAATATACAGTATGTCACATGATTAACAAACTACCATGGTTTACCATATAATATACGGTTTGTCACATGATTAACAAACTACCATGGTTTACCATATAATATACGGTATGTCACATGATTAACAAACTACCATGGTTTACCATATAATATATGCTATGTCACATGATTAACAAACTACCATGGTTTACCATATAATATACGGTATGTCACATGATGAACAAACTACCATGGTTTACCATATAATATACGGTATGTCACATGATTAACAAACTACCATGGTTTACCATATAATATACGGTATGTCACATGATTAACAAACTACCATGGTTTACCATATAATATACGGTATGTCACATGATTAACAAACTACCATGGTTTACCATATAACATGCGGTATGTCACATGATTAACAAACTACCATGGTTTACCATATAATATACGGTATGTCACATGATTAACAAACTACCACGGTTTGCCATATAATATACGTTATGTCACATGATTAACAAACTACCATGGTTTGCCATATAAAATACGGTATGTCACGATTATCAAACTACCATGGTTTACCATATAATATACGGTATGTCACATGATTAACAAACTACCATGGTTTACCATATAATATACGGTATGTCACATGATTAACAAACTACCATGGTTTACCATACAATATATGGTATGTCACATGATTAACAAACTACCATGGTTTACCATATAATATATGGTATGTCACATGATTAACAAACTATCATGGTTTACCATATAATATAATTATTATATTATAATACGGTATGCCTATGGAATATTATTGTATTTCTATCCTTGATTGAGACACAAAATTTACAATATTAGTTGATTGTTCTCAAGATTATGTTAAAGTAAATCTGGAAGCCTGTCATAGATAGGTTTTATCACACTACCATGGTTTATCATATAATATACGGTATGTCACATGATTATCACATGATTATCACACTAACATGGTTTACCATATAATATACGGTATGTCACACGATTAACAAAATACCATGGTTTACCATATAATATAATTATGATATTATTATATTATAATACGGTATGCCTATGGAATATTATTGTATTTCTATGATGGCGATGCTGATTTTCAGGTTATCCTTGATCGAGACACAAAATTTACAATATTAGTTGATTGTACTCAAGATTATGTTAAAGTAAATCTGGAAGCCTGTCATAGATAGGAGATACTCTTGATTATGATTTGTAACCAGCCAATCTATGGACAAATAATTCTTGAATCAAAAGCATAAGCTGGATAAACGTTCGAAGATATTTTTGCTTTAGTCTAAAAATAGCAAAAGATTAAGTGACTTGGATGGAGGGACTAGATTTTATTGATCGAGTTTTCTTAAACCTGCTCGCAGCTGTGAAGAGACAAAAATAGAAACCGTTGAAAATCTCAAATCGGGACTATTTCAGGCAATCCTGCAATAAAATATCAGTAGAGAAAGACATTAACAGGGGATTGGATACATTCGGTCCGGAAATTTATATTATTTTTCCGAGTTTAATCAGAAATTCTAAAATATGTTGCCCTTTTTTAGGCACATTTATGGCATTGTGAATATAATCCATGTCGATTCAAAAATATTTGGTTAGGACAACGTTTCTTATTGGAAAATGGAATAAAATATATATTGAAATTTCAATCTTTTTTTACATGTAATGGCTGATTTTCAGGTCAAGCTTGATAAAGAAACAAAACTGATTGATATTGGTTCGTTGATTGATATTTACGCTGTACTCAAGATTATTTCACTCATATGACGGAGATTGCAGGTATAGCGAGAAGGGGAGGGGGTGTGCTGGCATTAAGGTGCAAAAATGAGCGATTTTTGCGTGATACTTGATAAAACATTGATTAAACAAAAACCGTCGTTTAATGTAACAAATATACCATATTATAAGAGACAAAAACATTTTTTTTTATTATATTGTTTCGAAAGCAAGCTGCAATCATCATCAGGGAAATTACTGAATATGAACGGTAACCCTATAAAGTTGTGAGTTCGATTCTCACCCTGGCCCGGATTTTTTCCGGGTAAATAAATGTTGGATATTTACTAATTCAGTAAAAACATGTACATTTGTATGTACCAAACTAGAAACTCTATTGTCAAACACTGAGCATAGGACACTGAACAAGTCCTACATGACATCATTTTTGATAATTAGTAAGTTTATGCATACTTTCTGTTCGTTCACTTTCCAGGGAAAAGGAAAGCTTATTTGAAATATCCATTTACATAAAGTCATCTTAAAAATAGAATTAATCTTCTAGTCCTGATAAAATGATTGTTCCTAAATCTGTAAAGTGGCATGAGCTGCCAATTTTTTTTTCATTTCTGATCGTCACAACAGTAAGGGGTTTGAAGGTCATCAAAAACTAAATCGTTGGCGTTGGAATGAGGAAAATCTATACAGTTTGTGGCCTGTACAAACCGAAAACGTGTTCGAAGAGTAACCAAAATTTAAATAACCGGGACGACCATTCATTCATTCAAAGCCAAAGTTAGTTCAAAACAATACTTAATTGCACATTCGTGAGGCTAGAAGCACTGAAAAGCCTCTGAATAACACGTCTTGAGAAAAATAGCTTATAATTTGAACATTCTGTTTCAACTTCAAAATATCAACATTTTGGCAGCTCATGCCACTTGAAGTATAGTCCCTTAAGCTATACAAATATTTCAGTTTAAAAATTAATCAGAACATCTGTGAATAAAACATAAATATAATACTGTTGTCCTTAGCAACAGGCAAGTAAAAATTAAAATGGCCGCAGACAAAACAAAAACTAGAACTAGAAATTGAGGCGGAGTAATAAGTCTCTTCTGGAAATACAATGTTCGTTGTCTTTGAAAATCCGCATGTGATAGTTGGCGGTTTGACCTTGAGACTCTACCTTTGGCAAGCAAGATATCATCTCGAGTTTCACGGTTTCAAATTATCAACGATCCAGTCAACCAAAGGTCTTTGTACAGTAATGTGGATATAATGGTTATATCGAATTTCAAAAACTTCTCAAACCATTTAGTCTCAATGAAGAAGTCTAAAATATCATGTAGTCGTGTTTTAATCCTTGTTCCTTTGCGTGTAACGTGACACACATATGGAGATATAAAGAATGGAATTTCTATTCAGATGACCATATGATTGATTGATTATTTAGTATTGAACAATTCAAGGCCCTAAAATATTTTTGCACTAACAGTGAGTGAACAGTTGGGGTTATCAGCTGGGTTTATTGGATGGAAAATGAAGTTCCATTATTGATTGATTGACTGATTGATTATTTAGTGTTGAACACAGTCCTAAAATATTATTGCACTAACAGTGAGTGAACGGCTGGGGTTGCCAGCTGGGTTTATTGGATGGAAAATGAAGTTCCATTATTGATTGATTGATTGATTATTTAGTGTTGAACAAAACCCTAAACTATTATTGCACGCACCAGTTCAAAATTACCACAGCCTGCATTGGTCGGCAGTTTGTCGAGGGTGGGGGAGGTGGCAGGGGGAGAAGGGGATGTTTCGGGGGGTAAGGGGTGGAGCAGGGTGAAAAGAGGATGTCAGGATGGGGAGGACTTAATTTTGTTTAGTAGTTACTGCAATTGTCTTGAATCATATAACAGTAACAGAAAACCTTAGTAGAGCGTTTTGAAGAATTCAAAGACAATGTGATGGGTGAAGGGGAGATCCTGAGTGGATGTTAAAGTTGACTTTATTTTGCTGTACTTATACTGATCTCATCAATAGGTACAAGATGTTGCTGTCAGATGCTCTTAAAGCATACAATAGGGACAGAAAACATCACAGGGGTATTTTAAAGTTAGAACATAGACAATATGATGGGGATGGGTGGGTGGCTGTGAGGGGTCTTGTGGGACGGACGGATGGGCTTTCAGATGCTCTTAAAGCATACAATAGGAACAGAAAACATCACAGGGGTATTTTTAAGCTAGAGGATAGACAATATGATGGGGCTGGGTGGGTGGGTGGGTGGCTGTGAGGGGTCTTGGGGGACGGACGGATGGGCTTATGCCTAGGCATACATTTATTTTAATCTCATCAATAGGTGCAAGACGTTGCTGTCAAATTGTCTAAAAGCATACAACAGTAACAGCCGAGCGGACTTGTTTAGGCGAGTCTTAGTTGACATTCCAAGCATACCCTATATGCCCTGGACAATACCCCTCTTGTGGGCCTCAGACAGGCTTGAAATAGCCCTTATTGGGTTAGGTTTGCTCTGAGGTAGCTCTATCCAATCTGGGCACAAACTTTAACTGGGTAATAAGGGAGAAAGGTGTTTTACTGTGGCTTGATATACAACCTTGTTCAAGAAATAGGTAATAAAATGAAGCAATAAACACTCACAGGCATGCTGTAAAAACACTATGTAAGGGTGCCTAGCTGTAAAGTCACACATAAAATACACAAATTAAAATTCAGTTTAGGTTAACATATACATGTACGTCTCCATGGTTATTTTAGACAAGAAGATTTTTCCTGTGCCCGTGTGTTTTAGTGATCATAAATATGTATTGCATGAGAGTACACACAAAACATAAGGAGATATAGGCCTATATGCATGGGGCTGATCCAATAGGATTGACTGATGTTTGTTTTTTGCGCCACATTCCGGATTATTTCATTTATACGGTGACGTTGGCATGTTATCTGGGGATGGAGAAACCGGACAGTCTGGGACAAGATTGAAAGAGAATGATAATAAAAAAATATGTTTTACTAAATTCGAGCGGACATATCAATAGTTCATTGATTTATTAATGTTTCATGCTGCCCTCAAGATTATTTCACTAATATAAACGCGTTGCCAAGGTATAAAGGGGGAGGGAACCAGGATTTTTGCCCATACGAACCCTTCAATTTAGGCAGTTTGAGTGGGGCATTAGTAAAAAGGCTGTCAACCAACTCAGTCAATTTAGCAGTTTTAATATTGAAATTCAATTAAATATAATTTGGTTTTTAAATATAACTCGAGATCAATAAAAAGTATGTCATAATTTTCATCAAAACTTCGCCTGGGCATAAATTCTCCAGCATTGAAATGAAACTAAGCTTTTAAAATTTTACTGTCTTGATACTCCATTTTGTTATTGAGGATATCTGTTCTCACATGGGGGGAGGGACGGGGGGGGGGGGGGGGGGGGAGGGGGTGCTTGACAGCTGCAAATTATAAATTTACTGAAAAAGTTTACAGGATATTAAATCAATATTGTATGAAATGTAAATTTCCCAAACGATGATATCTAGAGCTGAAAGGGTTAATATGTTTTCCTAATTAACTTAATTTTAAAACAACTGAGTTGATCATATGGTTGATTTTTTTTTTCTGGTCAAATTTTTGGGATATTTACATGCTAACCTGTTTGCCATATGGTACCACATTGAACTGTGTAAGCAAGTACATATATACATCAACTGGTGGTTGTGTTCCTTGGCCTAGATTAGCTCAGGTCCCATTTTCAGTTAACAGTCTGCATAAAAGACACTAGAGAGAGGATAATGTTACATGCATGGAGACAATTACATGCACTTCTTTTTCTTCAGATGAGGTTCCAGAGGGGGGAACTCAGCTGTCTGATAAAAGAAGCCGGGACAATTTAAATATATATGCTTTATGTATGTAAAACTGGCCAGGGTCGATATGGCCACGATTTTACATGTAGTAGAAGAATATAAACTACTTCAAAGTAAAATTGCTCGACCTCTGACCCAAAGGCCAGTCATTGCTTCTAAAAAGAACAAGTGTTTGAAACATATACATATACTTGTCAGGGCTAAACTCTCCTGTCAGTCTTCTACCTAGGTTTTTCTGGGAGGAACCAACATTTTCACTTTCTTTTCCCATGATCCTATAGGGTTCAATCTCAGTCTACCGATATTCTTGTCAGAGATGAAGATGCGTTAACATTGTCAATATTTTTCTGAGGGTTCCAGAAAATTCTACTGATTAAGGCCACGTAATGAAATATCATGGGTTTTAGTTTATTACAACAACTTATGATCCGGTATAACGGTCTAAATGATATACCTCTTTTTTAACAGAATTAGAAATTTATCCCCATGATCACTTTAGACATGAAGATTTTCCCTGTGCTCATTTGTTTTAGTGATCATAAATATGAATATATATATATATATATATATATATAGAAAAGTGCTGAAACGTTTCTGATAGGCAAGAAATCTGTCAGTTTTTTTAGTTTTTCTCAGCTGTTTCCCAAGCCACATTGTGCCAGTTGGCTGCTAAAAACAGAATATATTAACTGTAAGCCTACAAGAAAAGAAGCTACTTTTGTTTTTCAGACAGCCAAGAGATCTGTTGAATTTTTGTTTTTTTTCTATGCCCACTGTCAGCCATATTTGACCAATCTATCAACTGTTCTGGCTAGGAACAGAATAACTGTAGGCCTAATGTATGAAACCATTTTAGAAATGAGCGACAGTTTTTTGTGAACAGACCGTATGTAAAGCAAGACATTCAATTCAAATCCACTGAAGATGTTGAGACTTTACATCCTATATTCAAATATTGACCCGGGGTGGTTTCCATGGAGATGGGCACATTCCACAGCAGGAGGTCAGAGGTTGAATACAACGACAACAAAACTAGCAGGCTATCAAGAAGTCTAGATTAGCACTTCAAACGGCTTATAAACAGCGGAGCATAGTTTGCATGCATAAATTAACGCCTTTGGATTGTCCAACGACTTGGCAAGCTCGTGTTGGATTGTGGGATACCGGCATCTTCGTCACCCACTTTAAGAAAGGTAAACGACAGACTCAAACTAATTAACGATCTTGAAATGCCAGGTATTCGAAAAAGAAAAAAACCCATGTCAAACTTACAGTGTCAAGGTACGGTTGACCCAAGCCTAACGAAGTTATGCCATTAACTGGCTGTTAATGATTTACATGTAGATCTAATGATATCTGAAACCAACCAAAACATAATTTGAATAACTACATGTAGGCATCGAAGAAAAATAATCATTTTAAAAACCACTAAAAATTTATAAGGCATATATGGTCCTAAAAAAAAATTATTTTGTTGAGAAAGGCAAAATAGTTGATGTCTACAGATAGATAGTATCTGAAGTGACAAAATCACAAAAAAGAGCCTGTATCTAGTTTATTCAAATTTTGTCAATTATAAACATACATCTTAGATAAGTACTTGTTATGAAACAACCAAATTTTTTATATTTTAATAATTATAATAATATATTCTTTTTTCGAGAGGGTGACACAATCAGTTACAGGGCCTCGTAACATAGACTAATTAAAAATAAAAAAATATGAAAAATGCGTACAGAACGAAGCTACATGTAAATGACTTCATATGATAATAAACATTAAAACATACAAAGCACCTTTTGATTGCAAACCATTTTCGCTAACATTCTCTCGGCAAACAATATTCATGGGAAAAGTTAGAATTTTGGCGGCTCATCCAGAAACTTTGATGGGAGAAACAGACCCAGTCTGAATTTGTACTTTTCCTCACGTAACATTATGTTATGGTATATCACAACAGGTCACTTTGAGTTAATAAACACACAAGGGTTATCTCCCTTAGGCCATAGCAACAGATGGATTAACCAAATATTTGTATTAAAGTGGCTTGAGGTGCTAAATTGTTGACAGTTCTTGTGTAAAAATAAAATGTAGAATTTATTTATATACATATTAGTCTTGAAAATGTTATACTTTTTTAAATTCTTTCTTCATTGATAACAGTTTTGAGACTAATTGTAAGAATTGTGTTCAAAAGAAAGTAGCCTAGACCTACTTAGATAAATGAACCTTATTCAAATATTGTTTATTTATACGAAAACGTTCTTGTTCTCACAAGCTTAATGAATTGATTTAGAATTGACCCACTTACCTCCATCCCTCTGTCTCCAGGGAGAGACCCACTGCCCCCCCCCCCCCCCCCAACCCCCTCTTTGCCATCTCCTCCCCAGCATAAAATGAGCAAAGAAATAGAATTTGAAACTGTATTGAAATGTGAACGTAGAATTATCAGAATCTGCCTGCCCTCGTTTTGTCTACAAGCTGAATGTCCCCTTCCGCCATTCCCATTGATTAATCTTACAGTTACAGTTATATTTATGAACTTTAAAAGATGCAGGCACAGGGAAAATCTTCTTGAATAAAATAACCATGCAGACAAGTTTCTAATCGTGTTAAAAATGGGGTAAGTCATTTAGACCGTTATACACAACCATAGGTTGTTGTAATAATCCAAAACCCATGATATTTTATTCGGTTAAAGTAATACAGGAGTTTGGCTTTATTCAGTACAATTTCCCGGAATACCTTGTAATATATTGACAAAACTGTAGGGATCTTAAAGTGGCATGAGCTGCCAAAATGTTGATATTTTGACGCTAACACAGAATGTTGAAATTATTGACTATTTTTCTTAAGACGTATAATTCAGAAGCTTTTTAGTGCTTCTAGTCTAGAAAATGTACGATAAAGTATTGTTTTAAACTAACTTTGACTTTGACTGGTCGTCCCGGTTATTTAAATTTTGTTTACTTTTCGAAAACGTTTTCGGTTCGTACAGGCCCCATACTGTATGGATTTTCCTCATTCCAACACCAATCATTTAGTTTTTCGATGGCCTTCAAAGCCTCTTACTGTCGTGAGGATCAGAAATTATGAAAAAAGTGTGAATTTTGGCAGCTCATGACCCTTTAAGCTATGGCAAGAAGTTGGGGAAAATATTAAACAAAATATGAAAATCGAAAAAGAAAGTGAAAATACTGTATGTAAAGGTAATTTTGTTCATGGGCAGATCTATATGAACGCTGCATAGCACACGTAACTATGTCATAAGATATGAGGATGTACAAATAGGTCAACTGTACGCTACCTAACTGGAAACCGAAGTATTCAAAACGGAAAGATAAAAGACGTTTCATAAAAACGACATGTGACAATACAAACACGAGATAACCTATATTTCGCCCCTAACCTACATGCCTGTAAATTCTTATGTAAATACATACATCATAACAAAAACTTATTTACTCCATCAAACTTCTTCTTTTTAAAGCGGCACGAGCTGTCAAAATTTAATTTTTTTTAAACATTGCAAAAGTTCAACTCTCACAAAAGTAAAACAGCGTTTTGAGTATGGCGTGAGCTGGCTGATTTTATATAAAATATACGTAAACAAAAATAGGAAATTTTAGACTGATTGATTCATGCTTTTTTACACAGTTATTTCCCTTTTATGGCTGTGTTGAATGAGTGTATTGGTAACCAAATTGAGTGTTTTGCGACCAAATTGAGTGTATGGGCTACCAAATTGAGTGTATTGTTGACCAAATGGAGTGTATTGGTAACCAAATTGAGAATATTGGATATTACATATTCCAAATTTGAGTATATTGACGACCAAATAGAGTGTATTGGCTACCAAATTGAGTGTGTTGGCTACTAAATAGTGTATTGGATATTAAATATTACAAAATTGAGTGTATTGGTGACCAAATTAAAAGTATTGGGTACCAGATTAAGCGTATTGGTTGCCAATTTGAGTGTATTGGCTACCAAATAGAGTATATTGGCGACCAAATTAAGTGTATTGGCTACAAAATTGAATTTATCGGCTACCAAATTGTGTGTTTTGGCTACCAAATTATGTGCTTTGGCTACCAAATTAAGTGTATTGCTACCGAATTGAGTGTATTGACTACCAAATTGATTGTTTTGGCGACCTCAGACAACTTCTCCCTTCCATCAAATTTGTTTTCGAGTGACGATGAAAGTTTTTAGACCTATTTTATCAAGAAAATAAAACATGGACAAAATTATTTAGCTACAGATTCCCTAACGTAATTAAACTTTGAACAAATATCTAAAATTGAAAGACAATATTAATTCAGAAAGCTAAACCTACCATATCTCCAATGACATAATTTGGAATTGAGGCCTGCATGATTTTCTAGAATCTTTGTCGATAAAACGACATGCCAGTTAAAATCAACTTTGTTCCTTATGTCCTCAGATGAACTAAATAAGTTAGACATAGAGTTTTAGAGCTAAGATCAGAAGAAAGAATGCACAGAGCCAATACGATGACCTAGTTTACCTCAACGTTAGGCCCAGGTTGGAAAGGGTATTTTCATTGATCAAACAGGGGGAAAATCGGCTGAAAAAAATCCAAAGAAAATACGGACAGCTGTAACAATCCAAGTTGAGCATCTAGATTTACCTGAAAACAATCACAAAGATGATGAGCCCAAAAGGGCATTCCTCGTGTGTTTGTCATTTGAAGTTGCCGATGCATGCCAAGCTGTTTCCTCCTGTTGAGCTAAAAGCAGCATCCCATCTCTTTCAATTCAGTTTCAAAACTTACAGACAGGGATAAAAATTATATTCAACATGAACTGAGTCATAAGGAAAATATAAGAAAAAAAAACAATATTAATCTAAGATTCTCTCCAACATCCCCCCCCCCTACCCCTCGAAAAAAACACAATCAAAAGAAAAGAAAAGTCATTGGTTTTATAGTATTTCATAACTTAGTTTATATTAGTTCTAATTGACATTATGAAAGAATATGGACAATTATTTTCAGAAAAAAATTATTTTAAAGGTGCATGTTGTGCCACCAATGTCAACAAACATGCAGCCTGGGCATGTACGCAAGGCGATCAATAATTTGAAGTGACGTAAAATGGCATGGAGAAAAATAGCCAATAATTTCAACATTCTGTTATAACGTCAAAATGTCAACATTTAGGCAGCTCATGGCACTTTAACAGAAGACATATCTGAGGCACTTATTCTGAGAAATACAGACAATAGAATTAGCTTGAGCGGCACAAAAAGACATGTCGGTACATGAGATTGTAATTTGTAAACTGCAGACAAAAGACCATATATGAGTGTAATCCAATACTAAATCTTTTTAGTTTAGGATCGATCGCTTGGTGTTAGGGCTTCTTCATTTGGACATATCAAAAATAACTGGACTTGCTTAATATGCCTCTTGTTAATTTTTTATTTTACTATGATTGATTGATTGTTTGGTGTTTTACGCAGCGCTCAAGATTATTTCACAAATATGGCGGCTTTGCCAGTTTTATTGTGGGAGGAAACCGGGCTCTATGCGCGGAGGAAACCCACGACCTTCCGTTGGTAACTGGCAACCATCCCACATAGGTCGTTCGAGTGAAAACCCAGTCAGAAAATTTTCCCATCTTTTTGGACTGAGTGAGATTTGAACCCGCGACCCATTGGTGGAAGGCTGTTTGGATTGAGCATCCAACGCTCTACCTGCTGAGCCACGGAGGCCCCTATTTTACTATGAGCAAGACAAGTAAACATCCTCTTTTCACAAATGTCAGAAAAGCTACAAGCCAAAGTGTGCCTTTAAAATAGAATTAAAATTCCTGCCCTGTTATCTGAAATGAAATCAATAAACATGCATGTAGCTGACCTATTTCAGACTGGGTGCTGACCTTTATAAGACGCAGGATTTGATTGGGTGATATATTTACTAATGGTGTCAATATTTACCAATCAGCAAACATATTACATATCACACCTGTGCAAATGCTAAAATCCATAAGCAAGATTTGATCGAAATCTAAAGGCCTCAACAAAGTTCTTTGAAGCTAGCGGATGTTCTCATAAACAAATGTCTATATCAAAGCTTGTACATTCTGATTCTCTCCTGTCCATGTTAATTTCTAACAATCAGTCAAACAAGTTTTTCTTTCTATTTCTATATTAGCAGGTGAGATAAGATTTAATGTTGAATTTCTGTCTTATTGTGGTTATTTGATTAGCAGCTCAATACTTCTTCATTTACCTGGTACATGTATTGGGCAAATTTTTTAATTACTAAAAGATGTGATCCCATCTATTTTTGGAATTAACTTTTTTGAAAAATTGCAGAAATTATCACGCTAATGTTAAAAGATGTGGTAAACACAAATCAGGGTAGTTCACAAACCATCGTCAGCTAATCGGATGAAAATAAAGCAAGTTTTGGAGCAAGAGGGAAGATTAAATAATCCAATATGGCTGCCATATCATTTAACAGACAATGACAAAAACAGCTTGTTGCAACACACCATCTATATACATGTATCATGTAAATATTCTGAAATAATTGTGAGATCTGATAAGAAATCAAGAGGTTATGGGGCAAAAGGGCAAATGTATGCGACATAATGCCTGCTATATGATGTAATTTGTGAAGAAAAAAAATAAGGGAGATATTCTGAGGAAAATAAAATGTCGAGATTGAATCAAAACTCTCCCATTTACAACACAGGGAAAGGGATTTAGTAATCATATTACATAATTCAAAATGGCGAACATATCATGTAAAAGTTACTGACCGAAAATTTTTCATACACACCATATATCCAGCGGGACTGAACCAACAACCTATGTAGCGAGATTTATAAAGCGTAGATAAAAGTCTCCTGATCTTAGATAAATGTATGATTTCAAGTAAATACGTAGCTTGTCGAAAAATTTCAGGATTTGAATCTGCATTGGCAGGTGCAAGGTTGCTTGATTGGGTTTCCAAGTTGGACTCATATTGTCCAAAAATACATAACTTGATTTATTTTTCACGCCAAGCTTAATATCAAGTCAATGTCGTTGGCAGGTTTAGATGGGGAGGAAACCTTTGCCCAAAGAGAATCTTTTTCTTTGGTACTTAAGTGAAAAAAAAATGTTGACAGAAATTTATTTTTGGATAGCTTTATAGTAATGAAATGACGGCACATGAATATAGGGGGTGGGGGTGGTACGTATAAAAGTGAAAGAAATGTAAAATGAAAGGCGTAATTTTGTAGTCATCATCAGGGAAATTACTGAATTGGTATCGGTTAATTTACTACTTCATTAAGTTGTATGAAATGGGAGACTTTCTGTACATATCATCACATAGAAGCTTTTGTTTAAACTGAAAATAAAGTTATATTTTGTTGGTTATAAACAGGAGCTTGTTTGACAGTATGTAGTTAAGCATTTTTAAAAAGGTCAGTTTCACAGATATTTACATAAGTTAAGCAGTGTGTCAACGTGGCACACTTAGTAAACATAAAGTAGGTCAGTGAAGCGGATCAAATTTATTCAAAGAGACCTACCCGTCTATCTGTGGGACTGTGCATGCCTCCAGTTGGCGAAGGTATAAGATCTGGTTTGGTGTAGTTGCTACGACGACCTGCTATCATCGACATCCGTTGCCCAACAGCGTTGTCATACCTGTCAGCCATAGGTCTCTGGGGTAGCATGTCCCGGGGCGCTAAGGACCAGCGGGCTGTCGAGGCCACCCCTGACGGCATGTACCCACCGGTGGGATACTGGTTCACATTCATTCCATATATTTCCTTGAACAACCTTGCTGGATGAGCGGATAATGTGGAGTTTTATCTCAAGTCAAATTAAGCCAGCCGAAATCTTGCGATAAGTCAATGTTGTGAGGTCTATACTATAGACTATCCAGTATATGAAGATCTAGGCCAGTTCATTGAATCAGCCTATATACCTACAGGTGACACTATGCAGCATACCCATACAGAAACACAAGCAAAATTCACAGACTGTGACCCCAGCAGCACAGTAATTAAGTCTGTTCCAATCTGGTCTGTTTCTCACTATATATCTCACTGCCTTGAAAACCCCTGCAGAAGAATTCACCTTATTTCTGTAGTTTGCTAAAGCAGGCAAGAGAAAACTAACAGGGAAAAACACAGCCTGAAAATATGCATTTATACACAACAACAACAGCAGCAGGAGCAGATTGGGAAAAGGTATAAAGCAAGCTAACAAAGCATATGCAAGCTGCTGGCAGATCTGCAGTCTACGTGAAAATAGGCTTAGCGTTGCAATAAAGCCATTTTGACTTACAGATGCTGTTGTTGTTGTTGCAGCTAGTAGAGGCTGAGCCTGCAGTGTTAGCCAGCTCACGACAGTGGAGATATGCTGAATCAATAACTCCAGTAAAGAGATACGACATAAAACAAGATTTAGAAGAAAAACTGTGCTGGCACGGCTTGGAGCATCCAATGCTAGAGATCCTGGTCATGTAGAACAATTCAATACATTTTAGTTGCCTTGAACGCAATTAATTTAAAGGGTATGCCTATATGCTAAGGTTCTGACGGATATACTAGCATAGGAAATTTCCTCCCTATGTTATGAAATGAGACGGTCTTCATATAGCAACTGCTTGAAAATTATCTAGGTGATAGAACTCTCAAAATGCTAGCTATTTATAAATGCAGGGAAGTCTTATTGCTACAGGCCTATTCTAATTTAGAAAAATTCTATAGAATACTTTTGTTCTTATTACTTTTCAAAATCAGCATAATTTCTTTCACAAATTTTAAATACCTTATCAAACAAAAGCAACCCTATATTCACCTTTGCAATGACCTATTAGCCGTTGCTCAGGAATAACCTAAAAAAAAGTTTTATATTTAAATCTGAACATCATCTTTATAAAGATGACATAGGCCCCTAGATAATTAATACCTTAAGGCAATCTTTTAAAATTAAGAAACAAAATAATTTTTTTCTATTAAAAATGTTTTTGCAATTGAAAGGTACTCAATAAATGCAAATCCAAAACCTATAATAATAAAAACAAATCTCACTTGAAAAAAATGTAAAAAATCAACCACAAAAAAAATGTAATATTTTAATTTTGTTGATTTGGCAGTGAATAAATTGCACTTTTAGTCAAAATTGCAACCATCCATTAGTTTTACCTGAATGGAGCAACCAGAATAATATGTTAATCAATAATGAGGTGAAAGGTCAACTAATAAGGTCACAGCTAGGGTCAAGGTCACTCATTCAAAGAAAATAAGTATAGAGCTTGAAAAATGTTGACCAATCAGTTAAAGGCTTTCTGCAGATGGCTTTGAGGAGTATCCTAGAAGAATCAGTCAGACTTGCAAGGCTTCATTTTGACTTACTTAAGGATTGCTACGATAACCACGGCAACAAAGTTATGCGATAAGCTCTCCAAGTGCAGATACTGAATGAAGCGAGATCAGCAACGAGAGGCCAATGGACAGCTGCTTACATTAATGCCATTTCATTCAACCTAGTTCTATAACATAGCAATAAGCATGATAGATGGAAGGTACTGTATCATCCAAAAGTATTTCATTTCAGAGCTGAAATTTCGCTAAAGTTTTCCTGTGTTAGAGGAGGTTTTACATTTGAGTGATTGATTGATTTCACTAAATTTTTCCAGAATTGCATTTGATTGATTGAATGATTTCACTAAGGTTTTCCAGATTTGCCTTTGAGTGATTGATTGATTTCACTAAATTTGTCCAGAATTGCATTTGATTGAGTGATTGATTTCACTGTGGTTTTCCAGAATTGCATTTGAGTGATTGAGTGATTGATTTCACTAAATTTTTCCAGAATTGCATTTGAGTGATTGATTGATTTCACTAAATTTTTCCAGAATTGCATTTGAGTGATTGATTGATTTCACTAAATTTTTCCAGAATTGCATTTGATTAAGTGATTGATTTCACTAAGGTTTTCCAGAATTGCATTTGAGTGATTGATTGATTTCAGTTAAGTTTTCCAGATTTGCCTTTGAGTGATTGATTTCACTAGGGTTTTCCAGATTTGCCTTTGAGTGATTGATTTCACTAGGGTTTTACAGATTTGCCTTTGTGTGATTGATTTCACTACGGTTTTCCAGATTTACATTTGAAATTGATTTAACTTTTATAAAGTCACATGAAGTCCAAAATACCACTTTAATAGTTCCAAAAAGTGAAAATCAATCAAGTTTTGAATTCAGAGGTTGATTGGTGATTAGTAATGCATTCAGCACCACAACCGCTTACACAAGAATAATCCTCACTGAAAACTTGAATAAACAAATACCTAAAACGTACATATATGTCATCATTTGCTTTCTATTTTTTCCAGAAAAAAATGGCGTAGTGTAGTATTAACTTCAATGCCTAATGTCAAGAAAATCCAAACAATGACGTAAATTCTAACTCAGTACTTCGAGAACATAGTTTCCCCATCCATGATCAATCCTAGAATATGCAAGACACTTTAAACAAAATTATTGCCTTAAAATCCTGCCTTAATCCAAAATCCTGTCTTAATAGCGCAGAAGTCCAATGGTAACAGTCCGGTCAGGAAAAACACAAAATAATTTGTACAAGATAACCACAAAATGCTTGATTCCAGTTGTCAATCGAGTAATTTCACTGTTCTTTATAAAGCCTCGAATACTATAGAAAACATTGTTATAAATATCCCTAGTACTAGAATAGTATAGCTAGAAGAAGAATGTTGCAGTACACGCTATAAGCATGGTCGTTAATGATAAAGTCTCCAACGAGATCAGATGCCCTGGTTAACAAGAGGTTTGAGTGGTTAAAACCCAAGGGCCTCGTCTCCGACTGGTTAACGTCTAATGACAGGAAATGGCCTCTTCATCATTGAGATTCCATCATGTTAACATTAGTCATTATGGCTGTGTGGACAAACATTGGGGAGAAGAGTTTACATTTTTTTAAAGGTATTACGTTTGTGAATGCCTTGCCGTTTGGAGAAAGTGTGTCGAGCGGAAGTCACATTTTAAGGCGCTACAATAGTTTATTAGTTGCACAGCAGTGGCCAGTTGCACAAGGGTGTACGAAGCTTGACTCTTACTATGCAACGTCATAATTAAATTAATTTGTGAAACAACATATTCAAGTCTGACTTAACCGACCCCAGGAAAACCATGGAGAGGCGAATCTTCATCTTGTAAGGCGTACGATGGTTTAATTGTTGCAGGGTAGCGAGGCCCTGGTAAACCATATTCACAATTTCTGCCTTATGACCATTCAATTGTTACAATGTAGAGAAAACCAACCAGCAATTTTTCTCACAGTTATGATGCAAGTTGCTAGATAAAACGACCCACAGCTCTGCTTGCAATCAGCCATAGAAATTCCTCATGGAATTAAATCAATATTACAGCTTAAGACAACAAACTGACTACAAAACAGCAGCTCTTAAGTAAAACAGAAAGCTATCACCAATAAAAGGAGGGTTGTCGGCAACTCAGGCCAGAGTTGTAAACATTGTATCCCATATTTCCAAATACTCAACAATATTCATGAGTATTTGCAGAATGTTAAGTTTTCTTTTCTAGACAACCGATTTCCTATCATTATAGCAATTGTTACTATTTATTCAAAATTGGTTTGATAAGATAATTGGTTTAAGGAATTGATTTTGGCTTGACATTGCTTTTCCATAAAATTGCGTTTGCGTAACATTGTTTTGACGTAATATTGCCTTGGTGTAACATTGGTTTTGCATAACATTGCTTTGGAGCCTAACTTCAAGACGGAATCAAAGAAACATTAGGTTCACAGAACCACCAGCATTTCTTGCCAAACTTTCTGTTTTTAAATATTAGATCAGAGCCCATTTGGAAAATCATTTTAGACATCCTTGGCTACACAGCCAGGAAAGATTTGTTACAGAATTTGGAATTTACAGGAATAATCAAGGCCATGGCGAATTGAACAGGTTGTCCATTACAGATGGAGGAATTGATCGATTGATGTTTTACACCGTACTCAAGATTATTTCACTTATATGGCGGCATTGCCAGGTTAAGTGGGGGAAGTAACCGGGCTCATTGTCCAGAGGAAACCCTTGACCTTCGGTGAGTAACTCTTCAACATACATGGTCCAAGTGAAAAATCCACTGCAAAATTTTTCAATTTCTAATTGGTCTGATTTGGATTCGAACCTGAACCTCGGAGGTGGAAGGCCTTTGTCAGATGTAACTCTAACTGATGGTGGAGCATATTTCAAACTGATGCAAGGGTCCCCTAGCTGCCGCCCGAAGGCCAGATGCTTGATACACAAAGCACTGTAGCATGTGTCTTTTTGTAGTCATGGCAACCAATACTATAGATATACAATATATGTTAATTCACAGTTGCTATGACAGGTAAGAACTTACCCCTACTTCAAAGTCGTTTGATCAGAAAAATTCATCAGAAGGTTTAAAGCTCCCATGCTCTGCTTTTTTCTTTAGTAAAAATTAGTATTACAGATTTATATATACATGTATAAACAGTATCATATATATAGTCTTTCAATGAAACGATTTGATTTTTTTTCACATATATTTATATTTATGATCACTAAAACACACGTATATTTCATACCTTTGTGATACACATAATATATATATAAAACAAAATCTTCTGACGTATTTACAGATTGACCATCAATACCCTTATTAACTTAACCTAAAAAAATAAATACATAGGCAAAATGGGTGCAGTGATATTCATTCTTTCGACATCCATCCCATAGTTCTCGGTGGAAAAGTACAGTTTCTGTGATTCTCTCACCATCCAGTTTAGTCAGAAACGCTGATCAATTTAGCAATATACAAGTACAGTGACAATCATTCAGTCAACATCCATCCCATAGTTCACAATGGAAAAGTACAGTTTCTGTGATTCTCTCACCATCCAGTTTAGTCAGAAACGCTGATCAATTTAGCAATATACAAGTACAGTGACAATCATTCAGTCAACATCCATCCCATAGTTCACAATGGAAAAGTACAGTTTCTGTGATTCTCTCACCATCCAGTTTAGTCAGAAACGCTGATCAATTTAGCAATATACAAGTACAGTGACAATCATTCAGTCAACATCCATCCCATAGTTCACAATGGAAAAGTACAGTTTCTGTGATTCTCTCACCATCCAGTTTAGTCAAAGACGCTGATCAAATTAGCAATATATACAAGTACAGTGACAATTATCATTCAAAACCATCCCATAGTTCCCGGTAGAAAGATACAGTTTTTGGGATTCTGTCATCATCCAGTTTAATCAGAGACGCTGATCACAACAGAAGCAACTGAGACTTTGCCAATTGGAGGAACTTTCGAATCCACCATGTAAGATTTTAACCAACTGCCCTTATATATATTATTATTATTATTATTATTAGACGAGATGGTGACATGCTATCGGCTCCGATTTGATATGATGCATCTTTATCAAATAGAAATAGCATGTTGAACACTGAGCGTCGGGTGCCCTGATGACTCGCTCTACAAAATTATTTAAATTCAAGGTACATTTGCCGATCTAGTTTCAAAATTTAATTAACTTGCAGGAGTCTACTTTCGGAATTAGATTTTTTGACTTACTTTTGGCAGTTCTTTCACCAGCTCGTTTTACATTTTTGGTTGATCAGCCACAATAGATTCCCAAACCCCCATACTTATTTTATTTTATTATTTTATTTTACTAAAATTATTCCAATGAATTTAAAAAATCTGTGATATATATATGTATATATGCATATTTTTGTTTTTATATAAATTCATTTTATTTTAACAATATGACTTTGTTATTACTTCCGAACACTAAATTAATTTCAAACCGCAAAGTATCAAAAGCTATCTATATTATGAGACTTTCTACCCTTATGGTATGAGTAATAGGTTGCCAGTTTAGTCGTATAAGGTTTAGTCATGATCTGTGTTTCCCTGAGGCACAATTTTTTGGCCACAACCCCCAAAAACAAAATCTTCTGACGTATTTACAGATTGACCATCAATATAAGGAGGGAAATTTGAAGAGTGTCAATCCAAACTTTGTTTCTGTCAGTGGAAAAAGTATTTACTTCATGAAATTTCACAAACTGGGACATACATTGTCGCTTTTAATACACATGCATTGTCGCTTTTAATACAAAACTCATTTTAGTTTGAGATGGCAAATCTCAAATATGTTTTACGTGATCCAATGCTCTAATTTGATCAAGCCTACTGCTACACTTTTAAAAAGTCTGGTTAATAAAATTTAACCAAAGAAATTTGTAAAGAAAAAGACATGCTTCTATAATTTTTTATCTCTCTTTTGTTTTGTCTTTGTGGACTCTGTAGTGTAATAAATGGAAACATATATTTTAGAAAGGACCAAAGATGATAAAATAGCGTTACAACAGCGTCACACCAAAATTGATTGATTGATTGTTTGGTGTTTTACGCCGCGCTCAAGATTGTTTCACTTATATGGCGCCGTTGCCAGTTTTATTGTGGGAGGAAACCGGGCTCTATGCCCGGAGGAAACCCACGACCTTCCGTTGGTAACTGGCAACCATCCCACATAGGTCGTTTGAGTGAAAACCCAGTCAGAAATTTTTCCAACTTTTTTTGGACTGAGTGGGATTCGAACCCGTGACCTATTGGTGGAAGGTTGTTTGGATTGAGCCACGGAGGCCCCGTCACACCAAAAAGCTGTTTTTTAACATTTAGCCTAGCATCTTCGTGCAGCAAGGCAATCAATATTTTAGATTTCCCTAGGAGAAAATGGCCACGCAGTCTTTTAGAGTAGAAAAAAATGCATCAAAAAATATTTTTGATGTATGTGACATTGTACTTTATTTTAGGCTAAGGCACGAAGTGCTGTAACTCGCTTAAAAAGAAAAGGATCCGAAAACTCTATCTATTGGTTGATTGTGCGGTGAGGCATAGAGACCCATAACAAAAAAAATCTCCCAGTGCAAGGACATTTTCAACATTCATGTACACAGCTCAAAAGTTAGAGAAAGGGAGGCAACTGTACAAGGGCAAACTTTGATGTTTGGTATCATAATATTAAAACCTCCCGATGAGCCGTATCCTGGCAAATCTCATTAAGGGGTAGAAATGGCCACACAAGACAGCGTGTCAGGTGATGGTTTTTATTATACATGTACCAAGAAGAATTCCTCTATGAACGGCAATGGAATTTTTGATGTAAGCCTATAGCCCCCCCCCCCCCCCCCACCCCCGCTTCCAAAACACCCTTTTAAGAAAGTCTATTCCTGCACCTACATGTATCTCGCAAATCTTCAATTTTGAATTTTACTTGGTTCATAATCATATTTTTATCAAGCTATTTAGAAAAAAGATCCATTTTTTCAACACAAATTGATGTTATTTTGTAATCTTGTAGAGTGAGTGAGTGAGTGATTTTGATTTTACGTCCTGCTTAACAGTATTTCAGTCATATGAAGACGTCTCCTTGTGGCAGGGCGGATTTCCACCGCTGTTTTATTTGGTGCTGCCTCACCGACACGACTTGCCGAAGACACCCAGCAAGCCCCCTAACTCCTATTGCTGAGCGCCAAGCGAAGCAGCAGCAGCTCCCACTGTTAAATTCTTTGGTCTGACTCGACCCAGACTTGAAGCTGGATCTCCCAGCCCTGAAGCCGATGCTCTACCAACTGAGCTATCGGAGCTGGTGTAATCTTATAGAGGACTAAAATACAAAAGTCCAGTCATCAAAGTTTTTAAAAATGTTTTAAAATTGAACCTACAACCCAAAACAAAATTGTCTCAAAAACCCAGTATTTGCAAGGCCTGAAAATAAATCTGAAAATGTTGTGACTTATATCGCCGTTCAGCTGGTCACCATCCCATGCAAATTGAGTAGAGTAGAGTACCTACAAAATCTATAAGTTCAAAAATACAAAAACAAAGCATTGTGGGAACTGGCGATGAAGTAACACGGCTACATAAATGATTCTACAAACATGTCATGAGACCTTATATTAGCAGACGAAAGGTACTTACGGATGGTTGTGCATAGCTTCCGTAGGCGGCTGGGTGTGGGGCGGGGTATCTGTTGGCGGTAGGAGATCTATAATAAGAGTTCCACCCTGGCTGCTGATTAGGGTAGCCGGCACCCGGGGCAGCAGTGGGAGACATTGTATTACGCTTTGTCGGGTAGGATGGTCTCGTTGGCTGCTGAAATTAAATTAAAAAAAGGTCTTAAATTTATTTAGTTCATTCTGGAAAAAAATGTAGGCTAACACATGGTCTATGTCATATCTGCCTCCATGACAGAGATGGAAAAGTCTTTAATTATAGGATCTGTGTACATGTAGGCAAAAACATTTTTTAGGAATAAAATATTGTCTTTGACGATTTTTATAAATGGTAGCTTTTATTTTATAAACCAGAGTGCTCAGGCTTCGAGCAATAACAGTATCCTTTACATGCATGCATGTACATGGGGGGGGGGGGGGGGGGGAGGGGAAGAGTTGCATGGACAAGAAAATGTGACAAAAATCCAAATCCCATAACTCAATTGTGTATTGAGATACTTCTTTAACAAATAGTTATCTTTACAATAGATTTAACTACATGTATTTGTAGTTACAAAGGTTGATTGATTGATGTTTTACGCTGCACTCAAGATTATTTCACTTATATGGCGGTGTTGATAGGTTTAGGGTGAGGAAACCGGGCTATTTGCCTGGAGGAGACCCCCAAACCTTTGACAACTCTTCCCCATACAGCGCCAGTTACCACCGGAAGGTCGCGAGTTTCCTCCGGGCATAGAGCCCGGTTTCCTCTCACAATAAAAATGGCAACGCCGCCATATAAGTGAAATAATCTTGAGCGCGGCATAAAACACCAATCAATCAATCAATCCCCATACAGCGATCAAGAGAAAGCTCCACTCTAAATACAAAGGTTGATTGATTGATTGTTTGGTGTTTTACGCCACGCTCAAGACAAATACAAAGGACACTTTGTGTGAACGGTCAGAGCAAAGGAAAGAGTTTTAATATGGATTATCCAAGTTCTGCCATTCAGATAATCTACTTCAAAAACTGGAGTCATAGTTGAATGATATTCTATTATTTGCTATATCTATGTAGCCAAAACTGGTTGGTTTTCAACAACTAAGATCTTATATTTCTGATAACTAAAACATACATAATATATGAAAAACAAATGAGATAGAATAGTCTGTGTGAATTTTTTTTTGCTTTTGAAATTCAATTTAATTTGTCCAGTTTCTTGTTTGGTTGGTTGATTGATGATTTACGCCACACTTTTATGGCTGCGTTGCCAGATGTAGTAGGGGAGGAAACCGGGCTCATTGCCCGAAGGAAGTAACTGGCAACTCCTGCACATACGGCAACCGAGTGAAAACTCCACTTAGAAATTGATTCAGTCCGTTAATAATTACATTACGAAATGGGGAAAAATGGTATCCAAAAGCGTTAGTGATAACTTATAGAGAACTAATTTTTTTATTGAGAAAATTGATGGTAAATAAATATTCTATTTTCCATATAGCTCATACAAAATTCAATGCTGCATTTACCACTCTATAGTAACTAGTTACAAAAATTATTTATCTCAGTGATGTCAAACACAGCCTCTATTGTGTACGTACCCCTAGAGTGGTGGCATAATACACAATTTCTGCTGTGTCAGTACGTCTTCATGGCAGACTTTATACGTCGAAAATCTTTTTTTGACTACGGTACCCCAGCGCTAACGCAAATATTTTTCAACTATGCATTTAGTCAATACACAAACACAAATCAGCTTTAACATTACTTATAAATTCTTTTGAAAGTGATTTTTGGTTCGTTGGATTGTTGTCTATCACAGTGAGTTTTGGGCCAATATAATGACCGTAAATTAAAACAAGAGATCAGTGAACTGATCTTAGCCCACCATAGAACATTATCAGAAAGTGAGGCTGCTTATAAACGGATCGCAAATTTGATATGTGAAATTTATTTCTTCAGTTGGTGGATGGCTGGACAAGAACAAAGTTTCTTCGGTAGATAGTGGCTGTTATCTGAAAACTCAAAACCAACTTTCTTCAAGGAGGACGCATATTAACGCTACTTGCCGGAGCTATATGTACTTGCACACAGGCCAGTCAGTGATATCGCTTGTTTGAGTCCTGCACACAATTAAAATTTACAAAATCCAAAACGATTGTACACGTTACCAAGATGCATTGAGTGTTTGTTTACAAATCAAAAGATAATGTATATCTGTCAAAAATAGCCCGTGAAAAGTGAAGAACGGGCGACGTATCACTCGTCTGATGAGTAAAAATTTAAACTTGACGAAAGTCAGTTTAAAAATTAATGGCAAAAAATGTCCCGATTCGTTCAGAAATTAGTGAACTTATAAAAAAATCTTCATGCACGATTTGATATAAATATATGATTAAATAAAAACAATTCATTTACTTTATTGGTAAATAGCATTTACAATTGCTTAGTCAGTTGTTGTACATAGCTGCCTGAATGCAAATTCGATCGGCAAAATAGTGATTGTACGTTGCGGGTGTATTTCATTTCATTTTGAAATATTCCTTCCTTTCAAACTCCGAAAAATACAATATGGATCTTCTTAAGTGTCTTAGGAAACACTCTCCTTTAAAAAAATTCATTATTGTTACATTTTTGGAAAGAATTTAGGCGTTTAAAATCCAAATTCGAGAAGGCCATTTTACAGACTTCGAACAAGCCGTGACCGGCCGGCAACATGCATAGATAATATAAAGTTCTGTTTCTTATAGTCGCCCTTGGAAATCTGAAAGGGGTCGATTTTGATACGTTTTAAAATGACACGAGGATTGCAATTTCACTCTGAGGTTTAATAAAGCTCCGATAAATGCCTTTTTTCCACTACCCTGGACTAGAAAATTCCAAAATAACGTCCTCAGTGCCAAAAATAGCTTATTTGTCTTTAACTGGGCCATGCTTTTAAAATGCCTGGTAGGGGCCCTGTGATTGACAGCGGGAACTCGCACTAGCTAATTTCACCACCCGATTTTAGCACTTTTTAATCATAGATATTTAAATATCTCACTCACTGTCAGTATATTGGAGACAGGGAAAATATATATTAAGATCTGAAGCTGTAAATATAAGGAATTCCACAAGCTTTTATTGTCAAATTTAACATTTTCTTGATATATACGTATGCTTGAAGTGTCCGTTCTCACCTAGACAAGTTGGAAGTTATCAGTGAATTGCGCGTCTGTTAAAGTAAATTAAACCTCTTTAACCGTATTCTAAGATTGACAAAACAAAACACAAAGCAACCAACAGATGCAACATGATTTTATTTGGGCATTTTCAAAATCAGTTGAAGTTGTAAGAAAAAATAACCATACGGCGTCAGTGGGGTTTTAGCCGACTTTTCTGCTGTCGCCATAGGCCTACGATGTCTTCGGTAATGAAGCAGGCTAGCACTCTAACGCCAAATGGCGACAGCGGTACCGAATGTGTTAAATGAAAACGTCAACGACGAAAAAAATACATGTTGCATAACTTGACCATATGAGGAAGCAACACAAATAACAATTCATCAAGATCCGCCTGGTAGTTTAGTTGAGTCCGCGATCACAAACTATGTAGATAGAAATCACAGAAAAAGCTACCGGCCGCCATTTTGAATATGCAAATGAGCAGCGAGTGCATAACAAGGCCATAGGGTTAACCTGCGTATAACATTTTATGAACATCCTTTCATTACTTTAGAACAGTGATAAAAAAATAATGGCCAGTGGTTGCCATTTTGAATATGCAAATGAGCAAAAAAGTGCATAGTGCGCAACGAGACCATAGGGCTAACATGCGTAAATTAGTTTACGAAAATCCTAACCTTTCTTTACTTAAGGAGAAAAGTGACAAAAAGAAGAAAAACAAAATGGTCGCCCGGCGGCCATTTTAATATGCAAATGAGCAAAAAAGTACATAGTACGCAACGAGGCCATAGGGTTAACCTGCGTACAAAGTTTTACGAAGATCCTCTCATTACTTTAGGAGAAAAGTGATAAAAAGTAGAAAACAAAATGGTCGCCTAGCGGCCATTTTGAAATGCAAATGAGCAAAAGAAATAAATGTTGCACAACTAGACCATAGGAGGAACGTGCGTGTGAAATATAAAGAAGATCCGAATAAGACTTCTTCTTGGAATCGCGGTCACAAGAGAGAAAAGCGATAAAAAATAGAAAAACAAAATGGTCGCCTACCGGCCATTTTAATATGCAAATGAGCTTCGAAAAATAGATGTTGCGCAACTAGACCATATGGGGAACCAATACAAAAACATTTCATCAAGATCGGCCTGATGGATTTCTAGATTCCGCGATCACAAACTATGTAGGTAAAAATCACAAAATGGCCGCCAGCGGCCATTTTAATATGCAAATGAGCAAACAAACTAGATGTTGCACAACTAGACCATAGGAGGAACGTGCGTGTGAAATTTAAAGAAGATCCGACAAGGACTTCTCTTGGAATCGCGGCCACAAGACAGAAAAGCGATAAAAAATAGAAAAACAAAATGGTCGCCTAGCGGCCATTTTAGTATGCAAATGAGCTTAGAAAAATAGATGTTGCACAACTAGACTATATGGGGAACCAATATAAAAACATTTCATCAAGATCGGCCTGGTAGATTTCTAGATTCCACGATCACAAACTATGTAGGTAAAAATCATAAAATGGCCGCCAGCGGCCATTTTAATATGCTAATGAGCAAACAAAATAAATGTTGCACAACTAGACCATAAGGGAAACATGTCTGTAAAATTTGATGAAAATCCGACCAGTAGTTCTCTTGGAATTGCGATCACAAGAAATGTTTACAGACACCGGACGACAGACGACGGACGACGGACCACGGACAAAAAGCGATTTGATAAGACCACCATGAGATCATGGTGGTCTAAAAAAAAAACTGATAAAGGTTGTATAGTTACGAATTGATAGAACTATGTCACCCAATATGAAGAGGTACTCTCCGAAGGTCGGAGGTTTACTCCTGGCAATGGGATCGGTTTACCCCCCCCCCCCCCACTAAACCTGGCAACGGCGCCATACAAGTAAACCAACAATCAATCAATCAAACCATGGAAATCAAATCCTGGAATCTTGTCTGATGTATTGAGAACTGCCATGATGTTCATGTATCTCGAGCAGGTAGGGTTTCCTCTTGCAATAGAAACCAGTTTAGCTGTCATAACAAAATATCAGTGCAATAATCTTGAGTATCCCAAAAGACGATCATTAATCAATGGACATACATGTATTTGAAATCAATATATAATCAAATAGTTAACTATCAAATACCTTAGTTCTATTGCCGTGCAGACGTTATAGTTAACATAACCAGGTAAAAGTTCAACAATGCAAGCTGTCTTTTCTTTATGTTTTTTTTACCTCCTGGCAGTATACATATATGCAAAATCATGCCTATGAATTACAGGTATGTATTAAAAACATTGACCTACAATGTAAAGTAACTTGCTGGAAAGACGTAGTTTGTATCAGGTGGTAATAGGAGATCTTCATATATGGCTACAGTATTTACTGATACCCAATTCATATTGCTAAAACATGGGTTTCATTCATAAAGGGATACAACAAGACTCTGGGGGTTTTATTCCTAGGGCTTGCTTCATCGCAAACGAACCATAGGTGTCTGCTAAATTGGATAAATATTGTTCTTATTCATGTGGGTCGTCATTTTTTCAAAATTGGAGAGAAATAAGAACATCCCCAAAAATCTATTGGAAATTTAGACCCAAATGGGAGGGCCAGAGAGGCCTTAGTTTATATTGCATTTATTTGTTGTTTTAAGGGTTCAAGCTGAATGTGTTACATTTTGAATGAGATTGAAGCAATATTTTGTGTCTGATAGGAATCAGTAGACAGTTTTTAAACTTATGAACAAAAGTGCATGAGAGTCTTAGTGCTTTTTCCCCCTGTATTCTCGTTATTTTTGGAAAAACACTTTTTTGAAAAATGGCAGAAATCTTCTATGGATTTGGGGTGAATCACAGGAATAGAACCTGGGGCACAGAGTATGACGCCTATCGCCATCACTAAATGTGCCCGTGAAATTTATTTTCTGGGCATATATATTTTTTTTTAAAAGATATGTTTTGAGAACATGTCAGGTTAGTCCGGATTTTCGGTCTAAGAGCGACTTTATATTATATTTGCCTGGTAATGTGAATCGCCCTTTAGACCGAGCCACTCTCTCAATGGTATAAGTCTTGATTTGAACAACACACCTTCGAAGATGAATGTACACGATAACTTACTGGACTCCAATTGCTAGAAATTTACCTTTATTGAAAGACGAGACCATAGATAACATTTTCAGGCACATGGCTTGCACGTAACTTGTTTTAGGGACGATTCCCCCTTAAGATACTTGCTATCTTCCACAAAAGTGACAAGAGAGCGGACATAGTTGACTTAATTTTCAAATTGCGCATGCTCCTCACAGGTCCCTCTGGCGGTGCCGAACAAACGGCCCGTGACGTTTGCAAAAATGGAGATCTGTCATTAGTGCAGGGCAGAAGTAGGTTATGACCAAAGACTTCCAAAGATATACAAGTGACTTATTTCTACAACGCCCTGTCCAGTTTAACTGGCCAGTTCAATGTTTTACTATAGAGGTTGAAAGACAGTGGACTTTGCAGCCAAATAAGTTTGACAAATTCCTTCTTCGTGATCTATACCGTCAGACTGTAGTGGTGAATATTTTATTCTATGCTTTTTTTGTTTTGAAGTTTGCTTCGCCGTTTCTTTCGGGGAGACACCTTCAAAAATATTGTTTACTTATTATGTAAGTAATCTGGGCTATGACCAATACGAAAAAAAAAAATTCGGCAGAGCCCAGATTTCTCGGCTAATGTCAGGTACGCGTATTGTTTTTGTTTCAAAGTAATTATTCCTTCTTGCCATGTAAACTTCGTTCGAAAGACTCTCGAGGGACTGCTGAAAGCACCCACCAAGTCGTTTGGCTCAAGGAAATTAGGGATGTTGTGGTAAGTCAATACATTAACATTACTTCAAATGGGAAATGAAATTGTTCTATCTCCACATAGGCGTGCAGTCATCTGTGCCAATATATGGCTTGTAACGAAGCCCCTCAATATCCCTTAGTTAATCAAGTAACTTCATTAAAATGGCACGAGCTGCTAAATATAGGGGAAAGCTTGTTGTAACAGAATTAAGAAATTCGTAAATTTTAATAAGTAGTACAAAACAAGAGCATTCTATTGAGAGCTATCTCAAGGATGTGCCTTACGAAAGTTTTCATAACTAGCAAATATTCTTAAAGGCATTCATACATCCCAATGACTTGCTTCACAAAGCAGTCACATCGCAAACGAAACGTAGTTGGCAATGGATACCAAGGTGAAGAGATACAACATCATGGCAACTGCAACGGTTTCGTGAAACGGCCCCCAGCCATTTGAAATTTGTCGATAATTAGCAAACATTTTCGTCTCACACAGACTAGTGGTTTTAATGATAAGTTTTATTTCAACGTCAATCTTTCATTTTTTTAAGGTACGGACGATCAGCTTTTCTTGACAATCAAAATTTGTGAAAAAAATACCAATTTTGGCAACTCCTGCCATTTAAAGCTACTGGTCTGTTGACAAGCAAAATTATAGAAGCATGTTCTTTTGATGGTCACTGACAACATGCCCACTTCAGTATATTGAATGAGAATCCAGTCAGAGCACAATTATAGAAGCATGTCCTTTTGATGGTCACTGACAACATGCCCACTTCAGTCTATTGAATGGGAATCCAGTCAGAGCACAATTATAGAAGCATGTCCTTTTGATGGTCCCTGACAACATGTTCACTTCAGTCTATTGAATGAGAATCCAGTCAGAACAAAATTATAGAAGCATGTCCTTTTGATGGTCCCTGACAACATGTCCACTTCAGTCTATTGAATGAGAATCCAGTCAGAACACAATTATAGAAGCATGTCGTTTTGATGGTCCCTGACAACATGTCCACTTCAGTCTATTGAATGAGAATCCAGTCAGAACACAATTATAGAAGCATGTCCTTTTGATGGTCCCTGACAACATGACCACTTCAGTCTATTGAATGAGAATCCAGTCAAAACAAAATTATAGAAGCATGTCCTTTTGATGGTCACTGACAACATGTCCACTTCAGTCTATTGAATGAAAATCCAGTCAGAACAAAATTATAGAAGCATGTCCTTTTGATGGTCACTAACAACTTGTCCACTTCAGTCTATTGAATGAGAATCCAGTCTGAACAAAATTATAGAAGCATGTCCTTTTGATGGTCGCTGACAGACAGCATGTCCACTTCAGTCTATTGAATGAGAATCCAGTCAGAACAAAATTATAGAAGCATGTCCTTTTGATGGTCACTAACAACTTGTCCACTTCAGTCTATTGAATGAGAATCCAGTCAGAACAAAATTATAGAAGCATGTCCTTTTGATGGTCCCTGACAACATGTCCACTTCAGTCTATTGAATGAGAATCCAGTCAGAACAAAATTATAGAAGCATGTCATGTTGATGGTCCCTGACGACATGTCCACTTCAGTCTATTGAATGAGAATCCAGTCAGAACAAAATTATAGAAGCATGTCCTTTTGATGGTCACTAACAACTTGTCCACTTCAGTCTATTGAATGAGAATCCAGTCAGAACAAAATTATAGAAGCATGTCATGTTGATGGTCCCTGACGACATGTCCACTTCAGTCTATTGAATGAGAATCCAGTCAAAACAAAATTATAGAAGCATGTCCTTTTGATGGTCCCTGACAACATGTCCACTTCAGTCTATTGAATGAGAATCCAGTCAAAACAAAATTATAGAAGCATGTCCTTTTGATGGTCACTGACAACATGTCCACTTCAGTCTATTGAATGAGAATCCAGTCAGAACACAATTATAGAAGCATGTCCTTTTGATGGTCCCTGACAACATGACCACTTCAGTCTATTGAATGAGAATCCAGTCAAAACAAAATTATAGAAGCATGTCCTTTTGATGGTCCCTGACAACATGTCCACTTCAGTCTATTGAATGAGAATCCAGTCAGAACAAAATTATAGAAGCATGTCCTTTTGATGGTCCCTGACAACATGTCCACTTTAGTCTATTGAATGAAAATCCAGTCAGAACAAAATTATAGAAGCATGTCCTTTTGATGGTCACTGACAACATGTCCACTTCAGTCTACTGAATGAGAATCCAGTCAGAACAAAATTATAGAAGCATGTCCTTTTGATGGTCCCTGACAACATGTCCACTTCAGTCTATTGAATGAGAATCCAGTCAGAACAAAATTATAGAAGCATGTCCTTTTGATGGTCCCTGACAACATGTCCACTTCAGTCTACTGAATGAGAATCCAGTCAGAACAAAATTATAGAAGCATGTCCTTTTGATGGTCCCTGACAACATGTCCACTTCAGTCTATTGAATGAGAATCCAGTCAGAACACAATTATAGAAGCATGTCCTTTTGATGGTCCCTGACAACATGACCACTTCAGTCTATTGAATGAGAATCCAGTCAAAACAAAATTATAGAAGCATGTCCTTTTGATGGTCACTGACAACATGTCCACTTCAGTCTACTGAATGAGAATCCAGTCAGAACAAAATTATAGAAGCATGTCCTTTTGATGGTCCCTGACAACATGTCCACTTCAGTCTATTGAATGAGAATCCAGTCAGAACACAATTATAGAAGCATGTCCTTTTGATGGACCCTGACAACATGTCCACTTCAGTCTATTGAATGAGAATCCAGTCAGAACACAATTATAGAAGCATGTCCTTTTGATGGTCGCTGACAACATGTCCACTTCAGTCTATTGAATGAGAATCCAGTCAGAACAAAATTATAGAAGCATGTCCTTTTGATGGTCCCTAACAACATGTCCACTTCAGTCTATTGAATGAGAATCCAGTCAGAACAAAATTATAGAAGCATGTCCTTTTGATGGTCACTGACAACATGTCCACTTCAGTCTATTGAATGAGAATCCAGTCAGAACAAAATTATAGAAGCATGTCCTTTTGATGGTCCCTGACAACATGTCCACTTCAGTCTATTGAATGAGAATCCAGTCAGAACAAAATTATAGAAGCATGTCCTTTTGATGGTCCCTGACAACATGTCCACTTCAGTCTATTGAATGAGAATCCAGTCAGAACAAAATTATAGAAGCATGTCCTTTTGATGGTCGCTGACAGACAGCATGTCCACTTCAGTCTATTGAATGAAAATCCAGTCAGAACAAAATTATAGAAGCATGTCCTTTTGATGGTCACTGACAACATGTCCACTTCAGTCTATTGAATGAGAATCCAGTCAGAACACAATTATAGAAGCATGTCCTTTTGATGGTCACTGACAACATGTCCACTTCAGTCTATTGAATGAGAATCCAGTCAGAACAAAATTATAGAAGCATGTCCTTTTGATGGTCACTGACAACATGTCCACTTCAGTCTATTAAATGAGAATCCAGTCAGAACACAATTATAGAAGCATGTCCTTTTGATGGTCACTGACAACATGTCCACTTCAGTCTATTGAATGAGAATCCAGTCAGAACACAATTATAGAAGCATGTCCTTTTGATGGTCACTGACAACATGTCCACTTCAGTCTATTGAATGAGAATCCAGTCAGAACACAATTATAGAAGCATGTCCTTTTGATGGTCACTGACAACATGTCCACTTCAGTCTATTGAATGAGAATCCAGTCAGAACACAATTATAGAAGCATGTCCTTTTGATGGTCACTGACAACATGTCCACTTCAGTCTATTGAATGAGAATCCAGTCAGAACACAATTATAGAAGCATGTCCTTTTGATGGTCACTGACAACATGTCCACTTCAGTCTATTAAATGAGAATCCAGTCAGAACAAAATTATAGAAGCATGTCCTTTTGATGGTCCCTGACAACATGTCCACTTCAGTCTATTGGATGAGAATCCAGTCTGAACAAAATTATAGAAGCATGTCCTTTTGATGGTCCCTGACAACATGACCACTTCAGTCTATTGCATGAGAATCCAGTCAGAACACAATTATAGAAGCATGTCCTTTTGATGGTCCCTGACAACATGTCCACTTCAGTCTATTGAATGAGAATCCAGTCAGAACAAAATTATAGAAGCATGATGATGTCCTTTTGATGGTCCCCGACAACATGTCCACTTCAGTCTATTGAATGAGAATCCAGTCAGAACACAATTATAGAAGCATGATGATGTCCTTTTGATGGACCCTGACAACATGTCCACTTCAGTCTATTGAATGAGAATCCAGTCAGAACAAAATTATAGAAGCATGTCCTTTTGATGGTCCCTGACAACATGTCCACTTGAGTCTATTGAATGAGAATCCAGTCAGAACAAAATTATAGAAGCATGTCCTTTTGATGGTCCCTGACAACATGTCCACTTCAGTCTATTGAATGAGAATCCAGTCAGAACAAAATTATAGAAGCATGTCCTTTTGATGGTCCCTGACAACATGTCCACTTCAGTCTATTGAATAAGAATCCAGTCAGAACAAAATTATAGAAGCATGTCCTTTTGATGGTCCCTGACAACATGTCCACTTGAGTCTATTGAATAAGAATCCAGTCAGAACAAAATTATAGAAGCATGTCCTTTTGATGGTCGCTGACAGACAGCATGTCCACTTCAGTCTATTGAATGAAAATCCAGTCAGAACAAAATTATAGAAGCATGTCCTTTTGATGGTCACTGACAACATGTCCACTTCAGGCTATTGAATGAGAATCCAGTCAGAACACAATTATAGAAGCATGTCCTTTTGATGGTCCCTGACAACATGTCCACTTCAGTCTATTGAATGAAAATCCAGTCAGAACAAAATTATAGAAGCATGTCCTTTTGATGGTCACTGACAACATGTCCACTTCAGGCTATTGAATGAGAATCCAGTCAGAACAAAATTATAGAAGCATGTCCTTTTGATGGTCACTAACAACATGTCCACTTCAGTCTATTGAATGAAAATCCAGTCAGAACAAAATTATAGAAGCATGTCGTTTTGATGGTCACTGACAACATGTCCACTTCAGTCTATTGAATGAAAATCCAGTCAGAACAAAATTATAGAAGCATGATGATGTCCTTTTGATGGTCGCTGACAACATGTCCACTTCAGTCTATTGAATGAGAATCCAGTCAAAACAAAATTATAGAAGCATGTCCTTTTGATGGTCCCTGACAACATGTCCACTTCAGTCTATTGAATGAGAATCCAGTCAGAACAAAATTATAGAAGCATGTCGTTTTGATGGTCAGTGACAACATGTCCACTTCAGTCTATTGAATGAGAATCCAGTCAAAACAAAATTATAGAAGCATGTCCTTTTGATGGTCCCTGACAACATGTCCACTTCAGTCTATTGAATGAGAATCCAGTCAGAACAAAATTATAGAAGCATGTCGTTTTGATGGTCACTGACAACATGTCCACTTCAGTCTATTGAATGAGAATCCAGTCAAAACAAAATTATAGAAGCATGTCCTTTTGATGGTCACTGACAACATGTCCACTTCAGTCTATTGAATGAGAATCCAGTCAGAACACAATTATAGAAGCATGTCCTTTTGATGGTCCCTGACAACATGTTCACTTCAGTCTATTGAATGAGAATCCAGTCAGAACAAAATTATAGAAGCATGATGATGTCCTTTTGATGGTCCCGGACAACATGTCCACTTCAGTCTATTGAATGAGAATCCAGTCAGAACACAATTATAGAAGCATGATGATGTCCTTTTGATGGTCCCTGACAACATGTCCACTTCAGTCTATTGAATGAGAATCCAGTCAGAACAAAATTATAGAAGCATGTCCTTTTGATGGTCGCTGACAACATGTCCACTTCAGTCTATTGAATGAGAATCCAGTCAGAACACAATTATAGAAGCATGTCCTTTTGATGGTCCCTGACAACATGTCCACTTCAGTATATTGAATGAGAATCCAGTCAGAACACAATTATAGAAGCATGTCATTTTGATGGTCAGTGACACCATGTCCACTTCAGTCTATTGAATGGGAATCCAGTCAGAACAAAATTATAGAAGCATGTCCTTTTGATGGTCCCTGACAACATGTCCACTTCAGTCTATTGAATGAGAATCCAGTCAGAACACAATTATAGAAGCATGTCCTTTTGATGGTCCCTGACAATATGTCCACTTCAGTCTATTGAATGAGAATCCAGTCAGAACAAAATTATAGAAGCAAGTCCTTTTGATGGTCCCTGACAACATGTCCACTTCAGTCTATTGAATGAAAATCCAGTCAGAACAAAATTATAGAAGCATGTCCTTTTGATGGTCACTGACAACATGTCCACTTCAGGCTATTGAATGAGAATCCAGTCAGAACACAATTATAGAAGCATGTCCTTTTGATGGTCACTGACAACATGTCCACTTCAGTCTATTGAATGAAAATCCAGTCAGAACAAAATTATAGAAGCATGTCCTTTTGATGGTCACTGACAACATGTCCACTTCAGGCTATTGAATGAGAATCCAGTCAGAACACAATTATAGAAGCATGTCCGTTTGATGGTCACTAACAACTTGTCCACTTCAGTCTATTAAATGGGAATCCAGTCAGAACAAAATTATAGAAGCATGTCCTTTTGATGGTCGCTGACAACATGTCCACTTCAGTCTATTAAATGAGAATCCAGTCAGAACAAAATTATAGAAGCATGTCCTTTTGATGGTCACTGACAACATGTCCACTTCAGTCTATTGAATGGGAATCCAGTCAGAACAAAATTATAGAAGCATGTCCTTTTGATGGTCCCTGACAACATGTCCACTTCAGTCTATTGAATGAGAATCCAGTCTGAACAAAATCATAGAAGCATGTCCTTTTGATGGTCCCTGACAACATGTCCACTTCAGTCTATTGAATGAGAATCCAGTCAGAACAAAATTATAGAAGCATGTCGTTTTGATGGTCCCTGACAACATGTCCACTTGAGTCTATTGAATGAGAATCCAGTCAGAACACAATTATAGAAGCATGTCCTTTTGATGGTCACTGACAACATGTCCACTTCAGTCTATTGAATGGGAATCCAGTCAGAACAAAATTATAGAAGCATGTCCTTTTGATGGTCACTGACAACATGTCCACTTCAATCTATTGAATGAGAATCCAGTCAGAACAAAATTATAGAACCATGTCCCTTTGTTGACTGAAACCGTGTCCACTCAGGTCTGTTGAATGAGAACACAGTCAGAGATTCCATATTTGTTTTTGTTTTGGCTTAAAAAGACTCTTGTTCATTGGTAGCTGTTTGTATTCAGTGTTCAATATCTCATTTCTCCTGAGCCATACAGGCCCGTTGTTAAAACTTGAACGTTCTTGTATAGTCAAAAACAGCATATATATTAGCATATCTGTAGTTCCGTGATCAATTTTGGCAAAAAACTAGAAACTTGTTCATATATTATTAGGCAATTTGAAAGTGACGAAGGACACTTCAGCTAAAATCGTCAAAGGGTCTGTTTCACAGTACGTAGATAAGTGGGTGCAAAATGACCTAATCTTCAGACTATAGCTGCATTTGTGATTACGCCGATAAATCAAAGAATGATATTGTGACAAATGACGTCCGACTGTCTAATTGTGACGTCACACGGAATTAACCGAATCCAAACAGCATTTCTCAAATTTTTCCAGAGCCACAGAATTATCTTAACATGTGCATTTAAATCCCATTTCTTTAATATTTAGACTTTTGGGGCATTATTTCAGTTCACGAAGGCCACAGAATGTATAGATTTTCCTCATCACAATGCCCATTATTCAGTTTTTTGCTGAACTTAAAATCTTTTATTGTCTTAACAAAGATAACTCAAAGAAAAAGTGTGAATTTTGGCAGCTCATACCACTTTTAAAATGACAGAAAAAATGTCAACATCCAAAATTGAAAAAAAAAGATGCTCAAGCCTGAAGCCATGAAGACAGAAAATGGATATGACGTTAAGCCATCAAACTGAGGGAAAAAAGATGATGTTCCAGGATGAAATTTGATCGGGAAAGCAGGGCATATATCTGGTCAGAGAGTTATCCACCATTGAAGAACTCTGCAGCTGTGAGGCAGGATGGAGGGGTATAAATAGAAACAGAGGATAAAAACATTTATCAACCATCAGAAACATTGGTAACACAAAACACAACATCTTGTATTAGCCTAGATTTAAAATATAAAACACCAGTATAGAGATCTGACTTATTCTCTAAATTAAAACATATTTTGACACAAGAAATTACTGGATTAAAATAACTATAGACCTAAGTTACAAAAAGCAATATATCTATATATGTTGTAGTGAAATATGTGTAAGTCATTATAAGACATTTGAAAACCATACAAGCCCCCCCCCCCCCCCCCCCCACACACACACACATCATTTACAAGTAAAACCATTCACAATAATAAAACATATATACAGTGTACAATGTCTGAAAGATCACAATTGCAGTTTCTGCTATTTTCAATCCATTGCCACACTGTTCACAAAAAAAAATGCACCGCAGTCAGTGACATAAATGTCAAATTTACAACTCCATAGATGTACACAAAGGCTAACTTGATTTGCAAAAAAATCCAGTTTTCTAAGATCTTTTCTTCAAGAGAGTGAAGTAAGTAATAAATTAGTTTTACATTTTTAGGCCAAATTTAAGATATCCGATGACAGATGACGTTTTTTCATGACGTTGTCAGTTCAATTGAGGTTTTTTGTTCTAAAACATCACATGCGTAATGACAACGCCAGTGACATGAAATTTGTGGAATGGTCACATTTCTCCCGCTCCCTATTATGCGAGTCATATTGCCTGGGCTTAACCTCGGTCAATTTGTGGTAAAACAAAAAGGGTTATTTTATCTTCCTGTTCATTACTTGGTTAATCCAACATTTTTATTAAAATAACAAGTGAACTGATTTCAATATATTATTAAAAGAATTTGATTAAAATTTAAAATTCTGGGAAAAGAGAGTACAACCAAGACTTAATTTTACAATTGAATGGAAAACTGAAAATGCAATATAGGTAAAATTTTGATGGGGCAAATGGAATATGTATCAAGCGGCATCTAGAATCTCTAGGGTGAATATGGAGGGAAATTTGAATTCCCCTCTGGGAGCAAGCTAACACGAGATGGGGGAAGTGCTACATGTATACAGCTATAGACAGGACACAAATCTAGAGAGGAGTTTCAAATTTATGCAAAGACTAAATAAGGCCTTGAACAGCTTGGGTACATTTAACTGAATGAAAGTTTAGCTGCAGTTAGTTAACATGTATATGTAGTACTGGCCTATTACAAGTTGGTGTGAGACCCAGAAATAGCAGCTGTTAGTGACAGTTTTATCAGGCTGCTTCTGGGGTCAGACAGGGGGATATCATGTTCCCAGGACTCTTTTAACTTAAACTTACACAAACAGCTAAAATTAAAGCTGAATGACAAAGACTTAAAGTGACCTGAGCTACCAAAATTAGGACTTGTTTCATAAATTCTGATTGTCAAGAAGTTGAGCGTTTCAAAAACCTTAAAAAAATAAAGGATTAACGAGGAAAAAAAAATATTGTTAAACCTGTATAAACCAAAGTTGTGTGCTGACAACAAACAAAATTCACATAGCCAGGATGTATGAGTACATTTTAGAATTTTTCTTGCTCACAAAAATCACTCAAGAAAATCTGACGCTTAAAGTTCATGGGAATGATTACGGTTGAAATATAAAATATTTAGTACGCATATGTAAGAAACTACCTTTTTTTTTCAAATTGGAAAAAACCAATAGCACTACTTCGAAACACATCTCCATTCCCTTCCCTTCCCCCACCCCCACCCCCAACTCCACCTCGCATTCGTGCGCCTGGTTACTTGTGAAAAGACTAAAAATAATGTCATTGTTTTATAAAATTAAATTTAACATTATTAAGCAAAACGTAGACCTATGTGAATTTTCATTAGTCAGCAAAATTTTTTAATTCTCCAAAAAATTCCTTTCTTTAGCCATTTTATTTTCCACTTAAATTCGCAAAAAGTCTGTTACTAGGCATTAAAACTTAAGAATTTTTCTTACTCTGCTAAAAGTCTTGAGGTTGACAAGTTTGTGATATATGACCAGTGTGTTAGCCAATCAAATGACAGCATGCAAGTGATACCCCAAGCAGGCACTGCAGTTTTATGTACTGAGCACAGTTAGGGTTAATGAGAAAAAGTTCTGCAGACCAAACCACAACCATATGTGTGTTTTTATATTTATCAGTCTGATGTGCTGACTGAGTAATGAAGCTTGGAGTAGGTCACTTCCCATTTACTAGGCTATAGGTCTTACTTTTCACGTTTTTCTAAGACACAATTTAAGGTACATGTAGCTGCCTAAATTCACATAAATTCTGGTCGTGGACATAATAAGAGGGTTTACGTTCATCAAGATTGTAAGACAGCAAATAGGGGTCTGTATGAGGTATATTCCTTCCTCAAACCTGAAGGTTTTGGTACAACAAAATATGTCTCCCCCTCCACCCATAAAGACAATTGCATAACATGCATAACAAACAGACATACAAAACTTGAGACCTAGAGAAAGATATTTCAGAAAATGATCACAAGTAGATCCGCCCAAACAGCAACCATTGAAAATATTCGAATAACCCTTTTCGGGTTTGGCCGAGACCCGTGTTTGGGGGTATAACTTTCATCGATCGGCTGTCCGATTAACATTAGTGCTTATTGAGATCGGCTGTAACCCTGTTGTTTTGTCTATGATTCTCAGCTTATACAATGTATTTTTTTACAAAAGTCTTCTCCTGAGACTTATCAAGATATATGCAAAGCCATTAGATACTTTTTTTTTGACCGACATAAAAATATTATTTCTAATATAAAAATAAGACGTCGTAGTTGTGCTTTTCACCGTTGGTTTTTTACAACTTCGAAGCGTTGACTTTCAACTGACAAAAACTAAACTGATAGCTTCTGGTGTGTTTAACAAAACGACACGATAACCGCCGGTCACCATAAACGCTAATGTTAAATAAGCGACTTGTTAGTGAAAACTATACCCCTAAACTCCTTTCTCGCATGATCTCGCAAGGTTTTAGCCAAACTTGAAAGGAACTTATTGATTGATTGATTGTTTGGTGTTTTACGCCGCGCTCACATACCATCCCACATAGGTTGTTCGAGTGAAAACCCAGTCAGAGGAACTTATTGAAGGCCAACAGAAGAACATACGGATCTAGGGTCAATAAGCTACAATGTACAAAACAAATTTATAAAAAATTTAGCCAGCCGTTGTGGAGATCCCGTGCAGACAAGCTCTTGTTGCAGGACGATGGACAAAGAGTAGAGAATGTCCCCCTAACATATGTTGAAGAAGATAGAACATGCGAGACCAACATCTACGAAAGTCTGTCTGATCAAGGTGTAAAATCGTATTAGGCCTATTTAATTATCATATAACAATAAGGACAGGTCCAAATGACATAGGCCTACGCCTTTTTTAACAGAATTAAAGACTTGTCTAAACAATTTCCCTGTGCGTTTGTGTTTTAGCGTAGATAAATATACAACAATAAGGAGAGATTATGAACAGAATCATATTGCCAAAAACGTAAACATTTGAACGAACTGAGACAGCTATAAATGTATGAATAAGACAATAATTCTGAAAACGGTAATAAATACAAACGTATAAATTGGATTCATCAATCAAGATAAGAATAAAAAACCTACCCATAGGACATCTGAAGGAACGTTAACATCTGTGGTACAATACTGGTATGTGATTGGTCCATCGTGATGATAGGACGGCGGGTAGGCGGAGCCTATATTCATTGTGAAACTTAATTGGGGTCTCTTAATCACATTGAATATTTAATTATCCTTTTTGGGTTGAACTCTTTGTAGTATAACGTAAATGTAACGAAATATGGTAAAATCCAAAATTTTGTTGAATTGTGGGAAATTCAAGATGACACATATATTATTTGAAAATGCTTTTATCCTTTGGCGATCCTTTGATTATCGTAATCCGGAACAAAATACAGCGGAACAAAATACAGTAGTATAAAAGTTAGGTCAAAGTTTTTAAAATCCTTGCGAAATCCATTGTTTACTTTGAAACTTTGTTATAGAAGTTCATTGTATGATGAATTCCCATCAGAAAGTACACTGAGAAGATGTTTTCAACTCACAGATCACAGCTTTACAAGCCTACCAACTTGAACGAAACAACAACAACAACGACAAAGCTGATGATGGCCCTACAACACAGTTTCTCTATCCAGCTTCCCAAAATGACGGTTAAGGGAACAGTAAGCTGTAGATTCCCCCCATAGAAGACTTCAGAGGCAAGGGAAAAGGGGAGATTCAGAATCTCCTTGCCTATGACACTCCTGGTGTAATCGGACACCGAACTTTCCCTAACCAATGAAATATTTCACTCTGATGAGTGCAAGCATCCCTTAGCTTGTAAACTCAGCTCAGAATCTGTCTTCAAGTATTAAGTCAAAGGGCTATAAAATTTAGAAACAGTCTTGGAAGAGCAGGCCAAGTGAAAAGCAGCCAAAGTGTGTCCCTTGTTATAGGTCAAAAACAGATCAATAGTAGGCCTACTTGATGTAAACAAATTTCACGATTTAGAAATTTTGGACTTTCTTCAAATACACGAATATAAGGATTATACTATTTAAAAAAGTATTACCGAAAAAAAATACACAGGAATTTTACCAAAAGTTTGATCTTGAAATGCCGAAAATTTGTTTTAAAGATATTTAATTCTCTTGTGAACACAAGGAAATGTTTATCAAACTATTTTTAAGAGTTACGCCAAAAACAAGTTTCTAGAATTTCTATAAAAGACAATTTTTTGTGCACATTTTTCTGGTTATATTTATTAAAACAACCAACACCTGTTTGTCATTATATGCCTTCTTAGGAGATTAACTTTTGTTATGATATATACCTCCAAACATTGGCTCCAAGAGACTTTAGGAGAAATTGTTAGAAGTTATAGGCTGCCATAATTTGATAGAATAACAAAAAATTTTGGGTTTCCAAAAGAGCTAAAATCAGCAGAAAGTTATTTTTTAAAAATGCTTTTTAAAAATTCTTCTCAAAATGAAGCTGTAAATTAGAATAATTTAATAGCCAATTATGGGGTTTAAACCCGAATTTTCTTGTTTTTGAGAATTGCTGGATGTTTTGACAATCACGAAACAAGTTAACAAAGCAAGTCAATTTTTTTATCTAAAAATCATAATCTTTTACCGATACTGCTTCTATTTTTAAAAAAAAATCTCTGAACACTCAGCCTAAAACTCTGAAAGAGCTTAACAAATAAGAAAACATAGGATAAATGATAATCTGGTAACTATTGCAACACAATCACGGACTAAAATCTTGCGAAAAGATGTTGATAACATTTATAAAGTTGTGAGACGCAAAATGTCAAGCAGATATCTGACAGAAAAACCAGACACCAGTCTTGTCCATAGAAACTGTAGACATGAGTTAAACCACAAAAAAATAATCTGTTCAAATATTTTCTTAAGTATAAAACTGAAGGCACCATGCGAAAATTCTGCAGAAAAGTTTTGAAGATTTTACTATGAATGAGATGACTGCACAAGAAAATCTATTGGAAAACTCCACTGATTCAAAGCTTTGTCCCCAGCTGCTCCCGAAAAAGTTAGAAAAGTTGATTACTGTCACGCTTATGTTGTACAGAGTTCATTTCTTACACCAGCCGACCACAGATCTCCTAATGTCACAGATGGCGGGGTAACTCATCCACCCGTAGACACCCCTGCGTGTCCTGTAGCCTCCACGTACCCTAAACTCTCCCCTCCTTGCCACAGTCAGTCAAGACCCTTCGAAAACTGCCCCAGACTGAGGTACAAGCAAGGTCCCTCTACAGGAAGTTCAGAACGGTTCATTTGGCAAGGGGATCATTTTTTCATCATTACTAAGGCCGAACTGGAGCAGCGGAGATAGATAAGGATGAGGTAGAAGGGGCTGGTCTGAGGGACTGATCTGACAGACTGCAGCCTCCGAAGCAACCCACAGAGATCATACCATCAGATAGGTGCCACAAATAGACCAGTGGAAGAAAAGTGAGGACATCTTATAGTATACAGACCTCTTCTGACATAGATATACAGTCAGGACAACACTTACAAAAATAAATATACCTTTTGAAAATGGTAAAACAAAGTCAAAAACGATAAAGTCTGTTTGTTCACCTAATTGCTTGTTGTTTTGCAACACACTTTTGATTATTGGACGTTTGCAATAGCATTGGCTAGTTCAATCTCTGTATGCATTTTGAAACTTTTTCTTGGCATTGAGCATAGAAAAACAAATTGAATGCAGAAAGAAATGTGAAACTTTGGTCATTTCAAAACTACTGTAAATAGACGTAACACCAGAAATCGTTTCTAGGATATTTATTGTCATATATGCGCACACAAATAGTCATTGTTCCCCAATGTGAAGTAAATTTACCCAATATGCCAATGTTTTCTACATGTACGTTTGGTTAAAGCTACAATAAGAAAGAAAATACTATAGCTATAAAATCTGTTCCAATCTTAGTCACTATACAAAAGTAAAATACTCAAGTAAACAAATATGATAATTAATATATCTCTAAATTACTTCCACCCATCAAGTGACCAACCCTATGGGAAAAGGTTATGTACAACTACAATTTGTTTTGTGATGAAAAAAATTAAAATTGCTAACTTTATATTGGTACCCAATGACTATCTTGTACACAATCTATCAGATATAACATTATCTTAAAGCTGTATGTATGGTGGTGTTGCCTGGTTTAGTCTCTATGTAAAAAAAATGCAACTTTTTCTTGGCATCTAGCAAAAAAAAATACGGACATATTTTTTTTTATCAGACTATCACTCTATCAACTGAGTCACAAGCGTCAACTGGATTTTAGAAAAATAAATTGTATCTTTTAACAAAACAGACTTCACAAACAAATGGATGACAGATAATAGATGTCAGAGTATGCATAAACCAAGAAGACAATATCGTCTGTTTGCCACATGTGGCATATTCACCTAGTAAGTCTTCCTAAAAATAACGAGAGTCAAGTTTAAGTGAAAATCTGATGCACCTAGAACAATTGGATGACAACCAGATGAGGAAAATACTCTTGATTATCATATCAGTTTGTAATTTATAGACTTTTTAAGCCGCACTCAAGATTATTTCACTTCTATGGTGGCGTAGCCAGGTTTAGTGGGGGAGGAAATTGGGTTCATTGTCTAGAGGAACCTCCGACCTTCAGCAAGTACCTGGCAACTCTTCCACATACATCCACTCAGAATTTTTTTAATTTATATTTGGTCTGAGCGTGATCGGAACCCGCGCCGCATCACAATATATCCGATTTTTTCGTTTTTAGTTAATAATGGGAATTCTATATAACAAAAACAGTCTTGATTAAGATTTGAATTTAAATGGCTGAGGTGCACTATACGCATTAAGCATGAAAAATGAACTTTTCCACAGCAAATGTTTTGTTTTTGCTGTAGTGAAAATCAGAATACAAGAGCTGCCAGTAAAAACAAACCGTATATAACTAAAAACAAAAAAAAAATAATTACATCTAAACAGAACCTGAACCTTTTTGACAATTCCTACATTCTTTTATACCCAGGTCTAGTTTAGTCATTTCCATTTTTTCTATAGTAGTTTCATTGCGTCCTAAACTAAATTACCAAACAAAAAATTCTTTTTCTTCTCTTTCATTATCAATATATTCTTTTTGATGGATTCATAAGTTTGCGGATTCTAGCGCCGGTAATCGGATACCAGTTCCATCATAACAATGTACATCATTTGTGAACACCTGTGTTTTAGTGTGTGGTATTGTGATGGGGCAGACGGTCTGGTCTGTGCTGGGATATTTTCTCTCCGCCCACACCTAGCAACTTTGTACTCAATGTCCGAGCTATGTAAGCCTACTAGAGCTGGCTGCGGTACACCTATAGGTGTTCAGTTACCTATATTGTTGTACTACTGGACAAAGTATAAAGTAGATATTAAATATATACTAACAAAGTGCAAAAGATATTTCTTGTTGATTTCCCTGTGCAAAGTGCGACATTATTTTTAAAAAATATAACAAAAAGATGCTGTGAAAAATCATAAAATTTAAAAGTTTGTTTTACCTTGCTAGTATATTTATTAATAAAAAACACTAAAACACACACGCACAGGGAAAATCTTCTTGTATAAAATAACCATGGAAACAAGTTTCTAATTGTGTTAAAAAGAGGTGTATATAATTTAGACCTTTATGCCGCATCATAAGTTGTAATAAACTAAACCCATGATATTTCATTAGGTTGATGACTGACAGGAGCTTTATAGCCTTAGTCAGTAGAATTTTCTGGAACAGTTTGTAATACATTGACCATGCTTACGCATCTTAAGCTATGGCAAGAATATCGTCAGACTGAGATTGAACCCCACACATGTAGGATCATGGGAAAAGAAAGTGGAAATTTTGGTTCGCTGGTATATTCGGTGTGATTGGGGCCAATTTGAGATGAGGTAAGGTTAACGGTTAAGATAAAAATGAACTTTAATCAACTCATTCTCTATGCCTACTTTCTTATTCAAAAATCAAATTCTCCATTGATTGATGCCTAATGCCGCACAAGATTATTTCACTTCTAAATTGACATTAACAAAGTTTAGTGGGAGAGAAATGGATCAGAGATTTACTTCTGATAACCCTTGGCGACATTTTTCAATTTTTTCTTCGTCTAAGAGAAATTCAAATATTTTTATCAAGAAGAACAGAAGAGCTTTTCCCCTGATACTGACCTTGAGGAAGTATGATTAGGTCGTTTAAAAACCAACAAACCACCGCAAAAATGTTCTCATACATCCGCACTATTTTAATTTTGTCCGTTCTGAGAACACATTTTTGGTTCTTGGGGTCACTGCCTTTATCTTTTTGTTTATATTTCAAAACCAATCCTTTAGATTTTCAAAAGTAATTCAAACACTCAGCTCTTATAGATCGTCAATTCTGAAAACATGTCTGAATTTTAGCAGGGCATTAACTTTAAGAAAACATGCGTTCTGTTCAGAAGCAGATGTAAAACAACCGAACTGTTTCCATATTTTTGGTTGTTTCTAGCATTACTATCTACCCAAAATGAAGACTGTCATGTTTAATTGACCTAAAGACAAAGTTCGCAAGTTTGTGTCGGATGTATTTCCCAGTTTCATCACTTACTGACTTTGTACAGGTCTGTGGGACTGCGAAGAACTGCCAGTGGGTATTTTGGGCACCACATTTACCATGACCTATGTGTATACTTTTACTTAACCTGAAAACCAGTCGTGGCTAAACATTCCTGTCAAAACAAACCTGTGGTTAGAGACTTGGGGAAACCCTGCTTCCATCAAACACTTTGATAGGACTGATTGATGTTTTACGCCACACTCAAGATTATATCACACATGATGACATTGCCAGGTTTATCCGCAAGGAAACCAGGCTTTTGACCTCAAGCATATATGACAATAGAGTGAAAATGTAATCAACAATTTTTTCTTTGGACAGAATGAAAATCAAAACTGCAATCTAATGATCGAACGCCTGCGTAGGCATAATTAAGATAATCCCCCCCCCCCCCCACCGGCACCCCAACTGCTTATATAAATCAAATTGGTATGACAAAAGGAAAAATAAATTTCTACATGCCAGATTAACTACTTAAAGAGAGACACAAAGCTTTCAGACCAAAGAAAATTGTTTAAAGACTTAAGAGTTTTCAATTGAGCACCCTATGGGAAAGGGTCGGCCTGTTGATTATTATTATTATTATGAACTTTATTTACAGAGGGTTAAAAAACTCAGTCAACTTACAGCTGATCTTCCCTGAGGCCCTCCTCTCATTCTCACTACATTCATTCACACACTATATTATATATATTACACAAGTAAGCAAAAACAAAGATTAATGAAAAAAAAACAAAAAAAAAAAAAAAGAAAAAAAAAAAAAACAATAACAATATATATAAAGCTTGGATACACAGTTAAACTCTAAAGATGCAATCCAAGAATCCATACACATACAATGAAGCAAAGAAAAAGAGAATACAATAAAATTAACAAAAAACAAAACAAAAACAAAAAACAAAAAATATATATATATATATAACTAAAAATAAAAAAAAAAAATAATAATATTAATATATATTTCCAAATAGTAACAAGAAATTACTATCAGGCATGCAGCAAATTAAGATTAAATTATGAAGAATGGATGTTTCTAATATTAAGATTATTGAATTTTTGTACTGAGGAAGCATATCTAATTGAGGTTGGCAGTTCATTCCATGATTTTGGGCCAGAGTAAGATAAAGATTTTTTGAAGTATTCTGTGTGAGGAAATGGGATAATGAGTTTTTGGTCATTTGTTGAACGGAGTTGTCTGTTTGAGGGTTCCTGTATTCTGAATAATGTTTTCATGTAATTTGGATAGTGATCGTTGAGGGTTTTATATACAGTGAGCATTTTATGGTGATGGACGAGTTCATAGATGTTTTCCCATTTCAGTTCCTTGAACATTGCTTCTGTGGTCATTGTTTTACTGGTGTTGAGTATAAGCCTGGCGGCAGTTTTTTGCAACTTGTGAATCCTGTCAAGCAAGGTTTTGGAACAGTTTCCCCATATAGGAAGGCAGTAATGTATGTGAGGAAGTATGTAGCTGTTGTAAAAGATGATTCTTGTGTTTTGTGGAATAAGTCGTTTATGCTTCCTCAGTACAGATAAAAGCATAGATATTGTATTAGATACATAGTTTACATGTTGATGCCAGGTCAGACTCTGGTCAACCTGAAGACCAAGTAATTTAACTTGTTGACATTGTTCAACAGGGGTGTTGTTGAGTGTGATGTTAAGCCCTTGCTGACGACTTAATTTCTGTGCGGTACCAATTAAAATAGACTTCGTTTTAAGAGGATTTACTAACATTTTGTTTGCTGAGCACCAGTTACTTACATATTTCATATTTTTATTAATACTAGTTTCAATTTCCGGAAGAGACTTAGATGAGTGATAAAGTGTGGTGTCGTCAGCAAAGAAATCAACATCACACCCTTCAATATGTAAATTGCAGTCATTTAAGAACAGAATAAACAGTAGTGGACCAAGAATGGAGCCTTGAGGCACTCCAGCTGTGACATACATTGCAGATGACAAATGGTTTCCAATAAATACTTTTTGTAGACGTTCATTAAGATATGATGACATCCATTCTATTGCAGCTGTGTCAAAACCATATATATGAAATTTCTTAAGAAGTAGTTGATGATCAACTAGGTCAAATGCCTTCCTAAAGTCGATCATGACAGAGCCTACAAGTTGTTCATTGTTTATTGCAGCTATCCATTTTTCTGTCATTTTGGTAAGGGAAGTAAAACAAGAGTGTTTCTTTCGGAAACCAGATTGGTTGTCAGTAAGCAGATTGTTATTGGTGATAAATTCATATATGCAGTCATGGATATGGCGTTCTAGAATTTTGGATAGAACTGGTAGAATGGAGATTGGTCGGAAGTTCTCAGCTTTGCTTACAGACCCAGACTTGTGTAACGGTACAACTTTAGATTCCTTCCAGGACAATGGAAATTTGCTGGTTGTTATACTAACATTAATAATACTGGTAACAGGCGAAGTGAGGATGTCAGCTGCTAGTTTCAGATATATGGGACTTATGCCATCTAAGCCTGTACTCTTAGAAATATCAAGGTTTTTTAGGTAGTCATAAACATACTCTTCTGATAAAAGTGGAATGGAAAAGGTGTTACCAGGAGGTTTCCTGCTGTTTACAAATTCAGTAAGTTTACTTAATGATGGAGAAGGATCAATGTTTTCTTTTGGGAGGAGTTTTTCAGCTGATTGTATAAAGAATTTGTTAAGTTCATTTGCAATGTCAGTGGCGTTATTTATAGGCTGGGTGCGATCATTAAAAAACATACAATTTGGCATAAAGGGTCCTGTTTTGGGCTGTAGTCTCTTTAATAATGACCAGGGGTTTTTCCTTTTGTCACTGGTTATTATATTTTTGAAAAAGTCTTGTTTAGCTTTATGCACTGCTTGGTTGCACTGATTTTTTATCTCTTTGGATTTGACAGGGTCTTTCCCTTTTAGCACTTCTCGTTTACACTTCATTGCATGGGTGACTTCTTCATTTAACCACTCGGGTTGTTTAATTTTCTTCACTCTTTTCGTCACTATGGGTGCATGCTGATCTAAGACATTTTTAAAAGTGCTGACCAAGGAGTTGACTGCAATAGTTGGGTCAGTATAAGAGGCAAGAGTCCAGTCTTTGGATAACAAGTCATTTCGAAAGATATCTGCTTGGAAATTTTTTGTGGCTCTAAAGGTAACTGATTTGTGAGAATGGTCTTTCCGGTTGTAATTACATTTTCTTGCCAGGAATATAGCTCGGTGGTCACTAAGAGTAAGATCTAAGGTGTCAGAATAGTAAATATTTTCAGGGTTAGTTGAGTAAATATGATCGATAAGAGTCGCTTTATTTTTAGAAATTCTTGTAGGTTCAGTTATAAGTTGGGTCAAAGTGATAGAATGTATTAATGTTGTCCAACTTTGTGGAGAATCTGCTAACAAGTTTATATTAAAATCTCCCAGAATTAGGATCTCTTTATCCTCGGCATAGGCAGCTTCAAGTGTGTTTTCGTAGTCAGTTATCCATGATGATGGAGAATTTGGGGGCCTATAAACAAAGCTGAGAAAGAAAGGTTTAGAATGTGAAAATTGAACTTCAAGCCATATTATTTCTTGAGATTGGTTTTCCAAGTCCAATCTCCTAATATAAGGAACAGTATTTGAGATATACACCAATACTCCACCTCCACTTCTTTTTGGTCTATCTTTTCGTTCCATGGCATATCCTGGAATTTCAAAAAGTTTTTTACCATGATGCTTTTTAAGAAATGTTTCTGAAAGACCAAAAATATCTATCTCTTCAGTGCGTTTTGTCAAAAGTATTTCAACCTGATCGACTTTAGGAAGTAAATGACATATGTTTTGGTGGCCTATACGCAACCCTTTTTTAGGAAGTCCAAGATTGAGATCACATGTTAAAAAATTTGATTTTAGATTCCACAACTTTGTATGGCCATTAATAGGAAATATGCTATTTTCAGTGTCATGAGTAAGGCCAGGTCCATAACAAAATATAGATAAGAAAGTCAAATGATTAAAGCTATTAAAGTAAGTGAAAACATTAATCATTTCTAACACATTTAAAATGCAGACATTAGCACTATCTGTAACACAGCTAGGAATTTCAGTAGCATTCACACAAACATTCACAGGGCATTTAATGATGGGGTTACCCCAGGCATAGAGTTTCTAATAAGATTATATCACACAAGACGACATTTCCAGGCTTATCAGCAGAGGAAACCATGCTTTTGACCTCAAGCATATGACAATAGAGTGAAAATGTACAATAATTTTTTATTCGGACAGACTGAAAATCAAAACTGCAATCTAAGGCAGAGAGTTTCTCATACTTCATGTACACTTCATGTACAACGCTGTTATATCAGTCACAATATAGAGTGCATCACAAAATATAAAAGAATTATATAAACAGAAAGTTATTTGATACAGCTGAACACTGCCAATTCCATCCATGATACAAATGGGCTAAACAGATGGTTGTTATGACCAAAGGGAGATAATACAATCTATTGTTCAGTAGACGACAAATGAACATATATTGGTACTTAGTAGACATAGACTGATCCAGAGACATTTTGATACCTGTATACAGGTATAGGCGCCCAAACTCACAAGCAAAAAATCCGCCCAAATTCTTAAAACCAACATATTTTAATGTCAAAATAGCATTTAATGTTGAATTTTGAGCCAGAGATGTTGTTTTTGTCTTATTGTTGGAACATTTTGAACCGAAATGGACTGGTATGCCCAAATTTTCCCTGGATCAGTCCCTGGAAGAGCAATGGCTGTATGATGTTTGTGATGTTAAAATCAAGTTGTCAAATAACGACATTATTTTTGGTTGCATCATTAACCAGGGTGCTACATTGATTAATTTTGTAATTCTGTATGCTAAGTATTACATTTTCATTAGCTATGTAGCGGAGCGACAAGTGCATTTCACAGATTTTCATGGATTTTTTTATAAACAAGTGCACTTCTTGTCTATGGTATCGGGGTCAAAATATTCTTTTCTTGATATTTTACAGTATAATTACTAAAAAAATCCAAAGAATTAGTTCCATGATTATTTAATCTATTTTTATCAGTCGGTGTTGACAATGCATCTTGCTCACAAAATACTCAAGGTTTATAACTAGCGTTGATCTTGAACAAATAATAAGTTTAGGTCTATATTAATTATTTTTTTATAGTAGTAGTGATTTGTGTTGGTTCTCTATTCCCCTTTTCGGCTTTTGTTAACCTGTAAACTTGTGGCTAAACAATGTTATTATTGAATTGAAACAATGTATCGTCCACTTAAGAGACACGCTTTTTACACGTGGTGTTGCAGACGTTTCAAACCATGCATACAGGCAGCGCTAATTAGTCAAAACTGTGACTGAGTTGATCTTTTTATTGGCGTATTAGAAGGAAAAGGGATGTTGAATATATGCCCAGTAGTTTGTCAAGGGTTCTTATTGTTTTGTTTTCTTTTTCTGCCTTACTATAGATATATTATTGTTCTTTCTACTGAATATTGTTCTTGTCAAATCATTAATTGTTATCTCATACCGTAAGCCTATCATTTCGCATCTGGAGAGTTACTAAACATTGTGTTACAAAATGCAACTTAGTATAAAGGTCAGTTAAATAATAAAGCCGTGGTCACGTGGGCTAGTGCATTTGCGGCAATGAGTGTAAAATCGTGACAATAATCAATAAACGCCTGTGCAAATGTATAGGCTTAAAAAAAAAAATGGACATATAATTCTTCATTACATATCTAACAATTATGTCAAAGCCAAAACACCTAGAAATTCTAGCAGTTTAGTCATTAAATCTGATAAGCCCACATAAAAATGGCAATAAATACAGATTTTTTTAAAAAATTTCAAATGACTCTTTAATTTTCTTTTTTTCAAACCAATCATGAATTACAGGGTATACAATTTTTGGGCTAAAGTCAATGATCCATCTCTCCGGCAATAATCGTGAGCTGGTAAAAATGTTATATGGCTAGTAAACTATGCCCCACACAAGCTCCCTTGGTGGGTAGGAAAGAAAACTTAAGTTCGAGTGCCTGGTCTTTCTTTTCTAGTTCGGATGTAATTTTTTAGCTGATTTCTTATAGTGGATTTCCTATGCAGCGTTTCAAAAAAAATCTTTGTGGTTCATTTTTTGTTTGATTGATTGAGCATAAAGATGAATCACAAATGGATGTAATCAAGATGGCAATTGAACTTGGATCAGGCAACCCGAAGTGGCTGGTGTCCCTTGGAAAGATCAAAGGCTTTTAGAGAAAAGTTATCGACGGTATCGGTTTTATTGCAGCACTCTCTGGATTGATTGATTGATTGTTTGGTGTTTTACGCGCGGTCAAGATTATTTCACTTATATAGCGGCGTTGCCAGTTTTATTGTAGGAGGAAACCGGGTTCTATGCCCGGAGGAAACTCACAACCTTCCGTTGGTAACTGGCAACCATCCCTCATTTGACTTTGATAACTATGTAAGAACTACATCGAAATGTCGTCACCCAATAAACCAAGAAGTTGTTATCCATAAGTAATTCTTCACCTCATCCCACATTGGTCGTTCAAGTGGCATTGTCTGGAGACTGGATGAGTGAGGAGGCCCTGTTCGTCCCAAAGGGTAATAACTCCTTACCTGTGTATATCTGGGTGGAGATTGAGGTAAATACGGCCTCTGTGGCGAATAAGTGGATTTTGACTGCAAAGGTGGCATAGAATGGGAAGAGGAAGTCTGTAAAAAGAAGCAAAGAAAAATAAATTACATGGTCCCAAAAAACATCATACAAGAAGTATTAAAATATAACAGAGTTCAAAGGTTCTTTTCTTCTTCAGCTTCGGTCAAACAGCTCTGTTTCCTCTCCCAATAAACCTGGTAATGTCATCAAATATAAAGTGAAATAATCTTGAGAGGTGTAAAACACCAATCATTGAATCTTGATCTCTAGGGAATGTTTATAGCCTCAGAAGCCAGGGCTGAGTTTTTCAAAAGTGTATGAGGCTTCATACAGGTCTAAGCAAAGGCGTAACAAAGAAGTTTAATTGTGAAGTTAAAAAGTTAAACCGGTATTAAGCCTAATATACTTTTGAGCAACCGGCTCCAGAGCTTAGGTGCCCCATCACTCTGCAGCTGGCAAAAGCCTAACATCTATGTGTTGCGAGTTCACATCTGATCAGAAACTATCTGGGGGTTTCCTAAGTGTCTTGAGGGCCCTTGGGCCCCTTGTTCAAAAGTACATGTACATGTATTTTTAATACAATTATAAAGATCTAAATGATATACCTCTTTTTAATACAGTTATAAAGGTCTAATGATATACCTCTTTTTAATACAATTAGAAACTTGTCTCCATGGTTATTTTAGACAAGAAGATTTTCCCTGTGCCCGTGTGTTTTAGTGATCATAGTATTAGTTTTAATACTGGAATAACTTTGTAACGTCACAATTGAATGTCTTTGTAACGCGACATCTTAAATATGCGACCTAAACAAAGCCTAATAGACTTATGAACAACTCAGCCAAGCGACCGTTTCAAGACGTTGTCGCAATGTTTTCTAATTAATATCTAGAATAACGTGGATAGGGGGGAAATTAAGGGGGGGGGGGGGGGGGGGGGGGGGGGTGAGTACCCGTCTACTGTCATATTTCATAGGGTAAATATAATCCACAGATGTTTTGCCCTATTGTTCTATTCTGAATACAAATGACATGTGAAATCTGATCAAATTCTAAAGCTGTCATATTATCCCACTTTAAAGCTATCATTGACATGTTAATATGTCGACATGGAAACAGGTCAGATTTCGTAACATTTGACACTCATTCGTAATATTCACGTTCTTATGAGTCAATGAAAACCTAGTAAGAAAGTTTTACCCTGTTTAATCCTCTGACTACCATAATACTGTAGTAATTATCACGATAACAAGAGTTTAAGAAACTCATAATACGCCCGCAAGGGTAAATTCATTGTAGCACACTATCTTAATATTTAATATTAAAGACATGCTTTAAACAGAATTTTGGCTGGTAGAATCTTTCAGTCACCTAAATAAGACTGGGGCTTGGTGAATTTTAGTATTTGACAAATCACATACCTATAAGCTGCTACCTATATCTGAAAGCTGTACCAAAGCTACTTGCAAAAGTGTCTACACTACATATAGGCATACAACAGCAATTTCATTCAATTACAGATTAAGCAATTGAAAGAAGGTCGCAACTCATTTGGTCATCTTGGTTATCAAATAAGTTGTTTGGAAATAAGTAAGCTATTCTGTGAAACCACAGACAGAATAAAAAGCCATTTCCTCAATTACTGAATGGCTAAAGGCTGGGTGACTGTTTTTTGTCAACACATAGAGCGAGACTCACCGTCTACTCATAAGATAGTTATAACTGAAATTTTTTTTATAATTTATGCAATAAGTACCGAGATACTCAATGCTAAAAGGCTGGTGACTATTCTGGTCGCCACAGATATAGAGATCCCAATTCAATTTTGGTACAGGACACATCGTCTAATCATAAGCTTCATATATTAGAAGAAAAAAAATTATAATCCATGAAATAATTACGGAGTAACTCAATGCCAAAAGGCTGGTGACTGTTTTGGTCGCCGCAAATATCAACACTCCAACTTCATTTTGGTACAGAACACACAATCTACTCATAAGTCAGTTATAACTAAAAAAAATTTAAATCCATCGAATAGTTCTAGAGTAACTCAATGCCAAAAGGCTGGTGACTGTTTTGGTCGCCGCAAATATCAACACTCCAACTTCATTTTGGTACAGAACACACCATCTACTCATAAACCAGTTATAACTAAAAAAAAATTTAAATCCATCGAATAGTTCCAGAGTAACTCAATGCCAAAAGGCTGGTGACTGTTTTGGTCGCCGCAAATATTAAGACTCCAACTTAATTTTGGTACAGAACACACCATCTACTCATAAGCCAGTTATAACTAAAAAAATTTCAACATCCATGCAATAGTTCTGGGTTTACTGAATGTCAAAACGCTGGTGACCGTTTTGGTCGCCGCAAATATCAAGACCCCAATTTAATTTTGGTACAGAACACACCATCTATTCATAACCTAGTTATATCTGTTTTAAGTTATGGAGCGGACACGAATCCGGGACGGACAGACGGAGACGTACAGACGGACAGACTGACAACGGTATACCAATATACGCCCGCTTTAAGAGCATTTTGGATATGTCAAAATTTATGGGGTTCAATCTCAGTCCACCGATGTTCTTGCCATAGTTAAGATGCGTAACCATTGTCAATGTGTTACAAAAAGTTTCCAGAAAATTCTACTGACCAAGGCTAAGCTCCTGTCAATAGTCAACCTAATGGAATATCATAGGTTGGCTTTGTTACAACAATTTATGGGGTATAAAGGTCTAAATGTTTATAAATATATAACAGTCCGCTCACAATCTCATGGGTCAATTGTCACATAGAGCAAATTTTAAATGGGCAAATAACAAATGGCGCAAAGCCACAAATGTCTAGTGGGACAAATGTCAAGTGAAGCAAATGTCAAGTGAGGCAAATGTCAAATGGGACAAATATCAAGTGAGACAAATGTCAAGTGAGGCAAATGTCAAGTGAGGCAAATGTCAAGTGAGGCAAATGTCAAGTGAGGCAAATGTCAAATGGGACAAATATCAAGTGAGACAAATGTCAAGTGAGGCAAATGTCAAGTGAGGCAAATGTCAAGTGAGGCAAATGTCGAGTGAGGCAAATGTCAAGTGAGGCAAATGTCAAATGGGACAAATATCAAGTGAGGCAAATGTCAAGTGAGGCAAATGTCAAGTGAGGCAAATGTCAAGTGAGGCAAATGTCAAGTGAGGCAAATGTCAAGTGAGGCAAATGTCAAGTGAGGCAAATGTCAAGTGAGGCAAATGTCAAGCGGGGCAAATGTCAAGCGAGGCAAATGTCAAGTAAGGCAAATGTCAAGTGAGGCAAATGTCAAATGGGATAAATGTCGAGTGAGGCAAATGTCAAGTGAGGCAAATGTCAAATGGGACAAATATCAAGTGAGGCAAATGTCAAGTGAGGCAAATGTCAAGTGAGGCAAACATCAAGCGGGGCAAACATCAAGTGGGGCAAATATCAAGCGGGGCAAATGTCAAGCGGGGCAAATGTCAAGTGGGGAAATATGCAAAATGTATCTCTTGGGACAATTAGAGTATATGTAGGCCCATGAAGATTATATATACAAAAGAAACAAATTAGAAACTTGTCTCCGTGGTTAATTTAGACAAGAAGATTTTCCCTGTGCCCATGTGTTTTAGTGTTCATAAATATATACAAAAGAAAAGAACATGAACATTACATCAAAACTAAACTTACCATGCTTATTTTCTAAATCTCAAAGTTTGCCGAGCAAAATCAGGTAATATAACTTTACCCATCTTTAGTGAAGCTCTTAAAGCATATGCTGTTTTTTAAAGTTTAAAACATGTTAAAAAGACGGTGAAATTTTGTCTCTCATATCGGAGATTTTTTAAATTTTATTTTGGGACATGAAAAATATAAGATAAAAATATTTACTTCATATCATAAGCCCAATGTTTTTTTGTTTTTTTTGTCACGATGAAAACGGAAATGAAAGAAGGACAGCAGTTCTACTGATTTTCAAAATTAAGCCAGGCAGATATTTAAACAGCATCGCTAACAGTTTGTGGTGGGAGGATGCTACGTGCTTGTTCTATGTACATAATGTCTGCAATATCATTGTGGCATCACACATGTAGGATCAAAGGGAGATAAATCTGTATACAACTGTCATGCCAATGCAGATAAAACAATGAGAATTTAATTTTAGAAACTAGGGCCTAATATTAGAAAGTAAATAGAACGCAGATGTGCCAAAAAAATTACAAAATAAAATCTAATCTAAAACTAAAAATCATTTCTCTTAATTGTTCCTTTTTACGTCAGTTACGTACGATAAGAATTCCGCTAATTCAAGGACGAGCAATGTGAAGATAACAAATTATTAGACTGCTTTCTGCCATGTTTGGTCTAAAACAACAACAATAGCGCTTGCTCAATAGGATTATCGGTCGCTCCATGCAGGAGGTAAAACACCCAACGAAAAGTCTCAAACTTATAGAGTGCTTTTCGTAATGTTTTGAGTACTTGAATTAGCGGAATTCTTACCGTATGTTTTATCAAACTATATATAAATGTCTGGTAGAATGCATCTTCGGTATATACATGTAGGTGATATTTAAAATAAAATTCAAGTCCAGTACATACAATTCATTTTCAAACTGTTATTTGCTTAAAGGATAAATGACAAGTTCTTTCTGAACACCAAGCAGTGATTTGTTATCGTAAATTTACTGAATATGTATTTAAAAACATAAAGTTGAAACAAAACGAGCTCCCTGTTAGGTTTCAGGGTGTCAAAGTAAATTGCAAATATGCACATCTTCCATCAGTAATCGTAAATATCTTCGTATGTAGCTACATGTAATTGTTCGTTATTTTTTAATTATAAATAATCTTTCCGATGATGCCTAATTTTGACATGTAGGCTAGGTCAGGTGACAACAAAAGCTTGTAATTTTCTCTTTTCAGTATTACAGTAGGACGACCTGCCAAAGTTCAGACTTTTTCCCCTATAAAATCGATAGTCAACAGAAATATTTTGAAAAACTAAGGGATTGGCGGGGAGATTAAAAATATAGGTAAAGATAGTTGGGCATACGAAACGAAGATAATAACAGACAAAAATTCAAATAGCTGGGATATACATGTAGGAGCACATTTTGAGGGTTTTAGTTGCTTAAAATACTACCGCAAACTTTCAAATCCAAGATTGGTTTCAGCTGCTCAAAGCTCTTATTTTGTATGTTATATTTTGATTTGATAAAACAATTAGCTAACTGTGTTTCGATTCAATTTTCTCCATATTTGGCATCTCATGATGTTTAAAAATAGATAACTGCAGTGCAGGTCCAGTAAGACCATTAGAAACCAATGCATATGGATAAACAAGCTAGTCAGTATTTCTGAGTGACCAACTGTCAACAGGCAGGGGGAACTTCCTACAATAGAGGCGTTAGAAGTTTCATACATATATACAACAGTGAAGAAAACCCTCAGTTTTTATTATTGTGAAAGCACATATTTCTTGAAGAGACCAATTTCAGCCAAAATGGAAGCATACAATGGAAGCATACAAAAAAAGTAACACATCTATGTTCTTCACAGAAAAAAAAACTATTTGTATTCTATACAAAACTGAACCCTCTGGTTAAACTGGGTATAGATGAGCCTTTTATTTACTGTGCAAATATTAACAAAAGTCTTTCTGTCAAACCTTTTGATTGGTAAGCCCTTGGAGTTAGAGACTTTTGATTGGTTAGCTTTTTGTAAAATGGCTTTTGATTGGCTACAATTTAACCATTGAGTTTTGGAGAAGTTTGTCTTCTGCAACAGGGCTTTTTATTGGGTGACCTTTTGTAATGATACTTCTGATTGGTTGGACTTTAAAAATTGTACAGCTGGGTGACAATATTGAAATATCATAAAAATGATTACCATTTCCTTTCAACTTGAAATAATTATAAGTAAATAACTTCTCAGGGTACCATTTCTTACCTATCCACCAAATGCTCATGTTCAGTACGTTGAACATGTTCTTGAAACTTGTCTATATAGCGTTTTTCGTAAAAAAAAGTTCCTACATGTACTTAGAAATGTCCCAGAGCCAGTATGACTTTATTTTCATATAAATACATGGAAAGACAAGATTTTGAACTAATCTACCCCTAAAATTTCCTATTAGGCTATAAGAAAAAAGTAGACTGTTGCCATCAGCACCCCTCAAGAGTCATGTTGGATATACAGCAACTTGGTACATTTACAAGCTTTCATTACGCTTGGGACAAACAATTTTTTAGATAATGCAGGCTTTTCATGTTTGCGGGCATAAGAGGCAGAACTCATGGGGAAAAAAACCCATCACATTGCGCCCATATTCAATAACTTGTTTTAAGTTTCAAAGTTGTGAGTAAAAGACTTTCTAAGATATTGTCTTTACATGTACAAGATTTTTGGTTGATGGTAATTTAAGGGCTATAACTCTGATGGCAAATTTTTTTAAAAAGGCTTCCTGTACAGCTATTTCAAGTATCAAAGGTGTGAGTGAGACAATTTTTTTATAATGCGTTTTTCAAGAATATTGTTTGCAGGCGGTAATTTATAAACAGCATGCACAGTAACTCTTGAAAAAAAAATATCCGATGCCAACCTTTGGCAAGTACCTACATGACAAGCCCACTGAGACTTATTTTTGATTGATCTAGTGTTGCTCAGTGTGACACTCTACAGCTAGGGTTATACAATTGTATGACAATAAAACTACCAACAGACAAAACATTGATTTTGATTTGTTGATTCATTCTGAAAACTTGATTATGATTGGTTGATTGTTTCATTGATAAGTTGATTATGATTGGTTGACTGTTTTATTGATAAATTGATTATGATTGGTTGATTGTTTTATTGATAAATTGATTATGATTGGTTGATTTTTTCATTAATGAATTGATTATGATTGGTTGATTGTTTTATTGATAAATTGATTATGATTGGTTGATTGTTTTATTGAAAAATTGATTATGATTGGTTGATTGTTTCATTGATTATGATTGGTTGATTGTTCCAGGTTTAGTGTGGGGGGAAACCGGACTCATTGGAAACCCCCGACCTTCGGCGAGTACCTGGCAACTCTTCCGCATATGGCGACCAAGTGAAAAATCTTAACAGGAACTAACATATTACAAGATACTTTTATATTTACTTTAATACATCTGTGTGTTTCAGTGATCATAAATATGTACAAAAGAACAGTTGAACGGGGTCATGTTAAAGTAGGTCACTAAGTAGAACTCAATATAAATGCATGTCATTACAGGTACATAATATGATATGAGAATATAAAGCTTTCCCTTAAAAAAACATGGACATTTGAAACCTGAGTATAAAAGTAAACCTTGAGTTTAAAGACGCTATGTAGAGAGCTACATATTATTAAATCTATCATAAATTTGAATTTGAAAGACATACTGGTCAGGGCTAAACTCCCCTGTCTGTCTTTAACCTAGGTTATTCTAGGAAAGTGGTGGAGAGGGGGGCCCGAATTTTCACTGTCTTTTCCCATGTCCCTATAATATATAGTGTGACGATATTCTTACCATAACTTAAAGTGGCATGAGCTGCCGAAATTCACACTTTTTCATTATTTCTGATCGTCACGACAGTAAGAGGCTTTGAAGGCCATCGAAAAACTAAATGATTGGCGTTGGAATGAGGAAAATCCATTCAGTATGTGGCCTATACGGAATAGTGTTTGAAAAGTAAACAAAATTTAAATAACCGGGACGACCATTCATTCATTCTAAGCCAAAGTTAGTTCAAAACAATACTTTATCGTACATTCTCGAGACTAGAAGCTCTAAAAAGCTTCTTAATTATACGTCTTGGGAAAAATAACCGATAATTTCAACATTCTGTGTTAACGTCAAAACATCAACATTTTGGCAGCTCATGCCACTTTAAGATGCGTAAGCATTGTCAATGTAATTCAAAATGTTCCAGAAAATTCTACTGAGTAAGGCCAAGCTCCTGTCAGATGTCAACATAATGAAATATCATAGGTTTACTTTATTACAACAACTTATGATGGGGTATAAAGGTCTAAATGATATACCTCTTTTAAACACAATTAGAAACTTGTCTCCGTGGTTATTTTAGACAAGAAGATTTTCCCTGTACCTGTGTGTTTTAAAGTTCATAAATATAAATGTAAACATAAGAATGTAGATATATATATATTTTGAACTAGTTTTCATAGAACTTTATGTACATGAAGACAAGAACAGAAGATATTCACTGTCATCCCTCAAATATAACAAGAGATCCCTTAAAGGGATCTTAACGCCCGCGTTCATCTATTCATATTAAATTGATTGATTGATTGTTTGGTGTTTTACGCTGCGCTCAAGATTATTTCACTTACAGCAATTACTGGATATAGGAATTGGGGCCTACATAAAAAATCTTATTCCAGGGAGATAACTATTGTTGAGGAAAATTAAATTGTGAATTGCAAAATTAAGCTCCCCTAGAAATTTTGGTCGAAAACAACATTGCCACCTGGTAGCCATCTTCAATATGCTTATGAAATGATAATGTACGGTGCACAGCTAGAACTTAGAGGGATGATGTGTGTCATGTTTGGTTAAGATCAGGTCAGTAGTTTTCTTGGAATAATGATAATAAATTTCATTTTCAAATTTGGTCAAAAAACAACATTGCTTCCTGGCGGCCATATTTAATAAGCAAATGAGACGAAAATGTAGGGTGCACAACTAGATCAGAGGGAGATAATGTCGGCCAAGTTTGGTCAAAATCAGACCAGTATTTTCTTGGAATAGAAGTAACGAAAAAACAATATCGCCCTCCTGGCGGCCATATTGAATATGCAAATGAGATCAAAATGAACGGTGCATAACTAGACCATAGGGTGATAATGTATGTTGATTTTGATTAATGTCAGGTAGTTTTCTTGGAACAAAGATAAAGAAAAACAACATCGCCCCCTGGTGGCCATATTGAATATGCAAATGAGATGAAACTGTACGATGCACAACTAGACTATATGGAGATAATGTCAGCCAAGTTTGATGAAAATCAGACTAGTAGTTTCCTTGGAATAAAGGTAACAAAAAAAAACAATATCTCCCCCTGGCGGCCATATTGTTTATGCAAATGAGATGAAAATGTACGATGCACAACTAGACCATAGGGTGATGATGTATGTTAAGTTTGATTAAGATTGGACAGGTAGTTTTCTTGGAATAAAGGTAACAAAGAAAAACAACATCGCCCCCTGGTGGCCATATTGAATATGCAAATGAGATGAAACTGTACGATGCACAACTAGACTATATGGAGATAATGTCAGCCAAGTTTGATGAAAATCTGACTAGTAGTTTCCTTGGAATAAAGGTAACAAAAAAAACAATATCGCCCCCTGGTGGCCATATTGAATATGCAAATGAGATGAAAATGTACGGTGTACAACTAGGCCGTAAGGTGATGATGCATGTTGAGTTTGATTAAGATTGGACTAATAGTTTTCTTGGAATAAAGGTAACTACCGAAAGTTTTCTTGCAATAAACGTAACAAAGGAAAACAACATCTCCCCTGGCGGCCATATTGTTTATGCAAATGAGATGAAAATGTACGGTGCACAACTAGACCATAGGGTGATGATGTATGTTAAGTTTGATTAAGATTGGACAGGTAGTTTTCTTGAAATAAAGGTAACAAAGAAAAAACAACATCGCCCCCTGGCGGCCATATTGAATATGCAAATGAGATGAAAATGTAGGATGCACAACTAGACTATATGGAGATAATGTCAGCCAAGTTTGGTGAAAATCGGACAGGTAGTTTTCTTGGAATAAAGGTAACAAAAAAAAACAATATCGCCCCCTGGTGGCCACATTGAATATGCAAATGAGATGAAAACGTACGGTGCACAACTAGACCATAGGGTGATGTTGTATGTTAAGTTTGATTAAGATTGGACTGGTAGTTTTCTTGGAATAAAGGTAACAAGCAAAAAGTTAACGGACGGACGACGGACGACGGACGACTGACGACGGAAAAGCGATTTGAATAGCCCTCCATCAGAATGATGGCGGGCTAATAAAAATATTTTTATCCAGGTAAAAGTGTATATTTCTTTCTGTAATTTTTTTTAATAATTCAAATATAAAGGCGGTGGTAATAAAAAACTTCTAATGATATTAAAGTGGCACGAGCTGCCACAGTGTTGATATGTAAAAACAGAATGTTGAAATTATCGGCTATTTTTCTCAAAACGTATAATTCAGAAGCTTTTTAATGCTTCCAGTATCGAGAATGTGCGAAAAAGTATTGTTTTGAACTAACTTTGGCTTAGAATGAATGAATGGTCGTCCTGGTTATTTTAATTTTGTTTACTTTTCGAACACTATTCCGGTTCGTATAGGCCACATACTGTATGGATTTTCCTCATTCCAACGCCAATCATTTAGTTTTTCAATGGCCTTCATAAATATAACTGTCGTGATGATCAGAAATTATGAAAAAAGTGTGCATTTTGGCAGCTCATGCCACTTTAAACTCAAGAAATACAGTATTTCTTTTTTAGTAAAATCAATTTGAAATGATTAGTTGATTGATGTTTAATGCTATACTTAAAATTATTTCAATCCACATAAGGTGAAAACCCAGTCAGGATTTTTTTTAAGGTACTGGGCTTTAAATTCAAATTTGAATTCACTGAGTGATTGGTTGATTGATTGGTGTTTTAGCTGTACCCGGAGCAGTTACCAGATTTATCGCAGAAACGCTTCCAGGTGATAACAGGCTGTATATAACGAGAGAGAGAAAAACTCTCCTGTAAGTAGCAGCCAACCATCTCGATTGATTGATTGAAGTCAAGATTTTTACACTTATATTGTGGCGTTGCCAGGTTTAGTGTGGGAAGAAATCGGGCTCATCGCCGGGAAGAAACCACCAGCCTTCGACGAGCACAGGGGGAAAATCCACAGAAATATTGTTACATTTTTATTTGATCTGAGTGTGATTCGAACCCTGCACCGCATCGATGGAAGGTCTGTGTGGGACTGAGGGACGATCACTCTAGCCCACTGGACCAGTGAGGCCCCAGGCAACCATCTCAATATCATTCATGTACAACCACTTTTTTCTATTGAATACCTTGGGATATAAACATTAAATGTTGCATGTTTGAGTTTCTCTTTCCACATAATTAGAGAATGTATATTTAGTTTATCTAATAATAGAAGATAGATATTATAAGTATTGTTCAATAATGACTTGCCAACATAAAATAATTATAGAAACTAAATAGCTTAGTTTCTTCTCAAACAAATTATTCTCGTCCCTGTGCTAGTATGTTTTTGTGTTAAGACTAAAATAATGTTGAACGTAATGTTAAATATTTCTCTCACTCATTGTGCCAATATGACTAGATGATATTTTTATATTAACTAAATTTTAAACATGCTGTGTTTAGGTAATTAAGAATTTATTGCATTCTTATTTTAATTGGCTAGTTGATTGAGTGAATTGATTGCTTGTTTATTTAATTCATTGCTTGATTGGCAGCCAGTGATTGATTGATTGATTAAACCAATTGTTTGCTTGATTGATTGAAACAATTAATTGCTTGTTTATATAATTGATTGCTTGATTGGTAACCAGTGACATAAAATTTGATTGCAATTAAAGTAAAAAAAAACAAAAACCCAAAGTTGTATAACTAAAAAAATCTCAAACGACCTATAGTTGTATAACTAAAAAAAACTAAAATGAGCTGTAGTTGTATAACTAAAAAAAACTAAAATGAGCTATAGTTGTGTAACTAAAAAAACTAAAATGACCTATAGTTGTATAACTAAAAAAACTAAAATGACCAACAGTTGTATAACTAAAAACACTAAAATGACCTACAGTTGAATAACTAAAAAAACTAAAATGACCTACAGTTGTATAACTAAAAAAAATATGACTTACAGTTGTATAACTAAAAAAACTAAAAATGACCTACAGTTGTATAACTAAAAAAACTAAAAAGACCTACAGTTGTATAACTAAAAAAACTAAAATGACCTACAATTGTATAACTAAAAAAACTCAAATGTACCTGAGACAGGTAAGTGTAAACAGTTAGCAAACTGTCCAAAAGCTCTCCTTATCCTCGAGCCATTTCATTCTTACTCTCTCTTTCATGGACATGTATGTTATTACAAACCCACTGACCAACTTACAAACACACACAGTAACACAAGCATTTTAGGCCTACATTTTATTCATGTACATGAAGCAGAATGGCTGGGCTGAAAGTGAGCCCCCATATGGGTTTTATCGCCATTTTAGAATATTTTTTATCATGTATCTCTTTGTACAAAATTAGATCTAATTTGTTCCTTGTAGGCCTTTTATATGAAAAGAAATAGGCTTTCAAGGTTGCATTTCCAGGTTTAATTTAAGGCCTAATAGAAGAAACCAGGGTTTTTGCCTGAGAGAAACTCGACCTTCTTAGAGCTGCCAAAATGTAAATTTTTTTATGTTAAATCAGAATGTTGAAATTATTGGCTTTTTTTCTCAAGACGTACTAGTATAATTCAGAAGCTTTCCAGTGCTTCTCGTCTCGAAAATGTACGATAAAGTATTGTTTTGAACTAACTTTGGCTTAGAATGAATGAATGGTCGTCTCGGTTATTTAAATTTTGTTTACTTTTCGAACACGTTTTTTTTGGTTCGTACAGGACAAATACTGTACGGATTTTCCTCATTCCAACGATAAAATCATTTAGTTCTTCGATGGCCTTCAAAGCCTCTTACTGTCGTGACGATCAGAAATCATGAAAAAAGTGTGAATTTTGGCAGCTCATGCCACGTTAAAATGCTAGCTGGTTTGTTTCACAGCGGAAAATCAGCCAAAAAGATAACACAATACAAGTATGGTGAAGTTTATACAGCTTTTTCATTCATGGAATGTGTTTCTCAGCTAGCAAATTCACATATATGTTAATCTGAAAATATGCGTATAACAAAATAGTAGTGCAAGTATGTGGCCTAGAGAAAGCGGGACAACGGGCATATTGTTACCCTATGGCTAAATACACACAATTAATAACGGGGCAAGTATGCAAGACTAGAAGTAACAACATTTAACTCTTTGTACGCACTCAAATAAAACGGCCTGAAGGTTTTCTAGTAACTGCAGGTCGTTCATGTAACAGTATAAATGTGTGTGTGAATGAGGCTGCATACACTGTGATCAAACTGAATGGGGTAAAACAGTTTTATTTTTTCAAAGCCTAACTGAAAATCTGTTAGCTCAGTTTGCTTTTTGTAAGAAAGTCCTATAGGGCGTTTGTCTGGTATTTTCAAAAAACACAATTGAGTGACGACTTTGTTACGGCGGCCGACATGGAATAATGATATGTATGCAAAATGAGGACTTAACTTCCTACCCATTATACCTTACAGTTCTCAGAAATCCTGTACATGTCACGCCTCAAAATTTCAAATAACTTCAGCATAACTTTTATCGTGCATAGCGACTGCATGTTTATTGGTAGTTCAACATCGAAATGCCACTTAAACAACTGCATGTAATGGTGTTCTTATATAAACGGACAAAATCGCTTGGATATATAGATATATATATTCGGTTTCTTGCTGCTTATAAAGACTGCAAGATTCGTATCAATGGAAAGCTCTTTTGATTACTTTTTGAAACATGGAGAATAATTAATTATGTTTCATAAATTTTTTCCTTTACATACATTATCCAGTAACACAAATGAATTGATTGATTGATTCATTGATACACTAGGAACGTTTTCATTGTGATGTCAAACACTCTGACACTGAACGAACTGATTATTTTTAAATTTGTGTGATGAGATAGAAAACGTCACTGAATGAGGTCAATGCCCAAACGCAAGTAGGGATGTCAGGTTGGTGTGTGCCCAGCCCTTTGCTGGAAAAATATAACTGTTGGTTGTAGAATATAGTCAAAATGCAATGGTTAACTTTGGCAGAGAAATTGCATCAGCTACAAGCATTAATCACATCTATGAAAGTTTTGCTATATGCGTATTACACAAAATGGGTTTGACACTAACACCCCTATCATTTTACAGCTATAGATTCGTCCATGAGTCAATCGGGAAAACAATATTCAGCCAGAAGGTAGGGGTGTCAAAAACTTCAGTTTTAATGGAAAAAAAAGAAAACCAATAAAACTAAACTTTTATAAACAAAATACTATACATTTTGGGGATATATGTTAAGTGACTTTAAATCTGGGTTTGAATCAAAAGGGCTATCTACACTATTTCTGATACCTTGTTTGTCAAAAAATCATTGGTTGATTGATTGATTGATGTTTTACACCGCACTCAAGATTATTCTACTTATATGGTAGCGTTGCCAGTTTTAGTGGGGGAGGAAACAGGCTCATTACCTGGAGGAAACTCGACCTTTGGCAACTACCTGGCAACTCTTCCACATAGGCAACCGAGTGAAAAATCCACCCAGAAATTTTTCAATTTTTATTTGATCTGAGTGTGGAAAAATCATTGGAATTGGACACCCATTCATCCAGCAATTTAAAATGATCAAGATAAAAATAGGGTTTTTTTTTGGACACTCATTTCTGTTGAGAATGTGGAGGGTAACTATTCTGGACACCTTATTTCCACATACTGGATGAATGTTAGTTGGAGATCTCCAAACTCTGTGGCCAAAGTATATTGATGATGGGTGTTGGCCACCCATCATCAATATACTTTGGCCACAGAGTTGGATTGGTTGGTTGTTTGGTGTTTTACACCGAGCTCAAGATTATTTCACTAATATGGCGGTGTGACAGTTTTATCGTGGGAGGAAACCGGGCTCTGTGCCCGGAGGAAACCCACAAGCTTCCGGTGGTAACTGGCAACCATCCCACATAGGACGTTCGAGTGAAAAGCCAGTTAGAAAATTTTCCAATTTTTTTTTTGGATTGAGTAGGATTCAAAGTTCGAACCCACAACCCATTGGTGGAAGGCTGTTCGGATTGAGCGTCTAACGCTCTACCTACTGAGCCACGGAGGCCCACAGAGTTTGGAGATCTCTAACTAGAATGAATGTATACTTTCACTAACACTACAAGAACAGATCTGATAATTAAAACTAAAAGTAATATTCATGGTATTATATAATCAGTCTATTAGTAGGCCTGTTAGTTTAGAATTATGCTTTTATTAACTATACAGTAAGCTTCATATATTTTTTAACACTATAACACACTGGCACAGGGAAAATCTTCTTGTCTAAAAAAACCATGGAGACAAGTTTCTAATTGTGTTAAAAGAGGTATATCATTTAGACCTTTATACCCCATAAATTGTTGTAACAAACCAAACCTATGATATTTCAGGTTGACGACTGACAAGAGCTTAGCCTTGGTCAGTAGAATTTTCTGGAATCCTTTTGTAACACATTGACAATGGTTACGCATCTTAACTATGGCAAGAACATCAGTGGACTGAGATCGAACCCCATAAATATTGATTATGAACAATTCATTTTAAGCGTTCAACTACAGCATGGTGTGTGAGGGGGGCAGCACAACGCCTTGAACAATAAAGTCAAAACAAATACCCCAAAGTTCTGTCTGACAATGAATGTTGCCTACAAAAAATGACCGACTGGTAGTCAATATTTGCAATTGCTTTATTTTTTTTATTTATTATTAATATTATTTTTTTATTTTTTTTGTGCGTGGAAGGGGGGGGGGGGGGTTAATTGATAGGAAAACAATGCAACATACCCTTAAGTCGTCAGTTATGCTGTTTGAATTGAATCCGACATTATCAGAATGTTCATGTTCCCGCAAGGCAGACCCTTCGCCGTTGTCATGGGAGGTTTCGTTTACGGGCTTCTCCTTCGGCGAGTCACTGCTCTGGGCGAGCGACTCTTCGCCATTCACCGTCCCACTGGCCGGTGGTCCCGATGAGTCGAAATCGCCTACTTTGCCGTCCTGTTATAAACAAAAAACTCCGCATCAGATAACCCGTAAATCTAATCACAGAACACACCCATTAAGTTATCACATCATAACAGATAAACTTGCATTGGCAGATAGGCGTTGAAAGTTTTATCTAAAGTATAAATAAACTTAATTCGGCAGTTACGCCGTGAATGATGAAGCGAAAACTACCGAGTAATGAACTCCCAAAAATGTCGCGAAGAATGTCACCCATGTTGACAAAATTGTCATCGCTTTTTATGTTCTTACAAACGAACCTATACAAATGTACACATCATTTATAACAAGACCATACCTTCATAGCATCTGATGCCCCCTCAGCCAAACTTGGTTGCATAACTTAAGAGAAAAACGAACAAAAATCACCAAGTTTCGCCGGCCGTTCACCACGTACCCCGCCTAGAACATGTACGCTCAAGCCAGTTGTGATTTAGGCCACGGTAAGTAAAATGTTCGCTTCATATATTTTAGGGCGTCGACTAATCTATTACTAATATTGTGGCTTAATACGACCGTAAACATATTATTCTTTAATCCTACATTGAGGTTTCCTCTGGGAAGTGGGCCTATATGATACAAAAACCTATAGCATTTAGGTCCGTTATTTCGGTACCCGTCTTTGAGGCACTTAATTTCGCAAGTTTCCCTGATTGTTGATTTTGCCTGTTGTCTGTGTGGCATAGTCCCCCTGCCGGTATTAACACCATGACTGGCCTGCATGCATCCGTAGTCCGGGTTTCTGACTCCAAAATGACTATTTCCTACTGACGGGCGTATTTTGGACGTCAGTATGATCAAATAGTCTATCGGTTGTTCCATTGGTCGATTTATTGATTTGTTTATGAAAACTAAAGATACGGGCACAGTTAAAAATATTCTTGTCTATAATAAACATGGAGAAGAGTTTTTCTATCATTGTATCAAGAGTTGTAATGAAAAAAACAGCCTGTTAAAAGATGTGCAATTCATTAATAATCCATTAGTCCGGGTTTCTGACTCCAAAATTGCTATTTTTTTTATACTGACGGCCGTATTTTGGATACGACCGTCAGTATAAAAAAAATAGCAATTTTGGAGTCAGAAACCCGGACTAATAATCCATGTGCTATGGTAACCTGAAACCGTATGTATGATTTCTTTAAAAGGTGAATGTAAAACCATGGCTATGAAATTTCCCAGTCCAGGGTTAAACAAAAGTTTTTTATTGTGTTAAAAAGGGGTATATCATTCCGACCTTTATACCCAAGCAAGTTGTTATAATAAACTAAAACCATGATATTTCATTAGGTTGACGACAGTTGAGTTAATCAGACTATTTGGTAGAATTTTCTGGAAAAGATAATTTGGTAACAAATCAACGGTATTTTTGGTAAAGCTAACATGCAGATCTGGTTTTAGATAGTAGCCTAATCAATTAGATCTGATGTTCCTTAAAGGGGCATGAGCTGCCGAAATTCACACTTTTTTCATAATTTCTAATCGTCACGACAGTAATAGGTTTTGAAGGCCATCGACAAACTAAATGATTGGCGTTGGAATGAGGAAAATCCATACAGTGTGTGGCCTTAACGAACCGGAATAGTGAGCGAAAAGTAAACAAAATTAAATAACCGGGACGACCATTCTTTCATTCTAAGCCAAAGTTAGTTCAAAACAATACTTTATCGTACATTCTCGAGATTAGAAGCACTAAAAAGCTTCTGAATTATACGTCTTCAGAAAAATGGCCGATAATTTCAAAATTCTGTGTCAACGTCAAAATATCAACATTTTGGCAGCTCATGCCACTTAAAGACTTTAACGCTCAAGTGCTACCAAAATAGGACGACCTGGGACATTGAAGGCTTGGGTCTTTTTTCCTTGGGTTTGTGTATTTTTGCAATCTAGAGGACCCTGTTTTTCGAAGGTCAGATTCCAAATAACGATAACACTTTTTTATTAAGATAACCCTTTTCTTCAAGAGAACAAGTAATTCTTTTGCAATTTCCAACATTTTCAGGTCTAATTTCCTTATCAAGTTTTGGGTAATAAATCTTTGTTTACCTGTCGTTTTACCTCCTCGGACAATATAATCCTGTCTACACATACATGAAATAACTGAACATTGCCGAACATTTATCAGCAGGTTTTAGTCCTAACTTAGCCTACCTTTATGGCTGAATGGGAGAGTGATATTCTTCACAAATGTCACAAACAACCTTTCGTTTACCTTGCATACAAATCATTCTACTGGGTATCTAGATTACAAAGTATTCTTCAAACCTACTGATTTGTATCAGCCGCTACATGCTGGGTCCCTGCACCATCCTCCCCACACTGTCAAGGGAGTCATTAAGTCTCCGATTTTTAGATTCTATAGAAACTGTAGTTCTTTAGATTTTTTTTAACCAGGCTTGTTCAGTTCTTTTTAAAGCTCTTCTCTCTAGGGGGTATTCTATTACGTTACTCCGAAGGATGAATCTGACATATTAAGACAAATAACTTCCCCCCCCCCCCCCCTTTAGCCCACAACACGCTTGCTTCTCCTTCACGAGTGTACCATTACCGCCCAACATTTCTCTCAGGTACATCAATGAATTGTTTTAAGACGCGATGCAAGCTCGATATATATATACGTACCAGATCGCGGAACCTTTTTCGGTGAACAATCTCGCGACAAATATCAAATGGCAGAGAATCTTAATTGCGACTCCTCTAATATCGTGTATGTTATCACGTGCAAAAAATGTCACAAACAATACGTCGGGGAAACTCAGAATTCTCTACGACAAAGAGCAGCCAACCATTTATCTAGTATTAGACTTAAACATGATGTACCATTCGGTCAAGGACCATTTTGAAATCATGCCTATTGAGAAAATCCCTTTTCTCACTTCATCTGCAGATACCAAGCACAAACGTTTGGAAAGGGAAAGTTTTTGGATTCAAACAGTACTTTGGGTTTGAACTTGGACGATGGAAGATGTCTTGAAAAAAAACTATTAAACCATTTGTGTTTCAGTATAACCAAGCGAGCATCGCTATGGCCAAGATTAAAGTAGAAGAATACAAACTACTTCAAAGTAAAATTGCTCGACCTCTGACCCAAAGGCCTGTCATTGCTTATAAAAAGAACAAGTGTTTGAAAGATATACTGGTCAGGGCTAAACTCCTCTGTCTGTCTTCTACCTGGGTTTTTCTGAAAAAAAGGGTTTGGGGGGGGGGGGGGGGGGTTACTGTCTTTCCCCATGATCCTATGGGGTTCAAACTCATATGCAGTCTGACGATATTCTTGCCATAGCTTAAGATGCGTAAGCATTGTCAAGGTATTACAAAGCATTCCAGAAAATTCTACTGACTAAGGCTTCTCGTAATGAAACATCGTAAGTTTAGTTAATTACAAGATTCTTCTCCGGGCCATATCTTGGTTCATATTTGGAGGACCTCTTTCAAACTTGCCTGGTATATAGTCACTCACTGTCGTTGTAGGCCTACAGTTCGACTTGTTTTACCCCCCGTGAAGATGATTGTTGCGAGACAAAAGAACTAACAAAAAACCAGTAGAATTTCTGTACAAATTTTGATTTAAATAAAAAATATATATATATAGGGCCTAGTCAAGTATTTAGAGGCAAATATTATACAAACAGTGGAGAGAAAACATCTAACAAAGTGACTTACGTTCACAAACTAAGAACTGATATTTTCGAAATAGAACGTTGTAATCAGAGAACTCATAAAGTGCAATGGTATAGCAGAATAGATCCGATGATCACGAAATATAATTCACAGAGAAAACCCTGGAAAAACACTTTTATAAACACTTTGTTCAGATAGAACAATTCCATGATTGATCATATAAATATCCGAATCACAAGCCGAATAGTATAGCTGCAAATAAGAATAAACACTGAATTCGCATACAAATGGCATTCTGAATAGCATTATATATACTAAGTACGAACTGACTGACTATCTTACACTTACTGCAAATTTGCAAGTATATTTTGACATACAAAATTTTGTGTTTTGGGTTTAAACTATATGCTGATACATGTATATGCCCGCTACGTAGCCCGGATTTTCGGTCTAAAGGGCGACTTATTTTATATTTGGCTGGTAATGTGAATCAATACGGAAAAAAAAATCGGCAGAGCCCAGATTTCTCGGCTAACCCGCTACGCTACCGTGCAAGTAGAACTTTTGTGCGTCGTAACTTTTATCACCCTAGCTTTAATAGTTTCTGCAAATCCTCGAATTCTATTCATAGATTTTCTCCGGACTGTCTCTCTGATAAATAGAGGTTATCTAACGAGAGCCAGTGTGTTACGATGAATATCACTCGAGTCTATTAATTTTCAAAGTCACGAGCCTCTGGCGAGTGACTTTGGAAATTAATAAACGAGAGTGATAATTATTGTAACACACTGGCTCGAGTCTGATAATCTTTTTCTCACACTACACAAAAGATACAGCGTTTTATAAAAAAAAAACACGGCTCTACTTAAAAAAATGTTTGGCGACGTCGCTCTATTTTCAAGAATGGCTCTCAGAAAAAGATTCAATATGGCATTGTAACGTCAGAAATGACGTCATCAACGACGGCATCCCAGACCCTTCAATATAAGGTTGCTTCTGGACGCTTGATCTTATCGCAATAATGACTGATGACGTAATTAAAAACACAAAACATCTTTCGTATGGTAAGACAACTTCTTATTATATATATACAACACATATATACATGTAGTCGCGACGTTTCGATAATTCTAATCATCGGTATTTATAACCTGTTGATATTTTAATTTTCATTAGCTTGAGAACGACCTTAGGAACTGGGTCGAAACGTCGCGACTACATGTATATATGTATTGTATATATATAATAAGAAGTTGTCTTACCATACGAAAGATGTTTTGTGTTTCATAACTCAACTTTTAAAATGCCTATTAAGCAAGTAAGATGACGTAATTCATTTGTGACGACAATTTTGACAGATCTTTCGTGAGGTCATAGCGTTACTTGGGCCATAATTTCACACGTTGATTATGCAAAAAATAACACACTGCCTGGGAGTGGAATTATCGGGGGTGTAGTGTGATAATCTAAAATTGAGTATATGTTTGAAAGTTAGCTAATGTCATTCTTGAGATTTAGTGTGCGAATTCAATAAATAAAATACCCTTGAGGTTGTGCTTAAGAGTTGTCCCTCTTGTTTGAATATTTCATTCTTTTTTTTACGTATTTCAAGTTTTCAAAAAGTTCCATATTTGGAAGCGCCCCAAACGCAATTTAAATTAATCTCATTATTGAGTCGAACGAATCAGCAAATTTAGATAAACGTCCGCATTCAGTCTCATTATAATATTGGGTCGAAGATAGGCCTACTGATTAGCGAAATTAAACGTAAGTCCGCATTCTCATTATCAGGTAGCCTACCACTGTAATTGTAAAATGTGAGCATTTTTGAAATCTGTAATTTTCTTGAGACGAGGATTTTCTCGACCCTTTAGACCGTATTTTAGAACAATATAGGCTATATAGGCCTATATTTCCGAAAATAAAGACGTACGTAGGCTATATAGGCCTACAGGGCCTAAGCAAAATTAATCTTTTTCAAAGTCGAGTTTCTCTTAATATATCGTCTCAAGTGGGTAAGTCATCGCTGACCAGCCTATAGTTTCACAAAGCGATCTTAGCTAAGTGTGATCTTAACTACCATGGCAACCAATGCTAAAGGTATACGTTGCCATTGGTAATTAAGATCACCTTAAGCTAAGATCGCTTTGTGAAACTGGGCCCAGGGGGCTGTTTCTAGACACCGACGTAACTTTGCGCCTGGTCGTAACGTCATGGCAACATGTATACCTTCAACATTAGCCTATGTTACGCGGCCAGTCGCAAAGTTACGACGAGCGTAAACAGCCCCCAGGAGGCTGTTTCTCAAAACATTTAAACCCCACGAAAGTCGAATGCAAAGCCTTATTGTTATGGCAACATATACCTTCAGCATTACGTTACGACCAGGCGCAAAGTTACGACGGGCGTTGGTGTGTCGATACTTCACCACGCCTGGCTTTCGTCCAGCAAATACCGCGATTATCTCCCTTTCAACCAAAACTCTTGAGTTAGGAGATACTAAAACCGCATCCTGGCGCGATGTGCAAAAATTTAGGTCACTGGATTTTAGCGGAAAAATTTTCTTTGAAAAATGTTAAACCTGACACCATTTTATCTCTCATACGGTTGTAAAGGTAGTAATGTATCAACTGACTTTTGTATCATCTTGAAAAATCAAGCACGGTCGTGTAAATTTGCCCTGCAATGTCTGAAAGAATGACACTTTAATTACAACAACAACAAACCCAGACGAGACCAGGAAAAATACATCACCTAAATCAAAATGAAGGAAACGGCCAACAAACATCAGCGAATAAGAGGGCTTATAGACCTCATGCAAAAAAATATGGAATGTGCCATATGGTAAGTGCTGTTCCTATGACATTGACTCTGTAACTGTAAGTATTCACTTTAAAAATAAATTCTGTTAGCTGCGACCTTGTGATGACTGATGTTGTCTTCAAAATCACCCCCTGGGTATGACAGCTGCTAAATAAATAAAAATCCCAAGAAAGTCTTTTCAAACATATAGCAGTACATATTTTCCAATTTTCCCTGTGAGATCTTCGTGATCCAATGTAAATCATCTAAACAGGTTGGGTAAACGTCCCGATCAGGAGTCCACTCCTGAACGGGAGTAACACACCCGAACAAAACATAGACCGCACTCTCGATCGGGAGTTGAGTGGGTGAAAAAAAAACAGGCCTTTTTCTCCTCAACCCCTACCGTAAACACGCATTCCAATTGCCATCAATGGGTCGCTGGTTCAAATCCCACTTACTTAAAGCCTATAAAGGCACACTTGCCGCGAAAATCAGGAATATTGTTTACATTAAAAAAGAAAGACCGTTTTCTGTATTTTTCCCAGAGATTAAAAGTTAGGAACTTTCTATTTTTACCAAAATTTAAAAGTTTGGACGTCACTTTATATTTTTAATTTGAATTTGAAAATTTGAATTGTTAGGTGCCCGTAACGTAAACAAACCAAACTGCTTGCAGGGGCGATTTTATGTGTCAGTCGAGTGAGAGAACTAACGGCACAGTGTAATTTTATGTAGGCCTATTTATCTGAGAAATACAGACTGACGATCGGTTAACAGCGACTGGAAAAGAATGCTGATAATTGTTTGAGTGTAAACCACAGATAAAAAGGCCTGAAATGAGGGTAATCCAACACGAAAGTTGACCGACACTGATCGTTGTTGTTGTAATCAGGCTTCGATTCTTCGTTTGTTTTTCACCCATTTCTACATTCTAAAGCTAACTAGACATGTTTTATGTGTCCTATGTTTAAGTTTAATGGTATTAGTCGTAGTAAGCTCATGTAAATTGGTTTTCTTAGCAAATTTAAACAGTTTACAACGACAAGTGGGCCTTTAAAAAAAAAATGGTAAAAATGAATGTCCAGTAGACACACAAAGCTGGGGGTTTCTTCTTAAAGCTTGACAACAAAGTGACGGGATACGATAACAAAATTCATTCACACGCCAATTTTCATGAAATCGTGGCTAATCTAAAAGTTTGTACAGTGTACACTGATTAGTGATGTCACTTGTGGTATCCTGATTGTAAAAGCCTCAGCCCAGGGGCCATGATGCCCTTTCGCGCCAGAGGTAAGAGCTATTGTAGTATGAGCTTGAAAGGAAAGACACATAATGATATTTATATTATAGCCTATTCAATTATATTTTTGGGATTTGTCGGAACAAGCATGATCAACTGACATTTCATGATTTGTGTTGGGAGGAGGGAAAAAAATGTTCTCAAAGTTTGTTTATAATCTAAAATGTGGGCTGGTCGTTTGGATTAGGTAAATAAGATAAAGGTAAATAAAACACAGTGCTGTGCGAAACCTGAACGACTACAGACTGCGATGAGATGAAGATAAAATAGTTGTTTTGTCTTGATGAAAAGGTATATACATGGCTTACCTCCCCTTGAATTGTCATGGACTTTTCATGGAATTTATATTGGTAAACAAATTGATTCTGTATGTTGTTTTGACTCTTTACAGTATGTTATCTTATTATTTCAAGTCAGAATCTTTTGATTCCATTGTGTCTTCTTTTCTAAATCAGAAATGGTGATACGCAGAACTTTGCATGTGTAATAATAAATTGGTTGATTTAATACTGCATAAAATATCATTCAATCATTGCATCAATCTATCCATAATTAAAAATATTTGACTTTTTTCAGCTTGGATTTATTACGTAATCCGGTGTCAACAAAATGTGATCATCAATTCTGTAGGTATGTACAAATGGTGGAATCATAACTTCATTAGTTCTTTAAAGTGGCATTAGTTGCCAAAATGTTGATATTTTTTTGTCAAATCAAAATTTGGAAATTTATCCCGAGGTGCAGATTACATTAGATTTACATGGAAACTTTTTAGTGATTTAGGTCCCGAGAATTGTACGTTAGAGTGTAGACTAGTAACTAGAAACTAATCACCCTTTTAATGAATGAATGCTTGTCCAGGTTGTTAGAATTTTGTTTACTTTTTTTAACATAATTCCCGTTCCACTTGCCACAGGATCGATGAATCGTTTTTATTTGATGGTCAATAATTTAGTTTTTGATTTAAGAATCTTAATTTGTTTTTTTGCAGTTGATGCCTCGATAAACTTGTCAATTTAAGCAGTATAATCGTTTTAATTGGAATCTTGGCTTATTTTCTGTAAAAAAAAAATTCCAGTTGTGTGGAAGGTCAGGAAAAATAGTCATTTTAGGTATAAATGACTGAATATTGAACTATAAGGATCCAATGGGATTTAGCAAACATACGCTTTCTCGTATTCTGTTATACGTGCCACTAGAAATGCATTGCACGCCGGCACAGTCCAAAGTTTTGACCTTTAGTATGCCGAGGTTATTTCAAAATCAAATAGTATTTTCGGAGAAGAAAATAACTATTTTGTTACAAAGTTAATGGCATTTCATTGGAGTGACTGAATCAAGTTTTTACGGTCATTCAGGCAGATATTCAACGTAAAAAATTGATTTCCGTGAAAGCGTTGTGCTGATCCTGAGCGAGACCTTCATTTACACCCAAAATGCATCTCATCCTTTCCGAGTGACATTATCTGGGGCCGGGATTATAAAACTTGCTTGCTCAACTCCAAACTCACACTTCAAGAGTCGGGATTATAAAACTCCACTGAGTGCAAAATTCTGAGCAAGCTATCGCCCTTGCTCCAAGTTAGACTCAACGTAAAATAGCCCTCTAAATTAGTTTTTCAATCGATATTTTGGTGAAAAATTGTAGTTGCTTAGTTCATTTACACTAATTTTGGAAGTGATAAACCCTTAGTTTTACTTATTTCCAAATGCTCGACCTGCCGATGACAAAATTGCAACAACACCAAAACAAACGATCATTTTTACCTCCCTTCCTAGAGAGCTCCAATAAATCGTGCTCAACTTGACTAAGATTGCCTTGTTTATATACTCGGTTGAGCACGTTCTCAGAATGTTTCAGGATCTCAATCTCTGGTCCAAACTTCTGGGAGTATGCTCAAGGAGAGTTGAGCATGGAGTCAATTTTTTTATAATCCCGGCCCCATCTCTATCCTTATTCGTCAGCTATGTCTGACTGTCGTTAAAACTTTATATTGACAGATTCTGCATCACAGAGTTCTTACAGACCAAGGCCTCTGTTCCTTGTCCACTTTGTAAGCAGCCTATCACCAAAAGGTATGTGAAAGTAATTTCTTTTCTGTCGTCCTAAATCATGATCCAATGCTATAGAAAGTAAACTTTTATTCAGTATCTGAAAATAGCGTGTCCAAAATAACCAACTTTTGTATCTTGACCATTGTCCAAATAAGATGCTTTTCGACCACAGGGTGTCCAAAAGACGCATGGACACAGCTCTCAAAGTATCTTGGTGGCGCCTTAGTATTTCTCATTTGTTTTAAATTTTGCACTACAGGAGTTTGATTGGTCGTCCAAAGCTTGGAGATATCGTAAAAGGAATTAGAGATGTGATACAAGCGTTTGAATCGGACACAGGTAACTGTTTTCCTTATATTATCCCTGTGTACTATGTACGGTAAGAATTCAGCTAATTCAAGGACGAGCAATGTGAAGATAACAAATTATTAGACTGCTGTACTATTAGTATACAAATCAGATCTGTCTGTAAAAAGGGTTGCTTTTTCGATGGGTCGCTTGCTCAAATCCCACTTAATTAAAATGTAAAAAATGGTGTCCTGCACAAGCTGAGGGTTTCTTCTCAGCAAAGAGAAGTGAAATAATCTTGAGCGCGGCGTAAAACACCAAACAATCAATCAATCTCAGCAAAGAGCCTGGCCTCTTCCTAAAGATTGAGAGTTAGTTTCGATAATGGGTTCTGACAATGCTGCTTGCCTTGTAAATAATATCATATGATTTGGGGTTTGATTTTCATTGTTGCGATTGATTATTGGCTGTTTCTTTAAAGTGGCACAAGCTGCCAAAAATCACACTTTTTTTCATAATTTCTGATCGTCACGACAGTAATAGGCTTTGAAGGCCATCAAAAAACTAAATGATTGGCGTTGGAATGAGGAAAATCCATACAGGCCAAAAGTAAACAAAATTTAAATAACTGGGACGACCATTCATTCATTCTAAGCCAAAGTTAGTTCAAAACAATACTTAATCGTACATTTTTGAGACCAGACGCACTAAAAAGCTTCTGAATTATACGTCTTGAGAAAAATAACCAATAATTTCAACATTCTGTTTTAACGTCAAAATATCAATATTTTGGCACCTCATGCCACTTGAAACATAAAATAGTAGTAATTGTTAGCTATGCAAGAATTTATTTCTGCAATTTTTATATTACTTTTTAAACAATTTTAATTTTTTTTAATAGGTAGTCCAGTCCAGTCAGGATCTGTCGCTGGTTTAACATTACCAGAAACATCAAACTTGTCCTCCAAGCGAACATTACCAAATAGACAGGTAAGATCCTTTAGTCATTTGGAACTTAAATGACAAATAATTAATTCACCTCGACGAATTTAATTTTTTTTAACAACACAAGCTGTCAACGCCTGTGTCTGTGTTGCGTTCAGTGTTAAACCGCAATCAATCGATTCATGATGCCATCCGTCTGTCCGTCCGTCCATCCATCTGTCCGTTCATTGGGATAATTGTTCTGTCAATATAATATTTTAGGATATGTGTGAAGCTGGTAAATAATTTGCCTTTGTCTGATGCCCCTATGTGGGGCAGTGGTCCGTTATCAACAGAGGCCGTTGGAGTCAGTTGTACCAACTTGTGTCTCCATGTATATAGATTCAATGATTCCTCAAATCCCTCCCACTCTGATCAAATAAAAATTGAAAAAATTCTGAGTGGATTTTTCACCTGGTCGCTGTATGTGGAAGATTTGTCAAGTACTCACCAAAGGCTGAGGGTTTCCTCCGGACAATGAGCTCGGTTTCCTCCGCCCACTACATGTAAACCCATATAAGTGAAATATCTGAGTGCGTCATAAAAGTTCAATCGAGGAATCCTCAAATTCCCAGGACATATAGCAACTAAGTGTCTGAAAAGAATGTCTTTTGACAAGTATAATATGTGTTATCACTACCAAGCAGTTGTGCAGTGTAATGTAATACAAGAATCATAACAAAATTTCTCAGAAATGATCAATATGCTCTATTGTAGGATGATAAAAATCAGCTAAATATTCGGCATTCAAAAAGAAGGAAAACAACAGAAGATACACATGTTTTTATTGATGGTATGTATCTATTTCTTTTCTTCCTAATCTTCAGTGAGTAAGCATTATTTTTTAAACAATTTTAACCAGGTTTTGGGGTTTGCAATGATTGATTGATTGATTGTTTGGTGTTTTACGCCGCGCTCAAGATTATTTCACTTATATGGCGGCATTGCCAGTTTTATTGTGGGAGGAAACCGGGCTCTGTGCCACGACCTTCCGCTGGTAACTGGCAACCACCCCACATAGGTCCTTCGAGTGAAAACCCAGTCAGAAAATTTTCCAATTTTTGGACTGAGTGGGATTCGAACCCGTGACCCACTGGCGGAAGGCTGTTCAGATTGAGCGTCCAACGCTCTACCTACTGATTTGATTGGTTCAAGATTATTTCACTTACATGTATATGGCATCGCCAGGTTTTTGTGGGTGAGGAAAGTGGACTTGTTGCCCAAAGGAAACTCTCGACCTTCAGCAAGTGCCTGGCAACTCTTAGACATTGGGCAACTGAGTGAAAATCCCAGAAATTTGTCAATTTTATTTGTATTAAGCGGGATTCCAACCTGCAACCCATTGATAGAAAACCTGTGTTGGACTGAGAGACTATCACTCCTAATAAATGACATTAAGTATAGTTTTGTTGACTATTTCTGTGATTTAGATATCAGTATTAGTATGCCACTCTTTATTTCAAGATATTGTTGAGCCTGAAGAAGCTCCTAACTTGCTAGTGACTCATGTGAACGTTAGGTAAGTTGTATTTCTCTAAATCTTTAAGTTATTTAGGTAAGTTGTATTTCTCAAAATCTTAAAGTTATTTAGGTAAGTTGTATTGTATTTCTCTAAATCTTAAAGCTAGTTAGGTAAGTTGTAGCTTAAAACAACAGCTGAATAAAATCAAATATTTGTTCAGAGTTTTGGACTTTGTAGACCACACGCTCTTTTAACATCCGAAGAACAACATCAGTAACATGTGGCTCTAAAAGTGCTGCCTACCACTCAATCGATCGTTCACTCAGCCTCATCAACATTGAGCATGTCCTGCTACTCGCGTTTCTGTATCTATAATCTTGCTTGTGCAATGAAGTAACAGAAGTCAAATCAAAATAAATGTTTTACTGGCTAAGCCCCAAGGGGAAATCTTCACTCACGTGTTACAATTCTTCAGTAAAAAAAAATTTACTTGCATACTGCATATCTTGTTTTATTGAAGAATTCCTGTATATCTTAAACATGAGTAGATTGATTGATTGATTGGTGTTTTACGATTATTTCACTTATATGGCGGCATTGCCAGTTTTATTGTGGGAGGAAACCGGGCTCTATGCCCGGAGGAAACCCACGACCTTCCGTTGGTAACTGGCAACCATCCCACATAGGCCGTTTGAGTGAAAACCCAGTGATAAAATTTTCCAATTTTTTGGACTGAGTGGCAATCGAACCCGCGACTCATTGGTGGAATAAACATGAGTAGACCCTTTCGGCTTACAATGACGTTTTTATGACGCTGTTCAAATTGTATGGAATTGACGTCATTTCTCTTTTGCAGCTGCTGTGACCTGTCTCTTTTTCTTTGCGTCATAGGCGAAATGAACACGATTCCGATGTCATATTGATCCAAAGACTTGATTAGCGTCATTTTGCCATACAGCGAGGCTTCTGTGCAAATGTCAATCCTTACGCCAAAAGAGCCTATTGACTAGCATTTTGACTATTTTTAGGACGTTAAATATTGCCATATGCCCACTTCTGTTCACCCAGTTTGATCTGCATTATCGTGGTCATGCCAGTTTTATCATATTTATGAATTCAAACTCTTACAGTTACTTATTCCTTACCTTCCATTCAACTTATTTTTATGTTTTCCAATTTTCAGCAATGGTTTTCCTCCATCAAAGTGCAGAAGAGGAAAAGCCAAAATTAAGGCTACCCCGGATTACAAAAAGTTTGAAAATAAGGCGCTGAATGAAGATAAAGAGAGTGTGGATGTTAATTTGCTACAGTATCTTGCAGAAGGCTCTTGTGGGGAGATAAGTCCTCTATCACCCTCGCCATCAAAGTCCGTAGCTGCTAATGAAACGAAAATAAATAATTTATGTGATGAACCTCATAGTGCTAAATTAAATATCAAGGATCTCAAATTAAATTCTGTGCAAACGGTAGTAGAACCTGCTCTTATTCCTGAAATTGCTGTTTCTCCAGCATCTACCATTGCATTTGACAGTGGTAGTCAAAGTGAAGGGGAAATCATTCTAGCAGAAGAGGACTTTGTCAAAGCAATTTCAGCACCCCAAGTTGAAGACTCTAAACCTATAAAAACTGCTCCTGCAGTCAAACTGCTGAGAAATTCTCCCCCGAGGAAGATCTCAAGGCAAACCAAAGCTTCTAAAGCTAGCGTTACAAAAAATTTAGACTATGGCTTCATGCAAGAAACTTTCGGTCAGAGCTCTGGAGCTTCATCAACATCCTCCTTTGGCAAAGGTTCCCCTGGAAATCTTGATGCACAGGAGTCTCAGTTTAATATCTCCAGCTCTGCACATCTGGACAAGTCTAAAACTTTACGAACTTATGAAGGTGCCAAAAGGAACAAGTCTAAGACGAAGTGGATTTATCAAACGTCAAAGGCTGTTTTTGATCCGAGCAGGACTGCTGCTGAAACTGCCAATGTGCTTCAAACTGGTATTGACACGATGTCTGCGGAAAATTTGAAAAACAACTTGACCACTGAACCTGTGTCAACGCTTGATTCCTGTCTTCCAGTTTTATCTAGACGGATATTTAAAAGGGGAAAAGATTCCATCCCCGGTCATGAAAATCCCTCAATCTCTCTACCAGCAGAAGTGGACCCTTATGAATTTATTCCAAGTCAACGGACACCGAAAGCCAAGCGGAAAAAGACTGCCATACGAGTAAGACCACAGTTAAAGAAAAAGGGAATCAAGAAGCCCCCTTTGACTGTATTACAGTCCAAAAGTTTAAGGGAATGTGGGGCAAACTTTGTCAGGGAAGAAATCCAGAAAGATATGACAAAGGAAAGTTCCGTTTCCATCTGTGGGAATAAGGAACAAAATTTAGATTGTCCAGTCATTTCAAACCATGATCTCTGTGATAATACTGAATCTGCTCAACCTATTGCACAAAAGGGTTTCCAGGAAGAGCTCTTTGTTGATAGTGATGCTGATGTTAACACTATCCCACCTTCCAATGTATCGTTTTCTTTTCCGAAAGGAAGAAAAGAGCCTGAGCCAGCAAACGGTCAGATAAAAATATCAAAACTGAAAGGAAAGAAATCTGAGAAGGCTAAGGCTGAAACGTCTGCAAAAGATACCAAGGATTTAGAAAAACTTATATCCAAAATCAGTCAAGCGGAAGACTTTGATTTGATGTTCTGCAGCCAAGATGTACAGCAAAGACTTTCAACGGCAGATACCGATACAGACATGGAGCTTGCTGAAGGACATGGCATTGAGTCCCATTTTCCAAGTCCTCACAAAGAAGTTACTGATGTTGAAAAGCAGCTTCCTGAAGACACACCAGGGACAATGAAAAATGACTTTGTTAAAGGCAATCAGACAAACCATGTTCAAAAATCTAAAATGGTTTTACCTCCTGATCTCCAACCATCTATAGTTACCATAAACTCTAAAGCTCTTACAAATACAAAGATTCCTGATTCGGCAGTCTTTACATCAAGAAAAATAGCAAATTGTGTTTCACCGGAACCCGATTTTGTGGTTTCTGCCAGATCAGCTTCATCCTGTTCTACAGCTATTTCAACTTCAGCTCCACATCCTAGAGCTTGTTCACCCTCAGTTATCCAGACCACCGCTGCGACACCAGTTATACCATCCTCAGTGGCTTTATTATGTGCAGCCTCTCCTAGTTCTTTAGCAGTTTCAGTTGTTCCTAATTCTGTAACCATTGCTTTGTCAACTGCTTCAGATTCTAGGACCCAGTCTCCTGCTACTTTTCCAACAGAGCTAGTATCTAACTGTGACGTCATAACGTCAGAACCTTCTGGCAAAACAGATACTCTTGCTAGCCCATCCTCTGTGATAAATGATTCTGTGGCAATTCCTGATTCTGTGATTGGTTTGAAATCAGCTGTACCTGACTCCAAGCCCATTGGCCAGTCAAATAAACCTTCCACAGCAATTGCTTTAACTGATTCCAATTCTGCCATTATTCCACCCACAGCTGTGTCCGATTATGTTGCTGATGATTTAGCTGTTTCTCCGATGCCCTTAACTGTTCCAGATTCAGAACCCAAATCTTTACCAAGTAAATCACAGAGGGTACCAACTGTTAACACTACGAAGCCATCACCATTGCCAACTGTGCAGAATTCGAAACCCCAGCCTAAAGCAACCGTTATCTCATCCAAGCTAGAATCTGGGTCCCCTGTTCCCTGCACCAAAACCGCAGTTCCACACACTTCCAATACAAGTCCTGTGCCTTTGTCATCTGCTGTTGGTCCCAATTCAAAACCTGGCTTGTCACCCAGTATGCACAGTACAAAATCTCCTCCTGCCCCTTTACCTTCTCCAGAAGTTATTGCTCCAACTTTGACCAAAATTGGAAATTTACTGAAGTCAATTCAAATGAAACGTAAACCTTCAAGTCCTATAAAAGCTGGCTCTAAGAAACATGTTTACTCTAATGATCTTAAGACTGGGAGTGGAAGACCTGCTGATGTCCCAGCAGCTGATTTGTCGAATGGAAAACAAGGGGAGCATCTGAGTAAAGAGATCAGTAAAGTGAATGTTCCAACCATTTCTGTTGATAAAGATGAGACTACTAACAATGGGTGTGAAAATGTTACAGGAGATTTAAAACAATGTGGAAAAGATAAGCTTTCTGAATGTGCTACAAAAGTAATCAGTAAAGTGAATGTTCCAACCATTTCTGTTGATAAAGATGAGACGGCTAACAATGGGTGTGAAAAAGTTACAGGGGATTTAAAACAATGTGGAAAACATAAGCTTTCTGAATGTGCTACAAACTTTTCAGGTATGTCGTTGTTCTATTTTTGGGAGTCCTGCATTGTTTCTTTATATTCTTTGTAACTCTAAATTGTTTCACTCATATGGTGGTACTGCATGGCTTTTTGTAGAAAATTTGTTTACATAAGGAAACCTCCAAGCTGTTTGATGCACCTCCAGCTTTCCCCTCAAAGTAAAGTTTAATATGCTAATAAATAAGTCTCTAGTTGGGGGCTTTGCTTAAAGGCCCACTTGCCACCATAGCCTGTTTAAATTTGCTAAGAAAACCAATTTACATGAGCTTAGTACGACTAATACCACTAAACTTAAACATAGGACACATAAAACATGTCTAGTTAGCTTTAGAATGTAGAAATGGGGTGAAAAACAAACAAAGAATCGAAGCCTGATTACAGCAACAACGATCAGTGTCGGTCAACTTTTGTGGTGGATTACCCTCATTTCAGGCCTTTTTATCTGTGGTTTACACTCAAACAATTACCAGCAGGCTTTTCCAGTCGCTGTTAACCGATCGTCAGTCTGTATTTCTCAGATAAATAGGCGTACGTAAAGTTACACTGTGCCGTTCACTCACTCGACTGAAACATAAAATCGCCAATAGGGGGCAGTTTGGTTTGTTTACGTTCCGGGTACCTAACAATTCAAATTTTCAAATTCAAATTAAAATACAAAGTGACTTTTAAATTTTGGTAAAAATAGAAAGTTCCTAACTTATATTGTCTGGGAAAAATACAGAAAACGGTCTTTCTTTTTTAATGTAAACAATATTCCTGATTTTCGCGGCAAGTGTGCCTTTAAGAAATAGTTTCTCACAGAGCAGGAGCTTGTTGGGAGGGAGGTAAAGTAAACCAAATAAAGTAAATAAGTAAACCAAATAAATTAGTCTTCCTCACATTCTATGGTATTCGGACCTTAATTCAAAATTAAGATAGGGTTAGTGTGAGGGTGTCGGTGATCTTTTGGTCGGTTGTCTGAGGCCCAGCAATAAATAATAATAATTCAATAATGACTAAGTGGTATTTCTGCACTCAACAGCGTGACAGAAGGATTATCTTTGAGCATCTCAGGAAAGTCTAATGGAAAATCTTTAAGTATTTTATTCCCTGCTCATGTTACTAACACCCAATCTGGTATGATTTTATTTTACTAGCCCCGTCACCAAATGGTCCAAGTGTACTTCTTTACACGGAAGATAGTGACAGTAGCTCTACTGAAGACCTCAATATTCATCCAGCATCACAGGAATATGCCAAGCCAGGTTAGTTTGTTAGAAAAGTAAAACTTGAGTAAAGCGACAAGTCTCTGGGAAAGAATAAAATGCCTGGTTGGACAGATATTGCGTTAATTATCAAGATTACACAACTTGTATTTTAATTTAGATTGATTGATGAATGTTTTTCTTCACACCCAACCCGTATATGGTAGTTGTTGTGTCGCCTGAAAGGGGGCACTTAGGGATCACTTTGACGGCGTAGTCTGGCGTCGGCGTCCGGATTGGTTTCCGTGCAATATCTTGAAAACCACTGGCTTAATTTTTTTCAAATTTAAATGGGAAGTTTAATACCTTAATACCCCGCTCAAGTTCGACTTTCACTAAAATCCGCGCATATTTAATTATTGTACAGGCTTTTGATTGGCTGATACAAATAACTTGGTTTCCGTGCAATATCTTGAAAACCACTGGCTTAATTTTTTTCAAATTTAAATGAGAAGTTTAATACCTTAATACCCCGCTCAAGTTCGACTTTCGCTAAAATCCGCGCATATTTAATTATTGTACAGGCTTTTGATTGGCTCATACAAATAACTTGGTTTCCGTGCAATATCTTGAAAACCACTGGCTTAATTTTTTTCAAATTTAAATGGGAAGTTTATTACCTTAATACCCCGCTCAAGTTCGACTTTCGCTTAAATCCGCGCATATTTAATTATTGTACAGGCTTTTGATTGGCTGATACAAATAACTTGGTTTCCGTGCAATATCTTGAAAACCACTGTCTTAATTTTTTTCAAATTTAAATGGGAAGTTTAATTCCCTAATACCCCGCTCAAGTTCGACTTTCGCTAAAATCCGCGTATATTTAATTATTGTACAGGCTTTTGATTGGCTGATACAAATAACTTGGTTTCCGTGCAATATCTTGAAAACCACTGGCTTAATTTTTTTCAAATTTAAATGGGAAGTTTATTACCTTAATACCCCGCTCAAGTTCGACTTTCGCTTAAATCCGCGCATATTTAATTATTGTACAGGCTTTTGATTGGCTGATACAAATAACTTGGTTTCCGTGCAATATCTTGAAAACCACTGTCTTAATTTTTTTCAAATTTAAATGGAAAGTTTAATACCTTAATACCCCGCTCAAGTTCGACTTTCGCTAAAATCCGCGTATATTTAATTATTGTACAGGCTTTTGATTGGCTGATACAAATAACTTGGTTTCCGTGCAATATCTTGAAAACCACTGGCTTAATTTTGTTCAAATTTAAATGAGAAGTTTAATACCTTAATACCCCGCTCAAGTTCGACTTCCGCTAAAATCCGCGCATATTTAATTATTGTACAGGCTTTGGATTGGCTCAAACAAATAACTTGGTTTCCGTGCAATATCTTGAAAACCACTGTCTTAATTTTTTTCAAATTCAAATGGGAAGTTTATTACCTTAATACCCCGCTCAAGTTCGACTTTCGCTTAAATTCGCGCATATTTAATTATTGTACAGGCTTTTGATTGGCTGATACAAATAACTTGGTTTCCGTGCAATATCTTGAAAACCACTGTCTTAATTTTTTTCAAATTTAAATGGGAAGTTTAATACCTTAATACCCCCCTCAAGTTCGACTTTCGCTAAAATCCGCGCACATTTAATAATTGTTTTTGATTGGCTGATACAAATAACTTGGTTTCCCTGCAATATCTTGAAAACCACTGGCTTAACTTTTTTCAAATTTAAATACCTTAATATCCCGCTCAAGTTCGATTTTCGCTAAAATCCGCGCATATTTAATTATTGTACAGGCTTTTGATTGGCTGATACAAATAACTTGGTTTCTGTGCAATATCTTGAAAACCACTTGCTTAATTTTTTTCAAATTTAAATGGGAAGTTTATTACCTTAATACCCCGCTCAAGTTCGACTTTCGCTTAAATCCGCACATATTTAATTATTGTACAGGCTTTTGATTGGCTGATACAAATAACTTGGTTTCCGTGCAATATCTTGAAAACCACTGTCTTAATTTTTTTCAAATTTAAATGGGAAGTTTAATACCTTAATACCCCCCCTCAAGTTCGACTTTCGCTAAAATCCGCGCACATTTAATTATTGAACAGGCTTTGGATTGGCTTAAACAAATAACTTGGTTTCCGTGCAATATCTTGAAAACCACTGTCTTAATTTTTTTCAAATTCAAATGGGAAGTTTATTACCTTAATACCCCGCTCAAGTTCGACTTTCGGTTAAATCCGCGCATATTTAATTATTGTACAGGCTTTTGATTGGCTGATACAAATAACTTGGTTTCCGTGCAATATCTTGAAAACCACTGTCTTAATTTTTTTCAAATTTAAATGGGAAGTTTAATACCTTAATACCCCCCTCAAGTTCGACTTTCGCTAAAATCCGCGCACATTTAATAATTGTTTTTGATTGGCTGATACAAATAACTTGGTTTCCCTGCAATATCTTGAAAACCACTGGCTTAACTTTTTTCAAATTTAAATGGGAAGTTAAATACCTTAATATCCCGCTCAAGTTCGATTTTCGCTAAAATCCGCGCATATTTAATTATTGTACAGGCTTTTGATTGGCTGATACAAATAACTTGGTTTCTGTGCAATATCTTGAAAACCACTTGCTTAATTTTTTTCAAATTTAAATGGGAAGTTTATTACCTTAATACCCTGCTCAAGTTCGACTTTCGCTAATATCTGACGCAGATTATTATTTAATATCTCATATTCAGGTAACATCTTACACAGCATGATACACATATATTCACAAATAAAGTACAACAGTGAATTTTTTTGTGAAAGGTGATGTACCTTCTCCTTGTATATTTATCCTGCCAGGCGACACTTCTACTTCAGTTGAATTCTAGTCTGGTTTGGTGGGGGAGGAAAACAGGCTCTTGTACCAAGGGATACTTCTGACATTATGTGAGCACTGGGCTACTCCCACATATGCCAATTTTATCTGGAAGGGAACAGAGATATTTTTCTGTTAGACCTTCAATTTTTTGTGTGTTCCAGGTTCTTATGTTGAAGAGTTGTTATTCCCAGTTACTCTAAATCAATTTTTTGTGTGTTCCAGGTGAGACTTTGGTATTGAAAGAAAATAATGAAAACTGTGAACGACAGAAGATAATCACGGAGTCAAGATCTTCACAGCCCAATAAACCCATAGATTTATCACTGTTGCCGGAGGTAATAGTTTTAAATGGAAGCCTCGAGTCAACACAAAGCAGGAATCCTGTTATACCGGATTCCTTAGGAACTGAGCAACAGTATATTGAAATTGAAAAGAATACTGAAAATGAAAAGAATACTGAGAGTGAAAAGAAAAGTGAAACTAATTCTGAAACTGAAAAGAAAAAGAATTTTGAAAAGGAAAATAATTTTGTATCTCAAAAGAATCCTGAGACTGAACAGAATTCGGGAAGTGAAAAGAACTGCAATGAGATTAATCAGGTATCAAAATTGATTGCCAAAAGTGCCATACAAATTCCAGACTCTGAATCTATACAGACGACTCCACCAAAAGACCTGCATCAATCAGACTTGGTCACCACAAGTTTCGAAGAGACTCTGGGTACATCAGACGTGCTCAATTCTACTGGTGTGAAAAAGACACACCATGATAGAGCAGACATTTCTACAGTAAATATAAAGGATTTAGCTATGCAAGGCACATCAGAAATCATCCCCGACACATTACTAGGAGACAAAGTTCTTAAACCTGAGACAACAGACAAAATGAACCTAACCAATGAAAAAGGGGGCCTGAACCAGACTGATCCAATCAAAACACCTGATAATGTTCCTTCGGCAGGGTTGGAGACTTCTCAAACGGACAAGTATAGCACAGCCAATGACAAGATGGTCCAAAATGAGACCGATTCACTGAAGACACCTGACAATGGTCTTTATAAAGGTAGAAACACTCAAGTAGACACAGTAGACACTTATAGCACTGGAGAAGGGTTCTCTAAAAGTTGTGCAAAGGACATAATTCCTGATAAATGTCCGGAAGTTGAGGCCCCTGAAAGTGACACATGTATAGAAAATACAAACACTCAATCTACTACTGACGTAATTCCTGACTCATGTCAAACTCAAACCCCTGAAACAGGCACATCAAAGGATCTTTCCAGTAGAAATGAAAAAGTTCGGCTCGATCAAACTGGTAAAATTGACATAATTCCGGACTCCTATCAAGATCAGGCCCCTTGCAGTGGCACAATGGATGAGGCACAAGATGAGGCACCTCAAACTGATACATCAGTTGATGTTCTTGCCGCTGGGGTCTCTCAAGTTGATAGATCTGCCAGACATTCTACCATAACCATGGCTGACGAGTCTACTGCATCAGATAATATTTTAACCCCTCATGGTGATGGCTCTGAAGTAATTTCAGCGACCCCAGGCGCTTCTGATACAGCAAGGAAAGTTATCAATACAAGTTTTGACTTTCAGTCCAAAGTGATGATTCCGTCAAATGAAACTGTGTCTGCCGAGTTCCCAATTACAGCCCCTCTTATCAATGAACAATCGTCCTACCTTTCAGGGAAGCTCTCTTCTAGATCCTCGGATAGTTCCTCGTGTAAGACTGTATCGCCTACGCCAGATGTCTCTAAGAGAATAACAAGATCTTCAAGAAGGAAAGGTCCTAATAATGAGTCAAGAAAATCGGCATTAAATGAAGAGCTTGTTTCTGAAAGGAAAATCAGGAGATCGGTACGGCAGCAAAAAACTCAGTCACAATGCAATTTTGATGTTGACAATGCAGAGAAATCATTCTCAGTTGAACTGAATAGTGCTGAGCAAGAAATGTCATTGTCAGATGTTTCAAAAGGAAAAGTCTTTGACTACTCTCTTGATAGCGTTAATGACACTTTGCCCGATCTTGATCCGGTTTTGCCACCTGAAAGTTTAGAAGACATAACAGAAAACACATTACCACCAACGTGTGCTTCTGAAAATAGTTCGGCTACAAAACAACGCTTATCAGCTGTCAAAACTGGCAGCTCTTCTGTAAAATCAAAAGAATCCCTAGACATTTCCGAAAGTCTTATAGATTCAAAGCTACCTAATAAAATTCCTGACCAAGAAAACTCTAGTGATAAACGTATACAGGATAGACGGGGTAGGGACAAAAATACTGATGTTAAAAGTCCTACTGAAGTCCTGGTGCAACGTCAAGAGGACATAAACTGTGAAATAAAAACCCAAGATGAGAAACCCGACTTGAATCTGGGTAACAACACTGCAGAGGCTGACACTGTAGGCACTGTTAATGTAGTACATCAAAATCAGCGTAATAAAAGGAAAATATTTAAACGTGGAAAGCCATGTTCTGGAAATGTAGAAAGTGATTCTGATTCGGAGCCATCTTCAGAACGGTTAAGACGTCGAAGTAAACGAGCGAGGAACTTAAGGGAGAAAACTTCTCAAACCCACAGTCTATCTACAGTGTCAAGTCTCTCACAGTCAATTTTAGACAAAGAGGCTAATGTTGAAAATAGTTGTAATTTAACAAGTGGGAATAAAGCTTTCCGCGGGAAGATATTTTCAGTGAGTAAAGATTCAGATGTTAATCGTGATGTTTGTGGTATTTTGTCAAACTTGCCTTTATCAGAAAAACTTTTGTCAAATGAACATGCAAGCCCGTCCAAGTTGAAAAATATACAACAGTCTGTAAATCTCATAAAGAACTTAGCCAATTCACAAACTTTGAAAAGTAAAATGGGGTCAGCAGCTACTTCCCCTGAGAAGAATACAGAGCTGCCTTTTGGCATAGCTACAGAACCCGAGAGTTTTCAAGGTAACATGAATGTCAGTGAAATTTGCTCAGAAGAAAATAATAACAGTTTTTCAACACAAGAACCTGCTGGAAGTATTATGGAATCTTCTGTTGCAAATGACTTCAGCGAGGAAGCTGCGACAGAATCTTTGACGCAAAGACCAAAAACTATAGACGAAAATCCACATCAGAATGATAAAATATGTAGGTCGAGAAAATTCAGAAACAAAAGACCCCGGAGTTTTCAAGATTTTGAAGGCAGCAAAATGTCTTCTGCAAGTGAAATACACAGCAAAACTGAAGAGATACCTTTGAGCAGAAACTTGGAAAGTAACAAGGTACTCAGTAAAGCGTCTTCTTCAAGGGAAATGCTCAGCAAAACTGAAGAGATACCTTTGAGCAGAAACTCGGGAAATAACAAGGTACTCTGCAAAACATTGTCGAAGAATTCTGATAAAAGGAATGTTAATAGGGAAACTTTATGCAACAAATCAGATTTGGTTTCCACAACACAGGACATTGAGGATAGCTTAGATCATCGTAGTTCTGATGAAATTCTGACCAGCGAAATGAAAAATGACGACCAAAAGCCAACAGAAACTGGAAGAAGTAAAGAAGACAAGACATTCTCAGATACGGTAAAAAGGAAAAGTAGTCGTAAAATATCCCCGAAAACAAGAAACAACAATCTGGATACTACTATTGAATCGGATGAAGACAGAAATAATGGTGTGATTTATGTTAAAAGGGGAAAGAAACCGTTGAAAGCAGTTCCCGTTATTATAGAGACGGACTCTGATTCTAGTGAGCCTTTTGATTTGAATGACCTATCAGAGGTAAGCTTTTTTGTTTTATTTATATTATCTTTGAGGATTGATTTATTTGTATCCTAGTAATCTTCTCTAGCCAAGTTAAAACTTCATGTAACCCATTCCGTGTTTTACCTTGGCGGACTACTCCACTCAAACCCGTAAATCGAACAGCTTGTTTTGATTGGATGGGAGAAAAACTTCTCGCAGCTAATCAAATCCTCGGGCACTTACACTGAAAATAACATAATAGCGGCTGTGTACACCTTGAACTTTTAACGAATGCTGATTGACCAAGACAACTCTTACATTCCCACCAGTGGGCGCTGTTCGATTTACGGGTTGGAGTAGAGTAGTCCGCAAAGGTAAAACACGGAATGGGAACATGAAGATTTTAACTTGGTTTGCGAAGATGGGAATATCCTTGAGACTGTGGTGTAAAACATCAATCAATCAATCTCACAGGCCTTCCATTGTCGGGTCGAGGGTTGGAATCTCAAATTTTTCACTTGATCGCCCTATGTGGTAGAGTTGCTAGAAAGTTAGGAACTTGCTGAACCCGTGGGCTTTCCTCCAGGCAAAGAGCCTAGTTTCATCCATACCAAACCTGGCAACACTGCTGTATAAGTGAATTAATCTTGACCTGAACAATAGATTGATTGATGTTTAACGCCGCACTCAAGATTATTTCACTTATATGCCGACGTTGCCATGTTTTGTGTGTGTGTTAGGGGGGACCGTGCTCATTATCCGGAAGAAACCCCCGACCCTCGGCGAGTACCTGACAACTCTTCCACATACGGCGATCAAGTGAAAAGTACACTCAGAAATTTTTCATCTTTGATTTGGTCTGAGTGTGATTCGAACCCACGCCGCATCGATGGAAAGTAGGTGTGGGACCGAGAGACGATCACTCACCCACTGGACCATCCAGGCCCCCTGAACAACAGATGATTTACTTGCAAAAGTGAAATTATTCTGTTATTTTAAAGCGCAATTCCACGTTTTCATATTTACATAAATTATAATATTTCCATCTATTTCTGTTATTCAGACATCTGATAACGATGTGTCAATATGTGAACCTGTCCTGAGATCACCAAGTAAAGATATAGCAGCAGTTGAAGACACACTTCCATCAGAAACTATGGAAGAACATACTCAAGGTAAGCTTAAAACATTTCATTAAAATTTGATATGGGAATAACTACAAAGCCATCTTCTCGAGCCAAGTTAAAATCTACATGTCCCCATTCGGTGTTTTACCTTGACGAACTACTCCACTCAAACCAGTAAATCAAACAGCTTGTTTTGATTGGATGCGAGTAAAACTTCTCGCAGCTAATCAAAACCTCGGGCACTTACACTGAAAATAATGTAATGGCGGCTGTGTTCACCTTGAACTTCTGTGTAACGAGACTCTGTAAGTATAGGAAAGACAACTCTTACATTCCCACCAGTGGGCGCTGTTCGATTTACGGGTTGGAGTGGAGTAGTCCGCCAAGGTAAAACACGGAATTGGGACATGCAGATTTTAACTTGGCTTGCGAAGATGCTACAAACCCAGAATAAATATGGTGAAGAATTACATAAGGAATTACATAAGGATAACAACTTTAGTTTGATAACTTCTTGGTTTATTGGGCGTTTCGATGTAGTTCGAACATCGTTATCAAAGCCGCCTTATTTTAACCATTCAACTTCTAAATGTCATTGAAAGATTTGATACCCGAACTAAAGGCTCGTTGCCTTTAATTGTCGTTAATTAAAAAAAATGTCAAATAATATATATGCACATTCAAACATCACAAAATTATTGACCAATATTTATAGTATTGTTTCAGTCTGAAGGGATTTGTGTATGTTTTTCTTCACCAGGTGATGATGGGAGTGAGGTAAATAAAACAGTCAATATGACGACCTCCAGTGCCTTCTCCAGCCAGAGTGAAGTCTTCTCCTCACAGGTATGTCATTAACATTAGTCTGCCTTCATTTTGTCAGTGACAGTTTTTAAAAGCTGCAATCATCATCAGGGAAATTACTGAATTAGTAAATAGCCGACACTCATTACCTGGAAAGAATTTGGCCGTTGGTGGGGCCGGGCGTTGACCCTTAGTTGTAAGTTCGTTTCCCAACCCATTCCCAGAAGGGAAAAGGGAAAGAAGGGAAAGAAGACAAAAGCTATAACAGACCTGAAGTCGATTAACGTCAATCTTGAAGGATGTGTTGCATTGTGGGTAAATAAGGGGGTCCTCCTTTGAAGTCCTCACCTTGTTTCAATCCCTTGTTGCGACACTAATAACTGCACGTCTCAAGTTTCTCCTCAGTTGTGCTGTGTATCTCACTTGAAGAAGACATTTTGCTGCCTTCAAAATCCTGAAAACTGACGTCTTTTACTTTTAGAATACTTTTTGTTCGCCATGCCAAACCCCTTGTTCATACCCAGAACACATTGCACCTGAAGCCTATGATATCATCCATTGCAACCCAAAGCCCTGAATCTATCTATACTTTTTATACGCCCGACTTAAAAAAAGTCGGCCGTCCCGGATTCCCTTCCGCTCCATAACTTGAAGAGTTTTAATCTAATCTTTACAATTCTTTCACAACATATACCTTGTGGGTAGAAGGTGTGTCATGAACCATGTATGGCATCGTCAATTGCATAATGTGGCTTCTACACTGCGTTCCCTACCGCTCTATAACTTGAAGAGTTTTGATCCGATCTTGACAATTCTTTCAGAGTATATACCTTATGGACAGACGGTGTTTCACGTACCATTTTTGACATCACCTGTTGTGCACATAATATGGCAGCCCTACTGGATTATGTACTATTCCCTTTCGGCTCTAGAACTTCTTTCGTTTTGATATCTCTCCAATTCTTTTAGAGTATATATACCTTATAGGTAGATGATGTGTCGCATACCAAATTTGATTTGGGTACACATATTTTTTGTCTGTTTTCAAGAGTTTTTTTTTATCAGAAATGTGTACCTGATGGTTAATATATATATATATATTAATATATATCAATGCTTTTTTGAGTACACTTGGTCCAGAGTAATACTGGAAGCCAATTAATTTATACATTCTGAGACTGTTTTCTTGGATAGTTTAATGACTATGTGCACTATAATAACAAAAAAAGACCATTTTCCCACTTTATTACCCATCTGGTATTTATCAGAGTGGCTGTTTAAATAGAGATAAGGGGACAATGACATCCATTGAAGTACCACACAAGGTTTGTATATTTACACACCATCATATCTGTGGTCAGCCTGAAGATTGTTTGCTTTGTACTAAAACTATTTCAGCCAAGTCCATAGAACAGTGTCCCAGTCAAAACTGTTAAAATTCAAGAATTGTTAGCTATTGTATTGATTGCTCCTTACCAATTATAGAACATAACAGCAATGTCAAAACAGTCACAATATTTCAGTTTTTGCAATTAAAATATGATTGAAGTTACCTGAACAGATAATATATGTGTATTATAACGTACTGGTATTTAGTTGCAGCTTCATCAAATTCAGAAAAGAAAAACTTCTAATGTGAACAAGAAATTTGAATTGATGAAATTAAAACAAATGTTATATTAAATGTAAAGTTGTTAATTGTAGCGGTTCGACTTTGCCACGGCGGGCGTATGTTGAGTTTACTAAAACTCTTGTTAATGTTTAAGTTAGTTTATGATTTATTTTTCAGCAACGCTCTAAACTGGAAGGTGACGTTGAACGGATGAGGAAGGAAATTGAGGCGCTGGAAGCTCAGTTAGCCACGAGGGACTCTATATTAATGGATACAACGTTGACCGAAACAACACAGCCACCTTGTCAAATGAACCAGTCCTGTGCGGAAAGTCTTGAGGTGGGAACAGAAAAAGAATTGACTTATTCAGATTCAAAGTCTACAAGAAGCGTAAGCCATACCAAAACTATGGATAATCTAGATGAGAAACAGCAGGCAATTTCTTGTTCTTCTACAGATAAACTATCATCTGGCACTCAAAATACGACCAGGGCAAATGCTAGACGAGGAACACGGATGCAAACTATTAAACAGCAACCTGTGATTTCAAATTCTCAAGGTTCTGGGAAACATTCCCAAATTAGTTTACCTAGTGGTTCTGCTGGTGATCTTGAAGCTGAAGATTTGTCAAAGGCTATGTCAGAAAATGGTAAATCCATGCCATTTAGACAGACAAATGTGTCTATGATGCAACAGGAGCATAATGATATAACGAGCGAGTCAGAAAAAGACATTATTCTAAACAGATTTCCAGAAATACAGAAAAATGTTCCAGATTCGGAGGAGGGTTTTGGAAGTATTGCAGAAAAAAGTCAAAAATGTTTGAAAGATATCGAGAAAAACCATATTCAAGATAGTCCAAATTGTCAAAACAATGGGAAAGAAATTTTAGAGAGCCTTGAATTTAGTATTCCAAAAACCCAGAAAAATGCAAAATCTATTCCAGAAGTAAAGAAAAGTCTTACTAAAATTTCTCCTGGAGACTCGGAGAAAAGTCTGAAGACTTTGCCAGAAAGAATAAATAGTGTTACATATAACATTGATGAAAGTGAAATAAGTGTTACAGAAACACAGAATGTTGTTCCAGAAGTAAAGACAAGTTTTCCAGATTTACCAGAAAATATAAATTTGTCTCAAAAAGATTGCTTAATAGATAATTCAGGAAAAGAGAGCTCTGTTAAAGAAACTCAGGAAAAGAACTCTTGTCCAGTCGTTAAAGACCAGTATTCAAATATAGTTGAGACTAAGGAAGATGAAATAAACAGAAATCCTTCAAAGTCTAAAGGAAAACGGCGCAGAATTTTGACCAGAAAAATTGGTAGGAGATCGGACAATAAATCTGAGGCAAATTTGGATGAATTGAAATTAAGTAAAAATAAAATTGACTCTGTAGTGATTTCACCCAACTCTTCTCAGGAAAACAGCGAAGCTGGTGCAAAGACGTCAGTTGAAATTTCATCAAACCCGTTAAACGAAAACAGAAAAGCTGTTAAAGCTGGGAGCAATTCTGAGTCAAATTTATGTGAATTAAAAATGACTGAGAATGTTATAGATTTTGTGGAGATTTCCCCCGACTGTTCTAAGGAAAGTACGAAAGTGATTCCGTCATCCATCGAAGAAACTCATCAGAAAAAAGGTTGGTACTTAGTTATCTCCCTTGGGTGAAAGCCCATTTGGTTTTATTCATATAATATGGGGGTGGGGGAGCGGGTGTTGGGTGGTCCAGTGGGTAAGAGTGATCGTCCCTCAGTCCCACACAGACCTTCCATCAATGCGGCACGGGTTCAAATCCAAATAAAATTGAAAAAATTTCTGAGTGGATTTTTCACTAGGTCGCCGTACGTGGAAGAGTTGCCAGGTACTCGCCAAAGGTTGGGGGTTTCCTCTGGGCAATGAGCCTGGTTGTCTCCCCCACACCCCCCACAAAACCCCGCAACGCAGCCATATAAGTGAAATAACCTTGAAAGCGGCGTAAAATAAACATCAATCAATCAAATAATATGCTATGATTCCAACCAAATAGTTTGATATACCAAAGCCATAGCTCCAAGAAACGACAAGCAAGGCAAGTTAAAATATTGAAACTTTAACATGCGTCGCTTGTCTTTTTTTCACAGCTATGACGTAGGTCTACTTTATCCAATGAGATTTGTGTCATAAGTTCAGGCCCAGTGAAAGTGTGACACTCACCATGGCAACCCATCATCTTGGTTTTAAACAATACATATCATAAGCATGTATGTTATAACATAGACTCTAATTGGCTTTATTGAATAACTTTATCTGCCTATTGAGAATGTACGCAACCTATTATTATAATTCAAGACCGGAATCGATTCCTTGATAAAATATTCTTGAACTATTAATGTAAATTTATGGCCTCTATTTTAGGGGGCTGTAATTTTGCAGGGCTGTAATTTTTTTTTTTTTGACATCCAATTTATGTTCTCTAGATCCAGAAAAGGCATTGGAAAGTGATGACGATCTGACGAATGAAATACCCCCTACGGACAATGGGCTGGATGACCGTGGTGCATCCTCGAGTGAAGAAAGTGAGGATTTGTTCCTCAGTCCTCGATCTCCCTCTCCTCCTCCTCCACAGCCCACTCCTCAAAACATTCAATCTTCAGCTGTTTCAAAAGCCGTCTCGAAATTAAAGGAACTTTTTAAAACTGTTTCTCCTGGAAAATTAGCTGAAAGCCCGGATAAAAGGTATTCATCTCTAAGTCAAACGCCACCGTCAACACCGAAAAGTGAAAACGTCAAAAAGGACATAAAAACCCCTGTAAATACATGTAGAGCTCAGATTTTCCCCACCAATCTTGCCAGTTCTTTTCGGTCTCCAGCGTTTGGCGTCTGTGCCCTGTCCAAACGCCCTGTTTCAGCAGCTGCTAGTCCGGCCTCGGATCTTCTCAGAACCCCTCTACGGGACTCGAGTTCTGTGACTCGTAGACTCTGCTTTGTTACGACAGGACTACATCTTAAACAGTCTGTAAGTATTGGTAACACAGGTTGATATTTAAGAAATGAACACGGTTTTTTATGGGTGGCAACTCCTGGATTTTATTGTACACACCGTTTCAATGTACATGTAGAAACTAACATCGTTAGGAGTTGCAACCCATAAAAAACTGTGTTCATTTCGTAAATATCATGACCAGCTCCTAAATGCCACTTAAAGAGAACACAGGTTGAGTTCATTAATGGGTTGTGGGTTTGAATCTGGCTAGGTTTGGTCATATTATTTTGGTGCTTATATTTTATAGATATTTATACCATAGTTTACAGGTCTGAATCCCCACCACCAACCCACTTAAACTTTGCTTCATTAGCATTTGTCATTGTCAGTTTTTATGATGTTTAGTAGTTGAAGGATAGTCACCCCAAAACAGCTCAATGTAGCTTCTTTCCAATGATCATGCAATTCAGACATAAGAACGGGAATGACAAGAAGAATGCTTCAAAGAGGTCAATTTGGAAATCCTATATGAAATATGAGGCTAACCTCCTGTTTCACTTATATGGCTGCGTTGCCAGTTTTAGTGTGGGAGGAAAGTGGGCTCTATGCCCGGAGGAAACACACGACCTTCCACTGGTAACTGGCAACCATCCGACATAGGTCGTTCGAGTAAAAACCCAGTCAGAAAATTTTTAAATTTTTTGGGACTGAGTGGGATTTGAACCCGCGACCCATTGATGGAAGGTTCTTCGCATTGAGCGTCCAACGCTCTACCTACTGAGCCACGGAGGCCCCCTCCTCCTGTTGGGAAGACGTGTAATTATTCAAGCCACCCGAGTGCAGGTTAAAACCAACCAGTTAGGAGACCTTTAGCTCTGTATTAGTCCTTCAATAATCCTGACCATATGCCATCTCAATGAAATAATAATTATTGTGAAATAAAACTCTTTAAAATATTCTTGATAAACCTCTCTCATATTGCTTCCTCACTTAACTTGGCACCAGCATTATACAAGTGGAATAATCTTGAACAAAAAGCTATCAATTGTTCCAAATATGTTCTCATATTTCAAGGCTAAACCATACATGTATTTCCATGATCCTATTTTTGTTTCCAGAAATGGGCCTCTCTCATTTTTGTTGCCCAATTACATGTAACTTGGCACCAGCATTATGCAAATGGAATAATCTTGAACAAAAAGCTAATAGTTCTTCCAAATATGTGATATTTCAAAGCTAATCCATATTTCCATGATTCTATTTTTGTTTCCAGCAAAGAACCCAGCATTTTGCTCAGATGTTTGATGCCAAAATCCAGCCCAAGTTTTCTCCAGCTGCTACCCATGTGATTGTAAAACCAGGTATGTCCTCACATTGGTCATTGCTCATATTAAAGACTGGATCTAATCTAAGACTGTGATTTTTCACCGCCTTATGTGGAGGAGTTGCCATGTACTCGCTGAAAGTTGGGGGTTTCCTCTTGGCATAGAGCCCGGTTTCCTCCCACAATGAAACTGGCAATGCCGCCATATAAGTGAAATAATCTTGAGCGCGGCGTAAAACACCAAACAAACAATCAATCAATCATATCTCATCTAAGATCGACTGAAATATAAGGGCTGGCAGTCCTGTGTTTTCTATGGTGATCTGTTTTTCGGATTTTTCATGTATTTATGCTCAAAATATTCAGTATTTCACTACTAAGCTTATAAAACTAAATTCAGCAACATACAGTGTAGTGTAAAATTTATCATGAACGGTACGATTAATTTAATTTTTTTGTAAAAACACAACAAAAAAGGATGAAATATGGTCATTTTGGATTTAGGCATTAATGTATTTCAAATGGAGAATAGAATTATGTGACTGAAACTTACACTTTTATTCTGAAATCAACATGGATGATTTAATTTCTTTGTCGTATATACTGATAAAGCTGGTTTTTAAAATCTCTCAAAAATCAGCAAAAAATTGTGAGGAATAAATTGCACACTTCTATTGAAGGCTTTAAGGTTGTTCTATTTAGTGAATGTATATGTTTGACTGGATTTTCTTTCCTTTCAAAGTGCCATGAGCTGCCAAAATTGAGATATTTGGCCATTATAACAGAATGTTAAAATTATCGGCTATTTTTCTCAAGACGTACAATTCAGAAGTTTTTTAGTACGTATATTCTCGAGAATACACGATAAAGTATTGTTTTCAACTAACTTAGGCTTAGAATGAATGAATGGTCGTCCCGGTTATTTGAATTTTGTTTACTTTTTCGAACACTATTTTGGTTAGTATAGGCCACATACTGTATGGATTTTCCTCATTCCAACGCCAACGTTAAGTTTTTCGATGACCTTCAAAGCCTCTTACTGTCATGGCGATCAGAATCTATGAAAATAGTCTGAATTTTGGCAGCTCATGCCACTTTAAGGGATTTTGTTACTTATAAAAACGTAGCCTACACCCTGGAGATTGGTATCATTGGAAAGTTCGTTTTTTTGTACTTTGGTTGAACGATTAGCCATATTTAGCATTTTAAATTAAAATTAATAAATAATTTAAGCTTAAAATGAATGGAATGTTAATTTGTTTTATTTCCAAACACCATAACATTGAGCTTGGAATTGGTCAAAGCGTGAATAAATATTTTTCGGCGATGAAATCTAACCCTCCTAAATTCTTGACAATCAGTATTCCTATAACAGAAAAATAAATGTGATTTCCACATTAGAGAAAATAAAAAACGATGCTTTTGGAAAACAATTTAAATACCACAAACAAATTTTGTCTGACCATGTCACTTTACGCCATCCTTTTCTTTCCTCAGTGCAAGAAGCCAGCCTTGTCTGTGATAGAACCTTCAAGTATTTCCAGGGTATAGCTCATCATTGCTGGATCGTTTCGTATCAGTGGGTCGAGGATTCCATTAGAGCCAAGGAACTGCTGCCAGAGGTAAAATACAACCTTTTTTCTTTCATTATTGACTTTTGCGTGCCATTGAATTTAAAGAGACTTGGTACCGAGATCATCCAAAATGAAGATTGTTTAAATGTGTGCTATTCAACTGTTTATACACCAGCCCCGATAGCTCAGTCGGTAGAGCGTCCGCTTCAGGCCTGGGAGATCCGGGTTCAAGCCCTGGTCGAGTCAGACCAAAGACTTTAACAGTGGTAGCTGTTACTGCTTCGCTTGGCGCTCAGCAATAGGAGTTAGAGCAGCGACTGGTTGGCCCGGTGTCAGTATACTGTGACTGGGTGAGGGGGCTTGCTGGTTGTCTTCGGCAAGTCGTCTCGGTGAGACAGCACCTAAAAGAGCGGTGGAAATCCGCCCTGTCACAAGGAGACAACGTCTTCATATAACCGAAATACTGTTGAGCAGGACGTAAAACCCCAATCACTCACTCACTCACTCAACTGTTTATATAAAGATGGGGTTTCCAAATGACCATTGTTAAATTTCCTAACTCCAATAGACCGATTGAGATGGGGCTTTATTAGGGGATACTATGAGAATTGACTGTTAGCTGTGCAAGTACAGGCTTTTCAGCTGCATCTGTGGGGTGCATTCTAGGCTGTTATGACTGTCAGACAATAAACAATAGAAACAGGGAATTCCCCAAGTAACTCGTTAGATGCACTTTTTTGGCAGATAATTGACTTACTATCTTTCATCAGATAATGATAACTTAATACTTTTCTATTAATTTGAAGCTCAACAAAAGACAACAAAAATAATCAATCCTCCCCTTTAGACATGCAGGATAAACCTCTGTTGTGCGGTGTTAAACACAATTCAATTAATCAATCAATCAATTGTATTATGTATTTTAGACTGGTTATGAGATGCAAGGAGATACTGTGAGTGGACCCAAGCATCGGGGACCCCGTCGTTCACGATTATCCACTGTCCCCATATTTAACGACCTTGAGGTTTACTGCCGGGGTCATTCACCAGATATTCCACCCGGTAGGTTCATTCAGTGCCATATGAAATGCATACCAATTCTTGTTATTTTGGGGATTACACTTTCTTGAAAAATGGCAGAAATTCTTCAACCGATTTTGAGTGACGCCCGTTACGGGAATCGAACCCGGGTCCAACAGTATGGCACCTATCGTCAGCACTAAATACTGATTGTCATCCATTCTAAATGACGCTAACTAATAACCTAATGCACATCTGTGTAACAGCTTAAAGTGGAATCAGTTGTAATTCTTAATTATTTTTGCTGAAATTTGTTGATGTCCAGGTCAATTAGATTATTTCCAAGTTCATAAGAATTTAATGATTGATGTTGAAAGAAAATATTCAGTGACCCGTATTATGTTAATATGGGAATTGTACAAAATTTTGAAAAAAGTAGATAACAATGCACAATTGTTCATTCTCTGTCTAATTTACTTCTAAACTCTAAATTTAACATAAATTCTCGAGCTTGATTTCACTTCATCCACTCTTAAAAAAAAAACGATTTGATATTAGTCATTAAACATTACATTTTAGTTGCGTTATACTGATGGAATAAGTTCTTTAATTTTGTTTCAAAGTTTTTATTGAATTGAAGGATTTTTTTAGAATTAGCTTTTGAAAACAATCTTTTAAATAAATGAGGTGTTACCAGTTACTAACAGTCAAGTTTTCAAATTAGATTCCATATTTTAGAACCATGGCGTTGCATACTAAAAAAATACACCAAAACTGCTGTCTAATGAAAAACAAAGCCAACAGACAGAGGGACATAATATTTTTTTCTGGTTGCGGCACTGTGTATATGACCTGATTTTTCTTAACTTTTTTCAGGTGAGTTTGAGAAGTTACTGAGCGTGCTGGGTGCAACAGTGGTGACATCGGCAGAAGCACTGGGTATTGATCCGGACAAAACACAACTTGTGATAGAGTTAAACGACGACCCAAGCCCTACAGATATCAGGATATTTAACAGTGAGTTTTTTTTCCAAGACCATCCAGAAAAAAATTGACACATGAAATTTAGAATTACAAGGATTTGATTGATTCCAATCCATCTGTTTGAATTGCCAAAAGCTTGATATATTTTTTCAAAACAGTCTCTATTTTTCTTGATAATTCACTTTCAAGAAGTATTTTATGCTCAAGCAAATCATTGGTCGCTTATTTAAACTATTTTTTTAAAACCATAATTTGTTTATTTTAACGTTAACGGTTTAATTATTTTGTACCAGTACACATGTGTAGTTTAAACCTTGGAATAATAAAATTTATGAAAAACAGTGAATTTTGGTAGCTATTTAAACCACACTGGTCGCTAAAATGCAGAAAGTTATATGTATTTTTTTATTAATAGATTAAGGAAAAGTTAGATACATTTTTACTTTTTATTTGAAATTAAATATTTTAGGGTATTCTAGGCACTTGGCAATGTGAGACAACAATCTTATAGGCATGCGACAATAATCTGAATTTAAAATTCGAGCCTTTTTCTATTTTATCGATACTATTATCTCCATTTAAGTATTTATTCCTTTTATTTTTCAGGGTTGTATAAGAAGTATGGTGTAGTGACAGTATCCAGGGAGTGGGTGTTTAACAGTATTACCCTCTACAAGACACAGCCGTTACAAGAACATATTCTCACTGCCTTACCTAATATTGAAATCCCATTTGTCTGAGTCAATTTGTCCTTCTCATTGTTTAGACTAGTGTATCATCAGCAATTCTGACGAATGAGCCCCCAGGCTGGAGCATTGTGGCTCTGTTTTAGCCATGTTTGCTGACCCAGCAATGGTTGATTGATTGATTGTTTGGTGTTTTACGCCACGCTCAAGATTATTTCACTTATATGGTGGCGTTGCCAGTTTAATTGTGGGAGGAAACAAGGCTTTATACCTGGAGGAAACCCACAACCTTCCGGTGATAACTGGCAACCACCCCACATTGGCCGTCCGAGTGAAAACCCAGTCAGAGCTGACCCAGCAAGGAGGAACATTAAGTATGCTAAATACATTAGCTGTCTTGACGTTCTATGATCTGCCGATGTGGTTGGGTTGGCTGAGGGGGATGTTTTGGTCAGTTAGTACTTTTGTTGTCACATGTTGTTAAGCCCCAGTTTAGTGTGATGTTAAGCCCCAATCAATCTCTTGAACAGATCCCAGTATCCGAAGACCTACAGTTTTCCTCTTGACAAAAAACCTACAGGTTTCATTTGGACAAAAAAGCCTACGACTTGCTACGCTTTGTCTCTGCTTTTAAACAATTTAATCCTAGTACAAAGGATATTTATCACTGATATATCATAAGATCTAATCAGTAATTTGATTCCACCAATGGGTCGCAGTAGGTTGGACGCTCGATCCAAACAGCCTTCCACCAATGGGCAGCGGGTTCGAATCCCACTCAGTCCAAAAAATTGGAAAATTTTCTGGCTGGGTTTTCACTCAAGCGACCTATGTGGGATGGTTGCCAGTTACCAGTGGAAGGTTGTGGGTTTCCTCCGGGCAAAGAGCCCGGTTTCCTCCCACAATAAAACTGGCAACGCCGCCATATAAGTGAAATAATCTTGAGCGTGGGGTGAAACACCAAACAATCAATCAATCAACTCATCAGTAATTTGAAGAAGCCAAGGTTTTCTTCCAGGAAAGCTTGGATGAAATAGTTGCCAGGTACCTGCAGCATTGATTGATGTTTTAGGCCACACTGTGACTACTGCAGGTGGGTGGGTTTCCCAGGGAATGTAGGGTTGTGTCCTCCAACCAACACTAATTTAAACCTGCCAACACACGTGAACACACGTAAGTGAAATAATCTTGAGTGTGGCTTCAAACATCCATTCTCCATTTAACTGTTATGGATTATCTCCCTTTCATTGACTTGAATTATTGTTGTGACATAACAGTGTTCTAAATTTTCAATGTTACATATCTTATGAACAGTTGCTGATCATTTTTTTTTTAAATATCTTGAAAATAACGAGTGAAATGTGATGGATTTGTAAATCAACATATTGCTTGTGCCTTAAAGTATATGGATTATATGTTAAAATAAACACAGAAATTCTTGCAAGTGTTCCCCAAGATAGATCAGTCACATCCATTTTCTAATTTCTTTAATTTATCCTACTTCACGGGAATCTGCTTATTTAAAAATTCTTTGGATATATTTCACCACACCTATAATACTGTAGGCTCTTTTTAACACAATTAGAAACTTGTCTCCATGGTTATTTTAGACAAGAAGATTTTCCCTGTGCCTGTGTGTTTTAGTGTTTATAAATATAATACTGTATAGGGTTTTGTAAGTGGCATGAGCTGCCTTAACTCCACCCATTACAGCTGGCAACGCTGCTGTATACATATAAGTGTAATAATTTTCAGTGCGGCGTAAAACATGAATCAATCTTATTTTGTATTTTTTGATAAAAATGAGAAATTTGATAAAAATGAAACAATTAGCTTATTCTGTTAACGAAATGTCCGTTTGTAATTTACCATCATTTTCTTTTTGTCTGAAAATTTAGATTTATATTTTGGTTCAGTATTTACGGGAGTCTGAATCAGGAATCATAATGGTTTTGTTCCTTAGTTATTAAAAAACGAAGTTAGCAACAAAAAAGTACCATAAAATATCTACATTTTCAGTGTTTTTTCTATCTGGTATTAAACTGCTTAACATATGTTCTTATTAGAATGAGAGTTGAAATATTAAAGTGCTTGTATCATTAATTTGAAATATTCTTTTTCCTGTTTGAAGAAATTTGTAAAAATGTAAATTTTCAATCTATAGATATGTTAAGATGGTGCGTTAATATCATTTAGAGTCATGTAAATTTTGAGATATCATTAAATAAAGGGTAACACAATCGATCTTTGTTTTATTGTTTGTTAGATTTTTGGAACTACCTATGCGGGATGGTTGCCAGTTACCATTGGAAGGTCGTGGGTTTCCTCTGGGCAGAGCCCGGTTTCCTCCTTCAATAAAACTGGCAACGCCGCCCTATAAGTGAAACAAGCTTGAGCCCGGCAATCAATCAAAGTTAGATTTTTGGACATTCAATCCTGACGATGAAATCATTTGGTTACCTGGAGACGTAAGTTTTTACACAGCTACAGCAAAGTATCTGTGACAGTTTAACCGTGCGCAAAATACGCTTAAAATCGAAGATTCGGATGAATAAATCGCAGACTGTCCTTGTCCCAAAACGAGGCACATTTGCCTACAGTGTGTACCAGCTGCTGAGTATTATCAAGTTCGTAAACTTAACAAGACCAAATAAAAATTTATTGGATTTTTCACTCTGTAACGGTATGTAGAAGAGTTGCCAGGTACTCGCTAAAGGTCGGGGGTTTCCTCCCGACAATCAGCCCGGTTTCCTCCCCCACTAAACCTGGTAACGCCACCATTTAAGTGAAAAAGAGTGCGGCGTAAAATATCAATCAACCAACCTAAACTTGACACAGATTTCATACGTTCATGCATCGTAGCTCACGCCAGCTTTGTGACACCCTGCTCTGGGCTAGTTTCACAAAGCAGTTGCATCGCAAGTAAAGCTTAGATGCAACTGGATTCTAGAGTGAAGATACGAAAAGTCATAGAAACTTCGATCGATCGTGGGTCCCCTTGGGGTAGTTTCACAAATCATGCCTAACTTTGGTGGCAACGTGTACCCTCGCCAGCCGCGTTACGTCGGACTCAAATAGGTTGAGGAACAGCCCCTTGGGCGTGTGTCCCAACAGACTTTGTACGTTTGACGTAATTTACGATAGCTTTGTAATTCAGGGTGTAGCAGAGATCAGCAATGACATATTATATAAGTAGCGACAATATTTACGAAGAGACATTTGCCAGTTATTTTCCAAAGACGCTATTTCCACTGGGTCAAGGCGAAATAATCATAGATCTTATGTGAAAATCAAGGGCGATAACTAACGCGACGTCAAAATGAACGTTGTCAGTTAACGTGACGTCATAATCACTTATCAACATTGTTCAGTCGTGAACACGCCAAGATGAAGGTCGTTACGTTTATCCTGGTTGTTTTGATGATAAGTTTTACTTTTTGGATGACCGACGTCGGTACCCGAAAACTCAAAGAGACGTAAGTGTGAATGAAAGTTAATAAGGGACGCCTATGTTTTTGAGAGAAAAGAAAGGGCTATAGAAACGTTCCTAACACTGTATCTAATTAGACCGTGGTGGGCGGCCCATATATGACTGATACTTCTGAGCAATGCAAAAGATTGATTGATTGTTAGATTGGAGTTTAACGCCGCACACAAGATTATCAATGCAAACGATAAGTTACGCATCTCTAAGAAAAAACGCATTATGTCGGCATATCGCCCGTTCAATTGTAACGCATTTGTTAATAGTCTTGTTATTTTTCTTTCACAGTTAATTTATCAAAGTTAAACTATCGGTTAATTTATCGGAGGTCATTGATCAATACTTTGTCATGAAGTGATCTTTAGAAGCTATCCACGCTACAGTTTATTGGTGACGATGTCTTTATTTATTTCTTTTGACATCATCGCTATTGCACTTAAATCACATCGATACCGTGCAGCGGGTTGTTTCTCAACTCACTTGCGCCCGTCGTGACTTTGCGCCAGGTCGTAACGTAATGTTGAGGGTATATGTTATCATGACAGTTACGCCTTGCATTGGCATTGGGAAACAGCCCCCTGATGATGAAAGCTAGTGCTGTTTGTGGTGATGCCTTTAAATTATTTCTCCACATTAGGCCTATCCTTTGCGACGTCAACTGTATTCATTTAATTGATATCGGCGTCGAACAGCTTTCGAAAGCTAGTGGTGTTGGTGGCGAAGTCTTTATTTTTGACATCATCGTTTGGTCTATCAACTATTGCACTTCAATCATATCAATGGAGAGGTTGCGAAAGCTAATGTTATTTGTGGCGATATCTTTATTTTTTTACATCATGGTTTGATCTATCAGTTATTGCACTTAAATCATATCGGCATTGCAGAGGTTGCGAAAGCTAGCGTTGTTTGTGGTGATGCCTTTATTTTATCTCGACATCATCGTTAACTTCAACATTCCATAAGTATCAATATTGCACTTAATTGGCATTGGTACCGTGCCGATGTGAACAGCTGGTATTGTAATCGAGATCTCGTGCCATTCTACGAGATCTTCAACACAAGACTCAACGAATGGCACATTTTAAAGGTTATTAACCATTCAAAACTACACACATCATTATTTGTCTAGATTTGACTCTAGCAGATTTGCTCGCCATGTTAGCCTTAACTAGTCCTCCATTTTGTTTAAAATTTAAGATTTTTCAAACATTTTCTCAAACACTCGTAAACACTGGAAGTATTTGATGGCATCGATATGGTGGCTGATTTGTGTTATTTCGCGTTCTCGTGTTTTTGCTGCGAGAATTAGGATGCAAAAACACGAGAATACGAAATTTAACTAAAATCTCGCCGCGAGAATGTGAAAGACGATAAACAATATAATTTCTCCGCAAGAATGCAAAAACTCGGGAATTAACAAAAAGTGCTTTATTTGTGCCATTTCGTGTTCTCGCGTTTTCGCCGCGAAAACATGAAATAAATATAAAATCTCGCCGCGAGAATAAGAAAAAAAAAATGTCGCCGCGAGAACACGTAAACTAGAAAACTAGTCAAAAACGCTCGGTTTGTACCATTCATTCATTTTCAATGACTTTGGATGAAAGTCGATTTCCAGCGAAAAATGTCCAATTAATGAACAATAAGTGCGAATTCTTCCTTAAGTACATTGTTAACTGTTTTACGGGCGGTTTCAGGTTAATGTAAACAAAGGTCCTACACGGGTGAACCCTACTGTAGTGAATTTTGAAAGCTTTACTAATATTCATCTATCTGATAAACTGTAAAGAGCCGACATTCTTTACTTTATTTCTACATTATGTAATGCGGACACGATTAGCCAGGCCGTAAGTATGCAACGGCTCGCTCTGGAGTCTTTGTTAGAAACTCCAGGATTTAGAGGCACACTCGACGCAAAATACAAAAACTGTTTATGTTAAAAAGGAAAAATAAATCTGTAGTTTTGCCAGTTAAAAAAGATAGAAACAAAAGTTTTTAAAATCAAATTGTAGAGGAAACTTGGTTTCTTAGTAAACAAATGGCAATGTAAACAAATGGCGAACGCAGGAATGCGCACAATCGCGGTAAATGGCCTGACATGAGATATACAGAAGGATTTTTTGGTGTAAGTCACACCAAGATTCCTTCCGATAAATTTTATCTTGTAAATACCAGAAAGGCTACGGTGGCAAGTGTGCCTTTAATATAAGCCGAAAACTTCCTTATTTTGTCATAACGATAAAAAATACTAGCATTTTAGCAGATCATGCGACAGTCATATTATCATATGATAGCTCGGGTTTAACTGGTGTCAAGGGGACGTAATCACTGACCATCCAAGGGCGATAACTAACGTGACGTCAAAATAGACGTTGCCAGTTAACGTGACGTCATAATCAATTGTCAACATTGTTCAGTCGTGAACACGCCAAGATGAAGGTCGTAACGTTTATCCTGGTTGTTTTAATGATAAGTTTTACGTTTTGGATGACCGACGTCGGTACCCGAAAACTCAAAGAGACGTAAGTTCTTAATTGAATAATTAATAACTCGTAAAAATAAGGGTCAAGTTTTTTGTTAGATGTTAGAAAAGTGCATTAAGACGTTAGTCAATACGTTCGTTAAAGTTAGGCCTATAACCAAAGAGAGTAGATTGACAAGAGTGGTCACTTCGTCCAATCAACATTGCCGGCATGTTCTTCTGGCCCCCTAGCGGAAGGGTGTTCCGACTGTACACGATTCGACTGTGGGGCGCCCCCTACAGAAAGGAGGTTCCTAATAATCGAATCAAGTCAGTTCAAATTCAACATGGCGCGGACGAAGTAACTACTCTTGTCAATCTACTCTCTTTGCTATAACCCCTGATAAGGATATTCTCTTCGAGGTGTATTCCACCCCTCTGCCGCCTTTCCTAACCCAACAAAGTTAAATGCCTACATCACTATAATTTACGTTTGTTTTATTATATTTGCTAGGGCACTTTCAATAAATGCCAGAGTTTATAAGACAACGAGTAGATCTAAAACCTTTACTTTATTGAAGTTCTATTACTCAAAAAATATCTCAAAGTTCAAGGGTTCGAAGTAACTGATAGCACAGATTAAAACTACGATGGCTTTGATACGAGACAAAATAATCAAAGAAGAAGTAACGTGAGACCAGGAAATTTATGTAAATATTTTGATTTATTTTAAAAAATAAAATAAAACCTATGTCCAGGCAAATATTATACAAACAGTGGAAAAACCCATTTCTCAAAATAAATAGGGTAATCCCGTACAAGTAACATTACTGAGTGCAGTCGGAAACTGACTGACAAAATACAAACATCACGCCCATATATAGACCCTTAGAAATTCCAGAACTATTCGACTATCACACATTAACATAAATTCGAGTAGCTATAGAAACTTGTCTTATTAAAACTTCGAGAAACATCTAGGCGAAATGGCATTTACTATTTCGGTTTGTATAGGCCACATACTGCATGGGTTTTCCTCATTCCAACGTCAATTGTTTAGTTTTTCGATGGCCTTCAAAGCCTCTTACTGTCTTGACGATCAGAAATTATGAAAAAAATGTGCATCTTGGCAGCTCATGCCACTTTAACCTCGCCAGACATTGTGAGACGTCACTGTACAGGAAACCATATGGAGTGCGACAGACGATCAATCAACCATACTAATTGATATCCCGATTGTCACAAACATCTCTTTCTCTTTTAGATGCGATGAAATGGAGCCGAATATTGGGGGTAGAATGATCATTGGTATTAAGAAGTTCTTTGGATACCCTCCCCCCGACCCACCATGGTGGAAACCGGCTTGCTTCCTGACAACATCAGATGTGACAGGTAAGAACATTAAGTGTATTTGTTTCTGGGAATCCCGCTGGCCCAGTGGATTATATTCAATAATATGAAATGTCTACAGGTTCCTTGTTATTTATGTTTGGATATTTATGGGTCGGTACCTGGTCGACAACCAATAAATGTCAGAAATTCTTAAATAACGGAGTAAAACCTTTCCATTTGTGATATACATAACACGTTAATTTTTAAATGTGGCCCAGTTCGCATAGTCTCTCATCCCACCAAACGCCTTCCATCGATGGTTGTGGTTTCAAATCTTACTCAGGCCGACTACAATTAAAAAAAATCTGAGTGGATTTTACTGTGTTGTATTCGACTGAAATGATTTTCGTGTATGGCGTCAAACACCAATCAACCAGAGGGAGCCGTGGGGTAAGAAACATGTGGAATTCAACTCTAAGTGTAGATATGTTTCGTTGTGTTTCAGAAAACCTGGACCGCCTTCACAATTGCATGGTTATTTTTCTGTGTATGATTTTCACCTTCTTCAGAATTCGAATTTTTGGTAAGTTTTTAAACTTTTTTTCTTCAAAAAATTCTTCGACGTAATTTTAATTGAACCGATAAGGAATACAATAATAAATTGTCTATTATGTATTCTTTTTATTTTTATATAACTTTACCATTTGTAACGAATATGTAACTTATATATCTGTAATATTAAAAATTCTGTAACGAATATTCCACTCTGTATTTTCATATAGTTAAACATAGACGCCAGAGGATGCCCCTAAACGAAGCAGCCCAAAGTAAGTGAATAGAATTGTACAGTGAAATTATGTTGTTTTTAAAAATTAAGATCTGATAGTACCCCCTCCCCGTACCGTCTATAAAAAGAATTACCATTTCTATTAGCTTTTCTTTTCTCTTTCAAATCATATAAAATATCCAACGCATTAATTGATGATATTTCACTCAGTGGTCTCAGTGTAGAATTATTCATCTTGATCTGTATTAAATAATGTTTTGTTTTTTTTGGTTTCGTGACATTATTTCCTTTGGTATACGCAATAATTGACGATTTTGGTGTACTTTTATAGGTTCCAGCCAAGAAGATATGTCTACCGCTCTAGTACCCTATACCAGAAATGACAATAAGAAAGGTACAGTAACTGGATGAAATAATAGCCTACAAATGTTAAATCAGTTTAACTCAACCTTAACCTATAACATAATATGTATAATGCCTGACAGATTTCATCCTTAGATTTCTTCCTGGAATAAAACGCCTCCCCCCCCCCCCCCCACCGCCCACACCCAATTGGAAAATTTTCTGACTGGGACCTATGTGGGATGGTTACCATGCAGTTACCAACGGAAGGGCATAGAGCCCGGTTTCCTCCCACAGTAAAACTGGCAACGCCGCCATATAAGTGAAATAATCTTGAGCGCGGCGTAATACACCCAACAATCAATCAATCATGGTTTCTGTCTCACTCACTCTTCAACGCAACGATATCGACAATTTGACGGCTCATGCTACTTTAAATAGCACCGGAAGATATAGAAATATACCGGGTCTTCATGTGAATGACGGGAACCAATCACACGGAAATATTCTGTGTAAAAGAAGAAGTTTAATTTCTTAATTCGTCTGACAACGTCATCATTTGACTGAAGACACAAAAAGGCGCAACTTTATAAAGGATGGTTAATATTGAAAACCATTTTTTTAAATTTATAGTTGTGTGTGTGTGATGCTTATTATACCCCATGCTGCATCAATGGGTGTATTTTTTGTTGAAATTTATTTTATTTGTAAAAAAAAAGAAGCAAAGTGAAAAGAGATTTACTATTTGCTTTAGGTTTTCAAAATGTACTCCTAGTTCAATGTTATCCACGTGTTCTGTTTTCAGTGGAATTCCTCATAAACCTCTCCAGTCTGGACAAGTTTCTGAACTTCAAACTGCCAGAATTTCCATCTTCAGGTATGGAGCTATTTTGCAATATTGATTTGACTGTCTACGGATTTATAAAAATAAAAATCTCTGTATAACCCGGTGGATAGGTCAGTTTTTTTTGTTTCATTTTTTAAACCTTGTCTCAAATTTAGCCTACTGTTTGGGCTACATCTATATTTGTGTAGGCTGAGGTAATGTATTTGTTCTATAAAAAGTTGTAAAAAGTTATTGCAAAGTTGAACAAGGCCATTGCGTAAAAAGTGTTCCGAATGACCATTTGAGAATTTAACAAATGTTTATTTCATTTCAGTGTATAACAGCATTACGAAGAAATTAAACATGCACGGAAATTACTCGGATGGTAAGCTTAAATTAAGATTTAAATGGATAATATACATTAGAATATACCCACTGCTCTAAAAACATATATTTCTGATATTTGTACCTCGCTATGAATTATACCCATTTTAAGTTCACCAGTTAATCATAGGGCACAAAATTTATGTATAATCAGACTTCTGCTATAATTAATTGGGTTTAACACAATAGTGACATAATTTATGTGTAGTTATTCTTTGGGTTGAACACAGTAGTGACACAATTTATGTGTAGTTATTCTTTGGGTTGAACACAGTAGTGACACAATTGATGTGCAGTTAATCTCTGGGTTGAATACAGTAGTGACACATTTTATGTGTAGTTAATCTTTGGGTTGAACACAGTAGTGACAGAATTTATGTATAGTTAATCATTGGGTTGAATACATTAAAGACACAATTTATGTGTACATGTAGTTAATCTGGTGACATAGTTTATGTGTAGTTAATCATTGGGTTGAATACATACGTGACACAATTTATGTGTAGTTAATCTTTGGGTTGAACACAGTAGTGACACAATTTATGTATAGTTAATCATTGGGTTGAATACATTAGTGACACAATTTATGTGCAGTTAATCTTCGGGTTGAATACACTAGTGACACAATTTACTTTCAAATCTAGTTCAGTAACCTTTTTTTTCAAACAGATCCAATGGCATCAACATCTACTGAATCCTCCAGTGGACTTGATGGATTTATCTTTGTCCCTCACGTATGTATTTTCTTCTTCTTTTCACAAATTCATATAAATAGAAACCCGATATTCAATATTCAGAGGCAGTCTATAAAAGCATATCTAGCATTTAATCGTAGGCCTACTAGATTCGCGTCATACATGACCTGAATTCATTTAAGGCGATTCCCCAATCTAAAATAGAGATTGATCCTACTGCCATTCGCTGAGATATCTCCTGTTGAAGATCTCGTAGAATGGCACGAGATCTCGATTGGTTTGATTGATTGTTTGGTGTTTTACGCCGCGCTCAAGATTATTTCACTTATATGGCGGCGTTGCCAGTTTTATTGTGGGAGGAAACCGGGCTCTATGCCCGGAGGAAACCCACGACCTTCCGTTGGTAACTGGCAACCATCCCACATAGGTCGTTCGAATCTCGATTGGAGATTTCTCTAGTGCTTCAATTACGTAATATAACTGATCGAGGCTGAAAGTTAACAAAAGTTAAATGAATTGAAATCAATATTTCATTTTTTTTTTACAGAAACCAGTCCCAATAGACGAGAAAACCGAACATTTCCGACAGATATTACTTGGTCCCGTCGATGTCTGTCTGCAAGCATTACGTCACATCCTGGTGGCGACATTTAAAGTCTACGGAATCCCCGAGGCCGGCATCACCTGGTCCGTTCAAAGAGATCAGATGGGTCACGTGACCAATATCAGCGCACAAAACACCGTTATGCGTTCGGACATTTCCGTGGTGCCGGATGAAGGCATAAATATCACAATAACAAGAATGGAACCAGTACAGGGAACAGTTTTAAAGGTTAGTTCCTGGGCGTATCGGCTAACGTACAAGGGTTTGGTGCCTGTCGTTATTGGCACCGACCTTTTAGACATGGCTGATTTCGACCAGTTCGACTAACCGGCTGATTCAACATCCACCCAGCCACCAGTTATATATATTCGTCCCCATGCCCAATGTTAAATATATATTTCAAAATTTAATTTAAGTTTGACATATTTTTGTCTGTTTAATTACTCTTTTTATGGCGGGGAAGGAGGGCGGGGGGATATTTGTCCTTCAAAAACCTGATGACTTCATTCCAGGTTGTTTCAAACGAAATTATATGGCTGGTTTTAAAATCCTGTTCCTCAGTATAACGTCACTGACTGATCAGATCTCCATAGTGTGGCGTTTTAATAGAAGATCTTCAAGATGCGGTGTTTTTCTCCAAGCTGCCAAGGGACATCCAATCAAACAATCCAACTTACTGCCTTTTAGAGAATATAATAAATATGTGCCTCAATTTTTGTTACTTGTTTTGGTTTTTTCTTTACTTCATTGTGCTTAAAAGGAATCGCCACCTATGTTTGTTATGTTTCACCGTTACCATTCAGATTAGGAGAAAAATCAGAATGGATCAACCTTCGATGGGAGGTGGTAATTTCCACCAATAATATGCATTTAAAGAGTCAAAACACAGAGTCAAAAAGCCAAAACACAGCATACAATTGTATCCAACGGGCTTCCATAGGCCGCCCTATAAATGTGTCTGAGTCTTGAACGTGGTTTACGTCAGACAAGCTCGTGTTCAATCGTCAGTGGAGCGCGCCATTGATATTTTGAAATTGACCGGAAGAAGTATTAGTAAATTACTTCCCTTGCGAGCTTATCGTATCTTGTATGGTTATAACCTGCAACGTCAGCGGTAAGACTCCCTTTTTCCATCATGCCCATGTCAACATTCTGTTCAAAAGACTCTTGAAAGACTGCTTAAAGTATCCACCAAATCATTTGGCTCACGAAAAATAAGGAAGGTGTGGGGACGGAGAAGATTTACATTACAGCAAATGGGAAATTAAATTGTGTACTTTATCAATTCAGTGACTTTTAGTCGCTCTACGCCTGCGCAAATGGCAATGCTTGTAATGCTTGATGATTTCATGTTATATGTAATATCAGGGGCTCGTTTCACAAAGCAGTCGCATCGCAAACGAAGCGTAGTTGCCAATGGATACGATATTGGAGAGATAAGACGTCATGGCAACTGCGATTGATCGCACTGTGCGACGGCTTCGTGAAACGGCCACCAGAAGTCTACAAATGAAGTGCGAGACGTCACATTACACCATATACAGGGCACTGACGCCTTTTGACCTAGAGGTCACCCTAAACAACGCCCTCTCTCGGTCAGTCACTGCCCTTCCTCGTATGAACTATTATGGGATGTATAATAAAGATGTCGAACGTTTTAGATGCGACCAATGAACTATATGCGTGGAATGGACACGGATCATTGGCTGTTTTGGATCTGACTTTGTGCCGCCATTGATAGTTGAAGCGCCCGTGCATAACATATCTTGGTCGATAATAAATCATCTCCTAGTAATGGCTGCATTCGATGCAAATCAAATACGACGTGATCTCCATTCCACGCATACAGTTCATTGGATGCGACAACAGTACTTGGTGGAACAAAAGTTCCCGAAGAACTCCAAATAGTTGAACACGAGACAAGGAGCCTTGTTTTGGAACGATTTGAGTCGAAATGGAGATACCGGAGTCGCATGCAGGGTAAAGCTTTTATAAGAACCAATGCATTCTCCGAACTGCGGTTACTGGAATTGATGATAAATACGATAGTCCTGTAAGTGGAGAGTGAATTTATTTTCTGATTTGAAATTGTCCAATCGTTTAAAATATACCGCGCATAAACGTCACATAATGTAGTTTAAGCAGGGTGACGGGGATCAGTGCCCTGAATAAGGGGTAATGGGACCTTTCACACTTCCCCATTCATAGACTTCTGGTAATACATTGAAAATACGTAGGCAAATCCCGACATAAGTAGCAAACCTCATAGTTAGAGAGCTGGGTGACTTTTAATCATAAACTTGCGTACAAAAGGTTTGAATGTCTATTTTTATTGGAAATTGTGTCATTAGAAAGGAACGATGCGTCTTAAGTTGCACGTTCCTGGGGTTTGGCCCCTGGGGTCATCCAAAAAAGGCCCCAAAATCGTTTTATTTAAAGAATTAAGTACAACGATAGTTTTAACTTAATTTTATTTCAATTACCACCAAAAGCATTGTGGCGTTATTTAAGACACAAAAAATCCTGGGGTTACTAATTAAGACGCATACCAATTAGGGGCTAATTAACTATTTATTCAAACATCTGAGTACATGCAAAATTTCTTTTGCATATGGTTCTTCATTTGTTCTTGGTATGATATCACCAACCTAAGACATGTTTTCTCCTGGGGTTTGCAGTTAAGACGGGGGTAATTGGACCCCCATGGGGTACCTTGGTCATGAAATTAGATTTATTTAAAAACATGGTACATCGGTTATGTTTGTAATTTTGGATAAAACCCAACTCAAATTAAGCTAAATTATAATTTAAGACACCTAAATTCCTGGGGTTGCTAATTAAGACACATACCAATTAACCACCAATTAACGATTTATTCATATATTTCAGTACATTCAAAATTCCTTTCGCAAATGGTCTTTCGTTTGTTCCAACAATTATATCAACAACTTAAGACCTATTTTTTCCTGGGGTTTGCAGATAAGACGGGGGTTAATGGTCAGGGCTATGAAACGTTTGCATTCCACTGATTGCGGACTCCTACGCCAGCGCCACAAGGCCATACCAGATGCTCGGGGGGGGGGGGGGCAGAGTGGGAATCGTTGCCCAGATTGAATCGTGTGCTAATCCATTTACACTCGATCAAAGTGTACCTTTAATCAATATCAGCACAGGAAAGAGTGTAACAGATGCAACAAGCACATCCCCTTTGAGTATCCCAGATGAAGGAACAAAATTGCAAGATCGCTTTGTGAACGAATGTCTAGAGAGTGATGAACTTTTTGAAAAACCAATCCGAAAACATCCTCTCCGCACTTTCGAAAGGGAATGCGTAGCCAATCGTAAAGCAGCTTAAAATACAATGGAAGCACAACTTAAGTGTACCAGTGAACTCCTTGGTCGTGTGGCTTTCATCGCAGCGGCAGCTGACATTGAACTTGAGTATATCTTCTCGTTCCCTCTAACACCTGTTCCACTGTCCATGTGCAATGTCGATGGCACAATGGTCCATACCGAAAAAAGCAAACTCTTTAGGTTCCTGGAAGGCACTGTCAGTGATCATGGGAGCCCGGCATTCATCGGGACTCATATAATTGATGGCAACTTCCATTTACAATGTATGTCACCGGATCAGCCTCTTACATATGTGGATATGTCAAGAAATATTCTCATTGCTAGCCTGGCTTATCGCTCACGGAGAATCGATATACATTTCGATACTTATGAAAGACCTTTGATCAAAGATTGCGAGCGAGAACGAAGAGAATCTGCAGTGAACGTGGGGCTGGTTATCGAAGGATCTCAACAAAAGCGAGACACAAGTTTCAGGAAACTGCTACACAGAGAGTCTTTTAAGCGAGAATTACCAATATTTTTGCAGAAAAATTGGTCTAGCCAAGTCTACGGGCAATTTCTTGAAGACAGGGAGCTGTATCTGGGAGTGATGGGGGAGTGCTCGCGGTATTTCGTAGAAGGAGGGTAGTACAAACAGAGTCTGTTCCATCCCTGAACTGTAATCATTCTGAGGCAGACACCAGAATCATCATGACCAAGGTACCCCATGGGGGTTCAATTACCCCCGTCTTAACTGCAAACCCCAGGAGAAAACATGTCTTAGGTTGGTGATATCATACCAAGAACAAGTGAAGAACCATATGCAAAAGAAATTTTGCATGTACTCAGATGTTTGAATAAATAGTTAATTAGCCCCTAATTGGTATGCGTCTTAATTAGTAACCCCAGGATTTTTTGTGTCTTAAATAACGCCACACTGCTTTGGGTGGTAATTTAGACGCCCCGTTCCTTTCTAATGACACAATTTCCAATACAAATAGACATTCAAACCTTTTGTACGCAAGTTTATGATTAAAAGTCACCCAGCTCTGTCTTCGCTCGTTTCCGGTCGACTTTGACATGCCTTGAACCAATCTAAAATTAGAAGTTGCCCAAGTCCTAAAGTCCAGATTTAACCCCTCAGGTCAATGGTCGACATTTTTATCGGAAATATCCATTGGAATGGGGTTGGAGAGTTCACATTGGAGGTCAATTGATCATGTGGATTGAAACTTATGCAGGTCTACTGTACATACTTTAAGCGTTTAATGAATGCCTACGTGAAGATTTTTGTGTGTGATTTTTAAATTTTTAACTAATTTTGAAAATACTGCAGTTTGGCTGAGAATAATATGTAAGCCTAAAACTGACAAAATGGCGGTGCCCATGTTAAATTGTGTGTAGCGTTAAACCGGCTTGCACTGTGTCAACTTACTTTGTTTCTAAAGGATGTCTAATGTGGTGAACTAATTGGAAATGGAAAGGAAAAGCCTTAACGAGATTTAGGTAATTAGCCACAAATCAAAACGGGAGATGAAACTGTATCCTGTAACCTATAATTATCATCGAATTAATATTTTTTGCACTTTTCACAGATAAACTTTTTTTGGTATAACAAAAAAACTGCCATACATGAAAAGCTATATATAGGTAAACTACAGAGAGCCCGTTTCTCACTCGAGTCAAAGTCACGAGACTCTGGAGATGAGGTTTATTCACTGTAACAAACGGACTCGAGTTGGTTAATCTTTTTCTCCCAATACACAAAAATACTGCATTTTATTCTGAAATGCAGCTCTCCACATCATATCGTTCAATCCAGCCAACCTTTCTGGATTCTAATCTGGTCAGACCGTTTTACCGCCTTGGCATGGCGACTGTATTCATTACGCTATCATTGTTGCTCACGAATTCTTAAGAATAAAGAGATAAGATATTTGTCCTACAAATGAATGGTACTTCTTAGAATAAAACAAAAATGAACATATCAATAGTTCAATGTCTGCAATCCGATAACGAAGTCAGGTTTTGCTCAATCTAAAATAGAGATTGATCCTACTGCCGTTCGTCGAGATATCAACTCTAAAACCAATCAGTGAGATGCTGCTTGAACACAAAGGGAAGCAACTGCATTCGCCGTCCTTAAAACTGTAAATAACGACACCTGACACTGATAGTTGAATCGGTTGTGTAGAGAGATATATCCGATATAATTCTGGTAGGTAGCCTAACGTTTAAGCCGCCCATGATCGGTTTTGTTATATTGATTACTACTCTCCTAATACATTTAAAATACCTTGAAACTTATTCCCTCATCCATATCATATTTAGCTTTGACATCGATGGGCGCTGCCATCTTATTTTAGAATGTATTTGAGAGCTGATGTAGTGCCGATTATGTTTTTGATTTATTTTTGAAGTATTTCTGCTCAAAGGTCTTGCGATACAGGTTATTATTGTAGGGTTACATGTTTGAGAACAGCACAGAACAGAGAATTAAATATCATGCACATTATAAATTCTCAGTAGGTTTCTTACAATTAAGTATGCGCGAAAATGAAGGGCGACGGCTCTCGAGCCATGTCTCGTATTGAAGATCTCGTAGAATGACACGAGATCTCGATTGAGGTTTTGCTGTGACCTCTACATCTACACAATTACGATAACTAGGCCAATGCATCTTCTTTGAGAGAGCTGCGAGACGGAAGTTTGGGTAGATTGATTGATTGCAAGTTTTAATTATCCCGTGTTTAAAGTGGCATGAGCTGCCAAAATTCACACTTTTTTCATTATTTCTGATCGTCACACCAGTAAGAGGCTTTAAAGGCCATCGAAACACTAGATGATTGGCGTTAGAATGAATTCATACAGTATGTGGCCTGCACGAACCGAAAACGGGGTCGAAAAGTAAACAAAATTTAAATAACCGGGACGACTATCCATTCATTCTAAGCCAAAGTTAGTTCAAAACAATACTTTATCGTACATTTTCGAGACTAGAAGCACTAAAAAGCTTCTGAATTATACGTCTTGAGAAAAATAGCCAATAATTTCAACATTCTGTTTAAACGTCAACATATCCACATTTTGGCAGCTAATGCCACTCATTGATACAGAAAGTGTCATCGTTTGCAGTTAGGAGTAAATACGCCTATGATATAATATTTATGAACACAAAAACACACGGGCACAGGGAAAATCTTCTTGTTTAAAATAATCACGGAGACAAGTTTCTAATTGTGTTAAAAAGAGGTATATCATTTAGACCTTTATACCCCATCATAAATTGTTGTAATAAAGTAAACCTATGATATTTCATTAGGTTGACGACTGACAGGAGCTTGGCCTTAGTCAGTAGAATTTTCTGGAACACTTTGTATTACATTGACAATGCTTACGCATCTTAAGCTATAGTAAGAATATCTGATATATTCGTATTCAATCGTAACATGTTAGAAAAACGAAAGCAAGCAGACGAATTGTTTTTTTATGTCAAGAAGTAGGCCTGTGTCATTTACATTCAAAGGCTTTCCTTATATGGAAGTAGCGATGACGTGATCGTGGGAAAATCATACTATTTTGCATAAATGTAGTCCGTTGTATGTAAACCATAACATGATTGGCTACCGACTCGCATAGTTGTGAGATATACTGCCAATCACTTGTAATCTAACAAGGATGTCTTCAATTAGTTATTACATAAAAGGAAAACGAACGTATTATCCCTATGCTGAGAATGCAAGCTTGTTTTTGATTAGTTTAACTTGGAAAATCATGTTTGTTCACTTGTTGATTATGACAAAAATAACACACTGCCTGGGAGTGAAATTATTGGGGGTGTACGTAGTGTGAGAAAATGCATTCGCAAAGTAACTCCGAATAAATTCAACACACGCATATTAACAATCTCAATATTATGATTGTCAATATGCGTTTGTTGAATTTATTCGGATTTACTTTGCTAATGCATTATGCTAAGCTATTCAGTGGATCATCAAGTTATGAAAAGCTATTTTACATGACGGATATACCAGTTTACAAGAAAGCCATTTCTGCAGACTAAATCGAAAAAATGAGTGTTTATATTTAACTATGCGAATGTTGCGATATTGTAACTGAAGATCCGTGTTAACGCCATGAACAGAGCTATATTAATCAAGCAATCATACAAATGGCAGTTGGGATACCATGGAGTTAAAAGCTAGTCTACGGGCGTTCTTACTACTACGTCTTACTATCGACGGAGACATCCGGTTAGCCAAGTCAGCGCTGAACGCATTCGTACTCTATTAGACGAATGAGGATTTATCGTCGGTTGGTTCACTAAATGAAAGCGGAGCCCTCCTGTCCCATCTTCGCAAGCCAAGTTAAAATCTTCATGTCCCCATTCCGTGTTTTACCTTGGCGGACTACTCCACTCAAACCCGTAACTCGAACAGCTCGTTTAGATTGGATGCGAGTAAAACTTCTCGCAGCTAATTAAACTTACACCAAAAATAACGTAATGGCGGCTGTGTACACCTTGAACTTTTGTTTAACGAGTTCTGATTGGCTAAGACTGTATACGTCTAGGAAAGACAACTCTTACATTCCCACTAGTGGGCGCTGTTCGATTTACGGATTGAAGTGGAGTAGTCCGCCAAGGTAAAACACGGAATGGGTTACATGAAGATTTTAACTTGGCTGGAGAAGATGCTCCTGTCCGTCCGTCTGTTTTTCCAATTGTTTAAAAGGAAAAAAAAGATAGTTTTGTGTCTATTTACATCAATGATGATCCATCATATCAGAATTTGTTTTAGGTGCCTGTCCTACTTGGGGCGAATCGGAGTTTCTTAGAAAGGGGAACGGAGGCCTTCAGATAACAGAAACGTAACAAATTCAAAATGCTCATGTTAACCCCAACCCTAGCTCCACCACCGTGGTAGGAAAGAGGAATAGGTTTCAAAGTGTTATCCAAGCGTGTAAGGGGCTCTAGATTGGCAGAGAAGCGTTCTGGGCCCACTTGCACAAAGTGCTCTTAACTAAGAGTTCTCTTAGTGTATGTCTATAACATGGGACTTAAGAGTGCTCGTAAACTTCCCATGTTGTAGAGATATGCTAAGAGTCCTCTTAAGTCAAGAACGCTTTGTGCAAGTGGGCACTGATCTTTAAAAAAAGATAAAACTGCTCTTGGTTTTGCGAATTGCGAATTTTTCTTATTCCTCCAAAAAACCCACAGCCAAATTGTCATAAACCAAAGTAATCTATATGTAACCTTGTAACATTATGTAACCTTGTAACAATATAAGCCGAAAACTTCCTTATCTTGTCATAACGATAAAAATACTAGCATTTTAGCAGATCATGTGACAGTCATATTATCCAATCTAAAATAGAGATTGATCCTACTGCCATTCGTTGAGATATCAACTCTAAAACGATTGAGTGACATGTTTTAACACAAAGGGAGACCACTGCTGTCCACGTCCTTAAAATTGTAAACAACGACACGTGACACTGATAGTTGACTCGGTTGTGTAGAGAGATATTCGATATAATTCTGGTAGGTAACGTTTAAGCCGCCGATAACCTGTTTTGTTATATTGATTGCTACTCTCCTAATACATATAATATACCTTGAAATACCTTGAAGTCCATATCATATTTTGTCTTGACATCCATGGGCGCTGCCATCTTGTTTTAGAATGTATTTAAAAGCTAATGTAGTGCCGAATATATTTTTGATTTTTAACAAGTATTTCTGCCCTAAGAACCTGCAATACAGCATATTATAATAGGGTTACATGTTTGCGAACAGAATAGAACAGATAAATAAATAGTATATAGATTAAAAATTCTCAGTAGATTTCTTGCAGTTAACTATGCGCAAAATGGAGTGCGACGGCTCTCGAGCCATGTCTCGAGTTGAAGATCTCGTAGAATGGCACGAGATCTCGATTGTCATATTATCATATGATATCTCGGTTTTAACTGGTGTCAAGGGGACATAATCACTGACCATCCAAGGGCGATAACTAACGTGACGTCAAAATAGACGTTGCCAGTTAACGTGACGTCATAATCACTTGTCAACATCGTTCAGTCGTGAACACGCCAAGATGAAGATCGTTACGTTTATCCTGGTTGTTTTGATGATAAGTTTTACGTTTTGGATGACCGACGTCGGTACCCGAAAACTCAAAGAGACGTAAGTTCTTACTTGAATAATTAATACCTCCTAAAAAAAAGGGTTAAGTTTTTTTGTTAGATGTTAGAAAAGTGCATTAGGACGTTAGTCAATACGTTCGTTAAAGTTAGGCCTATAACCCCTGTTTCACAAAGCAGCGTAGATGTATTTTTTGCGTAACTTTCCTACTAACGTATCTCTACAGTATGGGTTGCTGTGGCAGTTACGTGAAAATTTACGCTACGCGCCGCTTTGTGAAACAGGGCCCTGATAAGGATATTCTCTTCGAGGTGTATTCCACCCCTCTGCCGCCTTTCCTAACCCAACAAAGTTTAATAAATGCCTACATCACTGTAATTTACGTATTATCATATTTGCTAGGGCACTTCCAATAAATGCCAGATTTTATAAAACAACGAATAGTTCTAAAGCCTTTACTTTATTGAAGTTCTATAACTCAAAAAATATCTCAAAGTTCGAGGGTTCGAGGTACATATTATAACTGATCGCACAGATTAAAACTGCGACGGACTTTGTTACGAGACAAAATAATCAAAGAAGAAGTAAAGTAAGACCAGCAGATTTATGTAAATATTTTTATTTATATTACAAAAAAAAAACAACGTATTTCCAGACAAATATTATACAAACAGTGGAAAAACCCTATCTCAAAATAAATAGGGTAATCGCGTACAAGTAATATTACTGAGTGCAGTCGGAAACTGACTGACAAAATACAAACATCACGCCCATATATAGACCCTTAGAAATTCCAGAACTATTCGACTATCACACAATAACACAAATTCGAATAGCTATAGAAACTTGTCTCATTAAAACTTCGAGAAATGTCTAGGCAAAGTGGCATTTAAGTCGATACCGCAGTTATGCGAAGTGTGGAAACTATGTCACAGCTTTTGAGAAGGATCTGTAGACTTTTACTTGAAACAGAAAAGATTTACAAAAACAATCAAATACGAAAATAGGACGAGGGAAAAACTCAAGAGATCAATAAACTAATGCACGTAATAATTTATTGTGAAATGGATGTCCTGGCCAATTAACTCCAACCAATATTTAGCCTCGTCAGATATCGCGAGACTCATTTTACATGAAACCATATTGAGTGCGACAGACGACCAATCAGCAATACTAATTGATATCCCGATTGTCACAAACATCTCTTTCTCTTTTAGATGCGATGAAATGGAGCCGAATATTGGGGGTAGAATGATCATTGGTATTAAGAAGTTCTTTGGATACCCTCCTCCCGACCCACCATGGTGGAAACCGGCTTGCTTCCTGACAACATCAGATGTGACAGGTAAGAACATTACGTGTATTTGTTTCTGGGAATCCCGCTGGCCCAGTGGATTATATTCAATAATATGAAATGTCTACAGGTTTGTCTTTATTTATGTTTGGATATCTAATGGTTGGTACCTGGTCGACAACCAAAAAATGTCAGAAATTGTTAAATAACGAGTAAAACCTTTCCATTAGTGAAGTAGAGTGAATATAGAAAGAACATACATGTATTAAGTTTAGAGATTAGGTGGATGTTCTACACTGGGGCGAGAGTTCGATTCCTCGTTCAGTATACAAGTACAAAAAAATAGAAAAAGGAACTTCAACAACAGCAAAAAATTGTTAACAAAAAAATATATTGTTCTAAATGTGGCCCAGTTGGCAGTAACACAAAAGAAGAGATTTCTGGATAACAACTTCTTACTGTTACTATTACCCACTTCTAAATGCCTCTCAAACAACCAGTTGGCAGTGTCTCTCAACCTGCCACATTCCATCGATTGTTCATGGTTTCAAATCTCACTACAATTTAAAAAGAAATCTGAGTGTTTTTTTCTCTGTGGAACTCGCTGAAATGGTTTCCCTGTATGGCGTCAAACACCAATCAACCAGAGGGAGCCCTGGAGTAAGAAACCTGTGGAATTCAAATTTAAGTGTAGATATTTTTCGTTGTGTTTCAGAAAACCTGGACCGCCTTCACAATTGCATGATTATTTTTCTGTGTATGATTTTCGCCTTCTTGAGAATTCGAATATTTGGTAAGTTTTTAAACTTTTTTTCTTCAAAAAATTCTTCGACGTAATCTTGATTGAACCGATAAGGAATACAATAATAAATTGTATATTATGTATTTTTGAAAATTTTTATATAACTTTACAATTTGTAACGAATATATAACTTATATATCTGTAATATTAAAAATTCTGTAACGGATATATTCCACTCTGTATTTTTTATATAGTTAAACATAGACGTCAGGTGAGGCCCCCAAACGAAGCAAGCCAAAGTAAGTGAATAGAATTGTACAGTAAAAGTATGGGGTTTTAATTAAGATCTGGTAGTATAACGAGTTTTCAATACCCCCTCCCCTAGCCCGGATTATTCGGCAGAGCCCAGATTTCTCGGCTACCCCCTCCCCTTATCGTCTAACAAAAAATGATTTACCTTTTCTATTAGCTTTTCTTTTCTCTTTCAAATCATAAAAAATATCCAACCCATTAATTGTTGACATTTCACTCAGTGGTCTCAGTGTAGAATTATTCATCTTGATCTGTATTAAATAATGTTGTTTTTTTTTTGGTTAAGTGACGTTATTTGTTTTGATATACGCAATAATTGACGATTTTGGTGTACTTTTGTAGGTTCCAGCCAAGAAGATATGTCTACCGCTCTGGTACCCTATACCAGAAATGACAATAAGAAAGGTACAGTAACTGGATGAAATAATAAAAAAGTAAAATCAGTTTAACAGGTCCTCAACCAATACGATGATATGTATAATGCTTGACAGATTTCATCTGGAGATCGACGAATTCTTCCGGGAATAAACGCCCCCCCCCCCCCCACACACAAACACCACCAATATGAGTACGCCGTAAAACCGTTTCATTCGATCAATTAACGTAAAGGCCCGCTCACACGGTGCGATTTGTCGTACCGACTTGTCGTATGCGATGAAAATGGATGTATTTGATTGGTTGACAAGTCTTATCGACCAATTAAAAGCATACATTGTAATCGCATGCTACAAGTCGGTACGACAAATCGCACCGTGTGAGCGGACCTTTAAACAACAATACGTCATGGTTTCTGTCTCACTCACTCTTCAACGCAACGATATCGACAATTTGACAGTTCGTGCCACAATCTAAAATTAGAAGTTACCCTAGTAATAAAGGCCAGATTTAACAATCTAAAATTAGAATTTACCCTAGTCCTATAGGCCAGGTCTATCTTAGCCACGTCTAAAGGATATCTCGCGAGAATACGATTGCTCGTGCCACTTTAAATAGCACTGGAAGATATAGAAATATACCGGGTCTTCATGAGAATGACTGGAACCAATCAAACGGAAATATTCTGTGTAAGATGGGATAAGGTTTAATTTCTTAATTCGTCTGACAACGTCATCATTTGACTGAAGACACAAGAGGCGCAACTTTATATAGGATCGTTAATATTGAAAACCATATTTTAAAATGTATAGTTATGTGTACGTGTGCTGCTTATGATACCCGATGTACTCTTAATGGGTGTAATTTTTGTTGAAATTTATTTTATTTATGAAAAAAAATGCAAAGTGAAAAGACATATAGGCCTAATATTTGCTTCAGGTTTTCAAAATGTACTCCTAGCTCATTGTTATCCACGTGTTCTGTTTTCAGTGGAATTCCTAATAAATCTCCCCAGTCTGGACAAGTTTCTCAACTTTAAACTGCCAGAATTTCCATCTTCAGGTATGGAGCTATTTTGCAATATTGACTTGACTGTGTAGGGATTTCTAAAAATGAAAATCTCTGTATAATCCGGTGGATAGGTCAGTTTTTTTGTTTCATTTGTTAAGTCTTTGTCTCAAATTTAGCCTACTGTTTGGGCTACATCTATATTTGTGTAGGCTGAGGTAATGTATTTGTTCTATAAAAAGTTATTGCAAAGTTGAACTAGGCCATTGGGTAAAAAGTGTTCCGAATGACCATTTCAGAATTTAACAAATGTTTCTTTCATTTCAGTGTATAACAGCATTACGAAGAAATTAAACATGCACGGAAATTACTCGGATGGTAAGCTTAAATTAAGATTTAAATGGATAATATACATTAGAATATACCCACTGCTCTAAAAACATATATTTCTGATATTTTGTACCTCGCTATGAATTATACCAATTTAAAGTTCACCAGTTAATCATAGGGCACACAATTTATGTATTATTAATTGGGTTGAACACATTAGTGACACAATTTATGTGTAGTTAATCATTGGGTTGAACACAATAGTGACACAATTTATGTGTAGTTAATCATTGGGTTGAATACATTAGAGACATAATTTATGTTTAGTTAATCTTTGGGTTGAACACATTAGTGACATAATTTATGTGTAGTTAATCATTGGGTTGAATACATTAGAGACATAATTTATGTGTAGTTAATCTTTGGGTTGAACACATTAGAGATATAATTTATGTGTACGGTAAGATCTCCGCTAATTCAAGTACTCTAAAAAATTCAAGGGGCAGAAAAACATTAAGAAAAGTACACTTAAAGTTCAAGTCTTTTCGTTGAGAGTCTTACCTCCTGGAGTGAGAGATCAGATAATCCTAATGAACGATCGCTGTTGTTGTTTTTATAGACCAAATGTGGCAAATAGCAATGTAATAATTCATTATTTTCACATCACTGGTCCTTGAATTAGCGGAGATCTTACCGTAGTTAATCTTTGGGTTGAACACATTAGAGACATAATTTATGTGTAGTTAATCATTGGGTTGAATACTTTAGAGACATAATTTATGTGTAGTTAATCTTTGGGTTGAATACATTAAAGACACAATTTATGTGTACATGTAGTTAATCTGGTGACATAGTTTATGTGTATTTAATCATTGGGCTGAACACATAAGTGACACAATTTATGTGTAGTTAATCTTTGGGTTGAATACATTAGTGACACAATTTATGTGTAGTTAATCTTTGAGATGAATACACTAGTGACACAATTTATGTGTAGTTAATCTTTGGGTTGAATACATTGGGGACACAATTTATGTGTAGTTAATCTTTGGGTTGAATACACTAGTGACACAATTTATGTGTAGTTAAGCATTGGGTTGAATACATTAGTGACACAATTTATATGTAGTTAATCTTTGGGTTGAACCCATTAGTGACACAATTTATGTGCAGTTAATCTTTGGGTTGAATACATTAGTGACACTTTATTATGTGTAGTTAATCTTTGGGTTGAATACATTAGTGACATAATTTATGTGTAGTTAATCTTTGGGTTTAACACTTTAGTGACACAATTTATGTATAGTTAATCATCGGGTTGTATACATTAGTGACACACTTTAAGTGTAGTTAATCTTTGGGTTGAATACATTAGTGACACAATTTGTGTGCAGTTAATCTTTGGGTTGAAAACATTAGTGACACAATTTGTGTACAGTTAATCTTTGGGTTGAATACATTAGTGACACAATTTATGTACAGTTAATCTTTGGGTTGAATACATTAGTGACATAATTTATGTGTAGTTAATCTTTGGGTTGAATACATTAGTGACACAATTTGTGTGCAGTTAATCTTTGGGTTGAATACATTAGTGACATAATTTATGTGTAGTTAATCTTTGGGTTGAATACACTAGGGACACTTTATTATGTGTAGTTAATCATTGGGTTGAACACATTAGTGACATAATTTATGTGTAGTTAATCTTTGGGTTGAACACAGTAGTGACAGAATTTATGTGCAGTTAATCTTCGGGTTGAATACACTAGTGAGACAATTTAATTTCAAACCCAGTACAGTAAACTTCTTATTCAAACAGATTCAATGGCATCAACATCTACTGACTCCTCCAGTGGACTTGATGGATTTATCTTTGTCCCTCACGTATGTATTTTCTTCTTCTTTTCACAAATTCATATAAATAGAAACCCGATATTCAATATTCAGAGGCAGTCTATAAAAGCGTATCTAGCATTCTATCATATGCCTCTCGTGTTGAAGATCTCGTAGAATGGCACGAGATCTCGATTGGAGATTCCTCTAGTGCTTCAATTACATAACTGATCGAGGCTGAAAGTTAACAAAAGGTAAATGAATTGAAATCAACGTTTCATTTTTTACAGAAACCAGTCCCAATAGACGAGAAAACCGAACATTTCCGACAGATATTACTTGGCCCCGTCGATGTCTGTCTGCAAGCATTACGTCACATCCTGGTGGCGACCTTCAAAGTCTACGGAATCCCTGAGGCCGGCATCACCTGGTCCGTTCAAAGAGATCAGATGGGTCACGTGACCAATATCAGCGCACAAAACACCGTTATGCGTTCGGACATTTCCGTGGTGCCGGATGAAGGCATAAATATCACAATAACAAGAATGGAACCAGTACAGGGAACAGTTTTAAAGGTTAGTTCCTGGGCGTACCGGCTAACGTACAAGGGTTTGGTGCCTGTCGTTATTGGCACCGACCTTTTAGACTTGGCTGATTTCGACCAGTTCGACTAACCGGCTGATTCAACATCCACCCAGCCACCAGTTATATATATTCGTCCCCATGCCCAATGTTAAATATATATTTCAAAATTTAATTTAAGTTTGACATATTTTTGTCTGTTTAATTATTCTTTTTATGGCGGGGAAGGAGGGCGGGGGGATATTTGTCCTTCAAAAACCTGATGACTTCATTCCAGGTTGTTTCAAACGAAATTATATGGCTGGTTTTAAAATCCTGTTCCTCAGTATAACGTCACTGACTCATCCGATCTCCATAGTGTGGCGTTTTAATAGAAGATCTTCAAGATGCGGTGTTTTTCTTCAAACTGCCAAGGGACATCCAATCAAATAATCCAACTTACTGCCTTTTATAGAATACAGTATATATGTGCCTTAATTTTTGTTACTTGTTTTGGGTTTTTTCTACTTAATTCTGCTTAAATGGATTCGCCACCTACGTTTGTTATCTTTCACCGTTAGCATTCAGATTAGAAGAAAATTCTGAAGGGATCAACCTTCGAGGGGAGGTGGTAATTTCCACTTAAAATGTGCATTTAAAGAGTCTTTTAAAAGGGGAGAAAGCCAAAACACAACATGCAATTGAATCGAACGGGCTTCCATAGGCCATCCTATAAATGTGTGTAAGTCTTGCACCTGGTTTACGGTGTGAAAATACACTGAAAATGAATCTGCCAGACAAGCTCGTGTTCAATTGTCAGTGGAGCGCGCCATTGATATTTTGAAATTGACCGGAAGAAGTTTTATAAATTACTTCCCTTGTGTGCTTATCGTATCTTGTATGGTTATAACCTGCAATGTCAGCAGTAAGACTTCCTTTCTCCATCATGCCCATGTCAACATTCTGTTCAAAAGACTCTTGAAAGATTGCTTAAAGTATCCACCAAGTCATTTGGCTCACGAAAAATAAGGAAGGTCTGGGGACTGAAAAGATTTATATTACAGCAAATGGGAAATTTATTTGTGTACTTTCTCCATTCAGTGACTTTAAGTCGCTCTACGCCTGCGCAAATGGCAATGCGTGTAATGCTCATGTTATTTGTAATATCGGAAGTCTACGACTGAAGTGTGAGACGTCCCAGCATTTACAGGGCACTGACGCCTTTTGGCGGAGAGGTCACCCTAAACAACGCCCTCTCTCGGCCAGTCAGTTCTCTTCCTCGTTTGAACTATTTTGGGATGTACCAAAAAGCTGTCGAACGTTTTAGATGTGACAACAGTACTTGGTGGAAATAAAGTTCCCGAAGAACTCCAAATAGTTGAACATGAGATAAGTGACCTTGTTTTGGAACGATTTGAGTCGAAATGGAGATACCGGAGTCGCGTGCAGGGTGAAGCTTTTATAAGAACCAATGCATTCTCCGAACTGTGGTTACCGGGATTGCCGATAGATACGATTGTCCTGTAAGTGGAGAGTGAATTTATTTTCTGATTTGAAATTGCCCAATCGTTGACAATTTTAAAATATACAGCGCATTAACGTCACATAAAGTAGTTTAAGCAGGGTGACGGGGTCAGTGCCCTGAATATAGAGTAATGGGACCTTTCACACTTCCCCATTCATAGACTTCTGGTAATACATTGAAAATACGTAGGCAAATCCGGACATTCGTAGCAAACCTCAGCTGTCTTCGCTCGTTTCCAGTCGACTTTGCCATACAATTGGAACAACCTTCGGCTTATCCGCTCGGTACCGGTCGACTTTGACATGCCTTGAACCAATCGGAACAACTTTCGGCTGTCTTCGCTCGGTCACGGGTACATATCAGGAATCCCCCAACGCTTCAATCATATAACTATATGTCAATGTATTAGAAACAGTTCTAGAAAATTCTACTGACTAAGGCCAAGCTCCTGTACAGTCAGTCGTCAACCTAATGAAATATCACAGCTTTAGTTTATTACAACAATTTATGATGGGGTATAAAGGTCTAAATGATATATGCCTACCTATTTTTAACACAATTAGAAACTTGTCTCCATTGTTATTTTAGACAAGAAGAGTTTCCTTGTGCCGTGTGTTTTAGTGTTCATAAACATAATTATATAACTGATCAAGGCTGAAAGTTGACAAACCGAGTGTTTCGGTTTCTTACATATCACGAAGATATTTTTGCTGGGCCCTCAAGATTATATGGAAATCACCACATTCAAAATGACCTGCGGTATATCAGAGGCTATTTCACGTACGAAAATCCCCGAAGTATCAGACTGGTCTCGAATAGTCTGCACTTTTTATTCGGCGAATCACCGGATTGGGATGAATACGATTTGTGTACGGAAGTAAACATCAAAACATTTTACGAATAATGAAAACAAAAAAGAAAAATAGCCGCCAATTAACCAAATGATAATCAATCGTAAAGTTATTTGTTTTTATGTTTTATTAATCCCGGTAAACCAGATCTTGTGTAACGCAAACGCAGATTGATGCAGTTTAGGTACATATTGTGTTTCTCCAATGCTTCAATTATAACCAACTACGACTGAAAGTTAAAGGCCCACTTGCCGCCGTAGCCTGTTTAAATTTGCTAAGAAACCCAATTTACATGAGCTTAGTACGACTAATACCACTATACTTAAACATAGGACACATAAAACATGTCTAGTTAGCTTTAGAATGTAGAAATGGGGTGAAAAACAAACGAAGAATCGAAGCCTGATTACAACAACAACGATCAGTGTCGGTCAACTTTCGTGTTGGATAACCCTCATTTCAGGCCTTTTTATCTGTGGTTTACACTCATCAGCAGGCTTTTCCAGTCGCTGTTAACCGATCGTCAGTCTGTATTTCTCAGATAAATAGGCCTACGTAAAATTACACTGTGCCGTTAGTTCACTCACTCGACTGAACCATAAAATCGCCAATAGAGGGCAGCTTGGTTTGTTTACGTTCCGGGCACCTAACAATTCAAATTTTCAAATTAAAATTAAAAATACAAAGTGACGTCCAAAAAATTTTGGTAAAAATAGAAAGTTCCTAACTTATTTTGTCTGGAAAAAATACAGAAAACGGACTTTCTTTTTTTATGTAAACAATTTTCCTGATTTTCGCGGCAAGTGTGCCTTTAAGAAATAGAGCGGCGAGATTATTAGACCGGTGGCTGTAACTGGAAAAGTCGCTATAAATAGGGTTCCGTAGCCGATCTCTGCAATATAGTTTTTGTATGTTTTTTTTATATTCGTTAGGACATACTTTAGCCCCCCGTCCATTCCAAACCCCGGCGTTTTCGCAAAAAAGCCATATAAAAGGAACACTTTCCCGCTACATTGTGGCCATAGGCACACGGAGTGCTCTCCCCTTACCCCTCTATCTAATACATATTATATAGAGCGGTAGGCCTATACAGGGGTAAGGGGAGAGCACTCCGTGTGCCTGTGGAATTTTTTATTAAGCGTTTTTATTCAGAGTTTTATTAAGCGGACTACAGCAGCATCAAAGTTTTCCCACCTCGTTGATTCTTTCTTTTTGACAATTGGATGCGGAAAATGGAAGTGTTTCGCAACACACACACACAGGCCCGGGATACACATTTTGACTATAACTTCGCTCCATGCAGTATCAGTTACTAATTGTGATCACGCAAAATCTGCTAGAAAAGCCTTCAAATCATTTCTGATGATGTCGATCGCCTGGCACGTACTTTTTTCACCAATGGTACGTTTTTTGGTCGTTTCCATAGCCATAAGATTAAAGTGGCATGAGCTGCCAAAATGTTGATATTTTGACGTTAAAACAGAATGTTGAAATTATTGGCTATTTTTCTCAGGATGTATAATTCAGAAGCTTTTTAGAGCTTCTAGTCTCGAAAATGTACGATAAAGAATTGTTTTGAACTAACTTTCGCTTAGAATGAATGAATGGTCGTCCCGGTTATTTAAGTTTTGTTTACTTTGCGAACACGTTTTCGGTTTGTACACGCCACATACTGTATGGATTTTCTCATTCCAACACCAATCATTTAGTTTTACAATGGACTTCAAAGCCTCTTACTGTCGTGACGATCAGAAATTATGAAAAAAGTGTGAATTTTGGCAGCTCATGTCACTTTAAAGGTAGACACTATAAATTGCCTTCCTCTGCCGCACATGAGAGAAAAGTCAAAATAAACAGATTTGTATGAGGATCAACAATTTTATGCAATCTATTAACACTTTACATTTTAACACTGTTTTTATCAGATTTTTTCCGATGCTTCACATAACAAACCTGCAAAATATATATAGTAATAATGTCATTTTAGAATCAGACATCTGGGCCATATAACATATAGTTTAAGTTACAGATATAATAAATGTATTTAAAATTTAATGCAAGTTACGGCAAGGGTTTTCGATACTGAGTGGGAGGGGGGGGGGGGGGCTATAAAACCTTTTTAAGATCTCCTCCCACACCCAGTAACCCATAGAAACCATTTGCGCTGTAAGGAATATACTTTTTGATTGGTTGTTTAACGCCGTATTCAAGTTTATTTTGTTTATATATTATTACCAGAAGAAACTCAATGTCAGATGACGCCCCAAGGTTACTTCTGTTGGTTTCTGGCTACCGCTCCACTTGAGGCCAACCAAGAAGTAATTGTCAACAAATTTGGTGTCAAAACCGAGAATACAATTTGCATCCTCAAAGATAGACCTCTGAATGAGGCTTATGCTAGATGGATTGACGTTTTACAATTCACTCAATTTTTTTTCGCATGTATGATGGTGTTGCCAGGATTATTGGGGGACACTCAGAGAAACCAGGCTTAATCTACCCCCCCCCCCCCCCCCCCCCTTCGCTGGTTCCTGGTGAACATCCCACTTACATCGTTCATATAGCCCCCAGATCATAGGCCCCTTGAGTGATCGAGAGTTTACCTCGAATTATTGTATTACACATAGGGGGTATTAACAAATATTTAATACCCCCCCCCCCTCCAAAGTTTAACTCTATAATTTAAACTAGGGCACCATACTACACTACAGTACTAGGCGTACATAGAAAATTGCTATAATAGAAAATACAAACTCCCGTCTTTGGTCTCGACTTGAAGAAGTTTATCTCTAAGTATTTTGTGGTGAAGTGTAATCTTTTTCTCTACACCTTTCTTTCACATAATGCATTGCATTGGCAGCACTACCGATTGATTGATTGATGTTTTACGCCGCACTCAAGACTATTTCACATATATGGCGGCGTTGCCAGGTTTAGTGAGGGGGTGGGGGGGGGGGGGTACAGGGCTCATTGCCCAGAGGAAACCCCGGCCGACCTTCGCCGAGTACTTGGCAACTCTTGCACATACGGCGATCGAGTGACAATCCACTAAGAAATTTTTCCATTTTTATTTGGTCTGAGTAGGATTCGAAGCCGCGTTGCATCGATGGAAGGTTTGTGTGGGACATAGGGACGATCATTCTAACCCACTGGCCCACCAAGGCACCGGCAGCACTGCCACAGACCGTACTGTATTATGTATAGTAGTTTGACTGCTTTTCCTCGATCTTAACTTTTTCGGTGATGGGGCACTCGAACAACCTATGTGGGATGGTTGCCAGTTACCAACGGAAGGTCGTGGGTTTCCTCCGGGCATAGAGCCCGGTTTCCTCCCACAATAAAACTGGCAACGCCGCCATATAAGTGAAATAATCTTGAGCGCGGCGTAAAACACCAAACAATCAATCAATCAATCGGTGATGGGGTTTTAAAAGGAACTTCAGACTTTCTTTTTTTGGCAGCCTGCATTCGTTTTTTGTTTGTGAAATGCTTATAACAGGATGGATGATACCCAATATTTGTTGACAGAGATTTCAGCGTACTCTTTGTTAAATGTGTTACTTTTCTCTCTGAAAGTGCCCATTCTATCCCACACCTTTTGACACTGCTCCATCTAGTTCTAGTAAAAGGCAATTCAATTTCATTTTCCCTGCCTTGCGTGTGTACTATACAGGAATAAGTACTTGATTTTCCATCCGATCGCTCTACAATCTTGCTGTCATTCTGTATGTTTACAAACTATTGTTTATATCGGAAGTAGAAAATTCAGCTATCTGATTGGCTTGGTAAAAAATTATACCGCCAGAAACGGTAAATAGGTCACAAAGGTTAAAGATAGGTCAGAAACATAAATCGATTTTCAGTTGAAGATATCTTATAAACGCCGGGGTTTTGCGTGGACGAACTTTTTAATATATTCTTTAGTTAATCATTGCTGTTTTAAAACTATCGGAACGTATATTCTTGAGATCTACTACGGACTGAACGAATTGAAGCTTCAGCCATCGGCCTACAAAAGCAGTGACACAAAAAGAGCGCTATCGGTTTATTTATTGTTTTCCCATTCTCGATTTTAAAAAATGGAGTCCCGTTCTTGCGGCGAAAACTCAAAAACAAGAAATGGCACATAAAAGGCACTTTTGGGTAATTTTCGTGTTTTCGCATTCTCGCGGCGAGATTATATTTTTCATTCACCCGGTGAGATTTTAGTTTAATTTCGTATTCTCGCGTTTTCGCCTCCTAATTCACGCAGCGAAAACGCGAGAACGCGAAATGGCACAAATCAGCCACCATACATTGATGATCCTTTCTAATATATATGCCCAAATATGTTATCCTTAAATACAGTTCGTAATACCACGTGTCGAAAACATTATATCCCTTGACCCAGGTGACGAACTTTTTAAGTTTTCATTGACTTTGGATGAAAGTCGATTTTCAGCGAAAAATGTGCAATTAATAAACAATTAGTGCGAATTCTTCCTTACATTGTTAACTGTTTTAGGGACGGTTTTGGTTAATGTAAACAAAGGTCCTACACGGGTGAACCCTACTGTAGTGAGTTGTGAAAGCATTACTATAATATTCATCTATCTGATAAACTGTAAAGAGCCGACGTTCTTTACTGTATTTCTACATTATGTAATGCGGACACAAAACAACCCCCCCCCCCCCCCCCCCAAACCCCAACCCCAACCCCTCCACACACATAAAAGTCAGAAGACAACGAAACGATTGGCCAGGCTGTAAGTGTGGAACGGCTCGCTCTGGAGTATTTGTTAGATACTCCAGCATGGCTGAAACTAGAAATGAACATATCAGCTGAAAATGAGTTCTAAAATTAAACTCGTCATTTACCGGTCTGCAAAGGGAAATAACTTTACCGTGACCATCCCAACACGATCCTAATGTCGGAACATTTTGGATTTTTAATTTGCCTCGTACGCACAGTGCCCTTTTAATGTCATTAACCCTGATGCAGAAATATTTCCCTCGATTTATACCTCACCGCTTGACTCCACCTCCCGTATTTGATTTGAATCGTTTCTATATTTCATAGTTTGAGATAAGCTGTAAAAATTCACTGCACCGAACGATTAACGTCGAAATGTTAAAAGCTTGCTGCTTGTACAATTATAGATAACCGGGATGTACTTTGGCCTGTTTTTAAAGCTTGTCATAACTTAAAGGGAAAGAAAATCTAAGCTTTAGAATAGTTTAGATGGAAAGAGTAGGGTTCATTTAGTCCAAAACAACTGTCCAATGTATGTTTTATCCCCTCGTTAGTGAATAATTGAAATTTGAAGGTGGCGTTACAATAGAGAATAAGCTCCATAGGCCATTCACAAGGCCGCCACCATTTTTTCTTTAGTTTTATCCAATTATTGTTGAATTAAAATTTAAGTGCGTTATAGAGTAGTCATGTGATGCAATTTAGCCAATGGCTGGCTAAGTAATGGCGCGCGGTTGCATACTGACCTATATATTCGGAGACAATCTTCCCACTTCAAGTTTGTCGCCATGTTTTTTTGGACCTAAATCTACCCTTATACATTAGAGAGCGGTAAAAATACGTCATTTTTGATCTAAAAATAGCTATACCAACATCACGTCATCCTAAAACGGGAAAATGGCTACACAGATAAGCCACTGAAAGGACATACTTCTGTCTGTTTTTATTAGCTTGAGGGTCACTGGAGGTAATTGACGTGAAATGTTTTAAGTACTTTGAAGGTTGTTATCGACAATAATCCCTATGTATTTCTAGAGATTTCCCCTCCTTTAATTATCTGGAGATTTGTATATTTAAAAGACTTCTTATTTGAACTTTTTAAAGGCACACTCGCCACAAAATACAAAAACAGTTTATGTTAAAAAGGAAAAAAAATTCTGAATTTTTATAGTTAAAAAAAGATAGAAACAAAAGTTTTTAAAATTAAATTGCAGAGGAAACTTGATTTGTTAGGTACCCGCAATGTAAACAAATAACAAACGCAGGAATGCGCATAATCGCGGTAAATGGCCTAACATGAGATATACAGAAGGATGTTTTGGTGTAAGTCACACCAAAATTCCTTCCGATAAGTTTTATCTTGCAAATACCAGAAAGGCTACGGTGGCCACTCGCCACAAAATACAAAAACTGTTTATGTTAAAAAGGAAAAAATTCTGTAGTTTTATCAGTTAAAAAAAGATTGAAATTTCGATTTCCCCAAAAAATTCTAAAGTTTTTAAAATTAAATTGCAGAGGAAACTTGATTTGTTAGGTACCCGCAATGTAAACAAATAACAAACGCAGGAATGCGCATAATCGCGGTAAATGGCCTAACATGAGATATACAGAAGGATGTTTTGGTGTAAGTCACACCAAAATTCCTTCCGATAAGTTTTATCTTGCAAATACCAGAAAGGCTACGGTGGCGAGTGTGCCTTTAATATTAGCTGAAAACTTCCTTATTTTGTTATAACGATAAAAATGCTGGCATTTTAGCAGATCATGCGACAGTCATATTGTCATATATGATATCTCGGGTTTAACTGGCGTCAAGGGGACATAATCACTGACCATCCAAGGGCGATAACTAACGTGACGTCAAAATAGACGTTGCCAGTTAACGTGACGTCATAATCACTTGTAAACATTGTTCAATCGTGAACACGCCAAGATGAAGGTCGTTACGTTTATCCTGGTTGTTTTAATGATAAGTTTTACGTTTTGGATGACCGACGTCGGTACCCGAAAACTCAAAGAGACGTAAGTTCTTACCTAAATAATTAATACCTCGTAAAAGTAAGGGTCAAATTGTTTTGTTAGATGTTAGAAAAGTGCAAACGATAAGTGACGCATCCCTAAGAAAAACGCATTATGTCGGCACATCGCCCGTTCAATTGTAACGAATTCGTTAATGCGACGTAGATCCTAATTAGCCAAAGTCGTGTTATTTTTCTCTCCCAGTTAAACTATCAGTTAATTTATCGGAGGTCATTAATGAATACTTTGTCATGAAGTGATCTTTAGAAGCTATGCACGCTACAGTTATTCGTTTTGATCTATCAGCTACTGTACTTAAATCATATCGGCATTGCAGAGGTTGCGAAAGCTAGTGTTGTTAGTGGTGATGCCTTTATTTTATCTCGACATAATCGCTAACTTCAACATCCCATAAGTATCAATATTGCACTTTATTGGCATTGGTACCGTGCCGATGTGGACAGCTAGTATTGCAATCGAGATCTCGTGCCATTCTACGAGATCTTCAACACAAGACTCAACGAATGGCAGTAGGATCAATGCCTATTTTAGATTGCTAATATTGTTCGATGTGACTCCTCTATTGCTCATCATCAAAACAGAATCCACGAGCGAAGATTGATTATTGCTGTACCTCGGACAGCTTCATCAGCATTACCTGGATTCTCAGCCAGTATTTTCCGCACGCTAAAGATCTCATTCTCGAAAACTTCTCAGTGAAACGCTGCCCGTCGGTTGGTTGGCTGGTTGTTTTAGCTTATTGGCGCGTCCATTCGCACGAATGATGTACGCCCTGAATTGTCCGTCGCGATTTACTTTGAATTAAGAGGTATAGCCTACTCAAGGAACAGCGAGATAACAAAAGTTGATTGGCTACATTTTAAAGGCTATTAACCAATCAAAACTACACACATTATTCTTTGTCTAGATTTGACTCGAACAGATTTGATCACAGATTTGATCGCCATGTTAGCCTTACCTAGTCCTCCATTTTGTTTAAAATTTTAAGATTTTTTTTTTTTCAAGAAAATAAACTTACTTTCGTTTTCTTATTCTCGCCGAGAAAACGAAAGTGGATGGAGCGGACCTAATCTACAGGCATGCGTATTGTGTCAATAATAAAATAAACTGATTACATCGAACATTTTAACTTCCCATCACTGACGGCTAGGAGCCGTATGGCATATCATATTAATCGGATGAATGAACTAAATCAAAACTTACCGTAGCTTATTTCAGGACTCTTTGAAGTTATTCTGTATTTCGAAAACGAAAACAGATCGTTCAGGCGGAAGTGTAGACAATATGCGCGCAAGCGTGCAATCCACTTGCAAGTTACTTTTGTTTTCGTGTTTTCGCGGTGAGATTATAGTGGCACAAAAAGAGCGCTATTGGTTTATTTATTGTTTTCCCATTCTCGATTTAAAAAAATGATTTTGCGTTCTCGCGGCGAAAACTCGAAAACAAGAAATGGCACATAAAAAGAACTTTTCGTGATTTCGCATTCACGCGGTGAGATTTTAGTTTAATTTCGTATTCTCGCGTTTTCGCCTCCTAATTCACGCAGCGAAAACGCGAGAACGCGAAATGGCACAATCAGCTACCATACATTGATGATCCTTTCTAAAATACAGTCCATAATACCAGGTGTCAAAAACATTATATCCCTTGACCCAGGTGACGAACTTTTTTTTTCTTCCTCTCGTGCCTTTGGCAAATCTCGATGCTGAAGGTTCGAGAATCTCGTATACATGGTCTATTATGAACATGATCAACGATAAAGATATATAATTCAATAACTCGTTAAAGAGACTATTTGTGTAGAATTTTTAAGTTTTCATTGACTTTGGATGAAAGTCGTTGCTATATTTAATAGTTTGAGATAAGCTGTAAAAAATCACTGCACCGAACGATTAACGTCGAAATGTTAAATCTTGCTGCTTGTACAATTAGATAACCGGGATGTACTTTGGCCTGTTTTTAAAGCTTGCCATAACTTAATTATCTGGAGATTTGTATATTTAAAAAACTTCTTATTTGCGCTTTTTAAAGGCCCACTCGCCACAAAATACAAAAACTGTTTATGTTAAAAAGGAAAAAATTCTGTAGTTTTATCAGTTAAAAAAAGATTGAAATTTCGATTTCCCCCAAAAAATTCTAAAGTTTTTAAAATTAAATTGTAGAGGAAACTTGATTTGTTAGGTACCCGCAATGTAAACAAATGGCGAACGCAGGAATGCGCATAATCGCGGTAAATGGCCTAACAGGAGATATACAGAAGGATGTTTTAGTGTAAGTCACACCAGGATTCCTTCCGATAAGGCTGCGATGGCGAGTGTGCCTTTAATATTAGCCGAAAACTTCCTCATTTTGTCATAACGATAAAAATACTAGCATTTTAGCAGATCATGCGACAGTCATATTATCATATGATATCTCGGTTTTAACTGGCGTCAAGGGGACATAATCTCTGACCATCCAAGGGCGATAACTAACGTGACGTCAAAATTGACGTTGCCAGTTAACGTGACGTCATAATCACTTGTCAACATCGTTCAGTCGTGAACACGCCAAGATGAAGGTCGTTACGTTTATCCTGGTTGTTTTGATGATAAGTTTTACGTTTTGGATGACCGACGTCGGTACCCGAAAACTCAAAGAGACGTAAGTTCTTACTTGAATAATTAATACCTCGTAAAAATAAGGGTTAAGTTTTTTTGTTAGATGTTAGAAAAGTGCATTAAGACGTTAGTCAACACGTTCCTCAAAGTTAGGCCTATAACCAAAGAGAAGAGTTGAAATTGACAAGAGTGGTCACTTCGTCCAATCAGCATTGCCGGCATACATGTTCTTCTGGCCCCCCTAGCGGAAGGGTGTTCCGACTGTACACGATTCGACTCTAAGGCGCCCCCTACAGAAAGGAGGTTCCTAATAATCGAATCGTGTCAGTTCAAATTCAACATGGCGCGGACGAAGTGACCACTCTTGTCAATCTACTCTTTGCAATTACCCCCGATAAGGATATTCTCTTCGAGGTGTATTCCACCCCTCTGGCGCCTTTCCTAACCCAACAAAGTTAAATGCCTACATCACTATAATTGACGTTTTTTTTATCATATTTGCTAGGGCACTTCCAATAAATGCCAGATTTTATAAAACAACGAGATCTAAAACCTTTACTTTATTGAAGTTCTATAACTCAAAAAATATCTCAAAGTTCGAGGGTTCGAGTTACATATAACTGATCGCACAGATTAAAACTACGACGGACTTTGTTACGAGGCAAAATAATCAAAGAATAAGTAACGTAAAACCAGCAAATTCATTTTGATTTATATTTAAAAAAAAAAGAAAAAAAGAGGAACGTATTTCCAGACAAATAGCGGGAAAAACATATCTCAAAATTAATAGGGTAATCGCATATAAGTAACATAATACAGTGAGAGTGACAAAGAGTGACAGAGTGACAAAATACAAACAGCACGCCCTTATATCAAAATTCCAGAAATATTCGACTATCACACATTAACATAAATTCGAACAGCTTGACTTGAGTTATTTAAACTTCGAGAAACATCTATGCGAAATGGCATTTAAGTCGATACCTCAGTTGTGCGAATTGAGGAAACTATGCCACAGCTAGCCATAGCTTTGAGAAGGATCTGTAGACTTTTACATAAAACACAAAAGATTTACAATAACAATCAAATAAGAAAATAGGACGAGAGAAAAACTCAAGATCAATAAACTTAATACACGTAATACTTTATTGTGAAATGGATGTCCTGACCAATTAACTCCAACCAATATTTAGTCTCGTCAGATATCGCGAGACTCGTTTTACATGAAACCATTTTGAGTGCGACAGACGATCAATCAACCATACTAATTGATATCCCGATTGTCACAGACATCTCTTTCTCTTTTAGATGCGATGAAATGGAGCCGAATATTGGGGGTAGAATAATCATCGGTATTAAGAAGTTCTTTGGATACCCTCCTCCCGACCCACCATGGTGGAAACCGGCTTGCTTCCTGACAACATCAGATGTGACAGGTAAGAACAATAAGTGTATTTGTTTCTGGGAATCCCGCTGGCCCAGTGGATTATATTCAATAATATGAAATGTCTACAGGTTCCTTGTTATTTATGTTTGGATATTTATGGGTCGGTACCTGGTCGACGAGCAGTACATGTCAGAAATTATTAAATAACGGAGTAAAACCTTTCCATTAGTGAAGTAGACTGAATATAGAAAGAACATACATGTATTAAGTTTAGAGATTAGGTACATGTTCTACACTGGGGCGAGAGTTCGATTCCTCGTCCAGTATACAAGTACAAAAATAGAAAGAGGAACTTCAACAACAGCAAAAAAAATTTAACAAAAAAATATATATTTCTAAATGTGGCCCAGTTGGCAGTGTCTCTCAACCTGCCACATTCCATCGATTGTTCATGGTTTCAAATCTCTCAACAATTTAAAGAGAAATGTGAGTGTTTTTTTTCTGTGGAACTCGCTGAAATGGTTTCCCTGTATGGCGTCAAACACCAATCAACCAGAGGGAGCCGTGGGGTAAGAAACATGTGGAATTCAAATTTAAGTGTAGATATGTTTCGTTGTGTTTCAGAAAACCTGGACCGCCTTCACAATTGCATGGTTATTTTTCTGTGTATGATTTTCGCCTTCTTGAGAATTCGAATTTTTGGTAAGTTTTTAAACTTTTTTTCTTCAAAAAATTCTTCGACGTAATTTTAATTGAACCGATAAGGAATACAATAATAAATTGTCTATTATGTATTTCTTTTTATTTTTATATAACTGTACCATTTGTAACGAATATATAGATTATATATTTGTAATATTAAAAATTCTGTAACGAATATTCCACTCTGTATTTTTATATAGTTAAACATAGACGTCAGAAGATGCCCCTAAATGAAGCAGCCCAAAGTAAGTGAAAAGAATTGTACAGTGAAATTATGTTTTTTAAAATTAAGATCTGGTAGTATAACGAGTTTTTAATAACCCCTCCCCTTATCGTCTAACAAAAAATGATTTACCTTTTTTATTAGTTTTTCTTTTCTCTTTCAAATCATATAAAATATCCAACGCATTAATCGATGATATTTCATTCAGTGGTTTGAGTGTAGAATTATTCATCTTATGCTTCAATTAATTATGTTCTTAAATTTTTTTTTGTTTAGTGACGTTATTTGTTTTGATATACGCAATAATTGACGATTTTGGTGTACTTTTATAGGTTCCAGCCAAGAAGATATGTCTACCGCTCTAGTACCCTATACCAGAAATGACAATAAGAAAGGTACAGTAACTGGATGAAATAATAAAAATGTTTAATCAGTTTAACTCGACCCCAAACTATAACATAATATGTATAATGCCTGACAGATTTCATCCTTAGATTTCTTCCTGGAATAAAACGCCCCCCCCCCCCCCACCGCCCACACCCAATTGGAAAATTTTCTGACTGGGACCTATGTGAGATGGTTACCATGCAGTTACCAACGGAAGGGCATAGAGCCCGGTTTCCTCCCACAGTAAAACTGGCAACGCCGCCATATAAGTGAAATAATCTTGAGCGCGGCGTAATACACCAAACAATCAATCAATCATGGTTTCTGTCTCACTCACTCTTCAACGCAACGATATCGACAATTTGACAACTCATGCCACTTTAAACAGCACCGGAAGATATAGAAATATACCGGGTCTTCGTGAGAATGACTGGAACCAATCAAACGGAAATATTCTGTGTAAGATGGGAAAAGGTTTTATTTCTTAATTCGTCTGACAACGTCATCATTTGACCGAAGACACAAAAGGCGCAACTTTATAAAGGATCGTTAACATTGAAAACCATTTTTTTTTAAATCTATAGTTGTTTGTGTGTGTGCTGCTTATGATACCCCATGCACCCTCAATGGCTGTAATTTTTGTTGAAATTTATTTTATTTATGGAAAAAAAAAAAGTGAAAAGACATATAGGCCTAATATTTGCTTCAGGTTTTCAAAATGTACTCCTAGCTCATTGTTATCCACGTGTTCTGTTTTCAGTGGAATTCCTCATAAACCTCCCCAGTCTGGACAAGTTCCTCAACTTCAAACTGCCAGAATTTCCATCTTCAGGTATGGAGCTATTTTTCAATATTGATTTGACTGTCTACGGATTTATAAAAATATAAATCTCTGTATAACCCGGTGGATAGGTCAGATTTTTTGTTTCATTTGTTTAATCTTTGTCTCAGATTTAGCCTACTGTTTGGGCTACATCTAGATTTGGGTAGGCTGAGGTAATGTATTTGTTTTAAAGAAATATAATACTTTTTTAAAAAGTTATTGCAAAGTTGAACTAGGCCACAGTGTAAAACGTGTTCCCAATGATCATTTCAGTATTTAACAAACTGTTCTTTCATTTCAGTGTATAATAGCATTACGAAGAAATTGAACATGCACGGAAATCGCTCGGATGGTAAGCTTGAATTAAGATTTAAATGGATAATATACATTAGAATATACCCACTGCTCTAAAAACATATATTTCTGATATTTTGTACCTCGCTATGAATTATACCCATTTAAAGTTCACCAGTTAATCATAGACTTCTGCTATAATTAATTGGGTTTAACACAATAGTGACATCATTTATGTGTAGTTATTCTTTGGGTTGAACACAGTAGTGACACAATTTATGTGTAGTTATTCTTTGGGTTGAACACAGTAGTGACACAATTTATGTGTAGTTATTCTTTGGGTTGAACACAGTAGTGACACAATTGATGTGCAGTTAATCTCTGGGTTGAACACAGTAGTGACACAATTTATGTGTAGTTATTCTTTGGGTTTAACACAATAGTGACATCATTTATGTGTAGTTATTCTTTGGGTTGAACACAGTAGTGACACAATTTATGTGTAGTTATTCTTTGGGTTGAACACAGTAGTGACACAATTTATGTGTAGTTATTCTTTGGGTTGAACACAGTAGTGACACAATTGATGTGCAGTTAATCTCTGGGTTGAATATAGTAGCGACACAATTTATGTGCAGTTAATCTTTGGGTTGAACACAGTAGTGACACAATTTATGTGTAGTTAATCTTTGGGTTGAACACAGTAGTGACAGAATTTATGTATAGTTAATCATTGGGTTGAATACATTAGTGACACAATTTATGTGCAGTTAATCTTCGGGTTGAATACACTAGTGAGACAATTTAATTTCAAACCCAGTACAGTAAACTTCTTATTCAAACAGATTCAATGGCATCAACATCTACTGACTCCTCCAGTGGACTTGATGGATTTATCTTTGTTCCTCACGTATGTATTTTCTTCTTCTTTTCACAAATTCATATAAATAGACACCCGATATTCAATATTCAGAGGCAGTCTATAAAAGCGTATCTAGCATTCTATCATAGGCCTCTCGTGTTGAAGATCTCGTAGAATGGCACGAGATCTCGATTGGAGATTCCTCTAGTGCTTCATTTACATAACTGGTCGAGGCTAAAAGTTACCAAAAGTTAAATGAATTGAAATCAATATTTCATTTTTTTTTTTACAGAAACCAGTCCCAATAGACGAGAAAACCGAACATTTCCGACAGATATTACTTGGTCCCGTCGATGTCTGTCTGCAAGCATTACGTCACATCCTGGTGGCGACCTTTAAAGTCTACGGAATCCCTGAGGCCGGCATCACCTGGTCCGTTAAAAGAGATCAGATGGGTCACGTGACCAATATCAGCGCACAAAACACAATTATGCGTTCGGACATTTCCGTGGTGCCGGATGAAGGCATAAATATCACAATAACAAGAATGGAACCAGTACAGGGAACAGTTTTAAAGGTTAGTTCCTGGGCGTATCGGCTAACGTACAAGGGTTTGGTGCCTGTCGTTATTGGCACCGACCTTTTAGACTTGGCTGATTTCGACCAGTTCGACTAACCGGCTGATTCAACATCTACCCAGCCACCAGTTATATATATTCGTCCCCCATGCCCAATGTTAAATATATATTTCAAAATTTAATTTAAGTTTGACATATTTTTGTCTGTTTAATTTTTCTTTTTATGGCGGGGAGGGAGGGCGGGGGGATATATGTCCTTCAAAAACCTGATGACTTCATTCCAGGTTGTTTCAAACGAAATTATATGGCTGGTTTTAAAATCCTGTTCCTCAGTATAACGTCACTGACTCATCAGATCTCCATAGTGTGGCGTTTTAATAGAAGATCTTCAAGATGCGGTGTTTTTCTCCAAGCTGCCAAGGGACATCCAATCAAATAATCCAATTTACTGCCCTTTATAGAATACAATATATATGTGCCTTAATTTTTTTTACTTGTTTTGGTTGGTTTTTTTCATTCCTTCTGCTTAAAAGGATTCGCCACCTACGTTTGTTACGTTTCACTATTAGCATTCAGATTAGAAGAAAATTCAGAATGGATCAACCTTCGATGGGAGGTGGTAATTTCCACCTAAAAGGTGCATTTAAAGAGTCATTTAAAAAGGCAGAACGCCAAAACACAGAATGCTATTGTATCCAACGGGCTTTCATAGGCCGCCCTATAAATGTGTCTGAATCTTGCACCTGGTTTACGGTGTGAAAATACACTGAAAATTAATCTGCCAGAGAAGCTCGTGTTCAATTGTCAGTGGAGCGCGCCATTGATATTTTGAAATTGACCGGAAGAAGTATTAGTAAATTACTTCCCTTGCGAGCTTATCGTATCTTGTATGGTTATGACCTGAAATGTCAGCGATAAGACTACCTTTTTCCATCAAGCGCATGTCAAAATTCTGTTCAAAAGACTCTTCAAAGATTGCTTCAAGTATCCACCGAGTCATTTGGCTCACGAAAAATAAGGAAGGTCTGGACACGGAGAAGATTGACATTACAGCAAATGGGAAATTAAATTGTGTACTTTCTCCATTCAGTCGCTCTACGCATGCGCAAATGGCAATGCGTGTAATGCTTGATGATCTCATGTTATTTGTAATATCGGAAGTCTACGACTGAAGTGTGAGACGTCACATTACACAATATACAGGGCACTGACGCCTTTTGGCGGAGAGGTCACCCTAAACAACGGCCTATCTCGGTTAGTCAGTTCTCTTCCTCGTTTGAACTATTTTGGGATGTACAAAAAAGCTGTCGAACGTTTTAGATGTGACAACAGTACTTGGTGGAAAAAAAGTTCCCGAAGAACTCCAAATAGTTGAACACGAGACAAGGAGCCTTGTTTTGGAACGATTTGAGTCGAAATGGAGATACCGGAGTCGCGTGCAGGGTAAAGCTTTTCTAAGAACCAATGCATTCTCCGAACTGCGGTTACTGGAATTGCTGATAAATACGATAGTCCTGTAAGTGGAGAGTGAATTTATTTTCTGATTTGAAATTGCCCAACCGTTGACAATTTTAAAGTGTAACGCGCATTAACGTCACATAATGTAGTTTAAGCAGGGTGACGGGGTCAGTGCCCTGAATATAGGGTAATGGGACCTTTCACACTTCCCCATTCATAGACTTCTGGTAATACATTGAAAATACGTAGACAAATCCGGTCATTTGTAGCAAACCTCAGCTGTCTTCGCTCGTTTCCGGTCGACTTTGACATGCCTTGAACCAATCTAACATTAGAAGTTGCCCAAGTCCTAAAGTCCAGATTTAACCTCTAAGGCCAATGGTCGACATTTTTATAGAAATTATCCGTTTGAATGGGGTTGGAGAGTTCACATAGGAGGTCAATTGATCATGTGGATTGAAACTAATGCAGGTCTACTGTACATACTTTAAGCGTTTAATGAATGCCTAATTGAAGATTTTTTTGTGTGTGATTTTTACATTTTTACCTAATTTTGAAAATACTGCAGCTTGGCTGAGAATATGTAAGCCTAAAACTGACAAAATGGCGGCACACATGTTAAATTGTGTGTAGCGTTAAACCGGCTTGCACTATGTCAACTTTATTTGTTTGTAAAGGATGTATCATGTGTTGATCTATTTGGAAATGGAAAGGAAAAGCCTCAACGAGATTTACGTAATTAGCCACAAATCAAAACGTTAACATTATCGCAAATGGGAAATGAAACTGTATCCTGTAGCCTAACCTATGCCAAGACAAAATCATCGAATTAATATTGTATTAATATTGCCTCTGGCACGTGACTTTGGAAATTAATACATGAGAGTGATATTTATTGTAACAAACGGACTCGAGATGGTTAATCTTTTTCTCACAATACACAAAAATACTGCATTTTATTCTGAAATGCAGCTCCACATCACATCGTTCAATCCCGCCAACCTTTCTGGATTCTAATGAGGTCAGACGGCTTTACCGCGTTGACATGGAGACTGTATTCATTACGCTACACAAAAAGGTTTCTAAAATATAACAGTTTTGTTGCTCACGATTTCTTAAGAATGAAGAGAAATTGTCCTAATTTGCCCTACAAATGAATGCCACTTCTTAGAATAAAACTAAAATAAACATAGCAATAGTTCAATGTCTGCAATCCGATGACGAAGTCAGGCGCCAATGTGTTTCATTATTGATACAGAAAGTGTCATCGTTTGCAGTTAGGAATAAATATCGCTATGATAAATTCGTTTTCAATCATAATATGTTAGAAAAACGGAAGCAAGCAGACGAAGTTGTTTGTTTATATCAAGAAGCTTGTCATGTACATCCAAAGGCTTTCCTTATATGGAAGTAGCTATGACGTGATCGTGGGAAAATCATACCATTTTGCATAAATGTAGTCCGTTGTATGTAAACCATAACATGATTGGCTACCGACTCGCATAGTTGTGAGTTATACTGCCAATCACTTGCAATCTAACAAGGATGTCTTCAAGTTATTACATAAAAGGAAAACGGATGTATTATCCCTACGCTGAGAATGCAAGCTTGTTTTTGATTAGTTCAACTTGGAAAATCATGTTTGTTAACCAATCAGCATTAAGTTGGACCATAATTTCACTTGTTGATTATGACAAAAATAACACACTGCCTGGGAGTGAAATTATTGGGGGTGTATAGGTAAGTGTGAATGAAATTTAATAAGGGACGCCTATGTTTTTAGAGAAAAGAAAGGGCTATAGAAACACTGTATCTAATTAGACCGTGATGGGCGGCCCACATGGCTGATACCTCTGCATGAGCAATGCAAAAGATTGATTGATAGATTGGAGTTTTACGCCGCACAAAAGATTATCAACGCAAACGATAAGAAAAACGCATTATGTCGGCATATCGCCCGTTCAATTGTAACGAATTTGTTAATGCGACGTAGATCCTATAATTAGCCAAAGTCGTGTTATTTTTCTCTCCCAGTTAATTTATCAAAGTTAAACTATCAGTTAATTTATCGGAGGTCATTAATGAATACTTTGTCATGAAGTGATCTTTAGAAGCTATGCACGCTACAGTTATTTGTGACGATGTCTTTATTTATTTCTTTTGGCATCATCGCTATTGCACTTAAAGCACATTGATATTATTTCTCAACTCACTTGCGCCCGTCGTGACTTTGCGCCTGGTCGTAACGTAATGTTGAGGGTATATGTTGCCATGACAGTTAGGTCTACGCCTTGCATTGGCATTGGGAAATGCCCATGATGATAAAAGCTAGTGCTGTTTGTGGTGATGCGCTTATTTTATCTCGTCATGATCATTTTGCTACATCAGCTGTATTCACTTAATTGATATCGGCGTCGAACAGCTTTCGAAAGCTAGTGCTGTTTGTGGTGATGCCTTTATTTTTTGACATCATGGTTTGATCTATCAGCTATTGCACTTAAATCATATCGGCGTCGTACAGGTTACGAAAGCTAGTGTTGTTAGTGGTGATGCCGTTATTTTATCTCGACATAATCGTTAACTTCAACATCCCATTAGTATCAATATTGCACTTAATTGGCATTGGTATCGTGCCGTTGTAGACAGCAGGTATTGTATTCGAGATCTCGTGCCATTCTACGAGATATTCAACACGTGACTCAATGAATGGCAGTAGGATCAATGCCTATTTTAGATTGTTAGTATTATTCGAGGTGATTCCTCTTATTGCTCATCATCAAAACAGAATCCACGAGCGAAGATTGATTATTGCTGTACCTCGGGCAGCTTCATCAGCATTGCCTGGATTCTCAGCCAGTATTTTCCGCAATCTAAAGATATCATTCTCGAAAACTTCTAAGGGAAACTGCCCATGGGCTGGTTGCTTTAGCTTATTGGCGCGTCCATTCGCATAAATGATGTACGCCTTATATTGTCCGTCGCAATAGGCCCTATACTTTGAATTAAGAGGGTATAGCCTGCTCAAGGAACAGCGAGATAACAAAAGTTGATTGGCCACATTTTAAAGGTTATTAAACATTCAAAACAACACACATCATTCTTTGTCTAGATTTGACTTTAACAGATTTGATCGCCATGTTAGTCTTATCTAGTCCTCCATTTTGTTTAAAATTTTAAGATTTTTCAAAAATTTTCTCAAACACTCGTAAAAACGGGAAGTATTTGATGGCATTGATATGGTGGCTGATTTGTGCTATTTCGCGTTCTCGTGTTTTCGCTGCGAGAATTAGGATGCAAAAACACGAGAATACGAAATTTAACTAAAATCTCGCCGCGAGAATGCGAAAACACGAAATAAAACTATAATCTCTCCGCAAGAATGCAAAAACTCGAGAATTAACAACAAGTGCTTGATTTGTGCCATTTCGTGTTCTCGCGTTTTTGCCGCGAAAACATGAACTAAATATAAAATCTCGCCGCGAGAATGAGAGAAAAACAAATCTCGCCGCGAGAACACGTAAACTAGAAAACTAGTCAAAAGCGCTCGGTTTGTACCATTCATTCTCGCGGCGATAACTCGAAATAATTCTAAATCTCGCCGCGAGAACAAGAAAATAAACTTACTTTCGTTTTCTTATTCTCGCCGAGAAAACGAAAGTTGATGGAGCGTGCGTATTATGTCAATAATAAAATAGACTGATTACATCGAACATTTTAACTTCCCATCACTGACGACTAGAAGTTTTATGGCATATCATATTAATCGGATGGATGAACTAAATTAAAACTTAACGTAGCTTATTTCATGACTCTTTGAAGTTATTCTGTATTTCGAAAACGAAAGCAGATCGTTCAGGCGGAAGTGCAGACAGTATGCGAGAAGCGTGCAATCCACTTGCAAGTTACTTTCGTTTTCTTGTTTTCGTGTTTTCACGTTCTCGCGGTGAGATTATAGTGGCACAAAAAAGCAGTGGCACAAAAAGAGCGCTATTGGTATATTTATTGTTTTCCCATTCTCGATTTTAAAAAAAATGATTTCGCGTTCTCGTGGCACATAAAAAGCACTTTTGGGTAATTTTCGTGTTTTTGCATTCTAGCGGCGAGATTATATTTTTTCATGATTTCGCATTTACGCGGTGAGATTTTAGTTTAATTTCGTATTCTCGCGTTTTCGCCTCCTAATTTACGCAGCGAAAACGTGAGAACGCGAAATGGCACAAATCAGCCACCATACAATTGTATGATGACCCTTTCTAATATATAGGCCTATGCCCAAATGTGTTATTCTAAAAGTACAGTCCGTAGTGCCAGTATCGAGGTGTCGAAAACATGATATCCCTTGACCCAGGTGATGAACTTTTTTCTTCTGCCTTCGGCAAATCCCGATGCTGAAGGTTCGAGACTCTCGTATATATGGTCTATTATGAACATGATCAACGATAAAGATATATAATTCAATAAGTCGTTAAAGAGACTATTTGTGTAGAATTGTTTACATTTTGCTAAAACTTCTACTAAACAGAAAAACAAGTTTTCATTAACTTTGAATGAAAGTCGATTTCCAGCGAAAAATGGGCAATTAATGAACAATTAGTGCGAATTCTTCCTTACATTGTTAATTGTTTTACGGGCGGTTTCAGGTTAATGTTAATAAAGTTCCTACACGGGTGAATTGTGAAAGCGTTACTAATATTCATCTATCTGATAAACTGTAAAGAGCCGACATTCTTTACTTTATTTCTACATTATGTAATGAGGACAACCCCCCCCCCCCCCCACACACACACACACAAACACTCACGCACACACACACACGGCCAGGCCGTAAGTGTGCAACGGTGACCATCCCAACTTTTTGGATTTTTAATTTGCCTCGTGCCTCGTAATATTTCATAGTTTGAGAACTGTAAAAATCCCCCGCACCGAACGATTAACGTCGAAATGTTAAATGCTTGCTGCTTGTACAATTAGATAACCGGGATGTACTTTGGCCTGTTTTTAAAGCTTACCATAACTCAATCATCTGGAGATTTGTATAATTAAAAGACTTTTTATTTGCACTTTTTAAAGGCACACTCGCCACAAAATACAAAAACAGTTTATGTTAAAAAAGAAATTTTTTTCTGTAGTTTTTCCAGTTAAAAAAAAAATAGAAACTTCGATTTTTTTCCAAAATTCAAAAGTTTTTAAAATTAAATTGAAGAGGAAACTTGATTTGTTAGGTACTCGCAATGTAAACAAATGACGAACGCAGGAATGCGCATAATCACGGTAACATGAGATATACAGAAGGATGTTTTAGTGTAAGTCACACCAAGATTCCTTCCGATAAGTTTTATCTTGCAAATACCAGAAAGGTGGCGAGCGTGCCTTTAATATAAGCCGAAAACTTCCTTATTTTGTCATAACGATAAAAAAACACTAGCATTTTAGCAGATCATGCAACAGTCATATTATCATATGATATCTCGGTTTTAACTCATAGATATCTTATAATAACTCATAGATATCTTATAAGATATTTATGTAATAACTGGTGTCAAGGGGACGTAATCACTGACCATCCAAGGGCGATAACTAACGTGACGTCAAAATAGACGTTGCCAGTTAACGTGACGTCATAATCACTTGTCAACATCGTTCAGTCGTGAACACGCCAAGATGAAGGTCGTTACGTTTATCCTGGTTGTTTTAATGATAAGTTTTACGTTTTGGATGACCGACGTCGGTACCCGAAAACTGAAAGAGACGTAAGTTCTTACTTGAATAATTAATACCTCATAAAAATAAGGGTCAAGTTTTTTTGTTAGATGTTAGAAAAGTACATTAGGACGTTACTCAATACGTTCGTTAAAGTTAGGCCTATAACCCCTGGAGCCTGTTTCACAAAGCGGCGTAGATGTATTTTTTGCGTAACTTTCTTACTAACGTATCTCTACAGTATGGGTTGCTATGGCAGTTACGTGAAAACTTACGCTACGCCGCTTTGTGAAACAGGCCCCTTATAAGGATATTCTCTTCGAGGTGTATTCCACCCCTCTGCCGCCTGTCCTAACCCAACAAAGTTAAATGCCTACATCACTAAAACTTACGGTTTTTTTAATCATATTTGCTAGGGCACTGCCAATAAAGGCCAGATTTTATAAAACAACAAGTAGGTCTAAAACCTTTACTTTATTGAAGTTCTATAACTCAAAAAATATCTCAATGTTCGAGGGTTCGAGGTACATATAACTGATAGCACAGATTAAAACTACGACGGACTTTGCTACGAGACAAAATAATCAAAGAAGAAGTAACGTAAGACCAGCAAATTCATGTAAACATTTTGATTTATATTTAAAAAAAGGAAAAAAAAAACAGATCCTGAACGTTTTTACAGGCAAATATTATACAAACTGTGGAAGAAGCATATCTCAAAATAAATAGGGTAATCGCGTACAAGTAACATGACTGAGTGCAGTCGGAAACTGACTGAAAAAATACAAACATCACGCCCATATATAGACCCTTAGAAATTTCAGAACTATTCGACTATCACACATTAACATAATTAACATAAATTCGAATAGCTATAGAAACTTGTCTTATTAAAACTTCGAGAAACGTCTAGGCGAAATGGCATTTAAGTCGACACCGCAGTTGTGCGAAGTGAGGAAACTAAGCCACAGCTAGAGAAGAAGGATCTGTAGACTTTTACACGAAACAGAAAAGATTTAGGAAAACAATCAAATACGAAAATAGGACGAGGGAAAACTCAAGAGGTCAATAAACTAATACACGCAATGTGGGATGGATGTCCTGGCCCATTAACTCCAACCAATATTTAGCCTCGTCAGATATCGCGAGACTCATTTTACATGAAACCAAATGGAGTGCGACAGACCATACTAAATGATATCCCGTTTGTCACAGACATCTCTTTCTCTTTTAGATGCGATGAAATGGAACCGAATATTGGGGGTAGAATGATCATTGGTATAAAGAAGTTCTTTGGATACCCTCCTCCCGACCCACCATGGTGGAAACCGGCTTGCTTCCTGACAACATCAGATGTGACAGGTAAGAACATTAAGTGCATTTGTTTCTGGGAATCCCGCTGGCCCAGTGGATTATATTCAATAATATGAAATGTCTACAGGTTCCTTGTTATTTATGTTTGGATATTTATGGGTCGGTACCTGGTCGACAACCAATAAATGTCAGAAATTCTTAAATAACGGAGTAAAACCTTTCCATTAGTGATATACATAACACGTTAAGTTTTAAATGTGGCCCAGTTCGCATAGTCTCTCATCCCACAAAATGCCTTCCATCGATGGTTGTGGTTTCAAATCTTACTCAGGCCGACTACAATTTAAAAAAGTCTGAGTGGGTTTTACTGTGTTATATTCGACTGAAATGATTTTCCTGTATGGCGTCAAACACCAATCAACCAGAGGAAGCCGTGTGGTAAAAAACCTGTGGAATTCAACTCTAAGTGTAGATATTTTTCGTTGTGTTTCAGAAAACCTGGACCGCCTTCACAATTGCATGATTATTTTTCTGTGTATGATTTTCGCCTTCTTGAGAATTCGAATATTTGGTAAGTTTTTAAACTTTTTTTCTTCAAAAAATTATTCGACGTAATCTTGATTGAACCGATAAGGAATACAATAATAAATTGTCTATTATGTATTTCTTTTTATTTTTATATAACTTTACCATTTGTAACGAATATATAACTTATATATCTGTAATATTAAAAATTCTATAACGCATATTCCACTCTGTATTTTTATATAGTTAATCATAGACGACAGAAGAGGCCCCTAAACGAAGCAGCCCAAAGTAAGTGAATAGAATTGTACAGTAAAAGTATGCTTTTTTAAAATTAAGATCTGGTAGTATAACGAGTTTTTGGTTAACCCCTCCCCGTACCGTCTAAAAAAATGATTTACCTTTTTTTTTAGTTTTTGTTTTCTCTTTCAAATATATAAACTATCCAGCGCATTAATCGATGATATTTCATTCAGTGGTCTCAATGTAGAATTATTCATCTTATTCTTTATTTAATTATGTTCTTAAATTTTTTGTTTGTTTAGTGACGTTATTTGTTTTGATACACGCGATAATTGACGATTTTGGTGTACTTTTGTAGGTTCCAGCCAAGAAGACATGTCTACCGCTCTAGTACCCTATACCAGAAATGACAATAAGAAAGGTACAGTAACTGGATGAAATAATACAAATGTTTAATCAGTTTAACTCGACCTCAACCTATAACATAATATGTATAATGCCTGACAGATTTCATCCGGAAATCGGCGATTTCTTCCGGGAATAAAACGCCCCCCCCCCTTATCCCACACACGCACCACCACACTTAACTTGAGTACGACGTAAAACCGTTTCATTCGATCTATTAACGTATACACCAATACGTCATAGTTTCTGTCTCACTCACTCTTCAACGTAACAATATCGACAATTTGACAGCTCATGCCACTTTAAATAGCTCCGGAAGATATAGAAATATACCGGGTCTTCGTGAGAATGACTGGAACCAATCAAACGGAAATATTCTGTGTAAGAGGGGATAAGGTTTAATTTCTTAATTCGTCTGACAACGCCATCATTCGACCGAAGACACAAAAGGCGCAACTTTATAAAGGATCGTCAATATTGAAAACCATTTTTAAAAAAAATTATAGTTGTGTGTGTGTGCTGCTTATGATACCCCATGCACCCTCAATGGCTGTAATTTTTGTTGAAATTTATTTTATTTATGGAAAAAAAAAGTGAAAAGACATATAGGCCTAATATTTGCTTCAGGTTTTCAAAATGTACTCCTAGCTCATTGTTATCCACGTGTTCTGTTTTCAGTGGAATTCCTTATAAACCTCCCCAGTCTGGACAAGTTTCTCAACTTCAAACTGCCAGAATTTCCATCTTCAGGTATGGAGCTATTTTTCAATATTGACTGTCTACGGATTTATAAAAATAAAAATCTCTGTATAACCCGGTGGATAGGTCAGATTTTTTGTTTCATTTGTTTAATCTTTGTCTCAGATTTAGCCTACTGTTTGGGCTACATCTAGATTTGGGTAGGCTGAGGTAATGTATTTGTTTTAAAGAAATATAATACTTTTTTAAAAAGTTATTGCAAAGTTGAACTAGGCCATAGTGTAAAAAGTGTTCCGAATGACCATTTCAGAATTTAACGAATGTTTCTTTCATTTCAGTGTATAACAGCATAACGAAGAAATTAAACATGCACCGAAATCGCTCAGATGGTAAGCTTGAATTAAGATTTAAATGGATAATATACATTAGAATATACCCACTGCTCTAAAAACATATATTTCTGATATTTTGTACCTCGCTATGAATTATACCAATTTAAAGTTTACCAGTTAACCATAGCACACAACATTTATGTATAATTAATTGGGTTGAACACATTAGTGACACAATTTATGTGTAGTTAATCTTTGGGTTGAATACATTTGGGTTGAATACATTAGTGACACAATTTATGTGCAGTTAATCATTGGGTTTAATACATTGATGACACAATTTATGTGCAGTTAATCATTGGGTTGAATACATTAGTGACACAATTTATGTGCAGTTAATCATTGGGTTGAACACATTGATGACACAATTTATGTGCAGTTAATCATTGGGTTGAACACAATAGTGACACAATTTATGTGTAGTTAATCTTTGGGTTGAATACATTAAAGACACAATTTATGTGCAGTTAATCATTGGGTTGAACACAGTAGTGGCACAATTTATGTGCAGTTAATCTTTGGGTTGAATACATATAGTGACACAATTTGTGTGTAGTTAATCTTTGAGATGAATACATTAGGGACACAATTTATGTGCATTTAATCTTTCTGTTGAACACAATAGTGACACAATTATGTGTAGTTAAATCTTTGGGTTGAACACAGTAGTGACACAATTTATGTGTGGTTAATCTTTGGGTTGAACACAGTAGTGACACAATTTATGTGTAGTTAATCTTTGGGTTGAACACAGTAGTGACACAATTTATGTGTAGTTAATCTTTGGGTTGAACACAGTAGTGACACAATTTATGTATAGTTAATCATTGGGTTGAATACATTAGTGACACAATTTATGTGCAGTTAATCTTCGGGTTGAATACACTAGTGACACAATTTAATTTCAAACCCAGTTCAGTAATCTTTTTTTTCAAACAGATTCAATGGCATCAACATCTACTGACTCCTCCAGTGGACTTGATGGATTTATCTTTGTCCCTCACGTATGTATTTTCTTCTTCTTTTCACAAATTCATATAAATAGACACCCGATATTCAATACTCAGAGGCTGTCTATAAAAGCATATCTAGCATTCTATCATAGGCCTACTAGATTCGCGTCATACATGATCTGAATTTATTAAAGGCGATTCCCCAATCTAAAATAGAGATTGATCCTACTGCCATTCGCTGAGATATCTCGTGTTGAAGATCTCGTAGAATGGCACGAGATCTCGATTGGAGATTCCTCTAGTGCTTCAATTACATAACTGATCGAGGCTGAAAGTTAAATGAATTGAAATCAACGTTTCATTTTTTACAGAAACCAGTCCCAATAGACGAGAAAACCGAACATTTCCGACAGATATTACTTGGTCCCGTCGATGTCTGTCTGCAAGCATTACGTCACATCCTGGTGGCGACATTTAAAGTCTATGGAATCCCTGTGGCCGGCATCGCCTGGTCCGTTCAAAGAGATCAGATGGGTCACGTGACCAATATCAGCGCACAAAACACCGTTATGCGTTCGGACATTTCCGTGGTGCCGGATGAAGGCATAAATATCACAATAACAAGAATGGAACCAGTACAGGGAACAGTTTTAAAGGTTAGTTCCTGGGCGTATCGGCTAACGTACAAGGGTTTGGTGCCTGTCGTTATTGGCACCGACCTTTTAGACTTGGCTGATTTCGACCAGTTCGACTAACCGGCTGATTCAACATCCACCCAGCCACCAGTTATATATATTCGTCCCCATGCCCAATGTTAAATATATATATTTCAAAATTTAATTTAAGTTTGACATATTTTTGTCTGTTTATTTATTCTTTTTATGACGGGGAGGGAGGGCGGGGGGATATTTGTCCTTCAAAAACCTGATGACTTCATTCCAGGTTGTTTCAAACGAAATTATATGGCTGGTTTTAAAATCCTGTTCCTCAGTATAACGTCACTGACTCATCAGATCTCCATAGTGTGGCGTTTTAATAGAAGATCTTCAAGATGCGGTGTTTTTCTCCAAGCTGCCAAGGGACATCAAATCAAATAATCCAACTTACTGCCTTTTATAGAATACAATATATATATGTGCCTTAATTTTTTTACTTGTTTTGGTTGTTTTTTTCTACTTCATTCTGCTTAAAAGGATTCGCCACCTACGTTTGTTATGTTTCACCGTTAGCATTCAGATTAGAAGAAAATTCAGAAGGGATCAACCTTCGATGGGAGGTGGTAATTTCCACCAATAATATGCATTTAAAGAGTCATTTAAAAGGGGGAAAAGCCAAAACACAGCATGCAATTGAATCGAACGGGCTTCCATAGGCCATCCTATAAATGTGTGTAAGTCTTGAACCTGGTTTACGGTGTGAAAATACACTGAAAATGAATCTGCCAGACAAGCTCGTGTTCAATTGTCAGTGGAGCGCGCCATTGATATTTTGAAATTGACCGGAAGAAGTATTAGTAAATTACTTCCCTTGCGAGCTTATCGTATCTTGTATGGTTATAACCTGCAACGTCAGTCGTAAGACTCCCTTTTTCCATCATGCCCATGTCAACATCCTGTTCAAAAGACTCTTGAAAGATTGCTTCAAGTATCCACCAAGTCATTTGGCTCACGAAAAATAAGGAAGGTGTGGGGACGGAGAAGATTTACATTACAGTAAATGGGAAATTAAATTGTGTACTTTCTCCATTCAATCGCGCTACGCCTGCGTAAAGTGCAATGCTTGCAATGCTTGATGATCTCATGTTATATGTAATATCAGAGGTCTACAACTGAAGTGTGAGACGTCACATTACACCATATACAGGGCACTGACGCCTTTTGGCCGAGAGGTCGCCCTAAACAACGCCCTCTCTCGGTCAGTCAGTTCTCTTCCTCGTATGAACTATTATGGGATGTATAATAAAGATGTCGAACGTTTTAGATGCGACCAATGAACTATATGCGTGGAATGGACACGTCTCATTGGCTGTTTTGGATCTGACTTTGTAAAATGTGCCGCCATTGATAGTTGAAGCGCCCGTGCATAACATATCTTGGTCGATAATAAATCATCTCCAATTAATGGCAGCATTCGATGCAAATCAAATACGACGTGATCTCCATTCCACGCATACAGTTCATTTGATGCGACAACAGTACTTGGTGGAACAAAAGTTCTCGAAGAACTCCAAATAGTTGAACACGAGACAAGGAGCCTTGTTTTGGAACGATTTAGTCGAAATGGAGATACCGGAGTCGCGTGCAGGGTAAAGCTTTGATAAGAACCAATGCATTCTCCGAACTGCGGTTGCTGATAAATACGATAGTCCTGTAAGTGGAGAGTGAATTTATTTTCTGATTTGAAATTACGCAACCGTTGACAATTTTAAAATCTACGGCGCATAAACGTCACATAATGTAGTTTAAGCAGGGTGACGTGGAAATGGAAAGGAAAAGCCTTAACGAGATTTAGGTAATTAGCCACAAATCAAAACGTTAACATTACCGCAAATGGGAAATGAAACTGTATCCTGTAACCTATATCATCGAATTAATATTATTTGCACTTTTCACAGATAAACTTTTCTTGGTATAACAAAAAAAAAACTGCCATACATGAAAAGCTATATATAGGTTAACTACCGAGAGCCCGTTTGTTACGATGAATATCACTCGGGTCTATTCATTTTCAAAGTCACGAGGCTCTGGAGATGAGATGATATTCATTGTAACAAACGGACTCGAGTTGGTTAATCTTTTCTCACAATAAACAAAAAAAACCTGACAATCAGCCCGGTTTCCTCCCCAACTAAACCAGACAACGCCACCATTTAAGTGAAAAAGTCTTGAGTGCGGCGTAAAACATCAATCAACGAACCTAAACTTGACCCAGATTTACGTTCATGCATCGTAGCTCACGCCAGCTTTGTGGCACCCGGCTCTGGGCTAGTTTCACAAAGCAGATGCATCGCAAGTAAAGCTTAGATGCAACTGGATTCTAGAGTGAAGATACGAAAAGTCATAGAAACTTCGATCGATAGTAGTTTGTAATGGCTGCATGAAACGGTCCCCTTGGGGTAGTTTCACAAATCATGCCTAATTTTGGTGGCAACGTGTACCTTCGCCAGCCGCAAAGTTATGTCGAGCCCAAATAGGTTGAGGAACAGCCCCTTGGGCGTGTGTCCCAACAGACTTTGTACGTTTGACGTAATTTACGATAGCTTTGTAATTCAGGGTCTAGCAGAGATCACCAATGACATATTATATTAGTAGCGACAATATTTATGTAGAGACATTTGCCAGTTATTTTCCAAAGACGCACTTTCCACTGGTGCCAAGGGGAGATAAACACTGATCTTATGTGAAAATTAAGGACGATAACTAACGTGACGTCTAAATAGACGTTGCCAGTTAACGTGACGTCATAATCACTTGTCAACATTGTTCAGTCGTGAACACGCCAAGATGAAGGTCGTTACGTTTATCCTGGTTGTTTTAATGACAAGTTTTGCGTTTTGGATGACCGACGTCGGTACCCGAAAACTTAAAGAGACGTAAGTGTGAATGAAAGTTAATAGGGGACGGGTGTGTTTTTTAGAGAAAAGAAAGGGCTATAGAAACGTCCCTAACACGTTAGACCGTGATGGGCGGTCCATATATGACTGATACTTCTGAGCAATGCAAAAGATTGATTGATTGATTGGTAGATTGGAGTTTTACGCCGCACACAAGATTATCAATGCAAACGATAAGTTACGCATCTCTAAGAAAAAACGCATTATGTCGGCATATCGCCCGTTCATTGTAACGCATTTGTTAAAGTGGCATGAGCTGCCAAAATTCACACTTTTTTAACGAAATTTAAATAACCCGGACGACCATTCTTTCATTCTAAGCCAAAGTTAGTCCAGAACAAAACTTTATCGTACATTCTCGAGACTAGAAGCACTAAAAAGCTTATGAATTATACGCCTTGAAAAAAATAGCCGCTAATTTCAACATTCTATTTTTACGTCAAAATATCAACTTTTTGGGAGCTCATTGCACTCTAATGGTCGTGTTATTTTTCTCTCACAGTTAATTTATCAAAGTTAAACTATCAGTTAATTTATCGGAGGTCATTAATGAATACTTTGTCATGAAGTGATCTTTAGAAGCTATCCACGCTACAGTTTATTGGTGACGATGTCTTTATTTATTTCTTTTGACATCATCGCTATTGCACTTAAATCACATCGATACCGTGCAGCGGGCTGTTTCTCAACTCACTTGCGCCCGTCGCAACTTTGCACATGGTTCTAACGTAATGTTGAGGGTATATGTTGCCATGACAGTTACGCCTTGCATTGGCATTGGGAAATGCCCCTGATGATGAAAGCTAGTGCTGTTTGTGGCGATGCCTTTATATTATTTCTCCACATTAACGTTGGCTACATCCGCTGTATTCACTTAATTGATATCGGCGTCGTACAGCTTTCGAAAGCTAGTGTTGTTAGTGGGGATGCCTTTATTTTATCTCGACATCGTTAATGTTGATATTTTGACGTAAAACAGAATGTTGAAATTATTGGCTATTTTTCTCAAGACGTATAATTCAGAAGCTTTTTCTAGCTTTTGCTTAGAATGAATGAATGGTCGTCCCGGTTATTTAAATTTTGTTTACTTTTGGAACACGTTTTCGGTTCGTACAGGCCACAAACTGTATGGATTTTCCTCATTCCAATGCCAATCAATTAGTTTTTTGATGGCCTTCAAAGCCTCTTACTGTCGTGACGATCAGGAATTATGAAAAAAGTGTGCATTTTGGCAGCTCATGCCTCTTAGAACAACTTTCGAAAGCTAGCGTTGTTAGTGGTGATGCCTTTATTTTATCTCGACATCATCGTTAACTTCAACATCCCATTAGTATCCATATTGTACTTAATTAGCATTGGTACCGTGTCGATGTGGACAGCTGGTATTGTAATCGAGATCTCGTGCCATTCTACGAGATCTTCAACACAAGACTCAACAAATGGCAGTAGGATCAATGCCTATTTTAGATTGTATAGTATTGTTCGATGTGACTCCTCTATTGCCCACCATCAAAACAGAATCCACGAGCGAAGATTGATTATTGCTGTACCTCGGGCAGCTTCATCAGCATTTCCCGGATTCTCAGCTAGTATTTTCCGCTCTCTAAAGATATCATTCTCGAAAACTTCTAAGGGAAACTGCCCGTCGGTTGGTTGGCTGGTTGTTTTAGCTTAGTGGCGCGTCAATTCGCACGAATGATGTATACGCCTTGAATTGTCCGTCGCAATTTACTTTGAATTAAGAGGGTATAGCCTACTCAAGGAACAGCGAGATAACAAAAGTTGATTGGCTACATTTTAAAGGCTATTAACCATTCAGAACTGCACACATCATTCTTTATCTAGATATGACTCTAACAGATTTGCACGCCATGTAAGTCATATCTAGTCCTCCATTTTGTTTAAAATTTTAAGATTTTTCAAACGTTTTCTCAAACACTAGTAAAAACTGGAAGTATTTGATGGCATTGATATGGTTGCTGATTTGTGCTATTTCGCGTTCTCGTGTTTTTGCTGCGAGGATTAGAATCGGACAAAACTACGAGAGAATACGAAATTAAACTCAAATCTCGCCGCGAGAATGCGAAAACACGAAATAAAACTATAATCTCGCCGCGAGAATGTTAAAACACGATAAAAAAATATAATCTCTCCGCAAGAATGCAAAAACTCGAGAATTAACAAAAAGTGCCATTTCGCGATCTCGCGTTTTCGCCGCGAAAACACGAAATAAATATAAAATCTCGCCGCGAGAATGCGAGAAAAAAAATCTCGCCGCAAGAACACGAAAACTGGTCAAAAGTGCTCGTTTTGTGCCATTTATTCTCGCGGCGATAACCCGAAATAATTCTAAATCTCACCGCGAGAACAAGAAAATAAACTGCCTTTCGTTTTCTTATTCTCGCCGAGAAAACGTATGTGTCAATAATATAATAAACCGATTACATCAAACAGATTAACTTCCCATCACTGATGACTAGAAGCTGTATGACATATCATATTAATCGGATGGATGAACTAAATTAAAACTTACCGTAGCTTATTTCAGGACTCTTTGAAGTTATTCTGTATTTCGAAAACGAAAACAGATCGCTTAGGCGGAAGTGTAGACAGTATGCGCGCAACGGTGCAATCCACTTGCAAGTTACTTTCGTTTTCTTGTTTTCATGTTTTCACGTTTTCGCGGTGAGATTATAGTGGCACAAAAAAGCAGTGGCACAAAAAGAGCGCTATAGGTTTATTTAATGTTTCCCCATTCTCGATTTAAAAAAATGAGTTTGCGTTCTCGCGGCGAAAACTCGAAAACAAGAAATGGCACATAAAAAGAACTTTTCGTGATTTCGCATTCACGCGGTGAGATTTTAGTTTAATTTCGTATTCTCGCGTTTTTCGCCTCCTAACTCACGCAGTGAAAACGCGAGAACGCGAAATGGCATAATCAGCCATCATACATTGATGATCCTTTCTAAAATACAGTCCGTAATACCAGGTGTCAAAAACATTATATCCCTTGACCCAGGTGATGAACTTTTTTTTTCTTCTTCTCGTGCCTTAGGCAAATCTCGATGCTGAAGGTTCGAGAATCTCGTATATATGGTCTATTATGAACATGATCAACGATAAAGATATATAATTCAATAAGTCGTTCAAGAGACTATTTGTGTAGAATTGTTTACATTTTGCTAAAACTACTTCTAAATAGAAAAATAAGTTTTCATTGACTTAATGTAATGCGGACACAAGACAACACCCCCCCCCCCCCCAACCCCACCACACACATAAAAGTCAGAAGACAACGCAACGATCTGCCAGGCTGTAAGTGTGCAACGGCTCGCTCTGGAGTCTTTGTTAGAAACTCCAGGATACATGGCTTAAACTAAAAATAAACATATCAGCTGAAAATGAGTTCTAAAATCGTATTAAATCGCCTTTTACCGGTCTGCCAAGAGAGAGAACTTTACAGTGACCTCCCCAACACGATCCTAATGTCGGAACATTTTGGATTTTTAATTTGCCTCGTACGCACGGTGCCCTTTTAATGTCATAAACCCTGACACAGAAATATTTCCCTCGATTTCTCACCGCTTGACTCCACCTCCCGTATTTGATTTGAATCGTTTCTATATTTCATAGTTTGAGATAAGCTGTAAAAATTCACCGCACCGAACGATTAACGTCGAAATGTTAAACGCTTGCTGCTTGTACAATTATAGATAACCGGGATGTTCTTTGGCCTGTTTTTACAGCTTACCATGACTTAATTATCTGGAGATTTGTATAATTAAAAGACTTCTTATTTGCGTTTTTTAAAGGCACACTCGCCACAAAATACAAAAACAGTTTATGTTAAAAAGGAAAAAAAATTCTGAATTTTTATAGTTAAAAAAAGATAGAAACAAAAGTTTTTAAAATTAAATTGCAGAGGAAACTTGATTTGTTAGGTACCCGCAATGTAAACAAATAACAAACGCAGGAATGCGCATAATCGCGGTAAATGGCTAACATGAGATATACAGAAGGATGTTTTGGTGTAAGTCACACCAAAATTCCTTCCGATAAGTTTTATCTTGCAAATACCAGAAAGGCTACGGTGGCGAGGGTGCCTTTAATATTAGCCGAAAACTTCCTTATTTTGTTATAACGATAAAAATGCTAGCATTTTAGCAGATCATGCGACAGTCATATTATCATATTTGATATCTCGGTTTTAACTGGTGTCAAGGGGACGTAATCACTGATCATCCAAGGGCGATAACTAACTTGACGTCAAAATAGACGTTGCCAGTTAACGTGACGTCATAATCACTTGTCAACATTGTTCAGTCGTGAACACGCCAAGATGAAGGTCGTTACGTTTATCCTGGTTGTTTTAATGATAAGTTTTACGTTTTGGATGACCGACGTCGGTACCCGAAAACTCAAAGAAACGTAAGTTCTTACTTGAATAATTAATACCTCGTAAAAATAAGGGTCAAGTTTTTTTGTTAGATGTTAGAAAAGTGCATTAAGACGTTAGTCAATACGTTCGTTAAAGTTAGGCCTATAACCAAAGAGAGTAGATTGACAAGAGTGGTCACTTCGTCCAATCAGCTTTGCCGGCATGTTCTTCTGGCCCCCTAGCGGAAGGGTTTTCCGACTGTACACGATTCGACTATAGGGCGCCCCACTATAGAAAGGAGGTTCTTATAATCGAATCGTGTCAGTTCAAATTCAACATGGCGCGGACGAAGTGACCACTCTTGTCAATCTACTCTCTTTGCTATAACTCCTGATAAGGATATTCTCTACGAGGTGTATTCCACCACTCTGTCGCCTTTCCTAACCCAACAAAGTTTAATAAATGCCTACATCACTATAATGTACGTTTGTTTTATTATATTTGCTAGGGCACTTCCAATAAATGCCAGATTTTATAAAACAACGAATAGGTCTAAAACCTTTACTTTCTTGAAGTTCTATAACTCAAAAAATATGTCAAAGTTCGAGGATTCGAGGTAACTGATCACACAGATTAAAACTACGATGGCTTTGATACGAGACAAACTAATCAAAGAAGCAACGAAAGACCAGCAAATTTATGTAAAAGTAAAATAAAATAAAACGTATGTCCAGGCAAATATTATACAAACAGTGGAAAAACCCTATCTCAAAATAAATAGGGTAATCGCGTACAAGTAACATTACTGAGTGCAGTCGGAAACTGACTGACAAAATACAAACATCACGCCCATATATAGACCCTTAAAGTTTCCAGAACTATTCGACTATCACACATTAACATAAATTCGAATAGCTATAGAAACTTGTCTTATTAAAACTTCGAGAAATGTCTAGGCGAAATGGCATTTAAGTCGATACCGCAGTTGTGCGAAATGAGGAAACTATACCACAGCTAGTCATAGCTTTTGAGAAGGATCTGTAGACTTTTATATGAAACACAAAAGATGAGACGTCAAGTGTCCATGAAACCATATTGAGTGCGACAGACGACCAATCAACCATACTAATTGATATCCCGATGGTCAGAAATGTCTCTTTCTCTTTTAGATGCGATGAAATGGAGCCGAATATTGGGGGTAGAATGATCATTGGTATTAAGAAGTTCTTTGGATACCCTCCTCCCGACCCACCATGGTGGAAACCGGCTTGCTTCCTGACAACATCAGATGTGACAGGTAAGAACATTAAGTGTATTTGTTTCTGGGAATCCCGCTGGCCCAGTGGATTATATTCAATAATATGAAATGTCTACAGGTTCCTTGTTATTTATGTTTGGATATTTATGGGTCGGTACCTGGTCGACAACCAATAAATGTCAGAAATTCTTAAATAACGGAGTAAAACCTTTCCATTTGTGATATACATAACACGTTAATTTTTAAATGTGACCCAGTTCGCATAGTCTCTCATCCCACAAAATGCCTTCCATCGATGGTTGTGGTTTCAAATCTCACTCAAGCCGACTACAATTAAAAAAAATCTGAGTGGATTTTACTATGTTATATTCGACTGAAATGATTTTCCTGTATGGCGTCAAACACCAATTAACCAGAGGGAGCCGTGGGGTAAGAAACCTGTGGAATTCAACTCTAAGTGTAGATATTTTCGTTCTGCTTCAGAAAACCTGGACCGCCTTCACAATTGCATGGTTATTTTTCTGTGTATGATTTTCGCCTTCTTGAGAATTCGAATTTTTGGTAAGTTTTTAAACTGTTTTTCTTCAAAAAATTCTTCGAAGTTATCTTAATTAAACCGATAAGGAATACATTAATAAATTGCTTCGTGTCCGATAAGTAAGCAAAATTTAAATAACCGCGACGACCATTCCTTCATTCTAAGCCAAAGTTAGTTCAAAACAATACTTTATCGTACATGTTCGAGACTAGAAGCCCTAAAAAGCTCCTGAATTATACGTCTTTAGAAAAATAGCCAATAATTTCAGCATTCTGTTTTAACGTCAAAATATCAACATTTTGGCAGCTCATGCTACTCTAACTTTACCAGTTGTAACGAATGTATAACTTATATATCTGTAATATTAAAAATTCTGTAACGAATATTCCACTCTGTATTTTATATAGTTAAACATAGACGACAGAAGAGGCCCCTAAACGAAGCAGCCCAAAGTAAGTGAATAGAATTGTACAGTAAAAGTATGTTTTTTTTTAATTAAGATCTGATAGTATAACGAGTTTTTAATACCCCCCCCCCCCCCCTCCCGTCTAAACAAAATGATTTACCTTTTCTATTAGTTTTTCTTTTCTCTTTCAAATCATATAAAATATCCAACGCATTAATTGATGACATTTCACTCAGTGGTCTCAGCGTAGAATTATTCATCTTATTCTTTATTTAATAATGTTCTTAAATTTTTTGTTTGTTTAGTGACATTATTTGATTGGTATATACGATAATTGACATTTTTGTGTAGGGGAGACCGGGGCGCATTGGGACATGGGGTACAGTGAGACAAGCTCTCTATAGGCTATTTTTATATCAGGATACTTAAAGTGACATCATCAGATGAGGGCAAACCTCTTTTGCGATGGGACATTCTGTTGTAGACCGATTTAGGAAGCACAGGAAAGTTTTAGGGGTTACATTTTTGTTTTTTCAGACTAAATGTAAATTTTTACTGGTGAAATATTTTTTCAATTTCTAGCATTGTTATATGCCATAGTTTTTATGTGTCTATTTTATCATAATGTGGTAAAACCATAGTTTCTGTCTAAAAGTTTTTGAATGAACCTCCCTGCACTACTTTTACCATGAGAAACAAAATTGCTAAGGGGGTCATTCGGGGTATATTGGGACATAACTGTCGGGGTCCATTGGGCCATAGGATAACGGTATCATAATGCTTACATTTCCACCACAATACAACTATAATGTTGATTTTCCCCTATATTTCAATGACTAAGTCTAGTACAACCATTCTTTCAGTTGCATGTGATTTTTCAAGCAGCATTTTAATAAAGCTATATTTGTATCAGTCCCATGCTCTTATAGTGCCAAATAAACTTCTTTTAAGGGCCATTTTGTCTAATCGCTTGTATTTAACTTTATCGTTGACAGACACCGTTTGTAGGCTATTATTCATTTGTTAAAACAATAAAGAAGCAAAATTCCTTCAAGCAATCAGTTAATTTCATTTTTACTTTAACGTTGACACTGTCCCAATATAACCCATAGACAATCCCAATTTACCCCACCCAAGGGGTAAATTGGGACACTTTTTTGAAAAATGTAAATGCCTATGTTCTCGTAAATATACATAAAATAGCAAAAATGAAGCAAGGATATTAATCAGATTGACATTGTGTTTCATATAAATGTTTTCTTTTAATTTTATGTGCATCATTTTTCTGTCAGACTTCAAAAGTTTGCAAAGTGGCCCAATGCGCCCCGGTCTCCCCTACTTTTGTAGGTTCCAGCCAAGAAGATATGTCTACCGCTCTAGTACCCTATACCAGAAATGACAATAAGAAAGGTACAGATTAACTCCACCTCAACCTATAACATAATATGTATAATGCCTGACAGATTTCATCCGAAAATCGACGATTTCTTCCGGGAATAAAACGCCCCCCCCCCCTTATCCCACACACGCACCATCACAGTTAACTTGAGTACGACGTTAAACCGTTTCATTCGATCAATTAACGTATACACCAATACGTCAGGGTTTCTGTCTCACTCCCTCTTCAACGCAACGATATCGACAATTTGACAACTCATGCCACTTTAAATAGCACCGGAAGATATAGAAATATACCGGGTCATCATGTGAATGACTGGAACCAATCAAACGGAAATATTCTGTGTAAGATGGGAAAAGGTTTAATTTCTTAATTCGTCTGACAACGTCATCATTTGACTGAAGGCACTAAATGGCGCAACTTTATAAAGGATCGTTCATATTGAAAACCATATTTGAAAAATTTATAGTTGTGTGTTTGTGTGCTGCTTATGATACCCCATGTACCCTCAATGGGTGTAATTTTTGTTGAAATTTATTTTATTTATGAAAAAAAAAAGCAAAGTGAAAAGATATATAGGCCTATTATGTGCTTCAGGTTTTCAAAATGTACTTCTAGCTCATTGTTATCCACGTGTTCTGTTTTCAGTGGAATTCCTCATAAACCTCCCCAGTCTTGACAAGTTTCTGAACTTCAAACTGCCAGAATTTCCATCTTCAGGTATGGAGCTATTTTGCAATATTGATTTTTGACTGTGTAGGGATTTATAAAAATCAAAATTTCTGTATAACCCGGTGGATAGGTCAGTTTTGTTGTTGTTTCATTTGTTAAATCTTTGTCTCAAATTTGCTGTTTAGGCTACATCTATATCTAGGTAGGCTGAGGTAATGTGTTTTTTAAAAAGAAATATAATACTTTTGTAAAAAGTTCTTGCAAAGTTGAACTAGGCCATAGTTTAAAAAGTGTCCCGAATGACCATTTCAGAATTTAACCAAATTTTTCTTTCATTTCAGTGTATAACAGCATAACGAAGAAATTAAACATGCACGGAAATTGCTCGGATGGTAAGCTTAAATTCAGATTTAAATGGATAATATACATTAGAATATACCCACTGCTCTAAAAACATATATTTCTGATATTTTGTACCTCGCCATGAATTATACCAATTTAAAGTTCACCAGTTAACCATAGCACACAAAATTTATGTATAATTAATTGGGTTGAACACATTAGTGACACAATTTATGTGTAGTTTATCTTTGGGTTGAACACATTAGTGAAACAATTTATGTGTAGTTAATCTTTGGGTTGTATACATTAGTGGGTTATATACATTAGTGACACAATTTATGTGCAGTTAATCTTTGGGTTGAACTCAATAGTGACACAATTTGTGTTTAGTTAATCATTGGGTTGAACACATTAGTGACACAATTTATGTGTAGTTAATCTTTGGGTTGAATACATTAGTGACACAATTTATGTGCAGTTAATCATTGGGTTGAATACATTAGTGACACAATTTATGTGCAGTTAATCATTGGGTTGAACACATTGATGACACAATTTATGTGCAGTTAATCATTGGGTTGAATACATTAGTGACACAATTTATGTGCAGTTAATCATTGGGTTGAACACATTGATGACACAATTTATGTGCAGTTAATCATTGGGTTGAACACAATAGTGACACAATTTATGTGTAGTTAATCTTTGGGTTGAATACATTAAATACACAATTTATGTGCAGTTAATCATTGGGTTGAACATATTGATGACACAATTTATGTGTGGTTAATCTTTGGGTTGAACACAGTAGTGACACAATTTATGTGTAGTTAATCTTTGGGTTGAACACAATAGTGACATAATTTATGTGTAGTTAATCTTTGGGTTGAATACATTAGTGACATAATTTATGTGCAGTTAATCTTTGGGGTTGAACACAGTAGTGACACAATTTATGTATAGTTAATCATTGGGTTGAATACATGAGTGACACAATTTATGTGCAGTTAATCTTCGGGTTGAATACACTAGTGAGACAATTTAATTTCAAACCCAGTACAGTAAACTTCTTATTCAAACAGATTCAATGGCATCAACATCTACTGACTCCTCCAGTGGACTTGATGGATTTATCTTTGTTCCTCACGTATGTATTTTCTTCTTCTTTTCACAAATTCATATAAATAGACACCCGATATTCAATATTCAGAGCCTGTCTATAAAAGCGTATTTAGCATTCTAACATAGGCCTCTCGTGTTGAAGATCTCGTAGAATGGCACGAGATCTCGATTGGAGATTCCTCTAGTGCTTCATTTACATAACTGGTCGAGGCTAAAAGTTACCAAAAGTTAAATGAATTGAAATCAATATTTCATTTTTTTTTTACAGAAACCAGTCCCAATAGACGAGAAAACCGAACATTTCCGACAGATATTACTTGGCCCTGTTGATGTCTGTCTGCAAGCATTACGTCACATCCTGGTGGCGACCTTTAAAGTCTACGGAATCCCTGAGGCCGGCATCACCTGGTCCGTTCAAAGAGATCAGATGGGTCACGTGACCAATATCAGCGCACAAAACACCGTTATGCGTTCGGACATTTCCGTGGTGCCGGATGAAGGCATAAATATCACAATAACAAGAATGGAACCAGTGCAGGGAACAGTTTTAAAGGTTAGTTCCTGGGCGTACCGGCTAACATATAAGGGTTTGGTGCCTGTCGTTATTGGCACCGACCTTTTAGATTTGGCTGATTTCGACCACTTGGACTAACCGGCTGATTAAACATCCACCCAGCCACCAGTTATATATATTCGTCCCCATGCCCAATGTTAAATATATATTTCAAAATTTAATTTACGTTTGACATATTTTTGTCTGTTTATATATTCTTTTTATGGCGGGGAGGGAGGGCGGGGGGATATTTGTCCTTCAAAAACCTGATGACTTCATTCCAGGTTGTTTCAAACGAAATTATATGGCTGGTTTTAAAATCCTGTTCCTCAGTACAATGCCACTGATCCATCAGATCTCCATAGTGTGGCGTTTTAATAGAAGATCTTCAAGATGCGGTGTTTTTCTCCAAGCGGCCAAGGGACATCCAATCAAATAATCCAACTTACTGCCTTTTATAAAATACAGTATATATGTGCCTTAATTTTTGTTACTTGTTTTGATTTTTTTCATTCATTCTGCTTAAAAGGATTGGCCACCTACGTTTGTTATGTTTCACTATTAGCATTCAGATTAGAAGAAAATTCAGAAGAGATCATTCTTGGAGAGGGGGGGGGGGGTAATTTCCACCAAAAATGTGCATTAAAATAGTCATTTAAAAGGGGAGAAAGCCAAAACACAGCATGCAATTGTATCGAACGGGCTTCCATAGGCCACCCAATAAATGTGTACCGGTATGAGTCTTGCACCAGCATTGCAAGCTTTACCATATACCGCAGGGGAAGAGCGACTCAGTATATACTAAGTCGCTCCACGTCTGCGGTATATGGTAATGCTTGCAATGCTAGTCTTGCACGTGGTATACGGTGTGAAAATACACTGAAAATGAATCTGTCAGACAAGCTCGTGTTCAATCGTCACTGGAGCGCGCCATTGATATTTTGAAAATGACCGGAAGAAGTATCATAAATTACTTCCCTTGTGTGCTTATCGTATCTTGTATGGTTATAACCTGCAATGTCAGCGGCAAGACTTCCTTTTTCCATCAAGCGCATGTCAAAATCCTGTTCAAAAGACTCTTGATAGATTGCTTCAAGTATCCACCAAGTCATTTGGCTCACGAAAAATAAGGAAGGTCTGGAGACGGCGAATATTTATATAACAGCAAATGGGAAATTAAATTGTGTACTTTCTCCATTCAGTGACTTTCAGTCGCTCTACGCCTGCGCAAATGGCAATGCTTGCACTGCTTGATGATCTCATGTTATTTGTAATATCGGAAGTCTACGACTGAAGTGTGAGACGTCCCAGCATTTACAGGGCACTGACGCCTTTTGGCGGAGAGGTCACCCTAAACAACGCCCTCTCTCGGCCAGTCAGTTCTCTTCCTCGTTTGAACTATTTTGGGATGTACAAAAAAGCTGTCGAACGTTTTAGATGTGACAACAGTACTTGGTGGAAAAAAAGTTCCCGAAGAACTCCAAATAGTTGAACATGAGATAAGTTACCTTGTTTTGGAACGATTTGAGTCGAAATGGAGATACTGGAGTCGCGTGCAGGGTAAAGCTTTTATAAGAACCAGTTCACATAGGGGGTCAATCGATCATGTGGATTGAAACTAACGCAGGTCTACTGTAATACTTTAAGCGTTTAATGAATGCCTAATTGAAGATTTTTTGTGAGTGATTTTAAAATTTTTAACTAATTTTGAAAATACTGCAGTTTGGCAGAGAATATGTAAGCCTAAAACTGACAAAATGGCGGCACCCATGCTAAATAAGCCTCTTTCGAGTTTGGCTAAAACCCCGCGAGATCACGCGAGAAATGAGTTTAGGGGTATAACCAAAGAGAGTAGATTGACAAGAGTGGTCACTTCGTCCGCGCCATGTTGAATTTGAAAAATTTCAATTTAATTCAATTTTATTGTACTTGGCACTTGAACAAAGCAGAGTACAAACAACAAAAAGTGTAAGAATCATAACTTGGAAATATTTACAATGATAACTAAAGTACCCGCTGACACGGACGCGATTCGATTATTAGGAACCTCCTCTCCATAGGGGGCGCTTTACAGTCGAATCGTGTACAGTAGGAACACCCTTCCGCTAGGGGGCCGAAAAACATGCCGGCAATGCTAATTGGACGAAGTGACCACTCTTGTCAATCTACTCTCTTTAGAAAATATGACTTACCAATAGATTTACAGTTACAATTATTTGACACTCTCGTTGTCCCAATTCTTCTCTATGGTTGTGAGATATGGGGATTTGAAGATTTAAAATTAATTGAAAAAGTTCATCTTGATTTTCTTCGAGAACTTCTTTGTCTTTAGAAAAGTACACCACATTTTATGTTGTATGGTGAACTTGGAAGACAACCTCTGTCTATACTAGTGAAGACTAGAATGATATCCTTCTGGAAAATTTGGTAATTGATGCTTCTAACTCTAAGTTATCCTTCATTATGTATAAGCTATTATTGTCTGATTGTGAAAATAACATCTACCAACATAAATGGATTACATTTGTGAAAGAAATATTTCAAACGACTGGTATGTTTACTACCTGGGTACACCCAGTGCACCTACAGTTAAACTGCCCAGTCTTAAAAAGAACATTCGTCAGCGACTTAACGATCACTTCCAACAATCCTGGCTTGAATTAATTTCCAACTCCTCGAAAGGAAGCTTTTACAAAAACTTCAAATTTGAACTAAATTGTGAAAACTACCTGTTTGTTTTACCAAAAGCATTTAAAATTGCCATGTCTAAATTTAGAACGACAAATCATAGACTACCTATTGAAGTCGGCCGCTGGAACTCTATCCCGAAAACGGAAAGAATTTGTCAACTCTGTGATAAACAAGCCATTGGAAATGAATACCATTATGCTCTAGAGTGTCCTTTTTTCCAACATCAAAGAACTCTTCATATTCCTAAGTATTATTATACGTACCCAAATGGCCATAAACTGCAAGATTTGCTAGCTTGTAATTACAAACCCAAACTGCTAAAATTTGCTAAATTTATCCTGTTGATTATTAAGAATTTTGACACTGGTATTATATAAATAAGTCTATCTCTATTCGTAAAGATCTCTGAAAATATCATCCTTTGTTAGATCATTTTTCAATCCAATTTGTGACAATCCCTAGATAATTTGTCAGCCTGTTCAATTGTAATTTATGTATGCCCTCATATACTGTAATTACGGTCTGAGGTGTAATAAAGTTCAGTTCAGTTCAGTTCGGTATAACTTTCACTGACTAGCCGTTCATTTAACATTAGCGCCTATGGTGATCGGCGGTTATCGTGTGGTTTTGTCTTTGATTCTTTATTTCTAAATCATTTCTTTAATCCAAATTTTTTTGTGAAACACACCAGAAGCTATCAGTGGCGTTTTTGCCAGTTGATTGTCAATAAAAATATTTATATCGCGTGTATACGCTTCGAAGTTGTCAAAAAGCAACGGTAAAAACACAACTACGACGTGTTATTTTTGTTTTAGAAATAATATTATATTTTTGTCCGTCAAAAAGAAGTATCTAATGGCTTTGTATATATCTTGATATGTCTCACAAAAAGACTTTTGTAAAAAGTATAGATTGTAAGCTGGGAATCACAGATAAAACAACAGGGTTACAGACGATCTCCATAAGCACTAATGTTAATCGGACAGCTATGATGGCCGAGAAGGGACATCGCGTTTTACTTTTAAATCTTCCTTTAATCTTACTCACAAACACGATAAAAATGCGATGGTAAAGCGATGGTTAATATTTACCATCGCTTTACCATCGCGTTTCCATCGTGTTTGTGATTTTCTTTCAAAACCCAGTCCATAAAGTAAGTTGCAGTGATAATTATGATGGCTATGATGGCCGAGAAGGGACATCGCGTTATAGATACTCAACCAGGCTAAATCGAAATCTAAGACGCGATGAAAAAGATAGCAAGATTTATTTGCGTGTTATACTTTATGAAATTGGCTCATTTCCTATGTAAAACACGATGGAAACACGATGAAAAATACTTTTCATCGCGTTTTACTTACTAAACCGCCTACATTTTGATCTCAGAAACACTAAGGAAATGCGATGGTAAAGCGATGGTAAATACTTACCATCGCTTTACCATCGCATTTCCATAGTATTTCTGAGTCCAGTAAAGTCTAAGTTCACTTGCACTATGCGACAAAAAAGACTTTTTATGGGATTACCGTTGCATTTTATTTTACAAATTCTCTTTTTAGGATAAGCCACAAACACGATGGAAACGCGATGATAAAGCGATGGTAAATATTAACCATCGCTTTATCATAGCGTTTCTGAGATCAAAATATAGGCGGCTTAGTAAGTAAAACGCAACGAAAAGTTGAGCCATTTCATAATGTATAACACGAAAATAAAGCTTGCTGTATTTTTCATCGCGTCTTAGATTTTGATTTAGCCTGGTTGATTATGTATAACGCGATGTCCCTTCTCGGCCTGATAAGATTAAAATAATAAAAGTGTAACTCGATTCCAAATGGAAATTCCAAAGTAAAACGCGATGGAAAATCCTTTCTCGCCTTTAAAAAAGAAAAGCAAATTCCAAAGTAAAACGCGATGGTAAAGCGATGGAAAATCCTTTCTCGCCTCCAAAAAAAAAGAGCTCTTGGCTTTGCCGGCAGCAAATGACGTATGATAAGTTAGACAGGAGTTCGTGGTTAGCAGTTCGTTATTCGAGAGGGAGTAGTCATTTTTCTTACTGATATACCAATTGGCTTATTAATGCAGATAAAAAGGTTTAATTCACTACATATACTTACAAGGGCGTATACTATATACAGTAGTATCTTTACATAATAGATTACCCGCCAGGGGGCGCTTTTTTTGAATAACTGTCTGAATAACTGTCTGGTCTGTTATTCGCTTATTATTCAAGATAGAAAGTCCAAATTTGCTACACATACAAACGATGACGTATACTATGCCGGAGTGGCTCTAGCTTATGGATTACCCACCAGGGGGCGCTTTTTTGAATAACTGTCTGAATAACTGTCTGGTCTGTTATTCGCTTATTATTCAAGATAGAAAGTCCAAATTTGCTACACATACAAACGATGACGTATACTATGCCGTAGTGGCTTTAGCTTATGGATTACCCACCAGGGGGCGCTTTTTTAAATAACTGTCTGAATAACTGTCTGGTCTGTTATTCGCTTATTATTCAAGATAGAAAGTCCAAATTTGCTACACATACAAACGATGACGTATACTATGCCGTAGTGGCTTTAGCTTATGGATTACCCACCAGGGGGCGCTTTTTTTAATAACTGTCTGAATAACTGTCTGGTCTGTTTTTCGCTTATTATTCAAGATAGAAAGTCCTAATATGCTACACATACTAGCGATGGCGTATACTATAGGGGAGACCGGGGCTAGTTCGACCCTGGGGCAAGTACAACCATTGTCGATGTCCGGCTGTTGAGTGAATATTTCGCGCGCTCTTCAACTTTTAGATGATCACTTGATCGACAAGAGCTGTTCTACGTTGTAAATGGTGGACCTGTAGCAGAAATCCTCGACTTCAGGGGGTAAAACGCCTTTTGCGTAGTCGTTAGTAAATTTTTAGTCGTCTATTTATAGTAATATTTATGTTAAAAGTACCTTGTATAAACTAACGACTGTTTGTAGGATGAAAGCGTGGACAATTAGCTTTACTAAGCATAGTGCATCTTTAGACTGCATTGAATAGGTCACGTGAAATAATGTTATTTTTAAATGTGGTGCGCATGGGGCAAGTTCGACCTGTTTGGTTGGGGCATGTGCAATCCTAGGTCAGACTTGCCCCGCCTTAGGTCGAATATGCCCCGAATTGAGTAGGTCATGGAATCAGACTAGTACATCATTCAATCAAAGTGCAGTTTTTTCCATGTTAATACTGTTCGTGGCAGTGTTTAGGCCTACAGCTATATTACTTCATTTTACAGCACTGGTAAAAATCACATGAATCGAATAGAGCTCTGCGTGATTTAATGATGATACGCAAGAGGAGCCTCTCTCAAACAACTTATCCAGAACAAATATGACTAGCCTTGGAATAATTTATTAGTAGTTCAGATGGATAAAAGAAAACGGCGAATTTGTTCGAAATAGTAGCATCTACCTTTTACGTGTACATCAATAACTACAAACGCCTACCCCGTCAGAGATAAGTATACAACTCTCGTTAGGATAACAAAAACCACGAAAATTATCTGGGATTATCAGGAATCAATTTTAGTAACCTATTTGAGACAAGCATCTTCAATGTACTTTGGACTCATAACGCCCCGAGAGGTTCGAATACTTGCTTACGAATGTGCTTAGAGTTTTGACCTACAAATTTCTGTTTAGGTCATTTTTTCGTGGTTTCTTATTGCTTAAACCGACAGTCATTCGTTTAAACCGAAGTTTATTCGTTCAGTTTTGTTGTTGGTCAAATAAAACACTTTAATTGAACCTGTTGATTTAATTGAGTTGCTGGTTGAAGTTACCCCAGGGGGGGTAATTTTATTTTCTTAAAAGTGCATATTTCAGTAATATCATCAAGAGGAGTCATTCTGAATAGGTATCAAAAGATAGCTTATTTCGCTGCCTTTCACAAGAATTATTTGCGTTTTAAAAGGCTCGAATACTTTTTGACAAATAGCGATTTTAAGCAAAAAGGGTCGAACTAGCCCCGGTCTCCCCGTAGTGGCTTTAGTTTATGGATTACCCACCCGGGGCGCTTTTTTTGAATAACTGTCTGGTCTGTTATTCGCTTATTATTCAAGATAGAATGTCCGAATGCTTAGGCCGATAGTTTTTACCCAGTATTAACTTTTTGAAATTATGAAATAGGTACAAATCAAAGCTATGTTCGACTTTGCTCGATGTGAAGGGCTGGGCACAAGACAAATACATTTTTTAAATATAACTTTAATTCAGATAGAAGGGCACAGCTAGTCTTTTTACTTTCTGGTAAATCTGTGAAATTTAATGAACAATTTTTAACCACTCAAAAACGTTGAAAAAAAAGTTTACATTGCCATGGTAACCATTTCGTAATCCCCGAGTTAAGGCAAACGAAAAACCCTAAATATAACATTACTATGGTGACCATTTAGCAACATTGTTAAGACGTTATATTGGTTGCCATTACAAAACCACTTCAAAAATCCTCAGTAAACTTCTGACAGTAACTAGTAATTGTATTTCAAAGTTTGCCATCATATTTTTCTACTTGCATTTTTTTGTCCTTCCAGTTCCTGTGATTATGAATGCATTAAACTGAAAATCTCATTTGGCCAACAAAAAAATGACAGGTTATGGCGTATCAAATTTCTGAGAGCCTTAGAGGTGCCATCTCTTTTTTTGTTCAATTTTCTACCCAATATACCACTTGTGTAATTACAAAGAATAATTAATAAACAAACGCTTCACGTTTAGTACATGTGGTCATCAGCCCGCTTTTGCTTTTGCAAGTCCCAAATCTAACATTGCAATGGTGATCATTTTGCAACGCTGTTAAAATGTTATATCGGTTATCAATTACAAAACCACTTCAAATATCAACCATCAGATAAATCAACAATATCAACCATTTGCATGGGATCTGATATAAAACCATATCGTGTGGACAACAAATCGCCCTCTCCTGTTTCATAACGAATAACTAAAAAACTAAGCATTAATTACTTTAATGAATGTTGGTACACATCACAAGCAGCCGATGTTTTCCAAATATGGAGATTTTCCTCTAGTTATAATCATAAACGCAGGAACATCGAGAAAACGTCCTAAAAAAAGCCAGACTTTGACGCACTCTCGCTTCTCTAATCTTGTCCTTCAATTAATATCTCGGAATTCCACATAAACTTATTCTGACAGTGATAATTTATCCTTGGAAAATTTCACAAAACGTAAACTAACGACTACAGCTTACCTGTTAAAAACGATTAATTATAAGGATTCATTTAAAGTATTCAGGTAATCCTCAGTAAACTTCTGACAGTAACTAGTAATTATATTTCAAAGTCTGGCATAATATTTTTCTACATGCATTGTCTTTCTTCTCGTAATTCCTGTGTTTATGCATGCATTAGGCTGAAAATCTCTTCATTTGGCAAAACCCGGACAGGTTATGGCGTATCATGCCTGTATTTAAAATTATTATTTTTACCAAATACCACCCGCGTAATTAAAATAGTAATTAAAAAATAAACGTTGTACGTTTAGTACATGCGATCAGCAGCCCAGGTTTTGCATTTGGTGAGATTATCAGCTAACAAATGTATACAAACACGGACACATCGCAGAAATATAAATCTGATGAAGGAACACAGATCTAGAATGTTTTATTACAGCCTCAATGGAGTACGTGGTCAATACAACTAAAGCTAGTACTATGTAGTATACGTCATCGCTAGTATGTGTAGCAAATTTGGACTTTCTATCTTGAATAATAAGCTGCTACTATATAGTACACGTCATCGTTAGTACGTGTAGCAAATTTGGACTTTCTATCTTAAATACTAAGCGAATAACAGACCAGACAGTTATTCAAACAAGCCCCCCCCCTCCCCCTGACGGATAATCCATAAACTAAAGCTACTGCGGTATAGTATACGTCATCGTTAGTATGTGTAGCAAATTTTGACTTTCTATCTTGAATAATAAGCGAATAACAGACCAGACAGTAATTATTCAGACAGTTATTCAAAAAAGCGCCCCCTGGTGGGTAATCCATAAACTAAATCTACTACGGTATAGTATACGTCACCGCTAGTATGTGTAGCAAATTTGGACTTTCTATCTTGAATAATAAGCGAATAACAGACCAGACAGTTATTCAGACAGTTATTAAAAAAGCGCCCCCTGGTGGGTACTCTATAAACTAAGGCTACTGATATATAGTATACGTCATCACTAGTATGTGTAGCAAATTTGGTGGGTAATCTATGAAGTAAAGATACTACTTTATATAGTATACGCCCTTGTAAGTATGTGTAGTGAATTAAACCTTTTAATAAGCCAATCGGTATATCAGAGAGAAAAATGACTGCTCCCTCTCGAATAACGAACTGCTATTTGTCTTGTGCCCAGCCCTTCACATCGAGCACAGTCGAACATAGCTTTGCTTTGCACCTATTTCATAATTTCAAAAAGTTAATACTGGGTAAAAACTATCGGCCTAAGCATTCGGACTTTCTATCTTGAATAATAAGCGAATAACAGACCAGACAGTTATTCAAAAAAGCGCCCCCTGGTGGGTAATCCAGAAACTAAATCTACTACGGCACAGCTAGTATACGTCATCGCTAGTAGGCCCTATGTGTAGCATATTAGGACTTTCTATCTTGAATAATAAGCGAAAAACAGACCAGACAGTAATTATTCAGACAGTTATTTAAAAAAGCGCCCCCTGTAGGGTACACCATAAACTAAAGCCACTACGGCACAGTATACGTCATCGTTAGTATGTGTAGCAAATTTGGACTTTCTATCTTGAATAATAAGCGAATAACAGACCAGACAGTTATTCAACGCAGTTATTAAAAAAAAGCGCACCCTGGCGGGTAATCTATTAAGGAAAGATACTACTGTATATAGTATACGCCCTTGTTAATATGTGTAGTGAATTAAACCTTGTTATCTGCATTAATAAGCCAATCGGTATATCAGAGAGAAAAATGACTGCTCCCTATACGTCAGAAAATGAAAGTTCGATCGTTAGCTGTGCGCTCTTTTGTGGGGGAGGAGCGAAAGGATTTTCCATCGCTTTACCATCGCGTTTTACTTTGGAATTTCCATAGCGTCTTACTTTACTATTACCGTTGCGTAATGCTTCGGAATTTGTACCACGAACTACTTTGCAATTTCCACCGAGTTACGCTTTTATTATTTTAATCTTATCAGGCCTAGAAGGGACATCGCGTTATACATACTCAACCAGGCTAAATCAAAATCTATAACGCGATGAAAAATACAGCAAGATTTATTTTCGTGTTATACTTTATGAAATGGCTCACTTGCTAAGTAAAACACGATGAAAAATACATATTATTGCGTTTTACTTATTAAACCGGCTATATTTGGATCTCAGAAACACTATGGAAATGCGATGGTAAAGCGATGGTAAATATTTATCATCGCGTTTTTATCGTGTTTCTCAGTTGAATAAAGCTTGGTTCTATACGTATTTTGCGATAGAAATTAGGATCGAAAGGATTATCACTGCAACTTACTTTATGGACTGGGTTTTGAAAGAAAATCACAAACACGATGGAAACGCGATGGTAAAGCGATGGTAAATATTAACCATCGCTTTACCATCGCATTTTTATCGTGTTTGTGAGTAAGATTAAAGGAAGATTTAAAAGTAAAACGCGATGTCCCTTCTCGGCCATCATAGATGGCCGAGAAGGGACATCGCGTTTTACTTTGAAATCTTCCTTTAATCTTACTCACAAACACGATAAAAATGCGATGGTAAAGCGATGGTTAATATTTACCATCGCTTTACCATCGCGTTTCCATCGTGTTTGTGATTTTCTTTCAAAACCCAGTCCATAAAGTAAGTTGCAGTGATAATCCTTTCGATCCTAATTTCTATCGCAAAATACGTATAGAACCAAGCTTTATTCAACTGAGAAACACGATAAAAACGCGATGATAAATATTTACCATCGCTTTACCATCGCATTTCCATAGTGTTTCTGAGATCCAAATATAGCCGGTTTAATAAGTAAAACGCAATAATATGTATTTTTCATCGTGTTTTACTTAGCAAGTGAGCCATTTCATAAAGTATAACACGAAAATAAATCTTGCTGTATTTTTCATCGCGTTATAGATTTTGATTTAGCCTGGTTGAGTATGTATAACGCGATGTCCCTTCTAGGCCTGATAAGATTAAAATAATAAAAGCGTAACTCGGTGGAAATTGCAAAGTATTTCGTGGTACAAATTCCGAAGCATTACGCAACGGTAATAGTAAAGTAAGACGCTATGGAAATTCCAAAGTAAAACGCGATGGTAAAGCGATGGAAAATCCTTTCGCTCCTCCCCCACAAAAGAGCGCACAGCTAACGAACTTTCATTTTCTGACGTATAGGGAGCAGTCATTTTTCTCTCTGATATACCGATTGGCTTATTAATGCAGATAACAAGGTTTAATTCACTACACATATTAACAAGGGCGTATACTATATACAGTAGTATCTTTCCTTAATAGATTACCCGCTAGGGTGCGCTTTTTTTAATAACTGTGTTGAATAACTGTCTGGTCTGTTATTCGCTTATTATTCAAGATAGAAAGTCCAAATTTGCTACACATACTAACGATGACGTATACTGTGCCGTAGTGGCTTTAGTTTATGGTGTACCCTACAGGGGGCGCTTTTTTTAATAACTGTCTGAATAATTACTGTTTGGTCTGTTTTTCGCTTATTATTCAAGATAGAAAGTCCTAATATGCTACACATAGGGCCTACTAGCGATGACGTATACTAGCTGTGCCGTAGTAGATTTAGTTTCTGGATTACCCACCAGGGGGCGCTTTTTTAAATAACTGTCTGGTCTGTTATTCGCTTATTATTCAAGATAGAAAGTCCGAATGCTTAGGCCGATAGTTTTTACCCAGTATTAACTTTTTGAAATTATGAAATAGGTGCAAAGCAAAGCTATGTTCGACTGTGCTCGATGTGAAGGGCTGGGCACAAGACAAATAGCAGTTCGTTATTCGAGAGGGAGCAGTTATTTTTCTCTCTGATATACCGATTGGCTTATTAATGCAGATAAAAAGGTTTAATTCACTACACATACTTACAAGGGCGTATACTATATAAAGTAGTATCTTTACTTCATAGATTACCCACCAAATTTGCTACACATACTAGTGATGACGTATACTATATAGCAGTAGCCTTAGTTTATAGAGTACCCACCAGGGGGCGCTTTTTTAATAACTGTCTGAATAACTGTCTGGTCTGTTATTCGCTTATTATTCAAGATAGAAAGTCCAAATTTTCTACACATACTAGCGGTGACGTATACTATACCGTAGTAGATTTAGTTTATGGATTACCCACCAGGGGGCGCTTTTTTGAATAACTGTCTGAATAATTACTGTCTGGTCTGTTATTCGCTTATTATTCAAGATAGAAAGTCCAAATTTGCTACACATACTAACGATGACGTATACTATACCGCAGTAGCTTTAGTTTATGGATTATCCGCCAGGGGGAGGGGGGGGGCTTGTTTGAATAACTGTCTGGTCTGTTATTCGGTTAGTATTTAAGATAGAAAGTCCAAATTTGCTACACGTACTAACGATGACGTGTACTATATAGTAGCAGCTTATTATTCAAGATAGAAAGTCCAAATTTGCTACACATACTAGCGATGACGTATACTACATAGTACTAGCTTTAGTTGTATTGACCACGTACTCCATTGAGGCTGTAATAAAACATTCTAGATCTGTGTTCCTTCATCAGATTTATATTTCTGCGATGTGTCCGTGTTTGTATACATTTGTTAGCTGATAATCTCACCAAATGCAAAACCTGGGCTGCTGATCGCATGTACTAAACGTACAACGTTTATTTTTTTAATTACTATTTTAATTACGCGGGTGGTATTTGGTAAAAAAAATAATATCAAATACAGGCATGATACGCCATAACCTGTCCGGGTTTTGCCAAATGAAGAGATTTTCAGCCTAATGCATGCATAAACACAGGAATTACGAGAAGAAAGACAATGCATGTAGAAAAATATTATGCCAGACTTTGAAATATAATTACTAGTTACTGTCAGAAGTTTACTGAGGATTACCTGAATACTTTAAATGAATCCTTATAATTAATCATTTTTAACAAGTAAGCTGTAGACTGTCGTTAGTTTACGTTTTGTGAAATTTTCCAAGGATAAATTATCACTGTCAGAATAAGTTTATGTGGAATTCCGAGATATTAATTGAAGGACAAGATTAGAGAAGCGAGAGTGCGTCAAAGTCTGGCTTTTTTTAGGACGTTTTCTCGATGTTCCTGCGTTTATGATTATAACTAGAGGAAAATCTCCATATTTGGAAAACATCGGCTGCTTGTGATGTGTACCAACATTCATTAAAGTAATTAATGCTTAGTTTTTTAGTTATTCGTTATGAAACAGGAGAGGGCGATTTGTTGTCCACACGATATGGTTTTATATCAGATCCCATGCAAATGGTTGATATTGTTGATTTATGGTTTTGTCGTTGATTTCAAAGTATTTAAAAGTTAATATATTGATCTGATGGTTGATATTTGAAGTGGTTTTGTAATTGATAACCGATATAACATTTTAACAGCGTTTCAAAATGATCACCATTGCAATGTTAGATTTGGGACTTGCAAAAGCAAAAGCGGGCTGATGACCACATGTACTAAACGTGAAGCGTTTGTTTATTAATTATTCTTTGTAATTACACAAGTGGTATATTGGGTAGAAAATTGAACAAGAAAAGAGATGGCACCTCTAAGGCTCTCAGAAATTTGATACGCCATAACCTGTCATTTTTTGTTGGCCAAATGAGATTTTCAGTTTAATGCATTCATAATCACAGGAACTGGAAGGACAAAAAAAAGTAGAAAAATATGATGGCAAACTTTGAAATACAATTACTAGTTACTGTCAGAAGTTTACTGAGGATTTTTGAAGTGGTTTTGTAATGGCAACCAATATAACGTCTTAACAATGTTGCTAAATGGTCACCATAGTAATGTTAGATTTAGGGTTTCTCGTTTGCCTTAACTCGGGGATTACGAAATGGTTACCATGGCAATGTAAACTTTTTTTTCAACGTTTTTGAGTGGTTAAAAATTGTTCATTAAATTTCACAGATTTACCAGAAAGTAAAAAGACTAGCTGTGCCCTTCTATCTGAATTAAAGTTATATTTAAAAAATGTATTTGTCTTGTGTCCAGCCCTTCACATCGAGCAAAGTCGAACATAGCTTTGATTTGTACCTATTTCATAATTTCAAAAAGTTAATACTGGGTAAAAACTATCGGCCTAAGCATTCGGACTTTCTATCTTGAATAATAAGCGAATAACAGACCAGACAGTTATTCAAAAAAGCGCCCCGGGTGGGTAATCCATAAACTAAAGCCACTACGGGGAGACCGGGGCTAGTTCGAGCCTTTTTGCTTAAAATCGCTATTTGTCAAAAAGTATTCGAGCCTTTTAAAACGCAAATAATTCTTGTGAAAGGCAGCGAAATAAGCTATCCTTTGATACCTATTCAGAATGACTCCTCTTGATGATATTACTGAAATATGCACTTTTAAGAAAATAAAATTACCCCCCTGGGGTAACTTCGACCAGCAACTCAATTAAATCAACAGGTTCAATTAAAGTGTTTTATTTGACCAACAACAAAACTGAACGAATAAACTTCGGTTTAAACGAATGACTGTCGGTTTAAGCAATAAGAAACCACGAAAAAATGACCTAAACAGAAATTTGTAGGTCAAAACATTCGTAAGCAAGTATTCGAACCTCTCGGGGCGTTATGAGTCCAAAGTACATTGAAGATGCTTGTCTCAAATAGGTTACTAAAATTGATTCCTGATAATCCCAGATAATTTTCGTGGTTTTTGTTATCCTAACGAGAGTTGTATACTTATCTCTGACGGGGTAGGCGTTTGTAGTTATTGATGTACACGTAAAAGGTAGATGCTACTATTTCGAACAAATTCGCCGTTTTCTTTTATCCATCTGAACTACTAATAAATTATTCCAAGGCTAGTCATATTTGTTCTGGATAAGTTGTTTGAGAGAGGCTTCTCTTGCGTATCATCATTAAATCACGCAGAGCTCTATTCCATTCATGTGATTTTTACCAGTGCTGTAAAATGAAGTAATATAGCTGTAGGCCTAAACACTGCCACGAACAGTATTAACATGGAAAAAACTGCACTTTGATTGAATGATGTACTAGTCTGATTCCATGACCTACTCAATTCGGGGCATATTCGACCTAAGGCGGGGCAAGTCTGACCTAGGATTGCACATGCCCCAACCAAACAGGTCGAACTTGCCCCATGCGCACCACATTTAAAAATAACATTATTTCACGTGACCTATTCAATGCAGTCTAAAGATGCACTATGCTTAGTAAAGCTAATTGTCCACGCTTTCATCCTACAAACAGTCGTTAGTTTATACAAGGTACTTTTAACATAAATATTACTATAAATAGACGACTAAAAATTTACTAACGACTACGCAAAAGGCGTTTTACCCCCTGAAGTCGAGGATTTCTGCTACAGGTCCACCATTTACAACGTAGAACAGCTCTTGTCGATCAAGTGATCATCTAAAAGTTGAAGAGCGCGCGAAATATTCACTCAACAGCCGGACATCGACAATGGTTGTACTTGCCCCAGGGTCGAACTAGCCCCGGTCTCCCCTATAGTATACGCCATCGCTAGTATGTGTAGCATATTAGGGCTTTCTATCTTGAATAATAAGCGAAAAACAGACCAGACAGTTATTCAGACAGTTATTCAAAAAAGCGCCCCCTGGTGGGTAATCCATAAGCTAAAGCCACTACGGCATAGTATACGTCATCGTTTGTATGTGTAGCAAATTTGGACTTTCTATCTTGAATAATAAGCGAATAACAGACCAGACAGTTATTCAGACAGTTATTCAAAAAAGCGCCCCCTGGTGGGTAATCCATAAGCTAAAGCCACTACGGCATAGTATACGTCATCGTTTGTATGTGCAGCAAATTTGGACTTTCTATCTTGAATAATAAGCGAATAACAGACCAGACAGTTATTCAGACAGTTATTCAAAAAACGCGCCCCCTGGCGGGTAATCTATTATGTAAAGATACTACTGTATATAGTATACGCCCTTGTAAGTATATGTAGTGAATTAAACCTTTTTATCTGCATTAATAAGCCAATTGGTATATCAGTAAGAAAAATGACTACTCCCTCTCGAATAACGAACTGCTAACCATCGAGTTACACTTTTATTATTTTAATCTTATCAGGCCGAGAAGGGACATCGCGTTATACATAATCAACCAGGCTAAATCAAAATCTAAGACGCGATGAAAAATACAGCAAGCTTTATTTTCGTGTTATACATTATGAAATGGCTCACTTGCTATGTATAACACGATGAAAAATACTTTTCGTTGCGTTTTACTTACTAAGCCGCCTATATTTTGATCTCAGAAACGCTATGGTAAAGCGATGGTTAATATTTACCATCGCTTTATCATCGCGTTTCCATCGTGTTTGTGGCTTATCCTAAAAAGAGAATTTGTAAAATAAAATGCAACGGTAATCCCATAAAAAGTCTTTTTTGTCGCATAGTGCAAGTGAAATTAGACTTTACTGGACTCAGAAATACTATGGAAATGCGATGGTAAAGCGATGGTAAGTATTTACCATCGCTTTACCATCGCATTTCCATAGTGTTTTTGAGATCAAAATGTAGGCGGTTTAGTAAGTAAAACGCGATGAAAAGTATTTTTCATCGTGTTTCCATCGTGTTTTACATAGGAAATGAGCCAATTTCATAAAGTATAACACGCAAATAAATCTTGCTATCTTTTTCATCGCGTCTTAGATTTCGATTTAGCCTGGTTGAGTATCTATAACGCGATGTCCCTTCTCGGCCATCATAGATAATCCTTTCGATCCTAATTTCTATCGCAAAATACGTATAGAACCAAGCTTTATTCAACTGAGAAACACGATAAAAACGCGATGATAAATATTTACCATCGCTTTACCATCGCATTTCCATAGTGTTTCTGAGATCCAAATATAGCCGGTTTAATAAGTAAAACGCAATAATATGTATTTTTCATCGTGTTTTACTTAGCAAGTGAGCCATTTCATAAAGTATAACACGAAAATAAATCTTGCTGTATTTTTCATCGCGTTATAGATTTTGATTTAGCCTGGTTGAGTATGTATAACGCGATGTCCCTTCTAGGCCTGATAAGATTAAAATAATAAAAGCGTAACTTGGTGGAAATTGCAAAGTATTTCGTGGTACAAATTCCGAAGCATTACGCAACGGTAATAGTAAAGTAAGACGCTATGGAAATTCCAAAGTAAAACGCGATGGTAAAGCGATGGAAAATCCTTTCGCTCCTCCCCCACAAAAGAGCGCACAGCTAACGAACTTTCATTTTCTGACGTATAGGGAGCAGTCATTTTTCTCTCTGATATACCGATTGGCTTATTAATGCAGATAACAAGGTTTAATTCACTACACATATTAACAAGGGCGTATACTATATACAGTAGTATCTTTTCTTAATAGATTACCCGCCAGGGTGCGCTTTTTTTAATAACTGTGTTGAATAACTGTCTGGTCTGTTATTCGCTTATTATTCAAGATAGAAAGTCCAAATTTGCTACACATACTAACGATGACGTATACTGTGCCGTAGTGGCTTTAGTTTATGGTGTACCCTACAGGGGGCGCTTTTTTAATAACTGTCTGAATAATTACTGTCTGGTCTGTTTTTCGCTTATTATTCAAGATAGAAAGTCCTAATATGCTACACATAGGGCCTACTAGCGATGACGTATACTAGCTGTGCCGTAGTAGATTTAGTTTCTGGATTACCCACCAGGGGGCGCTTTTTTGAATAACTGTCTGGTCTGTTATTCGCTTATTATTCAAGATAGAAAGTCCGAATGCTTAGGCCGATAGTTTTTACCCAGTATTAACTTTTTGAAATTATGAAATAGGTGCAAAGCAAAGAGCTATGTTCGACTGTGCTCGATGTGAAGGGCTGGGCACAAGACAAATAGCAGTTCGTTATTCGAGAGGGAGCAGTCATTTTTCTCTCTGATATACCGATTGGCTTATTAATGCAGATAACAAGGTTTAATTCACTACACATATTAACAAGGGCGTATACTATATACAGTAGTATCTTTTCTTAATAGATTACCCGCCAGGGTGCGCTTTTTTTTAATAACTGTGTTGAATAACTGTCTGGTCTGTTATTCGCTTATTATTCAAGATAGAAAGTCCAAATTTGCTACACATACTAACGATGACGTATACTGTGCCGTAGTGGCTTTAGTTTATGGTGTACCCTACAGGGGGCGCTTTTTTTAATAACTGTCTGAATAATTACTGTCTGGTCTGTTTTTCGCTTATTATTCAAGATAGAAAGTCCTAATATGCTACACATAGGGCCTACTAGCGATGACGTATACTAGCTGTGCCGTAGTAGATTTAGTTTCTGGATTACCCACCAGGGGGCGCTTTTTTTAATAACTGTCTGGTCTGTTATTCGCTTATTATTCAAGATAGAAAGTCCGAATGCTTAGGCCGATAGTTTTTACCCAGTATTAACTTTTTGAAATTATGAAATAGGTGCAAAGCAAAGAGCTATGTTCGACTGTGCTCGATGTGAAGGGCTGGGCACAAGACAAATAGCAGTTCGTTATTCGAGAGGGAGCAGTCATTTTTCTCTCTGATATACCGATTGGCTTATTAATGCAGATAAAAAGGTTTAATTCACTACACATACTTACAAGGGCGTATACTATATAAAGTAGTATCTTTACTTCATAGATTACCCACCAAATTTGCTACACATACTAGTGATGACGTATACTATATAGCAGTAGCCTTAGTTTATAGAGTACCCACCAGGGGGCGCTTTTTTAATAACTGTCTGAATAACTGTCTGGTCTGTTATTCGCTTATTATTCAAGATAGAAAGTCCAAATTTGCTACACATACTAGCGGTGACGTATACTATACCGTAGTAGATTTAGTTTATGGATTACCCACCAGGGGGCGCTTTTTTGAATAACTGTCTGAATAATTACTGTCTGGTCTGTTGTTCGCTTATTATTCAAGATAGAAAGTCCAAATTTGCTACACATACTAACGATGACGTATACTATACCGTAGTAGATTTAGTTTATGGATTACCCACCAGGGGGCGCTTTTTTGAATAACTGTCTGAATAATTACTGTCTGGTCTGTTGTTCGCTTATTATTCAAGATAGAAAGTCCAAATTTGCTACACATACTAACGATGACGTATACTATACCGCAGTAGCTTTAGTTTATGGATTATCCGTCAGGGGGAGGGGGGGCTTGTTTGAATAACTGTCTGGTCTGTTATTCGCTTAGTATTTAAGATAGAAAGTCCAAATTTGCTACACGTACTAACGATGACGTGTACTATATAGTAGCAGCTTATTATTCAAGATAGAAAGTCCAAATTTGCTACACATACTAGCGATGACGTATACTACATAGTACTAGCTTTAGTTGTATTGACCACGTACTCCATTGAGGCTGTAATAAAACATTCTAGATCTGTGTTCCTTCATCAGATTTATATTTCTGCGATGTGTCCGTGTTTGTATACATTTGTTAGCTGATAATCTCACCAAATGCAAAACCTGGGCTGCTGATCGCATGTACTAAACGTACAACGTTTTTTTTTTAATTACTATTTTAATTACGCGGGTGGTATTTGGTAAAAAAAATAATATCAAATACAGGCATGATACGCCATAACCTGTCCGGGTTTTGCCAAATGAAGAGATTTTCAGCCTAATGCATGCATAAACACAGGAATTACGAGAAGAAAGACAATGCATGTAGAAAAATATTATGCCAGACTTTGAAATATAATTACTAGTTACTGTCAGAAGTTTACTGAGGATTACCTGAATACTTTAAATGAATCCTTATAATTAATCGTTTTTAACAGGTAAGCTGTAGACTGTCGTTAGTTTACGTTTTGTGAAATTTTCCAAGGATAAATTATCACTGTCAGAATAAGTTTATGTGGAATTCCGAGATATTAATTGAAGGACAAGATTAGAGAAGCGAGAGTGCGTCAAAGTCTGGCTTTTTTTAGGACGTTTTCTCGATGTTCCTGCGTTTATGATTATAACTAGAGGAAAATCTCCATATTTGGAAAACATCGGCTGCTTGTGATGTGTACCAACATTCATTAAAGTAATTAATGCTTAGTTTTTTAGTTATTCGTTATGAAACAGGAGAGGGCGATTTGTTGTCCACACGATATGGTTTTATATCAGATCCCATGCAAATGGTTGATATTGTTGATTTATGGTTTTGTCGTTGATTTCAAAGTATTTAAAAGTTAATATATTGATCTGATGGTTGATATTTGAAGTGGTTTTGTAATTGATAACCGATATAACATTTTAACAGCGTTGCAAAATGATCACCATTGCAATGTTAGATTTGGGACTTGCAAAAGCAAAAGCGGGCTGATGACCACATGTACTAAACGTGAAGCGTTTGTTTATTAATTATTCTTTGTAATTACACAAGTGGTATATTGGGTAGAAAATTGAACAAAAAAAGAGATGGCACCTCTAAGGCTCTCAGAAATTTGATACGCCATAACCTGTCATTTTTTTGTTGGCCAAGTGAGATTTTCAGTTTAATGCATTCATAATCACAGGAACTGGAAGGACAAAAAAATGCAAGTAGAAAAATATGATGGCAAACTTTGAAATACAATTACTAGTTACTGTCAGAAGTTTACTGAGGATTTTTGAAGTGGTTTTGTAATGGCAACCAATATAACGTCTTAACAATGTTGCTAAATGGTCACCATAGTAATGTTAGATTTAGGGTTTTTCGTTTGCCTTAACTCGGGGATTACGAAATGGTTACCATGGCAATGTAAACTTTTTTTTCAACGTTTTTGAGTGGTTAAAAATTGTTCATTAAATTTCACAGATTTACCAGAAAGTAAAAAGACTAGCTGTGCCCTTCTATCTGAATTAAAGTTATATTTAAAAAATGTAGTTGTCTTGTGCCCAGCCCTTCACATCGAGCAAAGTCGAACATAGCTTTGATTTGTACCTATTTCATAATTTCAAAAAGTTAATACTGGGTAAAAACTATCGGCCTAAGCATGCGGACTTTCTATCTTGAATAATAAGCGAATAACAGACCAGACAGTTATTCAAAAAAGCGCCCCGGGTGGGTAATCCATAAACTAAAGCCACTACGGGGAGACCGGGGCTACTTCGACCCTTTTTGCTTAAAATCGCTATTTGTCAAAAAGTATTCGAGCCTTTTAAAACGCAAATAATTCTTGTGAAAGGCAGCGAAATAAGCTATCCTTTGATACCTATTCAGAATGACTCCTCTTGGTGATATTACTGAAATATGCACTTTTAAGAAAATAAAATTACCCCCCTGGGGTAATTTCGACCAGCAACTCAATTAAATCAACAGGTTCAATTAAAGTGTTTTATTTGACCAACAACAAAACTGAACGAATAAACTTCGGTTTAAACGAATGACTGTCGGTTTAAGCAATAAGAAACCACGAAAAAATGACCTAAACTGAATTGTGTAGGTCAAAACTCTAAGCACATTCGTAAGCAAGTATTCGAACCTCTCGGGGCGTTTAGAGTCCAAAGTACATTGAAGATGCTTGTCTCAAATAGGTTACTAAAATTGATTCCTGATAATACCAGATAATTTTCGTGGTTTTTGTTATCCTAACGAGAGTTGTATACTTATCTCTGACGGGGTAGGCGTTTGTAGTTATTGATGTACACGTAAAAGGTAGATGCTACTATTTCGAACAAATTCGCCGTTTTCTTTTATCCATCTGAACTACTAATAAATTATTCCAAGGCTAGTCATATTTGTTCTGGATAAGTTGTTTGAGAGAGGCTCCTCTTGCGTATCATCATTAAATCACGCAGAGCTCTATTCGATTCATGTGATTTTTACCAGTGCATTAAAATGAAGTAATATAGCTGTAGGCCTAAACACTGCCACGAACAGTATTAACATGGAAAAAACTGCACTTTGATTGAATGATGTACTAGTCTGATTCCATGACCTACTCAATTCGGGGCATATTCGACCTAAGGCGGGGCAAGTCTGACCTAGGATTGCACATGCCCCAACCAAACAGGTCGAACTTGCCCCATGCGCACCACATTTAAAAATAACATTATTTCACGTGACCTATTCAATGCAGTCTAAAGATGCACTATGCTTAGTAAAGCTAATTGTCCACGCTTTCATCCTACAAACAGTCGTTAGTTTATACAAGGTACTTTTAACATAAATATTACTATAAATAGACGACTAAAAATTTACTAACGACTATGCAAAAGGCGTTTTACCCCCTGAAGTCGAGGATTTCTGCTACAGGTCCACCATTTACAACGTAGAACAGCTCTTGTCGATCAAGTGATCATCTAAAAGTTGAAGAGCGCGCGAAATATTCACTCAACAGCCGGACATCGACAATGGTTGTACTTGCCCCAGGGTCGAACTAGCCCCGGTCTCCCCTATAGTATACGTCATCGTTTGTATGTGTAGCAAATTTGGACTTTCTATCTTGAATAATAAGCGAATAACAGACCAGACAGTTATTCAGACAGTTATTCAAAAAAGCGCCCCCTGGTGGGTAATCCATAATCTAAAGCCACTACGGCATAGTATACGTCATCGTTTGTATGTGTAGCAAATTTGGACTTTCTATCTTGAATAATAAGCGAATAACAGACCAGACAGTTATTCAGACAGTTATTCAAAAAAGCGCCCCCTGGTGGGTAATCCAGAAGCTAGAGCCACTCCGGCATAGTATACGTCATCGTTTGTATGTGTAGCAAATTTGGACTTTCTATCTTGAATAATAAGCGAATAACAGACCAGACAGTTATTCAGACAGTTATTCAAAAAAAGCGCCCCCTAGCGGGTAATCTATTATGTAAAGATACTACTGTATATAGTATACGCCCTTGTAAGTATATGTAGTGAATTAAACCTTTTTATCTGCATTAATAAGCCAATTGGTATATCAGTAAGAAAAATGACTACTCCCTCTCGAATAACGAACTGCTAACCACGAACTCCTGTCTAACTTATCATACGTCATTTGCTGCCGGCAAAGCCAAGAGCTCTTTTTTTTGGAGGCGAGAAAGGATTTTCCATCGCTTTACCATCGCGTTTTACTTTGGAATTTGCTCTTCTTTTTTAAAGGCGAGAAAGGATTTTCCATCGCTTTACCATCGCGTTTTACTTTGGAATTTCCATTTGGAATCGAGTTACACTTTTATTATTTTAATCTTATCAGGCCGAGAAGGGACATCGCGTTATACATAATCAACCAGGCTAAATCAAAATCTAAGACGCGATGAAAAATACAGCAAGCTTTATTTTCGTGTTATACATTATGAAATGGCTCACTTGCTATGTATAACACGATGAAAAATACTTTTCGTTGCGTTTTACTTACTAAGCCGCCTATATTTTGATCTCAGAAACGCTATGGTAAAGCGATGGTTAATATTTACCATCGCTTTATCATCGCGTTTCCATCGTGTTTGTGGCTTATCCTAAAAAGAGAATTTGTAAAATAAAATGCAACGGTAATCCCATAAAAAGTCTTTTTTGTCGCATAGTGCAAGTGAAATTAGACTTTACTGGACTCAGAAATACTATGGAAATGCGATGGTAAAGCGATGGTAAGTATTTACCATCGCTTTACCATCGCATTTCCATAGTGTTTCTGAGATCAAAATGTAGGCGGTTTAGTAAGTAAAACGCGATGAAAAGTATTTTTCATCGTGTTTCCATCGTGTTTTACATAGGAAATGAGCCAATTTCATAAAGTATAACACGCAAATAAATCTTGCTATCTTTTTCATCGCGTCTTAGATTTCGATTTAGCCTGGTTGAGTATCTATAACGCGATGTCCCTTCTCGGCCATCATAGACAGCCGATCGGTGCAAGTTATACCCCTAAACACTGGTCTCGCGTGATCTCGCGGGACTTCCTCCAAACCCGAAAGGGGCTTATTGTGTGTAGCGTCAAACCGGCTTGCACTATGTCAACTTTATTTGTTTGTAAAGGATGTATCATGTGTAGATCTATATGGAAAGGAAAAGCCTCAACGAGATATACGTAATTAGCCACAAATGAAAACGTTAACATTATCGCAAATGGGAAATGAAACTGTATCCTGTTAGCTATGCCAAGACAATATTATCGAATTAATATTTGATCACTTTTCACAGATAAACGTTTCTTGGTATAACAAAAAAAACTGCCATAGGCCTACATGAAAAGTTATATAGAGGTTGACTAACGAGAGCCCGTTTGTTACGATGAATATCACCCGAGCCTCTGGCACGTGACTTTGGAAATTAATAGATCAGAGTGATTTTCATTGTAACAAACGGACTCGAGTTTGGTTAATCTTTTTCTCACAATACACAAAAATACTGCATTTTATCTTGAAATGCAGCTCCACATCACATCGTTCAATCCAGCCAACCTTTCTGGATTCTAATGAGGCCAGACCGCTTTACCGCGTTGACATGGAGACTGTATTCATTACGCTACACAGAAAAGGTCTCTAAAATCAAACAGTTTTGTTGCTCACGAATTTTTAAGAATGAAGAGAAATTGTCCTAATTTGTCCTACAAATGAATGGCACTTCTTAGAATACAACAAAAATAAACATATCTATAGTTCAATGTCTGCAATCCGATGACGAAGTCATGTTTTGCTGTGACCTCTACACTGACACAATTGCGATAGGTCAATGCATCTTCTTTGAGAGAGTTGCGAGGCGCCAGTTTGGGTAGATTGATTGATTGAAAGTTTTAATTATCCTGTGTTTCATTATTGATACAGAACGTGTCATCGTTTGCAGTTAGGAATAAATGTGGCTATGATAAATTCGTATTCAATCGTAATATGTTAGAAAAACGGAAGCAAGCAGACGAAGTAGTTTGTTTATATCAAGAAGTATGTCATGTACATTCAAAGGCTTTCCTTATATGGAAGTAGCTATTTATTAAGTGACATTTTATTTATTAAGCGACAGGCCAACAGGTTCAGGACCCAATACAGACCTCAATAAAAACTATGTACATGAAAAAACATCTCAATATTGTGATTGTCAATATGCTTGTGTTGAATTTATTCGGAGTTACTTTGCTAGTGCATTATGCTAAGCTATTCAGTGGATCAACAAGTTATGAAAAGCTATTTTTACAAGTTTTACAAGAAAGCCATTTCTGCAGATTAATGGGTTTTAACTACATCGAAAAAATGAGTGTTTAGATATTTAACTATGCGAATGTTTCGATATTGTAACTGAAGATCCGTGTTAACGCCATGAACAAAGCTATATCAATCAATCAATCATACAAATGGCAGTTGGGATACCATGGAGTTAAAAGCTATAGCCTACGGGTGCTCTTACTAATACGTCTTAATACTATCGACGGAGAAATCCGGTTAGAAAAGTCAGCGCTGAACGCTTTCGTGCTCTATTACACGAATGAGGATTTATCGTCTGTTGGTTCACTAAATGAAAGCGGAGCCCTCCTGTCCCATCTTCGCAAGCCAAGTTAAAATCTTCATGTCCCCAAACACGGAATGGGTTACATGAAGATTTTAACTTGGCTGGAGAAGATGCTCCTGTCCGTCCGTCTGCTTTTCCAATTGTTTAAAAGGAAAAAAAGATAGTTTTGTGTCTATTTACATCAATGATGATCCACCATGACTCATATGTGTGGTTACAATGGTAACTGATTATTAAATCAGCACTTGTTTTAGGTGCTTCTCCTTCTTTGGGGCGAATCGGAATTTCTTTGAAAGAGGGATGGAGGCCTTTTCTAACAGAAACGTGACAAATTCAAAATGCTTATGTTACCCCCCACCCGAGTTCCACCGCGGTGGTAGGAAAAAGGAATAGGATGCTGAATGTTCGAGAATCTCGTACATGATCTATTATGAACATGATCAACGGTAAAGATATATAATTCAATAAGTCGTTGAAGAGACTATTTCTGTAGAATTGTTTACATTTTGCTAAAACTTCTACTAAATAGAAAAATAAGTTTTCATTGACTTTGAATGAAAGTGGATTTCCAGCGAAAAATGAAAGCTTTACTAATATTCATCTGGCTGATAAACTGTAAAGAGCCGACATTCTTTACTTTATTTTTACATTATGTATTGAGGACAAAAAACAACAACAACCCCCCCCCCCCAGCTCCACATACCTAAAAGTCAGAAAACAACGAAACGATCTGCCAGCCTGTAAGTGTGCAACGGCTCGCTCTGGAGTCTTTGTTAGAAACTCCAGGATACATGGCTTAAACTAAAAATAAACATATTAGCTGAAAATGAGTTCTAAAATCGTATTAAATCGTCCTTTACCGGTCTGCCAAGGGAAAGAACTTTACCGTGACCATCCCAACCAATTGTGATGACGCGACTATCTATGCATAGCAAGACTTGTCAGTACTTGGGTACACAAAGATAGACTCGTCATCACGATTGCATCCCAACACGATCCTAATGTCGGAACTTTTTGGGATTTTTAATTTGCCTCGTACGCGCGGTGCCCTTTTAATGTCATAAACCCTGATACAGAAATATTTCCCTCGATTTATATCTCACCGCTTGACTCCACCTCTCTTATTTGATTTGAATCGTTTCTATATTTAATAGTTTGAGATAAGCTGTAAAAATTCACCGCACCGAACGATTAACGTCGAAATGTTAAACGCTTGCTGCTTGTACAATTAGATAACCGGGATGTACTTTGGCTTGTTTTTAAAGCTTGCCATAACCTAATTATCCGGAGATTTGTATATTTATAAGACTTCTTATTTGCGCTTTTTAAAGGAACACTCGCCACAAAATACAAAAACTGTTTGTGTTAAAAAGGAAAAACAAATCTGTAGTTTTTCCAGTTAAAAAAAGATAGAAACTTCGATTTTTCCCCCAAAATTCAAAAGTTTTGAAAATTAAATTGTAGAGGAAACTTGGTTTCTTAGGTATCCGCAATGTAGGCTAAACAAATGACGAACGCAGGAATGGATGTTTTGTCACACCAAAATTCCTTCTGATAAGTTTTATCTTGCAAATACCAGAAAGGCTACGGTGGCGAGTGTGCCTTTAATATAAGCCGAAAACTTCCTTATCTTGTCATAACGATAAAAATACTAGCATTTTAGCAGATCATGCGACAGTCATATTATCATATGATATCTCGGTTTTAACTGGCGTCAAGGGGACATAATCACCGACCATCCAAGGGCGATAACTAACGTGACGTCAAAATAGACGTTGCCAGTTAACGTGACGTCATAATCACTTGTAAACATTGTTCAGTCGTGAACACGCCAAGATGAAGGTCGTTACGTTTATCCTGGTTGTTTTAATGATAAGTTTTACGTTTTGGATGACCGACGTCGGTACCCGAAAACTGAAAGAGACGTAAGTTCTTACTTGAATAATTAATACCTCGTAAAAATAAGGGTCAAGTTTTTTTGTTAGATGTTAGAAAAGTGCATTAGGACGTTAGTCAATACGTGCGTTAAAGTTAGGCCTATAACCAAAGAGAGTAGATTGACAAGAGTGGTCACTTCGTCCAATCAGCATTGCCGGCATGTTCTTCTGGCCCCCTATAGGAAGGAGGTTCCAAATAATCGAATCGTGTCAGTTCAAATTCAACATGGCGCGGACGAAGTGACCACTCTTGTCAATCTACTCTCTTTGCTATAACCCCTGATCAGGATATTCTCTTCGAGGTGTATTCCTCCCTCTGTCGCCATTCCTAACCAAACAAAGTTTAATAAATGTCTAAATCACTATAATTTACGTTTTTTTTTAAATATCATATTTGCTAGGGCACTTCCAATAAATGCCAGATTAACAACGAGTAGTTCTAAAACCTTTACTTTATTGAAGTTCTATAACTCCAAAAATATCTCAAAGTTCGAGGGTTCCAGGTAGGCCTACATATAACTGATCGCACAGATTATAACTACGACGGACTTTGTTACCAGATAAAATAATCAAAGAAGAAGTAACGTAAGTCCAGCAAATTCATGTAAACATTTTGATTTATATTTAAAAAAAGGGGAAAAACAGAGGAACGTTTTTACAGGCAAATATTACACAAACTGTGGAAGACGCATATCTCAAAATAAATAGGGCAATCGCATATACGAGTAACATTACTGAGTGCAGTCGGAAACTGACTGACAAAATACAAACATCACGCCCATATATAGACCCTTACAAATTCCAGAACTATTCGACTATCACAAATTAACATAAATTCGAATAGCTATAGAAATGGCATTTAAGTCGACGCCGCAGTTGAGGAAACTATGCCACAGCGAGCAATAGCTTTTGAGAAGGATCTGTAGACTTTTACATAAAACACAAAAGATTTACAATAACAATCCAATTAGAAAATAGGACGAGGGAAAAACTCAAGGTCAATAAACTTAATACACGTAATACTTTATTGTGAAATGGATGTCCTGACCAATTAACTCCCATCAATATTTAGTCTCGTCAGATATCGCGAGACTCATTTTACATGAAACCATATTGAGTGCGACAGACGATCAATCAACCATACTAATTGATATCCCGATTGTCACAAACATCTCTTTCTCTTTTAGATCCGATGAAATGGAGCCGAATATTGGGGGTAGAATGATCATTGGTATTAAGAAGTTCTTTGGATACCCTCCTCCCGACCCACCATGGTGGAAACCGGCTTGCTTCCTGACAACATCAGATGTGACAGGTAAGAACAATAAGTGTATTTGTTTCTGGGAATCCCGCTGGCCCAGTGGATTATATTCAATAATATGAAATGTCTACAGGTTCCTTGTTATTTATGTTTGGATATTTATGGGTCGGTACCTGGTCGACAACCAATAAATGTCAGAAATTCTTAAATAACGGAAGTAAAACCTTTCCATTAGTAAATAACGTAAGACTTTCGTATGGGTAACACACTTTCCATTAGTGACGTAGACTGAATATAGAAAGAACATACATGTATTAAGTTTAGATATTAGGTGCATGTTCTACGCTGGGGCGAGAGTTCGATTCCTCGTTCAGTATCAGGTACAAAAAATACAAAGAGGAACTTCAACAACAGCAAAAAATTGTTAACAAAAAATATATGGTTCTAAATGTGGCCCAGTTGGCAGTAACACAAAAGAAGAGATTTCTGGATAACAACTTCTTACTGTTACTATTACCGACTTCTAAATGCCTCTCAAACAACCAGTTGGCAGTGTCTCTCAACCTGCCACATTCCATCGATTGTTCCGTTCCGATCTTTGCCCATTGACGATCAGGTACCTCATGGGGAATTAATGTCTCTTTTCGTTGTTTCGTCTGATAGGTACAGCATGTTTCACACTTGGAGATGTAGTCCTGTATTTCAGCATTCATTGCTGGCCAATACAGGCACTCTCGAGCTCTGCGTCGACAAGATTCGATTCCCAAGTGAGCACCATGAAGACGTTCCAAAATTGTGGGGCGTAAAGATTTAGGAACAACGCACCGATTTCCTCTGAAAATAACACCATTTTGGATTGACATTTCGTCTTTCATGTTGAAGTATGGAAGGGCGTGTGAAACAACGTTGTTCTTTGTCTGAGGCCAACCGTTTAATATATAATTCTTGGTTGCTTGCAGGGAAGTGTCTTGCTGGGTAGCTTTGAGAATATCATTTAGCGTAGTTTCCGACACTGGAAGATAATCCGCCATCTGCAGACACTCAACCTCAGCTTCAATTGAAGAAATCTCCTCATGGTGATCCTGCTGGCCTTCCGTAGTATGTAGATAAGCTCTTGATAGTGTGTCAGCAAGATACATATGTTTACCTTTCTTGTAGACGGATACAGGTCACAGTTTGTCACTTCCGGAAATTTCTAGGGACGAAAGAAGTTCCAGCTATTTTTGTGTGTTTTTTTTATTATTTTTTCCTGGCCCCCTGCATTTTTTTTCTGGGCATTTTTGTAGTTTTTATGAAAGGACAGGGGTTGAGTTACTGTCTGGAAATGATTTTAGAAGTGGAATGGGACCAGTTCAGGTGGTGGAGATCTGGTAGTTGGGGGGTGCTTTGGTCTATTTACATGCGGCGGAATATGTGCAAAGAGACCCCTATCAGCTGATTCTACTCGTATCTCAAAATTTCTACCTTCAACCTATGAAAAAATTGTGCTTAAAATACTGCCAAAGGACTGTTCAAGGCCCCCACCGAAGGATTTGGTTCAACGAAAGTTAGGGAAGGTGCTGTGAGAGCAGACATTAACATTACCGCAAATGGGAAATGAAGGAAAATGAAACTGTGACCTGCTGCCTGTATGGGTTGAAGACATATTTTGTGAAATAGATCACTGTACAACAACAACACTGTGTTTGTGACTTAAAACTTGTCAGAAACACATTATAAGACCTATAGTACTGTCTAGATGTGCTGAAAATGTATCTTTCATGTCTTTTCTAGCAAAATATTTGCACAAAATTGATTTCTTGATAGTTTTGGGGGGCAAAGTAATGTACATGATTATGAGTTGAATTTCTCCTGTAAGTAAATGATACTTTTCAATATGGTAGTTCACCTATTTCTGCAATGATATGCCACACAATCTGGTTGCTTTTCTCATTACCCTTGCCAAAACACACAGAACACTACCCTACCCCCCAAAAATTTAAAAGAATTTGGGCATTACTTGATTTTGTGTACATATTAAATTTTATTTGGCTTTCTGACAAAAACCTATAGTTCTTACATTGATTTGATGGTCAACATGTGAGAAACATAATAATCTCCTTTTTAGTCTTACAAAATGCCTTTTCTTGTAAAAAAAACAATTTTTTCACTGTTGTTTTATGTCAAACTGAATATTTTGTGTACTCTTTCAGGTAATTTCAGGTCCTGTATAAGATGAATGGAATTGTTTATCCACCTGTGAGCATATTTTCCTGATTCACACATCAAAGGAATGGAAATGAGAGTCTTTCTACATTTTCCAGAGGTAATTTTACCATTGGCATGGCTTCACTGCTTCATTACATTAGAAATTCGCCTCAAATAGCATGCCTAATGGCACTCAAAGTTGGCATAAAACCGCCCAGAATATAATGACCTGGGCTTTCCTGATTTTATTCAGTACCTGCATGTGTCTTACACAATTTTCACTTGCAAGAATGCTGGAATCAATTGTTTTAGAAAATAAACCAACCTAACATTTACCCCACCCCCCTTTTTTTTGCATATTTTTTCTTAAATCTAATCATATTTTCCCAGAAATATCCTTTTAGACCCTTGTTTGACTTTTTGGGGTGCAGTTTTATTCTCTGGGCTAGGCTAATAATTAAGTTTATGTTCCAGGGTACTTGTGGGCAGTTTTGAACAGAGTTTTGTGTTGGGGGATCCCAACAATAAGCCGTGTGGCAGGTGACTTCTTCCTCTGGTTTTAAGCTTTCCAGTACAATTTTGAGCCTAAAATCAACCTGGGATACAAGAATAACACTTGTTTTTTCAAGCTGTTTAAATTTGGCCACAGTATGACTGACTTTGAGTAGAATTTATCCATTTTGTAATCCAACAAATCTTAAAATGTAACAAATGCACAGTATATTTTAGTTGAGGAAGCCACAGAAAGATATGTGTCCTCATAAAGTTAGTATTTTATGGTAGAACACTCTTAGTAGAAGTCACACTAGTTTACAGAGTTCAAATATGTTTTCCCAGAGCTGAGATATGACAATTTTAAGCTTTTTTAGCTCACCGGTCATTGTCCTTGCTATGTTTTAATGGGGGGTGGTGTAAATGGGAGGGCTACAGAAGGCTTAGTTTTCATTGCATTTAGTTTTCCTCTTGAGAGATCATTCCAAATACCTTTAAGCTCAATGTGTTAGATTTAGAAGTAGATTGAAGGAAATTTGTGCCTCTGTTAGGATACAGGTCACAGTTTGTCACTTCCGGAAATTTCTAGGGACGAAAGAAGTTCCAGCTATTTTTGTGTGTTTTTTTTATTATTTTTTCCTGGCCCCCTGCATTTTTTTTCTGGGCATTTTTGTAGTTTTTATGAAAGGACAGGGGTTGAGTTACTGTCTGGAAATGATTTTAGAAGTGGAATGGGACCAGTTCAGGTGGTGGAGATCTGGTAGTTGGGGGGTGCTTTGGTCTATTTACATGCGGCGGAATATGTGCAAAGAGACCCCTATCAGCTGATTCTACTCGTATCTCAAAATTTCTACCTTCAACCTATGAAAAAATTGTGCTTAAAATACTGCCAAAGGACTGTTCAAGGCCCCCACCGAAGGATTTGGTTCAACGAAAGTTAGGGAAGGTGCTGTGAGAGCAGACATTAACATTACCGCAAATGGGAAATGAAGGAAAATGAAACTGTGACCTGCTGCCAGACTATGTTCAGGTCATATTTCTGCAAAGCGAGAAGCATACGTTGAAGTCTCTTAGGTGCATCCATGAGAGCTTTCTTCTGTATTGACTCAAGGGGCTTGTGGTCACTTTCACACGTTACAGGGCGTCCAAATGTGTATTGGTGAAATTTAGTGCATCCATACACAATGGCTAAAAGTTCTTTCTCAATCTGGGCGTAGTTACGTTCTGTCTGTGTTAAAGCTCGACTGGCGTAAGCTACAGGTTGTCCTTGTTGTAGTAAAGAGGCACCCAGTCCAGTCTCTGACGCATCACACTGTATGGTTACGTCCAGAGAACTGTCAAAGTAACGTAACACTGGTGTTTGTGTAACAGCAGTTTTAATTCTCTCGAATGCTGTGTCATGTTCGAAGGTCCAGTTCCATTCACAGCCTTTCTTTGTGAGCTGCCTGAGGGGTTCACATAGGTCAGACAGATTTTCCAAAAATTTAGAAAGGTAGTTCACAAGTCCGACAATTCTCTGTACACCTTGTACATTTGTTGGCTTGGGCATGTTCAAAATAGCATTTACCTTCAATGGATCTACTGTCAGACCTTGGGGAGTAAGAAGGTGTCCAATGAACGAAACGTTCTCACTTTTAAGTTCTAATTTGTCCGCATTCAGTTTGATACCTTTTTCTTCACATCTTTTCATTAACATAATGAACCTTTCATCATGATTTCTTACAGCATCATCGATGGAATCGCCCTCCCCTATGGTAAGTATGTCATCCGCTACACGGAAAGTGCCTGGCAGATTTTGTAGTGCTTCGTCTAATCTGCGCTGGAAGATTTCAGGAGCAGGGGAAATCCCGAAAGGAAGTCTCAACCACCGGTATCTTCCGAATGGCGTTCCGAATGTCGTGAGATAGCTTGATGCTGTATCCAAAGCAACATGCCAAAATCCGTTTCTGACATCGCATTTCGAAAAGACTTTTGCTTTCGACAGTTCCGGTAGTAGGTCTTCGATGATTGGTAGTGGGTAATGATTCCTTTTAAGTGCTTTGTTTAGTGGTTTGGGGTCAATGCAGATTCGCAAATTTCCATTTGGTTTCTTTGCGAGAACGAGGCTTGAAACCCAATCCGTTGGAGTATCCACAGGTGTGACAACATTTAGTTTTTCGAGTTTCTTAAGTTCTGTTTTTAGAGTAGATTTCAAAGCAAGTGGTACTCGTCTTAGAGGTTGTTTGACACATTGTACAGAAGTGTCAATCTCCAAGTGTTCTTCACCTTGAAGAAGTCCGACTTCTTGAGAAAACACATTACCAAATTCAGACATAATAGTTTCTTTGGTAAGGGGGGTTACATGATTGTTGACATATGAAGAGTTTATTGTCTTTATATTTTCGTGTAACACCTTTAAAAGTTTTATTTTCTGAGCTGTAATCGCACCAATGATTGGTACAGTATTACCTTTGAGCACAACAAATTCCACAGAATATTTCTTTGAGTTCTTTAAGTTTCTTAGTTTAAGTCTGGTTTTACCCAATGCCGTAACACTGGTTTTGTTGTACATAGAGAGTTTTATTGTTGCCGGTTCAATGCTGGTACCTGCTGGTACATCTGTCTGAGAAATGACGTTGCAGGTAGCGCCTGAATCCACCTGGAATTTGATTTCTTTGCTATCTAGTTGAAATGTAGCGAAGATTTTCTTTTCTTTTTTAGATTCAAGACAGTTCACAGTTTCTATAACATCAACCGTTAAAACGTCTTCGTCCGAATATTCAGAAGAAGATTCATCAGAGTCTTGCATGGCATGTACAGCGTGTCTCGCTTTTCTGTCAGAGAAACACATTGATGCACTGTGATTATATTTATCACATTTGGGGCATTTCTTCCCATATGCTGGGCATTTTTCTCTGTCCCTTTGATGTATAGTGCCACAAAACTTACAGTTAAAACTGAGTATTTGTTTTTTGTTACCACTCTGATTTCCACGCTTTGATTTGGTTGAATGTTTCTTGTGTTTGTATTTATTTGAAACACCATGCACTTCTTCTTTAGTACGGTTCATTGATTTTAGTTGAGCCGATGTAGTTTCGAACGATCTGCAAATGTCAATGCATTTGTTTAGAGTCAATTTAGGCTCTTGAAGTAGTTTCTTTCTTACACTATTGTCCAGCACACCACAGACAATCCTATCTCTGATGAGTTCACTTTGAAGATCCCCGAAGTTACAGGTTTGAGAGAGAGAACGGAGACGTGAAGCATAAGTTTCGATGTTTTCATCCTCATGTTGATTTCTATTGTTGAAAATGTATCTTTCATAAATCACATTTGTCTCACCTAAGCAGTGTCTTTCCATTAATGCAAGCACAATTTCCATCTTGTTTTTATCCTCTGGGTTTATGAATGGCAGGCCATTGTAGACATCTAAAGCTTCCGGCCCGATGCAGGTGATGTACGTAGCAATTCTGTATTTATCCTCCCTTTCATTCAGTCCAGTTACAATTTCAAAAGAATCCCAAATTTGTCTCCACCTTTTCCAGGACATATTCAAATTACCATCCAACTTGAGCTTGGGGGGAAGGGGAACATTGCCTTGAAGTCCAATTTTAAGAGGGGGGAAGTGTTGTGAAGTTCCTAGGTCCTGTTGAGCCATTGTTTTGAATTTTCCGTGATAGAGTCTATATTTTAAGATGATTCATATGGGCTTCCGTAGAAAAAATATTTGGCGAGGTCAGTATCTAGAATATTGTCCAAAATTTTTTCACAAAAGTTAATTAAATTGTAGCAAATCACGTACCAGTAATGTTATGTATAGCAGACAGGACGAATCTTTGAGAAATTCTAAGTTTTTGAAAACATGTGGTGCACAATGTCAATATGATCCTCTTCACTATGCGTGAAGTATGTAGTAAGATTATTCTGGACCACCGTAGATTCTTGATTCTTTACGTGTAGAGTTGTAAGTTTCACAAAAGTTATTTGCTTGAGTTCAAAATTATTTTTACAGCTTATCCATGGAAGAAACGTGTCTATAAAGTTACTTGCGTCAGTAAAAGTAATCCTTAGAGATAAATCCAGTCCTGTGTCGAGTTGGTTGCTGATCGAGTAATGTCCACCACAGAGAAGCACAGCGGGAAAGATGTAGGGTTGCCGACGTTCGATAAAGATGAAGAGCGTTCAGTTTATAGAGTTCATGGATTGTAGCAGTATCGTTGGGAGTAGATTCGAGCACTTCTGACACCATGTATCGCTATCGTTGATCTAACTATTGATAGATGGAAGTCCAAGATCGAGTTGTTCGAGACGACAACATTATATTACCTCAAGATGGGTACAAGACTGACAGCTTGACTCGTACATTGTTAGACTCGTATATAGTAAACAATACAATTATATCGTAACACATGGTTTCAAATCTCACTACAATTTAAAAAGAAATCTGAGTGTTTTTTTTTTCTGTGGAGCTCGCTGAAATGGTTTTCCTGTATGGCGTCAAACACCAATCAACCAGAGGGAGCCGTGGTGTAAGAAACATGCGGAATTCAAATTTAAGTGTAGATATTTTTCGTTGTGTTTCAGAAAACCTGGACCGCCTTCACAATTGCATGGTTATTTTTCTGTGTATGATTTTCGCCTTCTTGAGAATTCGAATTTTTGGTAAGTTTTTAAACTTTTTTTCTTCAAAAAATTCTTCGAAGTAATCTTAAAGGCCCACTTGCCGCCGTAGCCTGTTTAAATTTGCTAAGAAAACCAATTTACATGAGCTTAGTACGACTAATACCACTAAACTTAAACATAGGACACATAAAACATGTCTAGTCAGCTTTAGAATGTAGAAATGGGGTGAAAAACAAACGAAGAATCGAAGCCTGATTACAACAACAACGATCAGTGTCGGTCAACTTTCGTGTTGGATTACCCTCATTTCAGGCCATTTTATCTGTGGTTTACACTCAAACAAGCATCAGCAGGCTTTTCCAGTCGCTGTTAACCGATCGTCAGTCTGTATTTCTCAGATAAATAGGCCTACGTAAAATTACACTGTGCCGTTAGTTCACTCACTCGACTGAAACATAAAATCGCCAATAGGGGGCAGTGTGGTTTGTTTACGTTCCGGGTACGAAACAATTCAAATTTTCAAATTCAAATTAAAAATACAAAGTGACGTCCAAACTTTTAAATTTTGGTAAAAATAGAAAGTTCCTAACTTATTTTGTCTGGGAAAAATACAGAAAACGGTCTTTCTTTTTTAATGTAAAGAATATTCCTGATTTTCGCGGCAAGTGTGCCTTTAATTGAACCGATAAGGAATACAATAATAAATTGTCTATTATGTTTTTTCTTTTTATTTTTATATAACTTTACCATTTGTAACGAATATATAGATTATATATTTGTAATATTAAATATTCTGTAACGAATATTCCACTCTGTATTTTCATATAGTTAAACATAGACGTCAGATGAGGCCCCCAAATGAAGCAACCCAAAGTAAGTGAATAGAATTGTACAGTTAAAGTATGTTTTTTTAAATTAAGATCTGGTAGTATAACGAGTTTTTAATACCCCCTCCCCTTACCGTCTAAAAAATGATTTACCTTTTCTATTAGTTTTTCTTTTCTTTTTCAACTCATATGAAATATCCAACCCATTTGACATTTCACTCAGTGGTCTGAGTGTAGAATTATTCATCTTATTCTTTATTTAATTATGTTTTTAATATTTTGTTTGTTTAGTGACATTATTTGATTGGTATATGCGATAATTGACATTTTTGTGTACTTTTGTAGGTTCCAGCCAAGAAGATATGTCTACCGCTCTAGTACCCTATACCAGAAATGACAATAAGAAAGGTACAGTAACTGGTAGCCGAGAAATCTGGGCTCTGCCGAATTTTTTTTTTCTCTCCGTGTCGCCGTAAGACCGATAATCCGGACTAAGTAACTGGATGAAATAATAAAAATGTTAAATCAGTTTAACTCAACCTCAATCTATTACATAATATGTATAATGCCTGACAGATTTCATCCTTAGATTTCTTCCGGGAATAAAACGCCCCCCCCCCTCCCACACACGCACACTCACCACACTTAACTTGAGTACGACGTAAAACCGTTTCATTCGATCAATTAAGGTATACACCAATACGTCATGGTTTCTGTCTCACTCACTCTTCAACGCAACGATATCGACAATTTGACAACTCATGCCACTTTAAATAGCACCGGAAGATATAGAAATATACCGGGTCATCATGTGAACGACTGGAACCAATCAAACGGAACTATTCTGTGTAAGAGGGGATACGGTTTAATTTCTTAATTCGTCTGACAACGTCATCATTTGACTAAAGACTCAAAAGGCGCAACTTTATAAAGGATCGTTAATATTGAAAACCATATTTGAACAATTTATAGTTGTGTGTGTGTGTGATGATTATGATACCCCATGCACCCTCAATGGGTGTAATTTGTGTTGAAATTTATTTTATTTATGAAAAAAAAAGTTAAATGAAAAGATATTTACTATTTACTTCAGCTTTTCAAAATGTACTCCTAGCTCAATGTTGTCCACGTGTTCTGTTTTCAGTGGAATTCCTCATAGATCTCCCCAGTCTGGACAAGTTTCTCAATTTTAAACTGCCAGAATTTCCATCTTCAGGTATGGAGCTATTTTGCAATATTGATTTGACTGTGTAGGGATTTATAAAAATAAAAATCTCTGTGTAACCCGGTGGATAGGTCAGATTTTTTGTTTCATTTGTTAAATCTTTGTCCAAAATTTACTGTTTGGGCTTCAAATTCAAATTAAAAATACAAAGTGACGTCCAAACTTTTAAATTTTGGTAAAAATAGAAAGTTCCTAACTTATTTTGTCTGGGAAAAATACAGAAAACGGTCTTTCTTTTTTAATGATCTCCCCAGTCTGGACAAGTTTCTCAATTTTAAACTGCCAGAATTTCCATCTTCAGGTATGGAGCTATTTTGCAATATTGATTTGACTGTGTAGGGATTTATAAAAATAAAAATCTCTGTGTAACCCGGTGGATAGGTCAGATAGGTGTTTCATTTGTTAAATCTTTGTCTAAAATTTACTGTTTGGGCTACATCTAGATTTGTGTAGGCTGAGGTAATGTATTTTTTTATAAGAGAAATAAAATACTTTTGTAAAAAGTTCTTGCAAGGTTGAATTAGGCCATAGTGTTGCGAATGATTATTTCAGAATTTAACAAATTTTTCTTTCATTTCAGTGTATAACAGCATTACAAAGAAATTAAACATGCACGGAAATTGCTCGGATGGTAAGCTTACATGAAGATTTAAATGGATAATATACATTAAAACATACCCACTGCTCTAAAAACATATCTCTCTAATATCTTGTACGTCGTATACCAATTTAAAGGTTATCATTGGGTTGAATACATTAGTGGCACTTTATTATGTGTAGATAATCTTTGTGTTGAATACATTAGGGACACAATTTATGTGTAGTTAATCTTTGGTTGAACACATTAGTGACACTTTATTATGTGTAGTTAATCTTTGGGTTGAATACATTAGTGGCACAATTTATGTGTAGTTAATCTTTGGGTTGAACACATAAGTGACACAATTTATGTGTAGTTAATCTTTGGGTTGAATACATTAGTGACACTTTATTATGTGTAGTTAACCTTTGGGTTGAACACATTAGTGACACAATTGATGTGTAGTTATTCTTTGAGTTGAACACATTAGTGACACAATTTATGTGTAGTTAATCTTTGGGTTGAACACATTAGTGACACAATTTATGTGTAGTTAATCTTTGGGTTGAATACATAAGTGACACTTTATTATGTGTAGTTAATCTTTGGGTTGAATACATTAGTGGCACAATTTATGTGTAGGTAATCTTTGGGTTGAACACATTAGTGACACAATTTATGTGTAGTTAATCTTTGGGTTGAATACATTAGTGACACTTTATTATGTGTAGTTAATCTTTGGGTTGAACACATTAGTGACACAATTGATGTGTAGTTAATCTTTGAGTTGAACACATTAGTGACACAATTTATGTGTAGTTAATCTTTGGGTTGAACACATTAGTGACACAATTTATGTGTAGTGAATCTTTGGGTTGAATACATTAGTGGCACAATTTATGTGTAGTTAATCTTTGGGTTGAACACATTAGTGACACAATTTATGTGTAGTTAATCTTTGGGTTGAATACATTAGTGACACTTTATTATGTGTAGTTAATCTTTGGGTTGAACACATTAGTGACACAATTGATGTGTAGTTAATCTTTGAGTTGAACACATTAGTGACACAATTTATGTGTAGTTAATCTTTGGTTGAACACATTAGTGACACAATTTATGTGTAGTTAATCTTTGGGTTGAATACATTAGTGACACTTTATTATGTGTAGTTAATCTTTGGGTTGAACACATTAGTGACACAATTGATGTGTAGTTAATCTTTGAGTTGAACACATTAGTGACACAATTTATGTGTAGTTAATCTTTGGTTGAACACATTAGTGACCCAATTTGTGTATAGTTAATCTTTGGTTGAACACATTAGTGACACAATTTCTATATAGTTAATCTTTGGTTGAATACACCAGTGACACAATTTATATGTAGTTAATCTTTGGGTTGAATACATATAGTGACACAATTTGTGTGCAGTTAATCTTTGAGATGAATACATTAGGAACACAATTTATGTGCATTTAATCTTTCTGTTGAACACAATAGTGACACAATTATATGTAGTTAATCTTTGGGTTGAACACATTAGTGACACAATTTAATTTCAAATTCAGTACAGTAATCTTTTTTTTCAAACAGATCCAATGGCATCAACATCTACTGAATCCTCCAGTGGACTTGATGGATTTATCTTTGTTCCTCACGTATGTATTTTCTTCTTCTTTTCACAAATTCATATAAATAGACACCCGATATTCAATATTCAGAGGCAGTCTATAAAAGCGTATCTAGCATTCTATCATATGCCTCTCGTGTTGAAGATCTCGTAGAATGGCACGAGATCTCGATTGGAGATTCCTCTAGTGCTTCATTTACATAACTGGTCGAGGCTAAAAGTTACCAAAAGTTAAATGAATTGAAATCAATATTTCATTTTTTTTTTACAGAAACCAGTCCCAATAGACGAGAAAACCGAACATTTCCGACAGATATTACTTGGTCCCGTCGATGTCTGTCTGCAAGCATTACGTCACATCCTGGTGGCGACCTTTAAAGTATACGGAATCCCTGAGGCCGGCATCACCTGGTCCGTTCAAAGAGATCAGATGGGTCACGTGACCAATATCAGCGCACAAAACACCGTTATGCGTTCGGACATTTCCGTGGTGCCGGATGAAGGCATAAATATCACAATAACAAGAATGGAACCAGTACAGGGAACAGTTTTAAAGGTTAGTTCCTGGGCGTATCGGCTAACCTACAAGGGTTTGGTGCATGTTGTTATTGGCACCGACCTTTTAGACTTGGCTGATTTCGACCAGTTCGACTAACCGGCTGATTCAACATCTACTCAGCCACCAGTTATATATATTCGTCCCCATGCCCAATGTTAAATATATATTTCAAAATTTAATTTAAGTTTGACATATTTTTGTCTGTTTAATTTTTCTTTTTATGGCGGGGAGGGAGGGCGGGGGGATATTTGTCCTTCAAAAACCTGATGACTTCATTCCAGGTTGTTTCAAACGAAATTATTTGGCTGGTTTTAAAATCCTGTTCCTCAGTATCACGTCACTGACTCATCAGATCTCCACAGTGTGGCGTTTTAATAGAAGATCTTCAAGATGCGGTGTTTTTCTCCAAGCTGCCAAGTAATAATAATCCAACTTACTGCCTTTTATAGAATACAATATATATGTGCCTTAATTTTTTTACTTGTTTTTGGTTGTTTTTTTTTTTCATTCATCCTGCTTAAAATGATTCGTCACCTATGTTTGTTATGTTTCACCGTTAGCATTCAGATTAGAAGAAAATTCAGAATGGATCAACCTTCGATCGGAGGTGGTAATTTCCACCTAAAAGGTGCATTTAAAGGGTCTTTTAAAAGGGGAGAAAGCCAAAACACAGCATGCAATTGTATCGAACGGGCTTCCATAGGCCACCCACTAAATGTGTACCGGTATGAGTCTTGCACCAGCATTGCAAGCTTTACCATATACCGCAGGGGAAGAGCGACTCAGTATATACTAAGTCGCTCCACGTCTGCGGTATATGGTAATGCTTGCAATGCTAGTCTTGCACGTGGTATACGGTGTGAAAATACACTGAAAATGAATCTGTCAGACAAGCTCGTGTTCAATCGTCACTGGAGCGCGCCATTGATATTTTGAAAATGACCGGAAGAAGTATCATAAATTACTTCCCTTGCGTGCTTATCATATCTTGTATGGTTATAACCTGCAATGTCAGCGGTAAGACTACCTTTTTCCATCAAGCGCATGTCAAAATCCTGTTCAAAAGACTCTTGAAAGATTGCTTCAAGTATCCACCGAGTCATTTGGCTGTACGAAAAATAAGGAATGTCTGGAGACGGAGAAGATTTATATTACAGCAAATGGGAAATTAAATTGTGTACTTTCTCCATTCAGTGACTTTCAGTCGCTCTACGCCTGCGCAAATGGCAATGCGTGTAATGCTTGATGATCTCATGTTATTTGTAATATCGGAAGTCTACAACTGAAGTGTGAGACGTCCCAGCATTTACAGGGCACTGACGCCTTTTGGCGGAGAGGTCACCCTAAACAACGCCCTCGCTCGGCCAGTCAGTTCTCTTCCTCGTTTTAACTATTTTGGGATTTACAAAAAAGCTGTCGAACGTTTTAGATGTGACAACAGTACTTGGTGGAAAAAAGTTCCCGAAGAACTCCAAATAGTTGAACATGAGTGTAACGGTCGAAATATCCATTAGAGTATTTACGGTTATTCCATCAACACAGTGAAGCATGCGTAGTAACTCGTTAGTTCAGAGAATATAGAGACCTCACCATGCACTACACGCTAAATACTATGAGAGTTTACTGAAGTCTATAAAACGGTATGTTGCTCTAATGTTTTCATATTTTTATCCTAGCTACTCTAGTATTTGTTTACCTCATTTGGACAGTATCATGATAATTGCCGATGCTTCGTAATAGTTCTCGTTTTTCTCATGCGTAGTTTCCCGCCATTTATGCCTTTAATAGTTATATGTTGTTAGAAGCGTGGATTCTGTATACTTATGCATGTCATGCATTCACTTTCTTTGCTAGCGAAGTTGATAGATTTAACTTTGAGATCATTCCATGTGTTAAATCTTTGAGATCATTCCATGTGTTTTCTGAGAGTTTCGAATACATTATATTGTTTTGTGTATAGCTTAGTACATTGTTAGGCTTATCGCACGTACCATATTCACTACATGTATGTTAAACTCGCTGTCTGTAGCTAGCTGCCTGCCTTGTCGGGCGTTGGCAGTTTGCCAACTCCAATTACCGTAGATCTTCTAAAAACGTTGTTTTTGATGTATAAAATGTATTTTATCCTGTTTAACATGGTTTACCGATGTTGTTATTTCTCGGTAATAATTGCTTTAACCTTTCAACGGTACATATTGCTATTGTGAGTTTTCCTGACATTTTCCTGGCATTGTCCTGGTATTTTCCTGGTAGAAAACATAAAGCCTTAATGATGTTCATTAATGTTTATTTACCTGTAATATCCTAATAACTGTCGCGTTTGTGATCATAAATACTTATCTAAATACTTACCGTAAATCTTTTAAGAGCCCTTTTTGTGCTCGAGATTCCTTTTACTTACCTTTTGTAATTTTTGTTTGTTACAGTCAACCTGATGCAAAATACAGCAAGTTGTTTGTATCCTAAAACGGGCACAGCATTGTCGTCTAGTCATTCAGTAACTATATTCATTGACGTTTTCGGCTCACGGTAACCATGGCAACCCAGGAACGTGAGAGGGAAGAAGTAGAGGTCAAAACGAGAGACGAGGCACCAAATCCCACCGAGATGGAGCATGGGAAAATAAAATATGGTGGTGCCCGTGAACGAAAGATGACTGAGAAAGGACAAAGTTATGCTGTAGAGCTGAAACTACAAAATCTTGGTGTCCTTTTCTCACAAATCACCAAACAATTTCTGGAAATGGAAACAATAATGGCCGAAGAAAAAGATGTTTCCTGTATCAGGTCAAAACATTCACGCTGGTTGCGTGACTACGAAGAATTTCTGGAAGTATATAATGAATACTGTAACTTCCTCCAGAGAGACGATTGTGACGAGTTCGAGGCTAAGGCGTCTCACTTACAAATCTACAATTCGACCATCGAGGCTTGGTTTCTTCAGTCGCCTCAAAAATATGAGAGACCAACCGTAAAACCTGAGCACAGCGCATCAGCGATCGGCTCCCGTCGATCAGGTTCCAGAGCCTCGGCCGCAGCATCTGTGTCGTCTGCACGTCTAAAAGAAGAACAGAAACAAGCTGAGATAACAGCAAAAATGGCGACGCTGAAACAAAAAAGAGAGCTTGAACTAGCAAAATTAGAGATCCAACATAAGGAAGAAGAATTAAAGTTAAAAACTGAAATGGAAATAGCGGACCGAAAGAAGAAAGTTCTGGAGAACTATGAAACCGAAGAGCTGAAAGCCGGATCAATGGTGGACCAGAGGTCAGAGGTGGTCAGGCAAGTAGTTAAGGAACCTCAGTTAGATTTTAATGCCACCAAGCGTTTAGATCCTACCGTTAACGAATTTGTTCCTACCGCTGTTAAATCTGAATATGTTAGCTATTCTCATATGCCTGTTGATTCAAATCATTTTCCGCCTAATTATCATGTCAGAAATGTATCACCATCAAATTTACATGCAAATGATTTTTCAGGACAGCAAATTAAACATTTCCTTTCAGCTCCTGAGCAAGATAATGCAGTGGCAAACGTTGTACGCCAACTCCGTAAACCTATACCCGAGATTACCAAGTTCTCAGGTGATCCGTTGGAATATAGGCAATTTATCAGACAGTTCAAATCCAAAGTGGTTGTTAATTCCGAAGATGATGACGAAAGGCTCAACTATCTAGTCCAATTTACCCAGGGTGATGCACACAAGATCGTGAAAGGTTACTCATACTTAGAGGCTAAAATTGGTTATCCTGCTGCTCTGCAAGAAATTGAGGAACGTTATGGCAACCCGGAAGTGGTGGGCAACGCTTTTGTCAAGAAGGCTCTCAACTGGCCCAATGTCAAGGAAAACACCCCTAAAACCCTTGATGATTATGCTATATTTCTTGGAGAATGTGAGAAAGCAGTTCGCAGTATCGAAGCTGTTTCAATCCTGCAATATCCAGACAGTATGAAAAAGCTGGTAGCTAAATTGCCTTATCGTTACCACGACAAATGGAGGAGTATCGTCTTGCAAATCAAGCAGAAATCTGACACTGTTAAATTCCACCATTTGGTAGATTTCGTCAAAATGGAGGCTAAGAAGGCATGCGATCCTACATATGGACGAGATGCACTTCAGGCAGATCAACATCCAGGAACTAGCAGAGGACAAAGTGGCAAACAACAACGACCATGGACAAAGGGTGTATTTGCTATTAACCAGGTCTCTGAAACGAGTAAAACTACCCTGCAGAACTCTGCAGCCACCAGACGGTATCATCACTCAAATGACCACAAGGCACGACGATCAACACAGGCCACCAAGAAATGCTCCTATTGCCAAGTCGACACCCATTCCTTAGAAGAATGTGAATCATTATCACAGAAGCCATACGCAGACAGAATAAACTTCTTGAAAGGCCAGGGACTTTGCTATGGCTGCCTGCAGTCTTCTCACATGCGGAGGAATTGTCGGAATAAAGCTACATGTACAGTGTGTAAGTTTAGACACCCTACCGTACTCCACAACGAATCAATGTTACAACAGAAAGAAACCGATGACCACAAACCGAAGGAGTACCGAGAGAAAAACGCCAGCGCTTACACTAGTCTTTCCAGTGAGATATGTAGCGTGACGGGGGCTGGAGACGGTCAGTGTAAAATGGCAATTGTACCGGTGCAGGTGAAGATGAGAAATGGTCTCATAAGTGTAAAGACTTACGCCTTTCTAGACCCGGGCAGCAGTGTGAGCTTCTGTACCGAAAGTTTGTTGCATCAAGTTGGAGGACATGGTCGTCGTATGAATATTACAGTGGAAACAGTGGGCGCTCCTCATACCATGCAAACATACTCAGTTAATGGTTTACAGATTGGCGATTTACAGCTTGAGAATATGATTGATCTTCCACGGGTCTTTACCAAGGAAACCATGCCGGTAGACAGGGGCCACATTCCCAGGCAGGAAGACATATCCAGGTGGTCTCATCTCAGTGATGTGAAGTTGCCCGACATTGACGCCCACATTGGTCTGTTAATAGGGAATAATGTCCCAGACGCCTACACACCATCTGAAGTGCGAACTGGACCTAGAGGCTCCCCACATGCAACCAAAAGTATGTTGGGGTGGATTGTCTGGAATGTGGTTCGAGAGAATAAGCCTTTAAATCAGGACGACGTCGCGCTCACAGTTAATAGAGCAGAGGTCGTAGCAGTGGAGCAAGCTGAGAGTATATCCCGATTGGAGAAACTGGTTCGAGACTCAATCAATTTAGATTTCCCGGAGAGATCATCTGACGATAAACGTGAGTTCTCTCAGGAAGACAAACGCTTCGTAGAACAAGTGAGCAAATCAATCCACAAAGAAGGCAAACACTATTGTATCAACTTACCCTTCAGAGATGAAGGAATCTGTATGCCAGATAATAGGATTCAGGCCTTGAAACGACTAGAAGGACTCGAGCACAAATTGAAGAAAAATCCTGAGTTCCAAAGGCACTACCTCGACTTTATGAATACGATTCTAGAAAAAGGCTACGCCGAAAGGGTACCACCGGAACAGTTATTGGGACCAAAGGGCAGAGTGTGGTACATCCCACACCATGGCATTTACCACCCCAGGAAGCCTAACAAGTTGAGGGTTGTGTTTGATTGTACAGCAACTTACCTGGGAACCTCACTTAACAACGCCTTACTACCTGGACCAGACATGACGAATACGTTGGTAGGCGTCTTACTACGATTCAGACAAGAGAGCATTGCCGTCTTAGGTGATATCGAAGCGATGTTCTACCAGGTGCATGTCCCGACAGAAGACTCAGACTTTTTACGATTTTACTGGTGGCCAAACGGTGACTTGGAAAAGACTCCTGTTGTATACCGGATGCGGGTGCATCTCTTTGGTGCTGTATCCTCGCCTAGCTGCTCCAGCTTCGCTCTTCGTCAGACAGTAAAGGATGACACGACCCATAGAGCAGATACCAAAGCATCGATTTTAAGGAGCTTCTACGTTGACGACCTTTTGAGCTCCGTTCCATCCGAAGAAGATGCCGTGAGCCTGATCGAAGAAGTTAGCGAGGTGTGCATGACCGGCGGCTTTCGTCTTACAAAATGGTCCAGCAATAGTCACAGTGTCTTGGAGTCAGTTCCGAGGGAAGATCGTTCAAAAGGTGTCCAAGATCTTGATTTGTCCATTGAAAGCCTTCCCTCTGAAAAGGCTTTAGGTATTGTCTGGAAAACGGAGTCTGATTCCTTAGGCTTCCAAATGGATGGAAAAGTCGCGGCATGTACCCGAAGGGGTATTCTGTCGATATCAAGTTCGCTATACGATCCTCTGGGGATCGTTGCACCTTTCATCTTAGTAGCCAGATCCCTACTTCAAGAACTGTGTCGAAATAAAATGGAATGGGACGAACAACTAGATGAAAACACAGAGAAAAGATGGAGCAAATGGCTGAGTGATTTAAATCTCCTGCAGAACGTGGAAATAGCCAGATGCTACAAACCTGAGAATTTCGGACAAATACGATCTTGTCAACTACATAACTTTGCTGATGCTTGTGAAAAGGGATATGGGATGGTATCCTACCTACGTATGGAGGATGTTCATGGACAGATACATTGTTCGTTTGTGTTTGGAAAGGCCAGAGTTTCGCCGTTGAAGAAAATCACCATCCCACGAATGGAACTTCAAGCTGCGACCACTCTTGTGAAACTGAACACCATGCTGGTGAAAGAGCTAGATTATCGAATAGCTGAGCAATATTTTTGGACTGACAGTATGTCAGTATTACGCTATATAGCCAACGACAGCTCGCGCTTTCACACGTTCGTCGCCAATAGAGTGTCAGTCATCCGAGAAGCTACAGAAGTTCACCAATGGAGATTTGTTGGTAAAGCTGCAAACCCAGCAGACTGTGCATCTAGAGGAGTGAGCATGCAGAAACTTCTTCAAAACAAGCAATGGTTCAACGGCCCAGATTTCTTGTGGCTACCGGCCAGCGAATGGCCTCTGCAGCCTACAACGCAGAATGTTGAGAAAGAAGATGACGAAGTCAAGAAGCATGTTAATGCTACTGTACATTCAAGTGTCTCTCCTACTGAACAACTCATATCTCACTATTCTAGCTGGTTTCGACTACGCAAGGCTGTGGCGTGGTTTCAAGTGATATTTACTCGCCTGAAGGAGAGGGCTGCTGAGAGGAAATTGCAGCAGACTACAACTAAGAACCCTGACAAAGATAAACAACCTAGATTACAGAATTTGGAAGAACGCAAAGCTTGTTTGACAACGGAGCATCTACAGAGAGCAGAAGATGCCCTTTTGCGTTACGAACAAGAGAAACATTTCCACAAGGAGATCAAGGTTCTCTTGAAAAAAGATTCTAACCAGAGATTATTGAAATCCTCACCTTTGATAAAGTTGGACCCCTTCATACAAGATGGAATCATCCGGGTCGGAGGCCGATTAACACGGGCGAATCTTCCTTCCGCTGTTAAACATCCTGTGATCCTGCCTAGAGCGTCTGACCTGTCAAAGCTCATCCTAGAGGAAGCTCATCGTGATGTTGGACACATGGGGAAGAATGCCATGTTGGCACATGTACGTCAAAAGTTGTGGATACTAGGTGCCACCACTCAAATCAAGAAAATTGTCTCAAAATGTGTGACCTGTCGGAGATATCAGACTTCGGCGAATACTCAAAAGATGGCGAGTCTCCCAATTGACCGGATTATACCAGAAGAAAATCCATTCTCAAGAACTGGTATGGACTATTTTGGTCCTTTTGAAATTAGGCGTGGCAGAACTGTTTATAAGAGGTATGGTGTCATATTCACTTGTCTCGCAGTGCGAGCGGTTCACCTGGAAGTAGCAGCTTCTCTCGATACTGACTCATGCATAAACGCTATAAGAAGATTCATAGCCAGACGAGGACCGGTTCGTCTTATCAGATCCGATAACGGAACCAACTTGGTAGGGTCTGAAAGAGAGCTGAGAGAAGAGATTTCAAAGTGGAACATTCAGAAGATGCAAGGCTTGCTTCTGCAGAAGAACATAACGTGGGAGTTCAATCCACCGACTGGTTCCCACTTCGGAGGTGTTTGGGAACGCCTTATCAGACTGGTTCGCAAAGTCTTATACTCCACGATGAAATCTCAAGTAATAAAGCTGGACGACGAGGGTCTCTCCACCCTCTTCTGTGAAGTTGAGGCCATACTCCCCAGACAGTGTGAACGACTTTGAAGTACTTACCCCAAATCACCTATTGCTACTACGCTCTGGAGAGAGGCTGCCACCCGGCAAGTTCACCAAATCCGATTTGTATGCTGTAAGACGTTGGCGTCAGGTGCAATACTTGGCGGATGTATTCTGGCAAAGATGGGTGAAAGAGTACCTTCCCTTGTTGCAACAACGTCAGAAATGGAATCATCCACAACGTAACATTGCCGTTGGTGACATAGTTTTGGTTGTAGACAGTTCTCCGAGAAATGCATGGTCCATGGGAAGAGTACTAGAGATCTTCAAAGACAAGCATGGCTACGTACGGATGGTCAAATTGAAGACTCAAACATCAACCCTAATGCGACCAATCGCAAAACTGTGCCTTATTCTGGAGGCTAGCGATTAAGCTAATCGATAGAAATGACTTATGTTTAACTAAACTGTGTTTCATTTTGATTTATATTGTGAAGAGAGTTCGACCGTATTATGTGGTGTAATTGTGCCCTATAAATGTCACAATTGGGGGCTGGTATGTAACGGTCGAAATATCCATTAGAGTATTTACGGTTATTCCATCAACACAGTGAAGCATGCGTAGTGACTCGTTAGTTCAGAGAATATAGAGACCTCACCATGCACTACACGCTAAATACTATGAGAGTTTACTGAAGTCTATAAAACGGTATGTTGCTCTAATGTTTTCATATTTTTATCCTAGCTACTCTAGTATTTGTTTACCTCATTTGGACAGTATCATGATAATTGCCGATGCTTCGTAATAGTTCTCGTTTTTCTCATGCGTAGTTTCCCGCCATTTATGCCTTTAATAGTTATATGTTGTTAGAAGCGTGGATTCTGTATACTTATGCATGTCATGCATTCACTTTCTTTGCTAGCGAAGTTGATAGATTTAACTTTGAGATCATTCCATGTGTTAAATCTTTGAGATCATTCCATGTGTTTTCTGAGAGTTTCGAATACATTATATTGTTTTGTGTATAGCTTAGTACATTGTTAGGCTTATCGCACGTACCATATTCACTACATGTATGTTAAACTCGCTGTCTGTAGCTAGCTGCCTGCCTTGTCGGGCGTTGGCAGTTTGCCAACTCCAATTACCGTAGATCTTCTAAAAACGTTGTTTTTGATGTATAAAATGTATTTTATCCTGTTTAACATGGTTTACCGATGTTGTTATTTCTCGGTAATAATTGCTTTAACCTTTCAACGGTACATATTGCTATTGTGAGTTTTCCTGACATTTTCCTGGCATTGTCCTGGTATTTTCCTGGTAGAAAACATAAAGCCTTAATGATGTTCATTAATGTTTATTTACCTGTAATATCCTAATAACTGTCGCGTTTGTGATCATAAATACTTATCTAAATACTTACCGTAAATCTTTTAAGAGCCCTTTTTGTGCTCGAGATTCCTTTTACTTACCTTTTGTAATTTTTGTTTGTTACAGTCAACCTGATGCAAAATACAGCAAGTTGTTTGTATCCTAAAACGGGCACAGCATTGTCGTCTAGTCATTCAGTAACTATAATGAGATAAGTTACCTTGTTTTGGAACGATTTGAGTCGAAATGGAGATACCGGAGTCGCGTGCTTGGTAAAGCTTTTATAGAACCAAAGCATTCTCCGAACTGCGGTTACCGGGATTGCCGATAGATACGATTGTCCTGTAAGTGGAGAGTAAATTTATTTTCTGATTTGAAATTGCCCAACCGTTGACAATTTTAAAATATACAGCGCATTAACGTCACATTATGTAGTTTAAGCAGGGTGACGGGGTCAGTGCCCTGAATATAGGGTAATGAGACCTTTCACACTTCCCCATTCATAGACTTCTGGTAATACATTGAAAATACGTAGGCAAATCCGGACATTCGTAGCAAACCTCAGCTGTCTTCGCTCGTTTCCAGTCGACTTTGCCATACACTCTGAAACTTCGGGGATTTACGTGCGTGAAATACCCTCTGATAGACTGCAGGTCATTTTGAATATGGCGACCAAATAGGTAGCCGTGAAGCGTACAATTCCCAAATCCCCTTGAGGGCCCCACACAAGTGTCCCGTAATAATGTAAGGGACCGAAACACTCGGTTTGTTAACTTTCAGCCTTGATCAGTTATATAATTGAAGCATTGGAGATTTTGAAATTAACTTTCGACGCCATTTTTATTCAGCCCCAAAATACGGTGATTCACCGTATAAAAAGCGCAGACTGTCCGAGCACTCGGAACATCCTTCGGCTATCTTCGCTCCCTACCGGTCGGCTTTGACACGCCTCGGACAGTCTGCGCTTTTTATACGGCAAATCACAGTATTTTTGGGCTGAATAAAAATGGCGTCGAAAGTAAATATCAAAATGTTTTATTACAGACGGAAAAAAGAAAATAAAAATAATTCTAAATTTATTAAATGCGAATATCATTTAGAAAGATATTTGTTAAAATATTATATTTAGCCCGGTAAAGCACATGTTGTGTAACGAAAAGAAGAGACGCAGTTTCGGTACATTACAGGAATCCTCTAATACTTCAATTATAAAACTGATCGCGCCTGAAAGTTAACAAACAGCGTATTTCGGTCCCTTACATTATCAAGAGGACACTTTCGATGGGCCTTGAAGAGGATATGGAAATTGTACGTTACACGGCTACATTTTTGGTCGCCACATTCAAAATGACCTGCAGTCTATCAGAGGGTATTTCACGCACGTAAATCCCCGAAGTTTCAGAGTGACTGTCCGAGGCCAATCTCATTCTCGCGAGATCCCCTGCTACTACGTGAACGCGACGGACCTCTCAGGCCCACTCTGAAACTTCGGGGATTTACGTGCGTGAAATACCCTCTGATAGACTGCAGGTCATTTTGAATGTGGCGACCTAAAACATAGCCGTGCAACGTACAATTTCCATATCCTCTTCAGGGCCCATCGAAAGTGTCCTCGTGATAATGTAAGGGGCCGAAATACTCTGTTTGTTAACTTTCAGGCGCGATCAGTTTTAAAATTGAAGTATTGGAGGATTCCTAGAATGTACCGAAACTGCGTCTCTTCTTTCCGTTACACAACATCTGCTTTACCGGGCTAAATATAATATATAAACAAATATCTTTCTAAATGATATTAGCATTTAATAAATTTATAATTATTTTTATTTTATTTTTTCGTTTGTAGTAAAACATTTTGATATTTACTTTCGACGCCATTTTTATTCAGCCCAAAAATACGGTAATTTGCCGTATAAAAAGCGCAGACTGTCCGAGGCGTGTCAAAGCCGACCGGTAGCGAGCGAAGATAGCCGAAGGATGTTCCGAGTGCTCTCAGGCCGTTACAAGCCATTTGCCTTAGTCTGCTAAGGGGAATCCCCTTTTGCCAGAGCTGCGGAGAAATACTCTCACTGCAATCACGTGACGTAGACATACAAAATAGCATGTTATACGCTAGCCTGTTCACAATCGCGGAGGGTAGAAATATAGTCCCTGTATTTCCACAACGATAATTCAAAACTTAAAGGCGTATACCAAAAACGAAATACAAGCAAACATATAGAATCAGGTAAAGATCACGTACAAATCAATTTTGGAAGTAAGTTTGATTACCCAAATTTTGGGTAAAATGGCTTGGAACGGCCTGAGAGGTCCGTCGCGTTCACGTAGTAGCAGGGGATCTCGCGAGAATGAGATTGGTCCGAGGCGTGTCAAAGCAATCGAGATCTCGTGCCATTCTACGAGATCTTCAACTCGAGACATGGCTCGAGAGCCGTCGCACTCCATTTTGCGCATAGTTAACTGCAAGAAATCTACTGAGAATTTTTAATCTATATACTATTTATTTCTCTGTTCTATTCTGTTCGCAAACATGTAACCCTATCATAATATGCTGCATTGCAGGATCTTAGGGCATAAATACTTGTTAAAAATCAAAAATATAATCGGCACTACATCAGCTCTTAAATACATTCTAAAACAAGATGGCAGCGCCCATGGATGTCAAGGCAAAATATGATATGGACTTCAAGGTATTTCATGGTATATTATATGTATTAGGAGAGTAGCAATCAATATAACAAAACAGGTTGTCGGCGGCTTAAAGGTTACCTACCAGAATTATATCTGATATCTCTCTACACAACCGAGCCAACTATCAGTGTCACGCGTCGTTGTTTACAATTTTAAGGAAGTGGACAGCAGTGGTCTCCCTTTGTGTAAAAGCAACATGTCACTCAATCGTTTTAGAGTTGATATCTCAACGAATGGCAGTAGGATCAATCTCTATTTTAGATTGGTGTCAAAGCCGACCAGTAGTGAGCGAAGATAGCCGAAGGATGTTCCGAGTGCTTTGCCATACAATTGGAACAACCTTCGGCTTATCCGCTCGGTACCGGTCGACTTTGACATGCCTTGAACCAATCGGAACAACTTTCGGCTGTCTTCGCTCGGTCACGGGTACATATCAGGAATCCCCCAACGCTTCAATCATATAACTATTGTCAATGTATTAGAAACAGTTCTAGAAAATTCTACTGACTAAGGCCAAGCTCCTGTACAGTCAGTCGTCAACCTAATGAAATATCACAGCTTTAGTTTATTACAACAATTTATGATGGGGTATAAAGGTCTAAATGATATATGCCTACCTATTTTTAACACAATTAGAAACTTGTCTCCATTGTTATTTTAGACAAGAAGAGTTTCCTTGTGCCGTGTGTTTTAGTGTTCATAAACATAATTATATAACTGATCAAGGCTGAAAGTTGACAAACCGAGTGTTTCGGTTTCTTACATATCACGAAGATATTTTTGTTGGGCCCTCAAGATTATATGGAAATCACCACATGCAAAATGACCTGCGGTATATCAGAGGCTATTTCACGTACGAAAATCCCCGAAGTATCAGACTGGTCTCGAATAGTCTGCACTTTTTATTCGGCGAATCACCGGATTGGGATGAATACGATTTGTGTACGGAAGTAAACATCAAAACATTTTACGAATAATGAAAACAAAAAAGAAAAATAGCCGCCAATTAACCAAATGATAATCAATCGTAAAGTTATTTGTTTTTATGTTTTATTAATCCCGGTAAACCAGATCTTGTGTAACGCAAACGCAGATTGATGCAGTTTAGGTACATATTGTGTTTCTCCAATGCTTCAATTATAACCAACTACGACTGAAAGTTAAAGGCCCACTTGCCGCCGTAGCCTGTTTAAATTTGCTAAAAAACTCAATTTACATGAGCTTACTAGGACTAATACCACTAAACTTAAACATAGGACACATAAACCATGTCTAGTTAGCTTTAGAATGTAGAAATGGGGTGAAAAACAAACGAAAAATCGAAGCCTGATTACAACAACAACGATCAGTGTCGGTCAACTTTCGTGTTGGATTACCCTCATTTCAGGCCTTTTTATCTGTGGTTTACACTCAAACAATCATCAGCAGGCTTTTCCAGTCGCTGTTAACCGATCGTCAGTCTGTATTTCTCAGATAAATAGGCCTGCGTAAAATTACACTGTGCCGTTAGTTCACTCACTCGACTGAACCATAAAATCGCCAATAGGGGGCAGCTTGGTTTGTTTACGTTCCGGGCACCTAACAATTCAAATTTTCAAATTAAAATTAAAAATCAAAGTGACGTCCAAACTTTTAAATTTTTGTAAAAATAGAAAGTTCCTAACTTATATTGTCTGGAAAAAATACAGAAAACGGACTTTCTTTTTTTATGTAAACAATATTCCTGATTTTCGCGGCAAGTGTGCCTTTAAGAAATAGAGCGGCGAGATTATTAGGCCGGTGGCTGTAACTGGAAAAGTCGCTATAAATAGGGTTCCGTAGCCGATCTCTGCAATATAGTTTTTGTATGTTTTTTTTTTTATATTCGTTAGGACATACTTTAGCCCCCCGTCCATTCCAAACCCCGGCGTTTTCGCAAAAAAGCCATATAAAAGGAACACTTTCCCGCTACATTGTGGCCATAGGCACACGGAGTGCTCTCCCCTTACCTCTCTGTCTAATACATATAATATAGAGGGGTAAGGGGAGAGCTCTCCGTGTGCCTGTGGAATTTTTTATTAAGCGTTTTTATTCAGAGTTTTATTAAGCGGACTACAGCAGCATCAAAGTTTTCCCACCTCGTTGATTCTTTCTTTTTGACAATTGGATGCGGAAAACGGAAGTGTTTCGCAACACACACATAGGCCCGGGATACACATTTTGACTATAACTTCGCTCCATGCAGTATCAGTTACTAATTGCGATCACGCAAAATCTGCTAGAAAAGCCTTCAAATCATTTCTGATGATGTCGATCACCTGGCACGTACTTTTTTCACCAATGGTACGTTTTTTGGTCGTTTCCATAGCCATAAGATTAAAGTGGCATGAGCTGCCAAAATGTTGATATTTTGACGTTAAAACAGAATGTTGAAATTATTGGCTATTTTTCTCAGGATGTATAATTCAGAAGCTTTTTAGAGCTTCTAGTCTCGAAAATGTACGATAAAGAATTGTTTTGAACTAACTTTCGCTTAGAATGAATGAATGGTCGTCCCGGTTATTTAAGTTTTGTTTACTTTTCGAACACGTTTTCGGTTTGTACACGCCACATACTGTATGGATTTTCTCATTGCAACACCAATCATTTAGTTTTACAATGGACTTCAAAGCCTGTTACTGTCGTGACGATCAGAAATTATGAAAAAAGTGTGAATTTTGGCAGCTCATGTCACTTTAAAGGTAGACACTATAAATTGCCTTCCTCTGCCGCGCATGAGAGAAAAGTCAAAATAAACAGATTTGTATGAGGATCAACAATTTTATGCAATCTATTAACACTATACATTTTAACACTGTTTTTATCAGATTTTTTTCCCGATGCTTCACATAACAAACCTGCAAAATATATATAGTAATAATGTAATTTTAGAATCAGACATGTGGGCCATATAACATATAGTTTAATTTACAGATATAATAAATGTATTTAAAATTTAATGCAAGTTACGGCAAGGGTTTTCGATACTGAGTGGGAGGGGGGGGGGGGGGGGGGGGGGGCTATAAAACCTTTTTAAGATCTCCTCCCACACCCAGTAACCCATAGAAACCATTTGCGCTGTAAGGAATATACTTTTTGATTGGTTGTTTAACGCCGTATTCAAGTTTATTTTGTTTATATATTATTACCAGAAGAAACTCAATGTCAGATGACGCCCCAAGGTTACTTCTGTTGGTTTCTGGCTACCGTTCCACTTGAGGCCAACCAAGAAGTAATTGTCAACAAATTTGGTGTCAAAACCGAGAATACAATTTGCATCCTCAAAGATAGACCTCTGAATGAGGCTTATGCTGGATGGATTGACGTTTTACAATTCACTCAAATTTTTTTCGCATGTATGATGGTGTTGCCAGGATTATTGGGGGACACTCAGAGAAACCAGGCTTAATCTACCCCCCCCCCCCCCCCCCCCCCTTTCGCTTGTTCCTGGTGAACATCCCACTTACATCGTTCATATAGCCCCCTGATCATAGGCCCCTTGAGTGATCGAGAGTTTACCTCGAATTATTGTATTACACATAGGGGGTATTAACAAATATTTAATACCCCCCCCCCCCCACCCCCCTCCAAAGTTTAACTCTATAATTTAAACTAGGGCACCATACTACACTACAGTACTAGGCGTACATAGAAAATTGCTATAATAGAAAATACAAACTCCCGTCTTTGGTCTCGACTTGAAGAAGTTTATCTCTAAGTATTTTGTGGTGAAGTGTAATCTTTTTCTCTACACCTTTCTTTCACATAATGCATTGCATTTGCAGCACTACCGATTGATTGATTGATGTTTTACGCCGCACTCAAGACTATTTCACATATATGGCGGCGTTGCCAGGTTTAGTGAGGGGGGGGGGGGGGGTACAGGGCTCATTGCCCAGAGGAAACCCCGGCCGACCTTCGCCGAGTACTTGGCAACTCTTGCACATACGGCGATCGAGTGACAATCCACTAAGAAATTTTTCAATTTTTATTTGGTCTGAGTAGGATTCGAAGCCGCGTTGCATCGATGGAAGGTTTGTGTGGGACATAGGGACGATCATTCTAACCCACTGGCCCACCAAGGCACCGGCAGCACTGCCACAGACCGTACTGTATTATGTATAGTAGTTTGACTGCTTTTCCTCGATCTTAACTTTTTCGGTGATGGGGCACTCGAACAACCTATGTGGGATGGTTGCCAGTTACCAACGGAAGGTCGTGGGTTTCCTCCGGGCATAGAGCCCGGTTTCCTCCCACAATAAAACTGGCAACGCCGCCATATAAGTGAAATAATCTTGAGCGCGGCGTAAACACCAAACAATCAATCAATCAATCGGTGATGGGGTTTTAAAAGGAACTTCAGACTTTCTTTTTTTGGCAGCCTGCATTCGTTTTTTGTTTGTGAAATGCTTATAACAGGATGGATGATACCCAATATTTGTTGACAGAGATTTCAGCGTACTCTTTGTTAAATGTGTTACTTTTCTCTCTGAAAGTGCCCATTCTATCCCACACCTTTTGACACTGCTCCATCTAGTTCTAGTAAAAGGCAATTCAATTTCATTTTCCCTGCCTTGCGTGTGTACTATACAGGAATAAGTACTTGATTTTCCATCCGATCGCTCTACCATCTTGCTGTCATTCTGTATGTTTACAAACTATTGTTTATATCGGAAGTAGAAAATTCAGCTATCTGATTGGCTTGTTAAAAAATTATACCGCCAGAAACGGTAAATAGGTCACAAAGGTTAAAGATAGGTCAGAAACATAAATCGATTTTCAGTTGAAGATATCTTATAAACGCCGGGGTTTTGCGTGGACGAACTTTTTAATATATTCTTTAGTTAATCATTGCTGTTTTAAAACTATCGGAACGTATATTCTTGAGATCGGCTACGGACTGAACGAATTGAAGCTTCAGCCATCGGCCTACAAAAGCAGTGACACAAAAAGAGCGCTATCGGTTTATTTATTGTTTTCCCATTCTCGATTTTAAAAAATGGAGTCCCGTTCTTGCGGCGAAAACTCAAAAACAAGAAATGGCACATAAAAGGCACTTTTGGGTAATTTTCGTGTTTTCGCATTCTCGCGGCGAGATTATATTTTTCATTCACCCGGTGAGATTTTAGTTTAATTTCGTATTCTCGCGTTTTCGCCTCCTAATTCACGCAGCGAAAACGCGAGAACGCGAAATGGCACAAATCAGCCACCATACATTGATGATCCTTTCTAATATATATGCCCAAATATGTTATCCTTAAATACAGTTCGTAATACCACGTGTCGAAAACATTATATCCCTTGACCCAGGTGACGAACTTTTTAAGTTTTCATTGACTTTGGATGAAAGTCGATTTTCAGCGAAAAATGTGCAATTAATAAACAATTAGTGCGAATTCTTCCTTACATTGTTAACTGTTTTAGGGACGGTTTTGGTTAATGTAAACAAAGGTCCTACACGGGTGAACCCTACTGTAGTGAGTTGTGAAAGCATTACTATAATATTCATCTATCTGATAAACTGTAAAGAGCCGACGTTCTTTACTGTATTTCTACATTATGTAATGCGGACACAAAACAACCCCCCCCCCCCCAAACCCCAACCCCTCCACACACATAAAAGTCAGAAGACAACGAAACGATTGGCCAGGCTGTAAGTGTGGAACGGCTCGCTCTGGAGTATTTGTTAGATACTCCAGCATGGCTGAAACTAAAAATGAACATATCAGCTGAAAATGAGTTCTAAAATTAAACTCGTCATTTACCGGTCTGCAAAGGGAAATAACTTTACCGTGACCATCCCAACACGATCCTCATGTCGGAACATTTTGGATTTTTAATTTGCCTCGTACGCACAGTGCCCTTTTAATGTCATTAACCCTGATGCAGAAATATTTCCCTCGATTTATACCTCACCGCTTGACTCCACCTCCCGTATTGGATTTGAATCGTTTCTATATTTAATAGTCGGAGATAAGCTGTAAAAATTCACCGCACCGAACGATTAACGTCGAAATGTTAAATCTTGCTGCTTGTACAACTAGATAACCGGGATGTACTTTGGCTTGTTTTTAAAGCTTGCCATAACTTAATTATCTGGAGATTTGTATATTTAAAAGACTTCTTATTTGCACTTTTTAAAGGAACGCTCGCCACAAAACACAAAATCAGTTTATCTTAAAAAGGAAATGTTTTTCTGTAGTTTTTCCAGTTAAAAAAAGATAAAAACTTCGATTTTTTTCCAAAATTCTAAAGTTTTTAAAATTAAATTGAAGATGAAACTTGATTTGTTAGGTTCCCGCAATGTAAACAAATGGCGAACGCAGGAATGTGCATAATCGCGGTAAATGGCTAGCATGAGATATACAGAAGGATGTTTTAGTGTAAGTAAAAATTCCTTCCGATAAGCTTTATCTTGCAAATACCAGAAAGGCTACGGTGGCGAGTGTGTCTTTAATATAAGCCGAAAACTTCCTTATTTTGTCATAACGATTATAAATACTAGCATTTTAGCAGATCATGCGACAGTCATATGATAGCTCGGGTTTAACTGGCGTCAAGGGGACGTAATCACTGACCATCCAAGGGCGATAACTAACGTGACGTCAAAATAGACGTTGCCAGTTAACGTGACGTCATAATCACTTGTAAACATTGTTCAGTCGTGAACACGCCAAGATGAAGGTCGTTACGTTTATCCTGGTTGTTTTAATGATAAGTTTTACGTTTTGGATGACCGACGTCGGTACCCGAAAACTCAAAGAGACGTAAGTTCTTACTTGAATAATTAATACCTCGTAAAAATAAGGGTCAAGTTTTTTTGTTAGATGTTAGAAAAGTGCATTAGGACGTTAGTCAATACGTTCGTTAAAGTTAGGCCTATAACCAGGGGCGGATACAGAATTTTGTGAAAGGGGGGGCGCAACTCCTATATGCAGTAGGCCTAGGTAGCGGGGGGCAACTATCACAGCACCATAAGGCGTGGGTCCAGGGGCCGCCTAGGCCCCGGAAGCTCTGGGATCCTAGATCGCCGGAGAGGCGTTCTAAGCCATTTCGGCGTGAAAAACTAGACATTATTTTTCAGAGTACATCTTCATAAATATAGCCGGTGAAAAAATTTCTAATGGAGATGGCGGAAAAATATGTCTATCAGAAAGATGTTTTAGCTTAGAGCCACGTCTGAATAAACGAGAAGGTCCAATGGGCCTACATCATAAGCGTGATACCTCTATTCCCTCTCCAGTATCACTTATTTTAATCAAGTATTTTAAATTCAACCTAAATAAAACGTTACAAAATTGTTTTTGTTCAAGTCCCTGATAATGAATTATCGGTTGCTAACTTTATTTGCGGAAAAAATTAATCAAAATGGAACTGTGTATGTTTTGCCTGTTTACGTAATACTCTCAGTAACAATTTCAAAACAATGTCAAGATTAGGGCCTAATGGCAGTTTCAGAGTTCTGTATAGCTTTAAAACGACAGCTTGCGATTTTTGCGCGAAAATTCATCCATAACTCTGGAATAATTCAGCGGCAAATCTTTATTTACATGTACATACAGATGAGCAAGTCCATTCATTCTCTCCTCTCCCATGGTCCACAGTTTTCAAATGTTATTTTATGCTATCTACAAGTTAATGATCCCATCTGATTTTTAAGTGATGACGCATTGATAATTATGATATAACATTAAGCGAACAGTGGAAGTGCATGTGCTTTCAATCGGGTGCAACAGTCCATGCATATACGAGTGCACGCACGAAACCAAACATTTCAGTTAAATCCTCATCACGCATTTTTTGGTGTGTGGCCGATTATCCTTGGGCCCAATGTCCCCGCCATTTGCAACGCTTATATATTGTTTTGACTCTCGTCTCCCCAAGTTACAATAGACTTTTATAAGAGTACATAGTTACGATTTGCGGCGAAGCGGCGAAAATTTAGCGATTTCTCTCTTGATGAAACCCCAGAAATTATATTTTTAGCCTATCTGGTCTAATTGTGAGTAAAAACGCTACCAGTCCACATCGCTTAGCTTCGTGTGGCTATGCGCCCCCCCCCCCCCCCCTCCAACCACTCTCCTTACCACTTCTCCAAGAACCCAGTGTTTTAAATATTCAACACACATAGGCACGGCCCGTACCAATGAGGCAATTATACGAAAAATTTAAATGTGATCGTAGCTCCATATAAAGCTTTCTTCTTCGTAGCATTGTAAAGTAAGATATTTTCGTTTTCCTACTCTCTTTTCCTTCTCTCTTTTTCTCTTTTCCTTCTCTCTTTTTCTCTTTTCCTTCTCTCTTTTTCTCTTTTCCTTCTCTCTTTTTCTCTTCTTTTTTTTTTTTCGTTTTTTTTTGGTCGGCTGATAGGGGGGGCGCGCGCCCCCTGCGCCCCCCCCCCTAAATCCGCCACTGATAACCCCTGGGCCCTGTTTCACAAAACGGCGTAGATGTATTTTTTGCGTAACTTTCCTACTAACGTATCTCTACAGTATGGGTTGCTGTGGCAGTTTCGTGAAAATTTAGGCTACGCGCCGCTTTGTGAAACAGGGCCCTGATAAGGATATTCTCTTCGAGGTGTATTCCACCCCTCTGCCGCCTTTCCTAACCCAACAAAGTTAAATGCCTACATCACTATAATGTACGTTTTTTTATCATATTTACTAGGGCACTGCCAATAAAGGCCAGATTTTATAAAACAACAAGTAGGTCTAAAACCTTTACTTTATTGAAGTTCTATAACTCAAAAAATATCTCAATGTTCGAGGGTTCGAGGTACATATAACTGATCGCACAGATTAAAACTACGACGGACTTTGCTACGAGACAAAATAATCAAAGAAGAAGTAACGTAAGACCAGCAAATTCATGTAAACATTTTGATTTATATTTAAAAAAAGGAAAAAAAACAGATCCTGAACGTTTTTACAGGCAAATATTATACAAACTGTGGAAGAAGCACATCTCAAAATAAATAGGGTAATCGCGTACAAGTAACATTACTGAGTGCAGTCGGAAACTGACTGACAAAATACAAACATCACGCCCATATATAGACCCTTAGAAATTCCAGAACTATTCGACTATCACACATTAACATAAATTCGAATAGCTATAGAAACTTGTCTTATTAAAGCTTCGAGAAACGTCTAGGCGAAATGGCATTTAAGTCGACACCGCAGTTGTGCGAAGTTAGGAAACTAAGCCACAGCTAGCAATAGCTGTGAGAAGGATCTGTAGACTTTTACACGAAACAGAAAAGATTTAGGAAAACAATCAAATACGAAAATAGGACGAGGGAATAACACAAGAAGTCAATAAACTAATACACGTAATAATTTATTGTGGAATGGATGTCATGTCCAATTATCTCTATACGCTATTTAGCCTCGTCAGATATCGCGAGACTCATTTTACATGAAACCATATGGAGTGCGACAGACGATCAATCAACCATACTAATTGATATCCCGTTTGTCACAAACATCTCTTTCTCTTTTAGATGCGATGAAATGGAGCCGAATATTGGGGGTAGAATGATCATTGGTATTAAGAAGTTCTTTGGATACCCTCCTCCCGACCCACCATGGTGGAAACCGGCTTGCTTCCTGACAACATCAGATGTGACAGGTAAGAACATTACGTGTATTTGTTTCTGGGAATCCCGCTGGCCCAGTGGATTATATTCAATAATATGAAATTTCTACAGGTTCCTCGTTATTTATGTTTGGATATCTAACGGTCGGTACCTGGTCGACGACCAATACATGTCAGAAATTATTAAAGTGGCATGAGCTGCCAAAATTCACACTTTTGTCGTCATAATTTCTGATCGTCACGACAGTAAGAGGCTTAGAAGGCCATCGAAAAACTAAAGGATTGGCGTTGGAATGAGGAAAATCCATAGTCTACAGTATGTGGCCTGTATGAACCGAAAACGTGTTCGAAATGTAAACAAAATTTAAAAGACCTGGACGACAAATTAGCAAAAAATTGTTAACAAAAAATGTATTGTTCTAAATGTGGCCCAGTTGGCAGTGTCTCTCAACCTGCCACATTCCATCGATTGTTCATGGTTCCAAATCTCACAGCAATTTAAAAAGAAATCTGAGTGTTTTTTTCTGTGGAACTCGCTGAAATGATTTTCGTGTATGGCGTCAAACACCAATCAACCAGAGGGAGCCGTGGGGTTAGAAACCTGAGGTATTAAAATTTAAGTGTAGATATTTTTCGTTGTGTTTCAGAAAACCTGGACCGCCTTCACAATTGCATGGTTATTTTTCTGTGTTTGATTTTCGCCTTCTTGAGAATTCGAATTTTTGGTAAGTTTTTAAACTTTTTTTCTTCAAAAAATTCTATTTTCCCGACGTAATCTAAATTAAACCGTTAAGGAATACAATAATAAATTGTATATTATGCATTTTTGAAAATTTTTATATAACTTTACAATTTGTAACGAATATATAACTTATATATCAGTAATATTAACAATTCTGTAACGAATATTCCACTCTGTATTTCTATATAGTTAAACACAGACGACAGAAGAGACTGCTAAATGAAGCAGCCCCAAGTAAGTGAATAGAATTGTACAGTAAAAGTATGTTTTTTTAATTAAGATCTGATAGTATAACGAGTTTTTAATAGCCCCTCCCCGTACCGTCTAAAACAAAAATGATTTACCTTTTATATTAGTTTTTCTTTTCTCTTTCAAATCATATAAAATATCCAACGCATTAATCGATGATATTTCACTCAGTGGTCTCAGTGTAGAATTATTCATCTTATTCTTTATTTAATTATGTTTTTAATATTTTTTTTGGTTTAGTGACGTAATTTCCTTTGATATACGCAATAATTGACGATTTTGGTGTACTTTTATAGGTGCCAGCCCAGAAGACATGTCTACCGCTCTAGTACCCTATACCAGAAATGACAATAAGAAAGGTACAGTAACTGGATGAAATAATAAAAATGTTAAATCAGTTTAACTCGACCTTAACCAATAACAGAATATGTATAATGCCTGACAGATTTCATCCTTAGATTTCTTCCGGGGATAAAACGCCCCCCCCCCCCCCACCTTCCACACACACACACCACACTTAACTTGAGTACGACGTTAAACCGTTTCATTCGATCATTTAACGTACATTTTGTATACCCCAATACGTCAGGGTTTCTGTCTCACTCACTCTTCAACGCAACGATATCGACAATTTGACAGCTCATGTCACTTTGAAGTGGCATTAGCTGTCAAAATGTTGGTATTTCGACGTTAAAACCTCATTCCAACGCCAATCATTTAGTTTTTCGATGGCCTTCAAACCCCTTACTGTCGTAACGATCAGGAATTATTAAAAAAAGTGTGAATTTTGGCAGCTCATGCCACTTTAAATAGCACTGAAAGATATAGAAATATACCCGGTCATCATGTGAATGACTGGAACCAATCAAACGGAAATATTCTGTGTAAGAGAAGATAAGGTTTAATTTCTTAATTCGTCTGACAACGTCATCATTTGACTGAAGACACAAAAGGCGCAACTTTATAAAGGATCGTTAATATTGAAAACCATATTTTTTTTAAATGTATAGTTGTGTGTGCGTGGGATGCTTATGATACCCCATGCACCATCAAAGGGTGCATTTTTTGTTGAAAGTTATTTCATTTATGAAAAAAAAAGCGAAGTGAAAAGATATTTACTATTTTCTTCAGGTTTTCAAAATGTACTCCTAGCTCAATGTTGTCCACGTGTTCTGTTTTCAGTGGAATTCCTCATAGATCTCCCCAGTCTGGACAAGTTTCTCAACTTTAAACTGCCAGAATTTCCATCTTCAGGTATGGAGCTATTTTTCAATATTGATTTGACTGTCTACGGATTTATAAAAATAAAAATCTCTGTATAACCCGGTGGATAGGTCAGATTTTTTGTTTCATTTGTTTAATCTTTGTCTCAGATTTAGCATACTGTTTTGGCTACATCTAGATTTGGGTAGGCTGAGGTAATGTATTTGTTTTAAAGAAATATAATACTTTTTTAAAAAGTTATTGCAAAGTTGAACTAGGCCATAGTGTAAAAAGTGTTCCGAATGATCATTTCAGTATTTAAAAATTTTTTCTTTCATTTCAGTGTATAATAGCATTACGAAGAAATTGAACATGCACGGAAATTACTCGGATGGTAAGCTTGAATTAAGATTTAAATGGATAATATACATTAGAATATACCCACTGCTCTAAAAACATATATTTTGTACCTCGCTATGAATTATACCCATTTAAAGTTCACCAGTTAATCATAGGGCACAAAATTTATGTATAATCAGACTTCTGCTATAATTAATTGGGTTTAACACAATAGTGACATAATTTATGTGTAGTTATTCTTTGGGTTGAACACAGTAGTGCCACAATTGATGTGCAGTTAATCTTTGGGTTGAATACAGTAGTGACACAATTTATGTGTAGTTAATCTTTGGGTTGAACACAGTAGTGACACAATTTATGTGTGGTTAATCTTTGGGTTGAACACAGTAGTGACACAATTTATGTGTGGTTAATCTTTGGGTTGAACACAGTAGTGACACAATTTATGTGTAGTTAATCTTTGGGTTGAATACAGTAGTGACACAATTTATGTGTGGTTTATCTTTGGGTTGAACACAGTAGTGACACAATTTATGTGTGGTTAATCTTTGGGTTGAACACAGTAGTGACACAATTTATGTGTATTTAATCTTTGGGTTGAACACAGTAGTGACACAATTTATGTGTAGTTAATCTTTGGGTTGAACACAGTAGTGACACAATTTATGTATAGTTAATCTTTGGGTTGAATACACTAGTGACACAATTTATGTGTAGTTAATCTTTGGGTTGAACACAGTAGTGACACAATTTATGTATAGTTAATCATTGGGTTGAATACATTAGTGACACAATTTATGTGCAGTTAATCTTTGGGTTGAATACATTAGGGACACTTTATTATGTGTAGTTAATCATTGGGTTGAATACACTAGTGACACAATTTATGTGTAGTTAATCATTGGGTTGAATACACTAGTGACACAATTTATGTGTAGTTAATTTTTGGGTTGAATACATTAGTTACACAATTTATGTACAGTTAATCTTTGGGTTGAATACACTAGTGACACAATTTATGTGTAGTTAATCTTTGGGTTGAACACAGTAGTGACACAATTTATGTATAGTTAATCATTGGGTTGAATACATTAGTGACACAATTTATGTGCAGTTAATCTTCGGGTTGAATACATTAGTGACACAATTTATGTGTAGTTAATCTTTGGGTTGAATACATTAGGGACACTTTATTATGTGTAGTTAATCATTGGGTTGAATACACTAGTGACACAATTTATGTGTAGTTAATCATTGGGTTGAATACACTAGTGACACAATTTATGTGTAGTTAATTTTTGGGTTGAATACATTAGTTACACAATTTATGTACAGTTAATCTTTGGGTTGAATACACTAGTGACACAATTTATGTGTAGTTAATCTTTGGGTTGAACACAGTAGTGACAAAATTTATGTATAGTTAATCATTGGGTTGAATACATTAGTGACACAATTTATGTACAGTTAATCTTTGGGTTGAATACACTAGTGACACAATTTATGTGTAGTTAATCATTGGGTTGAATACACTAGTGACACAATTTATGTATAGTTAATCATTGGGTTGAATACATTAGTTACACAATTTATGTACAGTTAATCTTTGGGTTGAATACACTAGTGACACAATTTATGTGTAGTTAATCTTTGGGTTGAACACAGTAGTGACACAATTTATGTATAGTTAATCATTGGGTTGAATACATTAGTGACACAATTTATGTGCAGTTAATCTTCGGGTTGAATACACTAGTGACACAATTTAATTTCAAACCCAGTACAGTAAACTTCTTATTCAAACAGATTCAATGGCATCAACATCTACTGACTCCTCCAGTGGACTTGATGGATTTATCTTTGTCCCTCACGTATGTATTTTCTTCTTCTTTTCACAAATTCATATAAATAGACACCCGATATTCAATATTCAGAGGCAGTCTATAAAAGGGTATCTAGCATTTAATCGTAGGCCTACTAGATTAGCGTCATACATGACCTGAATTCATTAAAGGTCACATCACCCAGTTTCTGTTTTCGCAGCCAATGAAAATTGATTTCGGGTTAGAGCTAGGAGGTGGCTTACATAGTGATAGTTCTGTATCTGGGCTATTTGAATATTGGATTGAAACTAACGCAGGTCTACTGTACATACTTTAAGCTTTCAATCAATGCCTGATAACAGATTTTTGTGCGTGTTTTTTTAATGTTCACCCACTTTTGAAAATACCAAAGTTTGGCTTAGAATAAGTAAGCCTAAAACTGTCAAAATGGCGGTACCTATGTTAAAGTGTGTGTAGCTTGAAACCGGCATGCACTATGTCAACTTTATTTGATTGTAAAGGATTTCTCATGTGTTGATCTATTTGAAAATGGTAAGGAAAAGTCTTTAGATTTAGGTAATTAGCCACAAATCAAAACGTTAACATTACTGCAAATGGGAAATGAAACTGTATAAGGCCTATGTAACCTAAAGGCGAATCCTCAATCTAAAATAGAGATTGATCCTACTGTCATTCGTTGAGATATCTCGTGTTGAAGATCTCGTAGAATGGCACGAGATCTCGATTGGAGATTCCTCCAGTCTTTCAATTACATAACTGATCGAGGCTGAAAGTTAACAAAAGTTAAATGAATTGAAATCAACATTTCATTTTTTTTTTCAGAAACCAGTTCCAATAGACGAGAAAACCGAACATTTCCGACAGATATTACTCGGCCCCGTCGATGTCTGTCTGCAAGCATTACGTCACATCCTGGTGGCGACCTTTAAAGTCTATGGAATCCCTGAGGCCGGCATCGCCTGGTCCGTTCAAAGAGATCAGATGGGTCACGTGACCAATATCAGCGCACAAAACACCGTTATGCGTTCGGACATTTCCGTGGTGCCGGATGAAGGCATAAATATCACAATAACAAGAATGGAACCAGTGCAGGGAACAGTTTTAAAGGTTAGTTCCTGGGCGTATCGGCTAACGTACAAGGGTTTGGTGCCTGTCGTTATTGGCACTGACCTTTTAGACATGGCTGATTTCGACCAGTTCGACTAACCGGCTGATTCAACATCTACTCAGCCACCAGTTATATATATTCGTCCCCATGCCCAATGTTAAATATATATATTTCAAAATTTAATTGAAGTTTGACATATTTTTGTCTGTTTATTTATTCTTTTTATGGCGGGGAGGGAGGGCGGGGGGATATTTGTCCTACAAAAACCTGATGACTTCATTCCAGGTTGTTTCAAACGAAATTATATGGCTGGTTTTAAAATCCTGTTCCTCAGTACAATGCCACTGATTCATCAGATCTCCGTAGTGGGGCGTTTTAATAGAAGATCTTCAAGATGCGGTGTTTTTCTCCAAGCTACCAAGGGACATCCAATCAAACAATCCAACTTACTGCCTTTTATAGAATACAGTATATATGTGCCTTAATTTGTTTTACTTGTTTTTTTTTTTTTTTTACTTCATTCTGCTTTAAGGATGGGAAATCTCAAGAAATACGTAGGGATTATCGTCGATAACAACCTTCAAAGTACTTAAACATTTCACGTCAATTACCGCCAGTGACCCTCAATCTAATAAAAACAGACAGAAGTATGTCCTTTCAGTGGCTTATCTGTGTAGCCATTTTTCCGTTTTAGGATGACGTGATGTTGCAGTAGCTATTTTTAGATCAACAACGACGTATTTTTACCGCTCTCTACTGTATGGTGGTAGATTTAGGTCCAAAAAAACATGAAGTGGGAAGATTGTCTCGGAATATATAGATCATTATGCAACCGCACGTCATTTCTGAGCCCACCATTGGCTAAATTGCATCACATGACTACTCTATCACGCACTTAAATTTTTATTCAACAATAATTGGATAAAACTAATGAAAATGATGGCGGCCTTGTGAATGGCCTATGAAACTTATTGTCTATTGTAACGCCACCTTCAAATTTCAATTATTCGCTTACGTGGGGATAAAACTTACATTAGACAGTTGTTTTGGACTAAATGAACTCTACTCTTTCCATCTACACTAGTCTAAAGCTTAGATTTTCGTAAAAGGATTCGCCACCTACGTTTGTTATGTTTCACCGTTGGCATTCAGATTAGAAGAAAATTCAGAAGGGATCAACCTTCGATGGGAGGTGGTAATTTCCACCAAAAATGTGCATTTAAAGAGTCATTTAAAAGGGGAGAAAGCCAAAACACAGCATGCAATTGTATCGAACGGGCTTCCATAGGCCATCCTATAAATGTGTGTGAATCTTGCACCTGGTTTACGGTGTGAAAACACACTGAAAATGAATCTGCCAGACAAGCTCGTGTTCAAGCGTCAGTGGAGCGCGCCATTGGTATTTAGAAATTGACAGGAAGATGTATTAGTAAATTACTTCCCTTGCGAGCTTATCGTATCTTGTGTGGTTATAACCTGCAATGCCAGCGGTAAGACTTCCTTTTTCCATCAAGCGCATGTCAAAATTCTGTTCACAAGACTTTTGAAAGATTGCTTAAAGTATCCACCGAGTCATTTGGCTCTACGAAAAATAAGGAGGGTCTGGAGGCAGAGAAGATTTACATTACAGCAAATGGGAAATTAAATTGTGTACTTTCTCCATTCAGTGACTTTAAGTCGCTCTACGCCTGCGCAAATGGCAATGCGTGTAATGCTTGATGATCTCATGTTATTTGTAATATCGGAAGTCTACAACTGAAGTGTGAGAAGTCACATTACACAATATACAGGGCACTGACGCCTTTTGGCGGAGAGGTCACCCTAAACAACGGCCTATCTCGGCCAGTCAGTTCTCGTTTGAACTATTTTGGGATGTACAAAAAAGCTGTCGAACGTTTTAGATGTGATAACAGTACTTGGTGGAAAAAAAGTTCCCGAAGAACTCCAAATAGTTGAACATGAGATACGTTACCTTGTTTTGGAACGATTTGAGTCGAAATGGAGATACTGGAGTCGCGTGCAGGGTAAAGCTTTTATAAGAACCAATGCATTCTCCGAACTGCGGTTACCGGGATTGCCGATAAATACGATTGTCCTGTAAGTGGAGAGTGAATTTATTTTCTGATTTGAAATTGCCCAACCGTTGACAATTTTAAAATATACCGCGCATTAACGTCACATAATGTAGTTTAAGCAGGGTGACAGGGTCAGTGTCCTGAATATAGGGTAATGGGACCTTTCACACTTCTCCATTCATATACTTCTGGCAACGCATTAGGAATACGTAGGCACATCCGGACATTCGTAGCAAAAATTTGGGGGCTTCGCTCGTTTCCGGCCGACTTTGACATGCCTTGAACCAATCTAAAATTAGAAGTTGCCCAAGTCCTAAAGTCCAGATTTAACCTCTAAGACCAATGCAATCGAGATCTCGTGCCATTCTACGAGATCTTCAACACGAGACGAATGGTAGAAGGATCAATCTCTATTTTAGATTGAGATCAACGGTCTGGCTGTAGGCGTGGAACGGCTCGCTCTGGAGGCACACTTGCCGTGAAAATCAGTAATATTGTTTAGATTAAATATCAGTAATGTAGATTCGATAAACTACAACAGAGACGTTTTGAGTAATTTTTGGAAGGCTCTTAATAGTGTGGATATCAATGGTGATTTCATTTTGATCGAAATGTATATTTGTGTATGATAGCACAGTAAAGACATTTTGGCATAAGGCCCCATGTTCCTCACCGGCAAGTCATCCCCATACATACAGTGACCACAGGTGTGAACTATAGCCCAGGTAATATAGGTCATCATACCTAACCTAGTACGGTACTAAACTGACCATTCCAGCTGTGAAGTCAATCATACCTGAGTGTTGTATGCGCTGTACACATACACAGTTTACCATTCATAATCATGCCACCAAAGGACCCTCCAAAACGTAAGGACATAAGTTTGGACAGTACTTTTGAAGACGCTGGCGGTGATAAAAAGACTGCTAAAGTACTCAGTGAAAAATCAAAGGACATCAAAGGTGATAAATTCAGTTATCTCAGAAAAACCGGCTCTAGTTTCGAGGCAACCAAGAAGGACGGACAGATCAAAGAGGACAATATGGACACCCTAGGTAAGCAACTGAGTGAAATAAAGTCAATGCTAAAACATGTCGTAACAAAAGAGGTGCTACAAAACGAACTGGAGAAATCAAGTGAAAGTGTAATCGCGAAAATGTCTGAACAGATTGATAAACTTGAAAATAGAATGTTTAATCTAGAAAAAGAAAATGATGTTCTAAAAGAGGACATAAAAGAACTGAGTCGTACTAGGGAAGAAAATGAGGATGTGATTAATGATCTACGCAGGAAACTTAATGAAGCAGATTCTAAAATAAACGAAATAGAGCAATATTCTAGAAAAGATAGTGTTCGTATCTTTGGACTGGTGGATGATACCAAAGATGAAACAATAGAACAGTGCACAGATAAAGTTATAGAAGTGTTAAAAAATAAACTCAAAATAGATGTGGAAGAAAAAGATATAAGCATAGCTCATCGACTTGGCAAATATAATCCAACTAGTAAGAGACCGCGCGGGGTAATTGTGAAATTTGTGTCCTTAAAAACCAAAAGCAACTGTATCCGTCAACGACGTCATCTAAAAGGTTCAGGGATAGTCATCAGAGAGGACTTGACTAAGAATAACCAAGAACTTTTAAAAACTGCGCTAGACTCTTCACGCGTTGAGACGGCCTGGTCACGTGACGGAAAGGTATTTGTAAAAACATTCAATGACGATATTATTCAGGCTAGCTCCTTGGAAGGATTACATAATATATTTGAAATGTCATGTCCACGAGAAAGCTCCCGTCTGAGTCCAGCCCCTAGGGGTAGAGGCAATTCAGGCAGAGTTGGCCGAGGAGGATATATATAAAATACATCATCAACGAATAGCTGCACGAACTGCTTGAAAACACTAATACTTACGTTCATATTTATATATATATATATATATATCTTAGTTATGAACACTGAAACTCACGGACACAAGGAAAATCTTCTTGTCTAAAATAACCATTAAACATGTATTTGATATTATTGTGCTATACATATATAAACAAAAACTAATGTAAATAATTCTATAAATAATCCTGTACATAAACATAATTGATTACAAGAAAATATAAAATACTATAACGACAAAAATACCCTTATTTAAATGTATTTATTTACATGCGTAATATCATAAATGATTCTCGAACTGCAAAATGACTATCTATGATATTTAGCTGTTAATAGGTTCCTGTCTTTAGTTTATATATATATATATATATCCCTTATAGATGTACATACATGGAATTTTTCATTGGGACCCTCTACTTGTCTACTTTGGGTATATACATCACCATGGGTATGCTATTATTATAGAAATGTCAAAGTGCAGACTACACGGGGCCCTTAGTCTCCCTGTCTATACCCCTATAAGATATCCTATACTACATGTCGTCACCTAGTCTATCTTATATAATTTCCAATTTATGACATTTTATTTAAAACTTGTATAATATTCAACCAACTCCTGGTAATAGTCAAAATTGATTATAGGTGACTGTCAATACAGATTCTAATTTATGTCACTTGTTCTCTTTCTGATGTACAGTTTTCTAACTTGAGGTATCTTATCCTCCCACAATATATTATTGACTGACCTCACCAGCGTCGATATCCATATTATGGATAATCTATTTAAGAATATTCAATTAACCAAAGCTTGCCCCTTTTCAAATTTTCCTATTTTCCAATGGGGCCTAAAGCCTTTGGTTGTTTCCTAAAGAAATGACCTTGTATTATACCTTGTATATATGTTTGTTCATAAATGTGAAATTTCATTGCTTGTGTTTGTATATTGTTAATCTGCAATCATCATGTCTGGTCGGCAATCTTATCTACAATGAATTAATAATCTTTGTATTTTCGAGTTAACATCACAGCATACTCCACTCTCTAACCTGTATCCCAATCTACCCTTCCATAATGAACCCCAACCATTAGTTCATTCATCATCTTCATCCACTACTGAATCTCTAAGCCTTGATGTCCTAGACAACATGTGTTTCGATCCTTTCGAACTTGAAAATACAGGTGGTGGTAATTCCCAAATAGAGGATAATGAACATGAACTGGCGCATTGGGGCCAGTTCAATGAGAATATTTGTAAATATTATTCAGAAAGTTCTCTTACTCATGCCTTATCATCAATACCCTCATCTTCAACCGAAGGTCATTTCTCCGTCTTTCATATGAATGCGAGAAGTCTGAAAAAGCACCTTGACGAAATCACTGGACTCTTACAAAATCTTAACCATGAATTTTCAGTACTAGGTTTTTCAGAAAGTTGGTTAGATGATTGCTCCGAAGAAATTATTAACATACCTGGTTATTCTAAATATTCATCCTCCAGGGTGAACAGGAAAGGCGGAGGTGTAGCATTGTTCGTTAATAATCACATTGAATCTTGTCGAGTAAATGAGAACCTATCCTATACCTCGGACAACGGAGAATACGAATCACTTTTTGTTGAATTGATCCACTGCGGCCAACAATATATCGTGGGACTAATTTACAGACCTCCAGGAAAAGACGTGAGTAAATTTAATGACCACTTCTTTTCAAATCTTAAAACAATTCCTCAAAATAGTAAATGTATTCTTATGGGCGATTACAACATCGATTTATTTAAAACCACCTCCCATCTACCATCTAATGAGTTCCTGAACCTTTTGAGAAGCAATTATTTTTTCCCACTAATCACCAAGCCAACTCGTGTCAATAATCGAACAGCCACTCTAATAGATAACTTATTTACCAACTACCATGAAAATATTCTTTCTGGGATCTTACTGACAGATATTACTGACCACTACCCTGTAATCCATGTCCACAAAACACATCGCTCTATTCCATCATCACAATCAGTACATTACTACCGTAAAACAACACCTGAACAAAAAGAAAAGTTCTTAAATAAAATAACGGAAGTCAACTGGGAAGATACGTTAAATAAAACGGACGTCACAGAAGCATTACATTCCTTTAACGCCACCTTTACCGCAATACATAACAATTGTTTCCCATTATGTTCTCTCGTAACATCTAAGCGACCAATAAAAAAGCCTTGGATAAGTCGCGGTCTACTTACATCAATATACAAGAAAAACAAACTCTACCGCGACTCCCTATTAACTCAAGACCCCAAAATAAAAACTGACTACAGGCGCTATAGAAACAAACTTAACAACCTACTGAATAAATCTCGACAATATTATTTTGAAAGAAAATTTAATGAATCCACGAACAGCATTAAGGATACATGGGGAACACTAAATCAATTGATGAACCGAAAGGGGTTTAAACAGACGCAGAAGAGCTTCATGAATAAAGATAACGAAATCACCGATAGCCAGACAATAGCAAACGAGTTCAGCTCATACTTCAGTACCGTTGCCCAAAATTTAAAAGACGAAATCCCCGAGACAGCGATCAATGCTGCCGACTACCTCCCTCCCCATAATAACAAAACGTTTGTATTCTCTCCAATAATAAAAAGTGAAATCGAGGAAACTATTCTTAATCTAAAATCCACTTCGCCTGGTATTGATGGAGTTAAAATGTCAACAATAAAAAGTGTTTCTCAACTTATCTCTGCACCCATCATGCATATAGCCAACTTATCTTTCAATTCTGGAATTTTCCCTGATATTCTAAAAGAAGCTAAAATAACACCAGTTTTCAAGTCAGGCGAGCCCAATAAATTCGAGAATTACAGACCCATCTCAGTTTTACCATCTGTCAGTAAGATCCTTGAGAGAATTTCTTGTAACCAAATAATGACGTACATCGAAGAGAATTCTATTCTCTCCAGTAACCAATATGGGTTCCGTCCAAGCCATTCGACCACTTTCGCAGCTATTTCTTTATACGAACAGTTAGTGGCAGCAAAAAACAAAAAACACTTTAGCATAGTTACCTTTTTAGACCTTTCTAAAGCTTTTGATACTGTCGACCAAAGTATACTTCTTCTCAAACTACGTCATTATGGTTTTCTTAGTTCTTGGTTTGAAAGCTATCTTTCTGACCGAAAACAGACAGTTAAGTACGGGGGGTTTTCTTCAGATCCATATTTCACCAACTGTGGTGTGCCCCAAGGGTCGATCCTCGGACCCATTTTTTTTCTACTTTACATAAATGATATTTTGTCCTCATCTGACGTCCTCCATTTTACTATTTTTGCAGATGACACCAGCGTGTCATATTCCTGTGCAGACATCCACGAAGCTTTCAATACTATGACCACAGAACTAGAATCCTTACTACTCTGGCTATATGCAAATCGTCTCTCATTAAACATCTCTAAAACAAAGTGCATGCTCATCAAACCTACTCGTCGCTCATTGGATAAAAACTTACCCTCGCTAAACCTAAATAATACACCCATACAAATGGTCAGCCAGTTCAAATTCCTTGGCATCATCATTAATAATCAATTATCATGGACATCTCATATCAAGTACATTTGTAATAAAATATCCAGAAACATTGGCATCATTCATCATATCAGGAAAGCACTTAACAGAAAAACATTACTTATCCTATATTTTTCCTTAATTTATCCATATTTGTCATACGCCAACATTTTGTGGGGAAATACATATAAAACTCATCTTCATCCTTTATTTCTACTGCAAAAACGTATGTTACGAATCATATCGTTCAAACATAGACTTCATCCTTCTGAACCTCTTTTTCACGAACTACAAATTTTAAACATCTACCAATTGAATACATTCCATATTTTGATTCAAGCTCATAAGCTCATATACCATTCATTCAAACTTCCGCTTCATTTCAAATCATTGTTTAGAAGGAAAACTGATGTTCACCAATATAGAACCCGAACACAAAACTTAAATCTCCACCAACCTCATTATTGCACCGCCCTCTCATTGCACACTTTACCAATTGCACTTCCCCGAGAGTGGAATAAACTTTCTATCTTGATGAAAGCTATAGATTCAACATCCTTATTTAAATCCAGACTAAAAGATTGCCTACTAAATCAATAGTTTACCAATTTCGCTTGTTTGTTTTTTTTTTTGTTGTTTTTTTTTTCTTTCTTTTTCTAATTGTTGTGAGTTACATGTACACTATACATATAGTGTTAAAAATACATTTAATTGAGTTACAATTACCATACTGCAACAGTAAACTAATCTTATTCTACAACTAGGGATAGAACAAGTTCCTCTAGAACTTTATTCCCGCCATTTTCTATCAGACATACCTTGTAATATATTCAATACATGTTATGCTATGGTGAATAAAACAAACAAACAAACAAACCAATGGTCGACATTTTTATCGAAAATATCCATTGGAATGGGGTTGGAGAGTTCACATTGGAGGTCAATTGATCATATGGATTGAAACTAATGCAGGTCTACTGTACATACTTTAAGCGTTTAATGAATGCCTAATTGAAGATTTTGTGTGTGTGAATTTTAAATTTTTAACCAATTTGGACAATACTGCAGTTTGGCTGAGAATATGTAAGCCTAAAACTGACAAAATGGTGGCATACATGTTAAATTGTGTGTAGCGTTAAACCGGCTTGCACTATGTCAACTTTTTTTGTTTCTAAAGGATGTATCATGTGTTGATCTATAATTTGGAAATGGAAAGGAAAGCCTTAACGAGATTTAGGTAATTATCCACAAATCCAAACGTTAATAAATGGGAAATGAAACTGTATCCTGTAACATATGCCAAGACAATATCATCGAATTAATATTTTATCACTTTTCACAGATAAGCTTTTCTTGTTATAACAAAAACCTGCCATACATGAAAGCTATATAGAGGTTAACCAACGAGAGCCCGTTTGTTACAATGAATATCACTCGAGTCTATTAATATCACTCGAGTCTAATTGCCTCTGGCACGTGACTTTGGAAGTTAATAGATGAGAGTGATATTCAATGCAACAAACGGGCTCTCGTTGGTTAATCTTTTTCATGTATCCCGGCTGAGTTAGGCATTCAAAAACCAGAGGGCGTGCCGATCTATATATACAACAACAACAGCATCGGCTTAATCAGGTCAAGTCCAGTCATTCGACGAAAACAAGACAAATCAATGAGAAATACCGGGCAAATGATCAACGACCAAGAAAGTAGTCTCGGTGGGCTCCCGGGGGCAGACAAGGGACCGGCAGGGGAAACTGCTCGGGAAAGATCAGTCATATCGATTAGTAGGCCCCTACTTACGCACGACGCAAAATGGCCCGCCTACTTTCAATTTCAAAACAAACAGCGATAACTTTTTGAGTTAATCCAAAGTGTTGACTCATTGAACATTTTTTTATTCTGTGTGGTTGGTTTAGTTTTTCAATGAGCTACACATTCCCTCTTTATCTTGACAATCTGAATTCATTAAAATATCCTAATTTTGGCAGCTCATAATAAAACTGCTCTTGATTTTGCGAATTGCGAATTTTTCTTAATCCTCCAAAAACCCCACAGCCAAATCGTCATAAACGAACGTAATCTATATGTAACCTTGTAACATTTTGGAAGTGGTGGTAGGATAGAAAGACATTGGGAATCAAATTCGATTATTTGACAGGTATGGTATAAACTACGCAGAAGCTTGCCGTTGATACTTGTTCTTATAGTTTTAGTTATTCGTGATGAAATGGGTCACTGTTTTGCCCACCGGATATAATCATACATTTGGGTTCTTTTTTCGTTCATATTACTATTATTATTTCATTTCTATTACGCTCTCTTTCTTTTTTGTTCAATTTTTTGCACCAGTCCTGACAGAGGTCTTCAATAAAAATTTTTTTTGCAAAATACACACAGTTGAAGAAAAGGCTGAAAAGGGCCAATGGTTTTTTTTTCCTGTTTCACATTTTACACCAATGGGGTTACAGGGAGCAGAAATGACGCGCACAAATAGTCTGGGCTTGCGCAGAAGAATAAAATCAGCTCAAATCGTTTATATTCAAGACAGCCCATACGTCTGCAGAGAGTCGTCTTGTCTGTAAACCGAAATCGTCAATTCCATAGCGACAGACTATATCGCTACTTCACACACGCCGTCATGATTAGAAACGGGGTCCTCTTGCTATTGGTTTTGTTGGGTGTTTTTGCTACGACAAGTTTTGGCCAAACATGGACAGGGTAAGTGGTAGAAATCTTTGCATATGCTTAAAGTGACATGAGTTGAAATATTATTATTTTTCGGTTGAAATAGAACGCGAAAATTATCGGTTATTTTTTTTCAAGACAAGCATTTCAGAAGCTCATTTAGAGCTACTCTAAAAAAATTACGATGCCAAATTTCGTTGAAACAGAATTAGCTCTTTGTTCGTCACTTTTTTCGGGAAGAACAAAGCGAGAGGTTATACTTTTGACAATAATCTTCAACATGTGTGTAAAAGTAGTTTTTGTATGCAACAAAATCCTTAAAGTGGCATGAGCTGCCGAAATTCACACTTTTTCCATAACTTCTGATCGTCACGACAGTAAGAGTCTTTGAAGGCCATCGAAAAACTAAATGATTGGCGTTGGAATGGGGAAAATCCATGCAGCATGTGGACTGTATTCGAAAAGTAAAGAAAATTTAGATAACTGGGACTACCATACATTCATTCTAAGCCAAAGTTAGTTCAAAACAATACTTTATCGTGCATTTTTTAGACTAGAAGCACTAAAAGGCTTCTTGAGAAAAATAGACAATAATTTTAACATTCTGTTTTAATGTCAAAATATCAACATTTTGGCAGCTCATGCCACTTTAAATAAACTCATACTTTTTTAATTTTGTCCGATGTTAACCCACATTTATAGTTTATATGGGTTACTGTTTTTTTTTTGTTTCAATTTCAATTTCAAATCCTTACTGTTACAAGTCCTTTATTCCAACGCCAATCAATTAGTTTTTCAATTACTTTCTAAGTCTCTTACTGTCGTAACAATCAGAATTATTGAGAAAAGTTCGAATTTTGGCGGCTCGTGCAATTTGAAAGGCACCCTTGCCACCATAGTCAATTTACACCAGCTTACTACAAGTAAAACTACTTAAATTAAATATATGACACATTATAAATACATGATGAAAGCTTACACAAAGCCCAGTTTTTCCCGTGGGCAAACCCGAGGAAAAAACGTCGTTTCAAAATTGACTTGCATAAAGACCTTTAATGGTTCCGTTTTGTGAAATTCGAGAAACCACAATTCGCGCTACTTAAACATAAATAAAACAAAGATCGACGACTATTGCATGTGAGAAACCCTACAAAAAAGATTGTCTGAACATTTGAAAAGCCGAGACACTTTTGTTATTTTCTTTTTTACCTTACCCGAATTCATCTATCGACGAAAAGTGGGCGACAATCTTGCTCATCTACTGGTAAGGTTACCTTATCTTTAAATTATAGCAAAGCGTCTAATTGGTCTATCGGTGAAAGGGCGTTCCTGGTAAAACAACGGAATTTCATTGAGTTTGCCCACGGGTAAATGTGGGCTTGTTTCGATTTTACCCTGGGCCCCGAGGATGATGCCCAGTTAGGTTTAAAATGTTTAAATGGGAGTGTAAAGCGTACGAAGAACCGAAGCCCGATTACAATAACAACGAACAGAAACCGGTTAGCTTCTATGTTGGATTACCCTCATTTCAGGCCTTGTCTGTGGTTTACTCTTTAATATTTATCGGCAGGCTTTTTGTGTCTCTCAAACTTGGCAGAAACAAATCAAATAAAAGGTACAGGTGACTCTTCAATTGGATGTTAACGCCCATAACGTTTATTGCCTCATTTGGGGGTTGATAATGTGCAACATTGTATCATTCTAGACACCTTGATATAAGCATTGTAGACAGCCTTTTAGAATAATATATGCGGAAACTTATGAAATACTATACGTACTTCACTGTTTTACGATTGTTAAGATTCAGAAAAAGTAGGGGAAAAAATCGTTCTAAACAAAATGGCGGACCTAGCGAGAACATGTTTACAGCCCCCCCCCCCCCCCCCTCCCGCAAAAAAATTGACTGTATATAGTTTTGCACCTTCTTTTACAATGAATGCGGTCCTGGACATTTTAGTTCTTTTAGTTGCTGGTCGCTAACCGGAATTAATTCACTGCCTAACGAATTAATAAATGGAGCAAACATTCGTCATTATGTCAGATGAATGGCGGTAAAAAATGTTTGTTCCTTTGAAATGTTATGACCGTCTTTCGAGGACTGATATATATGATATATTGTATCACTGCAGAATTTGTATATATGAAGTGAATAAAGAACACAATTTTCAGAATAAAAAGGAGAGTGTCAACATTTCAAAAAAGGTACATAAAAATATTCGGTTTGAGAATCAAGGCATTTAATAGACACGCCCTATTTAAAGTGGCTTAAGCTGTTTCAATGTGGGTTATTTTCACGTATTAAACAGAATATAAACTAGTTGAACTCTTTTTAAGAAGGACTTAAAATTTTCATCAGAAGGAGTTTCAAAAATACACGATAAACGACTATTCAGACTCCACAAACGATATAAAAATTGTGGAGACTACAATATTGTGAATTGTGTAGGCTAGTCGAGCAAAACGTTCTTATTCAATAGCCGAGACAGACTCAATTTATATTTTTTACTTTAAAATACGCCAATACGGCTTTTCATTAAACTTCAATGGTTTTTTTTTGACGACCTGAATTTCTGAACTGTTTGAAGCTCTTTTTAAACATGGGTTCCATTCTAATGAGAAATGTTTAACGGATCACGTAAGTATTTGAGAACATAATGAGATTTCGATTGCACTTGATAAAGACATCGGCATAGGTGTGGAAAACTCGTGTCGGTCACAACGCCTTACTTCGTGGTGATGCCTTAATTATTTCTAATCAAATCTGAATTTTTGTAATTTCCCATATATACTCTTTGTCCACCCAGACATATGCTACATCTTTATTGGTTGAAATAAATTACCAGCAATACCAGAAATGACATTTTCAACCGATTATGTAAATCAGATAAAAAGGGGAGATAAACATGTAACATGATTGACATCAGCTAAATATAAAAAAATCCCATATAAAATGTCATGCTTGTTTACAACAGATAAGTAGGCCTCTGGTT